>OZ004707.1:130575086-132975086 GCA_963924515.1 Vespertilio murinus | reverse complement strand
AACCAATGTCACCCCAATAGAGTCAATAAAAATAAAATTTAAAAACCTAATTGCAAAAAAAATAGTAAGTAGATAAAAAGATGTTTAAATGTCCTACTGCCCACTAGACCAATACACGTCAGGATATCGAATAGGACTTGATCCATCATTCTGACTGAAGTTTTCAAAAGCCTTTCTCTAACATTCATGCCTGGGCCAGAGTGCTTTCCCCAGTACATTATTTGAACTTTCACTGTCCTCTTCTGAACACAGTTAAAGCATTCATTTTCATTACTTCTCTCTTCTTTCCATATCTTAAATTACTCTCATGAAACCTTGTTATCTATACTAATAAAAGGATAATATGCTAATTAGACTGGACATATTCTGGACATCTTTCCAGACAAAGCCACAGTGGCAGAGGTGGTGGCCGAGGCAGAGGCAGTTAGGGGTGACCAGGCCAGCAGGGGAAAACAGTTAGGGTCAATCAGGCCAGCAGGGAGAGAAGTTAAGGGCAACCAGGTCAGGATGCAGACAGTTAGGTGAGAAGTTAGAAGCCAGCAGTCCTGGATTGCGAGAGGAATGTCCGACTGCCTGTGAGATTGGGCCTAAACCAGCAGTCAGACATCCCCTGAGGGGTCCTGGATTGGAGGGTGCAGTCTGGACTGTGGGATTCCCCCCCTCCTCCGTGCACAAATTTTGTGCACTGGGACTCTAGTATTATTATACAGCTCTTAAATCTATGTCCCAGCATATTACCAGCAGGACTGAGTTATAGCAATGTTCTTTTGGTCCCTCTAACAGCTAAAAGTATGATAAAGGATAAAAAGTCTGTTAAAACAAATAGTATTATGTAGCAGGTTAGTGGTAACAAAATAAAGATTAGATTGATGTAACATTCTGGGGGATGTTTTCCATGCTTATGTCCTGCAGTCCTTCTAAATAATTGTCCTCTTTAATGAATAAAAACGCGTTTCCCTTTGAGAGCTGCTTTACCTGCTTCTACAAAATGCAGGCAGGACCGAATTTGGTTGCCTCTGGTTTTTCCATCCTCTTTCTATCTTTTGTTTTCTATTTAAATATCGTAAAAGCCAAGAATAAATATATTTGTCCTCAAGATTAAAGGGGTCTTTTTATCACCACATTAAATACAATTTTTGCAAATTCTAGTCATTTTGCATGCACTAGTCAACCAATTCATCAATATTCATAAATTCATTTATAAAACCAGCTCCCAGAAAAGAATTTTCTTCATCTGTTTTTTTTTCCTAGCCCCCATTTCTATGCCTCTTATTCATATTCCCATTGCCATATTTTGTTTTATTCTGACAGCTTAAAGCATCACAGTGCCTCTTCGCCCATGCAACATCGTCTTCTCATTTCTGTAATATGCATTTTTTTCTTTTAATAAAATCTTGGCCCACTTAGCTGTATTCCTGGGACATCACGCCAGAAGTTCTTGTTAATTTTTTTCCAGTTATTTCTTCCAAAATATATCACACGTTACTTTACTCTTGAAGCTTACATCATCTTCTTTCATCCCTAGCAAGAAATGACTACAAATATGCCACTTGGAGTAATCCTTTGTTATATGATAATAAAAATTTCCATAACATAGTCCCCAGGCAGTTTATGCTGATTTATCTTTTGAAACTTTTTCTAACAATAAAATGTTGCTGAAATAATTCTGTGATGTCTGTGTTTCATGGCTTCAAATAGGCTTTTCTCTTTCCCATTTTAATAGTCCCTTTCTTTACTTAGATCTCAGGAGGAACAGGAGGGACCCAACAAGGATTAAACCCTCATATCCCAATAACAGATAAATCTTAAATTTTCACTTACCTTATTCTTTCCTTGGTTCTCTTTTTTGAAATATTAATTCACCCTCTCCTGCATTGTTTTACTGGATATGAAACCTTCACTGACTTCCCTGATATCAGAATTTGCATCAACATATAGAATACATTGCTGTGTATTTGCTAAAACAATACTGCAAGATGTGTATGAGGAGATGGCGGGGGAGGGAGGAAGCAGATGTAGAAGATTGCTTTGGCTCATCAGGAACTTACTACTAGTAAATTGGTCATTATTTATCCACCTAACATTTATTGACCACCTCTTCAATGTCATTCACTGAACTAGCTGCTCAGCCAAGTGGCTCCAGCTTTCTACAGCTCATAATTTGGAGAAAACAAGAAAATGGGTGGTTATGATCTAGAACAGTGATTTTCAACTGCTGTGTCACAGGAATTTTTAAAGCATGCAATGCCTGACTATTTAGTCAGGGGCAATGACCTCTTTTCCTTAGATTGTCAAATAAAAAAATGACAACAGCTAATAGCAAAATAAGCCAGTCAGAGAAAGATAAGTATCACATGATCGCATTCATATGTGGAATCTAATGAACCAAATAAACTAATGAACAAAAATGGACTCAGAGACATAGAAATATGAGTAGCTGTTGAACTTCAGAGGGAAGGCAGAGGAGGGTGGATAGAGAGAATTCAACCAATAAACTTGTATGCATATATGTATAGCCTGTGGACACAGACAATGGAGTGGTGAGGGCCTTGGGGGCAGGGGACGGGAGCGGACTGAAAGAGGTTAATGAGGGAAAAGGAGGACCTCTGAAATACTTTCAACAATAAAGATTTTTAAAAAGAAAGAAAACGACAATAGCTAACTCAACAAGTAATCATCCAGTATGAATGAATCAAAATTATACTTTTTTTGTCAGATTGTCAAAACATATAATTTTGTTGGTGTGCCACAGAAATTTAGTAATTAGTTTATGTGTGCCATGAGATGAAAAGGGTTGAAAATCGCTGGTCTAGAGTATAAAGTCTACAAGAAGGAGTGGAATTTTAACTGCAAACCCCTAAATCAGTGTAAGAAGAGGGTGGAGGAAGGAGAGAGTGGAAAGAGGAGGACCAGTGGAAATTAACTGGGCAGCAGAGAAAGGGGACAGAGTGTTCCAGGCAAAAAGGAAGCAAAGGGGGAGTTGCCGAGAATTTTATTGAGTGGTGGAGGTGATGTGCATGGTTCCAGACAGCTGTAGAAACAAATCTGGAGAAACAGTGGGAGCTGATGCTAAGAAGCAAGAGCCAGTTCTTAAGAGACCCTGTGTCACAAGTTGGAGAGTTTGCCCCCTGTCCCACTCCACTCCTTGTCTGTAACTATAGTCACTAGACTTCTGACGAGCACTTGGAAAGAGGTTCCAGGTTCTATTATCTGCTTTCTGCTTTTCAATGCTTGAAACTCTTTTGATTCCAGTCTAATTGGAATCAATCTCATGCCCCATTTCTCCAAATTATCCCAAATGCCACTGCCAGACTAACTATATTCTTGTGTTTTACCTCTCGTATCTCTGAGTTAAAATCTTCAGCCTTAATTGCCTACCAAATATAGGAGAAATCTCTATGCAATGTGACCCCAAATGGGTACATCCATTATCATTTCCCATTTCTCCCCTAAACACAGCTTACATATGGGTCCCAGGGTTCCCCAACTCCAAACCCTTGCCCACGCTGTTCTCACAATGTCCTTGCTGTTTTTCATCTACTCAAACCTTTTCAGTCTTCTACACACATCTCTAATGTTAGTTTGTCTCCTTGCTGTCAGCACTGCATCTTATTTCTATTACCTTGAAGCATTTATTGTATTCTGCCCCATAGTTTTATGTATTCACTTTATTCGTTTGACTGAAATGATTGCTCCCTCGAGGTCAAAACTGTATCTAACACCATTTCCTGAGCAGGGGTGTTAGGTAAATATCAAATTGGTGCTTGTAAAATCGGTGACTATTAATAAAGCTCAGTTAATTTACTCTTTCCTTCCTTGAAGATTATAGTAATCACCTTATCACCTCAGATTCCTTTCCTATGCTGTTTCCAAGGAAGGTAGAGGCTGGTATTTTACCTCTGTTTTATGGAAATAAACATTTAAGTATTAAGGCATCAAGTTTACTTAACTGTATTAGGACTGGAGTCTAAGTTCCAGACTCCAGTCAGTGTTTGTTTATTTAGCCCGTGCTAGATCCAGGAAATTAAAAGATTATATGCATATTTTAAAATATATATGCAAGCTTTTGAAACACATTATATATTTAAAATATTATACATAAGCCTTTAATTTATATATATAAAGAATTATTTTTACTCCTATATTTCATCAATAATGGGAGGAAAGATAATGGAAAATTTGTCAAACATCACTAAAAAATACGGTAGGTGATTTCTAATTTTACACTTCAGAGCTATGAGGACTTCATGTAAAGGCATAGAGTTAAGAAGCAGTTTGGAATGCTCTAGATTAATTTGAACTATTTTGGGTTAATTTGCTAAAAATCAACTTACTCAAAGCCATTTCACCACATGACAAACCCACTAAAATGTCAGCTCCATATGTCAAGATTATAGGAGCATTGGTTGCAACCGTTGGAACACGGGGTCAGGGGTTGCACACAAACCCACCAAAATAGAGAAGGCTATGATCTGGATTTAAGAAAGAGATCACCTACTTACAAGTAAAGCACTGAGTACTTGACAAATACTTGGCATCCAAGTGGTAAAATATGCATGAAATTGGCACCCAGCTAAATTGGAAAGATAAATCCTTAGGAAAATGCTAGGGTGCCCAACCATAGTGGCTCAGCTGGTTGAGCATCTGAAAGGTTACTGGTTACATTCCCAGTCAGGGCACAGACCTGGGTTGTGGCCTATCACCTGTCAGGACACTAGCTGATCAAGATTTCGCACATCTTCTCTCTCTCTCTCTCTCTCTCTCTCTCTCTCTCTCTCTCTCTCTCTCTCTCCTCATTCCACTCTGATAGGTAGGTAGGTAGGTAGGTAGAGATAGATAGATAGATAGATAGATAGATAGATAGATAGATAGATAAAATGACAGGTAAAAAATGCTACAGAGAAGCTGAAACTTTGAAAAAATCTTCCAAGAGAAACCAAGATAGAGGGAGAGGAAAACAACTGGTCTGCCGTCTCCCACAACAATTTCAAAATTAAAACTAATATACAGGACATCTATCACCCCAAACCATGGGAAGGTGGGCTGAAAGAGAAAGGAGCACAAGTGCTGAAAAGCTGAGGAGCCTAGGTACAGAGGCAGGTGAATCAGGCTGGTGGTGGGCGACTGGACATGAGGCTTTTTTTTCCAACTTGAAGGGAAACAAGCTCCTGATCACTTTGAAATCCAGTTTCTGGGGTCACATGGGGGACCCAGACGCCTATGGGGAGAAGCTAGTCTGTGGGCCATTGGCTCTGAAAGTGAGGGTGACTCTCTTCCAGAGGGGCTCCCAGTAATCATTGTTTACTGTGCTGGATTGCAGGGACATGGGGACTTGGAAACACAGAAGAGCAGAGAAGGCTGACTGCAGCCATCACTGTTAGCCACACCCCAGCCTAGTGATGTCCTGAGATCCCACACCACCCTGAGGCTCTGCCCTGAGGCCCCACCCACACATTCTACAGACATCACACATCTGTTTTAGCATACAAATGACCTGTATTGTGGCAGCTTAATGAAATAAACTGCAGCTCAAGGACAGAAGCCCTCCTAGCAGAGACACTGCTGATCCTCACAGCCAGTTGGCTTGGAGATCAATGCTTCCCAGTGATACCAACAACAAACAAGGCTTAACAACAAGACTGCACACACAGCCCACAAAGGGCTGCACCAAGACTGTCCACCTCAGGTATTGGGAAGGCTGTGCCCCTGGGCTCTACCAGGACACCTAGCACACAAAACTATTCCATCAAATCAGGGAAGCAGCTAAAATGCAAAGAAGAGGCAGGACACAGAGGAAGGAAATGGAGGAAAGTAAAAGAATGGACATTGAGTTCAAAACCACAGTTATAAGGTTTTTCAAGAATTTCCTAGAAAAGGCTGATAAAATAAGACCTTTGAGGATATGAAAAGGGATCAACTAGAAATAAAGAATACATTGTCTGAAATAAAAAATATTATACAGAGTCCTAAAAACAGACTGGAAGATCACAAGAATCAAGTCAAAGATTTGGAACATAAAGAGCCAGAGGACACTCCTCTGCAGAAGCAAGAAGATAAGAGAATCCAGAAAGTTGAAGATAGTGTAAGAAACCTCTGGGACAACTTCAAGCTAACCAACATCTGAATTATGGGCATCCCAGAAGAAGAGAGATACCAAAAACCTATTGGAAGAAATAGTGACAGAAAACTTCCCTCACCTGGTGAAAGAAATAGACGTACAAGTCCAGGAAGCGCAAGAACCCCAACCAAAAGGAATCCAAAGAGGACCACACCAAGACACATTATAATTGAAATGAAAAGGGCAAAAGACAAAGAGAGAATCTTACAAGCAGCAAGAGAAAAGCAGTTGGTTACCTATAAGGGAGCACCCATACAACTATCAGCTGATTTCTCAACAGAAACCATGCAGGCCAGACGGGAATGGCAAGAAATATTCAAGGTGATGAGTAGCAATAACCTACAGCCAAAATTACTCTACCCAGCAAAGCTATCACTCAGAATCGAAGGACAGATAAAGAGCTTCACAAATAAAATTTGAAAAAGCTAAAGGAGTTCATCACCACCAAACCAGAATTACATGTATTGCTGAAGGGGGTTCTTTAGGAAGAAGAAGAAGAAGATAAAGATAAAAATTATGAACAACAAATATGTAACTATCAACAAGTGAATCTAAAAACCAAGGGAATTTTAAAAATCTGATGAATAATATTAACTGGTGAATATAATAAACTCAGAGATATGGAAGGGGAGTGGACTGATGATTCTTGGGGAAAAGGGGAGTGGGGGTATAGGAAGAGACTGAACAAAAAAATTGTGCACCTATGGATGAGAACAATGAGGGGTGGGGAAAGGGCAGAGGGTGGGGTGGGAACCTGGTGGAGGGGAACAATGGGGGAGGGGGAGAGTAACATTTATAATAATCTGAACAATAAAGATTTATTTTAAAAAATCTTCCATAATTCATCAATGTTGAGAAACTGACTTTTTGGAAATTAGATTGTCCTGAGTGTAGTTTAGAGAAATGTCTAGCCTTGGGTGCTGACACCTTCTTCTCCTGTCAAGGTTCTGGGTTTGTAAATGGCCTCAACAGCTGGTCTCTGGCCCAAGGCCTTAGTCTGCACCTTAATGCTATGCTACCTACTATTACTTTTTCTTATCTTACGTCCTTATTTCAAGATTTTAAATTTAAATTTTATGGTGGTTTGGACTATGCAGCACATCTTATGCCTCCTTATGTTCCTAGCACACTGTCTTATATTTGGTTGTCAGTTTGTTAGCTTTTGAGAGTTCAGGTGAGAGCAAGGCATTAACCCAATTATCTGGCCTTAAGGGGATGGTTACCCCTAACCCTCAAAAGATAGTCCCTCCTAATGGTTGGTCAATAGTTTCATCTTTGTATATGACAGATAATGTTACTATTACAACCAAATCAAGAGTATTCCAGAACTAAATAAAGTTTTCCTGCCTACTCTGATTCCGTTAAACTTGATTAAAGTCTTTTCTTAAGTGGAAATTGGAAAAGGAACCAGATGTTATCCCTTTAAATCCTACCAATTACCGGATAATTTTTATATAATGCACTGAATTGCAGAGCTTTCTGTTATCAGTAGTACTTACTTTTAGTAAGAATTTGAATTATTTTAACAACTCATTCTTCCTATTTGGTAATGATGCAAAGCCCAACCACAGCACAGTTTCTCAAACTCTGATCCTGGGCTTCTGGCTACTTTATTATTTTAGAAATGCCTGCCCTTGCCCCAGATGGTATGACCCCCACGTGACCTGCCTTTATCTTTGACCCTTAGGGAGGAAGGTCCTTCCGGATCTATTGCCTGGGATGCCTCTTTGAGTCTCAGCCCTGGCAGTCACTAACCTGGCCCAGCCTTGTGCTGAAACTTATTAATGAAACCAAAGTTTAGCCTCTTATGAAATCTAATTAATGCCCATTATTCTAAGCTATACTTTGTGTGTTTTCATAGTATTTTTGATATTATATTTTAGTTCTACCTACATCTGACTTCCCACTATATTCTGAACATTCTTTTTGCCCCTGTACTTAAATGGAGGGTTGCCTTTTTTTCTTTTCTTTTTTTTAATGCTTTACTGTTTAAAGTATTACATATAGTATTTCATATGTGTCTTCTCCCCACCCCCCGCCCCATGGACCTCTCCCCGGCCACCCCCACCCCCCAGCACATGTCCTCACCTCCCTGGTGTCTGTGTCCATTGGTTATGCTTATATGCATGCATACAAGTCTCTCCCTTATCCCCACCCTTCCCTGCCTTCCCTCTGAAGTTTGATGGTCTGTGTGATGCTTCTCTGTCTCTGGATCTATTTTTGTTCATCAGTTTATGTTGTTCATGATATTCCAAAAGTGAGTGAGATCATGCGATATTTATCTTTCTCTGACTGGCTTATTTCACTTAGCATAATGCTCTCCACATCCCTCCATGCTGTTATGAATGGTAAGAGTTCTTTCTTTTTTTTTTACAGCAGTGTAATATCCCATGCCTTTCTTAATATATACATTCACGCCTGGGAAATCAACCTATTCTGTGAAATGACATGGTTCTCAAAGCTCCTGTAATGTAGCCTAATCAACCTTAAAACTACTAGAACTTAAGCTCCATGAGAGCAAGGCGGTCCCTTATGCTCATCCTCACAGCCTAGCTAATAGATCAGAGCCTAGCAACTGTCACCGCTGGTCTCAGTCCTGCTTGCAGCACAAAAGAAGGCTTGGTTACTTGGAACATTACGAAGGGAACAGTGTTCCTTGGATCTTCTAGGTGTCTGCAAATAATAAAAACTCCAGTATTCCTTGCATATCGAGGGACAGAACACAATCTAGGATTTGTATACAATTGTGTTTTAAAAATTTTTATCATACCAAACATTTTTATTCATGTTGTTTCCCAAGAACACTTCATTTCAATAATCAATGATCAAATTAATGTCATTTTTTAAAATATATTTTATTTATTTTTTTTTTTTACAGAGAGGAAGGGAGAGGAATAGAGAGTTAGAAACATTGATCAGCCGCCTCCTGCACACCCCCTACTGGGGATGTGCCCGCAACCAAGGTACTTGCCCTTGACTGGAATCGAACCTGGGACCCTTCAGTTCACAGGACGACACTTTATCCTCTGAGCCAAACCGGTTAGGGCTAAATGTCATTTTTTAAACTTTATAGATTCTGTTATTCCTGTTTCCAAAACGACTGCCATACCCCCATAGAAAAGCAGGAAGTTTGCTGTTATTTTGGGCGTAGAGAGTGGTCCTTCAGGAAGATTTGAAGAGCCAGGACGCCCTACTTCCTAAAGGTCTCCTGCTCTGAGCCTGCGTCATGACATGCAGTGTTCAGAGACCGGGACCTGAACACTGACATTCTCATCTGGAAGTGGATGAGAATGTCCAGCCTCAAGGTGCCCCTAGGGAGCCCAGTCCGCATGGGGACCATGAGCTCTGTAGGAAATAACAAACCTAGCCAGCAGTCGGGGTTTGGATGCGTCCCCATTATATAGGCCTGAGGTTCCCTAAAAGAGGCCAGACTCAAGGAGACGAACGTGTAGCACTGAAAGAAAACGTGCCCTGATGTAGGCCAAGCCTGCCGAGTTGCTGATTTCCAGGGACTGAGTCCGATCTGGGCCCCTGGCTGAGACTGAGCTTGGTTGGGGGCGGGGTTGGGGTGGGGGGGAGAGAATCATTGAGGCTCACTGAATCCAGGGTTCATGGAACAGAGATTGTCAGATGGAGAGGCAACTAGGGCCCCAGCAAGAGGAAATGCAAATAACGTGAGTAAGAAACACGAAGCTGAAGGGAAAGGAACAAGACTTTAAAAGGTGAAGTTCAGCTCCTGGCAGCTTTTCCAACAAAAACATATACTCCTGTAAAAAGCTCCATCTCTTTGGAAGTCTCTATGTCCAGCACTTGCGAAGGAAGGTGAGTGATGCGGGTAGTCTGGCCTACGCTGGAACTAGAAGCGTGGTGCCCTTGGGTGTGCCAGCAGGTGTGCTCACCCTCAGGTCGTGGTATCTCAGGCTCACTCAGCACCAGGGTGTTCCAGGGCAGTGGTCGGCAAACTCATAAGTCAACAGAGCCAAATATTAACAGTACAGCGATTGAAATTTCTTTTGAGAGCCAATTTTTTTAAACTTCTTCTAACGCCACTTCTTCACAATAAACTCACCCAGGCGTGGTATTTTGTGGAAGAGCCACACTCAAGGGGCCAAAGAGCTGCATGTGGCTCGCGAGCCGCGGTTTGCCGACCACTGTTCCAGGAAAACACCACAGAAAAAAGTGACTCTTCCCTCACTGGTGACTTGGCAGGAGCTGGTGGAGCCAAGTCTCCAGGCTGCAGAGAGCACAGGGCCAGGGACCAGGGCACAAGGAACCTGAGCAGCTTACTACACTATTCCGTGTTCTCCACGTCTTTGCATTTCCTCGCTTAGTCCTCAAAACCATCCTCTGAGGTAGGGACTATTATTATACTCCTCTCCTATTTTACACTCTGTGCCTGGGTGAATTAAGGCACAGAGAAGGTAAGTAACTTGCCCATAGTCACACAGGCACTAAGCAGCACAGTTAAGGTTCAAATCAGTGTGGCTGCTCACCTCAATGCCCCCATGCGCCTCCGGTGACACTTCTCTCGCACTTCCTGGGAGGCAGGTTCCCTTCCAAGCACTTTGCACAGGTTAGCATACTTGAGGTTGAAAGTGAGGAGAATGACAGCATTAGGTAAAATTTACCTAGGTCTTCTGTTCTGGGGTAATTTTAAAAAAATATTATATCAACGTTAAATTTCTTGGAAGTGTTAATTGCACTAAGGACATGTGATAACATTTTCTTGTTTTTAGTCAATACATGCTGAATTATTATGAGATTATGGATCATGATGTCTGTAATTTACTCTCGAATGGTTCAGCTAAAAGGGAAAAATATTAGATATGGATGGAGGAAGATACAGGATATAGTAAGTGTGACAAAATGATGAAAATTGGTAACAGAAAGGCACACAGATGTTTAAGGAACTATTCTTTCAACCTTTGTATAAGTTTAAGGTTTTTTTTATTAGCAAGCTTTTAAATAAAAGTCATTTTTAAAATAAGAAAATAATTGGGATTCACTAATATCAACTACTGCAAAATGCAACCTGAAATGGAACTGAACTGGTATAAAGAAAAACACGGCTGCAGGGATTTCTAAAAAACCCATCTGATTCTAATGTTGAAAACGATGTCACAGAATACTATAGGACAATGAAAGTGAATCAAAAAGAAATAGTACTAAATATATCCACCTGATTGGGTCCCCCAAAATAAAAATGTTGAGTGAAAAATATCAAGTTGCAGAATGATACATGCAGAATGAGATCATTTATATGAAGTTTTATTGAGGTATAATTGACATTAAAAAAGCTGCACACATGTGTGTATAAATCTGTAAAACCATCACCACAATCAAGGTAACAAAGATATCCATCACCTCCAAACTTCATGTGTCTTTCTTTCTCTTGTTCTCTTTATATTCTTTCTTCCTTCCTTCTTTTCTCCCTTCCTTCCTCCTTTCCTCCCTCCCTCCCTCCCTCCCTTTCTCCCTCCCTTATGGTGGTAAGAATACTTAACATGAGATCTACACTCTTAACAAATATTTAAGTGCACATTACAGTATTGCTAACTCTAGGTGCTATGTTGAAAAGCAAATCTCTCTAAAACTTTTTCATGAGTGCATAACTGAAACTTTATATTAATTCCTCAACAATAGTCTTTCATATAGTTTGGGTGGTTAAAGACATACGGTACCATTTGGAAGACATGCCTGAATATGACAACCACCACATTCCAGATGCTGGCTGCCTCTGTGGAAGGGGAAGGGAATGTGAATGGGGAGAATACCGAAAGGGCTCCAATCTGTTTTTCATAATATTTTATTTATTAGACTAGTTATAGGCACATGACTGTTCTCTTTGTCTAAACGTTCTTATATATGTCTGAAATATTTTTTAAAATGAAGAAATCATTAAATGGTCTTGGAGTAGATGGCAATACTATACACATAGAGACTTGCACACAAATAAATACCCCATTTCTCTCTTTCTATTAATGTCTTTTAGAATTCCTTGCCAGCAGTGGACCAAAAGAAAAGTCTCTTGAGGGGAAAAAAAAGCTGTAGTTGTATATAATGCCTCTCCCATTTCACTCGCCATGTTTTTGCATCCTGCTCTGTGCCTTGGGAATCTCACCTGCATCAACAGGATTTCCGCACCCTCTGGGTTCAGGTTGGGTTCAGCCAATGGTGAGCTACCAGGAAATCAGAGGGAAGGGTGAAAGTGAGGTCAAAATATTTATTTTGTCTCCCCTCTGCTAGGTTTCCATGAACTGGCCCACTCCTCCACCAAAGTTCATTGCTCAGCTCAACACAACTTAAGACAATTCTCCCTCCCTCTGGTTTCTTCTAGTTCCAGTAACAGCTCTCTGCTTCATTCCTCTGTGCCTGTGCATTGTAAAAATTGAGCTGATATTATCCTTTGTTTCCCATATTATCTCTAATAAATAGTCCATTTTAAAATAAACGCTCCTTTAGTTGTCCCTTATAATATTTATTAGTTTTATTCTTCTACCTTTAGATATTTTAATTAGGATTCTGTTTCCTCAAAAGCAATGAGAATCTAATGAATCTTTATATATCCATATATTCATTTGTTGAATAAATATTTATAATACACTAAGATATGTAAAGTAAATAATAAAAAATGATTTTTGTTATTATCATTAGATTACCGACTGTCTTCAAAGAAGTCACATCAATGTGGAAGACAGACAGACACAACTGACTAATTCTTATTTATATTATGATACTACATATTATATTATTCTTAAAGTCTATATTACTGTATATACAAAATTATGTGGAATTATAGAGAAGGGAAAACTAAATTTGAATCTATTATTAATATCTTCTTGAGAAACACTCTTCAAAATAAGTCAGTATACTGCTTTCTTCATCATAAAAGTCTTGCTATGCCCTGGCTAGTTTGCTCAGTGTCAGCCCGACAACTGAGGGGTCTTGGGTTTGATTCCCAGTCAAGGGCATGTACCTCAGTTGTAGGTTTTGCAGTCCCAATAGGGATATATTTGAGAGGCAACCAAATGATGTGTCTCTCTCATGTCAATGTTTCTCTCACTCTCTCTTTCTCTCCCCCACCTTCCTCACTTCCATTCTCTCTGGAAATTAGATCCTGGTAGGATCAGGCCTAAACAGGCAGTCAATCAAGCTGGCCAGGGTATTGGTTAGGGGTTGATCAGGCTGGCAGGCAGAAGCGGTTAGGGGCAATCAGGAAGGTAGGTGAGCGGTTGGGAACCAGCAGTCTTGAATTGTGAGAGGGATGTTTGACTGCCTGTTTAGGCCTAGTAGGATCGGGCCTAAATGGCCAATCAGACATCCCTTGAGAGGTCCCAGATTGGAGAGGGTGCAGGCTGGGCTGAGGGACCTCCTTCCCTCGTGCATGAATTTCATGCATCAGGACTCTAGGATTATAATAATAATGTATCTATTATATATATAAAGTTTATATACTTAATATACATTATTATAAACAGCTTATCAGTTATTTTAATTATTATTCTTTGTAATAAGACTTTTTTTTAAAATCCTTGAGGATATTTTTTCCAAATTAAAGCACAATGAGGTATCACCTCACATCTGTCAGGATGGCTAAATTCAATAATCAACAAACAGGTATTGGTGAGGATGTGAGGAAAAAGGGAACACTAGTTCACTGTTGGTGAGGTTGCAGATTGGTGCAGCCACTATGGAAAACAGTATGGAGTTTCCTCAAAACTTAAAAATGGAACTGCTGTCTGACCCAGCAGTTCTACTTCTGGGAATATATCTGAAGAAACCCAAAACACTAACTTGGAAGAATATATGTATCCCTGTGTTCATTTCAGCATTATTTACAACTAGAGGCCCAATGCATGAATTCATGCACGGGTGGGGTCCCTCTGGGTAGCCTGCAGGGATAGGGCCAACACCCACATTCTAATGCCACCTGCAACTCCTGCCTGCCGCTCCCTCTCACCCTGGCCCCACTGTGCCTGCTGTGGGCTTACGCCCAATCAGTCCCAATCAGGACAGGCTGGCACTGCCACAGAAGTGCTCACCAGCCATGAGCCCTGCATCTGGCACCCTCCCAAGAGGAGTGACCTACGGGATCAGGTTGAAACCAGCTCTATGACATCCCCTGTTGGGTCCCAGATTGCGAGAGGGCACAGGCCAAGCAGAAGGACCCCACCAGTGCACGATCAGGCTGGGAAGGGACCGTGTGAGGGCTCCAGGGCATGTCTGGCCCATCTCGTTCAGTCTCAATTAGCTAGACTCCAGCAGCAAGCTACCCTGCCAGTCAGAGAATCTGTCCCCTAGTGGTTAGTGCACATCATAGCAACTGGTTGACCAGTTGACTATCTGCCCCCTGGTGGTCAGTGCACATCATAGCAAGTGGTTGAGCAGCCTGAGCATATCATTAGCATACTAGAGGCCCTGTGTAGGAAATTCATGCATGAGGGGGTCCCCTCAGCCCTACCTGCACCCTCTCCAATCGAGGACCCCTCAGGGGATGTCTGACTGCCAGTTTAGGCCCGATCCCCGATTGGACCTAAACTGGCAGTCAGGCAACCCTCTCACAATCCGGGACTGCTGGCTCCTAACCACTCACCTGCATGCCAGCCTGATCACCCCTCACTGCTAGCCTGTTCAACCCCTAACTGCCCCCCCAACCCCCGCCAGCCTGATTGCCCTTAACTGCACCCTCCCCCCTGCCAGGCTGATTGCCCCAAACACCTTTGCCTCAGCTCTTGCCACTATGGCTTTGTCCGGAAGATGTCTGTCTGGTCTATTTAGCATATTACCCTTTTAGTAGTATAGATAGCTAAGATTTGGAAGTATTCAAGTGCCCATCAGGAAATGAGTGAATAAAAAAGTTGTGGTACATGTATACAATGGCATGCTGCTTGGCCATCAAAAAAGAAGGAAATCTTACCTTCAGCATGGATGGATCTGGAAAGTATTGCATTAAGTGAATAAAGCCAGTCAGAGAAAGACGAGTACCATATGATCTCATTGATGTGTGGCCTCTAATGAGTAAAATAAACTAGCAAAATCGAAACAGTTCAGTGATACAGAGAACAAACTGATAACTGTCAGAGGGGAGAGGGTTTGGGGGACTGGTGGGGGGGAATGTTAAGGAATTAAGCAAAACAAAAACAAACAAACAAGCACCTCACAAACACAGGCATGGTGATTACCAGAGAGAAAGGGAGTGAGGGGATGTAGAAAAAGGTAAGCAGGTGATAATGGGGATGGAAGGAGACTTGATCTGGGGTGGTAAAGACAATATAATATACAAATGATGTATTATAGAATTGTACACCTGAAACCCACATGATCTTATTAACCAATGTCTCACCAATAAATTCAATAAAACATTTTTGAAAATAAGTGCCATATGTCTTATAATCCAACAAAATGTCATCAAGAGGCTCAAAGGATCCATTTTTACATTGCACTGCCAAGGAAAAATGGGCAAAGTAAGAAGTGTCTGGAAAGCAGAGAAGTCCTCTTGAATCACTCTTGCCAATTAGCACATTTATTTTATGTGAATAATATTTTTCTGCCATTTATTTCCTCTAGTTCAGTGTTTTGACTTTAATATGTCCTAAGAATATTTATTGAAAATGGCACTTTTTGTTAATGAAAATTCCTTCTTTCATCCTGCAGAATTCAGCACTGGATCAAAAGTACAAGTAAAACAACATGCAGATGTAATAACCAGCATTCCTCACTCCAGAGTTACACCAGGGAGCCCATTGGAGTGTTGCAGTGTCTCAGATGGGGACACTGTCAGCAATATGACAGCGTTCATTTCATTTCTGAAGAGCATGCCTACTGAAATGCCATAGGGATGCAGTCCACCGGTGCCAAGGGGATTCCTTTCGCCTCAGTTTCACAGCTCTCAGGAAAGACAGGGGGATCTATGTGACTCTAGGAATGAAGAAAGTGACTTATAATCATACTTGGCCCAAAACAGTGGTTCTCAATAAAGGGCTATTTGTCCTTCAATGGACATTTCACAATGTCTGAAAAAATTTCTGGTTGTCAAAACTGGTTTCAAAGCTGGCATCGGGTGGGTAGAAACAGTCTCTCCAATACATTCTACAGGGCACAGCACCACAAATTCCCCCACCCCAGCACACACATGAAAGGAAGAGAATGATCTAATGAGATATATCAATCGTTAAGAGAACAACATCTCTGAGACATTATTAAAAATATTATAGATGAAACTGGTTTGGCTCAGTGGATAGAGGGTCGGCCTGAAGACTGAAAGGTCCTGGGTTCGATTCCAGTCAAGGGCATGTACCTTGGTTGCGGGCACATCCCCAGTAGGGGGTGTACACGAGGCAGCTGATTGATGATTCTCACTCATCAATGTTTCTAACTCTCTATCCCTCTCTCTTCCTCTCTGTAAAAACTCAATAAAATATATTTTTTAAATATATTCTAAAGCTATAGTACTACTGTTACAGGAACCTATGCTTCACTTTTATTTTTGCCATCGTCATCATGCAGATCCTCAACGCATTAGTTTAACCTCAGTAATAAAATAGCTATAGTCTACCAAGCTGTTTATCCATAAAATGTGCTATCCTAAGCATGTTTGTGTACATTTAATCCTCCCAACACCCCCGTGAGGAATAAGTGGTTGGTCGCCACCATTTTACAGTTATAAGACAACGAGGCACAGGGCCTCCCCCAGGTCGCACAGCTCCAAAGAGTGGGCTGCAAACCCGGAAGCAAATCTGACTCCAGAAGCAAACACTCAACCCTCAGTGCCCCTTCCCCAAAATAGCAAGAGAAATAGAAACCAGAGATGAACCTGAGAGGCAATTAATTTTCAAAAAGAGAAAGAACAAGAGCTTTTTTAACGAGCTGCTAGATGAGAGGAAATCGTGCTTAACCAGCTCTTATGCCTGAAACCAGCGCTCAGACCTGAGAATCCTGGCCTCTTTATTAACACATGGAGTGACCAGGAATGGCCCCAGTTACACACACTGAATTAGCCCAATTTCCATCCGTGTGGTTCTCCAAATCTCTCTAGCCTCATTTTATGGTAGTTAAAAAAGAAAAAAAAAATCTGTTCTTAAACTAATTCAGAGCTGACTCCTATATATAAAAATAACTAATATTTTCCATGGAAACTTGAGGCAAGGTTTTTGGCCTGAGTGATGTTGAGCGGGTGGGGAGCAGCGGGCTAACTGTTGCTCCAACTATTTTGCTTTGTGTGGGAGACCCAATTAGGAGTAAACTAGCTTTGTCATTGTAGCCCGACGTAGGCTAAACAAGACGGCAGGGTGGGACCCGAGAGCTACTAGCATTTGAAGAACACACACACAAACACAACTGTAATTTGACATGGAAACAGTTAATTGTTGCCATCTGTGGCTAAGTGAAGTCTCCTTAGTCATAGGTATGGGGCAGAACTGGGGATGGGGGTGGGGGATCAGAGATAAGTTATGTAAAAGGGAAAAGGGGAAAAAAATATTCATCTAGCTGGGGAGAGCTCCCAGACAAGATTAAGAGTAGAGATGACATTGCCATACCATGCCTATGCCTTCAACTGAATGGCTGATAAAAACCGGTGGTGGTAATTTTTAAAGTGTCGCTTGAGAGTGGTTAAAAAGGGTTCATAAGATTGGAACTAAGTGAGATAAGTGTTTCTAAACTATGAAGGTCTACTTAACCCCAAATGAGTTTTCATCGTGTTGTTGTTATTCTATCAAAGTCCTGATTCTATCATTATCCCTTTATTACATCCCTTTCACCGCATAGTATTGCATGTGTCTGCTAATGGGTTAGACTTTTTCACCAGGTTGTGAATCTCTTGGGAGTATGGACTAGGCCATGTTCATATTTCTCATCCCCAGGAGATAACATGGTATTTGGCACGTAATAGGTGGCCACGAGCATATTGACAAATGAATTACGCAGTGTCATCTTGGAGACTTGCAGGGAAATGCAGAACGCCTATTACTGTTAAATATTTTTATTAGTGACTTGGAGGGTATGGACGTCTTGGAATATTTTTAAATGGCACAAGGATGAAAGGGTTAGCTAAGCACGTTGAATGACCAAAGTAGAATTAAAAAATACATCTCCACCGGCATGACAATTGGGCCAAAATTAACAAGGCGCAATTTAGCAGAGATAAATATAGAATCCTGCTCTTACGTTCAAATACTCAGTTGTCCAAACACGAGCCAAATTTGTCTTCGTTTAGTAGTATTTTATGTGACAAAGAACTTCAGTGATTTCATTGAGAGGAATTTTAATATGAGCCAAGTGCATGATCTGGCTGCTCGAAAAGCTGCTAGTGTGATCTTAGGCTGCCTTACCAGAAGTGAGTTATTTACGATATGTCGCCTATTTAATGAGGAAATAGTTTGGTGTGGCCATTAGTAGTGGCATAACACATAGACCAAGGGAGGTGGAGGGCCCACTGTACTCAGTGCAATCATGCCACCTCAGAGCCTGTGTTCAGTTCTAAGTACCACGTTTTAAGAGGGATACTGGCACACTCACATGTCTAAAGGTGCTCCACTACAAAAAGCTCCGGAAGCCAGATCCTATGTTCCTATGCTGGACAGAGAAAAATAACTCAAAATGTTTTAAACTAGAGAAGGAGCCCTAACTCGTTTGGCTCAGTGGATAGAGCTTCAGCCTGTGGACTCAAAGGTCCCAGGTTCGATTCCAGCCAGGGGCACATGCCTGGGTTGCGGGCACATCCCCAGCAGGGGTTGTGCAGGAGGCAGCTGCTCGATGTTTCTCTCTCATTGATGTTTCTAACTATTTATCCCTCTCTCTTCCTCTGTAAAAAATCAATTAAAAATATATTCAAAATAAATAAAAATAAGTAAAGTAGAGAAGGAAATGCTTTCTTTAAATATTTTGAATGACTAGATGGGGAAACGTGCCGTTTCCTGTTTGGTGACCTCCATGGCTAAGGCCATCTGCCCACCTTTTTTATTCGCTCGTTAACTATCTCTAATGTGCTCTGTGTGAAAACACAAATCCTGTTCCTACGAAGGGCAAACTTAAGGAACCCTGATTTGGTTACTCCGTTGTCTCAGTGTCCAGTGAAATGGTTGGTGACTTCATGATGACTCTGTGGGATCCTATCCCTGTGGCCAGTCACCCCTTCCCCGTTTCAGCATCTGAGTCCTTGCTTGTTCTGCAGAATTTGCTCATCTTCCTGATGGTGTTATCACCTGTCTGCCTTCCTACCTGGATTTCTGTGTTTGACCTGTTCGCGGGCTCCCGGTCACTGTGGTGAGATGGACATCACCTAGAGAACCTCTTCCCTAGGTGACTGCTGACTCTGGAGACTGTTCCACCTGCCAAGCTCCAGAACATACCCAATCTCAGGTCCCAAGTGCTCCCGCAGTGGCTTCCCCATCGCTTCCCCACCCTCAGGATCTGTGTGACTCAGAAGACCAAATCGGTCACAGGGAGAACAAATAAGGCGGAAAGGATTTTCTTTCACTCAGTTACAGGGAAGATGTTTCTAATAATCTAAGCTTAAAAAAAAAAAAAACAACAGCCTTGTGAGAGAGGAGGCTCGCCATTCCACCATGGATCATTTTTCCAATGAGAAAAATGAGGTTCTGAGAGTAAAGTGCGGTTGGAAAGAGCTCACATCAAAAAAGTGACAGTTGACCGCTGAATTCATGTTTCCGTGGCCACCCAATCATAGCTTTTGTCACTACCCGACACCACCTACCATGTGGCTCTAACCTAGAGTGAGTCACTGGGTGCCTTGGAAATTCTACTCACTCTAGTAAACACAAATGTTCTAGAAACAAAGATAGGAAACAAGTAGAATTCAGAGTGGAACCAGTTCTTGTGTAAAGACACTGCCACCCACAAACATGGAAACAGTGTATTTCCTGAAAATATTTATTTGCTCACAGCCACAGCCTAACAGATGTATCTAGCCCCTGACGTCTTAAGAGGAACCAAAAGACAGCAAGCACGGTGGGGAAAGAACTTGAATCTGGAAAAACAAGGCAAACTCAGTAAGTTGGCATAAAAGGAGTTGGCTTTGGAAACAGGCCACCTTGTAGTTTGAGATCTTGCCTCTGCCACCCACTAGCAGTTTGATTGACCTTCCAGAAATTCTGTTTCCTCATTTACAAAAATGGGGATGATCGTGTCTGCCGTGCAGAGTGTGAGGTTTGAAATCACATCAAGAAAAGCCTCTAGCCAAGTACTTGTCACATGGGAAATACTTGTGATGATGGCTGCTAACCTGGACCTCCAAAACTGGCATGATAGGGAAACATAGCACTCACCTCCAGAGAGCAGGTAGCTCGTGTAACCATGGGTAGGGAAAAGCAAGGTCAGGATACTGGTGCAGAGCACAGAGAGAAGAGTCAGTGGTCGGCATGCATTGCGTCGAACCTTGATCTTAGCAAAGAATTTGGAGGACCAAAAATTACTGTAAGTAGAGTTATTTACAATAGCTCAGATTTGGAAACAGTCCAAGTGCCCATCAGTAGATGAAGGAATAAAAAAGCAGTGGGACATTTACACCATGGAATATTATACAGCTGTAAAAGACAGGGCTCTCTTACATTTTGGAACAACATGTGTAAGAGATCCCTGTGGATCTGGAGAATATCATGCTAACTGAAGTAAGCCAATCTGAGAAAGACAAATATCACATGTTCTCACATGTGAAATCTAATGAACAAAATGAATTGACCAACAAAGTAAGACACAAAGAATAGAGGCATGGACCAGACTGACATACCTGGATGTGGGAATGGGGGAGGAGAAGAAATAAACCAAATAACTTATATACTTACATGCATAGCCCATGGACACGGGCAATAGGGTGGTGAAGACCTGTGTGTGAGGATGTGGGGGGGGGGGAGGTTGGGGCTGGGCAGAGGGGGATGAAGGAGGGGAAATGGGCAATATCTATAATAATATCTACAATAATATATAGTATAATATTTTTTAAATAATTAATAAAACAAAAATTACTGTGATTTTCTATATCTAATTAGACATTCCTTTGAAAAAATTCTTAGGATGACTGTCATACTAGTATGTAATATTTTATGTAATCTCTTCTGGGACAAAAAAACTTGCCCTACACATCTCTGTATTCCTAATGCTGCTTCAGTGCCAGTACTCAAGAAAGTTTTATTGAACAAAATAATAAATGAATTAATTAATGTCACTCAAACTACCACAAAAGAAGCATAACACATTCAAGTCCTCCTCGCAAACACACTCAAGAATTTCCTAATCCAAGGATCAGCCAACTTTTTCTGTAAAGGACCGACCCTATCATAAATATTATAGTCTTTGAGGAACACAGTCTCTGTTATGCATATTCAGTCTTACCACTGTGGCAAGAAAGCAGTAATAGGCAATAGGAAAATGAATGAATATGTCTGTGTGACTTATAAACCCTGAAATTTGAATTTCACATTATTTTCATGTGTTATAAAATCTTTTAAAATACTTTTTCCTACCATTTAAAAATGTCAAAAACCATTCCTAGCTCATGAGCAATGCAAAACAAACAAAAAAAACCAGTTCTCGACTCTAGTCCATGTCACAGCATCAGTGAGTGTTCTTATGCAAAACTGTTTCCAATTATTTACAAAAGATCTGAAGCTAAACCCATTTCTCTTTAAAAAAAAAAAAAACAAAGAAAGAAAGAAAAGAAAAGAAGAGAAGAGAAAAGGAAAGAAAAGGAAAGAAAAAAGAAAGAAAGAAAATAAAACTTCTAACTTTTTTTTACATGGGGCAAAACTTAAAATACACATGAATAGTAACTTTATGCTAGTTTTCATCCTCCAGTGGTTGACCTGATATGCCTGTATCTTGATATTACATGAGGCTTAAACATTTATTTTTCTAAATGACAATTTATTGGAAAATCAGTGGTGATTCCATGAATATAAATGTAATCAAGTATCATCAGGATCTTCCTGAGGGACCTAAACTTCATATATATTTTTTTCATTTCAAACTTATGTACAGAATCTAAATAAATTAACATGCATGTTTATAGAGTTTAGATAAGCATTCACATTATTATTTACATTGCACTTATGTTATCTCTGGCTCTGTCTCCTGTAAAATGTCAACATAGAAAAAAACCAGAACAGAGTATCTATGAGATTTAAATTTTTTCTAATCTAGTCAGTTTATACATTGGCTACAGAAAGCAAATTGAAAACCAAAACTATAAAGAATGAGACAATCTTTAGGTATTTAAAAAATCAAACAACAATTTTAGTTTTACCACATGTGTTCATTTTTTATTTTGAACAGCATTATTTATGTTTTGCTAGGGGAATGGCATCTATATATATAAAATCCTAAGCAAATGTTTGACCATTTGATCGGTATCTATGATGCACACTGACTAGTAGGGGGCAGAATGCACAATCTAAATGCACAATCAAGAAAATATGGAACAGACTGATGAATCTCAGAGGGAAAGGGTGGAGAGGGAGGATGGGAAGAGATAAACCAAATATCTTATATGCATATAGAGGCCCAGTGCACAGATTTGTGCACCAGCAGGATCCCTCAGCCTGGCCTGCTGGGCTCGGACTGAAACTAGCAGGCTGACATCCCCCAAGGGATGGGGCTTACCCTTAGTTCCGTAAATGTATTTGTGTACCTGTTGGATTGTAGCATTTATGCTTTAAACCCGGGATTGTAGCATTTATGCTTTTACCTGGAGTTCCTAACTTTCCAAATAAATCTAATATCTTAAATGTTTTTACATTATCTATTTGTCTATGAATAAATATCCATTTTGCTTGTTTTTTTCTGTTATAATTATTTGAAGCAGTATTCACTCACTGTAAAAATGAAATAGAGAGGCATGAACTTTAAAATTATTTTGTCCTGTTTTAAAAAGCACATGTGGAAATTCTGATTAAATATATATAAATTGCTTTTATATATTTACTGGAGGCCCTGTGAATGAAATTCGTGCACAGGAAGGGGGGTCACCTCAACTCGGCCTGCACTCTCTCCAATCTGAGTCCCCTTAGGATATCTGGCTCCTAACCACTCACCTGCCTTCCAGCCTAATCCCCCTAACTGCTCTCCCCTGCCTGCCTGTTCGCCCTAACTGCTGGTCTGATGCCCCTAACTGCTCTCCCCTGCCTTCCTGATCACCTCTGACCTCCTCTGCCTTGGCCCCACCAGCATGGCTTTGTCGGGAAGGATATCAGGAAGGACATCCAGAAGGTTGTCCGGAAGATGTTCAGTCTAATTAGCATATTACCCTTTTATTAGTATAGATGCCACCTTGTCCTAAAAATGCAGGTTGTTGCCAAAACTGGTTTGGCTCAGTGGATAGAGCGTCAGTCTGTGGACTGAAAGGTCCCAGGTTCGATTCCGGTCAAGGGCATGTACATTGGTTGCGGGCACATCCCCAGAAGGGGGTGTGCAAGAGGCAGCTGATTGATGTTTCTCTCTCATCGATGTTTCTAGCTCTCTATCCCTCTCCCTTCCTCTCTGTAAAAAATCAATAAAAAATATATTTTAAAAATGCAGGTTGTTCCCAGGTTTTCCTATAGTGGAAGAGGAGCCCGCAGTAGCATCCTGGGTTCTGACCAGGGTTTATGCGCTTGTGCTTTATCTCAGCAGATGTGATTCCTAGAAGAAGACTCTTGGATGTACCTTGAACATTTCTATCGAATTTGACAAATCATCCTCAAAAAAGGTTGAACCACTTTAAACTCCCACCAGCAACTATGCATGTGCCCTCTGTCCCACTTTGATGCTAAGATCATTGATTTCTCACTAGAAGCTTCACTCCCGTTAGCCAAAACTGCTTGGTACTTGAGCCAACCTCATTGTTCAGCTGGGGACTTGATTTCCCAAAAAATTGTTTTCCTCTACCTTTCTGAGTTTTTAGTGGAGGCCCTTGTAAGGAAAGATAGATCACCAAGAGAAAAACAAAAGTTCGTTAACATGTGTTCCTCATGTATATGTGGGAGATCCCAGGGGAAAATGAGTAACTCCCCCAACATGGCTAAGAATGCAGACTTAAATACCTTCTTCCTAGGGAAAGGGGACAGGAGATGTAGGCTTCTTAGGGGAGAGTAAATGATATTTAGGAAAGATGAATGGGGTGGGGGAAAATAGTTTGTAACAAAGTTTGGGTGTGATGTCAACTTCTACTCTTCTGCTCTGTGATAGGAGTCAGTCTTTTCTGCCTGATGACACTTCTCCCGTCAAGGGGGACCTATGACATTTAAGCTCCTTTAGGAGGGTCTGATTTTAGGCAGGTCAGGAGACTTCAGTGAAAGCCTCTGCATGCATTTGCTGTTTTGCAAGCATCTGCAGCTCAAGATCATCAATAATAACAACACAGCATATGTTGGGGTGGCATGTTCTCTGACCTTCAGAATAAACCCAGCAAAAGCTTGTTTCCTCTCTTAGATGATTTGCCACGGTAGCATTACTCCCTGCAGATGGTATTCTGACCAGACCTTCCTGGGAGTGGTCATAACATACCCTGTGTTTGTAGAAAGGTGTGGGCCACATCACTAAGTAAACCCGGGGCAGTTTTCTCATCCTGTGGAAAGGGAGGTAAAGTTATGGTAGTTTATCTCCCTTTCCACAGGTTTCTTGGAGGTTTGTGTCTCCGCTGCCTCCCAACCCCCCACCCCCAGCAGCCCCAGTGCCTCGGCCAAGGGCTTTGTGCTGCTGGGTGAAAGGCCTGTGGGTTTGTGTCTCAGATCCAGCCCTCCCAGCCCCAGGTCCATGGTGGCGGGGCTTGGGGCTGCTGGGTGCTGGCCTCCTTGCTGGTTTGTGTTTCCGATCCGGCCATCTACAACCCCAGTACCACTATGGTGGGGCTTGGTACTGCGGAGGGCCAGCCTCCCTGCTGGTTTGTGTCTCTGATCTGCCCCCCCACACACATACACCCGCCCCTTCCCCCATCCCAGTGCGGCCATGGCTGGGCTTGGGGCTGCTGGGTACCAGCCTCCATGCTGGTTTGCATCTCCCATCCACCCTGGCAGCCTTATCACCACCTTGCCTCGATGGGCCTCGACATCTTGGTTGGGTTAATTTGCATATTCACTCCTATTGGCTGGTAGCATATCGAAGGATGGTCAATTTGCTTGTTTCTCTTTTATTAGATAGGATTATTATTATTTATTTTTTAATATATCAATAAAAACTATTTTAAATATAATAATGTTACAAGCACCAATCATTCAAGAAAAAATTATCTTAAATATATTATATGCAATAAACATTAATATTTCAAGAAAAAAAGAGGATTTAAAGTACAATAATATTTCCAAAACTGTACTAATATTTACTCTTAAATGATATTTTTATAATATCAACTCAAATCAGAAACAGGCCATGTCTCATCACTTATTTAGAACCTTCAATAACATTTTATAGTTTTGTTGACACATATTCTGAAACTTTCTTTCAAATGCATTCCTTCCATTCTGGTTGTTAATGTGATGAAGAGCAATTAATTTGCTATTACATTTACACTAATCTTATATCCTGCCACTCTACCAAATTACAATTTCTTTAAATTAGAATTCTAAAATCTCTAGGGTTATGTGAAAATAAAGATAATTGTCTCTTTTAATATTTATACCATTGATTTGTTTTCTAATCTCATTGTTTTATCTAGAACCTCCAAAATAACATTTAATAATATATATCCTAGTCTTAGTCTTACTCTTAATAAGACTAACCCAAATATTTTATTATATAAGGCATGCTCTTGGTTTGGTAAAGGCCAAGGTGGGGGAGGGGAGGAAAAGAGTGGGAAAAACAGAGACAATTATATCAACATTAAAATTTTTGAATTAAAAAAAAAGGTATGCTTTTGAATTTTTTGATAAGTAGTCTTTATTGTGTTGTGATTGTTTTCGGTCACTATTTTATTAACATTTTTATTGGGAATTCAGCTAAGTTTAAATTTAAATTTTCTTTTTTAGACTCTATTAATAAATGATACTGTTTTTTCTTCTTTCATTTGATAATAAAAGGAATTATGTTGATGGACTTTTTTAATTGAACCATTCTTACATTCCTGGATCAAAACCTACTTGATATATTTTTTTGTTAATACAATGCTGAATTTGATTTTCCTATGAAAGGCTAGGTCTATAATTTCTATATTTTCAGTATTGAGTTTGATATTAAATGCGGTGTGTACTTTTTCCTATTATGTTGAATAATTATGCATAAATTATCTCTTTGAATATTATCTAGGTTGCAGGTATAAAGCAATCTGGGTGTCACAAGTTTAAAAATATTGTATGTTTTGTAACCTTTTATAGTATTTCTAATATCTTCTATAGCAATTAGTCTGTTTAGGTTTTCTATCTTTCCTAGGATAAAATCTGGTATTTATGTTTTGCTTGATAAACTATATTATAAATTATATAATAAATGTTTAATTCACAACCAGATAGTTCTATATAATTCTTAAAATTATATTAACCTCAATAATAACTATAGTTAAGTTTCTTTATCACACATTAATATTACATAATTTTTCCTTCTTTGTTCTTAAATCAGACATTCTAGAAAAGTATCTATTATATTTTAAATAAAGATATATAGCAAATAATATCGCTGGTCTTTCGGTTTGAACCCTCCCCTGACCTTTTCTGCCCTGGCATGCCTCTAGTCATGCAGTAGGCCCCCTTGGAGGACAAACTGGGGCACAAGAGAACAGCCTCACATGACTCCCATATAAGCACTTGGCACCACCACTCCCTTAAACATTAAGCTCCCAGGGCTCTGAGGTTCTCACCTGCATCAAATAATCTTAGAGACAAAGCCTCGGGTTTGTTGACCACAGAGAAAGAGTTTCGGTCTAACGAGGGGATAACATCTAGGCCTCAGTTGCGTTTCAGCTCCAGGACCAGAAAGCAGCAAAACAGACAAGCAATGCCATGGCTGACATCCGGACCAGCTGTGATGACTAAAAACCCCCTAACCTAGCACCAACCATGACCCTGAAAGAACCTTAGGATGAGTGACCCAGCCTGGCTTTCTCTATGGAAAATGCCTGGGCCTTTCCCCACCCCCTTCCCCCAGGCACAGTTTCCTTGCCTCTCTCTCCTAAGCTCCAAGGGCCATTCTTTCACCCCTGCAACTTGTGTTCGAAGCCCATTTCTTCTACAGGTCAGTTCTAGCCCTGTGACTTTCTGAATAAACTTGCTTTTATGGTCTGAGTCTTGAAACTGGATTATGTTTTAGCCAGAACTCAAGTACCGAGGCTGCGTGTCCCAAGGAGGTCCCGGAAAAGGATCTGAGGCAATTATCTAAGGCAGTGTTTCCCAAAGTGTGGTACGCGTACCCGCAGGGGTACGGGAAGAGTTTGGTGGGGGTATGTGCTGCACCTGAGTTTGGTGGGGATATGCACTGCACTGTGCTTAGCTGCACCTAATTCTACATTCTCATGAGTCAAATCAAGACAGTCTTGTGCGTGAGATGGTCCGGTATGCAAATAAATGTTATTTATAATATAACTTTTATTTATATTTTATTATGAATAATTTTATTTTTCATTTATTATTATTTTGTGTATGTACCAAAAAAATAAAAAAATAAATATATTTTGATTGTTATTAAAATACAACCATTTTTTTGACAAGGGGTACTCAGCATTATGAAAATTATAGAAGGGGTACACATATGTCAAAAGTTTGGGAAACACTGATGTAAGGCATCTCTTCAGATAAACTTGAACTGTGCAGGAATTGGGACATTCAAGTCATTGCCGGTGGAGAGACTGCTCTGTGTCAGCAGGACCAGAGTGGCAGGCTCGGGACCAACAAAGACCAGAGGCTTCAATTTACATGCTAAGCATACGCAAAATAATTCAGTTAACTGCCGGTGGAATTACACCACCTGAAACATATGCAGTTGCAAATCACACAGCTTTTTATTACTCACACACATGCCTGAGCAGCTGTGGGTGCTAGCTTAGTTAGGGACCCCCCTGGTGGTGTCCTCTGCGGTCCGGCAGCTGGGCTGGGCTGGCCCGGGTGCAGGGGGGCTGCGTTCTTCTCCCAAGGGCTTGGTCACCTCTCCATGGGGGATTACTGGCCGTTCTTCTGTCATCTGGCAAGAAGAAGAGCGTGGAGCGTTATCGCTTGTCAGAGGGACAAAGGGTCGGGCCTTTGTAATGTCTCCACAAGACGAGCATTGTTGGCTGGCAGGGGTCCATACTTAAAGTTGTTTGTATCTGTAAACAGCTCAGGCGGCTATCAAATGAGTTACGTCAATGCACATATGTTCATCTTAAACATGGCAAGGGGGCTAAGGAGAGTCCGTCACTCAGGCAAGTGTTTATCCTGACACAAGTCACTCTGCATCAGTTCAAATCCTTACCTCTGGGATACACACGCCTCAGGGCCATGGGGAATGTATCTTTATGTTTCGAGGAAAGTTAAACATTTTAAAACCTTCTTAATATATATATTTTAGGCACTTTTAAAGCATTTTAAAACATTTCTATATATTACTATGACACTGCAGAACGTAGGTCCTGTCTGATTCCACAAGAAGTCTAACACCTGGCACCATTTTGCCGCCAACACAGGGATAAGCCTTCAGAATGAGGCTAAATATCTCGTTCACATTCCTCTGACTCAGTACAGGGGCTGTGGGGTTAAGGAGAAGAAGAGGCTCTCATTTAAAGGCTTACCTCATCTGGCCCTGGCCAGGTAGCTCAGTTGGTGAGTGCGTTGTCCTGATATATATAGGTTGCGGGTTCCATCTTCAGTCAAGGCATACACAAGAAGCAACCAATGAATGAATGCATCAAGTGGAACAACAACTGTCTCTCTCTCTCTTTCTCTCTCTCTCTCATCTTCTCTCTAAATAAATAAATAAAATGAATTTTACCATGGCTATTGCAGATTGGCTAATACATCCTTTGGTCACGACCAGAAACAGAAGCGTAGCCTGAATGGGCCTCTGTGGTCCCATTATTGTGTGTTGTATGACTGCCATTATTCTCTGTGTACAAGTGTGTATAAGGAAGTTATAACAATGACATGATAACCTTTTTGACTTTAATATTCTTTACATAAAGATTTTAAAAATCGTAGTTTTGTTAACACAGAGTTTTCCAATTCTATTTGCCAAGTTACTGCTGAATTCAATACCCATTTGACGGTGGAGCTCTCTTAATGTCAGTTTCCATTATATTTGGTACTAAACTAACCCTAAATTTTGTTTATGTTTTTAAAAAAACTGGAAAGGAAAGTAATTCAAAATTGTATGAGTAGAATTAAATTTTTAAAGATACATTTAATGTTAATTTAATGTTTTCTGAGTAGTCAAAATTGTTCTCCTTATTAAAAACATTTGCCTTCTTAAATTACGTTTATTAAATATGTGAATTTTTAAAGTTTTTCAGCAGAATTGGCTGTGTGATTTCTTAAAATAAAAGTCACTACCTGGATCCCAAATTGTCCAGTAGTTCTGCCCCAGCTTCTGAAGTTTTTGTAAGCCACAAGTTAGGGTCCAAAAAGCATCTCAGGCATTGCTGGCATCTTTTTTTCTTTTTTCTTCCTTCCTTCATTTTTGAAGCACTGGAAAAACTGGTCTAATTCCTCCTCTTATGAAACTGAACCACAGAAAACAGTGTGTATGTGTGTGTGTGTGTGTGTGTGTGTGTGTGTGTGTTCTTTGTTTATTTACATATCTTGATTACTTTTCTAATGGAAATAGTTGCATTGTAATGGTAATCTAAACTAGAAACTGCCATCCCACCAAGTAAATGAGCTGTTTACATAACAAGGTTTCAGGAGGAATCAAAGTTGAATACTTTTTGAAAATTCATTGTCTTGTCCATGCTATATGGCTCTGGGCTATCACTGACAGTCTACCTGCCTCAGTTTCTTTACCTGTAAAAAGGACATAATTCCTCAGAACTATTGGACAATTTGGGATTCAGGTAGTGACTTTTATTTTAAGAAGTCACACAGCCGATTCTGCTGAAAATTTTTAAAAATTTTATGTAATGGTTAGGAGCAAATGAGGTCAAACACAGCAAAGTCTGCAAAAGCACTTTATAAACTTTAAAGAAAAATGTTAAACACAAATAACCTGTTCCAGTATATATATATATATATATATATATATATATATATATATATATATATATGGCAAGTCTAGGTCCAGAGAGTATAGAGGCGGAGGATTAAAATAAAAAATTGCAGTAAAACAATGAAATACACAGTAGCTTCTCTCATTGGAAGCCTAGAAAATTAATTATACAGTCACTATACTGTTAACACTTTCAGTGAGAAAGAATTCAGACAGGAGGTCCAAGAATTCAGAGACAATTGCATTAGGTCAATTTGTTACTCCTGTTAACGAAAAAAAACCATTGAAACCTGTAAAGGAATTTTTTGTGAGTTTATTTGAGCCAAAACTGTCGACAATTGCCGGGAAGCAGAACCTCAACGGATTGAGATTATGCTCCGAAGAATGGCGGGTTACATTTCTGTATTTATACATAGAAATCAAAGGAGGGACATAGGTGGGTGACATGAATATTCATTGGTGATGGAGTAAGGAGGCGGGAGAAAGCAAGCCTGTGGGAAAGCCCTGGGATACTTAGGTGAGTGCAGGAACAATTAACATGATAACGAAGGAATTTGAGGCATCTGTTCTGGTGCCTACCACATTTAGTTGTACCCCAGGGGCTCCAGAGAAAAGGGAAGTTACAGGTTACTCAGACATCTCACAGATAGGTTATCTTAGAGGCAGGAAGGCAGATGGGCTCAGTAAAGATCAAGCTGATCTTTGTCTGGGAAACATTGGCCTAGAAAATGACTGCCCACTATAACCTGTTGGAAGTAAGATATTTAATTTTCAAACCATCCTTTGTGGTTACTTCAGGTCTCTCAGTTTGCAAGACTGCCACGCAGGCCTTCCCTGAACTCATCAGGTCACCAAATGGCTGTTTTCGTTCACACTCCATACCAGCCGTGGGCAAACTACGGCCTGTGAGCCTGATCTGGCACGTTCGCTGTTCTATCCAGCCCGTGGGGCCAAAAGAGCAGAGGGTTCTTTTGCTCTCCTCTCCGCTCCTTCACCAGCAGCCCAAGATGAGAGTGCCAGCATGGTCAGGTTGCTTTTGTTCCAACCCTCCGGTCCAGTTTAAGAACCCTTTGTGGCCCTCGAGTCAAAAAGTTTGCCCACCCCTGCTCCAGACAGACATGCACTGAGGATTTCAGGAAATATACTCTATGTATTATTGGGTTTCTAATTAAGATACTTTTTTTCTTTAGAATTCTTTTTTTTTAATATATTTTATTGATTTTTTACAGAGAGGAAGGGAGAGAGATAGGGAGTTAGAAACATCGATGAGAGAGAAACATCGACCAGCTGCCTCTTGCACACCCCCTAACGGGGATGTGCCCGCAACCAATGTACATGCCCCTGACCGGAATCGAACCGGGGACCTTTCAGTCCGCAGACCGACGCTCTACCACTGAGCCAAACCGGTTTCGGCTAAGATACATTTTAATTCATTTTATACATCCTTTCTACCAGTAGTAATTAGTTGCTTATTTTTACTTCATTTTACTACTGTAATGAATTTCTTATCATATCAAATGCACCTTTATCAAGTTCTTCCTGCAGAATTCCACGTCTGTCTCTCCCACTGCATGTTTTTACAGCGAGGCCTGTGTCTACATGAGCACTTCTATTAAACATTTGTTCCTTGGGAGGTAAAAACTCATCCATGAAAATTAACCACAGCTGAAACTTGGCAGACAGCTTAGAAGCACATTTTGTTTTTACCAACCTTCATGAAAATCCATATGGCTGTTTCTAAATTCCTGTATATCAGGTTTAAATAAAATAAATCCTGGCCAACATGAGACACTTATTTAGACTAATTAACTTCAAAACCTGGGGGTTTGTTTTTTTTTAATGCAGTTATTCCATGACTGGCTCACATCTCTTCCTCCCCCCCTCCCTCACTCTGCTACCCCTTCCCCCTCCCCTTGGGAGGGTGCCGGTTACCCCGGTGGCTGGTCTGGCTGACACCTGCAGCCCAGCACTCCTAGCCAGATGACAGGGCGCTCTGGTGCAGGTTGTCATAGGACCGTGACATTTTCTCTGAGCTGCCCACTGAATTGTCATATCAGAGGCTACCTTGGCTCAGCCCGGCTCCTCCCCTGTTCCCCCCAAAGACATGCCCCCGACAGTGCTGCGGTCCCGTCCACAAACCCCAGAAGGCAGCATGTGAAGAGTCACCGCTCACTCCAGTGGGCAGAGCTGCCTTGGCTTTGAGCTGTTGGAAATGAATTCTCTGTGGGTTTCTCATGTTTCTGCACATCTTGCAAACGGGGCAGGGGCTGCTCTTTGTTCCAGACCCCCTTTCCGAGGATGTCTGCACAGTGAACGGCCTTGGGGACAGAGATGGGGTCTCCCTGTGGGGGAAAGGGCCAGCGTGTGTGCCCTCTAGCATAATCAGGTCGCAAAGGGCGGGCAGGCTTACCGCCCATCGTTACGGATTCAGACTCCTAACCCCCTGAACGGGAGTGTTTCCCTCCTGCAGAAGCAGGCAGCACCTGGCTGCTTCACCTTCACGCTGTGGGGAAGGGGAAACAGGCACAGCAATGCTGACTGTCCGGCAACTGCTGTTTCTCTGTCCTCCAGCATTCATCTCTTCTAACGGCACTCGTGAAACCGTGGCCGGCCAACTAGTTAGCTTGTAACCAGGGTGGAACTCAGGCTCTGGCAAGGAGGGTGACACTGAACACACGGGCCGTCCCTTGCACTAGAATGGAAGCTCCTTGCAAGCTGAGACTATGTCTACTTTATTTATCACCGTGTCCCCAGCACTTAGGGCCTCTTCCTGGCTGATAAATCATGCTCAGTGCATAGTAGTTGAGCGAGTGTGTGGTAGAGATCTAAATTCAAAAGAGGGGAGGGAGCAGTCCCTGGGGGCTCCCTAAGTGACCACGGGTTTAATGAAAAAGGGAGATGAAAGGTGAATTCTGATTGTTCCCTGCATCCAGTCTTCCCTTCGCTCGGCTGGGAGAATTGGAAAGACCCAGAGACAAAGCCTCTCCAAAAGCACGTGCCCTTCCGCCTGAGAGTAGAAGCACCCCTTACAGCAGCGGTTCTCAACCGGTGGGTCATGACCTCTTCGGGGGTCGAATGACCCTTTCACCGGGGTCGCCTAAGACCATCGGAAAACACAGATACTTACATTACGATTCATGATGGTAGCAAAATTACAGTTATGAAGTAGCAACGAAAATAATTTTATGGTTGGTTGGGGGTCACCACAACATGAGGAACTGTGTTAAAGGGTCACGGCATTAGGAAGGTTGAGAACCACTGCCTCAGAGCTTCACCGTTGCTTCTAGTGGATGACAAAAACACGGCCTCCGAGATTGTGTGTCCTCTACATTAGACTGCGTGTGGGTGTGGGTTTTCCTCTTCAGTCTCGGCTTCTGCGGTGTTGCTGCTCTCCCTCCACAAATGGCAGAATTGGAGCAGCTGAGTAAAATGACAGGTCACTTACACTTTATCTTAAAAACATCTGTCAAGACACAGTCAGGCTGTATTCCTTTAAAGTCCTGGAATTAATTTATTTTTCCTGAGTCATTTTTCCCCCCCAAAAAAAAAAATTCAGAAAGATTCCTCCTTCTGCTTCTTTGGTCTGGCTCGTTGGCAGTGTGTAATTTATTACACCGTTTTCAGAGAAAGATTTTAAATTCCTATAAAGAACACAGAGACCGCCCTAGCTGGTTTGGCTCAATGGATAGAGTGTTGGCCTATGGACTGAAGGGTCCCTAGTCTGATTCCAGTCAAGGGAAGATGCCTGGGTTGTGGGCTTGATCCCCAGGAGGGGGCGTGCAGTAGGTAGCCAATCAATGATTCTCTCTCATCATTGATGTTTCTATCTCTCTCTACCTCTCCCTTCCTCTCTGAAATCAATAAAAATATACTAGCATTTAAAAAGAACTGAGAGACTTGGGGCTAAGTTGGAGACTTTTTTTTAACACTGAAAGGGCCAGTGTGCTTGTGTTCAAGAGCAGAGCCAAGGCGGGCACACGCAGAAGAGGTTGGTGTGGTGGGTGAGGCCATGAACAAGAGGGCCGGAAAGTGAGGACCCGCTCGGCCTTTTGCAGGCGCTTGGGTGTGGAGCAGCACAAAAGCCTGTTAGGGGACGTTCTTTCTTTTTTTCTTTTTTTTTAATTGATTAAGGTATTACATATGTGTCCTTATCCCTCCACTCTCCCCCCACCCCTCACCCATGCCCTCACCCCCCTGTTGTCTGTGTCCATTGGTTAGGCTTATATGCATGCATACAAGTCCTTTGGTTGATCTCTCCCCCTTACCCCCATCCTCCCCTACCTTCCCTCTGAGGTTTGAGGGTTTGATCAATGCTTCTTTGTTTCTGGATCTGTTTTTGTTCATCAGTTTATGTTGTTCATTATATTCCACAAATGAGTGAGATCGTGCGATATTTATCTTTCTCTGACTGGCTTATTTCACTTAGCATAATGCTCTCCAGTTCCATCCATGCTGTTGCAAATGGTAAGAATTCCTTTTTTTACCATAGCATAGTATTCCATTGTATAGATGTATCACAGTTTTTTAATCCACTCATCTGCTGATGGGCACTTAGGCTATTTCAAAATCTTAGCTATGGTGAATTGTGCTGCTATGAACATAGGGGTGCATATGTCCTTTCTGATTCGTGTTTCTAATTTTTTGGGATATAGTCCTAGAAGTGGAATCACTGGGTCAAATGTGAGTTCCATTTTTAGTTTTTTAAGTAAACTCCACACTGTTTCCACAGTGGCTGCACCAGTCTGCATTCCCACCAGCAGTGCACAAGGGTTCCTTTTTCTTTACATCCTCGCCATTACTTGTCCTTTGTTGCTTTGTTGATGATAGCCATTCTGACCAGTGTGGGATGGTGCCGCATTGTCGCTTTGATTTGCATCTCAGGTAATTAATGACTTTGACCATGTTTTCATATATCTCTTAAGCCTTCCTTCTGTCTTCTTTAGAAAAGTATCTATTTAGGTCTATTACCCATTTTTTTAATTGGATCATTTATCTTCCTTTTGTTAAATTGTATGAGTTCCCTGTAAATGTTAGAGATTAAATCCTTATTGGTGAAAACAGTGGCAAATATGTTCTCCCATGCAGTGGGCTTTCTTGTTGTTGATGGTTTCTTTTTCTGTAAAAAAGCTTTTTATTTTGATGTAGTCCCATTTCTTTATTTTCTCTTTAGTTTCCATTGCCCTTGGAGTAATATCAATAAAGAAATTCCTTAGGCATGTGTCTGAGATTTTTCTGCCTGTGGATTCCTCTAATATTTTTATGGTTTCTTATCTTATGTTTAAGTCCTTTATCCATTTTGAATTTACTTTTGTGTATGGTGTAAGTTGGTGGTCTAGTTTTATTGTTTTGCAAGTATCTGTTCAATTTTCCCAACACCATTTATTGAAGAGACTATCTTGACTCTATTGTATGTTCTTGCCTCCTTTGTCAAAAATTAATTGAGCATAGTGGTTTGGGTTGATATCTGGGTTCTCTATTCTGTTTCATTGATCTATATGTCTGTTCTTGTGCCAGTACCAGGCTGTTTTGAGAACAGTGGCTTTGTAATACAGCTTGATATCTGGTATTGAGACCCCACCAACAGCATATTTCACAGACCTAGAACAAACTTTCCAAAAATTCATCTGGAATAAAATAAGACCCGGAATAGCTGCGGCAATCCCGAGAGGGAACTTTCTATTTCAAATCTGAAACCTTGCTAGATTCCTTCTGTTACTGCCTCAAGTTCCTGCGGATTGATTCACGGTGCAGAAAGAGCAGGCCCTGCCAATATCTTAGTCCTATAGACCTGAGAACTCCTCTCTTCCCTTAAATCTGTATAAGGGGAACCTTAAACACTCAAACCTTACTTCCAGTCCTGAAAAACAAAAATATTATTAATAACACACAAATGTCTGGGGAGTCTGTGTGTCCCCCGGTGAGATGAAAACACAACGTTTTAAAGACACGGTCCCATTCCAGTCAACAGATGCACTTACAAGTCAGTCTCATTTTTATTTTTATTTTTTATTTTTTAATATATTTTATTGATTTTTTACAGAGAGGAAGGGAGAGAGATAGAGTTAGAAACATCGATGAGAGAGAAACATCCATCAGTTGCTTCTTGCACACCCCCCTACTGGGGATGTGCCCGCAACCAAGGTGCATGCCCTTGACCGAATCGAACCTGGGACCTTTCAGTCCGCAGGCCGACGCTCTATCCACTGAGCCAAACGGGTTTCAGCCAGTCTCATTTTTAAACCTTTACTGATTCCAGCTTCATGAGAATCAATAACTAAGGAATCCATTTTAAAATACAACGAAACAAAAAGTTTGATGTGGATGTCATGCTCAGGACAGAGCGGGATTGACAGGGCTCAGCCCGAAGCCCAGGCGGTGCCAGGCAGGGTGCCACCGGCAGCGCCAGCGCACCTCCCCGGGCCCCGTGCGCCCGGCCCTGGCCTCGCTTCCTCAGACACTGCCAGTGGGAGCACACCGAGCCAAATGGCACGGCCGTTTTCTAATGAGGCTCCGCAGGATGAGCCGAGGGAGGTTTTCTTGCGGCCAGAGCAGGACGGAGTTAGGAATCCAGACCTCCAGAGGCGAGAGGCGTGTGCGCTCACCGGCTGCTGCTGCCGCGCTGCCCTCCGCACGCAGCCTCACGTTGTGGCCGAGCACCAAGCGATCCCAGCCCGATGCCAGCAGGCCCCCGTGCAAATGGCTTTTCACTCTGGGCGGTGAAGCGACCTCTGGGTGCGACGTCGTCACGGCTGAGATTTAGGAGCTATTGCTGACACCAAAACGTGCCGCATTCGTGAGTCCCCCTGCAGGGTCCTGCGGGCGTATTGGCACGTGTGAAATGCTTCCTAAAAATGTCACTTGGCGAATATTCACGTTTGGGTCTTAAAGGCTGGTGTACATTACAGAGAGGGTCGTTTTAGAAGGCCTCTGTGTAAAGGTAAGCACGCGTCTTCGTTGCATCCGGTGGTTTCCTTTTAATGAATCTGTAGGATTGCTTCCCCTGGGTCCAAAAGCTCAGCTCATGCCCCAAAGCACAGCCTCGGGGAGCCTCGGGGACCTCTGGGTGACTCCGCCCCTCTCTCAAACGGAGCCAGGCAGCCGGGCTGTGCGTCCAGCCTCCTCGGATCACATCGGAAACAGGAGGCACGGACCAGTTTAGAATTCCTCGGCAGGATGTTGAATTAATTCGTCCGTTAGATTGTGCTTTGCTTACATTCCCATCTGGATGTCATGAGACTCCAAGGCTGGCTTCTCGCGGTGTAAGCAGAAAATGAGAATTGACGAGGCCTGGTATGTGAACCCGGCTAAAAGGTACTCTCAGGACCCTCTTATTGAGCTGGGCTCAAACGTGCATTAGAGATCATTGGCCATCACAGCCTGAGGATCCACAAGAGGAGACACCGGGAGAGGGAACGAATTCCCCATCGCTGAGCTCTTTTCCCGACCTCGTCAGTGCATAGAGAGCAGAAGTGAGAATAAACAGAGTGTGAGAGTGAAAGGGGAAGAGAGAGAACAGGGTGATTGGTGGAAGAGCCAGGTGCAAACTACCTGCCCTGGCTGGCTTTTCCAGGGCCATTTCATCCAAGCTAATGCAGAAAGTGATGCCCTAAAGGAAGTAGGGCTTCCAAGTAAAGGACTGAAGCCACATAGGAGGGCCCTCACTGCAAGTTTTGTGTGGCCGGGGGGTTGAGAATGCTGCCTTCCTGACCCTAGAGTGATATGCAACAGTCAGCAAGCCGTCCATGTTACACAGAGATCAGCCAACTCTCTTGTTCAGGACTTAGGCTGGTAAAGTCAAGTGAACCGCAAAGCATGTATCTATCTATATGAAGCTACCTCATTCTTTTGCTTTCCTTTTTTTTAAAAAAATAAATCTTTATTGTCTATATTATTACAAATGCTCCCCATTTTTCCCCCTCCATTGCTCCCCTCCACCAGCTTCCCATCCCACCCTCTGCCCTTTCGCCATCCCTCATTGTCCTCATCCATAGGTGCACAGTTTATGTTCAATCTCTTCCTGTAACCCCCACACCCCTTTTCCCTGAGAATCGCCAGTCCACTCCCTTTCCATACCTCTGATTCTATTATATTCAACAGTTAATGTTGTTTATCATGTTTTTTTAATTCCCTTGGTTTTTAGATTCACTTGTTGATGGTTACGTATTTGATGTTCATAATTTTTATCTTTATCTTCTTCCTCTTCCTAAAGAACCACTTTTAGCAATTCATATAATTCTGGTTTGGTGGTGATGAACTCCTTTAGTTTTTTTTTTTTTTATTTGTGAAGCTCTTTATCTGGCCTTCAATTCTGAGTGATAGCTTTGCTGGGTAGAGTATTTTTGGCTGTAGGTTCTTGTTATTCATCTCCTTGAATATTTCTTGTCATTCCCGTCTGGCCTGCATGGTTTCTGTTGAGAAATCAGCTGACAATCATATGGGTGCTCCTTTATAGATAACTACCTGCTTTTCTCTTGCTGCTTTTAATATACTCTCTTTGTCTTTTGCTCTTGGAATTTTAATTATAATGTTTCTTGGTGTGGTCCTCTTTGGATTCCTTTTGTTTGGGGTTCTGTGCACTTCCTGGACTTGTAAGTCTATTTCTTTCACCAGGTGGGGGAAGTTTTCTGTCACTATTTCTTTTAATATGTTTTCAGTATCTTGCTGTCAGTCATCTCCTGGGACCCCCATAATGCTTTCCTTTTTATTTGTTTACTTTTTTATTGTTGAAAGTATTACATATGTCTCCCATTTTCCTACCTTTAACCCCACCTCCACCCAGCCCCTATTCACCCTCCTGAGTCTTCACTACCCTATTGTCTATGCTCATTTATGCTCAAAGGAGACATAAATTTTAAAAAGAAAGTTGGAAGAAAAGTTAAGATAATCTATAAATAAATTTTAAAAAAGGTATTCCCAGCCAGCAGCTCTCAGTGATTTAGTGTAGGCCTATGAACGAGGAGGTCACGGTTCGATTCCCAGTTGGGGCACATGCCCGGGTTGGGGCTTGATCCCCAGTGTGGGGCATGCAGGAGGCAGCCGATCACTGATTCTCTCTCATCATTGATATCTCCATCTCTCCCTCTATCTTCCTGTCTGAAACCAATAAAAATATATTTCAAGAAAATAAAAAAGCACCAAAACCAGTTTGTCTCAGAGGATAGAGCGTTGGTCTGCGGACCGAAGGGTCTCAGGTTCAATTCTGGTCAAGGGCATGTACCTTGGTTACAGGCACATCCCCAGTAGGGGATGTGCAGGAGGCAGCTGGTCTATGGTTCTCTCTCATTGATGTTTCTAGCTCTCTATCCCTCTCTCTTCCTCTCTGTAAAAAAATCAATAAAATATATATTTTTAAAAAGAAAAGAAAAAAGTTATAATTATTTAAATATCAGAGAGAGAGAGAGAAAATGACAAAAGATAGAGAATCAATAAAGGATATCTAAATTCCATGTAATAAGAGTTCCAGAAACAGGAAAAAAAAAAAGCAAAATCAAAAGAATAAAATAATAAAAGAAATACTAGAATAAAATTTGTTAGAACTAAAAGCAGATAGATACCTTCAAATTAAAAATTCACACTAGTTATAGAGCAGGATAAATGAAATAACACCCACATGTGGGTACATACATAGGATATCCACAGGAACAAAAAAGTTACCTTAAAGGAAGCAAAACTCAGATTGGGATCACATTTCTCATCAGCCAAACTAATTGTTGCAAACCAGTGAAACAGCACCTGCAAAGATAAAATGGAAACTTATTTTTGACACAGAATTCTGTACCTAGCCAAATTTTTAATCAAAGTGTGAAGTTATAATGACATTTTTATACAGTCAGTAATTTTATTCCCTTTCTGTAAAGGAAAAAATTACTTAAAGATGCACTATAGTTAAATTGTAAAGGAAACCCCCCAAAAGAAGACATAATATAAAAGAGCACCCAGAAGGATGCCTCTGCAGCAGGACTGGGGCATGTAGTGGTGTGTGGAACAAGTAATATAATTAAGAAACTGAAGTATCTTAGGGATTAAGGCTTTTTTTTAAGGCACAAGTGCTTTCTGAAAAACACACATGACAATTAGAAATTCTAAGAAATAAGACGACTACACAGCAAGTGTCTGGCCAAGGAAGAAGCATATTAAAATGTCTTAGGCATCTGGGCAATAGACATATGAGAAAAGATAACTTATTAGACTTACATGCTAGAAATATCTTCTTCCAAAGAGTACAGATTTAGGGGTTAAGATTCTATTTTTTTTTTAATTGAGTTTTTACAGAGATGAAGAGAGAGGGACAGAAAGCTAGAAACATCGATGAGAGAGAAACATCGACCAGCTGCCTCCTGCACACCCCGCACTGGGGATGTGCCCGCAACCAAGGTACATGCCCTTGACCGGAATTGAACCGGGACCTTTCAGTCCGCAGGCCAACGCTCTATCCACTGAGCCAAACCAGTTTTGGCAGATTCAATTTTTTTTTAATCTATGGATTTTTACATATAGAAATATTTACACAATCATCACATTGTCAATGCTTCTTATTTAGATCCAATTTATAGAAATGAAAAACCTTCATTACAGCATGGAAGCCTTATTTATAGCAATGGTAAATTCAAACGCCTCGAAACTTGACTGTATAAAGCAGTGATAAAGTTGTCAGATTTTGAAAAAGAGAAGGGGAGAAGGAGAGAGGAGGAGGGGGACAAGTACTAGTAAGCACACCAAAGTGTTCATCTTATTCAGCTGGAAGGAAAGGGAAGTGTCTAACATTCATCAGGAGTGAGTAAACACAAACTTAACTAGAAAGTAAACAACTAAAGACTGAGGCATAATGTTTGTCATTGTGGCAGTCATAATCAGAAAAGGCAAGTCCTGAAATGGTCCACAGTGATTTTGTCTGAGGCAGCAATTCTTCAAATATGGCCCAGGACCAATGTGAGTCCACAGATTCTTTTAGGGAACCCACAAGTTCAAAACTATCTATAATAATAAAAGCATAATATGCTAATTAGACTGGATAACCTTCGGGACGAAGCCGGGGCTGCGAGGGAAGCCCAGGTCCTCGGTGCCAGAGGGAAGCCGGTGCCGGCAGCCACGGGAAGGAAGACCTACTCTTGCAGGAATTCCATGCATTGGGCCTCTGGTGTTTATAATAATATCAAGATGTGACTTGCCTTTTACAGTCTCACTTTCTTTCATTATTGCACACTGGAGTTTCCTAGAGGCGGTATGATACATACTATCACGACAGACTGAATGCAGACGCAGAGATGAGAATCCGCCCGTCTTGTATTAATTCAGACACCAAAAAGATTTACAATACAGAACAGTGTCACTCTTCTTGCTATCATGGAAAATCTTTCTTCAATATTTTTCACTAGGTGATGTTTTCAAATGTTAGCATGCAATAGGCTTATTATTATGGTGGTTTTTTAAATATATTTTATTGATATTTTACAGAGAGGAAGGGAGAAAGATAGAGAGCTAGAAACGTCGATGAGAGAGAAACATCGACCAGTTGCCTCTTGAACACCCCCTACCGGGGATGTGCCCGCAACCAATGTACATGCCCTTGACCGGAATCGAACCCGGGACCTTTCAGTCCGCAGTCCGACGCTCTACCACTGAGCCAAACCGGCTTCGGCTATTATGGTTTTTGAGTAAATATTCTATCGTTTTCTCAGTTTAAGTTTCTAGTATGATAAATATTGATACATTGGCAAAAGCTCTTTGGCATAGTCAATAACTTCTAAGAGTCTAAAAGGGTCCTGAGACCGTTCTCTGAGGAATAAGATGAGGGTGAGGAAACGAAAATTTCCCATTCCCATAGGTACATCTCTATACTGCTTTCCCTGTTTGCATGCATATCCATTACTGTTTTTATCGAGATATAATTGACTTAGAGCATTATATTAATTTCAGGTACACAACATAACAGTTCAATATATGGACATACTGAGAACTGATCACAATAAGTCTAGTCACTTTTTAATAGCATTTTTAACGTATACACAAATAAGACAGTGGTGTTTAGACAAGGAAGGCACAAACGTAGCAGCTACACACCAATGATGACTACAAAAGAACTAACATTTTCAGGACGTGGAAGCGATTTTCCCACCGAAGATTAGTAATGATGAGATCAATGAACAGAGTTTACCTGCAGAAAGCCAGTTTAAGTGAACCCAAATGACTAATCTTCTTACAGGTACATTTCTGGGCCAAGGAAAGAACTTGGCTACTCGGTGGATTCCTTAGAGACTCCAGGAATACAGTGTTCCTCAGAGTGTTAACCTGATACCCCATGTGTTCAACAACATCTATTAAATATCTTTTTACAGCATATTGATCAATGCCACATAAACACATATGCAGATAATAATGCTGTGCTTATAATGCCAGTTTTCTTTCATGAAGGTTAAATTGCCTCACAAACATCACCTAAGTCCAATTTCTTATCCAAAAATTATTTTGATCAGAGCCAGAATATATACTTCTCACATAATTCATTCTCTCTCTCTCTCTTTCTCTCTCTCTCTCTTTCTCTCTCTCTATCTCTATCTCTCTCTCTCTTTCTCTCTCTCTCTCCCCCCCTCTCAGAGTTAAATATAATATTTCAGAGACTGTTAAAAACAATTCATGATTCTGTTGAAAATGTCAAAATTTCCTAAGTAAAATCTATTATACTATGCATTGCCAAAGTCAGGGAAGCCAATTAAACTGCAATTTTACTTTTGGCTTTAAGATGCCAGAAACTGTAGCCAAGATTATATTTCAGCAATCTAAATTAATTTAGATTTAAATGGTTGTTCAAATGGAAAGGAAAGAGGACAGTAATCGTGACTTCAGTGTGTTATCTTTGTAACCTGTATCAGGTTACAATTGCTTTTATGTCATTTACGCGCATTGTTTGTGCCATGGTATGGTCAAAAGACCATAGCCAAAAGGCAACAGCGACAATGGGCACACTGAGAAATTACATAACAAACTTTGAATCATGAGATGTGTCTGCTCTTTTTCCAAAGACATGAAGGGATTGTTACATGGAAAGTTTCCTCATCAGCTAATATTTGATATGATGCTATCTTGCAACTGGAAATGATTACTTAGTGGCTTGGAATAATAAGTAGCTTTCCTTGAAAACCTACTGTGTGTTAGTCACTGTGTTAAGCATTTTGTATTCATATTTCATCAGCCCTCACAAGTATATAAGGGGTTATATTAAGGGACAGATGAGGCAGCTGGTCAGAATGGGGTTTGCCGTCTAGTGAGGGAGAAAGCCATCCACACGATAAGTAGACGTATGAAGGAAGGGGCATGAGCTCTCCAAGTGCAGAGGGCGACATCATAGGGGATGGTGATACAGGATCGCAAAGACTGAATGGGATTTCTTACTGCGAAGCACCTAGGGAAGGCCCGCCTCGTGAGAGCAGCACAGAGGAGGGGGCCCAGGAATGTTCCAGGAAGCAAACGGTCTAACAGGGTTGCGTCCATAGAGATTGTAAAGGCAAATGAGGCTAGAAAGATATTTTGGGGGCACAATTTCAGGGCAATTTCTGTACCTTCATAAAGAAATTGGAAATTTCTTCTGAAAAAGAAAAAAAAAAGCAGTTTGTGAGAGAGGTGGGTGAATTGATAACATCAGAAGCCATGCTAGTTACTGAGGTGGCCAAAGTGTTAAAGACAAGTCTGAATTGCAGGGTGACTGAGAAAAAGGGAAAGAGGATAAAGACATGACAACAGCTAGTGAGATTCGGAAATAAAAGAAAATAGCTCTTTAGATGACCAGAAACTAAAATAAGAAAAGCAGAAGAACAATATAATGGATTTGGCCGAAACCAGTTTGGCTCAGTGGATAGAGCATCGGCCTGCAGACTGAAAGGTCCCGGGTTCAATTCCAGTCAAGGGCATGTACCTTAGTTGCGGGCACATCCCCAGTAGGGGATGTGCAAGAGGCAGCTGGTCAATGTTTCTCTCTCATCGATGTTTCTAACTCTCTCTATCCCTCTCAATTCCTCTCTGTGTAAAATCAATAAAATATAAATTATATATATTGGATTTGGTTTGAGACTAACTAATCTGGAGGTGCCTAAAGGAAAAGCCATGCAAATGTATCTAATAACTTGGAAATTCAGGCCTGGGAACTGAAAGATAGGACAACTTACAGAGGCTTATGTTATGGAATTATCATCAGCACGAAGTTAAGTAGGGGAGGCTACTAGGTAGAATTTGAATGACAAGAGGACAGAGAGTAGAATCCTAGTGAACACCTATTTTTAAAGGGAAGACCAAGGAAGAAGGGCCGGTTGAGGAAACAGGGTGGTAGACAAACGCGTATTTTAACAGAAGGCAAGAAGAAGGAGCCTTCCAGAAGTGGTGAGGGATCAGTGCCATAGGCTCTTGGGAGATAAACTAAACTGAGATGGAGAAGAGACTCAGAGCCAAGATGTCCCCCACAATCTTTAGGCAGTTTCTTCTGCTCATTTCCATTTGCAAACCCCATCTGCTCTTCCTTGTTGCCTGTGGTATCGTCAGAAGAGAGGTACAGTTTCACTGTTCAATAAACATGTGTTCATGTGGTGATGATGATGACATTGACTGTCTGCATAGGAAGCATTAAATCCAGGATCTGCTTCTGATTTAGATCTTAGGAGTTTAGGAAGAGATTTGTGTGTGGGGTGTGTGTGTGTGTGTGTGTGTGTGTGTGTGTGTGTGTGTGTTTTCTCATTTGGGCCTTTGTTCACATATAACTCACCATCAGATGTCTATCATAAGCAATTTGCAATTTCTCACCTGACCTTGGCATATGTTAAAGCCAGAAGTAGATTATTTGTGCTTCTAGCTTGAATAATATTTTCTTCATATAATAGGAGAGCTATATAGAATGTTTTGGGGGATTGTTGTATTTTTACTTTAAATCCAGCCATTCATTTACCAACAAGCATTTCTCAAGCACCTGGCATGGATGAGGCTGTGGGCTGCAGGCGTAAGCTGGACGAAGCTTTTGCCCACATGGAATTTACATTCTAGTGGCAGAGACAAATAAGAAAGGATGAATGAACACAGATGTGCAACCTTAGTCTCTATGTCATAAGTGTTTTAGTGAAAACAGCAAGGCAGATAGTATGGTCTGCAAGGCAAGGCCTCTCTGAGAAGACATTTGAGCTGAGGCTGGAATGAAGGGGGTGAGAAACCCAGCCTGAGATGTGGGGAGGAAGCATTCCTGGCAGAAGAAGAGCAAATGGAGTCTCTGAGGCTCAGCACAGGATCTTGGCACATTCAAAAAATAGCAAGTGTATTTCCTTTGGATATCTACCCAGAAATGAAATTACTGGATCATATGGTAGTTCTATTTTTAATTCTTTGAAAACCTCCATATTGTTCCCCACAGTGGCTGCACCAATGTACATTCCCACCAACAGTACATAAGGGTTCCCTTTTCTCCACATCCTCACCAACACTTACCTCTTGTCTTACTGATCATAACAATTCTCATTGTGGTTTTGATTTGCATTTTCCTAATGATTAGTCACATGGAGCACCTTTTCATGTATGTACCTGTTGGTAATTTACATGTCTTCTTTGGAATAAAGGTCTATTCAGATCCTTTGCCACTTTTAAATAAAGTTATTTGCTTTTTGCTGTTGAGTCAAATACATTTCTCATAGAATTTGGATGCTAGCCCTTTATCACACACTAGAGGCCAGGTGAATGAAGCAGGTGGGGAAGCAGGACCTGAGGAGCACAAACCCCAGGTGCATGAAATTCATGCATGGGGGGTAGGGGTGACGAGGGCATGTCCCTCAGCCCAGCCTGCAATGACGCCAGGGTCCCTCACCCCAGCCTCTGGCCAGAGGCCCTCCCCTCCTTTCACACAGCCTCTGGGAAGATGCTTGTCCTGGGGCCTCCTCAAACCCGGCCCATGATGCCAGTCAGCTTGGGTACTCGGGGGCTTGTGCTCCCCAGATCCTGCTTCCCCACCGGTGCAGTGCACATCCGCTGCAACAGGAGCCGCCCCCTCAGACCGTAATACCTGACACGGGGGAGGAGGGGCAACTGTGGTGGCAGCACTTTGATATCTGTAGCATGCCCACCAGATGCCCCTGCCACAGCAGAGTCTGCCCTGCAGACAAGGAGCTTCCAGTCTGTGACTGGAGGCTGTGGGCGGAGGACCCCAGCACCCAGAGGGCTCTGTCAATGTCAGGAACTGGGAAGATCCATTTCTCTGGCTTCCTCAGCATCAGGAACTGAGAAGATCCATTTCTCTGGCTTCCACAGCATCAGGAACTGAGAAGATCCATTTCTCTGGCTTCCTCAGCATCAGGAACTGAGAAGACCCATTTTTCTGGGTCCTCCCCCTCCCTCCACGTGGCCAGGACGAGGACGCTGGGCTCCTGTTATCATGATCCCAGGGTCCTTCCCCCTGGCCTCTGACCAGAGGCCCCTCTACTCCCTCTGCCTGGCCGGGGAGCAGATGCTGGGTTCACATTGCCAGGGCGACAACGCCAGCATCTGCCCCGGCCGCCATCTTTGTTGCAGAGTGATGGTTAATTTGCATATTATTATTTTATTAGGTAGGATGTTTTGCAAATAATTTCTCCCATTCTATATGTGACTATAATTAATAATACTGTGTTGTATACTTAAAATTTGCTAAGAGAGTAGATCTTAAGTATTCTCACCACACACACACAATGGTAACTATGTGAGGTGATGGATATGTTAATTAACTTGATTGTAGCAATCATTTCACAATGTATCATATGTTAAATCATCACATGTAAACCTTAAAAATCATATGTACAATTTTAATTTGTAAAAAAAACAGCAAATTCTTTTGCAACCTCAGAGAGAAGTTGAGAAGACATACTGTCTTCTCCTCTGAACTTAACTGTCACAAAGCACACAACTAGTACCACTTCCTCCAGATTTGCTTACGTGTACTTTGCTAGCTCCCTTTCATCAAGATGTCCTAGTCCTCGGATTTTCTTTCCCAATAGATATTCTGAAAAACGGGGATTCTTGGGGATCTCTCGTGTCTAGTTCACTTATCTCAATAATGTAAGGGAGAAAGATTCAGAATCCTTTCCTCTGGGCCCCACAAATACAGGATGCTTACTTTGTTTTAGATTGAAAATCTGATGGAGAACTATTACCCTTTCCTGTGACAGGATATGCCTGACAAAAGATGCCATTGGAAGGAGAGGCAATATTCATTTATTGCTCTTTCAGGTTCTCAACCTACTTTTTACACAGCCCTGATGCCTAATTTCTTCAAGCACTGTGCATTTGATAATAGATATTCAGCTACGCACACTGTACATTTATGACTGTCCAGAGAACAGCAAACGATTGATCACTTCGGGCTTCCTCCATGGCTCCATTTGAGAAACTGCTGACAGGCGGAATGAATAATTTAGCACATGTGATTAAGGCATAACTGCTAGAGAAAAAAACTCCAGAAGATGTTCTAATTCTGAACAGAGATGATGTGTGATTTACATTTCAAAGATAACTCGCTATATATTGCTTAGAACTGTAGGGAATGCTATCAAAAATTTTTTTAAATGATCTGCAAACTCTTAAGGACCATCATTAGGAAATAAAATTCACATTTCCTGTTTGTTTGTTTTTCATTACCATCCAAAGAGAAAAACACACAATTACTCTTCAAAAGGAAAAAGCAAATAACACTTGTGCAGCTGTCAGTATGAGTCCTGGATGGACAACTGAATCATTTATGTGGGGAAGTGTAGCTTGTAAACACTGCTAAAAGTTAGCTCAGCACTATTCCCTTATAGAAGATTGTCTATTATCTACCTACCTATTATTCTACCTAGCTATCTATTTCAGACTCAAGAAATGTATCTACAGATATAAACTGATGTCATAAAATAATTAAAATGCTTATTTCCCCCATTGGAAAAAATATATATAAATATAATATGAATATTAAAAATACTAAGTACACTAAATATAAACATACTAAACTATTTTATGTACAATTAAAAGATATTAAAATATAATTATATACACACACGCACACACACACATACGCAAAGAGAATTAGAGAAAGAGAGATTGATTCTAGAAAGGATATACAAAGAAAAGGCTAGTAGTTCCTCTTAGAAGCAGGCCTTCACCTTTTACTAGACATAACATGTAGTTGTACTCTTGGCTCTTTTTTTTATAAGGATCTGCTCACTAGAAGATCATGGAGGGCATTCAAGGCCTTGATAATGTTGTACAAGAAGACAACACAACCAATGAACTACATGAGAAATGGAAAAACCAGGTACAAACGAATTCTGCCATTTATTATGGTCAACGATTGGCAACTCCTGCCATATAATGTTAGAACATCATTTACCTAAGTTCCTAGGGAGGAGAACCAGCCAGACCTTCTGTTTCCTCTCACTTCCTTCGGGAATGAAATGGGCATGCAACATATTGGTCATTCATTCCATGTCCCATTAGCAGGAATAAATGGACCAGCAAGGTGTGTCTATACAATGCAACTTTATTAGCTATAACTAGAGTGATGTAATGTGCTTTTGTAACCTTGTTATGTTCAGTATTTTGACCCACTTTATTCCTCTAAGACCAAATTGATTCTTTTCAACACTTAAAGAAGGAAAGCAGTGCAGATAAACTGTAAGAAAAGAACAGAATTTTTTCTAAGATTGTTCCTTCAAGTTCAAAGTCTCCAGAATTCTGATTGGTGTATGTTGCCCCATATGTCTCACGAGAAAAAAAAAAAGTAAAATATCCAATATTTGGGGTAGTTCAAGCTCATTGAAGCTCTGGATTACATTTCATGGGAGGAAGCAGAGTCATCTATAAGAGAAAGCCAACACACATCAGGCCTGTTTTGCAAACCAGAGCTCTGGGAAATAAAAAGGAGTGTTGACAAGAGATTTATTTTTCAGACATGTAAAACCTAAGTGTCTGATTCTGCAAAACCAGCATATTAAGAACTGTATAATCACTCTGCTCAAATCCACAGAGAGGTGGAAATATGTTTAATGACCTCTAAAAGTAAATGTCTCAACATTAAAAAATAAGCAATTGAAAAACAAACCATTAAAAAATATTTCTTGCCCTGGCTGGTGTGGCTCAGTAGGTTGGAGCATTGTCCTTCCTGTGTGCCAGAAGGTCATGGGATTGATTGCTGGTCTGGGTACATACCTAGGTTGCCGGTTTGATCCCCAGTTGGGGAGCATTCAGAACCAATTTATGTAACTCTTACAAAGTTGTTTCTCTTTCTTTCTTCCTCCCTCTCTAAAATAAAATTTTTTAAAAAACCCACTAGTCCTCTCTTTTAAAAAATTGAATAAATAAATAAATAAGTTGAAAATAATAATACATTTTTAATGAAGTTCTTAGTCTTGCCCTGGCTAGTGTGTGTCAGTGATTAAAGCATCAGCCCACGCACCAAAGGGTTGCTGGTTTGACTCCCATTCGAGGGCATGTACCTGGGTTACAGGTTGAGTCCCTGGCCCCAATTAGGGAGTTTGAGGGAGGCAACCAATTGATGTGTCTCTCTCACATCAATGTTTCTCTCTCCCCCCCCTCCCTTTCACTCTCTCTAAAAATCAATATAAAAATATTCTAGGGTGAGGATTAATACACAAAAAGTAAAATAAAGAAATAAGATTCTTGTTCTATAACTTCTTATGCCTTACTGAATTAAAATTAAGGAATAATATAGAATTTTTTAAATAAATTCAGTATTTTGGACAGTGAAATCAATTTTTAAAAAAATTTAAGTCACAAATATTCTTGTATCTATTAAAATTATCAGTAATTAAACAATATTTCAAAGAATGATTTCAATCAAATGGCAATCTTAAAAAAAATGAAGACCTGCTTTAGATTTGTATTTCATAATTAATGTTATGCTATTGGATTAGATATTTTTCTGTGAATGTCAATGTTCACTATTAATATACATTAGAACACTAGGATAACTAACTGTTCCAGTTTGCAGAAAACTGTCCTGTGTCCCAGGAAACCCCTTATTCCTGAACAAACAGAGATGGTTGTCTACCTACAGCTAATCACAGAATCTCTATATGATCTCAACCATAAATTTTATAAGGCTGCATCAGAAAACTAGGTTAAACAAATATTTGAGGCCTCTATCCTTCTCATGGTAAATACATAGGTTATATCTGTGATTAGATAACAGAACTAATTTAAGTTGACAGGAGTTTAAGGTAAACTTGGAGAGTAAAAAAAGATAGATAATGCAGACAAAGGAAAATAAATTAATTTCCACAGTAACATTTTTTCCATCAGTATTCATACAGTATACTTAAAACTGAGAAAATGCTAGTCCCAGATTCTTTAGCACAGGAATCACTAGTCTTAATAATATGGAAAGAGCAATAAAAGCATGGAAATTTCCATAGGAATATCAAATTTTCCTCAATCATATTGATTTATTGAAATGCTTAACAATGGACTGCTAAAATATATTCTTACCACAGGCAATTCCCTAAAGGGAATTACTTAGAGATCAAGGTTATCCATTTTAAGTGAATTTGACAATAATAAACTGTTTAGTAGTTTTATGGTTAACATAGACAATAATTTCCAGAGAATTTTTGGACCTCCAGCTAACAAGCATAGCCAATTTTTTGAGAAGTCTAAATAATGTGCAATTCCTTCAGTACCTAATGCCAGTGAATCTATTATTTCTCAGTTTAAAGCCTTTGTTGTATCTGCTTTTCATTTAAGCTCAGGAGAAAACATTTTGTTTCTGGAATTGTTTCTTGGAAAAGGGGGTAAGTCATTCAATTCTTTACCAAAACCTAAGGGCTGTATTCCCTTCTCTTGCTGCAGCACCCATACGCTGCTGCCTGAAAATACTCCACACATGTGGCCCTGTCATTTGGCAATAAAAACATCTGATCCAGCAGTGACGAAAGGTCTATGTTTGAAAGAAAGCAATCTAAGATAATTTCACTGCTAACACTTAAAGAGGGTCCAAATACACTCGACAACACATCCAATATACAAAGTGCACTCGCAGGGAGAATACTCAGTACCACGGGACACGTTTCATCCAAGTACTTTTCAAAATGAGAAGCGTATGCCAATGAAAGTAATGAACCCTTTCTTATATAGAACCAAAGGGAAATCAGGGGGTGACGTGAAGGACACTTACTCAAACGCTAAGCTGTTTTTGATTATCAATGTGTTGCTCATTCTAAGGCAAACAGACATGGCAAAGCTTAGAAAGGAAGGGAAAAAAGACTTCTAAACTTGAATTCTGTTTTTCCCAGATAGATCATCCAAAACATTATTTGTTTTGTGGTTTTTAACTAACTTTTCCTGCTTCTCTGGAGTTCTTTCTATCCTTTATTTCCAGATACTTGCTGAATGCATTTCCATATGACTATCTGGTACCCCCACAAAACAGAACGGCTCTGGGGGGCGAAACAAGGATGAGCACACCAGTGTACCACCTTTCAGCTTTCCTCGTGCCCCAGAGGGTGAGAGCATATGCCCCAGTTTTATCATCTATGTTTAACATAAAGTCTGTACCAAACACTAACAATTATAGGAAAATATATGGTTTAAATATAGTCTGTCTTCTGAACACCAAGTATTTAATTCCAGGAGTAGTGCTAATATTTTACATTACTTTATAAAGTAATGTAAATAATATATATATATAATTTCATTTGATCATCACAAAATCCTTTAAAGTAAACAAAGTAATATCATCACACTTATTTGATAAACTAGAGGCCCGATGCACAAAATTTGTGCAAGGGGCTCAGCCCTCGCAGCCCTGGCTTCGTCTGGCAGGTCGTCCAGAAGGACGTCCTTAAGATCTTTTGACTGTCTGGTCTAATTAGCATATTATGCTTTTATTATTATAGATGAGGCAAGTAAGGCTCATAGCTCCCCTACTAGGGACACTTTTGGATACCTAATTCAACATTCATCCCACTACAAAATGCTACCTCTTTAACTAGCATAGGATGTATTTTCTGAGTGTTTGCCATGCACTAAGAATTGTGCCAGGAAGCTGTGAAAACACTGATAAACAAAAAAATCACAAACGCTGTCCTCAAATGAGTTTTAATTTAAATTATCATTTAAGTTGGTACTTTTATCACTCCACAGCCACATCAAAATTACAACTAAACTACAAAACAGCCATCATTCAGAACTGCCTGAAATCTAGCTACATGAAAGTCTTTCAACTAAGGATTTAAAGATGAAGCCACATTGAGACTGGTAAGAGGAGCAAAGATGCGGAATAGGCTGATCTCACACCCACATGTAACGGACAAAAATCAGGAGGGATATCTCAGCTGTGACAGTGCCTCCTGAGGAGCAAGGGATCCCAGTTGCACACTAAGCTCCCAGTCCAGGGTTCCAGTATAAGGAAGAGAAGGCCCATAATTTCCAGCTGTAAAAACCAGCAGCAATTGGGGGTAACAGGAGGGCTGCTGAAGTTCCAGGTAGTTCCTCTTAAAGAGCCTACACACCAATTTACTTGGACTCACTCCCTCTGAGTTCTAGTGCTGGGTAAGAAGCTTGAAAGGCACCAGGGACATACAGGGAGGAAGTGAATTGTCTGGCATCAGGGTGAGGGATAGAGTCACAGCTTTCTGCCAGACAGAAGTGCTGGCAGAGACCATTGTTCCTTTTCTGAGACCACTTCACACACACACTCTCTCTCTTTCTCTTTCTCTCTCTCTCTCTCTCTCTCTCTCTCTCTCTCTCTCTCACACACACACACACACACACACACACACACACACACACACACAGAGACCAAGCAGGCAGACAACATATCTCCATCGATCTGGTTCTCACTGTTTCCCACTGCCCTGGTGATTCCCTGAGACTGTGCCCAACTTGTGGGCCCAACCCAAGCTGTTTCCAGTGGCTTTTCCATATGAAACATATATCTTAGCTCATGCTTCAGACTTTCTTAAAATCACTCAAACGAGCAGCCTTTGGTCTCAGTATGCCCCATATCTCTTGCTAAGTGGTCCCAGGTCCAACACTAGCAGCAGATGGTCTTAGTTCACAGATTGGCCTCACCTGACACCTCCAAGCCCAGCACAAGTAACTGCCATCTGCAGTTCACTTTGTACCTCATATCAGGTGGCTCTGGGTCAAGTACAGGCAGAAGCTGACCTTGGCCTGCATATCCTGGGAAGTCCCAGAGCTATCACACCCCGTGGACAGCTTCAGTCCATGTTGAAGCACCACCCGCAAGTGACACACTCAAGGGGAAGACTCAGCAGGCACCTGAGCCCTACCAAAGGAAGTCTTGTTCTATGAGGTGGGCTCCTACATAGCTGATCCTCCATGGTGGTCAATGGTCCTTGCAGCCAATCAGCCTGGGGATAAATCCCTCTCACTGATGTGTTAACAGCCATCAAGGCTTAACTTCAACAGAAGGGTGTACACAGCCCAAGCAGTGGGGGAGGTACATCTGGAGTGGGCAGCATGGGCAGTCAAGGAAGCTGTGTCACTGGATTCTATAGAACATCTATACATATAAAATCCTAAACAACTATTGCAACCAGAGGACTGGACAACCAACTGGTAGCTATGACACACACTGACAAACAGGGGCCAGATGCTCAATGCAGGAGCTGCCCCCTGGTGGTCAGTGCTGTCCCACAGCCAACCTCCCATTTCTGGCCAACCTCCCATGATCCCTATCCCTGATCAGCCCCAATAAGCTCCGATCACCGGACCGGCTGAGAGACCTCACCCGTGCATGAATTTGTGCACTGGGCATCTAGTATACTACATGACACTCTACCAATCAGCTCTATCCAAAACATAGAAACAAACACAGGGACAGAACAAAAAGAAAAGAACAAAACTCCAAAAAAAAAGAACTAAACAAAATAGAGAAAGCAATCTACTAGATGCATTCTACTGGCTATAAGGATGCTTGATGAACATAGTGAGAACTTTAACAGCATAAAGGCAATCAGTAAACTAGAGAAAGAAAGAAGGAAAGAAAGAAAGAAAGAAAGAAAGAAAGAAAGAAAGAAAGGAAGGAAGGAAGGAAGGAAGGAAGGAAGGAAGGAAGGAAGGATGGCAGCTCTCCTCATGGGTCAAAATGGCAGAAGATTAGTCATCTTCAACAGGTGACTCCCAGGATATTGGTGTCTAGTTGGTCGACTAAGGAAAAGAGAAAGTGGAGAAAAGTGAGTGGTTTCTATGGGTTTGGTTATCCATAATTATCTGGTGCTGTGTTTAAGGAAGATTCGAAAATGTAGACCAACTGTGCCCAGGATGAAAGGTAAACTGACTTTTCTTAACAACTAGCCATCATATGTGGCAACCAATTTCTAGTTTGGTAATCTAGAAGAAATTATTTAATGTCCACTGTTGCCTCTGTATAATGGAGATATTGTATTTTATTGCATCCAAAACAACATCATTTTTTAAGCTGTACTATTATTTTGTGACAGTAAAAAAAAACCACAGCTGACAATAAAACTAGATATACACATTAATTGTAAGAGACATTCTGATTTAGAGATGTTAAAATAGGGGAAAGGAGGAAAATGTGAGATTTAGAATTAATGAGATATAGTAATAGTACTTGCCTCCTTGGATTATTGAAAAATTAAATAAAGCATTGTGCTCAATAATAGGTCACACTGCAAGATCACCACAGGGCACTAAATTATCCATCAACTAAAAAAAAAAATAGTTGCATGCTAATCCAAACTGTACAAAACCTGCATAAAAACAAGTCTTGGTTTGAAAATAGAGAGCAGGAGTTGAGGCACTCTTGCCACTGGCAAGCAAAATCTCGACAGGTCAAACCCTGAGTGCCACTCACCCCTTCCCAATCTATCCTATGAGTATCACTCCCTACTGAACCACGCAGGCTCAGGGAGAACAGAAACCAGCAGACTTTAGCAGGCGGCAGTTCCTTTTCTTACAATGTTTATTGCAGGAATGTTCTCTTGTACAGATACGGATCTTTCAAAGCCCTAATTAGAATGGTGATGAGCTTTTTTGCTTGATTATGCAATGAGGATATGTTTATACTTTGAAGCAGAATAATGTAATGGCTCAGAGAGGTTGCCTCTCAAGTGAAAGTGCCCAAATTTAAATTGCAGATTATCCAAATTACCTAATTTCCCTGAGTCTTCTGCTATCTTCACACATGGAACTAGCATAATGATAATACTCATCTCTAGCTGCTAAATGAGGTCATCTGTATGAGATCCTTAGTACTTATATAGTAGGTACTTAATAAACACAGCTGCTATTTGTACCTAGGCGTCCTGCCCTACCTTCCTGTGCCTTTAGCTCCTGTAGCTCCTTGGTTGTGAGTTATTATCCATCTGGAAATACAGAGGCTTTGCAGGAGCCAGAGAAAGCTGAACCTTCCCACCATTTTCCCCACTCCTGCCTGAACCCAGCAACTAGAACAATACTACTTCCTCTGTAGTACTGGGTCCACCAATCCTTTATCTATATAGCCTTTGCCAAGAACTGCTGGAAAGAGATCCTATGTTTACCTATTTTGTCTCATCTGCATCCTAAAAAGTCATAACTATATTTTCTCATTTCTTGGACCAATGTAAAGACCTTAAAAATACCACTCAGAAAAAAACAAACCCAGCAACAACAACATAAAACAAACACTCAGGAATTACCAAACACTATAATTTTTGTTTTCCAATTTAAAATAATTATTGATACCATTTATCAACCAAGAAGATGGGTGATATAGATATAAATACAGATATCATAGACATAGACATTAACAGGGATTATTGAAAAATTAAATAAAGAATTCTACTCAATATTTTTTTATATAATGTCAACTACAAGGGTCCAAGTAGTCATTCAACCTAAAAAGAAAGTCATCCACCAACTAAAAGTAGGCAAATACAGTATACGCACATTTTATATGTCTAGATTAATAATATACAATCTAGTGATCAGACAATGGAATGTAGAAGAAACACATGGTAATGAAGTTCTGGTGACCAATATTATTCAAGTTGACCAAGAGGCACAGCATTGCACAGAATATAGTTTAGCGAGAATAGGTCAGGGTTCCCCCAGTAAATAAGTCCCATCCCATGATTGCTGATCACATGAACTGGAAGTATTTTACTAACTAGTTTATTGGTGCTTTCATTAATAACTAACCTCACAGGTGAACTAGTCTACCTCTTAATTCATCAAACTGAGAATCCTGCTTCAGGTGAAGGGAAATATCACCTGAAAATCAGAAGACCATTGCTAATTTAGATTCATTTTTAATGGATTACGGTTTGATCTTATCTGGCACAACAAACATAATGCTACAAATAGGCCAGTGAGCTATCTTTCCTCCACAGGGCAAATTCACAAATTAGTTGCTGCCAGTATTTCATTACTAGTCAACCTACCGCAAAAGAAATATTTCTTTAAAACACAGTACTGCTCTATTACAAACATTCTATCTCGATTTTTCTGATGATTAAAGGGGATTTTAATTATACAATCAATGAGAAAATAGATAGAAACCATCTGGACATTCCTCTGTTTTCTGCCAAAGAATTTTCTTTTGTTTTACATATCAATGACTTAAGCTAACAAAGGAATTTCAGTGCCAGTCATTTGTCCTTGGCAAGGCTGGACCTTTTTTATGTTATGAAAGATTTTTTAAATTTACTGATTGAGAGTCAAATTATCCCACATGGTCAGCGAATTAACCTCAAGATTTTCCTACACATAAAACTAAGAACAAAGGGTATTTTTTAATTACTTGATCTTTAAAGCATACAAACTTTTAAATCATTTTGGGCTTCAATGTTTTTACTAATCAGGGTGGTCAAGACTGAATGAAAAAAAAACACTTTTTTTTTTTTTTTTTAGGTACTGATGTAAAATGCTTAACCAGTAAGGTGCTAAAAAATACTATTGGTTTTGAATAAACTAAAAGAATGGAGAAGGTGGCATTAAAGGAACAAAGAAAGCCTTCCAGAGTTATTTTGCTACAATGCTGGCCTGCCAGTCTGTACAATGAAACCTTGAAGGAACTTGAGCAGAGAAGGTTGCTTGGGAGAGCCTGCCCAATAACCTAGCTCCAAATGAGAGGAGCAAGAGTGAACTATCAGAGGGGTTGGGAAAGTCAGATATTAGATCAGAAACCAATCTTCCCTCCTGCCATTTGTCTGAGAACGGAAGAAAAAGTAGCATGTCAGCCATGGACTTTTGTCTAGGACTGTGCCACATTTCTCTGGTAAGCACCATGACTGACTTTGAAAGGTTGGATTGATTCCTTAAATCATTCTTTGTAGGAAAATGCACAAAATAGAAATAAGCTCCTTCCATGAAAGCAAAGAGGCAATAAGATTTTTGTAACATTCTACAGAGACATCTCTGTAATAAAAAAGGCTTGCTTGATTTGATAGATGTGTATATAAAACCAGTAGGTTCCAGGACTTGGAAATTTAGTGGCCAAACACTAAAAATTATATTACCTTTTACAGTAGGAGGAAAGGTCACTAAACTGACAGTTTGATTCATAGAAATATTTTCCCTTTTTATTGAACTTCTTGGGGGATAGTGATTAACAAAATTATACAGGTAATTTCCAGGACTGATGCAATTTTTTTTTAATTTCAGTGGAAGTAAGGAAAGAACCAGAAATTGGTTTAAAATTCACTGAACTGTCAACAGCTCTGCAAAAAAGGAATTTAACTGAGAAATGTTTTCCCCTTTAGCACTTCTTTATAAAAGAAAAAAAGAAAAAACTAACTTTTGGGTTAAGACCACTGGGATAATTCAGAGGAGGAAAAAAATCAAGAAGAGAAAATTACCTTTTACCTGGTATTAAAATGATATAATTTTACTACACTCATTTATAAACAACAACAAAAACCTTCCCAGTTATTTTTTGGTCAGATGAACTTTCTTTGATTATGTTATTGCTTTCAAGAGGTGATTCTCCAAGTCATTACTATAATAAGGTAAGGGAAGACAGAATTTTAATAGCTTAATATATGGTGTCTAAGAAACTGATCCCAATCTAAGGATTTGTTTTTGTTATATTGTAAGACTTTTTAAAGAGATTCAAAATTAAATTAGTGAGCTCCTGATAAACATAATGAAATTATTTTGTCTTCACCTCAATATTTATAGATCCTTGATGATTACCAGATTTTAAGTTGTATAGCTCCCTGCAAATTAAATATAGTGTATTAAAATGGATTAAATGAAGTATCTTAATATATAAAAACCTAAGGTCCATAACATCCAAAACAACCGAAGGCTCAACCGACCAGCTCTGCGACCCAGGTGTCTCTGGCTGATTTCCCAGTTACAAATCCCACTTACAGTCTTGTGTGCCCTGAGATTTGGGGTTTTTCTTCAAGGCTGGTTCTCTACCCCATAATCCCAGTAATTTAGCAGATGAATTATCTCTGTGTGTTCCTTTCTTTTTGTCTGCTCATCTTATTTTAAAGGCAGGCAGTATTTTATAATACAAAAATAAAATAGAAGGACATGAACTCTAGAGTCTGAGAACTGAATCTTAATTCCAGCCCTTCCATTTCCTCTCTATGTGGTCTCAGAAGAATTGCTTAACCTCTCATGGTCTCTATTTGTGAGAATGAAGTAATAGTACATTGTGAACCAAAATAATAATAGGCACCTCATATGCTCATAAGATAACCTATAGAAAGCACACAGCACAGTGGGCATTCCATATATCCTCAACCACACATCCTCATTCTTTTCTAAAATGCTCCCTGGTGGTACCCACTCATCTAGCCACTCCTTTGTCATCAAATCAAATTATAGCAAGTGAATGTACTCATTCTAACTCACAGAGCACATATACATTCCAAGGGCGATCTCTAGCCTCTCCTGGCTTTATCAGCATGCCTCTTAGCTGGGCCCAGACATAACATAAAAACCATCTTGAATGGTTAGAACGCCTAAGCTACACTCTTCTTTCCTAGGAAAATGAGGCCTTTCTGCTTTGTTTCTGCTCACCCCTCATGTTCAAGACAAAGCATCCTACCATACCCAGGTATCCGAGATTTCAGGAAAACAGAAATGATTCCCACTCAGAAAAAAAAAAATTGTCTGGAGTCCTCTGAATTAAACGCTTAGAATTCCATATTGAAATTTAAACCTACAAACTCAGATTTTTTTTTCCAGCAAGGGGAACACCACCTCAGTTAGCAATCACTGTTTGGGTAGGGAGATGTTTGCCCTACCCAATAAAATGTCCTACCCATTTTATTTAGGACCTTTAATTATAATAATTAATATGTATATAATACTATGTGCTAGACATTCTGCTAAGTGTTTTACATGCATTGTGTTATTAATCCTCATGAGAAACCTAGTTAGGTGTTATAAAAACCCTGATTTTGGACAAGAAGAAAAGCAGTGTCAGAGAAAATGCCCTTCCCCCTCTGGTTCTGGGAGGGATGGAGAATTGGGGCCACCCTAGAGGCTGACTCAACCAAATTGGACGGAGAGATGAAAAATAACTAGCAAGAGCTGCCAATAAGAATAAGCTTATAAGAACAGGAGGGAGAAAAATATTTTTGTGTTAATATACATCAACCTATATTTGTACTTCACAGCTATCTATTACATAGTGTTCATTGTATTGTAAAGATTTATTTTCTAAGAAAGAAACTGAATTTTCCCAACCCTGTGTCCTTTTTTAAGTAGAAGAAGAAAATGGAAAAGAGCTATATGTTTAGTCAATTGGGATGTTCAATTTTGTTTAAAAGATAAAAATTAAAAATAAGAACTTTTAAGACAAAGCAACAGCAGGAAGTTAACTTACAGTGACACAGCAATGAGCTCATGATGCCCAGATTGAAGGCCAAAATCCTGAAACCAGATAGTTTGCCTAATCCACTAAGCTTCATCATTTTAAACAAATTTATCCTGCTTGGATGGTATTCTCTCTCTCTCTCTCTCTCTCTCTCTCTCTCTCTCTCTCTCTCTCTCTCTCTCTCTCTCTCTCTCTCTTCCTTTTATTGAGTATTGACTTGAATTTTCCTGGATCAAGTGAAGCCTTTTGCTTGAATTGGTCATCTCTACTGACTGAAAACCAGACAATTTATGTTTCCCCAGAAATCATATCATGAACAAGCAAAGCTAATTTAATTGAAGAACAATGAGATCTTGCATTCTTTGACAATTCAATGAAACTGAGTTGCTCATTTCTCTCACTTTCTCAGCCTGAACAATGCCATTGAGGCCATTTACCAAAGCCACTCTAAAACCAATTGTTAGGTATTTTGCATCTGCCGAAAGCTTAGCCTCTATCTGTGACACAAGGAGTACAGAAATATTGTTAGCCCCAAGTTCCTGGATCTGGAAGATCCCAGAGTCTCTCTGCTTAGTTAGGCATAAAGGGTTGGTGGGCTTCCAGAGAAGCACAATCATGGAGGTGGTGATGGATTTATCCTTTTATACAGACTAAAAATTCACATCATAATAATGTCCCACAGCCTCCCTGCGACTCCTCTACTTCACGGCCCAAAGTTAGAAGCAGGTTTCTTCAAACAGTTCATGGTGACAAGGGCAATACTAGAGATCCTTAAACTAACAAGTAGTGATAAAAGGTGGCACTAGGCCCTGTCCCTGAATTTTACTTTCCAAGATGACAGTCTTGAGTTTTCTCAGCTAAAGCTTCTTCCTGGGGGATAGTCACCTCCCCTGAGCAGAAAGACTATCTTAGAGGTGCTCCTGTGTTGGATGCAGCCTCTTTTCTGTCAGCCATTACTCTTCCCCACTTCCCAGTGTGACCCACAAAGATACCATGAGCCCAGCATCCAAAAGGGATATGCTTTAAGTTATTGGTCCTGCCATGTTGAAAAGTCATAACTACTACCTCTGCCTCTGTAGCAATATGTAAACAAATAAACCTGACTGTGTGCTAATAAAGCTTTCTTAACAAAACAGGTGAGGGGCAGATTTGACCATAGTTACCTAGATGATCTTGATCTAAGCCAGAAGGTTGATGAGGGCAGAAAACCCTTTCTTCTTATATCCCTGGCACACAACAATATTCAAATATGGCAACTAAATTAATAAAAATAAATTTCAAAGGGCCAAGAAACTATTCTGGATCAGTCATAATAACCAAATATATAGTGTTTCACACCTGTCCATGTGGTACCAATTAACTTGGTAGAGAAGCATTTGCTGAATAATTGAAACTCAAGCTTATTTCATACAAAATATTAATGTCTGCCTTTTATTCTTGACTTGTCTACTGGGTTATCTCCTCGACATTTATTCTTAGTTCAAAATGTCATTAAATAATGCATTAAACTTAGGCTGTGGCCCTGCATATATTTGCCCCCTTAAAAAGGGCTCCAAGTGGAAACAAGGCTGAGGAAGAGCTGTTTCTTTTTCGCATGTTCCTGCTCACATGTTGTTTTCATTTTTCAGTTTCATCAAGGCAGGTAGGCTGCCATCTGGTTGATTTTTGACAGCTCTCTGTAGTTTTAGCTGAGACTTTGGCAGTTTTTTGGGTTTTCTTTAATGAAAGCAGCCAATGTTTTGACAAAATTCAATCCTTCATCCCTGGAGAAATTATTGCATTTGTAGAGCTTGTTTTCAGACCAACTTTTCCCAGAAAGGATTCATATCTTTCCTTCTCTTTCAGGAATTCTCCCTTTTTGCAGTCAACTGTCACGGCTGATCACTGACTGGCTCTAAAGGGGGTTTTTAACTTTCAGTATGAAATAAGCAACCTGACATTGCAAATAAGCCTTATAAAATGATAAGCATAATATGTTTAAAGGCATTTCACAATACCCGCTATTGTAAGATGCCCAGATACCAAAATAAGAGTTATCATCCTCTGAGATAAATGATTTTCCCTCTGGCTAAATACTAGAGGAATGTCCATTTTAAAGTTTATCCCCACAATTTGTCATAAGTAGAGACCCGTGTTGTTTTTTTCCACTACTGACTTCTTTGTGTGTTTTCCAGCTTTAGTGAGGCATGGTTAACAAATAACAGTTTTCTATATTTAAGGTGAACAATGTGATGATTTGATATAGAGATTGGGAAATGATTACCGCTATCAACCTAGTTACCATGCCTCCCCTCACAAATCCCCCCTTTTGTGGTGAGACCACAAGATCTACTCTCAGCAAATTTCAAGTCTGTAATACATAATGATTAACGATAATCACCATGCTATACATTAACTCTCCAGAACTTATTCATCTCATGAATGAAAACTTATGCCTCTTGACCATTTCCTCCATGCCACCCCCACCCTCAATCCCCAGCAACCGCTATTCTACTCTCTGCTCTATGAATTCGCATGAACAGAAGCCTATGTAGTTTTTTAACAACAAGAAAATATCAATATTCAGGTGAGGAAAAAAAGTGCACCTGACTTCCATTTCTTCCTCTTATGTGTCCTTTAAAAATAGTATTACTATAATGTCTCTTTTTCTTTAAAAAAAAAATTCATCTGGAGAGTTCAGAAAATTATCACTGGGGGGAAATAGCCCTGCCCTAGAAAAAGAAGTAAGTTGTAGCTACCTTATCCTACACTTGAGCCTGGATATGCCAGGCTATTGAAATCGCCCAGTCAGCTTGTAAAGCATACAGAAAACTGGACCCCACTCACGGTCAGGCTGAGGAATCTATTGGTTTTGCTCGAGTCCTTTCCAGTGGCCCTGATGGAGTTTCAGATGGGAAACCCCTGTTGACAGATGACTTTTTCCCAGCAAGACCTGCATCTGGTCAATGCTTAATGATGTTTGAAAGGCCCCAGATTCCTTTTCCCAACAGTGGGAAGATTTTCTTTTCACCCTTTTGATCGTCACTAAAAGTTAGGTGCCAGCCACAAAATCCTATTTATTCTTGCTGTAAGCCCAGCATCTGTCTTAACAACCACAGACCCCACTTTCATTTCATTGTAGATGTTCCAATCTTTGAAAACAGAGGCTGATGTTCACACACAGAAGTGAACTTTTCATAAAGCCACAAAATAAAGTGACTGTTTCTAGTTCTGATTGAAGAAAAACCATGTGTCAGCTTAAATATCTCCCGCTTTGATTATACACATCAGTATGTGAAAATATTTATGAAACCTAAGTATGGAATTCAATGCAACATTGTGAAATTGCACCACACTTGTGAATTCTGACAGATGAGCACTAATGATTAAAAGGAAGCCAAGCAACAACAAATATTTATTGAATATTGTATGTGTTAGACAGTGAGGAGAAAAACTTGATGTAGTAATGATTGATTTTTTTTCTTTTCTGATTACTGAGATTTTAAAGATTTTTTTTACTGTTGCAGACTCAACAAAATTCTTAACCTGAGTTCCAGATTGTATATAGCTGATCTTACGTACCTGTGATAGTTCATTTAGGTTTCCAACAATAATGGATTCCTCTATAATAAGTTTAGCGTTTAGCGTGTTCTCCACAGGCTCCTAGGCTTGGCTTAGGGGAGAGTTTATATACTAAGAGAGGTCAGTTAGAAAGGTCATGTAAGTTTTTGAAACAATAATTCTCATTCTTCAACAGGCTCATTCTGAAGGCAGGGGCAAAGTTTAGTGAGAAAGAATGAAAGCTCACCAGGCCCATTGAGACCTGGCTCAGACGGGGTACTGCACTCTACCAGCCAAAGCAAGTTATAAGCCCAGCTCAGATTCAAGGAATAGGGAAATGGACTATTAGTTAAGAAGTGAACAATTTCAAAGTCATAGTGCAATGGGTATGGATATGGGATGGGTGGAGAATGGGGGTCATTTCTGCAATCAATGCCTCGCAAATCAAAATCCATATTATCCTGACACAACCTGCGTCTGTTTCCTCGCCTTAGAAAAAGAGAATCAGAGATCCATAACATTTGAGAGTTGAGAGGGAATTGAGGGGTTATACTCTCAGCTCCTTTCCCTTACCGGAATGGAACCTGAAACACCAGAAGGTTCACGGGCTCATTTCACATAGCTAAGTAGTTACAAAGCCAAGATAAAAGGACAGGGTTTCCACATTCTGGAGCTGTGCCCTTCGGTCATACCACGCCCCTGGTCCTCCAGACTGTTCAGCCTCTTTTAGTATATTGTGTAGCAATAACTTTTTGCCCAGGGTGCATTTTTTTAAAAAAACAATATTTGAAAATTTGTAGGTTTTTTTTCATGTAAATAATCAAATCTGCATTTGCAGAAAATATAAACACAAAGCAACTTTTTACAAAAACTCTTTTTATTCATCATTTTGCATCATTATTTAGAAAGAAAATAAACATAATAGTGATTAAACACAGTGACTATAGGCTATTGGAGGAAAATTATATACATGGCTTGATTGTTACTTATAACGTTGAGTTAACATCACTGAATTAATAATTTCTTAAAAGAGTATAAAATAAACCATTCTAATCACTTATTTAAGAAGTTTTCAAGAAATGCTTTCTGAATCATTTTTGAAGAAGGTGCTTTCACACTATTTGATTTTTCCAGCTTTCTAGTCTATTTCACTTTATTGGTAAGTAAGAAACTCTTAATTAAGAGTGAAATGTAAGTTAATAGATGATGACAACTGTCAACCTGATTTTTCATGCATAGATAATTAACAAGAATAAAGAACTTTAGTTTTTTTCTATTTGAAGTACAATTTACTGTATTTCCTTATCAGCTTTTATCAACAGGACTTGATGACAATGAAAAAAACTATTCTTCTATGTAGAGTAGCTTCTAACTGAAAATGTGAAACTAACTAAATAACTACCCTGTAAACTCAGGAAAGTGAATTTGAATAAATTCTGGATCTTCCATACAAAAGAATAATGAATCAATGACAAGGAAAAATGCTCTAAAGGTGATATTAACATGATATGGACCTGGAGAGCATTATGTTAAGAGAAATAAGCCAGTCAAGGAAAGACACGTCTCATATGGTCTCACACATATATGGAATCTAATGAACAAAATAAACTGATGAATAATATAGATCCAGAGACACAGAAGTATAGAACAGATCATCGAATCTCAGAGGGAAGGTGGGGGTGGGTGGATGGGTGAGAAGAGATCAACCAAAGAAATTGTATGTATATATGTATAACCAATGGACACAGAGGATAGGGTGATGAAGGCCTATGGTGGGCAGAGGGGGGGAGGGACATATGTAATATTTTCAACAATAAAAATTTAAAAATAATAAAAATAAAAAATAAAGGTAATGTTAAAATCAACACAGAAAGTAAAAAAAAAAGAGAAAATGCATACACACAGCATAATTCTGATTTATAAAACATATACAATAAAAATACTGAAAAGATCTATAACAAAATATGAACAGTATTTTTTCACCCAGTCCTTCATAGAGTCCTTTCACCCAGGTTCTTTCCTTGAGTGAAAGGACTATAAGATTGATTTAATTGATAATTTATATTTTCCTTCTATACTTCTATGTGTTTTTAAATCAAATCAAAATAAATAAAAATTATATATTTAAAATATTAGTAATAGAAAATTAAGAAAGAAAAGTAAGCCATAAGATTAAAGTGATTACAAATATTTAAAATGCAATAAAACCTGTTAAAATAATATATTTGAGTAAAATAATTGCTACACAAAAGATTTTTAAATTAACATCATATATTTTACTCCTTTGCATTCAAAATGAGTCATAAAACCGTGAAATTAGAATTCATGATTCAACAATCCCATTTCACAGATAAGAAGTTGATTCATGCTCAGAAAGATTAATTGAATAACTTACCCAATAATATACAGTCCATTTCAGAATCAAGACTCACAATCTAACCATATTCTTTCTATTTTATCATTCTGCTTCACTGAAAAGTTCTAAGAGAAAATAAAGTATTATAAGTTAGCATACAGTAAGTATAATGCCAGGTTTCTTTAATATGTGATTGTCTTATTTATGAATCCATCTCTAGAAAATGTAGTAGCTATAGTAAAACATTCTTACTTTTCCAAATTTGCATATGGGAAAGATTTTTATATTTTTAAATGTCTCATTATTTTATTATACTGACATCATTTCAGACATTTTTTGCTCTTGATAACAAATCACAATTTGCTTCAGTAATCTTAGATTAGAAGAGAGAGTAACACATGAAGATAAAAATTGAGACATCTATTCCTTACTAATTAGTAAATGAAAGATAGTAGCACTTTGGGAGAAAAGGCCAAGACTTAGCTTAGTGAATTTCTAAGCCCTTGAGATAAAGATGCATATGACATGTGGCCTGATTTCAAATAGCTTTTGGTAGAGTGAGAGAGAGATATACAGGGTGAGGCAAAAGTAGGTTTAAGTTGTTCGTATGGAAAATAATACAATCCTATCTAATAAAAAAGAAATATGCAAATTGAACGTCACTCCAACATACAAGATGGCTGCCTCCATGTGGTCAAAGATGGCTACCCCCATGTGAACACAAGATGGCCACCATAAGATGGCCAGCAGGGAAGGGCAGTTGGGAGGGACCAGGCCTTCAAGGGAGGGCAGTTGGGGGCAATCAAGCCTGCAGAGGATGGCAGATAGGGGTGACCAGGCTGTCAGAGGAGGGAAGTTGGGGGCTACTGGACCTGCAGGGAAGGGCAGTTGGGGGGGGACCAGGCCTGCAGGGGAGGGCAGTTAGGGGTGACTAGGCCTGCAAGAGAGTACAGTTAGGGGCACAGGCTGGCTGGCAGTGGAGCAGTTAGGCATCAATCAGGCTGGCAGGGAAGTGGTTAGAAGGTGATAAGACTGGCAGGCAGAAGTGGTTAGGGAAAACAGGAAGGCAGGTAGGCAAGCAGTTGGGAGCCAGCAGTCCTGGATTGTGAGAGGGATGTCCCAGATTGGAGAGGGTGCAGGCTGGGCTGAGGGACACTGCCCCCCGTCTCCCTCCCCCCCCCCATGCACAAATTTCATTCACTGGGCCTCTAGTAATTAGTAACAAGAATAAACTTGGTGTTTCACACATTCACAACTCTAAACCTACTTTTGCCCCACCCTGTACAAGCAACTAAAAGCAATAGTGGGTTGGAGTCTCTATTTAAAATGTCTTTACATGCTTAATAGATGAGCTAGTCATTTCTACATTGGGGATATGAGGTAAAGCTGTTAGGAAAAAAAACCTTTCTTCATAAAGTCAAAGCTGAAGCTGAAAATTCTTCAGTAAAGTTCAGGTTATTTAAACAACAAGCAATCAAGCCAGTTGACCTTACCATCCAAACTTCTGTTCTATTAAGAAAATAGCAAGAGTTATTTCATAGAAGAATGTTTGCCTCAAAACAACTTTCAACCATCTTATCCAATATCCAAAAATTTGTAAACATAGATGCTTATGAATTGAAAAGCATGTGATCAGCCTTATATGAAGTATTATGGTGGGAACAAAAATTTAGGAGTCATATTGTCAGTCTGTGAGGAACGTGCAATATTATTATAGATTCAATATCTGTTTAAACAAAAATAGGATAATGTATTAGTTAGAAAATTTTTAGCAGCCATGACAAAAATAACCCAAACTTCTGTTGGTCTATCAAAATAAAAGGCTATTTTGTGTTTTAGTAAAAGTCCATTGTGCACGTTCCTGGTTTAAGGTGGTTTTTCTCTATGTGATGATTGCTGAAAATTTAGCTAAGCTACTCTATAATATTGCTTCCACAGCATCCATTCTGTGGGGCTAAGTGGTCTTCAGTGGCCTTGCACTGACACTAATCTCTCTCTATAGTCCATCTAACAGCCCATAGAGTCATAAGTAAATGTTAGTTCCTGATAGAATTCCCAAAACCATGCTGTGAAAACCAATCTCTGCCACTCTTTTGGTTTTATTGATGAATTGAGACTTAACATGGGAACAGCAAACATTCTATCCGCAGACCCTAGAAAAGGCATGTGCCCCAAGTCCTGTTGCAATTGAGTGTGCCGTGTACCTTCTCCGGGACTTGTGAGTAATAAACTTCTCTAATTCTATTCTCCATGGTCTTTTGTTGAAACAGGCTCACCATCTGACATCCCAGGGCTCTACTTAACAAATGTTAATTTAAGAAAGTTATAACAAAGATGTAGAGACACAATGCTCTCCCTGACTTTCTTCTCTGCCACTTTCAGGAAATCTGCAGTCCTCTGATGTCAGCTTCTGAATATGAAAGATCCCAAAGAGAAGGCATTCCACCTCTTTTTTTCCAATTACAGTTTACATTCAATATTATTATTCTGTATTAGCATCAGGTGTACAGCATAGTGGTTAGACAATCATATGCCACAAAGTGGTCCCCCCCCACTAATTCTAAAACCCACCTGGTGCATACATAGTTATTAAAATATTATTGTCTGTATTCCCTATGCTGTCATTTACATCCCTGCAACTATTCTGTAACTTCTTAAGCTCCTTAGCCCAGAAGTAAAGTCACATTGCCTATTATCCACTGGCAGAAACTAATAGCATTGTCTCACCTACACCTGGAAGGGCTGGTGCAGCAGCTGCTTCCTAGCAACTACTCGACACAATGGAGGGTGGAGCAAAAGTCTCTGATGGACATCTAGCCATTCCTGCATAGATTTGAGGAGGGAATTGACTTTAAAATCAATCACATTAAAAAAAATAATACCTAGATGCAGATCTAATTGATGACTCTGAGTATTAGAAAAACTTGGTCTTCACTAGAACCTTTCTTCAAATATTACATTTCCTACAAAGATATATATGCTTTTGAAACTAAAATCCCTCCTAGCCCATAAATAATAAATTATGGTTATTCTTTTGATGATGTTGTTAATCCTCACCTGAGGATATTTTTCCATTGATTTTCTAAGTAAAGTGGAAGAGAGAGGGAAAGACAGAAAGAAACATCAATGTGAGAGAAACACATCAATTAGTTGCCTCCTGCACAAGCCCTGGGCCAGGGAAAAGCCTTCAGCTGAGGTACGTGCTCTTGACCCAAATCAAAACTGGGACCCTTTGGTCCACAGGCTGATACTCTATCCACTGAGCCAAACTGGCTAGGGCAATTATGGTTACATATTGTTTCTTAGAACTACTTCATAGGCAGAGGCTAAATTAGCACCTCCTTGGAGATCCAAGAGCCAGTGTACCCAGGGGTCAGAGTAGGACCATCCAGATTATAACTTCTCAGATCCATAAGGGACACATTCAGGGGACAGACTCGGTGAGCACCAAAGCCCCGCTGAAGCAAGTCTTGCCTCAGAAGGGTGTCTCAAGCACAGAAGTTCTCCCAGCATAGACACAGCTAATCCTCACTGCCAATTGACCTGGAGGTTTATTCCTCCCGGTGATACCAACAACAATCAAGACTTAACTACAATAAGACTGTGCACACAGCCCACAAAGGGGTTCACCAAGAGTGTCCACCTCAGATAACTGGGGAGGCTGAGCCACTGGACCCTATAGGACACCTAGTACACAAAGCCACTGTATCAATTCAGGAAGCAGCCAAAATGCAGAGACAAAGAAACAAGTCACAAATGAAAGAAATGGAGAAAAGAAAATGATTGAATATAGAGTTCAAAACCATGATTATAAGGTTTTTTAAGGATTTTCTAGAAAAGGCCAATAAATTTAGTGAAACCCTCAAGGATATGAAAAAGGCCAAGCTAGAAATTAAACATACACTGACTGAAATAAAAAATAATATACAGAGATCCAACAGCAGACAAGAGGATTTCAAGAATCAAGTCAAAGATTTGAAATACAAAGAAGCAAAAAAACACCCAACCGAAAAAGCAAAAAGAAAAAAGAATCCAAAAATATGAAGTTAGTGTAAGGAGCCTCTGGGACAACTTCAAGCATACCAACATCAGAATTAATTATGGGAGTGTCAGAAGAAGAGAGAGAGCAAAGTACTGAAAACCTATTTGAAGAAATAATGACAGAAAACTTCCCCCACCTGGTGAAAGAATTAGACTTACAAATACAGGAAGTACACAGAACCCCAAACAGGAATCCAAAGAGGACCACACCAAGACACATCATAATTAAAATGCCAAGAGCAAAAGACAAAGAGGGAATATTAAAAGCAGCAAGAGAAAAAACAGTTAATACCTACAAGGGAGCACCCATATGATTATCAGATGATTTCTCAACAGAAACTATGTAGGTCAGATGAGGGTAGCAAGAAATATTCAAAATGATGAATAGCAAGAACCTACAACCAAGATTACTCTACCCAGCAAAGCTATCATTCAGAATTGAAGGTTAAATAAAGAGCTTACAGACAAGAAAAAGCTAAAAGAGTTCATCACCACCAAACCAGTATTATATGAAATGCTGAAAGGTATTCTGGAAGAAAAAGAAGAAGAAGAAGAAGAAGAAGAAGAAGAAGAAGAAGAAGAAGAAGAAGAAGAAGAAGAAGAAGAAGAAGGAGGAGGACGAGGAGGAGGAGGAGGAGGAGGAGGAGGAGGAGGAGGAGGAAGAGGAGAGGGAGGAAGAAAAGGAGGGGAAGGAGAAGGAAGAGAAGGACAAGGAGAAGAAGGAGAAGGACAAGGAGAAGAAGGAGAAGAAGGTGGGGGAGGAGGAGGAGATAAAAATTATGAACAACAAATACATATCTATCCACAAGTGAATCTAAAAAATCTGAAAACAGAATAAACTGGTGAATATAATAGAATCAGTGGCATTGAAAGAGAGTGTACTGACAATTCTTGGGGGGAAAGGGAGTGTGGGGGGTGTAGGAAGAGACTGGACAAAAATCATACACCTATGAATGAGGACAGTGAGGGGGATAAGGGCAGAGGTTGGGGTGGGAACTGGGTGGAGGGAAGCTATGGGGGAAAAAATAAAAACAATTGTAATAATCTGAACAATAAAGATTTATTGAAATGAAAAATAAACAAATAAATAAATCTAAGCCAAACTGAGAGACCCAAGATGACGGTGAAGTAGGAGGGTGTTACATTTACCTTCTCATAGGACCAAACTGGAATTCTCCCAGGACCAAACTGGAATTACAACAAAAATACAGAACAATCGACCTAACTAACCCACTAAAGACTGGCCGCAGAGAAGACTTATAACCAAGGATTTACAGAAGAGTCAGGGATTTACAGAGACTAGTAGAAAGGGTGAGATTTGAAAAGGACTGGCCCAGCCGAGGTCGGTTTGGCTCAGTGGTAGAGCGTCGGTCTGCGGACTGAAGGGTCCCGGGTTCGATTCCGGTCAAGGGCATGTACATTGGTTGCGGGCACATCCCCGGTAGGGGGTATGCAAGAGGCAGCTGGTCAATGTTTCTCTCTCATCGACGTTTCTGGCTCTCTATCTCTCTCCCTTCCTCTCTGTAAAATATCAATAAAATATATCTTTTTAAAAAATGAAAAGGACTGGCCCTGCTCCCATGGGCTTGCAGCTGAGAGTCTGGAGGGACAGGAGGAAAAAAGAAAAAATAAACAAATAGGACTATATCAAACTAAACAGTTTTTGCGCAGAAAAGGAAAGCATCAACAAAAATAAAAGGACACACCACTGAATGGGAGAACATATTCGTCAAGGATACACCTGTTAAGGGGTTAATATCTAAAATTAAAAAACAAAACAAAACAAAAAAAAACTTCTACAACACACCAAAAAAAATAAATAAAATAAATAAATCCAATTAACAAATAGCAAATGGCAAAGGACCTGAATAGACACTTCTCCAAAGAAGACATACAGATGGCCAGTAGACATATGAAAAGATGTTCAACATTACTAATCATCAGAGAATTGCATATTAAAACCACAATGAGTTATCACATTACACCTGTCATCAATAAATCAACAAACAACAAGTGTTGGGAGGATGTGAAGAAAAGGCAACCCTTATACTCTATTAGAATGAATGAAAATTGGTGCAATCACTATGGAAAACAGTATAGATTTACCTCAAAAAAATAAAATGGAACTGTCTTATGTCCCAGCAATTTCACTTCTGGGAATATATCTAAAGAAATCTGAAACATTGATTAGAAAAAAAAAATATATGCCACTCCTATGTTCGTTGCTGGTTTATTTCCAATAACTAAAATTTGGAAACTGTTCAAGTGCCCATGAGTAGATGAGTAGATAAAAAAAAAAAGCTGTGGTATGTTTACATAATAAGATACTACTTGGCCAAAAAAAGAAAGAAGTTTTATCTTCACAACAGTTTGGATGAACCTGGAGAGATTATGCTAAGTGAGATAAGGCAGTCAGAGAAAGACAAATACCATATGATTTCATTTATATGTGGGATCTAATGAACAAAACAAAATAGAAACAGATTCATAAATACAGGGAACAGACTAACAGCTTAGAGGGGATGGTGGTTGGGAGACTGGGTGAAAAAAGTGAAGGGATTAAGCAAACACACACACACACACACACACACACACACGAAACAACCTTATAGAATAGTGGTTCTCAACCTTTCTGATGCTGCGACCCTTTAATACAGTTCCTCATGTTGTGGTGACCCCCAACCATAAAATTATTTTTGTTGCTACTTCATAACTATAATTTTGCTACTGTTACCGTGTTTCCCCGAAAATAAGACCTACTTCATAGAAACATAATACATCCCCTGAAAATAAGACCTAGCACATCTTTGGGAGCAAAAATTAATATAAGACACTGGCTTATTTTCAAGGAAACAGGGTATGAATCATAATGTAAATATCTGTGTTTTCCGATGGTCTTAGGTGACCCTGCTAGCGAGACCCACAGGTTGAGAACCACTGCTATAGAGCCTAAAACCATGGGAAAACACAGGTATTTACATTATCATAATTTTATGTTTGGTGTCACCACAACATGAGAAACTGTATTAAAGGGTCGCGGCCTTAGGAAGGTTGAGAACCACTGTTATAGATACAGACAATAGTATGGTGATTACCAGAGGGAAAGGGGGGTAGGGAAGGTAAAAGAGGGAAAAGGGGGGGGGGAATAAATGGTGACAAAAGGAGACTTTGGGTGGTAACACACAATTATACACCTGAAACTTATATAATTTTTATTAACCAATGTCATCCCAATAAAGTAAATATAAAATTTTAAAAATAAATAATAATTAATAAAATATAGTATAATAAACAAAACCAAACAAAGGGACCAGTTTTAAGCAAACCCGGGTTCATTAGGTATAAAAGCTATAAATGTGGTCGTTCTGCTCTGTTTCATCTCCTGGAATTTACACTCTGACTTCAACTGTGCGTTGTTTTCATTTATTCAAACCCACATACCAGGATCAAACTTCAAGGTGAGGAGGGAAAAGCCTATATTTATGACATTTTAATGGCCCTAATTTAAACTCTTCTCAATTTAGGCAGCCGAGTTTGCCTTGTTTTATTTTATAATCATGTAATCGTTAACGATAGCGGTAAGCACCTGCTCAGTGCTTACAACTGCCTTAAAGGTTTACACATATTAACTCATGAAACCTTCACAACAGCCCCCAATGGGAGGACTCTAATAATCAGAACGTTAAAGACAAAGAAACTAAGGCACAGAGAGCTTAAGTAATTTGTAAAGGGCCCCATAGCTAGCAAGTGCCAAGGGTAGAACTTAAACCCGGGTGGTCTGGCTTTGAAACCTGTTCTCACAAGTCTTAGGCCATATGGCCTGTCCACCTTAGAAATAGTATTTCACATTTGCTGCCCTTTGTACCTGAAGATTTGCTGATACCCCTGTAGTGGCCGGCAAATCGCGGCTCGCGAACCACATGCGGCTCTTTGACCCCTTGAGTGTGGCTCTTCCACAAAATACCATGGCCTGGGCGAGTCTATTTTGAAGACGTGGTATTAGAAGTTCAAGTTTAAAAAATGTGGCTCTCAAAAGAAATTTCAATCATTGTACTGTTGATATTTGGCTCTGTTGACTAATGAGTTTGCCGACCACTTGTGAGGGCATCATATCCAAAACCCTTTATTCACGGTCTATGCCAATCCAAGTTGCCCTGCCAACTACTCCAGATGCCAGCCAGCAGGCACCAGGATCCCCTTCCTTTTCCCATCATCTAATTAAACAACAGTGACTGCTGAGAGTTGATAGAACTCATCCCCTGGGAAGGAAGTGGAGGAGATAAGGGACAGTAGGGAAGACTCCACCTCACAGCTGTTGCCTTCTTTCTTTCCTGTGGCGCTAAGGAGTTAATGACCACCTGTCAGAGGAAGGCAAAGAGGAGGACTAAGGCAGGAGGGCCACGCAGGCACCCTGCTGGCAGTTTCACACTGCGGATGTATAATTATCCCTTTTCACAGAAGGAAGGCTGGCTCAGTGAGGATACATAATTTGTCCGAGATAATGGGTCAGACTTTAAACCCAGGTCTGTTTGAACTCCAAAGCCCAGGGATGCTTTCTTCACTGAGGAACAAGCTCAGAAGGGAGAGGACAGTTCTGATATCTGTACAGATCACTGATTCGGAACTTTTCTTCCATTAAAAAAAAAGGCATAAAGAGCAATTTCTAACATTGTTTCCTGATTGGTATTACTCCTAACTATTTACTGTTCATTATTACAATTCCTAGCACACAATATATTGAGAAGTGGCTCTATTAAGTAAACCCCAGAGCCGTGGTCGGCAAACTGGGGCTCACAAGCCACATGCGGCTCTTGGACCCCTTGAGTGTGGCTCTTCCACAAAATACCACGGCCTGGATGAGTCTGTTTTGAAGAAGTGGCGTTAGAAGAAGTTTAAGTTTAAAAAATTTGGCTCTCAAAAGAAATTTCAATCATTGTACTGTTGATATTTGGCTCTGTTGACTAATGAGTTTGCCGACCACTGCCCTAGGGAACATAAAGTAAGCGAAAAAGTAGGGCAGTTTCATTAACTGATTATATTGACCTGAATTTATGCTCTTCAATGGTCTCTCAATGAAGACATATGTGTTTGATTGACAGATATTTTCATTTTAAATGGTCACTTAAAATTTAAACTATCTTTGCTTATTGTCATCAGATTAATATATGATGAGAAAGAATGGATACATCCCCTAAGGAAAATAAAACAAGCAAGTGAAGAGCATCAATATTTAAATTTAACAAAAGGTCTGCATTGGGTTGTTGTGAAAATAGACAATACATTTGGAGAGCATGATGGGTTTTAAATAAGTGGTAGAGATTTTAGGAAAACATTATACAATTCAAATATAAAAACTCAGAGCACTACTGATTGCCAAACTTACTGCTTTTTAAAGTGTTTTCATAATATTTTAACCGATTCCAATTATGTTTTAACTAGTTCATGTAAATAGGAAACTAACAATACCTTTCCACTTATTTTTATACACGCATACAAAAAAAATTTTTTTAAGTTGCCTATACCTATAGAATAAGTGTTTTTTATCCTGTTACTGGTACACTAACTTACCCAGATTCTAAAAGTGATAGTAAAAAAAACTGGTCTCAGAATAGTATGGCCTCACTTTCCACATTTTAAAAAAAATAGTTTGCAGAGGTTCCAAAAAGCATCTTTTTATTGCTTTTCCTATTCTCCATGGATAGGAACACTCAGAAAGTGCTGGTTTAAAAAGTAAAGTTCGGAACATATTTGTAAGCAAAACTCCTGCTTGTAATGCAACCATTAGAACTGTAAGCATTGCAATGACCACACACATGCATCAAAACCATCGTGGTTTGTGGGCTGTGGAAAAACGCTCTTGAAGAGAAGGGAATGAGATTCTGTTGCATTTGTGACCTCTAGAGGCCAACATGAACGTGATCTATTTTATTCAGTCAACGATGCCTCAAAGTGCAGTCTTCAGGAGTTTAAGATTTATAGGCTTTAGAAAATAGAGCAAATTCAAGAGAAGAGAGGTTTCATTTTAGGTGGATATGTTGCCTTGAGCTAACAACCACAAACCACAAATTGAAGTTTTAAATAATAATTTGAAAAAGCCTCAGACTCTTGGAGAACCTTCATGGAAAATGAAAACCTTGCCTACTTCACAATGGAGCTGTCCAAACTAATTACATATTGTGAGTAATCATCATACTGAGGATGAACACAATAAAATGTGTCCTTGGGGCCGTAGAGTCAAACCTCGGTTCTAATGTTTGCTAGTTACGTGTTCTGGAAAAATCATTAAACTCTCTGAGCTTCAATGTCCTTCCTCATTTGTAAGTGAAGCTGTCATAATAAAACCTACTTAACAGCGACTTATAGATTAAATGAAGTAACATATACTCAGAATTATCTTGAAAACTGTTTAGTACTAAACCCATAACAGATTTCATTTATGACTACATCACCATTTGTTCAGAAGCTTCCTGTTATCTCTGAATGATAATGCTTTTTTCACCACAGTGATAAACCAAAGTATTAGACTAATAAAGACTTCTTTAAGATAAAAGGGGTTTGGAGCAGAGCTGGTTGCACAGTCCTCAAAACTCTTAATAGAATCAAACATGGAGCATCAGTGAATCAGTTGCCCGATTAGATTTATTTACCTTTGTCTTAAAGGTGGCAATTGAGCGATAGCCTCTGGAATTTTAGGGCATTTCTTCACTTTTTAATATCTCTCCACAGACTCTGCTATTGTATTCAGGAGCTTTCTTCAAGGGACAAATTTCAACCTTCCAGGTGAAATTTGTATTGCTGCCTATTGGCATGTTTATATGGTCCACCTGTCATACAGGAAAGGTCGAATAGAAGTTAGCTAAAGTGTTATTGCAAAGCTCCCTTAACCCTTCCTTATTTCCATAAAGCAAACGTCTATTCATGGATATCTCTACTGTGAACCTCCTTCCATCCCACAGAGCACTACAAGAGGAATTCACTTGACTAGTATAATTATGTAGTCTCTAACCTCAGAGCCGCTCCCAAACTCTTACTTATCAGATCTCTCTCATGCCTCACAATTATTTTTAAGTCTTCACTATTCACCTCAAACCTGCTCTGATAAAATCCGTTCTGCTGTTCTCAACAAATAAATCTACGTCTATTTTCTGAAGAAAAATGCCTCAGCGCAAGAACTTTCCAAACTTCTGACCATCTGCTTACAAGGGCAATTATAGCCACAACCATTGTTCCATCCGTCCTTCCTGCCTCAGTGAACTAGAATCTCTTCTGCCTCATCTCCACATCATGCCCTGGATCTGTCAGTCAGACTTAAGTTCAGCCTAAGTTCAACTGAAACTGGAGGAAAACACAAAATAATACTGGCTTAAATAACATGGAAATTTTAAAAATAATAACATAAATTTATTTCTTGTTTGCAAAAAGTAAGACCTTACATAAGTAAAGCAGGACTAATCTAATGCCTCCACAATCATTAGTGATAGGGCTCCTTTTAACATGTTGTGCCCATTATCCTCAACATATGGCTTCTGCCACATGGTCCAAGATAACCACTGGAGCTCTAGCCAATGTGTATGTCAACATACAACGCATCAACTTTCCTCCCACTGACCACAATCCAATCACAAGGCCCACCTTGCTGCAAAGGAAGCTTAGGAAATGTATTCTTAATATGCACAATTATGAACCCAGCCACACATCAAGGAGGGCAGAGAGAGAAATAATGGATATTAAGGGAGAAATAACAGTCCCCCACCACAGTCTTATGCAGCCTTCTCTTGATGTTCATTATGTCCACATTTTATTTTCCCTATATATTTTAATTTCCCCTATCTAGTGAATCTTTCCCTTAGCCATTCAAACACCTTCCTAAACTGCGCCTCTCTCTAACTTCTGCTCTGCTTCTCTCCTTCTCTTCAGCACCAATTTTTAAAAAGATTTCCCACATTATCTTCCTTGCACGTTCACTTCCCAGCCCACTGCAATCTGACTTCTGCCCCTGTTGTGCATTGAATTGTGTCCCCCCAAAAAAGGTATGTTGACTATGATTTTATTTGGAAATAGGGTCTTTGCAGGTGAACTCAAGTTAAGGTGAGGCCATAGAGGATTAGGGTAGGCCCTAAATCCAATAACTGGTGTCCTTCTAAGAAGGCCATGTTGGGCCCCAGTGACAATGAGACACACCCAGAGAGCACCACACGAGGATGGGAGCAGAGGTTGGAGTGATGCAGCAACAAGCCAAGGCACACCAAGGAGTGCTGGCCACCATCAAAAGCTAGGAAGAGGCAACGAAGGATCCTCTCCTCGAGTCTCATGGCCTGCTGATATCTCGATTTCAGGCTTCTAGCTTCTAGGCTTCTGTTTGTTCCCTCCAGTGAGAGGATAAATATCTGTTGCTTTAAGCCACTAAACCTGTGGTACTTTGTCATGGCAGCCCTAGCAAACGAATGCAGCCCAACCACTTGCCAATGTCACAGTGGTCTCTGTTGCTAAATCCAGAGGGCAGTTTTCAAGACTCATTTATTTTTCTCTCAATATACAGCATTTGACAAAAGTATTCACTCCCTGCCATTAAAATCCTTTTGCCCTTGACTTTGGGGCGCCACTCTCTACTGGTTTCCTCGTATCTCTCAAGCTACTCTATCTCAACTTTCCTTTCTAAATGTCTTTGTTTCTTGCCTAAATATTCTTGTTACCTAGTTCAAATTTGATGTGTTAACTGATCCAAAATATACTTACTCCCCTCACTCTGCTCCCAAATCCCCAGTGAAATGAGTAAATAAAATCACATTTAAAGATCTATCGAGGTCATTAATGTATTCAGCAAGCATTAAGCATTTCAAACACTGGGACAGTACTTGAGATACAAAGGTGAACAAGGGGGAACAAGGCATCAGCTCCACCTGACCTCAAGGAGCTTTCATTCTTCTGGGAATATGATAATAAATAACCAGAAACACAGGGAGATGATTATAAGTATGATAATGCATGGCATAAAGGAAACAAATGGGATGATGAGATAGAGCAGGAGTCAGAGAAGTTTTTCTGTGAAAGGCAATCCAGTAAAAATTTTAGGCTGTGCAGGCCAGATAGCCTCTGTTGCAATTTCTCAGTTCTGCTATTACAGCGCAAAAACAGCCATAAGCAATACATCAATGAATGGGTATGGCTGTGTTCCAATAAAATGTTATTTTCAAAAACAGGCAATGGGTCAGATTCAACCTGTGGAACATAGTTTGTCAACCCTTGAGAAAGAGGGGAATTATGACAAATCATTTTAGATATAACGGACAACAGTGGCCTCTTTGAAAAGGTGGCATTTGAACTGAGATCTGAAGGGGAGAAGGAGCCACACCTAATTCCCTCAGCCCACCAACCTTGGAACTAGCAATGACAACAACAACAAAAAAATGTTTTATTCTTCTCTTGTTAGGATCTGAAAGATTTGGATGACAATCCACTTAATCCACAAAATTCCTAACTCCAGATGTTGAGGAAATATCACTCCCTGCAGCCCCAGTGTGGGAACTTTCAAAACTAGAAAGATCACTCAACTTAAGATTGTGTTTAAGTTTTAAAGAAAGCTGGGATCTGAAGCATTAGATAAAAATTTCTCAAACAGATTTACTGAAAGAAATGGCAGGAAGCATTGCAAAATATTTTATCAGTATTTCAAGCAAGAGTAAATATATACTGCATATCTGAATGAAAAAATAATATAAAGTGTATAAATATTGTCTTATTCAAAGTCATTATTGCCATAGCAGCATCAAATTTTATGACAGGTTACTATAGAAAATTGAATCAGTGAATTTGGTTTTTTTTAATATATAGAAAATAACAGTTATGAAGATCATCCAAGAGATAGAATTTACTTATAAAAATGGAACGTATAAAGAAATAAATTATTATAAATCAGAATAAGTCTGTCTTTATCTGAGAATTTGTTCTTCAGCCCAAATGGATTAATTAATGCCAGGTCAAATTTATGTAAAAAGAAACAAACCTAGATATTTACTGATAAAATTGTTGGATGTTAAGTCTTTTGGAAAAGAAAAGTAGCTACCAGAATGAGGCTTAGGAGTTGGAGAGAGAAGAGAAAATGCACAAAGACAAAAATGTTTAGAATCAGATATCTTCTCTACAGCACTAAATGCTTTAGATGGTTTTAAAGACAAAGATTGTGATTCAGGGATTCTGAATTCATTCAAATTATCATTCACATCAAAGATCCAAAAAATCTAATGAAGATTCAGGAAGTACATCATTTCTTGAAATAATTACTCTAAGAAGTATTCCAACCAACTAAGACTTGAATCAAAGTATTTTAAGGATGGGGGGGGGAGAACATAAGAAAGTGCATGAACAATTGTGACCAATTTTCTTATACAGCCACATTACCTTCCTTCCCACAAACTCTTCAGTCATGTAGCCTTGCTCCTGCCAGGGAAGAGGTAAAACCTGTCACATTTCCCTTATGCATCTGGGCTTAAACCTGTGACTGCTTTGGCCAACGGACTGCTACAAACGTGGCACTGTGCTAGTTCCAGACACAGCCCTTCACTGACCTGGCAGCTTCTCCTTCCTTCCTCTTGGCGCTGTAAGCTGCATGTAGGAAGAACCACCAATTCTGTTAGACTCTACAGGTGGAGAACCGCTAGCAGGGTCACCTAAGACCATCGAAAAACACAGATATTCACTTTACGATTTTGTAACAGTAGCAAAATTATAGTTATGAAGTAGCAACGAAAATAATTTTATGGTTGGGGGTCACCACAACATGAGGAACTGTATTAAAGGGTTGCGGCATTAGGAAGGTTGAGAACCACGGTGTTAGAAAGGGGGCATGCAGGGGAAGCACTTGTAGCCTGGGTAAGCCTTCCTATGACTCCAACCCCTCAGTCTCTCTCCCACTATAAACACATGAGAGGCCCCGAGTGAAAACCACTCATATGAGCCCAGTCAACAACAAAAAACAAAAAAAAAACCTTGAGAGATAATAAGAAATTCATGTTTTTGTCAAACACTAATTTGGAGTGGTGTGTTACATAGCAATCGATTTTGAACTAATGAATGCAGTGAAACATAATGTATTACCTAATTGTTAATATTACTGTTGTTGTTAATAAAACTGCCCAATGTAAACAAAAAGTCTTAACATATATGCTATGATAGAGGATGCTAAAAACATCTAATAATAAAAATTTTCTGGATCTAAAATTCCAGAATTTTTGTACCAAAAGTGGGAAGAGGTAGAAAAGGGAATTGAAAGCTAATGTGTTTCTCAATTTATATGGAGGATAAGCGTAGTTACTGTTTCATTCTTGTCATTGATAAAGAAATTAATATGTAATTTACTTTCAAAAGAAAAATGCAGGTTGTCCCAAAATATGTATATGCACTTTGAGTCATTATAAAGTCAAAATTGAAAAGAATCTACAGAAATGAATATTATTTTTGTCACTGCCTATTTTCAAACTGAAGACAGTTCTGCTCCAGGCCCTGCTGATAACTCTAAGCAATGGAATCGCAAACATCAAGATTCATTTTGTTTGGTATTTGTGCCCTCAGTTCATCGACTGTTGATAGTTTTGTTCCATAAACTTTATCTTTTATGTGTCCCCTTAAAAAAAAAAAAGTCTAGTTCTGGCCAGTGTTTTTCAGTAGTTAGACACTTGCTCGAACACCGAAGAGTCCTGATTGAATTCCCAGTTAAGGGCACATACCTGGGTTGCATGTTCAATCCCAGGACCCTATTGGAGTTGCATGTGGGAGGCGACCAATCGTGTCTCTTCCACTTCTCTCTCAATCTCTCTCTCTCTCTCTCTCTCTCTCTCTCTCTCTCTCTCTCTCTCTCTGTCTCTCTCTCTCTCTCTTTCTGTCTCTGTCTCTCTCTTCCTCCACCCCTCTACAATCTCAAATGGTGTGTTTATTAATAAAGAAATTGAAATTAATGGAATGGTACTGAGGTCTCCTGGTTCCCCTGTACAAGATTTCCACTGGGGGAAATACCCAGCCACAAAGTTGCTATGGCAATGGGTTTGTGCACATGCGATGTCCCTACTCCTAAACTGTTCTCCAGAATGGCTACCACCTTATAAACCATCCAGAAGTGATGAGGGTTTTCTGATTCCCACAGCCTTGGCAATACTAGATATTGTCCAACTTTTTAATTGTTGTCATTCTCATGTATAAAGTTGGAACTTGCAATTATCCAAGTTGAGCTTCTTTTCATATGCTTTTTAGTTATTTCACTTTCTCCCTTTCTGTAAATTGTCATTTTATTTTCTCTACTCATTCTTCCATTGGATTGCCTGGCTTCCTATTGTTGGTTTGCAGGATTTCCTTATATTTAATATTTTATTGGTTGTTCGCATCTCAAGTACTTTTTCCCAGTCTTTTTGTAGAAATCACTAATTTTGATGTCATCAGTTACACCATTTTTGGTTTTAGTTTTCTTTATGATCTGGGCTTTTTTTCCCCCCAACTCATTTAAGAAATCCTGCCCAACCAGTGTGTCTCAGTGGTTGAGCATCAACCCATGAACCAGGAGGTCACACTTCAATTCCTGGTCAGGGCACATGCCCGGGTTGCAGGTTTAATCCACAGTGGACATTGATTTGAGGCAGCCAATCAATGATTCTCTCTCATCATTGATGTTTCTATCTCTGCCCCTCCCTTTCTCTCTCTAAAATCAATAAAAACAATTTTAAAGAAATTCTTCCCACTCTGTTGTTACTAAGACATTCTCCAACTTTTTTGTATAACAGCTTTATAGTTTTGTCTTTTATATATCTATTCCAATGGGAGATATTTTTATTACTTTGTGGTATGAATTTTGGCCCTATTTTTTCTCCAAATGTTTTGCCAATTTTTATAATTGTGTTTATTAAATAAACTACTGTTTCCTTAATGATCTACCAACAATTCACCAAGCTCCCATATACACATGGATTGATCTTCAATCCCATTCTGTCTAGTACCAGTATCACACAGAATTACTATATCTTGGTAACATAAATTAATATCTGGTAAGATATTTCCCCATATTGCTCTTAATTTTAAGAATTATTTTAGTTATGTGTGGATTTATATGGTCCCATTTCATTTCTCTTATATGTGTTTTTAATGTGTTTTTTGTTATTTTTGTTTCTTTTGAGGTATAATTGGCATATAAAATTTTATTATTTCAGGTGTACTACATGATTTGATATTTAATTATGTCTTTTACATTCTAACTACATTAAAGTTGTTTTAATTTAGGAAGAATTTACATCTTTACAATGTTAAGTCTTCCATCAACAGTGTAGTATTTCTTTCTTCCTCATCAAGTCTACTTTTATGTCCTTTAGTAATGTTTTAAAATATTCTCCATACTAATTTTTGCATTTTGAAGTCAGTTCCAATATACTTTCCTTCCTTTCTGCTATTTTATATATCATGTTATGGTCTATTACATTTTCTAACTGGCTATTGGTATAAAAGAACTCTATTGATTTTTGCTTATTGATCTGTGCTCAAGCAACCATGCTGAACTCTTTAGTTTTAATAGTTTGTTGGTTCTCTTTGGTTTGCTGGTAAATAATTAAATCTTCTACACATACTAACCATTTGTCTCTTCCCTTTAGTCTTATCCCTTATTTCTTTTAATTCTCATATGTCATTGGCCAGGACATCCAGTCCTTTGTTGAACAGAAAGGGTCATAGCAAGCATCCTTGTTCATTACTGACCTTAAATATAAAGCTTCTAAAGTTACTCCATTAAGTGTGATGTTTGAACATTTTTACCACATCTACCATTTAGACAATACAACCTCAAATGGTGTGTTTATTAATAAAGAAACTGAAACCCTCATTTTAAGAGACAGAATTTCTTGCCAATATAACACTAAGCTCCAAACTAAACTAAAAGTTTGAACACATTTTCCCAACTTAAAGTAGTTTTAATTGTGCTTTTACCTCCCACATTTGTTCATTTCCCTTTGCCAAATTTGACCAGGGGAATAGAGTGTAACAGTATTTATCAGTAGCCATCTATAAATGGATTAAAATAATTTATGGCTTAAACTATAGATATTCAAGTTCCGTACCACTGTATATGAGGTGTGTAACCAGTGGGACTGTTTTTACCATCATATATTCAGTTTTTACATTCATATATTCATGGAAGATCAGTGTTTGAATCCTATCTCTACCCAGGAACTAACTAACTATGTGACTCTATGCAAGTTACTTAATCTCACTAAATTCACTTTCTCCTTCTATAAAATGTGAATTATATACAGGTCAGCTCTTAGGATTGTTGTCATAGGAATAATAATAATACTTAACTCATAAGAGTTTGGTGAAAATCTTATATCATAGTGATTACAATACTTACAATGATGCCTAACATAAAGCTGTTGCTATTATTGCACAAACATTTTATTTAAATCTCACAAAAAATTTATGAAGCAGATAGAGCATAATGAATATGTACTTTTTCACTTATTTCACAGATGAGGAAAGTGAAATTAATTTTATAGTCAGGGCTAAGATTCAGTGTGCATACAATGACATATTCTTATCAGATGTTAAAATTTTGAACTACTTCCATAGGATTCATTGCCCAAGCACCCCAAGTTGCACTAATCCATCCCAACCCTGATTCTCCAGCTTCTCCCCTGAGAACCATGTACCTTTCCTTGAGGCAGCAACTAAAAGGCTAACAGCTGATTAGCAGAGGGGCTTGAAGACAGACTGGTTGGTGACTACAAGTTCCAGATTATTAAATATTTTAATATCATCTTTGTTTACTGTAAATGTCAAATCTAGCATTCATACCCAGTTCTTCAGGACACTATGTTCTAATTTACATAATGGGACTAAATAAACAGGAAAACAAAGGATCGTAGTTTCAATGTATAAGCTTCTCATAAGTAAAAAAAAAAAAAAAAAAAGTAACAGAATCCAGAAGAAGATAATATCAATAGCACCTTCCTACTGATAGAATTAAATCAACCAACCATGACTGGTTTGGCTCAGTGGATAGAGTATGGGCCTGTGGACTGAAGGGTCCCAGGTTTGATTCCCAACCAAATAATGTTTTAAATTGCAATATAGTTAAGGCTGAACATGAATTAAAAATATGCATGATATGTATTGTAAGATTCCTTTATATTTTACAGCAAAATAAAATGTTTTACTTTTAATGTAACCACATTAAAATCTTCAAAATTATAAAAGAGAAAAAATCAATTATACTTCATAGCACAACCACTCTGAATATCTTTATTAAAAAATAAATGTAATTTTTTATAATAAAATATGAACTTATTATTGCTTTTACAGTTTCTGTTATAACAAAGCCTCAGAAACATCCTACAAAGGTAGTCAGGATCATAGTAACAGCCACCTGTTTAGTTGTACTTCTTAATTTTGAAAAGCATTACACTTTTGGCATAAATTTTAAGAGAAATTCTAGAATAGAAAAAGAGTTTCCAAGTCTAAAATTGCCAATATCAAATATTTTAAATATAAATTACCTATAGAAGAAAGTAGCTAAAGCAAATTCAAAGACCCTGAGTGATTACAAGACAACAGGCAGCACTGACCAATCTCTTGTAGATTTCATGTCAATTTCACTACGAACTATACCTTTATATTATAGAAGTAGAATATCTCATTAAATAAAAATTCCAATTACATTATTTTAATAGAGTTTATAACAGGTAAATAAACAAAGATAAAAAATGTTTACAAATGAGCTTGAGCTTACCACCATTTTGGGTTCCAAAATCTATGAGCTTGGAACTTATAAACTTGAATTTAGATATCTTTTCCCATTGTAATAATTTTCTACTTTATGTTCTGTTTCCAGGCATATGTACTGTCTCCCACTTAAAATTATAAATCCTTTTAAATCAAGACCCACATCAAATTCCTGCTTTTACTCATGGGATCTAGCACACTTTTGCAATGATATGCATGCATCAACTACAAAATAAGTGAATAAATAAATTAATTCATAAACTAGCAAAAAAATGATTAATGATAATGAGTTTTCTTGGCCAGCCCTACTTGATTCTCCAGTTAAATTTAATAAATATTTCTTAATCATCTACTCTGAGCCAGGCATTTTAACTTTATAAAAGTACAAGATCTATAATATAATACCAACTAATCTAATCAGAATTCACTATGGGTATATTTTTTAATATATTTTGAGTTCACACATCTTGAGACAGAAAAACATTCTTGTTAATTCCTTATTTGATATTAATATTTCCATAAAAGTAAGCAATTCTACACATATTTAGAGCTATTCTTCAGAAAACACACACACACACTCACTCACCAAAAACCAAGGTATAGAACAAAAAGACACCTACTGGTTAATCATATCTAAATTTGACACTGATTAGTTTACCACTCAGGTTTTTATTTATTTATTTATAACTCTCAATAAATAAAAGCAGTTTCCAGTCATATCTAAAAATAGTGAGAAAACTCTTTGAAGGAATTTAAAACCATCTTTCACCTACTTCCAAAAAAAATCTATGTAAAATAGCAAGCATTTGTCAACCAACCCAGCCAGGAGCTGTAACTATACCACAACACCATGATGTCAGCCATCTGAAATGCTGCTGACAAATCTCCCATTAGAACAGGTCACAATGCCACCATTGGCAAGTCATCAGTCAATCTGCTGAGAGTCATTTTCCATACAATTTCCTTTCTGAAGCCAGGAGGGTCACATAGTACAATTGTGTTAAACAGCTCTGAGAAATCTGAAAAAGACTTAAAATGGAGAGTATGACATAGTGTATAATTTCGTACTTGCAGTTTTATACTATCAGGCTAGCACACATGGTAATCTCATCATTAGCATCAGAAGTTCCATGGACGTATCATAAGTAATATAAACTCCTATGATTGTAATTTGCTTACAGACACATCAAGAAAAAAGAAATTTCATGGTAGCTGTCTAGGTCCAGGAGTCATTTATTCTTATTAGAAAGCCAAAGCCAGCAATGACATGAGCAGAGCTGACAATTACGGCTTGGAAGAACTCAGAACTGGGATGTCACTTGGCTGACTGTTAGTTGATATTTGGGTGGAAATTAGCCTGGACCTGGCTTATCCAAGGCATCAGTTGAGTTTTGTCCAGCTCAAGCCTAATTTTCAAGGTGATATTTAAAGGAAAACTCCCTACTCTCTCTAAAAGTTGAGGTATGTCTAAGCACATGGTGGTTCGCTTGTGTGGAATTACAAGACTCTTTAAAAATCTTTATTTGGTGTTGTATGGATTTAAAATATTCTTCTTGGCTCTCTAGTCTATAATCTTTTTCCCGTGTAGTTTACCATGGCAAATTTTCTTATGAGAGAAGCTCAGTTTCATGAACTAACAAAGCTGAAGAATCAAGTTGAAGTCCAAAGTAAGCAGTCATCATTAAAAAATATTGATTAACAAATCCCTAATCGTTTCAAAATTATCTGATACAATTTGTTAACCACTTTTTTAATAGCCACTAGTTCACTAGTTGTATTCCTGGAAATATTATTAATGCAATTGTTCATGAAGTTTTTAAGAATCATAAAATGATTATTTTTGCTAAAAAAAAATACAAAATAAATTTTTAGCATTGCCATACGGTATGTAGACCTTCAAGATGGCTTTCAGGATAGCAATACTACTGGTTTCCTCTTACTTCACAGATTGCTCCAATCAGTGTCTTTTGCTGGTTCTTCCTCAACCTCCTGATCTCTTTTTTTTTTTAAATATATTTTATTGATTTTTTTTACAGAGAGGAAGAGAGAGGGATAGAGAGTTAGAAACATCGATGAGAGAGAAGCATCGATCAACTGCCTCTTGCACACCCCCTACTGGGGATGTGCCTGCAACCAAGGTACATGCCCTTGACCAGAATCGAACCTGGGACCTTCCAGTCCGCAGGCCGACGCTCTACCCACTGAGCCAAACCGGTTTCGGCCCTCCTGATCTCTTAACACTTAATTCAAGTATTGCAGCACTCCGTCTTCAGACTTCTCTATATACATTGATCACTTCACTTTGCAGGGCTTCAAAGACCATCAAAATCTGAGGATGTCCAAGTTTAAATAACTAGTTCTAAACTCCAAAATCATATATGCAATGGCTTACTCAGCACCTCCGTTTGGACACCTACCATACATCTTATGATTTACATGTCCCAAATTAAGTGCCTGGTATCCTAACCTCCTCACCTCCCAACCTACTCCCCTCACAGTCTCCCTTATCTCAGTTAATAGCAACTTCTAGTTTTTCAGGCCAAAAGCCTTGGGGTTGTCTTTGATTCTCCTCTTCCTCACATTCTACATCCAATCCATCAGAAAATCTTATTGGGTTCACATTCCAAATATAGCCAATGGAGTACTACTTGGAAATGAAAAGTACTACTTGGAAATACACACAGACACATGAACAGGAATACATTTTAAAATATTACTTTGAGCCAAAGAAGTTAGTCACAAAAGAGTATGTAGGGTATAATTTCATTTATGTTCATTCAAGAACTGACCAACCTAATTTAGAGTCATAGAGGTTAGAATAATCATTGCCTCTGGGGAGCTGCTGAGGGTATTGACTGGAAATGAACAAAGGAATGTTAGGGGAATGAAAATGCTCTATAGTCTGATCTGGGTGGTGGTTATAAGGATGCATACACATGTGAAAATCCACCAAACTATTTCCTTAATATTTTTAATTCTGTTGTATGTAAGCCTTACCTTGATCAAGTGTTCACATGTTTATAATATGTATTACTAGTATCTTAGAAGAGTCAAAAGATTGGAGTATTCATTTACAAAAATTTTGGAGAAGCTTCAGGATGCTATCTCAATAAAAGCCAAAAACAGGGATGAGATTACCTAGGAATTCTGTCTATGAATTTGACTACTCTAGGTGCCTTATGTAAGTGGAATCATGCAATCTTTATTCTTTTGTGACTAGCTTTTCTCACTTAGTATAATGAGCTTAAGGTTAATCCATATTATAACATATTGCAGAATTTTCTTCCTTTTTAAGGCTGAATAGTATTCCAGTGTGTGTGTGTGTGTGTGTGTGTGTGTGTGTGTGTGTGTGTATTTCCACCTTTTAGTTTTTGTAAATAATATTGTTATGAACATGAGTGTATAAATAGTTGTTCTAGTCCCTGCCTTTGTTTCTTTGGGGTATATACCCCAAAATAAAACTCCTGAATCATATGGTAATTCTATGTTTAGTTTTTTTAAAAAATGTTTTAAATTTATTAAGGGCCCAAACCGGTTTGGCTCAGTGGTAGAGCGTCGGTCTGCGGACTGAAAGGTCCCGAGTTCGATTCCGGTCAAGGGCATGTACATTGGTTTCGGGCACATCCCCAGTAGGGGGTGTGCAGGAGGCAGCTGGTCGATGTTTCTCTCTCATCAATGTTTCTAGCTCTCTATCTCTCTCCCTTCCTCTCTATAAAAAATGTCAATAAAATATATATTTTTTTAAATTTATTAACGTATTATATGTGTATATAGCTTACCATTGCCCCCCCCACCTCGCATACATGCCCTCCTTCCCCAGAGTTCTGTGTTCGTTGGTTGTACTTATATGCATGCATACCAGTCCTTCGGTTGATCTCTTATCTCCCCCCAGGTCTCCTTCCCCTCCCCGCTGTCATTTGACAATCTGCTTGTTTTATGGTGACTATCTCAGGACCACACGATAGAATCCGCTCCTCCTCTGGTTCACACCACCCCTCCCCCCAGGTCCCACTGCTTCCCTGGGGCACATGTCTCCCCCGGGGCACACGGCTCACCCAGGGCACACGGCCCCCTGGGCTATGTTTAGTTTTTTTGAGGAACTGTCATGGTGGGGGATTTTTTTGTTTCTTTTAATATATTTTATTGATTTTTTTACAGAGAGGAAGGGAGAGGGATAGAGAGCTAGAAACATCTATGAGAGAGAACATCAACCAGCTACCTCCTGCGCACCCCCTACTGGGGATGTGCACACAAACAAGGTACATGCCCTTGACTGGAATCAACCCTGGGACCCTTCAGTCCGCAGACCAACGCTCTATCCACTGAGCCAAACCGGTTTCGGCTGTCATGCTGTTTTGTAGGGCAGCTATACCATTTTACATTCCCGCCCACAATGTACAATTTCTCCATTTTCATGTCAACATTTATTATTTCTGTGTGTTTTTTCTAATAATAGTCATCCTGATGTATAGCATCTCATTTTTATTTGCATTTTCCTAATGATTAGGGATGTTGAGTACCTTTGTGTGTTTTATTGGCCATTTGTATATCTTGTTTGGAGAAATGTCTACTCAGGTCCTTTCCCACTCTTTTAATTTTTTAAATTATTTAAATTATTACAAATAGTAGTGCATATGTCTCCTTTTTCCCCCCCATTGACCTTCCCCCAGCTTCCCCTACCCCCAGCACATGCCCTCACCCCACCCCACCCCAGTGTCTTGCATTCATTGGTTTTGCTTATATGCATACATACAAACCCTTTCATTGATCTCTTAAACTCCCCAACCCTCGCCTAGCCTTCCCACTATAATTTGACAGTCTGTTCAATGCTTCTCCGCCTCTGTATCTATCTTTTTGTTCATCAGTTTATAATGTTCTATATTATCCATAAATGAGTGAGATCATGTGGTATTTTTCTTTCACTAACTGGCTTATTTCACTTAGCATAATGCTCTCCAGTTCCATCCATGCTGCTGCAAATGGTAAGAATTCCTTCTTTTTATAGTAGCGTAGTATTCCATTGTGTAAATGTACCATAGTTTTCTAATCCACTCATCTGCTGATGGGCATTTAGGCTGTTTCCAAATCTTAGTTATTGTAAACTGTGCTGCAATGAACATAGAGGTCATATATCCTTTCTAATTCGTGTTTCTTTTTTCTTAGAATATATTTCTAGAAGTGGTATTCCTGGGTCAAATGGAAGTACTATTTTTAAATTTTTGAGGAAACTCCATACTGTTCTCTACAGTGGCTGCACCCTTCTGCATTCCCATCAGCAGTGCACGAGGGTTCCTTTTTCTCCACATCTTCTCCAGCACTTGTCCTTTGTTGATTTTTTGATGATAGCCATTTTGACAGGTGTGAGGTGGTACCTCCTTATTGTTTTGATTTGCATTGCTCGGATGATTAGTAACTTTGAGCATGTTTTCATATGCTTGACTTTCTGAATGTCCTCTTTCGAAAAGTATCTGTTTAGATCCTTTGCCCATCTTTTCCACTCTTTTAATTGGTTTGTTGTGTTGTTGTTGAGTTGTAGAATTTCTTCAAATATTCTGGATTACCAATCAGTCTCTTATCAGATACATGATTTGCAAATATTTTCTTCCATTCCATGAATTGCCTTTTCACTATGTTTATAGTGTTCTTTGATGCACAAAAGTTTTTAATTTTAATAAAATCCAACTTACTATCTTTTCCTTTGTCTCCTCTGCCTTTGATGTTATGTCTAAGAACTCAGTGCCAAATTCCATATCAAGAGGTTTTTGCCCTATGTTTTCTTCTAAGACTTTTATGTTTTTGGCAATCACATTTAGATCTGTGATCCATTTCAAGTTAATTTTTGTATATGGTGCAAGATAAGGGTCCAACTCCATCATTTTGCATGTGGATATCCAATTTTCTCAGCACCATTTATTGAAAAGACTACTCTTTTCCCATTGAATGGTTTTGGCACTCTACTTAAGAGATTTTCATTAACTCATTTTATAATGAATTCTGCTATAAGTATTAAAAATAAAATTATAATTTATTAATAATAAATATGTTTCTTCTTTTGGGTATACCTCTGAGAACAGCAGAAAAATACTATACATGCTGCTTCATGGGATCACTTCTAAAATTATTTGACTCTAAATGGTGTAGCATTCTTCATTATATATCACCTATATCTAATAGGTATAGAAAACTTTTAAAAAAACATAATAAAGCAGAACAAATACTTAAAGACACATCCTTAAATTTAATACAGTAGAAATAAAATCTATCTAGAATAGAGAGAATAAAGAGTATTAAAAATCAATGTTTCTTAGTTCCTGGAGGATTATACTGATTTTGTGTTTTCCTTCTTAAATTTCCCTTGCTACATCATTTGCCCCCATACTTTATCCTTATTATCCCCAGAGGTCTCATTAACCTTATCAATCAAGATTCAACACATTTCAATCACTAAATTATCTAAAGGGAAGTAGAGAACCTTATAGAGCTCATAAAATAAAGCTATGGTGATGAAGCTAAACCCTTATTATTAGCAATTTTTTAAATTTCTATTCAATAGTTCCATGAGAGTGGCCAGAAACACAGATAAGAGTAGCAGTGGAATAAAAATAGTAGTAAAAGTAAAAGAAGCTAACATTCATTGAATGCTTACAATGTCTAAGAACCTAATATTAAATTTCATTTAGTCCACAAAATAACATATAAAACAAGTACCAGGAAGCTGCAACTTTACACTCCCAAGGGAACCACCGGTCCATTCCCTGCAGATCCCTGAGAAAAGGGGTTTGACCAAGGGGAAGATGGGCGCATGCACAGTGATGTTGGGGTGCTGTAGAGAAGGAACTTGCCTGTCAGTCTAACCTGGGACCAAAGACTAGGGGCTGGAGTCACTGCAAGCAAGCAAAGTCTTGGAAGGGTAGAAGGCCCCCCGACAAAGAATTCTCCCTCTTGCCACCCACCCTTCTGTTTCTCTCTTGCTCTGTGACTTGCACTCGCCGCTGGATTGGGCTGTGCAAATATGGGACGGAGGCTCTGGGCACGGGCTTTTATCGGAGCCCCGCTGAAGACACAAACGGGACTTTTCCCAAACCAGGATGGAAAGAAACAGGACCTTGGAAACCCAAAGGTTTCATTCCACAGCAGTACAGCTTCCCAGGATACCTCCCCCTCCCATAGGAGCCTCAGGGAATTCTTATTCGCCCAGCACCCCAGGAATCCCACTTCCACCAGCAACAAGAAGGATGACAGAAAGCACCCCATGAATAACACCCTTACCAATTATATCAACATTTCACAGACTTTAACCTTTCACATGTTTGAGATATTTGTATACAATCTGTATTTCGGTATTATTAGTTACTTATATTTTTCTCTAAAGTCAACTCTTCTTCTAAAAATGGGAACTTTTTTTAAAAAATTACAAAAAAGAAAAAGAAAAAATATCTTTAATGCAACATAAAGACCTAAGATTCTCAGTATGAGACCTGCTAGCCTCTTTAAAAACGAGAGATTTAAAGTTTTAGAAAAATGTCATATGTGTCATTTATACCAAACTAAGACCTTCTTTTGAACTAACCAGGAGATAGGAAAGAAAATTCAAAAGCAGTGATTTACCACTATCTGACTTAATGCTCTTTAAAGACTGTAATCATGTCAAACAGACTAAGAAATAATTTACTGTCTGTTCATGACACCTGCCCCCCTCCCTAGGAAAACCACACATTACTCCCCATTGGGCCTGGGTGTGCTACTGTACCAACAGCACGCTAACTCTCCTACCAAACACGTACACACGTGCGACATCTGCAACAGGAAGCTTCTCCTAATCCTCATGTTCACTACAAACAATAGTTAAGAAAAGAGTCTGGTGTAGTGAAGAGACACAATAACTTGCAACATCAATGATAAGACACGGTAAATAGAGGTAACAGAAGGTTCAGGCCCCTTTGAAAACAAATGGAATTACGAACAAAGGTATAATGCTGTCCTATTTAATGAATGAACTTAAAAGAAAAAAAATAATATCTACTGTAATAGGTACCTAAAGATTTCAAAAATTATAAATATACTTTTTAAATTATGCTTTTATCTTCACAAAATGTCCCAATTATTAACTTCACATGCACTATATCTCTATTATTCAAAATATAAAACTGCAGAAATTTTTAACAAAAAGAAGGTGAACTTATTTTAAAACCTTACCTTTGACCTGAGAACTTCCGGTCTGACCCAGATGCAAGGCTGAAAAAAAGCATGTCTGCTCCTCATCCTGCCCGGGGCACCCCACCTCTCCCTCCACCCCCAGCAGTACACCCACTTCTATTGTCTCTCTGCCTTCAGCTACCCAACAACTATGGCAAGTCTATTTCTGAACCTATAAATGGAATTAAGTCTATTATCCAAAAAACTTTGTAATTCTTGTTTATAAGAAAATTTTGTAATTCTTGTTTATAATTTGTCTTATTAAATTTCAACTATGAATAATAATCAATTTCATCATTAAATGGCTTTTTTAAGCTCCCAGACATGTTGGGAACTTTGTTAAAAACAAAAACAAAAACTTTTTTTCAAAATTTTACTAATATCAATATAGATAAACGTAGACTTGTAGGAAAGAAAGAACAAAAATCAAACACTAGCCAATCATACACACAAACACACACACCCCTAAGTGACCAGTAGCTATAATACACAATGACCACAAGGGGCAGACGCTCAAAGGAAGTTGCCCAGTAGCAGCAACTTTGTAGAGTGCCCTCTCACACTCTGGGGCATCTTGGGGATGTCAGACTGACGGTTTCGCCCCAATCCCTGCAGGCGAGACTGAGGAACCCCACCAGTGCACGGATCCTTGCACCAGGCCTCTAGTAGTTAAATGATTATGACTGCTCAAAATAGGATCAAAAGAAGGAATGAAAATAGTTCAATTGAACTAGATTCAGAACACGAGCTACCTGAAACAAATGGGCCAATGGGGAGGTGGGCACATTCAGCCTATTAAAAAGTATATTTGGTGCATGACTGACAGGATAGGTACCTTGGGTAAAGAAGAGAAGTCCCGCCAAAACCAGTGGATAGAGCGTCGGCCTGCAGACTGAAAGGTCCCAGGTTTGATTCTGGTCAAGGGCATGTACCTTGGTTGCAGGCACATTCCCAGTGGGGAGTGTGCAGGAGGCAGCTGATCCATGTTTCTCTGTTATTGATGTGTCTAACTCTCTATCCCTCTCCATTCCTCTCTGTAAAAAACCAATAAAATATATTTTTTTAAAAGAAGAAGAAGAAGTCCTAAGGAGCTGAGGAAGCTTATTCAGGGAGCATGCCTTAGACCAGGGTAGAACCCCAGCATAGCCACTCGGACTCTGTGACACAGAACCTGAGCAGTAGTCAGAAGACCCTCTTTTCTAAGGCCGTAAATCATGATTCTGCCTGAAGACTTAAGCCCAGTGAAGGTTTTATCAGTGGCAGTGGAGTTCTTGGGCTGTCATAAGGAAAAGGATTTCCTGAAACTCTCACAGGAGGATGAGTAATATTTATTGCTTTGGAAATAAGCCCTGGGTTTCCAATGCCCCACCTCTATCCATCTCCCCATGGAAGAAGTCCAATCTTGTCTTCAGCAGGGCCAGAATGAAGGCCACTGCCCTTGGTTTCTGCTCCATGATAAAGAACAGCCGGGCCCAGCATTCTGAGTAGTACGCTTGGCTACAGAGAGAGAAGATGGCAAAGCATGAACAGCGGGGGTTGTGGAGCAAGAGTGAACAAGAGAAGGGAAATCTTTGTCTAGGGATTTTAACCAGGAGCATCTTCAAACTAACCAATCAAATTTCCAAGATTTCACGTGCTTCTGATGGGGTCCACCCCCAAGCCAATCCATTGTTCCCCAGGCTAGACTGACAAGAAAGAACTTCCCCTGTGCTTCCTGACTTTCACTGCGCATGTGCCACCTCCTTCTCCTCCCCCAACAATCCAGTGCCCGGTGGGGGAAGGAGTGTTAATCCCCTTGGAGGAACAGTGCTGTGTGAAGCTGTAGCTTCCTGATGAAGCTTCCCCAAGTGCCTATGCTTACATGTCTGACTTCCCTTTGCTTTCTTTCCTTTGTAATATTAACTAGCTAATCATGTCTATAACACAAAGGCACTTGCCGTGTCCTGAAGGATGTATTCTGCAAAGTGTCCTCTAGTGTCCAAAGCTCTCACTGCATGTTAAAAACAGAAACCTTTCTAGTGTATAAGATCACGGATGGGTTCTCTATTACCACAGCCTGACACTTGGTAGTCAACCTGTGATCATTAGTTTTCAAGTTTCCACATGGTTTTCCACTTAATCGTGTGGTGTGTTTTTAGTGAGGTATAACTGACATAGAGCATTCTATTTGTTTCAGGCATAGAATGTAATGACTCAATGTACGTATTGCAAAATAATCACCACAATTAAGTCTAGTTTACATCCATTTTTCACTTAATGTTGATATCAGTAAACAAATCACACAATGTAATTGAAAGTATCCCAACTGAGCAGCAAAGGGGGCAATAAGACAACTAAGAGTACGGTCTGCAGGATAAGAGTAAGACATGCCATGTTATTTTACTGGTTTTTTTACCATGAACAAATGGATTAACCTTTCTGCTTCTCAGTTGACACATCTGTAAAATAGGGATAATGATGTGGAAACCGGTTTGGCTCAGTGGATAGAGCATCAGCCTGCGGACTGAAAGGTACCGGGTTCTATTCCGGTCAAGGGCATGTACCTTGGGTGTGAGCACATCTCCAATAGGGGGTGTGCAAGAGGCAGCTGATCGATGATTCTCATCGATGTTTCTAACTCTCTATCCCTCTCTCTTCCTCTGTGTAAAATATCAATAAAATATATTTTTAAAATAAAATAAAATAGGGATAATAACTTCATTACCTCACCTGGTAATGAGAATAATCTTAGGAGGTAATAAATTTTATTAACTAAATCTGGAGCCAACCTAACACAAAATCTTTTTCTTATGTTATAATACATTTTCCTTATTTTTAAACCATTCTCAGTGTGCACTTTCTACTTTTTGTTGGCAAAGTTGGGAACATCTAGAACTCAATGTGCCTGACTCCTAATCCAGGGCCCTTTTAACACATAATTCATTGCATTCCTCTTCTCAATCTATAAAAATCGTCTCCAAATCAGAAGGAGCAGAGAAACCAACTGGTTCTTCATCACGTTTTCCAGATGTGACTACAATTAACCACTTTTTTAAGGCAAGTAATGGATTAACAGGAGATTATAAAGAAAAGCTATTAGAAGAAACCCTGTGAAAGCAAAAGATGAATCAGTTCCATACATGTTTAGAAACAGAAAAATATAGACAAATGGAGGAATCACTTCAACATGTTTACTCCCTAACCAACCAATGATACTTCCTCTACCTACTTCCCTTTCCTCAGTCCAGCCCCAAGATTAGGATCACTAGGCCCTTTACTAGTTCTTTAGTTAGGACCTGGCTGCCACTCTACCTTCCACCCAATTTACATCCTACTCTCTCTTCCAAAGTCTGGGGAGTGAGGCATAGAAGGATGATGCTTGCATTTGCTATTGTGAAGATCATTGCCAAGTCCACTGTTAGTTCTCAGTCCTCACGACTTCTTACAGACATTCAACACGGCGGACTGACCACCCTCTTCCTCTTAAATCTGGGCCTTCCACTGGGTTTTCATGACTTCGATCTCCTGATCCTCCTTTCACCTCGCAGGGCCTCTGCTTGTTCCTTTCCCCCGTCCTGATCACTAAACATTGGAATGCCTCCGGCCTCAGTTCTCAGACTGCTTCTCCTCTTATGCTCCTTCTGTAGGGGATCTTATCAAATATCATCATCATTAATTGATGACTTCCAAATTTGTCTCCAGTCCTGACTTATTCCTGAAACTCAACATTTTACAGCCAACTGCCTTCTTGACATCAATACTTGAATATCTGAAGTAACAAGCATAAAACTGAGCTCTTGATTACCCTCCTCGGAGTTGTCCACCTCAGTAAACTACACCACCATTTATTCTATGACTCAGACACAAAATCTAAAGTTTCCTTCTCTTTCTTCCACATCCCATACCAAACCACTAGCAAATTCTACTGGGTTTACCTTTAAAATGCATTCCAAATCCAATCACTTCTCACTAGCTCCACAGCTACCACTCTGATCCCATCCTTCATAAACCATAGCCTATGCTATGCCACTACTATAGTTGCCTTATAACCAATACTCTGCTTCCTCTCCTATCTGTTATAGCCAAAAATCATGTTAATTCATGTTATTTCCACATTTAAACTCCCCATTAATTTTTTTTCACATTCCAAATAAATGCCAGCACCTTATCTTGGCTTATAAGCTCTTAATTTGGCCCTTGGCTTTCTCTCATAACTATCTTCTTGCTCTTCCCACTCTATATTGGCCTCTATGCTGCTACCTGAAAATGCCATTCTTGCTCCCAGCTTAGGGCTTTCCCTATACAGTTTCCTCTGCTCCTCCAAGTGTTCCAATGGATGGCTCTCTCACTCACACAGCTCTAATGGCATCTGTCAGAGAAGCATTCCCTATTTTGTCTAAAATTGAACCCCTGCCCTGGCCAGTGTGACTCAATTGGTTGGAGTGTCATCTCATACACCAAAAAATGATGAGTTTGATTCCCAATTAGGGTATGTACCCAGATTCTGGGTTTGATCCCTGATGGGAGGCAATCAATTGATATTTCTATCTCACATTGGTCATTCTCTCTCTCTCTTTCTCTCTCTCTCTCTCTTTCTCTCTCTCTCTCTCTCCCTCTAAAAAAATCAATTAAATTTTTAAATAATAATAAAATTTAAAAAAATAGAACCCTATCATTCTATCCCTTTATGCTGCTTTATTTTTTTCTCAATGCATTTATCATTACATTATATTAAAAATACATTTGTCAACTTTTTTATCTTTTGTCTCTTGTACTAGAATATATATTTTATGATGGCAAAATAAAAAATAAAAAACCTTTGTTTTGCTTGTTAATGTTTCTTTGTCTCTTGGAACAGAATATAACACATCTAATGTACTCAATAAATGTTAAAGTAATAAATTAGTGGCTCCATACTTTGCATCTTAAGTTTTATGCACTTCCCAGTGTTTTTCAGCTTGGAAACATAATCAATGCACTGATGAATTGTTCTTAGATAGCTCATCACAATTTGAGGTTCTACATCTTGTATAGAAAGGGCAGTGAGATATTATAACTCAGTTTCTGGATGTTAAATTGATCTAATGATGGAAACTGATTCTTGGCCATCTCCAGTGTGCCACAGCGCCTGAAATTCTGCAGCAAGCCTTTATGAAATTAGTTCAACTCTCACAGCTTGCAGTCACCACAGTTGAGATCACCTTATGGAGTAGGGATGGGAAGAACTACTGAAAGTCCTAGGTAAAACCATTTGCCTTCGATAAATATGGCTATCATGCCAGGAGATGGGTGATCCTCCAAGATGTCAGCCCTGATCCTCTGGAAAGTATGGCACACAGAAGGTACTGAAGAAATGATTGATAAAGTGACATGAGAGTCCCACTGTAATTGAGGGTAGAATGAAGTCTTGTGGGCATCGTAACATGGTCCAACCCAACCATCCCATGCATGTCTTCAGATGAGAATATCCTTGAAGGTGCACAGGAAACAGATCACACCACACCGTTGGGCTCCACAATGTAGAATCTCTCATGCCACACTCACAGCTCCACTTGCATTTCCTCCCAGGAGTCTCTGCCTCAACAGAACATGTCCTGCTGCAAGCACGTCCAACCGGGCATGAAGCAATCACATTCAGAATAATTCTGTATTAAACATGAAGTGTGGAGAACCAAGATGGCGGCGTAGATGAATGGTGGTCCGCCGCCTCATACAACAATTTAGAGGAATTAAAACTAACAGAAAGGACATCTATCACCCAAAACTACGGGAAGGCTGGCTGAAAGAGAAAGGAGCACAACCGCTGAAAAGCTGAGGAGATGAGGTACGGAGATTGGGAATCAGGCTGGTGGCGGTGACTGGGCGCATGGCTTTTTTTTCAACCAGAGGGGGGGAAAAAGTGCGGATCACTTTCACTTTGAAATCCAGTTTCTTGGGTCACATGGGGGACCCAGACACCTATGGGGAGAAGCTGGTGTGTCAGCTATCAGGTCTGAAAGTGAGGGACTCTCTTGCAGAGGTGTGCACACCAATCACTGTTTACTGCGCTGGATCCCAGGGACACTAGAGGGGGATTGGAAATGCGGAAGGACAGGGACAGCTGACGGCAGCCATCACTGTTAGCCACGCCCCAGCCTAGTGATGTCGTAAGACCTCTCCCCACCCTGAGGCCCCGCCAGCACATTCTACAGACCCGCCTAAGCACCACACAGCTGCTTTTTCGGCAGCTTAAAGAAATAAACTGCAGCTCCAGCAACAAAACCACCAAGTCCCAAGCAAATGAACTGTACCCCATTGGTGATCCAGAAGCCAGTGTTCCTAGTGGTCAGTTTCAACCCCTCACACCCATAAGTGACACATTCGGGAGACAGTCTCAGAGAGCACCAAAGCCCCACTGAAACAAAGCATGTTTCCAGGGCAGCAGTTCTTCCTCTAAAATGAGGAATCACAGAAACGTGTCACAAATGGAAGAGAGGGAGGAAAGTAAACTAATGGATGACACAGAGTTCAGAATCACATTTACAAGATTACTCAAGAATCTTCTAAAAAACCTTTGAGAAACTTGATGAGATCTCCAAGAAGCTTGGTGAGACCTTCAAGGACCTTAAAGAGAACATCAAAGAAATGGAAAAGGACCAGTCATAAATTAAGCATACAATAGCTGAAATAAAGAATATACAGAAACTCAACTATAAATCAACATACCCCAAGAATCAAACCAAAGATCTGGAATATAAGGAGGATAAAATCACCCAACCAGAGAGGCAGAAAGAAAAAAGAATCCAGAAATGTGAGGATAGTCTAAGGAACCTCCAGGACAGCTTAAAGTGCACCAACATCTGGATTTTGGGGGTGCCAGAAGAGAGAGACCAGGATATTGAAGGCCTACTGAAAGAAATAATGAAAGAAAACTTTCCCTACCTAGTAAAAGAAATAGACTTACAAGTTCAGGAAGCGCACAGAACCCCAAACAAGAGTAATCCAAAGAGGAACACACCAAGAAACATCATAATAAAGATACCAAGGGCAAATGACAAAGAGAATCTTATAAGCAGCAAGAGAAAAACCTACAAGGGAGTACCCATACGACTGTCAGCTGATTTCTCAACAGAAACTATGCAGGCCAGATGGGAGTGTCAAGAAATATTCAAAATGATGAACAACAAGAACCTACAACCAAGACTACTCTATCCAGCAAAGCTATCATTCAGAATTGAAGGTCAGATAAAGAGCTTCACAGACAAGAAAAAGCTGAAGGAATTCATCACCACCAAACCAGGATTACATGAAATGCTGAAAGGTATCCTTTAAGAAGGAGAAGAAAAAGGTAAAGATAAAAAATTATGAACAACAAAAAGATATCAAATACATACCTACCAACAAGTGAATCTAAAAATCAAGTGAATAAAAAATCTGATGAACAAAATGGACTGGTGAATATAAGAGAATCGGAGACATAGAAAAAGGGATTGGACTAACAATTCTCAGGGGGAAGGAAGTCTGAGGGGTGCAGGAAGAGATTGGACATAAATCTTATACCTATGGATGAAGACAGGGGCAGGGTAAGGGCACGGGGTCGAGTTGGGAATCAGATGAAGGGGAGCTATGAGGGAAGAGGGGGGAAAGAGGAACACCTGTAATAATCTGAACAATAAAGATTTTTTATTAAAATATATATATATATATATATATATATATATATATATATATTTTTTTTTTTTTAAACATGAAGTGCGAATGTCTTTTAAACACTACATATATTGAAATCTGGAGTAATGAAAAATGTGTAATTTATTCCACCACTCTTTTTTGGGAACTGTTTATTTAAAGCTGTTCTTTGGGCTGAGACCAGTTTGGCTCAGTGGATAGAGTGTCTGCCTGCAGACTGAGGGGTCCCGGGTTTGATTCCTGTCAAGGGCATGTATATTGGTTGTGGGAACATTCCTGGTGGGGGGTGTGCAGGAGGTGGCTGGTCGGTGTTTCTCTCTCATGGATGTTTCTGGCTCTCTATCCCTCTCCCTTCCTCTCTTTGGAAAATCAGTAAAATATATGTATTTTTAAATAAAATAAAATAAAAATAAAGTTGTTCTTTCGTATAGAAAAGATAACTGGAAATTACTGAGCCCTCACTTGTATCTGATACTTCACATAGGTTCCTCCATTTGATTTAATTCTTACAGCAACCACCCAGGAAGCCAGGGATTATCCCTGACATTTTGTAACTGGAGAAACGGGCTTAGAGCTATCCAGAGGTCTGTCCTCCAAGCCTTCATATCTCTCAGTAAATGTCAGTTGATCAAACAAACAAACAAACAAACAACAAAACACCTATGTATCATCCCTGAATTTTACACATGCCTTTATTTCCACTATACCTACCAGTCAAAATAACCATCACTTCTTACCTGCACGACTGTAAGAGCCTCTAACTCACTGACCTGTTCCCACTCTTGCTCACCCCTTACTCCAACCCAGCCAAAGTGATCTTTATAAAATATAATGACAAAACAAACTGGCTTAAACACCCCCATCGTTCCCCATTATACTGAAAATATCATCAAAATTATTTTACCCTGTAGGCAAAACTCTGGGTGGTCTGCCAAGAACTCTAATTTCAAGCTCCTCTCTCTCTCTCTCTCTCTCTCTCTCTCTCTCTCTCTCTCTCTCTCTCTCTCTCTTTCTCTCTCACCATAATAACCCATTTCTATTCCTGGACCACTCTAATCGAAATAGGTTCTTATGGGTCCTTCTTTTGTTCTGGAACTCTTCGTGCAGGTCTTCACATGGGAAGTTCATTGTCATTCAGGTCTCCGCTAGATGTCACTCCTCAGATGGGTCTTTTCTCCTGACAAGAAAAGCAGCCTACTCTCATCTCCTTGTCACAACCTCCAGTTTTATTTTATGACAGTACAAGTTACTGCTTGCTATATTCTTTTTTCTCATTCACTTTTTGTTTTTACTTCTTCCTCTCTCCTCGCACTAAGACTTTGTTAGATAACAAAGTCTAACAAAGTCAGATAACAAAGTCTTCCTGTTAGAAAAGTCTTCCTGTTTCATTTAGCATTGTAACTCAGCACTTAAAACAGTGCCTGAGACACGGGAAGCACTCCATACACCTTAGGTGAGCATTGCCTCAGTTTAAACTGTTACTTCCAAGATTAAATTCAGGTGTTCACTGCAAATTCTTTTCACTTCGTTCTGAGTTTTACTGAGCTTTATCTTGGAATATAGTCATTTTTTTTTATAATTTACTACTTACTTTACATATACTGACCCCTATCTACCAAATCCTTTGAATTAAAATTACATTTATTTTTCAAGGCCTGTTTTACTTTCCTCATAGTGCTTTTTTTAATCCCGAATCAAATTTAACCACTCCTTTATCAGTGTTAGTAAAACATCTTCATGATGTTTTATTTTTTTTTAAGACTTAGCTTGGCATGTGCTTTTTTTCCTGATTTTCTCTACAAGTTGTTTGAAGGGAGAGATCAGGTCTAGTTGTCTTTATTTCTCCCATTGACTATCAGACTGCCTTGACCATGGAAGTTTTAATTCTTGCTGAATTAAGTAATTTTATCTTCCTACAAAGGTCTTGTTGATTTCCAAAGATTTATGGAAGTCATAATACAATAAAAAAATCACTCAAAGAAGCAGAACAACCTGTTTATGGACAATAATGATACTTCCAGGAAATATATTGGAGCGACGAAGGTTCAAGGCAATATTCCACACAATTCTAGAATGAATTCCATGAAGGAATAAATTGCATCTCACTGACTCAGAACCTATAAATATTTTTCAACTAATATCTACACAGAATGTTGAATTCCAAACAACTTTTAAAAACCACTAATCATTCACATTCTTGCCCAAATGTCATACAGTGTAAAACTGATGGATCTTTTGTGACCTGATGACATTTGTCTCCACTCCTGGAGGCATTATAATGGAAATGTGGTCTTCTATCATCCTGCTACAGTTGTTAGAAATCCATTGGATACTTTTTAAAAATATTTTGGGAGCACACAGTCATGCAAACCAATATCTGCCTGTCCCAGCAGGAGATAGTAAAAGACTTTACAAACACCAGATGGGATTTAACAGCTTAGTGAAACATGAAATCCTCCAAGAGTGCTAAGCCACTTCACAAACAACTCAAAGCAAATATATTTGATTTCCATTCTACATATTTTTCTTTCTTAAAAAATGTTTAAAGTTTCCAGTAAATGTTTTATCACAGTCCTCTGACATTTAACTTCTCTTAAAATTGAATTGTAATTATTTACCCTGTGGATACTATGTATATTATTATTTGTGGATACCTGGACAACTTTGAATTTTATCACAAGACTACAGCATAAGGAGTTCTAATAAGAATTCACCCGATTTCAATGTATTAAATGCCTGCTTCACTATAAATCCAAACAATTCAATGTGACCTTTCATTTTTGTCATCTCTAACTTTAATCTTGCACTATGCACGTGTTGCTATTCTGACAACTATTTTATAAAATAATAGTTGCTAATCATTTCATAAAACATGACCTTGAAACACACTTTTATCTAATTTTATTTTAAAACATTATTTTCTTGGACCCTTCTGGGAATATAAAATTATAGTCATAAGGTAGTTAATTTCTTATTCAAAGTGAGCAGAGCATCAATAACCCTCCCCCCTAAAATATATTACTTATGCAATTAGATTCATATAAGAAGCAGTTAGGTTGGGAGTAAGAAGAGATAGGATATCTGCAAATGTTCTTTACTCTTGTTTTACTTAGATTAACATTGAAAAATGGGGTGTTTTTCTCTACAAATTCTCACAATCCAGAAGAAAGCAGCTGAAAATCATCCCAAAATTTAATTTAGCTACATTTATTATATTAAGTATATAATTCACAAATAATAGGCAGCACAAGAAAAAATGCATTCATGTGGCCCACCTGAGGTAAGTGGGGTAGTTCAGATGCTCGTTCCACACTCTGAACCACCCACCCCACTTACCTCCGGTATGAAAACAATCCAGCGCTGGCTGGAGTGGCTCAGTTGCTGTGGTTCAGTTGATTTGGCATCCTATGCACTGGAAGGTTGCCAGCTCGGTTCTCAGGGCACATGTGTGGGTTGTGGGCTCAATCCCCTATAGAGGTTGTGCAGGAGACAGCAGATCGATGTTTCACTCTAACATAGATATCTCTCTCTCTCTCCTTCCCCCACCTCACCGCCCCCCCTCTCTCAGCATCAATTTAATAAAATAAAAAATAAAGACAGAAAAGAAAAGAAGACTATTCAGGGCAACAAGAGGCTATAACAGAAATCAGAACAGCCAGAGTCAAACGCTTGTTAGCTTATTTGATGACAATTCCAAAACCAAAGAGGTCAAGGTCATGGATTTGCTCAAGTGTGGGTTCAAGAAAGTCACAGATAGTATCTTTAATCTCAGAGAGGGAATGTCACAAAAAGCAAATCTAATTATGTCCCTCTCCTACTTAAAGCTCTTCAATAGCTCCCCTCAGCTTCCTACCTAAGTAGAAAGTTCAGGATTTCTCAAATGCCATTCAAGGCCCTTTAGGAATGGGGCTTGCTTTTTCCTCCAGCATGTCCCTCAACATTCCCCCTCCCGGCCTCTGCAGATATTCAATCATGCCATGTCCCAAGAACACGTTGATCCTTCAATCTAGCACACCCTCCCCTTACTTTCTCCTGCCTTGTTCCCATCCACATGCCAGGCCTCCATCTAGAGACAGCTCCCCCGGAAGTCCTGCATCCCCAAAGGCCTAGGAGAGCAGGAAATCCTCCTGTGAGCTGCTCCCAGTGCTCTCCATCCACATCTCGCTGTATTCACATTGCAGGATTGCTTGTCTCCGCTCCTCACAAAAATGAATGAGGCCTTACTGAGCCTTCTTACAGATTAAGAAATCAAGACTCAGAAGTAACCTGAGGTCAATTAATTAGTGGTGGGAGAAGAACCAAAATCCCGTACCTTCCCTCAACCATCATACTATGCAGCCATCCAGGCTGGAGGCATTAATCCAAACATATATAGAAAATGTAAGGCTTAGGCCCTGTAATACATACTCTGTGTTCAATAAATATAGCCATCATCATCATCATTAGCATTAACATTATTACCGTTTGGTCAGAGTTCATCTCTTTCAAGACAAAACCTCCGGGAATCCTGCCAAATCCAGGATCCTTTCAAACAATGAGATCCATCTCTGGTGATAGCTTGCTCAAAACTACTTCCCCTCCTTTCTTTCCTCGGAAATCTTTAAAACCAACTTGTATTATGCTTCCAGAACAGTCAAAATGGAATTGCTCTCAAACACAATCCCTTTTCACATCCACCCACCAGCAATTATCCCTTGGCTATTGAGGGCTACATTGAAGAGTCTGAAAAAAGGAAGTGTCTCACATCTTCAGTGTTGTTATTCTATCACTGTTTTAGCATGATATCCATCTTGATCCTTTTGGCTTGACTCGGGCCCATTATATGGGAGGCCCAGGTAGAATGAATTTTTACAAAACTCTTTATTTCTTCAGGGAAGTGAAACTGAACCGTGTCCCAATGGCAGCAGCATCTATTTAAAGACAATCTGATTTTGTAGAAACTTAGAATGAAAACAGGAACTGTCTGCTATTAAATATGCTTCCTGTAACTCAAGCTCAGTAAATTGAGTCTCTTGGTTTTGCTGTTGCTCCACCTCTGGGAACTCTGTTTGAATCAACGGGGTTTTGTGAGTCCAGAGCAATGGCAGGATTTTCGGTTTCACAGAGAAACAAAGCTTTCCAGGAGAAAGAAGCAGCCAGTGTGCAGCAAGCAGGGTGTCTTAACTGCTGATGCACTCCAGAGCTCTGGAGAATTGCGTTAGTTCATTGAATCTGAGAGTCATTCTTCCACATTGAAAACTAATTGCACAATTTAACATACTTGGCATTTTCTTTTTAAGGGCGTTCCAAACTTTGAAATACCTCCTGCATTACAGGTCCAAAGAGCCCTCGTGAAAAAAAATAAAATAAAATATTTGGTTATCATCTCATTCACAGTAGCAGTTAGAGCTACAGTTTATAACTTTCCATTTCCTGAGAGTAAATTTAGCCATAAAAAAAAGATTCCAATTCATAAATGACTATACAGTGTTTTCAATCAGCTCCCATATTGGAGATTTCATTTTAAAGTTAGGTAAAAGAGTGAAGACCTGAAAGTTGGCCACACCTTTTGGAGAACAACACTAGATAGTGACAGCAATCAGAAGTCCTAGATATAGGAACGGCAGGTCTCACATCATACAGCAGGTAGGTCTGGGACAAGGGAGGGCAGGAAGCAAGCAGAGAAGAATTAAGCAGGTAATAGAGTGGTGGTCAGAGAGAAGAGAGTGACACAGGGGAAACCTGGAGGCATCATCCTCATCTGTGAACATCTACATAAAAATCTAAATGTTTCTTCATTTCCTAACTAACCTTACCAACAAATTGCAACTTTTAGATATAAAATAGGAACTCCTCGGCCAACAAGAAAGGAACCTCAAAGACTAGGCCTTTCCACCTCATCTGCCTTCATTGACCCAGAGAACCTGACAGGGCTCCAAGATCTGGGAGAAGATTTTGGACTACTCCCAGATCCTGAGGCTCTGGAACCCTCAGAAGGGACCACAGCCCTCCCCGCAGTGTTGCCTCCCGCATCTATTCCAGAATGGGGGAAAAGCCATCATGTTCTCCATATACAAAATACTCAGGGTTTCCATATACAAAATGCTCAGGGTTTTCACAAACACAGGCCTAGCATCCTCACAGTTGAGCTTCAAGAGTCTTTACCTTCTTGGAAGCCAAGTGTTGTTTTCTGAGTATCGTTTTCTTTTTGTCTCTGTTGTGCCAAGAACTTAAGACTCATACTATCTTTCCCTACATTCCATGAGTATAATCTTTCTTAAAGACTGTGAGGGGAAAAAATGAATTGGCCACTTTAATAGTTCAAGCATAGTGATTAACGTGCATTTTTTTCTGAGTTTTCTGAGAATGAGAGTAAAAATATTTTAAGTAAAAACAAAGAATTTCAGAATGCCTGAAGGGGGATTACATAAATAAAATAATCCCTTCATTCTTGTGCAGCACGCATTAACATGACCTTCCACAGCCTTCCCTGCATCGGTACATAACTACCCTGAAATTTTATGCAAATTTGGGGTATATACACATAAGAACATTTTATGTAGACAGGTGCTGTGGCTTTCATGAGATTTTAAATGGTGTAAATGGCCTCCACAAAAGTTTCAGGGGAGTTAAATTAATAAGAAATTCAAAATCTTTATTTTATTCTATTTTGCAGCCCTTAAATGCCACAAAAAAAATTATATATATATGTCTTACTGATTTTTTTCATGGAGCGGAAGGAAGAGGGATAGAGAGAGCCAGAAACATTGATCAGCTGCCTCCTGCACACCCCCTTCTGGGGATATGCCCGCAACCAAGGCACATGCCCTTGACCGGAATAGAACCTGTGACCCCTCAGTCCGCAGGCCGACGCTCTATCCACTGAGCAAAACTAGTTTTGGCTGATGCCACAAAATGTTTGCCAAGATTGAGCACTTTGCTTCTGAAGACAGAGATATAGATTGAAGGTTCTGTACATGTGGGCATCGATGCAATCTTTTCCTCTTCCTGCTTCATACAGGAAAGCCCCGTCCTCATCTCGGAGCTACATCTACAGACCCATTTATAGTTCCACGACCAGGTTGATGCATCAAAAGATTTGATATTTACTGAGTGCTTCCTATGTATGTGCCTAGCACTGTGTAAAGCACTTTGTCTCATTTAGTCCCCATGACAACCCCATTCAATTACTGCTATTATTATTCATACATGAGACTTTGAAAAGTAAGTCCTTACCCAAGGCTATGCAATGATAAAGTGGTGGACCAAGGACCTAAGCCCAGAGAGTCTAGTCTGACACCAGAGGCAGTACTCTCAGCCCTTGTGATATACTTCTCCAGACGGAATTCTACAGCAGTGTCATCGAGGAAGCTAACAATCAAGACAGTTCCTTGTGGTTTGTATGTGTGTAGGGAAGGGGTGGGGGTCATTTTAATTTAATATTTTTTGAGCTGAATGGAAGCTTGGACATGATCTCATCATCCATCTTCACTGGAGTGGAAACTAGAGAGATTTTCACAGTAGTGCTGGAGAAGGAATGATAGATTGAACAACAATAAAAAAGTAAATGGAGGCAATGTAAAAGTGCTTAAGTAAAATAGAAGAATAAGTATAAGGCCATTTATTAAATGTACGCTCTTTTTCTCTTAAGAACTACTCTTAAAATCTATCCAGAAGAACATGTGTGGAAGAATGTGAAATGGTACACCCCTTTGGAAAATCATTTGGCAATTCCTCAAAATGTTACACATAGATATGACCCAACATATCTATGTATATACCCAAGATAACTGAAAGCACATATTCACATAAAAACTTAGACATTTACGTTCACAGTGCCAAAAACGTAGAAACAACAACTCAAATATCCACCAATTAATGAATAGATAAATAAGATGCAGTGTGTCTATAAAAAATGGAATATCATTCAGCAATAAAAAGCCATGAAATGTTGGCACATGTTACAATATGGTGGGCAGCTCAAAAACAGTATGCTAAGTGTAATAAGGCAGTCAGTCACATATTGGCCACATATTGTATAATCCCAATTATACAAAATGCCCAAATAGGTAAATCTATAGAGACAAGAAGAAAATTAGTGGTTGCCAAGAACTAGGAGCTAGGGAGAGTGGGATGAGGAATGATATCTAATGGATGGAAAGTTTATTTGGGGGGTGAGGAGTGATAAAAACATTCTCAAATTCAATTACGGTGATGTCTGTGCAACTCTATAAATATACTAAAAATTATTGAAGTGTAAACTTTAAAGGGAGGAACGTTATGGCATGTAAATTATATCTCAATATGGCTGTCGAAAATTGTTTACTAAAAAAAGCATGTGGTTCCTACCTTTTACCACGGGGAATGGGCAGCAATGGTCAAGGTTCTGTTTCGTCCCTGTCAGCCAGCAATACTTGTTCTGCTAAAAGCATCACTCACCACCAGCAGAGGGAGCTCAAATGATAGCTTTACCCACTCCTTGCACCCAGTTGTGCATCCCATGAGGACAGGGGGGGGGGGAAACATCTTCAGAAAAGAGTATCTTTAGAAAAAGAATATTTCTTGAGAGAAAATAAAGGATAGTTGAGTTTTCCCCTTTCTTATCCCTCCCTACCCAAAGGACTGAAAAGTTTATATGAATATTCGTCTCTTTAAACAAACCTACATTGATCCACTTACACATCTCAGCAGAATGTGTTCACTCCAGGTGTCTACCAACAGCAATCCTAGCTACATCCTCCAAAAGGATCAGTAACTATCAAAAGCAGAGCCAAACCAAAGTAATGCTGCTCTTCTCTCACTGGGGGTGCATAGGGCCAATCTAATAGAGGGGGGCGGGGCGGGGGGGGGTCAACTCATTGACTTGTTTCCCAGAGGAAAATACGTCTAATTTTAAAAATGTATACGTGCTTCCTAAAATTGCAGGCCCCTGTTGCACCAGCTGTTAGAGTTACAATGGTGCATCAAATGAGGGTAATCAATTTTACACAGATGAGGAAAGATGTAATATTTCCAGCTGAGCCTTGGAATTAACTAAATTTATATGCATGTTGTAGTGGAAAGAACGTGGAATGTAATTTCAGAGGATACAGGGGTCAAGCCTTCCTCCACCCCTTAACAAGCTCTGTGACTTTGGGCAATTTACTCAACTTCTCCAAGACTCTGGCTCCCCGCTTGAAAAATGTAGATGACGACAATGTCCACCTCACAGAGGCTGTAGATATGTGCAAAGCTCCGTGGCTTCTCCTGCGGTTATTTTAAGAATGTACTTCCAAAAGTTTGATCTACTTCCTCAAAATAAACCTCTATGAAAAAAGACAGAAATCATTCTAGAAAATTACATTCTCTTTACTTACTTTTTAACAGGATTGACCAGGCTAATCTATTCAATGAATTGAAATATTTTGGGTAATTGTCCGCATCCAAGAAGCAAACAATTATTAAAGCAACTGGTTATAATTTCGATGTTGAGGAAGTGCTGGTACAATAAAGACACATGACATAAAACAGAATGAACAAAATTATTTAGTTTCTAAAGGAAGAGTCCGCTAATTTCCAAAAGCAATGACTACACCTTGGAAACAAAATGATTGTTTCGATTAAGAGTATTATGAAAATACTCCCCACACCTCAGCTTTACCACTTACTCGTTACATGACTTTAGAAAAGCCCTTTCAGCGATGCAAACGTCACCTTCCTCGCTTTTAAAAATGAAGATCACACCACTTAATCCATAGGTTTATTGTGGAAGTCAGATAAAATCGGGCATCTAACGCCTGGCGCCAGTAGGTACCGAATGCGTCAGCTGGTTTTTGTCTCAGTGTCTGGAAGCGCGTTTCAAGTCTTCGCGTACAGAATATTTTTTGAGTGTTTTGTCTCAGATATTTTCAAACAGATTAGATTATTTCTGTGTCTATTTCAAATAGATTAATTGAATTCACTCCAAGCACACTCTGTTCCCACCACTTCATCAAAATTGTTCTTGTAAAGATTAGTAATGACCTGCAAGAGGCTAAACCCAATAGACAATTCTCTCTCTACATCTTAAGTCAATTAGAAGCATATTTTACTGTTGATCACCCATTCCCACTTGAAACATTTCTTCCTGTCGTTTTCAGAACACCACTCTCCTGATTCTCCTGCCTCCCTGGCCTTCCTAGCTTTGCTGCAAATGTTTCCAGGGCCCGTGCTTTCTACACCAGCGATTTGCAGCCGGTGTGCCGCGGCACACTGCTGTGCTGCAAGAGTTTTTAAAACATGCAATACCTGACTATTTAGTCAGAGGCACTGACCTCTCTTCCCTTAGACTGTCAGATACAAAAAGTGACAACAGCCAACACAACAATATCTGTCTGGTGTGAATGAATCAAAATTATACCTACTTTTTGGCCAGATTAGCAAAGTAAGTGTGTGTGTGTGTGTGTGTGTGTGTGTGTGTGTGTGTGTGTGTGTTTGGGTGTATGTGTATTGTGTGTGTGTGTGTGTGTGTGTGTGTGTGTGTGGCACAGAATGTTAGTAATTACTTTCTGTGTGCCATGGGATGAGAGGCGCTGGACATCATTGGTCTACGAGTGACCTTGTGCCGGGCAGTCTTCTGAGCTCTTCGGACTCCGCCTTTGAATCTCTTTTCTGTCTGAACTCACCCTCGTCATGATCTCAAAATGCCTTGCAGCTCTGAATACTTCCTACATCCTAACACTTAACCAAATTTTAATTTCCAGCCTGGAGCTCTCCCCTGAGCCCCAGACATACATATCCACCTACACTTTCAGTGTTCCCGTTCAAACATACACTGTGCTCTCAAAATGAACACGTCCAGCTCCAACCTTCTTCTCTTTCCCCACAAAACCTTTTCTTCCCACAGCCTTCCCCTCTCGGTGAATGGCAGTTTCAATCCTTCCAGTTGCTCAGGTCAGAAACCTTGAATTCTTCCTCGATCGCTCCCTCCTTTTCACAAACCCCACATCCAATCCATCAGCAAATTCTGTCAGCTTTATTCTCAGCGCACATCCAGAAGCCAGTCCCTAATCCAGCCACTTGTCCCCTCCACCTCCACCCCGGCCAAGCCACACTTGGATTACAGTGGCTTGGCCCTTTCACGCAACCCCTTCATAATTCATCCCTTCCCGACCTCGCAGACAGAGTCATTCTTCTAAATGACAATTAGACCAACTTGCTCCTCTGCTCAAACCTTCCAGCGGCTCCCCATCCCTCAAAGTAACATCTGAAGCCCTTACAATGGCCACTCTGAGGCCCCCCTCTCTCCCCAGTGCCCCTGAGCGGCCCCAGCATCCTTGCTGTCCCTGCAACTTGGCAGGCTGCTCCTGCCCACTCAGGGGCCTTTCCACTTGTCACTTCTTCTTCCTGGAAAGTTGCTCTCAGCAGATGCCTGTGCTCCCACTCTGCGCCTTCCCTCAGGTCCTCCCTCGGTGTCACCTCTCAGTGAACCCTCCGCAGGACATTCTACTCGTGACTCATTCACCCTCCCTGCCCTCACACCCCTTACCTCCCATCTCTGCTTTGTTTTAGCTTATTGTCACATGGCATTCTATATGTTTTAGTTGTCTATTTGTTAATTGCCTGCTTCTCCAGGATGTAAACTCTCTCTGGAATGTAAAGGGAAAGAATTTTTGTCTGTTTTGTTTACCTGCTGTGTCTCCAGAGCCAAGAGCAGCATCTTGCCCTAGCAGGCACACAATAACTATTTGTTGAGTAAGAGAAAAGGATGAAGAGATTGTTTTTGCTAGGCCAAGAATAGATGTTAATTAACCTCCTAAATATAATTAAAGCCTTAAGGCTTTTGGCACTTAAATAGATCAATTTTAAATTTTAAATACTTGCTTATGAAACAAAATCTATTATAGCAGACAAAATAGTTGGTCTCTTAGCATCCAATACTCTCTCTCTCTCTCTCTCTCTCTCTCTCTCTCTGTATATATACATATATATACATAAATATATATAACCCATTAGGCAAACACATTCCTTTTATAGTGCCTCACTAACTTTAGTTTATACATCAAACTAAAACTTAAACCACAGAAGCATGCTGCTCTTTTTCTCTCAAGGATTTCCATTCTTGCTTCTCTTTGGGGATATGTATGATATGCATAATGCAAAACAGTGGGGGTATTATAGTATATATATATATATATGTATATATATATATATATATATATATATATATATATATGAATTGAAATTACAAATCAGGGAACAGTTCCCATTCTTTCATAAGAGTTTTCTATAAAATGAAAACAATCTATTTCTTAATCCTAGAATGTAGAACCTATGTGAAATAGCCCATGGTGGAATTACAAGACATGTGAAATTTCACCGACATTTTTTAGTCACCACTTTTTTTAGATATTAGTGCTTGGTGTTTTTTGTTTGTTTGTGGGGGTTTTTTTTGGGGGGGTTGTTTTGTTTTGTTTTTTACTATTCTCTAGGACTTGAAGAAATTTAATTTTTATACAAAGCCATTCTATACCTCTGTTCAGTAAGTGGGCATAAGTACTATGTTCTAACCAGAGATAGTACCTAAATATTATTTTTTAAACTATTCTAAATTTACTACCTAATGAACTATTCTCATATCTTTTATTTTAGAGAGAAAAGGAGAGAACTAGAGATATAGAAATGTCAATGAGAGAGAAACATAGATCTGGTGCCTCCTGCTTGTCCCCTACTGGGGCCTGAGCCCACAATCAGGGCATGTACCCTGACTGGAAGTCAAACCTTGACCTCCTGGTTCATGAGCCAATGCAAAACCACTGAGACACACTGGCTAGGCTGAACTACTCTTTTCTTTTCTTCTTCATATATTTTATTGATTTTTTACAAAGAGGAAGGGAGACAGATAGTTAGAAACATCAATCAGCTGCCTCCTGCACACCCCCTACTGGGGATGTGCCCGCAACCAAGGTACATGCCCTTGACCAGAATCAAACCTAGGTCCCTTCAATCCACAGGCTGACTCTCTATCCATTGAGCCAAACCGGCTAGGGCTGACCTGCCCTTTATTCAATACTCTTCTATCATAGGTGTTTTTTACTTCTTTTGTTGTTTTTGTTTTTTTTTTCTTGCCCATGTCATGTAAAATAAGCAAAAATTTTACATTTTAAATGTTGTTGGTTTTTTTTGTGGAAAAAGTTGCCTATCCCAACATTTTCTAAGGAAAATTAATTAATTTTAGAAATTATATATATTTTCCACTTACACCTCAGAATAAACTAAGTTGTTTATTTTTCTTTGCACCATGGTCTCTCGTTTTAAATTTTTCTCCATTTCCAACATCTGTGATATTCACTCTTTCTTCCTATGTAACTAATACACCTTTTCCTCTGAAAAAGACCGGCCAGACTTCTGCCACATGTTCCGTCCCGGGCTATGGAACTGCCTCTCAGTGTGAAGGTTGAAAAGCATTTGGAAATGAAATAAAAAGCAAGTTGTCAAATGTTTTCAGTTTCACAGAAAAACAGAACCTCTTCTGACATTTCATATATAGACAAACCCACAGTACAAACCAACATTAGAAGTCAACGTTAGTGTCAATTGACAACTTGACTGTCCACAATGACTTGGCACTGGAGTGGTCACTCAGGAGAATTATTATAACTCTGCAGAAAACACTGATCTTGCTCTTAAAAGATTTCAAACTAAAAAGTATCTAAAGCAAGCTCTGCTATTTTTTTAATTTCTTTATTGATTAAGGTATTACATATGTGTCATTATCCCCCCAATACTCCCCAACCCCCCACTCATGCCCTCACCCCCGTGTTGTTTGTCCATTGGTGAGGCTCATATGCATGCATACAAGTCCTTTGGTTGATCTCTTCCCCTTATCCCCACCCTCCCCTGCCTCCCTCTGAGGTTTGACAGCTTCTCTGGATCTGTTTTTGTTCATTAGTTTATTTTGTTCATTATATTCCATAAATGAATGAAATCATGTGATATTTATCTTTCTCTGACTGGCTTATTTCACTTAGCATGATGCTCTCCAGTTCCATCCATGCTGTTGCAAATGGTAAGAACTTCTTTTTTTACTGCAGCATAGTATCCCATTGTGTAGATGTACCTCAGCTTTTTAATCCACTCATCTGCTGATGGGCACTTAGGCTGTTTCCAAATATTAGCTATGGTGAATTGTGCTGCTATGAAGATAGAGGTGCATATATCTTTTCCAATTGGTGTTTCTAGTTTCTTAAGCTCTGCTACTTTATATATCCACCTAGCCCAGGGATGGAGACCGCGCACACACACACACCATTCACAAAACATTCAAACCAGCCTTGAAATAGAGGTGTTTAAACCTCATTTATTAATACAGTTTGTTGCTCTGTTTTATTTGTCTCCTTGCCACTATAATAAATCTACAGTCAACAGCCCAGCATCACAGTTATAGAGCTTCACGAGAGCTCAAGAAGAAGGAGGAGGAGGAAGAGGAGGAGAAAAGAAGAAGAAGAAGAAGAAGAAGAAGAAGAAGAAGAAGAAGAAGAAGAAGAAGAAGAAGAAAACAGATGAAAAGCAAAACTGTATTTCCATTAATTTAAAAGAACAAAAATTTATATACTCTGGTTTCTCTTCAGATCATATAAATCTTCTGCCTTTTACTAAAAGGATAATAATCTTACTAGTGTTTGGAGTAGTATTTATTTTATCTATGAAAAGAGATATTGCTAAACAAATTACTGCTGTAAAAACCATTCTTCAGACTTGCATCCCATTTTATTTCATTCCTTCATTGGTAAATCTTGCCCCAAAAGATCATTCATGGGACTCAGATCCATTTAAAAAAATGTTTAATTGAGTCTGTCTGTTTTTAATCAATGTCTGTCCCACCCACTGGCCAGAAGCTCCAGGAAGCCAGGGACCATTATACCCTCAGTGCCAAACACAGTGCCAAGCCAGAGTAAGCTCTCAATAAATATTTATTCAACAAATAAATACACGTCCCTTTTTATAGCACTCTCTGTGCCTGGCATAGCTTAAATCTATAATAGTGGTCAATAAATTTTTATTAAATTGCATTGAGAGAAGAGTCTTGAGGGAAGTGGTTTTGGAATTACAAATTTATTCATTAAACCACTGAAATAATAATTATAGGACATTTGTAACCATTCTTTCAAGCACTTGCTTAATTTGACATGATTTTGTTAACCCAGTTGCAGTTGCAGTTTTCTTTCTTGTTCGCACTCTAAATTAGCAAGCATATTTCTTTTCAGAAAAATGCATATGAGTCAGACTTTTCTTGCCCTCAGATGAATTATTCCCCAGCTATTTCAAATTATTAGAGGGTATTCTTCTATCAAATTTCCTTTGATTACTGATTAATCCTGGTGCTAAAAATCTAAGAATATTTAAGTGTAGATACAGACCACTGTCAACCAACCAGGTCCTAGTTTCTTTTTTTTAAAGATATATATTTTTTATTGATTTCACAGAAAGGGAGAGGGAGAGAGATAGAAACATCAATGATGAGAGAGAATCTTCGATACACTGCCTCCTGCACGCCCCCTACGGGAGATCAAACGTGTAACCCAGGAATGTGCCCTCACTGGGAATTGAACCGTGACCTCCTGGTTCATAGGTCAATGCTTAACCACTGAACCACACCAGCTGGGTAATACTAGTTTCTTAATAACCATATATCTTCCTGGCTAAGTAATTAAATAAAACCTTGTTTCAAATTATGTAGATGCAGCCTGGGTGTTCTACTGATACCTACTTCATACCAACAATGATGTTTCTTTCAGCAGACATAAAATGTCTGTAGTATTTGATGCTATGCCTACCTATCCTCCTGGTCACCGCCTGTCTGGGCTTCTTTCTAATGTTCTCTCTGTTTCTTTTTGCTCTCTGCTAACTCCTTCCTGATTTCTCCTCTAAGTGTTGATTTGTCTTCTCTGCCTCTCTTGTCTGAAAAGTAGGATAAAGTAGGGCCTAACACCAAGGGTTTAGAGTCAGCCTGCTTGAGGTCAAATCCCAGATCTAATCTAATGCTTTCTAGCTGTGTGATCTCCATTTCTTCATCTATAGTATCTAGGTGTCTATGAGGATTGAATGAGATAATAGCTGTAAAAGGCTTAGAACAGTGCTTAATGAATAGTTAGCGCTGGGGGAAAAATGCAAGATATTTATCTACAATCGCTTCCTCCACAATTTCATCAATTCCCATACTTATATCCACCATCTCTCAATATCAATATCAACCATGACCCCTCATCAAGCAAATTCCCAAACATAAGGACATCTACTCCTGCCCTCTCTCCGAAGCACCCATCTGAAGACCGACCTGAGTGCTGGGCCACTCACACCTAGCACATTCAAATCTGGACCCTTCTTCCCCAAATCTGCTCATTGTTAGCACCATCTTCCTCCCAACCAGTCATATTAGAAACTATCTATTGTATTCTGACTAGTACATCCACACATCACAATAAGTATACGCTGAATCAGACCTTTCTGTCACCTTTTCACCCAACCCTGGCCTTGCTTCCAGAGTAAGCTTCCTAAGACTTAGTTCCTTTCCTACTCATCCATCTACAAAGCATCTGAACTTTAATTCTCCTAATCTTGAATTGTATAGCTTTACCCCTCACCGGGACTTCTGAAAGTCCCAAAGGTCAACAAAATTAAATTGATAATGATTTTCCAAGTAGGTTCTCAGCTTGTCTGCCCTCATTCCTTTGCTCATACTGTCCCCTGCTTGTAAATGTTTTTCTCCAAGGTCAAATTACCCACCATCCTTTAAGACCCACCTCATATACAACCTGCTCCATAAAACCTTCCATGATCCCACCTGCCTCCAAGCTCCTACAGCCCTTTGAATGTCTCTCAAAGAATGTTCCATGTGCTACACTCTAGTGTGGTTACTTGTTTAAACTTTGAATCTTCCTTGCCAAATTGAGTGGTCACATAGTGTATAAGACAGAATCAAATTTGCTACATATTTAGGGAAGTTTTCAAGTTCTCTAAGCCTCAATTTCCTTATTTGTAAGATGGGGAAAATAAATTATCATGAAGATGTTAAAACTGGTGTTTACAAAGATGTTTAAGAATGTGGGATGTTATTCCTCATTACAAGTGAAAAATTATAACAATTAGGTAAAAATATATGCACACTAAAAAGACTGGGAGGAAACAGATAAAATATCAATGGTTATTATGTTAAGTAGTGTGCATGATTTTTGTTTTGTTCTATACTTGTTTATTTTCCAATGTTTCTACAACTAGCTTGTATTCCTCTTGTACCTGACTCATAAAACACACATTTATAGAATGCCATCAGAAAATATATTGTGAAGTGATGATACAAAAGATATTGGGGGGAAAATAGTTCATAAAAAGAATATTTTTTAATTACTAGGATACTATCTGAATCTCAGTACCATAAAAAAAGTGGGAAGAGACACTTATGATTTCAAAACGCATCAGATTTCAGCCATAAAGTGACTGAAAAAGGATCAAGGAGAATAAAGAACCTCAGGAATCACTTTCCAAAACTATTTGTTACCATAATTGGTTATGACACCGGCACAACTTCTGGGTTTGGGTGTTCAGAGACCTGCACCTGGTGTAACATGGGAAGAGAGCAACACAAACAAAGAGGCTACTACATGGGGCCTGTAATCAAGAATGTATGTCTGGCTCAAATCAAAGAATCCACATCAAGAAAGATTGACGCTACAAAGGTACATGTTATAGTCAGCACCCTTCATGATTTTGGAAACCTCTTAACTGCAAACTCAACATGTCCAATGTTAAATTTACTATCCCCTTTCCACAGCCTTCTCCCTTTTCGGGGCTTGAAAAGGTGGCTTTGAATTATAGTAGACCGCACATTCAATGTCAGCTCTGCCAATAAGTGGAAAAGTGGACTTTGGAAATGTTATTTAATTTCTCTGGGCCTTATTTTCCTTAGTTGTAAAAAAAAAAAAAGTATTTTACCCTACAGGTTATTTTTTAAATATATTTTAGTGATTTTCTTTAGAGAGAGGAAGGGAGAAGGATAGAGAATTAGAAACATCAATCAGCTGCCTCCTGCACACCTCCTACTGAGGATTGTCCATACCCAAGGTACATGCCCTTGACTGGAATTGAACCAGGGACCTTTCAGTCCATAAGCCGACGCTCTATCCCCTGAGCCAAACCAGTTAGGGATACCCCACAGGTTATTGATAGGATTGTTTTTTTAATCCTCACCCAACGATATATTTTTATAGATTTTTTATTATTATTATTATTATTATTACTATTATTATTATTATTATTATTATTATTATTATTATTATTTTGAGAGGGGAGAAAGGAGAGAGACAAAGAGGGAGGGAGAAAGAGAGTCATGGATTTGAGAAACATCCATCAGTTGCTTCCCGAATACTCCCCGAAGATCAAACCCGAAACCTAGGTATGTGCCCTTACCAGAATCGAACCCACAACCCTTTGGTGCTTGGGATAACATTCCAAGCAACTGAACCACCAGCCAACGCAAGGACTAAATTTATTTTTAAATGTGTTTAAATCACCTACCACAATATCTGATGCAAACAAGAACTTCAAAATGGTAACAATGTTTTTGTAGTTAAATAATCACCATCTACCTAGTATCCCAAGTCAGAGACAAGCAGCCACCCCATCCATCCCCGGGAGCTACCACAGTCACCAAATTCTGCCAATTCTGTCCCAGAAATGTCTCAGGAGTCCAACACTCCATCTCCCCATGTCTACTGCTACTTACCAATTTGTGGTTTTCCTTTCTTGTTGCTCCAATCTGCATATTCAAATTAGTGCTAGCTCCTGACTCCTGCTCTTACCACTCACCTCTTCCTTCTCCAACAGGATCTCCATGCTGACACTAATGACAATGTCATTCCCCTGCATTGAGTGCCCTCGGCCCCAGATCAAGCCCACGTTCACTAACAGAGCACACAACCCCACCTTCACAAACCCTCTGCCTCAGTGTGGTCTCTCCAGCTTCCCCTATGCCAGTGGTCCAAGCCTCACACACGTTCACTCTAATCCAGAGCCATGCTAACCAGGCTAAAATTTGCATTTTCCCCCCTATCTAACTCCCAGGATGTCCTCCCACTCCTCGTCACTGAACAAACCCCTGCCAAGTCTTCAAGAATGCCTTCAAACACAACCTTTTCTATGAAGCCTCTCTCTCAGACAGTGGCTCTATCCTTTTTATCTTTGCAACATGTTTTTTATCCCTGCATTTTATGTATTGCATTTTTATTACCTAGCTTCCATGTCTGTCTTCTCAACTCAACAATTAATTACCTGGAAGCTGGTGCCATATTGTAACCTAACCTACACAGGCAGCCTAGCGGGTAACGTATCACAGATTAACCTTTGTTTAGAATTTATAACTTTGTCTCAATGAACCTGCAGTCCCACTTAGATCTCTCTTTTTAAAAAAAGCATGTCAGACTCTCGGCCCCCAGGCTGCATGTGGCCCAGAACGAATATTTTTGTGGCCCAGCCAGTATAATGGTTTATAAGAAATGTTTAAATAAAAATTTCATAACTTAATTTTACAATATCCTGTTATATATAATTATTAATAACGGAATACAACATTAGCTAATGACTGATTACTATAATTGTGTTACATTCATTTCCCTTACGCACCTTACATGCAGGCGCACCATTTCTCTCCACTAATACCAGCAGCGAATATTTTAGCAGCTGATGGCCACGTCATTAGTCTTGAATGACTTGGTGGGTGTGCGCAACAGGAAATATTTCGCTTTTGGAGGACAAGAAAAATGGGTTTATTTGCGTTACGCTTATTAATTTGTGCAGTTATTCCGTGTCTGGTAAGTTAATGTTTGAGGAAAAAATTAATCTTTATTAAAATGTTCTATATTTTATATTAATGATTACTCACTTATTTAAGCCTTTTGTATTCAGCATGTCTCTATGGAAATAAGCCTGCATTTCTCTGAAAATTGAATGTTTTACGTTTTTGTGGCCCACATAGACTTACCCCTTGTTTATTTGGCCCATGTTAGCCTTTGAGTTTGACACGCTTGTTCTAAGTGTGTAAGATTTGTGTAACACTGACTTGTAATTTGTTGAAAGTCTCGCAGAAGGGCCAAGACCTAGACAGGGGTTTACCTACCCCGTTTCCCTGAAAATAAGACAGTGTCTTATATTAATTTTTGCTCCCAAAGATGCCCTAGGTCTTATTTTCAGGGGATGTCTTATTTTTCCATGAAGAAGAATACGGTACACATTTATTGTCAAATGAAAATAAAGGAAATTTATTACCTGTATATGGTATGGTAGTACGGTAGTTGTCAACACAAACCACACAAACTGTGAATCCTACAGTATCAAGAATTTACTCATTTATTCAATGACAATCATGTCATCATCTTCTGGGACATCATCATAACAATCCAATTTCTGAATTTCCTGGTGAATTTCTTGTGACTCCATTTCTTTCAGAATCAGTGGACCAAATCTCTCATGTTTAGCAATAGCACTGTCTTTAAATGAGTACTTCTTGTCAAGGTAGCCTGCTCGCAGTGCATGTGCAATGCAACTGTCAGTGATTTTCTCCCATGAATTTATTCACCCAAGTCACAGCTTCTTGCAGTTTAGGTTTCACAAAGTTTCCACACTGATTTCTCTCCATTCACACACCAGTGATGTCAGGACTCCGCCTAACGTCACTGGTTGCTAGATGCCAGTCGGAGTTGTCCTAGCGACTGGTTTACGGTAAATTAATTTTCATTCTGAGACAGAGCCTGGGGGCCTTATTTTCGGGGGGATGCCTTATATTTCACTCAGAAGGAAACCTGTAAGTGGGTCTTATTTTTGGAGGATGTCTTATTTTCAGGGAAACACGGTATGCCTGCGCACCCCCCTGACCTGGATGCTAGAACTGTTTCTTCGGGAACCAACCCAGGATGCTTTGCAGGACCAGGAGATGAGCTGCTGAAATCCCCTGAGGGCTGAAGCCTCCTGAGACGGAAGGACCCTCCAATCTCTCTCTTATGAACTTTCCTTGGTATGCCCTGATTATAATACTGAAACCTCCACCAAGAAGCAGAGATTTTCTGCCATTTCTGAACGTGCGATATATGTATAGCCATGTTTTCTGAATGTCCCTGACGCGCTGGAATGTTCCCACCTACACATGCAATGACAAAGTCTACCTCTGCTTATGCATAATTTCCCCTAATAAAAAATAGATTAGATGCTTTGCTCAGGGACACACCACTCTGGCAATGGTCCCCGGTGTGCCTTTGATTGCTGGCTTAAAATAAAGTTCCACTCATAAAATCATGTCAGCGTTGTCTTTCCGCTGGCAACCACTGAGCCCAGTCCAGTCTGGTAACAACATGTATTTATCACCGCACTCCCAGCGCTTGGCTTCCATTGGATGTGCAGTAAGTGCCTTTGAATAAATACATTCTAATGGAAACTGGGAATGGAGGCCGTACTGGAACGGAGGCCTCCCAAATGTCACTCAGACAGTTTCACTAGCAAATGTTCCCAACCAAGGTGATCTCAGAATTTTATGACACATTCTATTTTCATGTGAAACCACAATAAACGTTCAAAGTACCCGTGCCATTAGCAGATGAAAAACAAGTGAACCGTTGCCTGTTCCAGTTCTCCTATCTCTATAGACTGTTCAAGAAAAAATACTCTTAAAAAATGGACAATAGTGACTGCCAAAACCGGTTTGGCTCAGTGGATAGAGCGTCGGCCTGTGGACTGAAGGGTCCCAGGTTCGATTCTGGTCAAGGGCATGTATCTTGGTTGCCGGCATATCCCCTGTGGGGAGTGTGCAAGCGGCAGCTGATCGATGATCCTCTCTCATCGATGTTTCTAGCTCTCTATCCCTCTCTCTTCCTCTCTGTAAAAAATCAATAAAATATAAATTTAAAAAAAACAACTGATGAGAGATTGCTTAGGTATTCTAAAAGGTTGATCAAGTGGGAATACTGTAATTCAACACACCTATATTAAACTTTTAATTTAAAAATTTAAATGCAAAAAACAAAAGAAATGGAATGTCCCCTCATTGCTACACACACGCAGTGCTTCCTGCAATAACCCTAGAACATATTAGCTCTCCTTCTAACGGTTTTGTAAACTTGGTACAATTATCTCACCTTGCAAAGAAAGAAACTGGGCCTCAGAGATGAAGTCGCTCCAAGTTCCACAGCTTGTAAATGCGAGAGCAAAATTTGAACCCTGGTCTGTGAGAACTCGAGACTATACTCTACTGCTACGTCTGTTGCCCTTCTCATAGGTGACCAGCCACCTTCATGCCATTCCACTTACTCCCAGCAGTACTAATGGGAAGTTAGGGAGAATATAGGAGGGGGGGAGAGAGAGAGAATGTGGGAGAAAAAAAAGAGTGAAGGTTCATAAGGAAATGAAGGGGATTATCTCTTAGAAAATGTATTTAGAATATATTTTTTTAAACTTCAAAGAGATTTCTTTCTGCCAACTACAAATCCAAAATCTATGCAAAAGAAAAAAAAATCTATGAAACTTCAAATCAAAATGTTAGTCCTATTAAAGAAAAATTAAAACAAACAGGCTCATTTTATTAATCCACAAACCGAACAACACTCAACAAAACGTTTCTGTAAATTTTAATTGCAGCAATCTGGACAATGTTTTATTATGACTCATTGACTTGAGGCACAATGTTTGTGCAATATATTTTGCCCTGCTTTATGAGATTGTAATTGCAGTGAAATGCTACTATGCATACTCAACTAAAATACACTGGACTTACCAAAATAAAGCATTTGGGGAAATAGTGCGCTCTCTGTTTATTTTACTTTATAAATTCTGTATATCCGAGGAATAAAATCTACAAGTTTGTTCTTCCAGGAGAGCTGTACAATTCCTTCTTGCTTTTACTGTTTCTGCTCGATACTTCCGTTTTTTTCTTTTTTGAAAAGTGCTTCCAATTGCTATTTGTTTTCCAGGGTGTAGGAGAGCTAAATCCTAACACATAGAATGTTTTCCCCCAGCCACGTCACAAACAGGGGCCCAGAATCAGAGTCCGGATGCTCTGCTCTGTCCTCTGCGATGAGGAACATGCCGAGGGATGGCCCCTACCCACCTGAGCCAACCATTTATTTTATCCTCCCTCTGGTTTCGCTCTTGATGGTTCTTCCACTCTTTCCTTATTTAATGAGTTCTAATGCTCCTTTATTCTGTCTTTCTCTTTCTTCTGGATATTGTTTATGAGGTAAATACTCCAAGGTCTGTTGATGTTTACAGGTCATAATCCCTTTGCCAAAAACGTTAGAGTCACAGATGTTGCAGAATGAAGAATTTTGGAGAATTTTAAAAAATAGAGCATATTGAGAATGCTATTCCATATGTTATATAAAACCCCAATGGCGGGCGTCAGGGGAAGTACCCAACAATCAAACCCATCAACATTTCTGCAGCAAAATGAAAGAATATTCATATGAAATGAGAGAAAGAATATAAGTAGAATCATATCTGTTCAGTTCTGATTGGACCACGAAATTTGTTTTTAAAAAACCTTTCCCTTCTCAGAGCTGCAGATCAGGAGTGTGGACCTGTCTATGCTCTAGAGACAAGCCTGAGGGAAGCAACCCTGTGGACAGGAACCTGTTAGCCCTCATCATTTTGGGCCAAGGTTCATGCTTTGTCTAAGTTCTGACATTTAATTGTGAGCATGTGGCCATGGTAGATGGTCAAAAATTCTAAGAGTCTATTTCTAAAGAGACCAGAAAGAGATCCATCACAGTAGGCATATGGAAGAGTTTTCCTGGATACTAAACAATATTTGGCAGCATTAAATAAAGCATGTGAATAAAGAGAAAGAAAGATAATTTAATTTCAAGTATTTTATTATTTTTTTATCATTAATTGTATCCCTAGTTTGGAAAGAAAACCTATGCATGGTTTACATGTTAGTTTGATTGGACACATGTTCTCAGGAAGCAAGCTGCATGCCAGTAGAACCAGGTTCATTATCATACATGAAATAAGACAAGGGGATCAAAATGAGCTAAAGAATTGATAATATCGTGTGCCGCTATCCTTTCTTTCAGCATGTTTTGAGCATATGGATATATTTAAAGGTTTCCTTTATGTTGAATAATATAAAAGACAGATCCAATTGATTTTATATAATGGGCTATTTCAAAGTAATGAATTAGCTGAACTAATGCTTCCTTGCAAAATAAATAATTCTGAAAGAAAATAGATCTTTATTCTTAAATCCTCCTCCCTTCTCAATTAATTAGACTTTGTTGGTGAAAGGAAGTTAAGAAATTCAGTATAAGTCTGATTATATCATGAATGTAAAATGAGCAGGGCAAATAATGGGCTCTATACTCTTTTAAACAAGTTAAATAAGTCCATAATAGCCCACCAGTTGTGTAAACACTATTTCACTATACTTGTAAAAGAAATATTGACTTACCTGTTAACTAAAATTATCCTGGCATGCTTCAACTAAGCTTATTAGTAATTCCTGTGGTGTACATGAATGTTTTTAGATTTGGACTTTTATCAAAGATTAAAATATTAGGAAATCATCCGTTTAGCAAGCCCAGAAAATAGACACATACCAGACTGCCCTTTACAAGAATCGATTTTAGGAACTGGCAAACTAAGAACCTAAGAACTAAAAAAGTGATTTAAATCCTGGCGTGAGATACTCCATTACACAATAGCTCATTAACACTGAGACGCCTTCCAAAATCGCAAATAAGAATATCTCAACTAAACAAAATACTAAATAAATACTAGTATACTTTTTAGCTTTTTAATCTTCCTGTCCCATATAAGGGGGTTGTCTCCCTCTGACACTTCAGTATATAATCTTGTGAGTAACTGGTTGCTGAGAGAAACTACAAATATATATAATTAAGGGCAAAAAAAAGTCTCAATATATGCACACTTAACCCTATTGTTCACATTTTAAATAATCACCATTCTTTCCCCAACTGGTTCCAATGCACTCCAAAAGTACTACACTTTTCTTTACCAAAAAATATGTGAATTTCTCAATCCAATAAGAGTACGCCCAATATCCTATTCAGTTAAGTCTATATATGCCTAGAACTCCCAAGAGATTTAGAAAAGGGCACAGAACTTAAAAGTTAGAAGACTCGGGTTAGAATATTGGTTCCGTCACTGATTTATTGGTCACCCTTAGGAAAACCACTTGCATTTTTACCCTTCAACTTGAGGTTAGAATACCTACCTCTTAAGGTTGTTATGAGGACCCAGTGAGAGCATATGAATGTATACAGGGCAGAACCAATGCTGATGGTCATTGTCATGCAATTTGAAAATCGATCTTTTCAATAAAATGGTATTTGCTACAAAACAGATCACTACTCAGTGACATTACTAGCATATTATTCTCTATATTTTTTAAATCATCACCCAAGGATATTTTTCCATCGTTTTATAGAGAGAGTGGAAGAGAGAGGGAAAGACAAAAATATCGAACATATAGCTCTAACCGGTTTAGCTCAGTGGATAGAGCATCAGCTGTGGACTCAAGGATCCCAGGTTCGATTCAGGTCAAGGGAATGTGCAAGAGGCAGCTGATCAATGTTTCTAACTCTATCCCTCTCCCTTCCTCTCTGTAAAAAAAAAAAAAAATCAATAAAATACATTTTTTAAAAATATATTGATTTTTAAACGTATTGATTGGTTGCCTCCTGCAAGAGCCCCATGCAGGGCCCAGGCCAGGGAGGATCCTGCAACTGAGGTACTTGCCCTTGACCTGAATTGAACTTCGGACCCTTCAGTCTGCAAGCCACCAAGTTAAACTGGTTAGGGCTAGAATATTCTTTGCATGTGTGGAATCGGGTTTGCTATATTTTCATCTTTACCAGCTAAAATAAAGTGATTAACATACATGCCTTCGTGTGATAAAATCACCATTAGCTGAACCATTCTTATATTCACCCGATGGTTTTCTATGTTTTAAGGTCTATAAGACCTTGAGTTTTCAAGCTTCTTAAGCTTTCGGGTTTTTACTGAGTATTCTTGCCTGCCAGTGATCACCACTAAGTCCTCACTCTCTACCTCAAGCAACAGAGCAATTGGAAGATAATGGAGTAGAAATGGCTTTAGCTCTGGGTTCATCCAATTGGCAGATAATGGAGTAGAAATGACTTTAGCTCCGGGAGCTTAAAAGATGACCTTGAGATTTTACTTCTCTCGTTCTAATGCCAGCTTTCCATATCTGTGGAGCTTTCAAGAATGGCAGAGCCCCCTAAGCTCTACATGTCCTTGTCCTTAGAGCTCATGAAGCTAGAGAGAAAACCTTCTCACCCCAGGGTCCAACCCCAGACAGGTTCAGATTGCTCTGCTTGGGTCATGTAGGTATCTACCCAGAGGTAGGAGGCTGAGTCACAGGAATGCAGCCCTACCAGAATCACCTAAGCTTTGGGAGATAGTTTCCCAAAGGAAAAGTGTGAAATACTCTTACCATAAGGAGAGAGGAGAAATGTTGGGCAATAAAAATAAAGTAACAGATGCTCCATTCACCTGGCTTCCCCATTTAATTGAATCAGAAACCCTTCTGCTCTGCATGAGTTTATTAACAAGCTTTAATTTGTGGGGGGAAAATGGCACCAATAGGGGTTGAAAACCTACTCTCTATAGTCCAAATTCCAGACTTGTTAACATTTAGAACCAGGTAGGTGACTAATATCCCCCTTTTTACAGGAAAGGTAGCTAAGACTTAGATAGGCTTATTCTCTGCCTCTCATCAAACAGCCTGAAGCTGGCAGAACCCCGATTCAAAGCTAATTCTGCCTGATTCATTCAACAACCAAAGCACTAAGATCTTTTTAGCAACCCTGCAGTCACAGAAAAGTCTTTATATGGTAGACACAATCATATTTGGATGCCTGTGTTGATAAATCAATCAGTCAATAAATATTTGTTCATTTCCCACTACTAGGAGTGTATAGTATGCTAGAGGCCTGGTGCATGAAATTTGTGCCTGGAGGTGGGGGTGTCCCTCAGCCTGGCCTGCACCCTCTCCAATCTGGGACCCCTCAGGGGATGTCCAACTGCCAATTTTATCAGGCCTAAACCGGCAGTTAGACATCTCTCTAACAATTCAGGACCACTGGCTCCTAACTGCTTACCTGCCTGCCTGCCTGATTGCCCCTAAACACTTCTGCCTGCCAGCCTAATTGCCCCCTAACCACTCCCCCTGCCCGCCTGATTGATGCCTAGCTACTTCCCTGCCTGCCTGATTGCCCACAACTGCCCTCCCCTGCTGCTACCCACCTCCTCCACGGGGCCCCACCTCTGCTGTCCACGGGACCATCTTGTTAGGACGTGATGCATGAGGGCGTGAAACCACCTTGGCTATTATTAGTATAGATAGTATGAGTCCTGCAGGAAGTCCCTCCCTCCAAAATTATCAACAAAGTTGCCAAAACAAAACAAATATGCAATGGAGAAAACTTTAGAGCTAAACAATGTGGTATTTATAACATGCCCTTCAGTGAGATTCATTCTGTCAGTGTGAAAAGAATGGCTGGGAGAAACAAGAATAATGTGAGAATAAGCAAAGGAGCGGTAAGTGGGTGTGGTGTGCCCAAGGAAAAGTGAAGGCACAGGCTAGCATTGGGCACTGCATTGCACTGATATCCAACAACCAGGGTTCACTCACCGTTTTCAGCAGCTTCTGTCCAATTTTCCTAACTCTCTGGGCCAGAGTTCCTTCATTTGCAAAATAAGGAGGATGGAGTCTATAAATCTTTAGCTACTCTCTCTCCATCAAATCCAGAGAGTCATAAACTTACTAATTAAGGGATTCGCATGTAGGTCCAGGAATCCGTATTCTTTTATAAGTTCCACAAGTGATCAGCCAGCTTTGAGAATCGCTTCTTAAATGAATGAGGGTTAGCATGCCTCACACAAAAGGAGGAGGGGAAAAAAATCTTCCCAACTGTAAAATTCAGGAGTTCATATGGGAAAGTCATCAGAACAGGCTAAATGGAAGATTGTGAAAGACCTTGAAAGCCGAAAGGGCTCTCTGCTTTCATGATGCAAGGAGACATTGTGCCCCGGAGTGAAAACTGTGCATATTTGTGAGTTGATGTGGCAGGCTTGGGCCCTCACCTCTTTCAGCCGCTCCCCCAGGTCTGGAAACACTGACTAGTTTCTCCCTGAGGCCTTCTCTCCAAGGAAGCCCTGCGTCCTTTTCCTCCTTTCGCCTGCAGGCTCCATGGAGGACATGATTCTTGCTTCTCCCAGCCATTCTTCTCACACTTACAGAATGCTTCTCACTGAAGTATGTTATATGTCCTGCAGGCTCGGTGGAGGACATCCGTGTGTAGGAACACGCATTTTTTATATTGATTGATTGATTGATTGATTGATTGCAGTGATTCTGGGACCCAGCGCCTCTCACCTGGGTGGGACTGCACTTACTCAGAGAACTCAGGGACACTTAGGATGGAAAGGCCTGGGACAAGAGCAAACAGCCCTCTCTCTGTCTCTCCCGCAAGGTCTTACTAAAGGTGACTTCCCCAAAGGGTCCTAACACGCTGAGAATACAGTCTCTTCGAGGACGTCTCACCAATGAGTTAGGATGAGTTAGGAAGGCAGCACTGGCGTGCTTGCTGCTTGCAAGTTGCATTTGTGTAGCCCCTACCCCAACGCGAGCCAGTGGGGCATGAGGTAAGGATGCAAAAGACCACCCCCTCATCCGCCCCGGGACGCCTCCTCCTTCTGGATTTTAGTCTTTTTTGGGTTTTTTAAGCACTCCGTGTACTTCATCCTTTATTTGAAGTGGGCTTGGAGGAAGCGTGTCGCTGCATCCTTGGGTCCCGCGCGTGCCTCCGGCGTCCCCGTGAAGCAGGTCTCTTTGGGCTCTCGGGTCTGGGTGGCCGGGATGCCAGAAGAGTAAGGGGGCGGGGGGTGGGGGGGGTCCCCTGCGTCTCACGCGATGCTGCACGCGGGGACCCTCCCCCCCCCTCCCCCCGGAGGCAACGTCGTCGGAGCGCCGCCGGCCCCGCGCGCCGCCCGCCGCCTGCGGCCGGGACTCGGGGAAGGCGGGCGGGGGGGAGGGAGGGAGCCGGAGGAGGGAGCGGGCCGGGCGGGCGGGCGGGGGGTGCCTGGGAAGCCGGGCTGCGCTGACGTCACTGGGCGCGCAATTCGGGCCGGAGCGCTTTAAAAAACGGGCGTGCGAGCGGAGATGCGGCTCCACACCGAGCAGGCCCCCGCCCGCAGCAGCTCCGCTCCCCGGCCCCGAGGTCCGCGCGGCGGCAGCGGGCACCGTCCGGCCCCGCGGCGCCCGTCCTCCGCGAGCCGCCGGCCGAGCCGCCGACGCCGGCCGAGCCGCGTCCCGCGCGCGCCCCGCTCCGCAGCCCCCCGGGCGCGGCGGCCCCGCGACCGCGTCCCGCCCGCGACCGTCTCCCCGCGCGGGCACCATGGACACCTCCCCGCCGGTGCGCGCGCTCCTGGCGCTGCCGCTCCTGCTGCGCCTGGCGGCCGGCGGCGGCCCGCCCCGACCCGGCGCGCTGCTGCTGCGGGGCTGCCCCGCGCCCTGTCAGTGCGAGCCCGACGGCAGGATGCTGCTCCGGGTGGACTGCTCGGACCTGGGGCTCTCGGAGCTGCCCGCCAACCTCAGCGTCTTCACCTCCTACCTGTAAGTGCGCCCCCCAACTCCGCTCCGAGGCGGGGGGCGGCAGGGGGGACACACGGGGACACGGAGGGGGGGGGGGGAAAGGGAGGCTACCTCCAAGCCAGGCTGGGGGCTCCTCGGCTCCCGCCTGCCCGCTGCTCCGGGGGGCCGGGCGAGTTTGCACGGGGCACCTCGGGCCCGGGGAGACGCACGTGTCTGGCCGGCGGCAGGAGGACCGGCCGACCGCACTCTCTGGGCCCCCGGAGAAGCGGCCCAGGCGCCGTCCCGGGAGCGCGCGGTGCGCCGCCGCCCCCGGGCCGCGCCGGGCAAGTGGCGGAGCGAATCCCTCCGGGGGCGGGCATTTGCGCCCCTGAGCCTGGAACCCACGCCCGGAGAGGGTCCCTGCCCCAGCCTCCTCTCCCCCTCCCCCCCTCCCGTGGCTTGTCACGCTCCGCGGGGAGCGGGGCTGTAGAAAGTCCCCCCAAAGGAAGCCCCCCGCCAGCCCCGCGCCAAAGGAACCCACCCGCTCTGCATCCCTTTTGCACGGTCGCGCCATGTAACATTTTTTTTCTCTCTCTCTCTCTCTTTCTTTTATCCTTTTTTATTTATTTATTTTTTTCTAATGAAGTGATTACAATGTGGCAACCACAGACCCGATCAGGGCTGCCAGAACGTTATCTTCACCTTTGGCTGCCCGGGCCGCCCTTTGAAGCGCCGGCCGCCGCGGTGTAATCTTTAACCATCGCCGCCTCCTCCTCCTCCCGGGAGGGGAAGGGAAGCGGGCCGAGGGCGAAAGGAGACCTGGCGTTCTCCTCCGTCATCCCTCCGAGGTCCTCACACCCTCTCCCCCCCCCCACCCCCACCCCTCCCGCTCCCCAAACACAGCCCCTGGAGCCCATTCCGCCGAGATGAGGCAGCGGCGCATTTCATAATCCCCGTCCCTGGAAAACCCGGGCCCGGAGGGTAACAGGTGGCTGGGTGGCGGAGGTGGGTCGGGAGAGACCAAGGCCACCGCTCTCCCTCCCCCGAAGGAGGCTCTGGGGGGGGCTCGGTGCCTCCAGGCTGAGGGACAGGGGTCGAGGCTACTCGGGTGACCCCAAGGTGACACGTTTTGGGGCTTTAATTTGGAGCCCATCCCGAGCCCACGCAATGTTCGCTTCGGCTTCTCTATTCATGTACCTTGGCAGGAGCTGGTTGGGATGTTTGTGAACTCATTCTTTCCTCATTTTAGTTGTTTTCTGGAGGGAAGGAGCATGAAAAGGCTTGCACAACGCCTTCCACGAAATAGTGATCCTTTTTCTGGAGACAGACTGAGGAAGAACAATACATTTTTTTTTCTTTTTTACTGGTTTAGTAGTATACATTTAAAGAAATGGACCATCATGCTGGGTTTTTATATTAGTAGATGGCAATCCCGTCCTCATCTGCCATAAAAACTATTTTAAATCCTTTACCCGAAAGGATTGTATTAGTTCTTTCCCCCACCAGGTTTCCCTTCAATGGCACTCACCGCCTGTGGCAGTGATGATTTCACAACGATAGAAATCTCTCCTAAGTGGCCATCCTCTAAGAACTCACATTTCCTCCTCCTACACAGCTGTTTGTACCGCGGGGTGGAATGCTCATCCCCAGTCTCTCTGCTTTAAAAGGCTAAACTCGGCGTTTCAAGAATCCTGTGTTCTCTGTAAAGTGAATTTCTGAGAGCGGTGTGGCAATGTCACGTCAGAGCCCTAGACCTACTCCTTGCCATCACCCCAAAGAAACTATCTACAAGAGAAGAATGCAATCCCACCCCCACCCCCAAACACTTAGCTATTCCAATCATACACTCCTTTTAAAAAACGGGTTTAAGAATACAGAAAATAAAACCATGAATAGGGTCAGGAGGCTTTTCTTCCCACTTGAAAGAATGAGCATTCGTTAGGCTTCTGTTGCTAAAATGTGGCATGAAGTGTTGCCTCACATCGTTTCCCACATGCCGCAGATGCACTGCGCTGCGTCCTCCACATGGCCAGGAGAGCTCACTGCCACTGTTCGCCACCTATGGCTGCACACAGCTAGTTAAGGCACCATTGGGGAAGTGTCATCTTCTCCTACTCTGGGATGACAGTCTGTAGCGTGGCCTCGGGGGAAATTTCCTTAAACTCGGAAGTGTCTGTGGACGTGTCTTGGTGAATGTTAAATGCTGGCTTCTAATCGTTAACATTCCAGGGACCGTCCGTGCACCGTGTAGAAATCAGTCCTGAAGTAAATACCCAAAGTGATGCTCTTAAAAGCAAAGTGCCAGGGCTCGTGGATAGAAGGCTTGGGATTGGGGGCGGGGGGGGGGGGCCTCATATTTTTGTTTTTACAGCCATGGAGAAGCTGTGCAGACTTTCAGGGTAAATGGTGCCCTCTTTTGGTTACACCTAGAATTACCTAACCATTTCTACCTTCACTTATGCACTCATAACCTAAAAGGAGAATTTTTGCTTACTCATATTCTAATAGATAAGCATGTGTCTTACTGTTTTTCTTATTTTTTTTAAAAAAAAACAACTTGCTTTGCTTTGAAAGGGAACAGTCAATTACAGCCCCACGCCACTGGGGCCTCACGGTAATTAAGCTTTGATGAGAAAGTTGCAGTGTGTAAAGATTCCTGGGTAAAAGGCCAGACTTTACTATCTTTTTTTGATTGTTTGTTTGTAGTAGGTTATCACCACTTATTTGAGTCAAAATGTTATCTCTTAATCTTCCTCCTTTCTCCACAAAAGAACAAGCATTTCAGTTTCTTCAAACAGATCGACGGAGGCAAGTTCCAGCTGCACACATTTGGCAAATAGATTTTACCACAATCTGAGAGCTGACTAGTCAGACTCCCAGGTAAAGAAAGTTTCCTAACTCTCTTCACAGAAAGCTAGAGCTCTTTAAGTGCACTTTTATAGCCTTTCTTTCTTCCCCAAAAAGCTAAATCTTCAGCCAACATTAATAGTAACTCTCTTCTCTTCCTGAACTGCATTGCCCAGTAGATCTGTAGTTAGACCACAGAACATGGTAGAAACAGTGAGATCTCTCTCTCTCTCTCTCTCTCTCTCTCTCTCTCTCTCTCTCTCTCTCTCTTTCTCCCCCCCCCCCCCCCAGTGGCTATGGGCTCTGATTTTATAAAAGGGGCTAATAAAGCTGACTCACCAGAAAATAAGGAAACCACCAAGGTTGGGCCATTAAAGTAAGCAATAATTGTTGACCATGTTAAATGCATCTCCATTTATCAGTCCTGATTTATCAGAAATAAAGTAGTTCTAGCTTCTAATCTCATTATAGGTGAGTTAGTTATTTGATATACAAAATGTGAACATTTTGAAAATACATTCAAATAAGCTCTTGAAAATGAGCTCCTCTATGCTACTTTGATGTGTCTTTCATACAGCTAGGTAATGTGGCGTCCAAGCAGAAAACTACATTCTAGTGAACATCCAAAATAGTAAATATACTTTTCCTGATCAACAACAGCCATTTTATTTTTAAATGAAAACAGTCTTTTTTCTTGCTGTTGCTGAAGGACATGAATCTTTTATCCACAAGCAAATTTATGTCACATGAACCAAAGGAACCAAAGGAAGACTTGTTGTTTAATTTAATGTATGTAATTTGGTTACTTTTCCATATGTAGCTTTGGGACAAAATTTAATTTTACATGTAATTAGTAAAACCAGTATGAATAAGCACCTATCAAAAACCTCAGTTAAATTATGTACAGCCTGGTGTCATACATGTGTTTTAAGTATCTTTTAAAATGCAGTTTCAATACTTAAAACATTTTTTAACCTTTAAAATGGTTTCCTATATGTCTGCCTCCCTTCAAGAAAGGAAAGTATATTAAATAAAGAAAAATGTTTGTTCTTTAGAATGGTTACAAAAGCCTTAACTGTTATATAACAGTCTTAAAATTTATTATCAATTCCAAAATTATAGTTTGCTCTACAACCTACTTTTAAAATTAATTTAAAATATAATGATGCCAATGGCTTTTCTGCATCTTAATCAAGTTCTTTCCTTTACTCCAGAATTCCGGGGTCTATTATTATTATTATTATTATTATTATTATTATCTTCATTATTATTATTACTATTGAGTTCTCATTCTGGAGGTAATTATTGAAACTAATCGACGAAAGAAGTCTGAGTGATTTTTTTAAAAGTAGTGGCTCTGATTCAAACAATTTGTAGCACAGATTTAAAATAAATATTGAGTATGTTCATCATATGCATGACAGAGTTTGTGTGACAAGAATGAATTTTCACATACAGTTAAACATGATCTTCAATCTTTTTCCTTCTCATTCCTTGTCTTCAAGGTAAAGGAGTTCTGGTAAGCAACAACAGGTAGCAATCACAAATGAGTTAGAAGATTGGAATTTTTTTAAAAAAGAAAAATTTTAATTTAATTTTAAATTAGGAAAACAAGATTGTAATAAAAATAACCTTTGTGGGTTAGATAAAGATTTTTTAATTCTTTTAAAAAATATATATTTTATTGATTTTTTTCACAGAGAGGAAGAGAGGATAGAGAGCTAGAAACATCGATGAGAGAGAAACTTTGACCAGCTGCCGGTGTGCCCACAACCAAGGTACATGCCCCTGACCAGAATCAAACCTGGGACCCTTCAGTCTGCAGACCAACGCTCTATCCACTGAGCTAAACCGGTTTTGACAATAAAGCTATTTTTTAAATAATGGAATATTCCCACTTGGATCTATTTAAAGAAGTTCAGAAACACAAAACTGGTCTGTGATCTGTCATGGTTAAGTTTTATTAATTAGAATTATTTGACTGTTTTTTATATCTAAAACAGATGGCTGTCGCCTGGCTAGTGTGGTTCAGTGGTTGAGCATCCACCTATGAACCAGGAGGTCACAGTTCGATTCCCAGCCAGGGCACATGCCCGGGTTGCATGCTCTATCCCCAGTAGGGGGCATGAAGAAGGCAGTCCATCAATGATTCTCTCTCATCATTAATGATTCTATCTCTCCCCCTCTCTGAAATCAAAAAAATATATATTTAAAAAAATAAAACATATAGCTGTCAAAAGCATAAGAATGGTAGCCAAATAAGCAATTAACCCCATAAACCTATCATTTAAAAATTAAAGACATTGCAGAATCTTTATGCTTTTATAACTGATACCTAATATCTACTACTTTAATAAAGCACTTTTATATTTCTTCTATTAAATTGATACATGTAAGTCATTTTAGCCATAAGTATGTTTCCAATTAATCCAGATCACATGCCATAGATAGAAATTAAAGACAGCAGCGGCCCTGGCCAGGTGGCTTCGATTCCAGCCCGGTCAACACTTATGCTTATGTCTTGGGTTTGATTCCCACTCAGAGAGTGTACGGGAGGCAACCTCTCAATGTCTCTCTCTTATATCAATTTTTCTCCCGCACTCGCTCATCAATTTTTTAAAAAGGAAAGAAAAAACAATAGTGAACTCTATTGGGCAATTTTTTGAAGTTTTTTTTTATTTTTGTTTGGTTTGGTTATTTGTATAAATTTAGAATAAGGCTAAATGGTACTTTTACTTGTTAACACCCCACAAATGGATATTTCTGGTAAATTGAATTCTTCTTGAGAAGGCAAATTCCTTTCTTTGAGATCCAGTCTCCTTACTCCTGTTGTAATGTTTTTCTTTATAGAACCTCGTAGTACAGAGATATCTCATTAGAGCCACAACTGATATATCGTCTACCAAAGAAAGCATGCTGATTATCTAGTCCTGTGGCTATTGTTGCTGTACCTTATGTAAAATTTTATTTGTTCAATCTGCTTATGAATTCAAACCCACTAGAATCCTTATTCCCAGACCTAATAGCTTCAATCCACATTTTTATTCAGTCGTTATAGATAACAACCACATGCTCAATTTCACCTGTGGAACTCATTATCTATGGGAAAATGAGACATTTCACAGACTATAAAAGACAATTTTTCATAGAAATGTTCATAATTCAAAATTAAGTTTGTTCTCCAATAGGTTTCATGGTAGGAAGCAGGCCCGTTCTTGAAATCCCTGGCCATTTTCTCCTACCTCCCCCAGATAAATGTTTGCTTTGTTTTGTTACACTGAACCCAATGGATATGCCTTATTTGAAACTGGCAGGTAGAACATTAGTTATTTGCTTTCAAGTTATCTTGTGATAATTCAAAAAGACTGTTAATAGGGTGTTAGCATTACTAGTTTAAAAGATGTTCCATAGCCTAAACTGGTTTGGCTCTGTGGATAGAGCGTCTGTCTGAGGACTGAGGAGTCCCAGGTTCGATTCCAGTCAAGGGCGTGTACATTGGTTGCAGGCACAACCCCAGTGGGGAGGGCGGGGGTGTAGGAGGCAGCTGATTGATGTGTCTCTCTCATCAATGTTTCTAGCTCTCTGTCCCTCTCCTTTCCTCTCTGTAAAAAAATCAATAAAATATATATTTTTTTATAAAGATGCTCCATAAGCAGGAGTCCATCGTCATACCCTCACCGATTAACCCTATTCTCAGAAATTCCCACTTTCTCTCCCAGTGCCCACATCAGTTTCTGACATGTAAGGGCTATTTAATAAATATTTGAAATACGGAACTGAATAGAATTGGTTGAACTGGCTGAACAGAAATCCCAGTGGCTAAAAGAGGACAGAGGAAAATAAAGGACTAGTTATCCGCAGAGTAACAGAACAACCCAAGACTACTGGGGTCCCCCAATAGGGCCCACCGCCATTTGAAATACAGTTAAATTTTAACAAATACACCATAAGTTAGAGTATCTAAGGTACTTTATTAGTGGAATAGCAATAATAATAACAGCTGACATTTATATTGTTCTTGAATTTCAGGCATTATGCTAAGTACTTTCCTGGATCATACCACAATAACCTTATAATACAGGTAGTATTTTCATTCCTAATTTGACTATCCCAAGGATATTTCCATTGCTCAAAATACTTCTAAACTTCTTTGAAGTTATCTTCAGGACCAGCTTACCAGAAACACAAGAAAACCAGCCTTCTAATTTATGGTTATGCCTCAAAGTAAATGTAATTGGTGCTGAAATATTTCGGCACATTTTTCCTTTCAGGAACACAATTTATGAGGCTCTGGGAAATGTGGTTTTTAATTTTCAATAAAAGGAGAATTATATTATATAGCTTAAGGCCAAGATTTTAAATTTAGTAAATACCTTTTCGCTTTTTCTTGCCTCTAAGCCAAAGATAAACGGTGGTAGCTGCCCGGGTATTATGAAGAGTGATCAATTTGACTGGTAACTTCCTAGTAAAGAATAAAACTAGCTTATTTCCTTTGGTGTCAGGTTCATGTGTCAAGCAAAGTAGTTGCATTCTTTGGTATTATTTCTCCATTCAGAGAGAGATGAACTTTATGAACAGGCCAGTGTTATTTGAATGTGCATTCACTTTTATGGATAGTTTAATGATTATGATAGTGATAGAAAAGAAGCTTTTATTAACTATTCATTTAATTTTTTTCAGTCCTTGAATTCATTTGCAGTCATCAACCCAACATGGGCTAAAAATTTATTATATTACAAAGTTACCATGAAAAACAAAATAGGTGGCTAATTAATTACAAATTATATCCAATATAAATAACCCATCATCAAGTAAGTACTAATGTTTGGAAAATTTAGGAAACATTGAAATATAATCTCTAGCCGAAACCGGTTTGGCTCAGCCTGTGGACTGGAAGGTCCCAGGTTCGATTCCGGCCAAGGGCGTGTACCTTGGTTACAGGCACATCCCCAGTAGGGGGTGTGCAGGAGGCAGCTGATCGATGTTTCTCTCTCATCGATGTTTCTAACTCTCTGACCCTCTCCCTTCCTCTCTGTAAAAAAAATCAATAAAATATATTTTAAAAAGAAAAAGAAATATAATCTCTAAAATTTTTTAAACAATGCCCTCAAATCTTGTTTTCTATTGTTATCATTAATAATTTAAAATTGTTCTGCCATCCTTAATTTTCAAGTGTCTCATTTTTTAATCCATGAACATTATTCTCATATTCATTTTATCCTCCTTGCCTTCTTTGTTCCATCTCCTACCAAGGACTGGTGGTCAAGGGGAAGAAAGTGAATTCATGCACACACTAACACACATCCCCGACGCCCCAATAGGAAGCTATTTCTTTTGTGCTACTTGCTCGGTGGAAATGATATATAACGTTGACATGGCTTGACAGTGGAGAGCCAGCCCTTTTGAGGAGCGAGAGACTGAGCTGGCAGTGTGAAGGCACCTTCAGTTCAGTTCAGAAGCTGAAATGCAGAAGACAATTGTCCTGGCAAAGGGAGCCCAGCTCCAGCTGAGAACGCGTGCACCGAGCTGACCTTCCTCATCAGCCTGCCAGCTGAGATTAAGTCTTCCTCAAGTGGTCCCTTGTTAGCCTCGCCTTTTCCCCAGTGTTGCTCATCTTTCACAACTGGAAGCCAAATGTTTTAAACTGTTACTCAATTTTGCAGCCAAATTCCTTTATTTCCTCTTTCTACCTCTTTTTCTCCCTCCCTCCCAAATACACACACACACACACACACACACACACACACACACACACACCTGATGGCTAACCTTACATGCATCTCTTCCTTCCCAAAGTCTACACTAAGAACCTAAGAATTTTTGGGTTTTACTAAAAAATTAGTAAATATTTTTGTACTTTTTTTCTTGAAACCTTGATTACGTAGAACAGGAACTTCTACAAAAGATATCTATTTGCAAAAATAACCTTCCTTTGATCAAAAAGCCACAAAAGTGTAGCTCTCAAGAAAGTAGAAAACCACACATGATCTCAAGTGGAAAAAATATAAAGAATTTGCTGAATTTTTAACCTTAGCACATAACAAAGATATTTTAAACTGAGCTGGTTAATGTGGGCTGTGTTAGACTTTCATTGTGTTGTGTTTGGGTTTACCCAGTGTTATTTTAATGAGTTTATTGGTCCAACACACAAAACACCACATGGCACTTGAAGTTCTTAGGTTATAAATTTTCTTATGAGGCACTTGAAGGAACTCTGTTACATAATCAATGGTCTGTCGGCATAAAAATAAGCTTTCACTTTTTGCATGTACAGTGAGAATTATTTGGTTCCAAAAAAATTTTTAAAGTTCCCATAGAAGGAGTCACATTCCTTAATCATCTATTTTGCACATGTATTGTGACTTCTGCAATAATCGTTTATTTCACCACGAATCTATAGAATGAGTTTGGAGTCTTCTAGTGAAAACTGAGGTAGGAAGTCTTCCTCTTTATTCTCTCTTCATCCTTTCTGTTCTGACAGGACCCTTAGCAGACATGTCTGCCTTTGGCAATAGGTCTACTCTATCATTATAGTGCCAACTGCCCAACAGTAAAGCCTAGTCATCACCCCCTCTCTTAACCCGCCCCCCCCCCAAAAAAAAGAAAAAGAATGGCAAGGGAGATGATAAAGCTAACTGAGGGAATCTGCTACCCAAGGAACAGTGCAGGCGGAACTGAGAGCCGGAGACCTCCTCTAAGCACCCTGTCCCAGATGGTTCACTTCTTCTGTGTCCCCCTCTTAATCCTTCTTCACCCCAGGCTTCCAGATAGCATCAGAGGAGAACTGGGAGGGTGCATTTTCCTTATCTCAGACACTTTCTCCCCAGGGCTTCAAACCACAAGATGAAGGTAAGTTTAGAAAGAAGAATCTCTGAGATTAAAGTATCAACTCTAAGTGCACCGAAATTGGTGTCTTTGATTTCAGCTCCGGGAAGCCACATCGCTGTCCTTGTGGTGGGAGACCTTAACGCACCGCAGCCCCCGTTCCCCAGCAGCTGTTGTTCTCCGGGTCTCTGGGCAACAGAGTTACAGGAGGAAGTTCAAGATCTTTTTTCATTGAGTCTTCAAGCTCGGGTAGCAAAAGGAAATCCTAGTTAAACCAGATTCTCCCAGGGTGTAAGCATATCTCATTTGAAGATCTCAGAAGTTTTAGCAACATGATTAACCGGCAGCAAGTATCCACCTTCCACCTTCCAGCTGCTGGCCTTCCAGCTTCAGATTTACTTCCCAGGCTCTTAGGGTTGTGAGAAGTGTTGGGCGAATATGGATGGGTCCCAAACGACTATTACAGAGTAATATGAAGCTCCTTTACCTTAGCTGTAGATACTCCTCAGAACATACTAGCTCATAATATATTAAGAAGGAAAGGCTAATTTGGGGAGATTTATATTAATTGCAATAAAACCAATTCAGAGCTTGAGCTCATAGTTAACTACATTTGGAGTGAGTTCTACTGTAAAGAACTCAAAGGATAATCTTTTATTTACACATTACCAGAAGGACTAAAGTGTATGCCTAAATTCACATTACATAGTGCAAGACTGAAATTTAATCATAATTGCTAGAGCATTGTCCTAATTGCCCAAATAAACAGAATTAAAATCACTTAAGGGTATTGCAGAGGTTTTTGATGAGTCAAATTGCTCTCTCTACTCATGCATGGGATTTAGCATAGAAAAGTCCTTGGAAGTCACCTAGTCCAGCACCTTCTTTCATAGATGATGAAAGTCATGCTCATAAGAGGTTAATGAGTCCTAACCGGTTAGGCTCAGTGGATAGAACGTCACCCTACAGACTGAAAGGTTTCAGGTTCGATCCAGTCAAGGGCATGCATGTACCTTGGTTGTGGGCACATCCCCAGTAGGAGGTGTGCAGGAAGCAGCTGATCGATGTTTCTCTCTCATCGATATTTCTAACTCTCTATCCCTCTCCCTTCCTCTCTGTAAAAAAAAAGAAAATCAATAAAATATATTTTTTTAAAATAAGAAGTTAATGGCATTCTCAAAATCACATAGCTGGCAAAATGAAATTGGAACTGAAATGTCCTAAAAACAAGAACTCCTTCCTGTCAACTTTTTGCTCCAATGCCAGATACTCAGATGAATTCTAAAACTCTGTTACTTTTCTAGATATTTCCAAACATCCTGTCGCTTTTGTATGTTATAAATGTTCATATCTAAGTCTGTGTCTGAATGTTAACCTTGACACCTTTTTTTGACCAGTCATAGATACAGATAAAGGGTACTTGGAATTGCCTAAAAATCTACAGAGCAGAAAGAAACAATCAAACTTAGCTTGAGGAATAATTTCCCAATTTTTAGTCAATCCCTCAGTGGTTTCCTATGGCTTTCATGGTACAATTTAACTCCTCAGTTTAACCCACAAAGCCAACTTCCCTTGCCTCACCCCCAGCTGCAAACTTTGCTGCCATTTCCCGCTTCTTAGCTCCCCATGCTCTCCCGTCTCCGGCCATATCAAACTACCTCCTGCAATTTCCATGTTCCGTGCCTCCATGTATTCACATGCATTGGTCTCTACTTGAAATGCCTTTCTTCTTTTTCATTTTGCTGACTTCTAGGAGTCTTTCTATATTCAAGTCAAACATCACGGAACACTTTCTGTGACCCACCATTTTAGAAAACTGTCTTCGCTGCACCCATACCATGCTGAACGCACTTGTCACAGCACTCGTCACACTTGATCATCAAACTTAATTTACTCTGTTTCTACTTCTGGACTACCATATATCCTTTGAATGACCAATTTTCTTGGGCCAAAGAAGAAAGGAGTCTCCCTCAGATTTAGAACGCAAAACCCTCGTGTATTAATCATGTCTTTCATTGTTTGTATTTTAGGATGCTTTGCTATCTATCTTGGGACCTTGCTGACCTAGGGGAGGCTGCCCCTCCCAGGGTTAGCTAATTCCTAGAGATAGCAAGGACTCCTCTGCAAGCACACCTTTCACATGCCAACCAACCAGCCAAAGGCTACACTGCCGGGCACTTTCTTTATCAGGCTCTTGCAGGGCTCTTACGCTCTAGGTTAGCATTCCCTGTTCTAATCACCCTGGGACCAGGTATCAGACAGCTTGAGACAGCCCTTACACCCCACAGCCTGCAATGATTCAAGCTAGCTGATTCTAAGCCTGCTTACCCTTTCCATTTCTTCCCCTGGAGACCACAATAAAGACTCTTGCCCCTGCATTTCTCCCATTCCTTCTGACTCCTGACAGACCCAGGTGCTTCCCCATGTGGCCCTGCAGACGGATATGTCCCCTACTCTTGGATATTGTAAGTAACAAACTATCTTTGCAGTAGTAGTTGCCTCCTGATCTATTGGGCATAGCATACCTGAATAATAGCAAAATCACATGTTAAAATGCTCTGTGCCCATACATGGGTACGAAACTTCAAAAGCAGATATGGTCAAGGCACATTTGAGGGAAAATCAGCACCATTTTCTCTCTGTAGGAGGCACTCTTATGTTTTCCTAAACTTTGTGTAAAACTTGGTACTTTGTCCTAAGATATAAGGTGCCATTTTTCTGGCCACCAAATGTGTAACAGAGTAGATGAGCTAATATAACCACTTATAATCTTATAAAGTGGTGATAAAGAGGTCCTTCTATCTAAATTTGGCAGACTGCATTGTTTGTAATCTTGCATGACAGAAAAAAAAATTCAAATAGTGCTTTTAGTGAGTTTCTCTTTTGACCTTTATAACAAAGAGTACAATGGTTATCACTATCCCCACTTTGGGGATAAGAAGACTTCTTGACAATGATCAAGAAGATCTTGAGAGATCTTGGCAGTTTCTTTGTGCCTCTGTTTTCTCATCTGTAAAATAGCAATAATGACACCGACCTCACTGGGTCGTTGTGCCTATGAGTAGGATAATGCACTTAAAGCACTTTGGACAAGACCACATATGTGGAGCAATTACTGTTAGGTGCTATTGTGATTTTGGTGATGATGTTACAGTTGCTTTAACACTAAACCCACACTTTTCAAATACACAATGTTGGTTCTTATTGTTATTTCCAAAAATACTTAAAATAATTTTCCTGAAATTTTCTAAGTGTAAACATATTTTTCATGAAACAAGATTTTTAAACATTAAAAACAAATTAGGGACCAGCAGAGAGATGCCTACTTGATAAAAGAATAGGGGGAGCAAATAGTGGCAAATTCAAATGAGAAGGGCATCACCAAGCATCTGTTTAAGTAAAAATATTCTTTCATCTCTGATCCTTGGAACAAATAGATAAAAGATTCTGTGTGTTGAAAGAAGTTTTAGATTTTCATCTGGGTGTATAATGTCAACCTCCAGGGTGGCTGACTACTGAGTGACTATGCTTTCTCACAGACTGTGGGCAGGCTCCCAGGTTAGGAGTCCATTCCTCAGGATTTAATCAATGGCCCACAATTTGTGGCCCTAGGTTTAAATTGTTCTTATTCTCCCATTTTTCATCTCACCCATGTCTATGATTTTACCTGAGTATAGAGGAAATATTCAGTCTGGTAACTTCTTGGGTTCTTAGAAGCTCCAATCTCAGCAGCTGACTTGCAACACATAGCAGCAAGAGAGAAATGATGGATTGAGAAAATATTGGGATTCCAACCTTTTCTGAGAGCCAAAGACATTCAGAAAAAAAATAATAATTTTTAACACAAAAATGTATTTGGTTATTTTTTATATTAACTAAAAAAATAATTCTACTCTAAGGGGGCTGGAGACCTAATTTAAAGAATAGGCCTATGTCTACATTCAAAAGAGTTGAATTTTCATGAGGAATTTCTTTGTAGCTGTCTTTGATAAAGAAGTAGTTGGGAAGTTCAAGATGGCAGCATAGCCTCCCACAGTGTAGCCTCCCACAAATTTACAACAAAAATGCAGAACAACCATCACTCAGAACCACCTGAAATCTAGCTGAATGTAAGTTAGGGAATTGAATAAAAAGCACGTGGAGACTGGTAGGAGAAACAGAGACATGGGGCAGAATCTCAGAACCAGCTGGTCTTATATTCATGTCTGGTGGTTTAAAAGCCAGGGGCATATCTTGACTATGGAGGTTTCCCTGAGGAGTAATGTATTTCTGTCCACACCAGGCCCCAAGCCCAGGGTTCCAGTGCTTGGAAAAGAAGTCCCCATAACTTTGGGCTGTAAAAACCAACAGGGATTGTGGCTGAGTGACACAAAGGCTGTAGGAGGCCTAGGCAGTTCCTCTTAAAGGGCTCACACACAGAATTACTCAGTCTCACTCCCTCTGAGCTTCAGCTCTGGGGCAGCAGCTTAAAAGGGACCTGGGACATTCTGGGAGGAAATAACTTTTCTGGAATCAATTTTTCTGGAATCAGAATGAGAGCTAGAGGGGCAGCTTTCTCCCAAATAGAAGGGCTGACAGAGGCCAGTGTTCCTTTGCTGAGCCCTCTGCGACCCAGAGCCAATAGGCAGTAGCCATACTAAATCCATCAACCCAGCTCACACTTTTTTTCCCTGCCCTGAGATTCTGCCCTTACCTACTTGCAATGGCTTTTCCATACAATTGGCCTCTCTTGAATCATGCTTCAGACTTTCCTAAAATATCTCAAACAACCAGCAGCTGGTCTCAGCATGCTCCATATCTCTCGACTGTGGCCTCAGACCCGACACTAGCAGCAGTCCACTCTAGTTCACAGCTTCGCATCTCCTGGGCACCTCCAATAAACATAAGGAGAAATCTGCAGATTGCTTTGTAGCTCAGGCTGGGTGGCCCCTGGCAAAGCTCAGGCAGAGGCTAACTTTGCACCTCCTGGGAGGCCCCAGAGCTAGTGCATCCAGCGGTCAGCTTCAACCACACCAACTTATAACCCTTGAACAAGTGACAACTCAAAGGGCAGACTCAGTGAGCACCAAAGCCTCACTGAAGCAAGTCCTGCTCCATTGGGTCACCTCTTGCATAGCAGTTCTTCTACTGTAGTCACAGCTGATCCTTGCAACCAACTGGCCCCAGGTCAATCCTTCCCAGTGACACCAACATCAATCAGGGCTCAACTACAATAGGACAGGGCACACAGCTCACACAGGAGTGCATCTGGAATGCCCAACTCAGATGCCTGGAGAGCCTGAGCCACTGAGCCCTACAGGAAACCTACTACACAAGGTCACTCTACCAAGTCTGGGAGACATAGTAGATCTACTTCATTTCACAGAAACAAACACTGGGAAGCAGCCAAAATGTGGAGACAAAGAAACATGTCACAAACGAAGGAAGAGAAATCTCCAAAGAATTAAATGAAATGGAAGCAATAAAACTACCAGATACAAAGTTCAAAACAATGATTATAAGGATGCTTAAGGAACTTAATGAGAATTTCAAGAACTTAGTGAGAGCATCAACAACATCAAAAAGGACCCATCAGAAATGAAGGATATACTAACTGAAATAAAGACTAATTTACAGGGGATCAACAGTAGAGAAAACCAAGAATTTGGAAGATAAAGAAGAAAAAAACACCAAATCATAACAGAAAAAGGAATCCAAAAATATGAAGCTAGTGTAAGGAGCCTCTGGGATAACTTCAAGCATACCAAGATTCACATCATGGGGATGATGAAGGAACAAGAAATTAAAAACCTATTTGAAAAAATAATGACAGCTCTAGCTGGTTTGGCTCAGTGGATAGAGCATCAACCTGTGGACTGAAGGGTCCAGAGTTCGATTTTGGTCAAGGGCACATAACTCAGTTGCAGGTTCTTGGCCCTGGTCAGGGTACATGCAGGAGGCAACCAATCGATGTGTCTCTCTCACATTGATGTTTCTCTTTCTCTCTGTCTTTCCCTCTCCCTTCCACTCTCTCTAAAAATCAATGAAAAAATAACCTCAGGTGAGGATTTAATAATAATAATAATAATGACAGAAAACTTTCCTTACCTGGTGAAAGAAATAGACATACAAGTCTAAGAAGCACAGAGACTCCCAAACAAGATGAACCCAAAAAGGCCCACATTAAGACACATTATAATTGAAACCCCAAAGATTAAAGACAAAAAGAGAAAAGCAGTTACAAAGGAGCACCCATATGAATGTCAGCTGATTTCTCAACAGAAATTTTGCAGACCAGAAGGGAGTGGCAAGAAGCAAGAACCTACAACCAAGATTACTTTATCCAGCAAAGGTATGATTTAGACTTGAAGGTCAGATAAAAAGCTCCCAGACAAGGAAAAGCCAAAGTAGTTCATCATCACCAAACCAGCATTATATGATAGGTTAAAGAATTTTCAAGAAGGAGGGGGAAGAGGAAGAGAAGGAAGAGAAAGAGGAGGAGGAGAAAACATAAACAATAAAATGGCAATAAATATCTATCTATCAACAATAGAATCTAAAAATCAAAATAAACAAGCAGAACAGAAACAGACTCAGAGATACAGAGAATATTTTGACAATTGCCAGATGGGAGGTGGATAGGTGGAAAAGGAGAAAGGATTAAGAAGTACAAATTAGTAGTTACAGTGTAGTCATGGGGATATAAAGTACAGCATAGAAAATATGGTAGTATCAATACTAATAACTATGTAAGGTGTCAGATGGGTATGAACTTTCTTGGGGTGATCACTTAATAAGTTTTATATTGTCTAATTACTGGGTATACACCTTTAATATAATATTGTATCTCGACTGTAACTGAAAAAATAAAAAGTGGTTTTTAAAAAGAAGAAACAGTTGGTTCAACACAATTACCTAAAGAATCTTTGCAGTCAGTGACTATAATAAGGTTAACATTATTTCCTGGGGAATAATAGGTACCAGTAACTTAAATCTGTGAGGGGAGGGGATTCAAAGTTATATAGGGGCTCAAAGTACTACTTGGGCTTGTTTTTGAGCAGGGGCCTTGGGATTTAGGCCCACTGATCCCCAGCAGAGAGGAGAGATGGATGGGTGGTCTTTTAATCCTGTAGATGAGCCCTTCCCCAAATCCTTCACACCCTTCTGTAGCAGAGGCCAGCTGTACTACTATCACCAATGAAATCAAGAGAGCAGGTCTGAAAAGGACAAGGGAAATATCCCCTGTAGCAGCACTTTGGTGTCTTACTACATGTGAAAATATGATTCTGGAATTCTCAAGTGCCTACTGAATTACTAAAGTCGGAAGCTGATGTATTTCACAGCCCTAACAAAACCGAAGAACTTTCAGGGAGCCCTCTATTACGTGTTATCCAGCAGCACCAATTGGAGAAGTGGTGTTTATCAGCCTCGCTTTATTAAGCAGCTTAAATAACCACTAAAACCAAGAAGGCCCAGAAAGCAGCAAAAGTTTAATGATTTCAAAGAAGGGTCAGAAGGTCCTCTCTCTGGCAAAGCCAATTCTTCAGGTGGAGAAGGGGTAAGAGGAAAGTGACAGCACAAAGAAGACTGGCAAATAAGAGAAGAATTAGAAAACGTCAAGAAGGACTCAAAGGTAAGGTGAACTTCAAGACCAAAGAGTGAGGCAAAAGGACAAACTGTCAAGCATGGCACAGACTGTCTACTATCTATTGTCTCCGTGTGGGGTTGCTCACCCAGTGGGTAGAGTTTAGTCCTTCAAGTGGTCTACACACACACACACACACACACACACACACACACACAGGCACAACTCTGCATTTACATATGGAAGAAAAGGAAACTCATTTTGGAAACACCCTCAAAATACATACATCTATCTACACTAACCATAAGATGATAACACAACAGACAAACACTGAGGTGGAGGGATGGGGTGGAAGTGGGGAAACATTCACAGGAGAGGTGTGTTAGAAGTCTGGATCCATGGTCCTCAAACTTGTCTGCACAGTAGCTCTCACTGGAGCCTAATGTTAACCATCTCAAGGCCCTGATCACACACCAAACCAACTAAATCAAGAATCTCTGGGGGAAGAATGTAGGCATCTGAATGGTGTTTTCACTCCTCAATGTGCAGTCAAGTTTTGAGAACCTCTAAGCAAGATCTAGCTGCCCCACCAACCAGCCATAGAATCTCTGGCAAGACACATAACCTCTGCCTCAGTTTTCCCATCTGTATATAGGCGGTTGAGCACATGCTTTGAGGTCCCTCCTGACTCTATCGTCTATCAGTCAATCCGCTTGACATTTGCTGGTATTGTAACAGGGCAGGTGTAGCAGAAAAAGGAAGAATCTACACACCCACACTATTTTGTGCAGCCAATCTGGGAGCATTGTTTACTCTCCTGCAGTGAGCTTTACTTAAAATGACTTTATTTGTTTAACAGTTTAGAGGACCTCTGCAGGTAGCCTCAGGAGCCCATTCACTTCATTAGCATTAAATCAACAAGCAGGCCTTCTTTCTGCCTCTCTTGAGCAGGATTAATGGATTTTGGCATGATTTGTGCATCTAGCAGCAAAACCTCGTGCTGAGAAAGCTAGCAGGCTTGACTAATTCCCAGCAGTGCTAACTTCATAAACTTACTTTAAGCTTTTAACTTTGACTGAAGATTAAAGGTAATGACTTCACGCTGTTAAGTTTGAATGCATGATACTTAAGAGGTATAAAAAAACTATACAAAAATGACACACTATTTGATAAACTAATATTATATATAGATGTTTATATGTGTGTGTGTGATTTTTATGCTTATAAAAATGCTCAGTTTTGTGTATCTAAAAAGGATCCTCTAAAACACTGAGATTTATGTAATAAATAATCATTACACTAAATAGAGTATTGGTAGCTGCGTATATAAAGTGTAAGCATGAGAACCTATGGTTAGAATGTCGTATATATGCTAATAGAAGCCCAGTTTTATGTGAAGCTACAATGTAACAGTCTATTGAATACGAATAATTTTCTAAGAAGCAAAATAATCCCCCCCCCAAAAAAAATTATTCTACTCAATGAGACCAGTTATCGCCTATAAAGAATCCTTGTGCTTTCTCTGAACCCTATGCTTGTGCTTTTTCTTCTAGTCTTAAATTCAGAATTCAGAGAAGTCCACATGAAGAAGGGGAACAGGGAAAATACAATATTTCCAGCCCATCTGATAAGACTACATAAAAGCTTTTGATCAAAGGGTCTTAAGTGTACTTTACTGGTGTGACAAACAACATTTTCATCCCTTTATTAGATTTATTTTTTTCTTCTGAAAACTGCAGTGACCAGAGTATGGTTTGTGAAAGAAAGCTGGCAGGGTTGTGTTCTTTGATTCCTAATTAACACCTTCGGTCTCAAAAGAGAACCAACAGAAATACCATAAAATGTTGCAGCTGCATTGTGATTCCGCTTGGTTGGTTTGTTAAAAGTCGGCTGGGCATTGGCAGCTGCCATAAAGGGAACGCTCAATGGATGTTTTGTATTGTGTCCACTGAAGTGAAAGAAGGCAACCATTTTACTTTTTTCAAATGGGCAGCTGCAGAGGGAGGTTTAAATGGAGCTAAATACAAGATTTACTGTTAATTTATAGTAAATACATACAGAAAAGAGAACCTAAATCTTATGCTTTTACAGTCACGAAACAGAGATTCTAGCAAGAAGTCACTAAGGACGGTGATTTTGGAGCGTTTCAGCGAGTGACTTGGGGAATTTGGCAACAAGGAATAGCATTCATTCTTAAAATCAAAACAGCCTTTTTGAAAGAGCTGACTAAGCCAAACGCGTTAGAAAAATTGACATTTCCGCTTTGCAAGGTAAAGGTGTATCTTTTCCTGGCCTTGGTAATAGGACTCCCCCCTCCCCCTTACTGAAACCCTAAAATCTGCTCGGATTGGAGCTGAGTAAGAGTCCATGCACCCCTACCTCACTTTTTTTTTTAAAAAAAGAGCGTGGAGTTGAATTTTGCCTTGGGTAGGGGAATAAAGGAGGCATTTAACTCTGGCCAGATAAATCTCACCCACATTCAAAAATGCAATTAAGGAAATATGTAAATCTAGATGTTTCATCAAACGCTAGCTAAGGGGTTACTAGTTCTCTTCGAACACAATGACTGAACTAAAGAACTTTAGTGTCTGTGTAAGAACCATTGTCCCAGCCACGGTCCCTGTTGGAAACAGAGTCCGGCCCGGCCGTGGGAAATACCTACATATTTGACACAGGCCCTATTTCTGAGAGAAAGGGGAAAGAGGAAAAGAAAGTATGGCGATTTTACTGTTGCATTCTAATCAGCCATGATCTGCCTAATTTGCTTTGATCAGGAAGATAAACTAATTTTTCTATGGGCTGGGTAGAAGTAATTAGCAAGCCAAAAGCTTTCATGTTGTTTCAAAAGACCTAAAGTAAAGAGGATCAGAAATTGTAATGGCGGGGAGTTAAATACATCTTTTGGGCTCCTCCGAGAGCATTGTTAGTTCAAAATGGGATGCTGACACAGAAGCGGAACTCCAGTTGAAGATAGTTTCGTGGGCTGCACCCCCGTTGTAAATTCTGAGACCCACAAAGCCATGTAACTACGCAGGATGGCCAAAGGGTGGTTTATAATTGGTGTCTGTGTCACGCAGCCCCGGTCTTTTGTGGGGACACCTTTACCTTCGTGTGAAAAGGGAGTGAGTATTGCCTAGTTTTAGAACACTGTGGGTTTTTCCAGAAGCTCTGCATTTCTCGTTTGTTACATGTAAGCTGTTGGGGTCGTTGGACGTGTTTTCCTTGAACCCTGAGCCACTTGCTCCCTAAAGTGCACAGACACAGGCAGCTTGGGATCCTCTAACCCTTGGGTATACTGGAGTAGGATCTAAGATCAAACTGCGAAAGCTAATCAGGAACTTGACTCCACAGATGCTTAAATTTCACAGCCTGGTTCACTGGGTTTTGTGCCAGTTACCAACTTCAATCATGCCGCGTCCTCCTGTCTTTTTTTTTTCTTAAACACCCAAACACATGTAGTTATTAGATGAGAAGGAAAGATTTTGGAATATGGGATTTTGTTTCTTAAGGGAAAAAAAAATCTGTTTAGTGTGAACGTTTTTTCTTGTTGATATGACCTTTGTGTTACTTCCCATTCCAGGCTGTTGTACAAGATACAGTATCTGTAGCCCTACTGTAAACTTAATTGCTTTTTTGGCTACTAATCTCCTTTGCTGAGTTCTTAGATGCCAAAGTGTGCATTTCATGTCAAACTCAGTGTGTCTTTAAAATACGTGGATCTTTTAAAAGGATCTCTCTGTGAGGTTGGAGCTCACTAGGTTTCAAGGTTACACAGAAACTATTAATTCCAAAGGAAACGAGAAAATATGATTTTAAGGCCACGATTTTATCTTGTTTGTTAAATTGTTTAAAATAATTTGACTGACTTTCTCATGTTTTTCTGCTCTTTTGAGGAATCTGCAGTCAACACTGTAACTCTTTTATCATTGTTTAAGAAGTTCTTAGTAATAGCAGTGTTCAAAATTGCAAATAAGCCTGTCTTCATTTTGTTGTTAACTGTCAAATGTCTAGCAAAGATTGATTCTTGAGACTAAGAATGCAACCTATGGCCAGGGGGAGATGTTTAACAGTGTCAACTTCATGTTCCTGCCTATTCATTCATTCATTCATTCACATCATTAATGTTTAATGATTGCCTACTTTGTGCTAGATGCGGAGGATATAGCAGCACACAAGGTGGACAAAATCCGTCTTTGCAGGGAAGACAGACCTTAAGCGAATGCTTATTTTAAAGTATATTAGGATTCCGAAAGGGCTCTGATGGAGCCTGGGAGTGCACCAAAGGAGGACTGCCAGGTCTTGGTGGTCAGGGAAGACTGCCTTTAGGAAGTGGCATTTTTTTCTGAAACTGGGAGGTCTTTTGGAGTTGGCCAGAAAAGGAGAGGGAAAGAGGATTGTAGACAGACTTCCCCCATTTAAGTCTGAGCACTGGTTGAATTTCCCTCTACGCATTCTGCAACCGTAATGTACAGGGTGATGCTGAGGACCCCTTCAGTACCTTGTCCTGAGCGAGGTAGGCCCTAACACGGTTCCCCCAAGGGGGCAGGATCCTCCTTTGAGATCTGACCTATCCTTACTAAGAATTCCCTTAGAAAGGAACTTCAAGGGGCCCTGCCGTTTCTGGTCTCATTCAGTGTATCCTCGGCTTTGCTAGCTTGTAGTTTTACTGGGCACACCAAACTCCTTTTCAGTCAGGGCAGTAATTGTGTTATATGTGGACCTGTATGTTTTCCCTGGGTTAGACAGGGAACCAAGAAGATGAAGGAAAGACTTTTCCATTTGTCCTCTCATTCACAGTAGACCCTTCCGTTGTCTGATCACAGGCAAAGCTGGTCAGACCTAAGGGTGCACATTTATTCGTTCTTTTAATTATACCTAACATGCATTTGGTACTTACTATCAGGCAGGTTCTGAACTAAGCCCCAGAAGCAACGATGAACCAAGGAACAGCCTCTGCTCTATGATGCTCACACTTTGGTTAAGGAAGAGAGGCAAGTGAACCGAAGCGGTGTTGTGATTAAGTCTCATTCGAGGATGAGATCGGACACTCCTCATTGGAATCCTGGCACTGCCATCTACTACCCTGGGCAAAAAAAAAAAAAAAAAAAATTGAACTCCTCTGTGGCTTCAGTTTCCTCATCTGTAAAACACATTTCTCACAGGGGTTTCAGGAGGGTTGTTACCTGAGAGCGCTTAGAACAGAGCCTGGCAGGCAGTAAAGACAAGGTGAGGGTGGGTGTGATTAGTGGAGGTTGATATGAAGTCGTATAGGATATGAAGGTCTAGGATGCATAGACCTGGAGCATTCATTCCACCTGGAGTAGAAAATACTTCTCAAAGAGGGTTGTGTTTGCTCTTAGCTGTTGGGGCAGATTTCCTCACGTGGGCGGGGCGTGTCCTTCATCAGGAACCACCACACCAGCAGAGGCTCAGGAACGTGAGTGCACGCGGAAGGAAATGTTCCCATTTGCTGTCTGTGAGACAGCAATGACTGGGAGTGAGAGACCCATGAAGAAAGAGAATACAAAACTCCTCTGAATGGCCATAAGAACTCATGAGGAGAGACGGAGAGGTTAGGGTGGAGAAGTTTCCTAAAGTGCAGTTCAAATCCTGACTGACACCTGCCAGGTAAAGTCTCAGAGCTTTATTCAGGGTTTTCTTAACGTGCCCGGGGCCCTCCACAGTACCCCAGGCCCTCCGCTGTGGACCGGGCCCTCCACAGTAGGCCAAGGCTCGGAGGCCCAGGGTTTTAATCTTACCCTGCAATTGATTAAGTATATGATTCAAAGATACCATTTTACCCTTTCTGATCTGTTCTGTCATCTGTTAAATGAAAGAATTCATCCGGTGTCCATTTTAGTGCGAATGCCACGCTGGATTAACGTTATATACAGCAAGGAATGCTTAGCATGCAAATTAATGCCTCTAAGCATGTTTAATGCACAGGCATTTCATATCCATGTGCCAGTGGGAAAGTAGAAGTGGAATCAGATTGGAGGCATCCTCCATAGCCAGCTTCTTCTTTTTTGTTTTTAATATGTTTTTATTGATTTTAGAAAGGAAGGGAGGGAGAGGGTTAGAGACAGAAACATCGGTCGGCTGCCTCCTATATGCCCCTACTGGGGATGGATGAAACTAGAAACCCAGACATGTTCCCTGACCAGGAATCTAACTGGTGACCTCTTGGTTCATGTGTCAGTGCTCACCACTGAGGCACACCGGCCAGGCATAACCAGCTCCGTTTATCAGGCGCCAGCCAGCTCCAATTCTTCCTCCTCCCCGACCTAGCGCTTCCACCCCCACCTGCCTGAGACTTCAGTTCTATTTCCAATTATAAAAAGGATTCATTTTCTTTTTTTCTCTCTGCATCCTTTCCCATCCCCCAGAATAAGAACAAATGAACGAGTGGTTTCTGGATGGCGCTCTCAACTCCATTGTATCTTGAAACTCAATCCCGCTGGCTTCTGAGGGGCTGCCGTGGGCATTGTCTCTGCTGGAAGCAGAGCCGTGACAGCTCTTCCCCCGGAGTCGCTTCTTATCCACTCCCATGGCCAGAGCCCCCCTCCTTTAGGGCCATAATCTCAACTCTTGCACCTTTTCTGGTCGTCAACACTGCAGTGTTTACAGAATCCAGTTCGGCTTTATCTGGACCGCCAGGCTCCTGATGACCTCGGAGTCCTCCCCTCCCCACATCCCCTTCCCTCACCTCTCAGAAGGGACGTGTCCTGCCTCTTTCTCAAAGCTATCCCCCACCCGGGATTCCCCTCGTGTCTCCTGGGACCCATGTTTTATTCATTCGCCGAACTCTTACTCTGAGGGTGCTGTGCAAGGTGCTATGGGAAGACACAAGATGAAGACGGTATCAGTCCATTTTCTCCTGAAAGTTCAAAATCTAAAAGGTTGGTTTCACTACATACGGTGTTGAATTCGGTAGCCTGGAATGTTACCTGATAAAGAGATTCCTACTTAAATACAGTTGTCACGTTAACACCCTCTATTTCTCCTCTTTAGTCTATGTATAAGCATGTTACCCACTACCTGGCACATATAAGTAGTACATAAATATTTTCTATGGGTGGCATGAGGATGCCTCTCTGTGTCCTATAATTTCCTCAAACTTTCCCCTTCTCCTCCCTGTCACTGCCAACATCCTTGAAAGAGAAGGCTATATTCACTGCCACAAGTTCATTACCACCCACTCACTCTTTCATTCCTTTTGAAATCAGCCTGCCACCCCCACCATTCAACCAAAATCACTCTCTCTTACCCACCACCAATGACCGCCTACCGTCAAATCCAGATGGTCTTTTCCTCTGCCCTCCGCCATCCCAGACCACCCTGCAGCGCGAGACTGCCAACCACCCCCTCCCCCACCCTAAGCAGAGTGGATGTGCCACAGCTCCGGCCTCAAATGCACATGTTCTGGAATCTGCCAGACCTGGGTTTGGCCACAGTCCAAAGCTCAGTTTCCTTATCTAGGAAATGGGGCTAATAAAGTCTATTATCTGTGTCTGGCACACACACACGCTCAGCCTCCTAATTGCTCTCCTTTACCTCACTCGCACCTCACACATGAGCCGCTGCCAAATTAATCTTTCTAAACTTCATAATGATCATGTCACTTAATGATCATGTCACTTCCCTGGTCAGATCGTTTCAGCAGCACCAGGGACTGGAGAGCTCCAAACCTGTGGTCCTGCACACGACCTGCCCACCGTCAGCTCCACCAGTGGGAGCCCTGGAGGACTGGGATCTGGAGACAGTTCCCTGGTGTCTGCGTGGCCTCTGACTAGTTTGCATTCAGTATCTCTTTTACCTCTAGTGCCTGCCCTAGCAAGTTGACTAGAGTAATTTACAGCTAAAGCTCCTCCTTAGCTCTAAAATTCTATGACTTCACCTTTTAGACTTATTTTTCCCCACCTTTTCTTCAAGTTTTCTATTCTTCTGGCAAATTGCCTGGACCCCATTTTCCTAACTTGCTCCTTGCTTTCCTGCCCCTTACCAGTCCCTCTTCCCCATGCGCATGTGTGAAAATCCTTCCTCGGGCTCTTCTCAAGTGCCATCTTCTCTGCCATGGTCAGGAGGAATTGTCCCACCCAGTGGATGCCAATCACCCGCTTGAGTGGTGCATTTACATCAGTAAGTCCTGTTAGGACCACAGCAGTCTTCTCCCTCTTTCCCCGGCCACACTGGCTTACCTTTGCTGATTCTGTCTTCCTGTTGTCAGCTTTCACTTTGCCACCGTGTTCTTAAAGATCCACTGTGTCTTAACATAGTCTAGTGCAGAGGTGGGCAAACTTTTTGACTCGAGGGCCACAATGGGTTCTTAACCTGGACGGGAGGGCCGGAACAAAAGCATGGATGGAGTGTTTGTGGGAACTAATATAAATTCAAAGTAAACATCATTACATAAAAGGGTACGGTCTTTTGGGGGTTTTTTAATTCAATAGTTTTATTCACCGGATCCGGCCCCCGGGTCATAGTTTGCCCACTCCTGGTCTAGTGTCTCAAATCCAACATCTTTACCCAAAGCTTCTAAACCTTACCTGAATGTCCCAGATTACTTTAGTTCTCTCATCTGGCAACCACCCCTCAGGGCAAATGTAAGCTAAGGTAGCTGAGCTCATACATGGAGACCATGGGCTATAAGAACCTTGAATTTTTAATATTGATTTGTCGTGAACTAAAGTTAGCATACAACATTTACAAGTTAGTATAAAATCAGCACATAGGCAAAAATGTACAAAAAAACTTCTACTATCATATATTACATATTATATACTATATTTTATTTAAAATCTCTTTATAGTATTATGGTTGTAGCCCATTTAGCCACTTAACCATAGAATAAATAAAATTATAAATATTTCAATGCACTTATACATTAAATGTTTCATAACTGGAGCAAAATCAGAATCACTGATGGAGAATTTTTTTTTTAAGTCTACAGTTTTAGATATTATCCTATCATCCTAGAGATTCTGATTTGGTAGATCTGGAAATTAAAGTGAGCATCTGTTTTTGAATAGTTCTACAAGTTATCAAGATCACTGGGTTACTGCCCAGCTGGTGTGGATCAGTTGGTTGGGCATCTTCCCATGCACCAGGAGGTCGCTGGTTCGATTCCCAATCTCTTTCAGCAATGTTCTCTCTCTGTGTCCCCCTCCCTTCCTCTCTCTGAAGTCAACATATGAAAAAAAAAATCACTGAATCACACAATTTGAGGAGTTGTGCAATGCTGACTCTAAGCAGCGACCTAGAGTAAATCTGATTGTATTTTCTCTTTACCCAGACTTTAACATCAGAAACATTTGGGATAGGATCTTAGCTTTGTCACTTACTAGAAGTGTGACTTTGAGCATCTGTAAAATGGGACAATGATAGCACTCACTGTGGAAGAAGATAAAATTAGATGGACTCTACAAAATACTCAGAACAGCATCTAATACACAACAAGTAATAAATGTCAACTGTGATGATGACAATGATGATTATTTAAGTCCCTTTCTTCAAATCTCTAACCTGCCACATAGCTTCAAGACCAATTTTCATAGTACTGAAGGAAATATTAATATAAATTAATCTATCACTCCACTTTTAAAGATTAGTATCTCTCATTTTTATTATTTTTCTGTAGGTTATCAGAATAAATTTTAGAACATGAGTTATAATGTTTTGTATATGTAATATACGTGTGTGTGTGTGTGTGTCTGTGTGTGTGTGTGTGTAATCTTTAGCTCATCAAGTGATCATATAAAAGTTCTTGACTTTGTCTGACTTTTAAGCCACACTTCTTTGAGAGGCTTTGAGAAGCCTCTGCCAGAATATATTATTATTATACAGTAGACATAAATGCTAGTTTTAAAAAGATTATTTAAAGCATGTTTATTTGCACTGTGATAAGTTTCACGTCTGTTTCCTTGACAAGTATCTCAGTGTAAGATTCTAGAAAGACAGGAACTGTGTAGAATCCCCTGAGCCTAGCACAGTGCCTGCCACACAATACGTGCCAAGTTAGTATTTGTTGAGTGAGAGGAAGAAAGAAAGATGGGAGAAAGGGAAAACCAGGAGTCATGCATAGCATAAACTTTGAACTAAATGTGAAATATAAAAAAGATAACCTCAACCCACCAAAGTTTACAATCTGGCAAGGGGCATGTGACCTATTCAGAAATGTACCATTCAACACATTCAGTAATTGTCATAGGAAGATGATGGCTGACCAGAGAGGTTAACATAAATATAGGAGAGATAGGGCTCCAGGCTGATTCAGAAGGTGATCATCCAAGTTAAGAAAATCAGAATTATATCAATTGTAGCCCTTGAGTAGACAGAAGGGAAAGTCCTTATTAGAGTAAGTTTTAACAGGATAGATGGTGTGAGGATATGTATGTTATCTGAATTAAGTACATTCAGTATCATAATAGTTTTTATTTCTTCTAGTAGTGACACTTAATTTGAACATTAAAAATTGACATGAGATTTTTTTATGTTTAGAAAACAAAGTGTAAGTTAGAGAAGAAAAGCTATCCTGGGCAGAAGGCTCAGACTTTGAGATTTGAGTACATTAGCCTCCTTATCCATGAAAGATATGTCCCAAGATCCCCCCAATGAATACCTGAAACCACGGATAATCCAAACCCGGCATAGCTTTTTTTCCTATGCATATCTATAATAAAGTTGAACTTATAAAGTGGGCAATTTCATGAATAGAAGATTTGTTTTTACCATAGATGGTAGCAACTTCTGTATACAATTTTCCTTCCCCTTAGTTGAGAACTTCCACCTTTTTATTAAAGGAAGCATCTTACAAGGAGTTCTCTTTGGCATATCCAATTTGCAAGCATCATTACTCTTGGGCTTTGAAGCCATTATTAAGTAAAATAAGGGTTACTTGAACACATGCATTGCAATACCATGACGGTGGATTGGATAAACTAGATGGTACTACGTGTGGGGAGCACATACAGAATGGAGACATTGCACAAAGGGATGATTCACCATTCTAGCAGGATGGAACGGGGCATGCGAAATTTCATGATATGCATCAGAATGGTGCACGATTTAAAATTTATGAATTGTTTCTTTGGGGAATTTTCCATTTAATATTTATGGACCTCGGTTGACTGTGAGTGACTGAAACCAAAGAAAGTGAAACCACAGATAAGGGGGTACTTTGGTATAGAAAATTTCTTGGGGCATAGCCCCCGGATCAGACCTGTAGGGAGAGAGGGGAGTGGAGGAGGCAGGATTGAGCAGAGGGAGAAGTTGAACTGAGATGAGGTTGCAACAAAGTCCTCAGCCAATCCCATAGGGAACCCTAATATCAGGATGGTCCTTCAGATGTGTCACATCTCACAATGGCCAGTTATTGGATGTAGGTCTCCTCTTTTTACCCACCCCTCCCCCCAGTGTGACCTTGAGCAAGGAGGTTCACTTTGATTGCTCTGCCTCAACGGGAGCCCCAGCTAGCTGTGGGGGTGAGCAATTCAGCCCTGAAGTGGGGCATCTGGGCAGCATGCCACAGCACCCCCTACAGTTTAGTCTGGAAGAGGGAGGAACAGGTATTGCTGTCATGTTTCTTAGGAAAGCAGAGTTGACTTGCCAAAATAAAGCAGTGCTACTCTGAGAATGCCCAGCCCTCAGTAGGATCCTGAAAATGATCTCAGATTAGAACCCTCCTCCTCCTCCACTTTTTTTTTCTTCTGTACCACAGGCTCCTTTAGCTTTCTAGCCAGTTCCTTTTCTATCTTAATCGTAGGTATGTATGTTTGTGCATTTCTACCGTCCCAAAGAATTTTATGCTCTTTGGCTTTCCTCCATGTCTTTTAAACAAAACTGTCTCCTGGGATTCCTCGGGGAGGTACAGAAAAGCCACCGAATAATACCATGGTAGCTCAACTCCATCTCCCAACCAGCTGCATACACTCCCTCTCTTACTGCATCTATACTCTCCTGGTCCATTTGGGTAAGCCTCCCGCCATTTAACACCGGGTGCAAGTATGCTTCTCAATTGCTCTTAGAAACTTACCTCAAAACTCACTCTTTAGGTAACATAAACTGGTTGGAAATGAGAAAACAAGTAGTCTGGTAATCCACAGCACAAAGGTTACCAAATGGCCACTTCCTGACCACTCAGAAAAACCTAAATAAAAATAATGCAGTGTGAAACAACAGCAGCAAGGATGTTTTGTTGGTCTTCAACTATGAACTTCTGAAAGGCAGTAACTGCACCTGCTCTGTGCTCCTTTCCATTGCACAATGTCTAGCACACTGTTAGAACTCAATAGAATGAGATAATTTTTTGTCCAGCCCTGCACCTGGGAAGACTGGCAGGCTGCCACCAACTAGTGGCTGGTGTACTCGAGTGATTCCTGCGCCTTTACATGGAAGTAGAAAGTCATGAATTAGCGCTTCTAGACAGGCCACTATGAGGATCATCTATTGCATATAACAGTGTTTTGTTTGTATTTTTTGATGAGGACAACGTATATTGGTATAATCCTTATTTATGAATCAAGGAGAATTGAAGTAGCAAGGCAGATTATGAAATTATATTACTTCTGGCCAAAACCCGTTTGGCTCAATGGATAGAGCATCAGCCTGCAGACTGAAAGGTCCCACATTCGATTCCGGTCAAGGGCATGTACCATGATTGCGGGCACATCCCCAGTAGGGGGTGTGCAAGAGGCAGCTGATCTATGATTCTCTCTCATCAATGTTTCTAACTCTTTATCCCTCTCTCTTCTTCTCTGTAAAAAAATCAATAAAAATATATTATAAAAAAAGAAATTATATTACTTCGTATCACCAACCTTGAAAGGGTTTAATATTCCTTCATTTCATTTTAGCAAAGGTTTTATTTTATTAAATAGAATTTTTAAAACTGTCTTTGTTCTTACTAAGCTCAAAGTAATTCAGGATTTCTTGCTCAGTAAAGTATTAGATAGTATGACTATAAGGGTACCATGTAGAGAAAACTCATCTTGCATTAACACCTTTAAACTTAATGGGGAGATAATGAAGAAATGCAAAGTCAATGTAGTAGATTAGATAAAAGTTATTTTATTTGGGGTCTAAAAAGAAAGCAACACAAAAAGATGCTCTGCATGATGATGCTCTATGATTTTTCATGATGGTTCTATTTTCCATTTGGGTTGCCTGCCAAAACAAAAGCAAAATGGATGCTACATGTGATTAATATTTCCCTCTGGCCAAAACCGGTTTGGCTCAGTGGTAGAGCGTCGGTCTTCGGACTGAAGGGTCCCGGGTTGAAGGATTCCGGTCAAGGGCATGTACATTGGTTGTGGGCACATCCCCAGTGGGGGGTGTGCAGGAGGCAGCTGGTTGATGTTTCTCTCTCATCGACGTTTCTAGCTCTCTATTTCTCTGCCTTCCTCTCTGTAAAATATCAATAAAATATATTTTTTTAAAATAATAATAAAATAAAGTGTGGAGCCCACATTAATATATATATATATATATATATATATATATATATATATATATATATTTCCCTCTGCCTGCTCTGACCTTTTATGAGTAGTATCTAGGGGAGGATCTGGCAAATAATAAGGAACTGAAAAATTAAAAGGCTTTCTTGGCTATCTAGGTGTGGTTGCCATTCTCAGACTTTCCAAAGACTTTCCAAATCTAAGGAAGCTGAGGAGATAGAAACATAACGATGGCTCTTTGGGGAGCTGTTATTTAATGAAACTGGCAACATGTCCTTCTTGAAAACAAGGAGAATGCAACTGATGGTAACATTGCAGTGAATCTGGGGCGATAATGTGAGCTACCAAAATAGTTATTTGAGACAGGATCTGCATACTTGGAGTATGAGGAAGGCAAAAAGGAAAATAATGTAGACCAGGTTTTGTTGTTGTCTTTTATTTTTTTAAAAAAAACAAAAATAGTCACCATTTACAATGTGCCAGACGTCCCATATGCTATCTTATTTAATCCTGATATCAAACCAGTGAGATTTGTCATTTCTACTCTATAAATAAAGAGTATCAGAGACATTAAGAAATTGTCCAAGGTCACAACCTCCTAGATTATGTAGAGAGAGGATTTAAAAAGAAGACCGTCTGATTTCAAAGCCTATGTCCAAATGTGAGCTTTCCCTGAAGATCAGCTGTGATGGCTATTTTAACTTGCTTTCAGAGGGATGAAGATTGAATTAATAAAAAGTTATATTCAAAGGAGGTGAGAATAATTGTACGTTTGAGAGAGAGCTGTTGAAGGTTTCACTGGTTTGGCAGTGCGTTTGGAGTGAATTTGGCCTGAAGAACGGGGGACACAATGAATGCCAAGGGGACTCAATCCTGAAGATCCTAGACAGTCCCCATTTGTGTTTGTTTTCAACACCTGTCATCTCAACTGTGTCTCTAATTACCATGACCTGTCTCTCCTGGAGCAATCAAAGTGGTTTTTGTTTGATCGTTTGCCAGTTCATAGTGTTACTTCCTCAGGAGAGAGTAATGTGCATGCAACTTCAGTGATAATTAGTAGCAACAACAAAATATCTTGGAATGATGGCAGAGATCAAAACTGATATTGTTGGACTAGAATAAATTGATGGCAATTCATTGGAAAGACTAGAATGAATTGATGCCAGTTTGGCAGGCTGCATGAAAATGACATGGAGAATAACTTAAGTTGTCATAATTCTGAATATTGTGCCTAGAAACTACTTGTTCTGTTCATGTCATTTTCTACAAAATGTTGTAAGGACTAGCAACGAACCAGAGGTGAAATCCTTTAACCTCATGAAAATCCAAAAGAGTATTTTATTGTTTAAAATTGTATAGCATCACTACATCCAAAGATTCCCCAGAGAGCTTCATCTGAATTCTTATTAATTCTCAGAGTATTTATCAAAAGCTGGATAAATGCTTTTAAAAATATTAGTTAAACCAAGGAACGTTATGTAATATTGATACGAGATAAACAGATTAATTTCTCTACACATTGTAAAAGTTAAAAATGGCAATCCAATATTTTAAAAAAAATTTTTTTTATTTCAGAGAGGAAGGGAGAGGGACAGAGAGAGAGATACATCATGATGAGAGAGAATCATTGACCGGCTGCCTCCTGCACACCCCGCACTGGGGACCAAGCCTGGAGCCCTGGGCATGTGCCCCTGACCGGAATCGAAACTGGGACCCTTCAGTCTGCAGGCTGATACTCTTACCTATTGAGCCCAACCAGCGAGGAAGACAATCCAATGTTTTTAATGCTTTACCCTGGTTTCTATGCCTTAGTGGCAGAAGCTGCGCTGTAAGACAGTCCCCAGGACAGGTTCATGTTGTTTGAGCAGGACTACTAGTACACTTGGAAACATAAAATAAGATCTCTGTTTTTAAACAGTAACAATTGCAGAGTTGTCCGTTGAAGGCTCCTCTTTGAACTGATTACACTCGATAAAAAAATAACAAGCTGTGACAAATAGAAGGGCAAGATTTCAGTAATTCACTGAAGAATGTCCCTATCAAAGCTTTGTGGCAAAAAAAAAAAAATGTCTTGTTTGGATCACAATTGCAGAGTTGAAATAACAGCCCATGAATACCCCGGAGAAATGGCTATGTACCCAAGGTGAATGCTAAAGCCTTCCCTTTTGAATGAGCCTTTTAATCAAGGCATTCTCGAGGCCCTGGAAAAAAAAAGAAAAAAAAAAGTCTTCAGTGGTCCTACCTAAAGATTAATGGGAAAAGCCGAAACCGAGTTGGCCTATTTGCAGAAACAATTTTAAAGATTTACTGATGGCTGACAAATGCCATTTAAGCTTTCAAAGCCAGCCATATGCTTTTGAAGGGGGTTTAAAGGAAATCCTCCCATTAAAGAAGACAACTTTGAAGGATCTCTGTAGTAGCCTCTGGTTTTGAGGTATGTGGACGTGTTGTTGAGTTTTCTCTTTCCTGCCTCTCCCCCCCCCCATCAACCCTCCCTCCCCCCCATATCTTTGCTGAATTTCGAAAACATGTGACTCATAAGCCTTTCTCTACTAGATATCTATGTTCAGAAGCTACCTATATCCTTTTGCTTGCCAGTGCAATTGTACATCCGGACTCTGTTTCTCAATTACCTTTCTATGAATGTAGGGGCTAATAGGCCTCTAATAGGCAACATTGTTCAAAGATACAATTCATGTGTTTTTTAAAAGGTGTTTGAGTTTTTAGATGTTATGCCTATATAGATGATCTTGGGCTTCTACAGTATCACAGCCACAGATACATTTTAAGTCAGATTTCAACGAACCTGGGCATCATTTCCTTCCGCATTCATTCTCCCTCCCGCGCATCTGGCCATTGGTTTTTGGCCCGAACTTGATTCAGCCTGAAGAGTAACACGTTGCCAAAGAGATTAACATTCAAAACATTTCTTCAGAGGGAAAAATCCGAAGGCAACTTAAAAATATTATCCAGGCCCACGGGGATTAGAATTGGCCCCACTCGATCCTTTGTCATCCTTCTCCCGCCCACTGCAGCGAAATCTGTGGGTGACTTCATTCATAAGCAGGCGGTCTCCTCCTGTCTTCTCCGTCCCCCAGAGCTAATGAGTCACTGTGTGCGGGGCGGGACCGGCAGACCCTGGCTGCCCTGTGGCTGCCCCGGGCGCCGGTGGGCTCAGGAGCAGCAGGGTCTGGCCGTTGCCACGTTTCCCTGGGTCCCTGACAGTGATCCCACAGGAAGGGACACGGACACAAAGCAGCCGGGAGGGGCAGGAGTTGGGGGTGAGGTCGGAGCAGAGAAACTGGGAGAATCCAGTGGAGTGGACCTGAGCGGATAAGGCTTAGGGCTGGTTTCCCTCTACCTTGGGGCGGCCACACCTCCCCCCAAACCCTGGAGGAAACGCTGCCTCTTCTCCGTCTTGAGAATAATAAAAGGCCACGAAGGAAGGGTTTGGACACGGAAGCCTCAAATCCCTCTCCGCAGCAGCCCGAAAGCCTCATAGTTACTCTCTGCTTTTTCTTTTAAAAGTTAGAACCTACCAGAACCGGTTTGGCCCAGTGGATAGAGCATTGGCTTGTGGACTGAAGGGTCCCAGAGGTTCTATTCCGGTCAAGGGCATGTACCTTGGTGGCGGAGGCAACTGATCGATGTTTCTCTCTCATTGATGTTTTTCTCTATCCCTCTCTGTAAAAATAAATAAATAAATAAATAAATAAATAAATAAATAAATTAGTTAAATATATATTTTAAGAAGGTTAGAACCTAATGACAGCTCACCCATAGCCAGAGTGGCATTGCACGTCACCCGTGCCAGCAGAGATGGCCCACTGCCTGTCCTCCTTTGTCACCTGGGTTATCGAATGGTCCCTCTGGGCTGCTGGGCCTCCAGTTCATCCTCCAGTTTATCACCAGAGCCATCTTTCTAGAGATGTCCCTCTAACCCCATACATGTTTCGGGGGGGTGGGGGGGAGCCTTCCATGACTCCTGGGGTGCCCGTACCACCAGCAGGAGCTGAGTATTGGTGCTTGGTCATGGAAGCTGAAACAGCTCAACACAGAGTAGGACGACAGTTCCTCCCTTTCCAATTCCCTCCCAACCCTCTAGTTTCATCAGCGAGAGCTCCGTGAGGGCCACTTTGTCTTCAGCACCTCTCTGATCCCACTAAACTCCCCCTCAGAGGGAAGGCAGGCTTCAGCTCAGTGTGGCCTGGCAGGTCTAACTAGGAATTTAACTAGAATTTAATAACAGCATTTGGTTTTCATTGTATATATTTTAACAGTTTCCTTCCAAAGCTGATAACCTAGTTTTCTGCTTAGAGGTAACTAGAGTCCCGATGCACAAAATCGGTGCCTTCCTTCCCCGACCTGCCAGCACTAGTTTCCCTGAGTGCTGGCACTCAGGACCCGGATTCCCTCTAGCCTCTGGCAGGCACCTGGGACCTGGGCTTCCCTCATAGCCCCGGCTTCATCCAGAAGGTCATCCATCTGGAAGGATATCCGAAGGACATCAGGTCTAATTAGTATATTATGCCTTTAATATTATAGATTATATAAATTTTCCATTCTGATTGAACTTACCTAGGTAATTTGAGTTAATTACCTAGGTAACAGGCAAATCTGCAAATATATATACATTTATATATATGCAGAGTTCAACCACTGTCATTATATGGCAAAATAAGAAGTAGTGTGGAAACAGAGCTTTGAAATGAAATCCAAACTGCTTGCATGGCCTATAACTCTCACTACAACCTTTCTTTCACTCCTATCTCCGGGCAGGTTCAGCTCCCTCTTGTGACAAACTGTCGCAAGCTCTGCATAGCACACGATGGGCTCCCTTGTAGAATGTGCGCTGTCACCATTGTCTAGGTTGTCTTCCTAGGTCTTCTCCAACTAAATCACTGCTATTCATCCCTCAAGTTTCAGCATTAAGCCACCCCTCAAAAACTCCTTCTATACCATTATTTTTTTAATATATTTTATTGATTTTCCACAGAGAGGAAGAGAGAGGGATAGAGAGCTAAAAACGTCGATGAGAGAGAAACATCGACCAGCTGCCTCCTGCACACCCCTACTAGGGATGTGCCCGCAACCAATGTACATGCCCTTGACCAGAATCGAACCTGGAACCCTTCAGTCCACAGACCAATACTCTATCCACTGAGCCAAACCGCTTTCAGCCTTCTATACCATTATTTTACCCAGCCTTCCCATGCTCCCACTGGCTGAAGTAGGATCCCTCCATTAAGGTCTCATAGCATCGTGGCTACATCTTTATTAGTGTTCTAGTCACTTCCGTACTTCCTGAATTGCTTGTCTCTCTTCCTAGTCTATCCACTCCATGAGGACAGGAATTTTGTTTAGGTCTCTGACATTGGTTCAATAAATGTTTGATGAATCAATACATTCTTTTTACCTGGAAGGCAAACAAGCAGGATAACTAATGACCAAAACCTTAATAACAGCACAGTAGATGATTTATAAATAATGCAGTCTACATTAATTGATAAAACTGAGGGCTCTACCAAAATATGAAAACAACTCCAATATCCATTAGATAAATATAAAGTGGTATATCCACACAATGGAATATTATTTGGCAATGAAAAGGAATGGAGTACTGATATATAATACAGCCCAAGTAAATTTGTGTGTGAAATGTCCAGAATAGGCAAATCTATAGAGACAGAAGGTAGATTAGGGTTACTTAGGGTTAAGAGGGTGGGAGGGTATCAGTTAGTAACTATTAATGGGCACAAGGTTTCTTTCTGAGTGATGAAAATGTTATAAAATTAAATTTTGGGCCGAAGTCGGTTTGGCTCAGTGGTAGAACGTCGGTCTGCAGACTGAAAGGTCCTGGGTTCGATTCTGGCCAAAGGCATGTACATTGGTTGCGGGCACATCCCCGGTGGGGGGGTGTGCAAGAGGGAGCTGGTCAATGTTTCTCTCTCATCGACGTTTCTGGCTCTCTATCTCTCTCCCTTCCTCTCTGTGAAATATCAATAAAATATATTTTTTTTAAAAAATAATAAAATTAAATTAAATTTTGGTCATAGTTGTACAACTCTGTGGGTATACTAAAAATCATTGCATTGTACACTTTAAATGGGTAAATTGTATGGTATGTGTTTTAAACATCGATAGCTATTTTAAAAAAAAAGAGTGAGAGTTCTAAGTCAGATTGCCTGACTTTGAATCCTCCACAATTTACCAGCTAGTGGTCATGGGCAAGGTATTTAGTTTCTCTGTGACTCAGTTTCTCTTCTATAAAACAAAGGTAATAACAGTGCCCACCACAAAAGATCACTGTGAAGATTCAATATGCCTCCCACAGTGCCTATGAAATATTAGCTGTCATTGTTGCTAAAGGTTATCTTATATAACAAAAGGCTAATATGCAAATCGACCGAACATCAGAACAACCGTTCACTATGACGCACACTGACCACCAGGGGGCAGATGCTCAATGCAGGAGCTGCCCCCTGGTGGTCAGTGTGTTCCCACAGGGGGAGCTCCGCTCAGCCAGAAACCAGGCTCACAGCTGGTAGCAGCAGGAGCCTCTTCCACCTCCATAGCAACACTAAGGATGTCCAACTGCAGTCCACAGGGAGCCAGCCGGCTTAAGCCATCAGTCGGACATCCCCTGAGGGCTCCCAGACTGCAAGAGGGCACAAGCCGGGCTGAGGGGACTGCCCCCCCCACACCCCTCGAGTGTGTGAATTTTGTGCACCAGGCCTCTAGTGTAGTATATTTGGAATCATGAGGAAAAATATGACATTTTAATGCACTTATAATATTAACTGTCTCAGTTCTTTCACAAATGGTGATATGCCTATACCACATATAATATGTTTTGTTAGTAAGTCATCCTGTATATTCTATGGACAACTCACAATAACATTCATGCATGTACACATATTATGCTGCATTTTAATTCTCAGAACAGCCCTACACTATTAGTATCCCTATTTTATAGGTTAAAAAAAAAAAATGGATGCACCGTGTGGGTACCTTGCTCAGGATCCTCCATGCCTTATCAGTGGCAGAATGGAAGGCATCTGACCCCCAGGTCGGTGCCCTGGCTGACACAGCAGGCTCTCTCTGTGCAAGTGTGCCCACATATACATACTCCACCAACAGGGCAATCACCCCAGGAGACACTGCCTGAGTGGGGCGGTGGGCTCCACATTGCTCTTCTTATTTAAACACATCTCCCACCTCAAACTGTCACAACAGGCCCTCCGGTCTCGTCTGAGAGTTCACAATAAGAAATATTCTTTTGAAATGGAAAACAGGCAGAGCCTTTGTCTCGAGAATGCTGTTAAGTAAATATAACCTCAGAAAGGATAGGCCTGGGGGGTCTGTACCACCAGGGTGTGATCCTTGTCTCTCAACACCAGCATTATGACATTATTAGGAATACTGGCTAAACGAATGCTTACAACATCTGACTTCAATCACTGTAGTCAGTAGCAAAAAATGTGTTACACATGGCATATGCATACCACAGCACGAGTTGATTGTATGAGGCACATCCTATGATCAAAAAGGACAATGCAAAACTAATCCTAAGTGGATAGCAGAATGCACTCGGAACATCTGGGAACAAACGTCATAGTTTCAGGTTAAATTCTCTGCTAGAGTATTCAATGAATCCATAGGTCGAAGCTTCAGCCCACATATACCGTATTATAAATAATTCGTATATGAGCATAATCATAGTTGAGTATTTAATTATCCCCAAATCTCTGCCTTCAAAGAGATTGCAATGTTGTCTGAAAGATTTTAACAGTTTCCACGTCTTGGATTTTGCGTTCCAGGCACTTTTCATGGGTCTGGCACTTAGAAGGTTCTCAGTAAATGTTGGCTGTCGATGAATGAGTGAGCGTGTTATAATTTGAAGGGAGATTAAATAACTTGTAACAAGTTAACATTTATTCAAAATGTTCATTGTTAACTTGTTGAATGATGAACTAATGGACCTTAAATGAATCAATATGACAAGCTGAGTTTTCAGGGGAAAAAAACTGAAAAATGAATAAGGTTTCTATTAATTCCCCATTGCCCTACCTGCTTAACTTATTTAAAAATGTTTTTAAGATTTGATTTAAAAAGAAGAGTTAACTTGGGGTGATAACTAAGTCATTCTTTTTTAAAAATATATATTTTATTGATATTTTACAGAGAGGAAGGGAGAGAGATAGAGAGCTAGAAACGTCGGATGAGAGAGAAATATCGACCAGCTGCCTCTTGCACACCCCCTACCGGGGACGTGCCCGCAACCAAGGTACATGCCCTTGACCGGAATCGAACCCGGGACCTTTCAGTCCGAAGACCACTGAGCCAAACCGGTTTCGGCTAAGTCATTCTTAATTTTCAGAAAATGATTACTTAATTTAACAGATTACCGGTGTTATTCTATGAAACAAATGGAATTACAAAAAAATGTTGAGCCCAGCTTGCACGTCAACCTATGAATCAGGAGGTCGAGATTCCATTTCAAGTCAGGGCATAGGACTGGGTTGCAGGTTCAGTCCTCAGTGGGGGTCATGCAGGAAGCAGCTGATGAGTGATTCTCATTTGATATTTCTCTCTCCCTCTTCCTTCCTCTCTGAAACCATTAAAAATATATATTTTTTAAATAAATAAAATAAAACAGTTAGATATATCTTCAGATCTGAAGCAGTACACTTTGTGTTCATCTGCAGCCATTAGAGAGTCAGGGGCATGCCCGCCCATGAGTAGTGCCTCACTTTTGCTGGAGTCAGTCTTTTAGCAACTCTAGCCTCTTAAAACAGAGCCAAGAAATGTAATAGGACTCTGCGTGTCAAATATTACTGTACAAATCCCATACACGAAAGCCTCTTTAAAAAGAAGCCTTTGACTCTCACATCCTATTTTGTTTTCTTTTATATACAATCTTGATAAGCTTCATTATTTAGCTTCTGAATGCACGTTGAAGCTGAATTGCAATTACATAAAAGCTACACACGAAGTCTTTTACTTTTCATTAACTGCAGGGTCTATGAACAGATAGCCCAAGCATTGCAAAGGAGAAATAATTCCCAAATTAGATCCCCAAAATAAAATAAACCTGTCTGTTGGTGTGCAGATGAGGAAACCTACAGATCTTACTCAGTAGTTTCAAATGATGTTCCAGTGCAGGCACGGGTGTTTTTAGGATGGCAGCCATGAATAACCAAGAAAAAATTAAATTCTTTTTAAGAAGACATTAAAATGTTGAATAAACTTTTTAAAAGATTTCTGTATGGAATTTTAACATTGAAAAAAATTTAGGCATTTTAAAGATAAAGTGGAATTTAGGTGGGAAATCTACTCTAAAACAGATGCAGTAAATGGGGAGAAGTTGTTTTCATGTTTAAGATATGTAAATGAGTGGTTTACTGCCAACGTTTTGTAAAACACTAGATTAGTAAAAACATTACAAAGCAACATGTGTTTACTAGACTCAAAAGTATGTCCTTGTTTATGTACAGTTTCACATGATAGTATGTGGAAAAATCAATTTTCTTAACTTTAAGCTTGTAAGGTTTCTTTTAGATGATGTTAAAAACTATAAACAATGTGGCAACTGACCATCTACAAGAATGAAGCTGATAAAAAGTGAGTTATATAATGCTTGAACTTGGAAAAGGAGGGAAAACACATCATAGCATAGAGTTACTTTAAAGCTTTAATGTTGGCCGAGGGAGATTAAATTGCCTTTGGGGTGTGCAGATGCAGAAGATTCTGTCGGTGTGCTTTTCAAAGCAGAGACAGATGATATTAGGAAATAAAGCACGAGGGCTTCTGCTTTAATCTGTCCACATTATTGTTTTGATCTATGACTAATTGGAATTGCGAGAGGGTTCAAGAAGATTCTCCCAGCCAGTCTGAGGCGAGCAGACATGTAAGTCTCCTAAAAATGCATCTAGGAAGATTGCTTGACCACAAAAGAAAGGACGTGTGTGAAGAATTGTTCTAATGTAAGCCCTTTTTGTGTGTCTAATTCAAAATGCAAAAGGAAAAAAAAAAATGACAAAAAATCGGATGCTTGCTACCATGAAAGAAAATGAACTGAAATATACTACACAATCTCCAAAAATAATACACCACTCCCTTTTTATGTCTTTAAATAAAAGAAAAGGAACTAACACCCAAGAGATTTACTAAATCCAAAGATGATGTCATATCTCTGCTTAAAACCCTGCAGTGGCTCTCAGAGCCTCCTGGGCAGTCTGAGCTTCTTAGCATGACATGCGAGGCCGGCTCGGTCTGGTTCTGGCCCCGGATGCTTTTCCGGCCTTGTGTTGGGTTGGGTTGCAACACAAGCAATTCCCATTCAGCTATGCCAACCTATTTGTAGTTTCTGGAGGGCAGCCTGCTCTCTTATGCCCTCATGCTTTTATGCATGCTCTTCTCCTACCAGAAATGCTCTTTCCTCTTTCACCCTTCCTTTACCTTAGCCAGCACATCTCTCTCTCTAAGGCTCAGTGTAAGGGGTAGACGGCTCTCAGAACACTGTGATAGTAGAAACGTTGTGGCTGACTACTTAATATAAGTAAGAGGAGCGTTCTTTGAAAGTCTGGTGGAGGAAGGGATTAATTCCCAGCCAGCTAAGATCTGGGAAGGATTTTATGGGAAGATGGGCCTTACATTAGATCTCATAGGACTAAGAAATGCTTACTATTTTTATCATAGTTAGAAAATGAATACTTTCATTCTGTACATTTCATTTCCTCTTTGGTCATTTTATTCCCACCTTGGGATCTTGAGAGTAAGCTTGGAGGTGCTAATAGGATAGAAAAATCATTGCCATGTCTGTGATTGAAACACAGTGTTGCTCTACTTGGGGAAGTTGTTCTCTTTGAGCACCAGGTCAGGTGGGATTGACATGTTAATGAGGGAATAATAGGACTCTGTCACTAGCCAGATCAGTAGGTGGGCAGAAAATTACCCCAGCCCACCAGTTGGAACTCACAATCACTCCCTCTGAACACCCACTTAACCTTACTATTCTTTTGACACTAAAAAGAGATACTTAAATCTCATCTCCTTCAAGATGTCCTCCTCCACAAATGGAAATGTGTTAGCAGCTTTCTGTATAAGCAGTATGTAAAGACAGGTTCTCTTGGAGACATACAGACATATGAGTGGGACCACTCTGGGTATCTGGTACCCAGGCTGACTCTACTCTGGGATTCGAGTGTGACTGAGGAAGGGTTTATTTACATGGAGGAACCAGAACCCTCCTAAGAAGTATCTAAAGTGACCAACTGCAAAATTGGGATCCAGAGCTGTGGTATTGGTAATGGTTGGTGATGGTGCTACCAATGGAGCCCTGAATACTTTTTAGTCTCAAATGGAAAATGCCTGGATGGAGCATCTGGGGCACCATTGACTGATCACTGATAGCACTTAACACATCACCACAGCAAGTGAACAGCAGGAAGAGGTCAACAGCAGATGCCATACTGTGGTCAAAAAATCTAGTTCTTGGCATACGGATGAGTCATCCAAGCCAAGGATAGAACTTCCAGGATAATTTGGGAAGGAAATTAATTGGGGACTAAAGTTCCTCAGTGTGACTAGGAACAATGCCATGTAAACAAATCATGGCTATTTTTAATCAGGCTGGTATGGATTGGAAAAACAAAGCATTATACCTAAAACAAGTAGGTATTTGAATAATTAGTATTATGGTTTCAGCTTAAGAAAAAATATCAGAAACATGTATTACATTAAACACATGGTTATCTCAAGTGGCAGAAAAGTAATTTTAAAAAGCATAAAAATACAAAGACAGAGACTAGGAGAGACAATCATAATAGACAGGATGTGTTAACAAATTTGTGAAATGACTTAGCAGAGAAATGGCATGGGTTAAGTCAAGGAGCAAGCCAATTCCTGTGTAAAACCCTAGAAAGGGGTACTTTTGAAAATCCAGGAATTGTTGAAGATAAGGAAAGTCATTGAAAGTCTCAATAATAAGCAGTTAAACATCTCCCTTAGCTCATACAGCCAGAAAACTGTCGCCTCACCATCCAAAAGACTAGAAAGTTACATTCTAAAGTAAGTGACCCCTGAGGGAGGTGCAAATTGTTGCCTCTGAGAAGTAGGAGTCAGAGATGGAAGGAGAAGGAGAAGGGCTTAGAAACTGTTTTGGTTTTGTATTAGTTTTTTTAATTATAAAGTTTACCGGGGACCCAGTGTACAAATGTGTGCACCTTGAAAGGAACTGTGCGGGCCTCAAGGCTGTGATGGGCACAGGGGCGGCTCTCAGGCCATCCTCCGTGCCCCCACCCAGCCCCTCCTGCAACGGCCCCGGTCCCATGTCTGCCAGCAGCACCACTCTTGCCGCTGCCACTCCCATGCACTGATGGCAACACAGAGAGGTTTGGATCAGCAGTGGGTGCAAGTGGGGCTGGCACCGTCAGCAGGTGCGAGTGGCGAGTGGCGGCCCTGATCAGGCCCCTCTGGAGCAGGGGGCGGTGGAGAAGCCCTCCGGGGTGATCAGGACCAGCGCCAGGCACCAGCAGCAGGTGTGAGTGCTGGGCAGAACCACAGCACGTGGGAACAAAGAATTTTCAGTAACCACCAGAGTCTCACCCTGGTGCCCTGCCTTGGTTTGGCGCCCCTGCTCAGCTGTTCCACCTTCCTGCCATGGCCAATGCCCACCATGTTCCATGCTCTGCCACCTGCTGCTGACACCCACCGTGTTCCCTGCACACCTCCTGGTAGTCAGCGCACATCATAGCAACTGGTTGTTTGATTGTTCTGCCATTCGGTCTATTTGCATATTAGGGTTTTATATAAATAGACTAGTGGCCCAGTGCATGAATGTGTGCACATTGAAAGGAAACTTATTAGAATAAATATTTTAATATCTCTATTTGTCCTTTCTCTATAATAGAAGTGTCAACAAAGTTCACAATTGACAATGACAGATCGAAAAACACACATGCAATTGGCACCAGTGAGAGCTTTATATATATATATTATACAGATAAATTTGCTTAATTAGACCTGCTTTCTGATATAGCTAAACTTTTTCCAGCCCAGTGAAGCACCCCAACTTCTCTTTCAGGTAATTGTCAGCAACACAGCAGTAAATATCAACATGAAGCAGATTATTATTGTAGATCACACAGGGAGAACAAAGGGTAAAATATTTAACTGCAGCAGTGTTTGACTATATTCTGTGCAGTGAGAAAACCTGAAGTCATTTTCAAGGTCCACCATTTCTTACTTTTTTCAGTCAGGTCAAGTTTCTAAGCTTTCTAAATCTCTGTTTTCCAGCTAATGAAAATAGGATTCCACTGAGTCTCCTATCTAACTTCTCCAGGACTTCTGTGAGAATCAAATGAGATGAGGCACAGGAAAACACTTCACAGACATTTGGTTGAAGTGTAAAATGTTTCCACCTGGCTATAAAGCAAGTTGTGTTCCTAGGCTGAAGAAACTCCAAGTAGGCTAGTCACTAGGGAGAGGAAGCTTGACATTACTATGTGATGTCATTACCTGGCACCCACAGCAACCATTTTTAGGCAGGGCTGAGCTGTGGGCCACATTTTGTGCCATGGAGTTTCAACAGAGTTGGCTGTGATTTGGTGGCTTTTGCTCTGGGGTGGTGGCGGGGCCTGTCCCCCTTGGGGGAAGCTAAGTGTTACTTTGTGGGTGCCAGGTCCGTGGTGGTGGTGCTATTTCTCTGTAAATGGCCAGTGCTCATCACAACATCTCCTGTGTTGAGCATCTTCCCCCTGGTGATCAGTGCATGTCATAGTTACTGGTCGGATCGTTGGACACTTAGCACATTAGCCTTTTATATATAGAGATAGTTATTTAAACTATATATGTATATATAATGTATATAATAGATAATATACTTATATATAAGTACAAATATAAATATATACATATGTAATCATTTTGACTTAAAATAAAATTTAATTTTAATTTTAAAAAGTAAAAAAAGCTGAAACCAGTTTGGCTCAGTGGATAGAGCATCGGCCTGCGGACTGAAAGTTCCCAGGTTCAATTCCAGTCAAGGGCACGTACCTTGGTTGGGAGCACATCCTCAGTAGGAGGTATGCAAGAGGCAGCTGGTCGATGTCTCTCTCTCATCGATGTTTCTAACTCTCTGTCCCTCTCTCTTCCTCTCTGTAAAAAATCAATAAAATATATATTTTTTTAAAGTAAAATAAAAGGATGCCCTAGCTGGTTTGGCTCAATGAATAGAGTGTCAGCCTACAGACAGACTGAAGGGTCTCAGGTTCGATTCCAATCAAGGGCACATGCCCGGGTTGCAGGCTTGATCCCCCAATAGGGAGTATGCAGGAGGCAGCTGATAAATGATTCTCTCTCATCATTGATGTTTCTGTCTCTCTCTCCCTCTTTTCCTCTCTGAAATAAATTAAAATATCTTTTTTAAAAGAATAAGTTTCATATTCAGGAAAACACATTTAAAACTACCCACTGTTGCCGAGACTGGTTTGACTCAGTGGATAGAGCGTCAGCCTGCAGACTGAAAGGTCCCAGGTTTGATTCCGGGCAAGGGCATGTACCTTGGTTGCAGACACATCCCCAGTAGGGGGTGTGCAAAAGGCAGCTGATCGATGATACTCTCTCATTGATGTTTCTAGCTCTCTATCTCTCTCTCTTCCTCTCTGTAAAAAATCAATAAAATATATATATATTTTTTAAAAGAATTAGCAATACTTTAAAAAAAAACTACCCACTATTGTATTAGTGGATATGATCCTTATCTTATCACTGATAGTTAATTCAACTAGCTCTTCTGGGAATTTTTTTGTAATAATGGCCTCCTTTCATGACACTAAACTGCCAAGAACACAGCAAGTAGGGCTGCCACGTATAGCCATACAAGCTGTGAATGCCCAACTCCGGGGCAGCTGGAGTTGGCAATGAGGCGACTAAAGGAAGTTTCCATGAGTGTCAGAGTCTCATTCCTTGCTGTTTAATTTGTAGTAAGATTTGTAAACTCATTTCCTCATGGCTGGTCCAACTCCTTGCCTTTGTTACTCTTTTAGCTTAATCATCCACATGCACTTGCTGAGTTCCCACACATGACTCAGTTCCTTCACAAGATTCATTGCAAAGATACCAGCATGAACTCTCCCTTTCTGAGGTTTCCCATTTCTTTTTCTCTCCCATCGTTTTTCAGTTAATAATTATACATTTAAGGTAGCTTATACTGATATTTCAACTCTCTGATTCTATATGTAGTCAGACTTGGTCTAAAAGACTAAATGTAATACTTTTTTTTTTGCATTTCCTTAAGCTTTGTAACTCATTAACCAATAACAATGAATGATTACTCCTCTGGTTGTTTTTAAAAGTTCATCAGTGACTTATTGGCTCCAGGCACTCATAATTTTATAAATGAATGTTTCCTAGCAGATGTTAAGGAAAGGTGGACAAATGCCTTGGTGACAGCAATAATTTGGAAGATAAATAGTAAGCCATCTTATTGGTAGCTAAACTGATGTATTTCTCAAACCAGTTCAGCATTTGGTCTTTTCACTGTTGAAATGTCTTGAGTTTTTAAAATCTCTCTGTAATTGTTGACTCTGCTCCCTCTACTGGAATCTTGGTTAAATTGAATGGGGATACAGTTCTTCTGAAATTGAATAGTATCTCTTTAGTGTTGGTCTGTCAGCCCCAGACTGAAGAGAGGACAAACTTTAAGCTAGAAAATTAGTTTCATGGGATATCTGAAAAGTGCCACTGCAACATGGAGAGATTTTACCTCTCTCATCTTTTCAATGCCATCCAGTGTTCATGGGATTATTTTAATTTAAAGGAAAGGATGTTTACAACAAACTCTTAGGTATTTGAATTCAAGTCAGGGTCTATCTGTAGCATTTTGTTCTTTTGGATAAGTACATTTCTGTTTTTACTACTATGTTTTGAGTTCAAAATTCTTAAAAGCATTGCAAAAATAACAAGAGCTCATTAAGCATATTGTAGGCATTTCAAAGGATCTCAGAATATGCTTTATAAATAGTGCATTCGCATTCCCCATACCACTGAGGAAAGAACAGTAAAGATACTTTCATTTAATGGGAGGAAAAATTTATTTACGTAGAAGTTTATGTGTCTAAGCAGGACACATACTATTCAATAACAAAATAGGAGTAGAGCCCAGACCCTCTCTATTTGATTTTGAAATACAATCATGTTTCTACATCTTCCATATTCAACTAGAAACGAACTCAACAATTATCAATAAGATTTATTGGGTTCTCTTTTCTTTTTTCCTATCCACTAATATATTTTTGATAGATTAGCATTCATAGTAGAGTTATTTTTCAAAGAACATTTTAGCCAACTGTTTAAAGGAAAACATAGAATTCTTTAATCTGCTTTCTATACTATTCTTTGAGACCCACAAAAACATACTTAGTAAAAATAACTCTCCTTGCCGAAACCGGTTTGGCTCAGTGGTAGAGCATCGGTCTGCGGACTGAAAGGTCCCGGGTTCGATTCTGGTCAGGGGCATGTACATTGGTTGCGGGCACATCCCCAGGAGGGGGTGTGCAAGAGGCAGCTGGTTGATGTTTCTCTCTCATCGACGTTTCTAGCTCTCTATCTCTCTCCCTTTCTCTCTGTAAAATATCAATAAAATATTTTTTTTTAAATAACCCTCCTAGAAATAACAGAGAAAGGGAATAATGTTGGAGAATGTAGCATTCATTCAGCTGGTAGGTCACTCAACAAAAGTATATATTGATTGTCTACCACGTGCCTGATGCTAGGTGGAGAGCTGGTGATTTCACATGCCCCTACCCGATAGCATTCAAGAAAGGAAGACAGGACAGTAAATGAAGATGTGGCCATAGACCAGCCATGGGCAAACTACGGCCCTCGGGCCGGATTTGGCCCGTTCGGCTGTTCTATCCAGCTCTCGGATCCAAAAGAGCGGAGGGTTCTCTTGCTCTCCCCTCCGCTCCTTCACCAGCAGCCCAAGATGAGAGTGCCAGCATGGTCAGGTTGCTTTTGTTCCGGCCCTCCGGTCCAGTTTAAGAACCCATTGTGGCCCTAGACTCAAAAAGTTTGCCCACCCCTGCCCTAGACTGTTATAAATGAAGAGAATGGGAGTGGGAAGTGTGGAGGGAAGGAGGGTAGGAAGAGCAAGGAAAGGTGGGGAAAGACTTATTCCGGATTCAAGAGAACGTACTGAAAAAGTGATCTTTAATAATAAAGAACCCTGGACAATTTGGCTCAGTGGCTAGGGTGTTGGCCTGAGGACTGAAGGGTCCCAGGTTGGCCTCCAGTCAAGTGCCTGTACCTCAGTTGCAGAGTCAATCCCCAGCCCCGGTCGGGGCGCATGGGGGAGGCAACCAATCAATGTGTCTTTCTCACATGGATGTTTATCTCTCTTTCCTCCTTCTCCTCCTCCCTTCCACTCTCTTTAAAAAAAAAATCAATGAAAAAATATCCCCAGGTGAGGAACAACAACAAAAAAATGAATAAAGAGGAGCCAGCCTTTGGAAGGGAAGGTGGGGTGCAGTTGTCTGCCGAGGGCATAGGTCACTGCACAGAAAAGGCCCGGGGAGGGACCGCACTTGGGGTGTAGCGGGAACTGCATGGCCGCAGATAGCACCTGTGAGCGAGGGGACAGTGAGTCAGGGTGAGGATGAGGGTTAACAGGAGCCCGATCCGTCAGGGCCTGTCAGCCACACAGAGGCATTTGGATTTAATCTAGGAGCAAGCAGGAATCCGTTGGAGGATCTCAGGCAGTGCTGGGGAATTATCTAATTCTGATTTGGAAAGCGGCGTTTGGCTGCCATGTGGAGCGTCGAGGGAGGGGGCCAGGAGAGGGAGCAGGAAGTGGGAGAGCCTGAGGAATGAGGGAAGAGGGGATCTGGGCAGGCAGATGTGACCGGGAGCAGATGATGGCTGCTTCCTCCGGCCGGCCCTGTGCCAGGCACTTGACGTGCCGTTTCACTGGTCTGCAGGCCCTCGCAGAGCCTGGAGAAGGAAACCAGAGGACAGGCTCCTCCACACCCCTCCCCTTAAACGCAAAGTTCGTCGGGAAATCTACGTCCTGGGTCGATCTCATAGGCAAAACGTCAGGACACCTTGGGAGGAGCAAAGGCGGTTGGTGGTGACTGGAATATAGACTATTTGGAAAGGTTTGGGGAGAGCTACGCTTAATCCAGGGAATTATGAGTGGACCATGGGAATTTCAGCCGACAACCGGTAAAGCCCTTTCCAGGGTCAGAAACTGAGTTAAGGCACCTATATTATCTCATTTCAACCTCACTATGGCAGCATGAAATGGGTGTTACAGAACAGCCATGGGAAGTTCGGGCCACAAAAGCATAATGTGGAAAAATTCTAACAGCAATGTAGTGACTGAGCTGTCATTTGAGACCCTGGCCTCCTTTCCAGATCTATAACGTATTTCCCTTTCCCCAATCCCACAGCCAGGTAACAATACGTAGACTCCATTCTGCAGATGATGAGCAACCAGCAATGGCTTTTAGAAGCCATGGGACAGGGACAGATGATGGATCAGATGCGCCGTTTTTATGAATAGCTTGATGCCTTTGCGTGCTCACCCGGATATTAGCTGGAACGTGGATGGGAGAGAAAGATCTCAACCTGCTGGCATGAAAGAGTCCCAGAGTCACACCATGTTTAACTGCAAGATATGTCAGCATCTTGCTTATTGCACAGGGCACGGGAAACCATGGGAATTTCTGCCTGCGTGAAATAAAATAGATCTAGTTCCTTTAATGAAATCTTTTGAAAGATTTTCTTTGAAATATTGCCTTGGAGGTCTTTTCTGGGTAATTATCATGGAGCCATGAAGGGCAGCCACAGGCCTGGAATTATTTAAGAGATTCGGTGACACAGTGCCAGAGTCACTCCCTGGGATGTATAAGCACTATATCTTACAGTATTTTGCTCTGCCTTTTATTTTATATTTTCATTGTCCAATGATAAGATAATTAAATTATCTGCTGTTTAAGAACCCATTGTGGCCCTAGAGTCAAAAAGTTTGCCTCTAAAAGGTATTTATGGTGTGAAGAAGAGTGTGGAGTGAAAGTCCTAAATTCCCTCTTTTGAAGAAAAAAAACACACAACAACATTGGAAACTTATTTTTCTGTCATCACAAAAGGCAAAATTGATAGTTTCCTATGTGTAATTCATGGTTTCTAGCTCAGTGATTCTCAACCAGGAGCGATTTGACCCTATGGGACATTTATTTGGCGATGTCTGGGCATTAGTTTGCCATAACAAAGCGCCAGACTTAAATACCAGGCACTTCTCATGGTCCCGGAGGCCTTCCAAGGTCCAGGTGTCCACACAGTTGGTTTTGCCTGAAGCCTCTGTCCTAGGTTTGTAGAGTGTTGCCTTCCTCCTGTGTCTTTACATGGTCTTCCCTCTGACCCTGTCTGTGTACAAATTCCCTCTTCACATAAGGGCACCAGTCATATCAGAATAGGGCCACTCTAATGGACTCTTTTTAACTTAATTGCCTCTTTAAAGACCTTGTCTCCAAATATAATCACATTCTAAGTTATTGAGGGTTAAAACTTCAGGATACAGTTCAGCTCATAGCAGTCTAGAAAAGTCCTTGGTTGTCACTGGGTGGGGAGAGGGGCTACAGGCACCTAGTGGAGAAAGCCAGGTGTGCAGCTCAGTGCCTACAAACCACAGGATAGCCCCACAGCAAGGAGTCATCTGGTCCCAAATACCAATAGGTCAAGGTTAAGAAACCCTGTTCTAGTTCCAAAGCCAGTTGTCTTATTGTGTGGGGTTTTTTTAAGCATAAAGAAAACCAAAATATGTACTCAAGTGAACAATAGTATTGTGAATTATTGGATGGTCTTAGTTATGACTCTGCAAATATCCATGTTCAAATATCCCACACAGGAAAAAAATTTAATTGGTTTCAAAGCAACTTTTTGGAAATATAGTGTAAATTGTGCTCTGACATTTCTGCATTTCTAAGACAAATTGGGAAGAATTTTTTGGTATAAAGTGTTTTGTAAACTCTAAAGTTCTAGACCAAAAAAAAAAGAATTATTGTTAAATGAAAGAAAGGAAGCACAATATAAAATATTAGCTCTTTTATCCTTTAGGCAAAAAATAATAATAATAACTTTAGGGGGACTGGGAAAGAGGAGAAAATAAAGGCAGAGAGGACTGTTTACTCATTGGAGGCCGCGGGGAAGAACTCATTGCAATGGCTTGATCTTCCCTCTGAGATAAGTGGGAAACCCAGGATTTCAACTGAAATTCTAGAATCCGGGCGAGAGGAGAGATGGGCCAGGGACTGTAGACCATGGAGCTAAGCAGGACCCAAAGGATGATGTCCGAAGGCAAGAGAAGCAGAATAGATGGTCCAGAGAGGTGGTCTGAATAGGGTCACTCGAAGGGACTGGCCAAGAGGTAAGAGCTGCCAGAGATGCCACAAAGGTGTGAGCAGGTGCAGAGAAGAGGAGAGACTTGCCCTGAGGCATCCCCTTCCATGTGTGGTACTTCTTAGGAGTGAAAACGGTCATGTAAATATTAAGACCTAAATTTAAGCTATGGACACAAAAAAATGGAAATTAAAGCATGGATTCCAGTATACAGTGTAGATGCAAAGTGGCTGATTCCATTAACTTAGGAATCAGACAGACCTGGTCCAGACCCTGGTTCTGCCACTTACTACTAGTGTCACCCTGGGAAAGCTAAAGTTTTATGTGCCTCTGTTTCTTCATCTATAAAATGGGTTGTTAGTTGAAGATTCATTAGATTCTGTTGGTGTGTGTGTGTCTGTGTGTGTGTGTGTGTGTGTGTGTGTGTGTCCCATATAAATCTTAGTATTATTTGACACAAATAAATGTTAGTTATTATTATTCCAGAAACATTTCAGAGATATAATCAATAAGACTAATGATCAGCCTAAACCGGTTTGGCTCAGTGGTAGAGCGTCAGTCTGCGGACTGGGGCGTCCCGGGTTCGATTCTGGTCAAGGGCATATACATTGGTTGCGGGCACATCCCCGGTAGGGGGTGTGCAGGAGGCAGCTGGTTGATGTTTCTCTCTCATCAACGTTTCTAGCTCTCTATCTCTCTCCCTTTCTCTCTGTAAAATATCAATAAAATATATATTTTTAAAAAGACTAATGATCATTTAGAGGAGATTGAAGATGAATGATAAGAGAATGTAAAAACATAAATAAATAAACCCTAAGTTTCTAGCTTGGTTGCTTGAAAGAATGGTAATGCGTTAATGAAGATGAGGAAACAAAAGAGAAAACCTGGTTTGGGGAAAAGAGAAAATGAGTTCAGTTTATAGTGCATTACATTTTAGATAACTGGTTGATTAACCACATGGAGAAGTTATAAAAGAAAGCTGTTAGAAATATAGATCTGTTGCACAGATGCAAGTACAAGGCTAGAAATTGTTCACAGAAAACAGAGAAAGGCAGAAGAGATAGAACTTTATGGTATTCCTAGATACCTATTCTATCAGATGATTTTTGGTGATTGGATAGTCCACTAGAATGTATAAAGTTCTATTTTATCTTGGGGGAATAATTGATTTTGAATTGGTTGAAAGCTTTTGAAACATCTATAACTATGACACTGAATTATCAGACCTGTGCATTTTATGATGATAAATTGTTATTAATTATTATTATTATAATCTTTACATCTGCATTCCCACATCATTACTTTGTTGAGTCTGCTTCCCACTGCTAACTTGTTGCTATGGATTTCAAAACAAAACACCAAGATTGCCTAAATAAATAAAAAATAGTTCACTTCTGATCAGAACCTTTTCCTTTGAGAAAAGTGCATAAACATTCATGATTAACTTTGTGGGCTTTTGATTCTGACAGTCCAAAAAGGGTTTGGTTTGCTTTATTGTTTGTTTTGTTTGGTTTCTTGCTTATTTCTCTATTTTAGGGTGTGTTCTTAATCACATAAGATTTTTAAGTAAGTGATCTCCCCTCAGATAACTACTTCTATCTCTTCTCTTGCTGTAAACAAGGCAGATGAATACCCACTCACATGAACAATTTCTATCTATGAGATGAGAGTGAGAATGTAATTATTTTCTAATGAGCTTTGCTTTGAGACTCTGTCTTTTAAAGATTCCATTAAAAAATTGTTGACAAAGCAAAGGGACCAATAGAGCATAAGCCAGCTATTTCTAAACATTTTTTTAAATTACCTGGTAATTTTAATTTTTCAAGATAACCATAAGCAACAATTAGCTAACATTTCCCTACTCTTGTTATGTCTGTACAGGTAACAGTTTCAATTTGTAAAAACATTAAGAGTTTTGATTATAATAATGATGATAGCAAAATATGTAGTGCTTGTACTATGCCTAATACTAAGTAATATATATATATATATATATATATATATATATTGCTTAATTATTTTGCATAACAGTTCTACAACACAGACTATTATTATCATCTTTATTTTACAGATTAGGTAACTGAAGCACAGAGATGTTAAGTTACTTACTGAATGTTCAGCTCAGAAATAACAAAGCCAGAACTCAAACTAAGGCTGAATAGCTCCAGAATAGACACTTAACTATTACACTGTTAGCTATTTTAAAGAATAACTTTGAAACCTCGGAAAGAATAATTACATGAGAAGAAGAATGAGAGGATTATTAGCTTGTCCTTTACATATCAATGTATAGTTCCACTTTTTAACAAGTAAGTTTTGCTTTTAACATGAAGTTCATCAAATAAAACAAAATATTCTTCTGACATTTTTAAAAAATCATATCCTGGGGGCAATGGTAAGATATGTACACATATAATACCTTAATAAAAAAATTGAGGAAAAAATCATATCCTGATGGGCAGAAGTTGTATAAAAAGACTCTATGCAACTCTCTTACCATAGACACAAGGAAAATGCAAATTAAAACCACTATGAGACACCATGGTAATTTAGCCAAAATGACTAAAACTTACAAGAAAAATAATGCCAGTTTTGGTAATTACAAATGGAAACAACTAGAATTCTCATAATACTGGTGGAAGTATGAATCAATCAAACCACTTTAGAAAACTATTTGACAGGATTCTAACAGTAAAGTTTAACACTTACGCATCAAGACCCAATAATTCCTCTCCTAGATATAATACCCAACAGAAATGAATACATAGAACATGTTCAATAAAAGACATACTTAAGAATGTTTACAGCAGCACTATTCATAATGGCCACAAACTGAAAAGGACCCAAATATTCAACCCAACAGTTGCTATAATAATAAAACGAGATACTATATTGCGTTGAGAAGAAACAAACTATTGTTATAAACCACACATGTATAAATCTCATAAACATAATGAACAAGGAAAAAAACCCCGACTATGTCCTGCATTACTAAGTGAAGGGAAAAAGAAAACCATCGGAAAAGACTACATATGGTATGATTCCAAGTATAAGGCATTCTGAGGAAAGGCAAGAGCATGGAGGCAGTCAAAAGTTCAGTGATTGCCAAGAGTGGCAGTAGGAGAGGGGAGGAGTGAACAGACAGAGCACAGAGGATTTTTACTTGTGAAAATACTCTCTATGGCACTATGACAGTGGACGCATGTCATTTTACACTCGCCCAAACCTACAGAACGTACAGCAGCAGGAGTAAACGCTAATGTAAACTGCGGAGTTTGGGAGGTTATGTGCCAGTAGTGTATGGGAAGTCTCTGTAGCTGCCCCTCAGTTTTCCTGTGAACCTAAAATTGCCCTAAAAATAAAATCTTTAAAAAAAGACTATGCATGTATGATTCCATTTATAGAGAGATCAAAACCAAGCAAAACCTAATATAAAGTATTAAAAGTGAGCAGCTGCTGCGTTTGGGGTGAGTGGTGAGTGGAAGGGAACGTGAGGGAGCTTGTGAGGAGACGGCAATGTTCTCTTTCTTGAGTACCAGGATGTATGCACACTGAAAACCCATTAGGTTGGACACTTACTAGTAAGATTTATTCATTTTCCCATAATTTTTTTACTTCATTAAAAAAATCATTTTCAAAGATTCATTGTTTTGGAGTTAAAAGCAATAACATAGCCCTGGCCAGTGTGCCTTAGTGGCTAGAGTGTCGGCCTGCGCACCAGAGAGTCTTGGGTTCAATTCCCAGTGGGGACCATGTACCTGGGTTGCAGGTTCAATCCCTGCCCCAGGTCAGGATGCATGGGGGAGGGAACCAATCAATGTGTTTCTCTCACATCAATGTTTCTCTATCTCTTCCCCTCCCCACTGCCTTTCACTCTCAAAAAAAAAAAATGGAAAAAATATCCTCACTTCTCAGGGTTAGGATAAAAAAAAAAAAACACAATAACATGAGAAAAGTACCTGGAAATAACATTATTCATATTATCATAAAATGCTATGCAAGCCTGCACCTTTCCTTTTGAAGTTCACGGCTTATCTTCAGAGGCATATTTGAAAAGTGATCAATTAAAAAGGGCTGGAACAGCTCCAACTTGGATCCATTGTTAACAAAGGTTTCTGGCAGAGAGCTAAAAGCTACTGGATCTCCCAAGACAAGTTTTAAATGGTTGTACTTAGAAGAAATAGGAATTGCACTGTGCTGCTAAAGGAGAAAATGTTTGTCTTCAAGTGAGGCAGAGATTAAATAACCATTTTTGTTGTTGTTTTCTTAATTTGTTTAATAGCCACACTATAAGAAATAGCCTCTTTATTCACTGATTCATGGACCAAGGCTCAAAGATGGACGGTGTGGCCGGATTTTAAGATGGCAGACTAGGTACCTGCTGCAATCATCCTTCCCACAATAAATCCAGCGTCATGATAGGAAAGATGTTTTCCCAGGAGAAGGAGGAGAAAGGGGAACATAGAAGGAAAGAGGAGGAGAAAGCAAAAGAAGGAGGAGGAGGAAGAGGAAGGGGACGGAGAGAGGGAGGAGAGGAGAAGAGCAGTAGCAGCAGCATAGCAGTGACTGAGCATGGGGGTAGGAGGGGATGAGAATTTTTGAGGAATTCCTGGGACAGAAAGCAAATAGGATTGACTGAAAAGGGAAAACATAATTGTAATTGTGAGCAAAAACCATTGTGGAAGGTAGATGCAGCACAAAGTGGGTTTTGTTTCCAAAAGTGTTTTATACCAGAAGGGTAATACACTTTACATTGGGAGCAGTGTAGCCTTGTAAATGGGTAAGATTGGCCTACCCAGTGTGGCTCAGTGCTTGAGTATCCATCTATGAATCAGGAGGTCACAGTTTGATTCCCGGTTAGGGTACATGCCAGGTTGTGGGCTTGATCCCCAGTAGGGGGGCATGCAGGAGGCAGCCAATCAATGACTCTTCTATCATTAATGGTTCTATCTTTCATTCCCTCTCCTTTTCTCTCTGAAACGTGTGTGTGTATGTGTGTGTGTGTGTGTGTGTGTGTGTGTGTGTGTGTGTGTGTGTCACTGAACTCTTCTACATGGCCAGGCTTGGCTAAATACTACAAGTTCTGTGATTTAAAAAAAAAAAAAAAAGGGGCCACTGATCCTGAATACAGCCTACTGTGTGCAATGAAGCAGAAGGACAGAGAGCAAATCACTTACACTAACCTCAAAGGTCAGAGCAGGTTTGCTGGAGGAGATGACACCCCACCGCAGGTCTTCAAGGATGAATTAGAATCCGTGTGCCAGAGTGGTGAAAGGCTGGTGTGCTATACAATGGAGCTCATGTGTAATACTAACAAATGTGGATTTCATTTGGAAAGGGTTTAAGTAGGATGATGATTTGTCTAATTCTGAATTTTTTTTTGTAGATCATTCTCATTGCCATTTGGAAGGTGGTTCTAAAGGGATAAGACTGGTAGCAGCCAGCCACAGAATTGGAAGGCAATTTCAGGTGCCTGGCTCAGAAATGGTGAGGGCCTGCAACAGGACAGAGTAAGGAGAGAGAAAAAGGAATAGGCAGAGCCGATGGAAAAAAAAGGGGGGGGGGAGGCTTGGAGAGTATCCAAGAATTGGGCCTTTTAAACTGGAAGACAGTTGTGGCATTAACTAAAAATGAGCTCTAAGAAGAACAAACAAGTTTGGAATAGAAAATAAAAAAATTTCCCCCAGTTTTGACATGGTGCATTCCTGTAAGATTGCTAAGCAGACACATCCCAATGTGAGTTATAGGATTCTGAAACCTAGGAGAGAAATTAAGACTAGGAATATGGATTTGGGAGGTTATGGGCTTTTAAGTGATACTTAAACCCTTGAGAGGAAGTAATAGCCTCCAAGAAGAAAGGGTAGAGATTGAGGAGCTCTAGGCCAAGGGCACAACTCCAGAGAACACTGACATTTAAGGAGTAGATACAAGAAAATTCCACAAAGGAGTCTGTAAAGTGGAAAGATTGGGAAAGTATGAAAAGAGTCCTGAGAGGATGATGACTTGGAGACAACAGAGCGTAATTTCCAGAAAGAGCGCATCGAATGCAAGAGAGAGGCCCAGTAAGTCATGTGTTCGTTAGATTTGACAGCGTGGAGGTTGCTGTTCCTTTGGCAAGAGCAGTTTTATTGGAGTGTAGGGATGGAAGTTTGTGTGTTATGGTCAGAAAGGAAACGGGAAGTGGAGACTATAATTGTAGACCAGAAACAGTCCCCAAAGGGGATGAGAAAGATTGGGTAACAGGTAGAGGAAGACATGGGAGTGAAAGACCCTACTTTCCTTTTGTTTGAGTCATGGAAAAGACTTAACGATGTTTACATGGTGAACGGGAAGAAGAAGGGGGTAAAAATATATATATACAGGAAATCAAAGGAATTATACGCATGGAGTGACGTGCTATAGCATCAGAGAGGGAAAGAGATCCAGGAGCAAGACTGAACCAGGAGAAAAGTTTGGACATAGTAAGCAGGTGATAAAAGAGAACAAGGATTTGGCCTAGAACATGATTGGTGGTCTGAAGAATTCCATTTATTTCCATGAAGTGCAGGGAATGTATCCCATAATAGGGGTGGTTGTTGATTAAGAGGTTTGAGGCAAGTGGTAAAGGTTGGCAACAGGCCCTGTGGGAGTAAATTGAGCAATAACAAATGGCAGGATTGTGCGGCAGTGTTGAGAACCCACAAAGACCATGAATTTATAGTCACTAATCTGCACATTTGTGAGTTTTTATTTTCTAGTATAACTCAGTACCCTGGGATAGTAACAGAGAGGAAGAATTATGGTGTTTTTCCAGAGCTGGGGTTTTGCCAGGAGAGTGAAACCAAAGATGGGGCTAGGGAGTTGAGTTTGTTGGTGAGATAGTGATCCGGGTGATCAATGCATGATCTAAGCGAGGCTCTTAGGCTAAAACAAGGCTTTGATACTGGAAATATCAAAGGACTAGAGGTTAAAACAGAGAACAACTAACCTGGAAAGATAAGAGGTTGTGTCAGAAACACAAGGGTTTGTTAAGTTAGATTTTAAATGGGGGTGGGGGGAGGTGGGAAGCAAGGGAGCACTGGAATGGTAATTTGGAAATACAGAGACTCATGTATTCTGGGAAAAGAGAATCACATGTGTAAAGACAGAGAGACACAAAGAGGAACAGCAAGAATTTCAGTGTAACCAGAGCACACATTGCACAGAGATAAGTGACATCAAATCAAGATGGAAACTAATATTAGGCCAGATGGTGTTAAGCCTAAAAAATGTGGACATTAGTTCCTCTGAGAGGCCTGGAGCCAGCAGAAGTTCTCAGACAGGGGAGTCCCATATGGCTACAGCTGAGCAGGGGCTCCTCCATGGGGGCTGAGCTCCAGGCCAAGCTCTGCTTACCAAGGCATTCACCCCACTCTGTGGCTCCTGCAGGGGGAGAAAGATCTTTTCGGTAATGCACATGCGCCTCCAGAGGAGCAGCTCTGTTCCAAATCATCCACCTAAGGGGATGCCTTTGCTATTGGCTAACAGTGGTTCTGAGTGGAGTGACCATCAGATGAACTTTTCAGGGTGACCTCTCTGGCCATGGTATAGGGACCTAGAATAAAGACACACAGTAAGCAGCTATCAAGAAGAAAGAAGAGAGGCCAGGCTTAGAAGCAAGCTCTGTAGTAGGAGTAACACTAGGTGTCTTATGGACGTAGGGACAGTGGAAAAAGGAAGAGTTGAAGATGACTTGGATTCATTCTCCACTGTGTTCCTAGACTTGCCCACAATTAATGCTCAATTAACGTTTGTCAAATGAAGACAAAGTAATGGAGCTGTAGGCAACAAAAAAAAAAAAACATTTTCAAGAGAAAGATGCTGTCTGCTTGATGGAGTACTCTAGTCATTAGTGCCTTTACCATCCTAATTTTGAGTGAATTATAGAGGCTCAGGGCACTTCTAGAAATTCACAGTTGCTCCTGTGCATTGGTTCTCAGCCTTGGCTGGACGTCAAATTACCTGAGAAGCTTTTAAAAACCCAGGTCCCATAGACAGAAAATAGTATGGTGATTACGAGAGGGAAAGGGGGGTGGGAGTGGTAGGAGAGAATAAAGGGCAGATAAATGGTGATGGAAAGAAACATGACTTGGGGTGGTGAACACACAATACAATAGATAGATGATGTATTAAAGAATTATACCTGAAACCTATATAATTTTATCATAATTTTATCAATCAATCTCACTCCAATAAACTCAATTAAAAAATAAATAAAAATGGCGGGGGGGGGGGGAATCCCAGGGCCTATTCTGGACAAATTAACTCAGAAATTCTGGGGGTGGGGGGTGGGTGGTACCCAGCATTAATATTTTTTAAAGTTCCTGAGGTGATTCCAATCTATAGTCGATGTCTCCCATAGAACGTAGCAACCCTTGTTCCAGATTAATAGACAGGGTCATTAATGCATAGACAAGAACAGGGTGAGACAAGGCAGAATAGCTTAACATATTTGAACATCTTGGCACAATAAATCATCCTTTCTTTTTCCCCTGAGATCTTTTTTACCTAATGACTAGTTCTTCAAAATTAATGTCAACATCTTGGCAAAAGATGAAAATTTTAAATAAGTCCATTCTATTGCTTCCCTAATTTTAGGAAACTGAATCATGGGCAAAATGTGATACAAAATAGAGCCATTTAAAAAAAGTAGTTTAAGAAGTAAATAATGCACAGGCTTGGAAATGATTTTAAGAGCCCCTCAGTTACTGCTACAGTTATATGTGTTCCAGGTGTCAGAAAGACCAAGTACTAGAGAAAAATGAAAGAAAAGGTTTAAAAATAATTTAAAAGTCAGAATGAGTATATTTTTGTACAGAGTAGAAAAGATTGCTCTCATTTTATAATTTTTAACTCAAAAAGTTGAATTAAATTACTCTGGTAATTTTTCTTACTCTACTTGATATGAAGGAAAAAAATAGCATGGTTAACCAGAGTAGTATGAGGACCCATTCTGTCCACAGCTGTGTTTTGTTGTTGTTTAAATATATTTTTATTGATTTCAGATAGGAAAGGAGAAAGAGAGAGATAGAGACGATGGTGAGAGAGAATCATTGATGGGCTGCCTCCTGTACACCCCTACTGGGGATCAAGTCAGCAACCTGGCATGTGCCCTGACCAAGAACCAAACTGTGATCTCCTGGCTCGTAGGCCGGCACTCAACCATTGAGTCACACCAGCCAGGCCATGGCTGTGTTTTACTGATTCACAACAGATAAGAATTTGAGAGTAGTCCTAGCCAGTTTGGCTTAGTGGATAAAGCATTGACCTACGGACTGAAGGGTCCCAGGTTCTATTCCTGTCAAGGGCACATGTCTGGTTGGTGGGCTCAGTCCCCGGTGTGGAGCGTGCAGGAGGCAGCTGATCAATGATTCTCTCTCATCATTGATGTTTCTATCTCTCTCTCCCTCTCCCTTTCTCTCTGAAATCAATAAAAGTATATATTTTTAAAAAAGAATTTGAGAGTTAAGGTTTAGGAACTTTTATAGTAATCAAATAATCTCAATTGAATTACATAGCAAAATATTGAGGCTTCTGTTTTGTATATCTTTGTGTTTTTATTTTACTTTTTTATAATTAACTAGAGGCCCAGTGCATGAAATTTGTGCATGGGGGGAGGGTCTCAGCTCAGCCTGTACCATCTCTAATCCGGGACCCCTTGGGGGATGTCTGACTGCCAGTTTAGGCCCAATTCCAGAGATCAGGCCTAAACCAGCAATTGGACATCCCTCTCACAATCCTGGACCTCTGGCTCCCATTCACTCACCTGCCTACCTGCCTAGTTGCCCCTAACTGCCCCCTCCCTGCTGGCCTGGTTGCTCCTAACTGGCCCCTTCCCGCTGGCCTGGTCACCCCCAACTATCCCTCCCTGCCAGCCTGGTCACCCCACACAGCCTGCTTGTTCAGACATTTGGTCGTCCCTTACTAACTCCCCTGCCAGCCTGGTTGTAGGCAGCCATCTTGTGAAGGTGTGATGGTCAATTTGCATATTACCTCTTTATTATATAGTATTTTTATTATATTTTATAACAATATAAATCCACAGCTAGTTGGGAATTCTAAAAATTTGGTCTTTTACACACAGAGAAAGAAAAAGTGAATAAAAACAAATTACATTTTACCTTACCCACATTGGAATTTATATTTTAAAGGCCTATTTCATTTTACATTAGATTGTCATTTTAAAAATTATTTCTGCTTCAGGCTTTTATGCATTGCTGGAAACTCTTTTATCAAAAACCTTATCAAATTCTTTTATTTGAAACCTTATCAAACACAGTTGATAAGGTTTTGGTTTAGCAATACTAGCTCATTTTCTCAGAGGAACCACAATGTCAGGTAACACTGAGAAGTTGTTCATTCCTGTTGGAAAGGGAGGTACTCTATGTTTTAAGAATAAAATTAAGTCACTCTCTTCTAACTGGAAACAGCTAATCATAGGGTTTCAAACTATTAATGTAGAGACACCTTTTTTAAATATGAGGAAGCCTGCACGGGAAGGTTATTTTTTTCAAGATCATACAGCTAGTGAAGGGAGAGGTCTGAATTCAAACCCGAGGCACTGTACCTGACACTCTGCCCTGACAACGCCTGCTCTCTCTGCTGCTCCACCCTCAAAATGCTCTGGTGGAAACCCTGAGAGTGAATGCTTATATAAGCTTCTCTTCCAGGTACCTGAAATCCGGTAATAAATAGTGCTTATGAGCCTCCTTAATGTGTAAATTTCCTTGTTCTACTTAGAGCTTTCTGCACGTAGACAAGATTAATGCTTGTCCCAAACTGATTTGCACATCACAGGGGAATATTTCAGGGCAGAGGAAAGTCAACAATCTCCGCGCCAGCCGTCTTGATGCTGAGACTGGTTCAATCCAGGTTACCAATCAACATGCTCCAAAAGCAAACCCACCTTGATCCTCTTTAGGAAATACGTGAGACAGCACTTAGCAAACAATTGAATATCCCTGAGAAAGATCAAGTCTTTGAAGAGGTTCCATAGTGACTATGACATAGTCACTGTGAGGAATCCAGAAACTGCATTAATTAATTGAATCCATGGCTGTTCAGGGAACTAAACAACTTTACTACTACTTCAGAGAAATATCTGCACACGCTCTCTCTCTCTTTCTCTCTCTCTCTCTCTCACACACACACACACACACACACACACACACACACACAACCTGAAAATGCTAGTTATTTGGCTTTCTTATCTGTATAATGCCAGAAAAATCCAGATTTTTTGACATGGTTTAGTTTTAACTTAAGAACATAGCATTTAATTGTATATTATTGTTCACTAACATTAAAATTAACAATTCTGCTTTTTTACCACACTCTAAAACATTTAACAAAGTATTTTATCTTCCTTGTACACATTGGTGACTTTTATTTTTTTAAATATATTTTATTGATTTTTTACAGAGAGGAAGAAAGCCAGAAACATCGATGAGAGAGAAACATCAATCAGCTGCCTCCTGCACACCCCCTATTGGGGATGTGCCCGAAACCAAGGTACATGCCCTTGACCGGAATCGAACCTGGGACCTTTCATTCTTCAGGCTGACGCTTTATCCACTAAGCCAAAACGGTTTTGGATGGTGACTTTTATTTTTATAAGAGTTCATTTGGGCCGAAACAGGTTTGGCTCAGTGGATAGAGCGTCGGCTTGCAGACTGAAGGATCCCAGGTTCGATTCCGGTCAAGGGCATGTGCCTTGGTTGCGGGCACATCCCCAATAGGGGGTGTGCAGGAGGCAGCTGATCGATGTTTCTCTCTCATCGATGTTTCTGGCTCTCTGTCCCTCTCTTCCTCTCTGTAATAAGTCAATAAAATATATTTTTTTAAAAACAAGAGTTCATTTGAGCCAAATCTGAGGACCATTGCTGGGAAGCAATATGGAAAGTGCTCCTACTGTAACTTTTTAAAGTCAGAAAGTGAAAGATTCCTCAATTCTTAGCCTCAGTGAAATCAGCTGGTTGTGTGCAATGGATGTGGCCCCTTCAATAACAGAAAAATCCAGATTAAAAAAAAAAAAAAGGTAATGGGTGAAATGGGTGAAGGTTGTTAAAAGATAAATTTCCAATTACAAGATAAATAATTCCTGGGGATGTAATGTACAGCATAGTGGTTCTTATTAACAATACTGTATTGTGTATTCGAAACTTGCTGTGAGATAAATCTTACAAGGTCTCGTCACGAGAAAACAAGTTTTGTCAATATGAATGGTGATGGATGCTAACTAAACTTGTGGTAATTATTTCACAATGTGTACATATATCAAGTTATGTTGTACGCCTAAGACAATGTTATATGCCGATTAAATCAACAGAGAGAGAATAGCTATAAGAGCTCATTGTGTCTTGCAAGAATAAATTTTAAGTATGTAGACCTGGTCTGAGATTTCAATGGCATGAGATCGGAATCTTATGGAGTGAGTAATGAGTGTTTTTCTAAGTCAGCCTTCAGCTGACTGTTCCATAAAGTCTTGTGGGTCTTGATTAGAATCTGTCTAGCAGTCTTTGGGGAGCTGAGATCAGATGGCATATACCAGTGATGCTGTAGGATTATGTGGTACACAGTAAAAAAAAAAAAAAAAGTTTTAACCAGAAAAGTAAAACAGAATAAAATCTAATTACATGGAGTTTCTCTTAAAACAAAAATTGATTGAGTTCTGCCCAGAGTGGCTTGTTGCTTCCTGTGCCAGGAACTACTGTGCAGGCCCAGCAGGAAGTGTGCTCCGGAGCGGGATCGCATTTCACCCTTGTTTTATGGTTCATTTCACTTATTTAATGCAATCCGAGAACCTGTAAAAGGAACATGTTAGAAGGAGGGAATAGGCTTTTTGTCTTGTTTGGTTTTGTTTTGGTTTTTTTTAAGTTTCTTTGAATCAAAACATTTGTTTTTACAAGGTGCTTGGAGTCCCAGAGAAGCAGGACTTCCAGCGTTGCATGGTGAAGACATTTCTCTTTGTCACAAAACGTCAAGCAAGACTCGGAGTGGGGTTATGGCTAGCGCTGAGTTATGCCTTTCCTTGCTGTCCTAATCACGTAGTCTCCAACCTGAAGAATTACAACCGTGCCCATGAGTGGTCCAGATCGTTTTGAACCCATATAAGCTCCGCCTTGTAGGGTCTCTAACTTGATAGAGGGCCCCTGATGGTGGGGGTGGATTTGGGGGGGCTGGGATAGGAATATGTTTGAGGTGCACAATGGCGATTCATGTGTCAAGCAGAAGAAGGAGTTCATTTGGCTCCACTGCTTGAAGATGTGTGAGCTGAGCAGCTGGATTTCCTTGCGGTGGCAGACGCCACTCCTCACACGCTGTCTGTTTTCCTCTCCAGAGACCTCAGCATGAACAACATCAGTCAGCTGCCCCCGAGCCCTCTGCACAGCCTCCGCTTCCTAGAGGAGCTGTAAGTATCGCCGTGGCCACGCTGCGTCCAGTCCACGCTGGACACATTCTTGTGTTTGCCTCGCAGACTGACTGTGGGAACCAGATAAAACAAGGCAGAGAAGCTGTCAGCACCAACAGTTTTGGCACATGAGGAAGCACTTAGTTGGGAGGGGGAAACAGAAGAATTGCTTGTGATTCTGGAAATCAACTTATGAAAGAGTTTACCATGAGGGCTACGGCATTCTAAGGTGAGACTGGGCCAAACAAATTAAAATGTTAAAACAAAGGCCGTTTAAAAGGGCTGGATGGCTCCTTGGAAATAGTTAAGCAGCAGGATATTAAAAGTTTGAATGCCGGTTCATGTTTATTAAAATAGTAAGGAGACCTATAATCAAAACCAAAAACTGCTGCTTGGTTCGGGTTGGGTCAGAGAGTCCACATTTCATAGCACCAACGCTTTTTTTGTCCTGATCACTTTTAATTACTATTTTCCTAGTAATTTAGCTTCCCTCCAGGCTTGAACAGAAAAAAAGAAAAGGAAAAAAAAAAAAACATGAAATCCATGATAAACTTAGATCCATGCTCTCCCAAACTCACTGTGGGGGGAAAAATTAAATTAAAAACGAAGAAGCTAAATTGGTTAATGATACACAGAAGAATCTTCATTAAGTCTCTTAATCAATTTCCAGAAGATGAAAAAGAACTATATAAACCAAAAATCTGCATTTAAAAAATCATTTGATCCCCTTACCCCTTTGAGTGATGGGGACTGAGGAAGTGAAGTACCATGGTAGTCTTCATGAAGAAAGTTTGGCACCATCCCTTGAGTAAATCCTCTGATTTCTGATTAAAGGAATTGTTTAGGCAATGACCTCTTTTTAAAATGCTTTTTCAAAATAAATCCTAAAAGTCAGGGTTCAATTTGGGGAGTGATTTAAATTGTTGATGCACCACAGGATCCACTTTGGGAGGTGGAAAGAATGTTCCATCGCAATCAAATGACACTACATCAATCTCCTTTTTCCTTAAGAGGATAATATTCAAAGTTCTCCCCTTTAGTTTATATTTATTTATTTTGGTAGCATTATATTTTTAACAAATGCTATTGTTTTAATACTTAAATCAGCTGAAGGTACCTACATTGGTATGGAGGGGTTTGCTGGGGAGGCTTAGATTACTGGACTGTACAGTAGGTTTTACTCGCTCAATGAATGGATTTTCACTGTGGGTGATCCAGGAGTCTCTTTTCTTCTTCTTTTCTTTTATCTCTGGCCTTTTGTTTGTTTGCTTGTTTGTTGATGTTTTGTTGTTAATCCTCACCCAAGGATATTTTTCCATTGATATTTTTAGAGAGAGTGAAAGGGAGGGGAGACAAAGAAACGTCAATGTGAGAGAGACACATCAATTGGTTTGCCTTCCGCCTGCGCTTGCAACGGAGGTACATTTCCTTGACTGGAATCAAACCTGCAACCCTTCAGTCCACGGGCCCATGTTCTATCCACTGAGCCAAACCAGCTAAGGCTATGTCTGGTCACTCTTGTGACTTTAAAATTTAACCTTCATCAAGGTTGGGATCATGTCTGTCTTCATCACAGCTGGTATGCAATACATGGTAAATTTTGGATGAATGAAAAAATGAACTAATAAGAAAGCAAGTGTGTAAAAGGAGCTTCTTATACAAGTTAGCTGCCTTAGAAAAAACTAACGGATTAGTTGACATTAACCAATATTTGTAAAGATTAATTTTAGTAAATTCCAAACATCAGTGTTATTTTCTTATTTACATCCTTATCCTCCCTCCCCCACCATTATTAATATGCAATATTTGGTCCTCTTTATCCTCTTATTTTTAAGACATTCATTTCCTATTCTTTTTTCTTTAATTTCCTTATAATATGTAATGGAAGAAGGACACCCCAACTTAATACCACAAACTAAATCAATAAAGAATTCACTTCCCCAAGGACTTTATTTAATAGAATTCCTCCCTTAATGACCCAACTTATTCAAAATAACTCCATTCTTCATGAGGTGAATGTTCATTTTCTTCCAAGACCAGTTTTTTAAAAGATAATTGAGAAAAATCAGGAAGAGAGGAAGGGAACTACTATTTAAAAAATGCTGTTTTTCTGAATTGTCTTTTTTTTTAATATCTCTGGAAACTCCATCAAGTATCTTGACCATAGAATCAGAATTTCAGAAATAGAGGACACCTTTTAAGACTGTTCATTCCATTTTCTCATTCTGTTCTTGAATTCCCTCTGCTGAGCTGGCCAACTTGCTGAATTTAAAGACCACTTTCCCATATATAATTCTGTGTTGCATCTAACATGTTTTGAAGAAATCGTTATTTATTTAGTGGCAAAGGGGGATAGTATTTATAGAACCTGGAAAAATGATCAACTCTGCTTGGTTTATTACCTTATTCCCCAGACTAAATTTATGGGTTGCCTTTGTTACATTGTTAATTGTTTCTATTAGAGTTAGCTATGTTTAAGTCTATGTTCCCTTCTAGAATATAAAATCTTCAGATTCATATAATTATAATGGCAACAATAATAGTTTACATTTTGCAAAATATTTTACCCATATTATCACACTGAATCTTCTTAATAACCACATAAAGTTAGATATTAATTCCAGTTCACAGATTTTTTTGAAAATATATTTTTATTGATTTCAAAGAGGAAAAGAGAGGGGGAGAGAGACAGAAACATCAACGATGAGGAAGAATCATTTATTGGTTGCCTCCTGCAGGGCCCACACTGGGGATCAAGACCACAGCCCAGGCATGCGCCTTCACCAGTAATTGAATCGTGACCTCCTGGTTCATAGGTCGACAATCAACCACTGAGCTACGCCGGCCGGGCCAGTTCACAGATATTTTTACAAAACTGAAGTACAGAGAAATGAGGAACTTTCCCAAGACAATTAAGTCAGAATGTGCCAGAGCTGAGATTCAAACTCACTTTCAGAGGCAGACTCAGAAAGTAGAAAGAAGTTCAGGAATTGCATATTTAATCTGTGCTTTTCTTTCCCTCGACAATGCCTAGCACAGTGGTTAAAGTGGAAAACTTTATATATATAAAGGCCTGATGCAAAAAATTGAGTGCAAGAGTAAGCCAGCTGCCAGCACCAGCGTCCCTCTGGCACCCAGGACCTGGGCTTCCCTCACAGCCCTGGCTTCATCCAGAAGGACAACCACTCTAATTAGCATATTATGCTTTGATTATTATAGATTATTATAGATATATATTTTTATTGATTTCAGAAAGGAAGGTGGGGGAGAGAGAAAGAGAAACATCGATGATGAGGGAGAATCATTGATCAGCTGCCTCCTGCATGCCCTCTATGGGGATCAAGCTGGCAACCCGGGTATGTGCCCTTGACCAGAATCAACCCGGGACCCCTTCAGTCCGCAGGCTGATGCTCTGTCCACTTAGCAAAACCAGCTAGGGTTGCACAATGGAACACTTTAAAGTGTTGTTTAAACTGAGTTTCATAATGATAGTGTGTCTGTGTATGCGTATGTGAGGGAATGAGAAGGACAGGAACCAAGAGCTATCTACCTAGCAGGTAGGGATTGGATATCCAGGTTATTCACTCACTAGTATTACATATTGGCTATGAGAAAAGGGTCATCAGAATTTTTCAGGTGTAGAATTTCATCAATTAAGCATTGCTCAACAGGTACACAATCTTAATTAATGTTGTCCCATACATATGCATATAATTAAGCAGCATATTTTATATAGCATTCTAACTGAACTAACAAATGGCCAACCATACAGCTAGATAATTCAGATGGCTGTCATTTTGTGGGAATATGTACTTTTGTTATGACAATTAAGGCATTGTTCTGAAAGTATTCTTTCATTTAGTTTATTCTGCTCATCTCTATGCTTTATCTCTGTATTTATTAAATAAAACTCTCACCCCAAAACTCAATTTTTAAAAATCACAGTTAATAAATCCAAGTTACCACTCTTCCCCTTACTGTTCATTACCCAATACAGGGTGGGGCAAAAGTAAGTTTACAGTTGTTCGTATGGAAAATAATACAAGCATTAACAAATAATGATACAATAAACTCTGTGTTTTGCCTACTCATAACTGCAAACTTACTTTTGCCCCACCCTGTATATCATTTCCCTAGTTTAATTTATTTAACTATGTTTTAAACCCTGTAGACCGCCATGGTTCCTTCCTCATTCATCACAGGAACTTATCAACAGTGCCATAGTTTAAAAACTTATGGACACAGACAAGAATGTGATGATTGCCAGGTGGAAGGGGCATTAATGGAGGTGGAGAAGGGTATAGAAAGATAAAGGGTGCTGAATGGGGACTTGACTTGGGGTGGGAAACACACAATGCGGTGAACAGAGGATGTATTGTAGAATTCTTCACTTGAAACCTGTATAATTTTGTTAATTAGTGTCACCCCAATAAATTCAATGAAAAGGGGAAAAATGAAACTTGTTTTGAGTCTTTAAAAAAACAATAAAGTAGCCCTGGCCAGTTTGGCTCGGTGGATAGAGCATGGGCCTGCGGACTGAAGGGTCTGTGGTTCAATTCTGGTCAGGGGCACATGTGTGGGTGGTGGGCTCAATCCCCAGTAAGGGGTGTGCAGGAGGCAGCTAATCAATGATTCTCTCTCATTATTGATGTTTCTATATCTTTCTCCTTCTCCCTTCCTCTCTGAAATCAACAAAGATATATTTTAAAATAATAATTATAATAATAAAGTAAAATAAAATTTTCCAAGAATCATTTAAAGTTCTAAAGGTATTCACTGCCTTAATATTTTTTTAAATGCATGGTAACCCTAGAGAGAATGACTACCTGGAGCAAATAGAATGAAAGCCAGAATAAAGACGAAGAATAAGAGCCATCACAGTTCATTGTCTCTTTTCCCCTCTCCTGACATTCTGGAACACTTACTGCCCGTGCCACAAGTTTGGGCACATTCAGGTCTCATTGGTTATTTATTTTCTATAAATCTACAAGGTGACCAGACATGTACAGGTCAAATGTCCTGCTGGTGCGATGTGAGACTGAGAACTTAAAAAAAAAACCATATCTGACTTGAGTGTGGAGGCAGCCACTGTGTAGAAGCCCCGGACTCCTGTGCTCTCCTGACTTGCTAGCTAATCATCCACTTGACCTCTCTGGGCCTTGGGGGATAATGGTAAGAGCTGCTGCTTCCTGCCTGTGTTTTGGGATGTTTCTGAGGACCAGATGAAGTGCTGATGAAAGAACTTTGGTAAACTAATTTACCTATTTGGTTGTATTAGTAAAATGAAAACACTTTAAAGAAGCTTCTAACTTCTTTTCCTAGTTCCTGAGCTTGATTTTGCAGTAATCCCAGGTGTCCAGGGCGTGTGAAGGAAAAGCTAGTTCCAACTAGGAGCTTTAGTAGATATAGACGACCAACGCAGACAGCTCTTTACCCAGTTTTAACATCCTGGGCGATAGTTGCATTTCTCTCCGACAGCATCTCCCCCGGTTCGGTTACTCAGTTCCACGAGGGACGTTACGTTCACATTTGCTATTTGGACATGTACAAGATTCTACACTTGGTCCATTAGCGTGTGGTACAGATGTTAGGAGCTGTCACTAATGCTGACAGCTACCAGTTCCATTAAACTGAGGTTGGTAGTCTGATTGAACCAGAGGGAAAATGAGCCGTTGCCATTTTAAACAGTCTATGGTTTTTGTTTTTGTTTTATTTCCAAGCGATATTTATTTAACAATATTCCCAGATTCTAATGCTTTTGGAATCAAGTACTCGATTTAAGAAGGGAACATGAGAAGCTCTAGGGAGGTCAGTTTCTAAGTAACTATTGTTCCCTGACCCTGTTTGCTCATATTATGGTTGGCCTTGAAGAATCTTTATATAAATAGTAGGTATCTGTGATGGCAGATGAAATGTGTAAGGAGAGATACCACCAGACTTCCTGCAAGCACAGTCTACGCTTGCTACTTCTACTTCCTCCTCGTGTTGCTGGAAATGGTGAGAGCTGTCCTGCCTGTCTTTTGAGGGTTTTTTCCCTGAGGATTAAGTGAAAGGATGATGAAAGAACTTGAGTAAACTGTTATTTGCATACTGGATTGTGTTAGTAAAATGAAAACACCTTCCTGCCCATTAATAGCCTTCCTGCCCATGGGCTTTGGCAATGCTCAATCTCTAGTCATCATAGATCTGGCCATTGATGGTGAATGCTGCTTCTTATGTCATGGAAATTGTTTTTTCTTCTCTTCCAAATGCCTGTCTATACAAGATACAGGCATTTAGATATCTGTGTTTGTGTATGTATCTATGTATATGTGTATGTGTGCATGAGTATGTATGTATATGTATGCAGATGTGTACGTATATAAATTTTATAATATACACACATTTTTTGTTGTGATAATTAGGGCACTATTCTGAAAGTGCCCTACCTCTCTGCCTCCTCTTCTTTTGCCCTTTAGCATTCCTTTCTTCTCTACTCCCAACTCCTATAAAATGTAGACATTCCCCTCATTTCTGCCCTTAGTTTTATTGTATCCTTTCTCAGTATTTTTCAGTTAATTCATTCAACATGTATTGATTGAGCCACTGGGAACATAAGAATGAATAGGATTCACCCTAGCTAGTTTTGCTCAGTGGGTAGAGCATCAGCCTGTGGACTGAAGGGTTCTAGGTTCGATTCCGGTCAAAGGCACATGCCTGGGTTGTGGCTCAATTCCCAGTGTGGGGTGTGCAGGAGGCAGTCAATCAATGATTCTCTCTCCTCATTGATGTTTACATCTCTCCCTCTCCCTTCCTTTATGAAATCAATAAAAATATATTTTTTAAAAAGAATGAATAGGACTTAACTACGGTTCATTCATTCATACATTCATTCATTCAAGAAATGCCCGCTCTGGGGAGCTTTCAGTCTAGTGGGGGAGACAGATAACAAACAAGGAGACTTGCACGTCTGATATTTGATTGTGACAAGAATGATGAAGAACACAAATACAGTTAGGTAGAGAATAATTAACAAGGGATGACAGGAGAGAAAGTCTCTCTAAGAAGGTGACATCTAAACTGAGATCAGGAGGATGAGGACGAGTTGGTGGTCCTATGAGCAGAGCTGGAGTGGTTCTGGCAGGGGAACAATGTGAGCAGCGTCCCTGAGATAGGAAAGAATATGGCATGTTTGTGGATCTGAAAGATTAGTGTGGCTGAAGCAGAGCGGGGGCGGGGGGGGGGGGTGGAAGCAGGGACAAGGGATGGGTTAGAGAAGAGGCCAGAACAATCAGATGATGTGTAAGAGCAATGGGAAGCCACTGGTTGGTTGTATGCAACTTACTGAAACAATAGGATTTATGATTTTTTTTTAATGTTCTGATTTCTGTATGCAAAATATATTGGGGAATTATGGAAGCAGAGAACCCCATTAGGAGGCTACAGACCAGTCAGAAGATAATTGCATTTATCTGAGCAGGAAACCCAAAATTTAAACTATTTCTGCTATATGGATGAGCCCCCCCAATCGGTATTCCTAGTTCAGATCTCTTTTGTCTTTGTCTGCTAGATAGGCCAGTAATTCTCAAAATATTGTCCCTGGTCCAGCAGCCTTGTCAACACCTGTGAGCTTGTTAGGAAGGTAAATTCTGTGCCCCACCCCAAACTAGTGAATCAGAAACTTGGAATTGAGCTCAGGAAACTGTAATCAATAAAAATATTATATATATATATATATATATATATATATATATATATATATATCCAAATCCAAGTGAGTTTTCCTTCTGCATTTTCATGCTTTCTGATTATCCAAACTTGTGATCAGTATGTCTGTCATTCCTCCTCTCCTACCCTCTATATTAGCCAGTTTCAAAGTCCTAAAGCTAGTCATCCCACATTGTCTTTCCATTTGTTTACTCTATTTTATCACCACCTTAGTTAGTCCAGGTTCTTATTGTCTCTTCTGGATAACTGTTGAAATCCATTAACCATCCCTGGCCTGCATGGCTTAACGGTGAGAGTGTTAGTCTGAGTACCAAAGGTGGCTGGTTCGATTCCCAGTCAAGGGCACGTGCCTGGGTTGCAGGTTTTATCTTTGGCCCTGGTCAGGCCATGGGAGGCAACCAACCAATGTGTCTTTCTAACGTCCGTGTTTCTCTTGCTCTGTCTTCCTCCCACTTCTTTCCACTCTCTCTAAAAATCAATGAAAATAATATCCTTGGGTGAGGATTAACAAAAAATAAAAATAAAATCCATTAACTAATCACCTCTCCTAATTAATGAGTGAATCATTGTCTCTGGGGATGGTTGATTTATCAGTACCAGATTATGTGAGGACCAGTTCAGAGTTTCCCACCTTGAGTGTACATTGGAATCACCTGGAGTATTTTTAAAATTAACTAATCACCAAGGCTTATTCTCAGAGATTCTGATTTAATGGGTCTCAGTGGGGACTCAAACATCCATTTTTTAAAGTCTACGGGGTTGAGGGTTGGGATATATGAAAACATCACAGCAGAGGAAGAGAGTCAGGGGCTCATGGATTGATTGAACGTGGGTACTTGAAAGAGAGCTCTGAAGGTGAGGGATGATTCTGAGTAAGGTTTTGAGTTTAAATGCCAGGAGACTGATAAGGCACAGTCAATAGAAACAGGAAATTCAAGGGGAACAATTGGTATTTTGAAGACAAAAGGAGGTCTGGTTCCAGATATAATAATTGTCAGATGCCAGCAGGACATCCAACTGCAAATGTCAATAACAGAGAGAATGTGAGTCTGGAGCATGAGGAGCCCGTTCTAGAGATAATGATGGAGAATCTTACAAAGAGGTGACTGAGGAAGGTGTTGGGGCAGATAAGGACTTTGAGAAAGGGAACAGACTGTGTTTCCCAGTGTGTTTCTCCACCCAGATTAAAATAACCTGAGCTGCTTATTTAAAAAATACATTTGTATTTATTTCAGAGAGGAAGAGAGAGATAGAAACATCAGTGATGAGAGAGAATCATTGATCAGCTGCCTCCTGCATGCCCCACACTAGTGATCAAGCCCGCAACCAAGTATGTGCCCTGACCCGGAATTAAACTGTGACCTCCTGCTTTGTAGCTCAGCACCCAACCACTGAGCCAGGCTAGGCTACTTAGTTAAAATGCAGATTCCCAAATCCTTCCCCCAAGAAACTCTGATTCACTAAATCTGGGTTTGTGTCTGGGGCTCAGAATTTTTTATGGCTCCTAAAGCAATGGTAATACACACTAAAGTTTAACACCATTAGGCAGAGAAAAAAAGAAAAGGTGTGAGAGCAGACACTTGAGAATCATCTATGTTTGGAGGATGAGAACTTAAAAGGGGCTAGCAAGAAAAAGGAAACAACCAGTCAGTGGTAAGAGAAGTAAGATTCTATGGGATCTGGAAGCCAATGGAAGGAGGACTTTGAATAAGAAGCAGTGAACAGCCCAGCTGGCATGGCTCTGTAGTTGAGCCTTGACCTATGAACCAGGAGGTCATAGTTCAACCCCAGTGAAGGGCCCATGCCTAGGTTGCAGACTTGATCCCCAATAGGAGGTGTGCAGGAAGCAGCCCATCAAAGATTCTCTCTCATCATTGATGTTTCTATCTCTCTCCCTCTCCCTTACACTCTGAAATCCATTTTTTTTTAAATGTTAAGAAACAGTGAGCAACAGTTTTCTTATTGATAATAAATGACATATGTTCTCAAAAATATTTTCGTAGTTTGTTACAGCACTAAAGCATCTAATTACTTTTTTCATTTGAAGAATATATCTACTTAATGATTTTTTTCTTTGTAATGGCAGTTAAGTCAGTAGTACCAATAATAGTAGTACAATATGGATCTTATATATGGAGCAGGATCTTTTTCATCTGATAGAAAAATTTCTTCTTAGGAATTTGTAACTTATTGTAGAAATGAAGATAATGAAAGAGATACCCCCCTGAAATAATTTTAGAAACAGTGAGAAAACAGCAACTTCTCAGCCAATTGGTATGTAGGTCTCTAGGGTCGGGACGCAGTGGCCCCGAGATTTGTTGTTTCAAACCGTCACAGGACTGATGTGTGTGCAGGTCTCGCTGTTTGTGTATTCATCTGAAAGTCTCTTTTTCCTATAGTTTAAAATTTCTAAAACCATCCCACATGGCCAAGCAATAAGAGGGGGCGGAGGCAATGATTTCCTTAAATTGTTGTGTTTTTTTGTCCATGAGATAAATCTTCCATCAGCCCAGCAAGTAGCCAATAACACATCATAAATTCCTTTGCTTCAAGACAAACTCCCCCGATAACACAGGTCAGTGGTTCCCAAATTAGTTCTGAACACAGACTTAGGATTCTCAAAGTCCATGCCCAGAAAAGAAAAACAATTCGTGTGAAGTGAGTTATGTTTCAGGAAATATATAACGGGAAGGTTTTTACCCTAACAGTAATTTAAACTAATAGATAAATAAATACATACTTGTCCCCCCCTCTCTTTTTCCTTTCCAAAGTCAAGGTCTCAGAAACCATCAAGCTGCTTGATGCTGTGAGCAGCGGTAAGAGTGAAGGCCCATCTCAAGGCTCTGTTCTAGAACTCAGAGATGTGCTACTGAAGTCAAGGCTGTGATCAGGAGAGTGAGGGACATGTTTGCTGTCCCTAAACAGTTAGTAGTCAGTTTAGTCTGATCAGTTAAGCCATCTGTGATCATCTAATCAGTTAAACCAAGCCTGAGCCTTTCTGTGACTATAAACAACTCTTTTCTGTCACGGCCGTACACAATTCATGACTCCGGTATTGTGTATGGTACTGGGGATAACGGATCAAATGCATGTGGGTTGTCTGTAATGTACCCATAAATATAAAATGTGACTCTTGGCGGCCTACCTTTCCCCTTGATGCTGGTGGTTTGTCAGGTTGGATTTTTCTTTCTTCCACATGAAGTCCCACCCTTCTCACCCCCTCCACCACAGCTGCGCTGCACCGGCATCTCCGTGTGAACTCCCTTTGTGTCTGTTCCCACTCTTGCTCTATTCTCCCTTCTACAAATCTCCCGTCTTTGTAAAGTATGTGATTCTCTAACCGCTATGCTATACACCTGAAAGTAATACAGAAAAATATTGAATGTGAACTGTAATAGAAAATTAAAATAATTTTTTTTCTTTTTTTAAAATATATTTTATTGATTTTTTACAGAAAGGAAGAGAGAGGGATAGAGAGTTAGAAACATCAATGAGAGAGAATCATCGATCAGTTGCCTCTTGCACACCCCCCACTGAGGATGTGCCCGCAACCAAGGTACATGCCCTTGATCAGAATCGAATCTGGGACCTTTCAGTCCGCAGGCCGATGCTCTATCCACTGAGCCAAACCAGTCTCAGCAAAAATTAAAAGAAATTTTAAAATTTTTTAAATAAACAAGAAAGAAATGTCCCATCAGAAGGACCGTTTTATTTCTTTTTATTTATTTACTAGAGGCTCAATGCATGAAATTCATGCATTGGGGTGTAGAGGGCCATCCCTCAGCCTGGCCTGTGCCCTTTCCAATATAGGAGTACTCGGGAGATGTCCAACTGATGGCTTAGGCCCATGGTCGGCAAATTGCGGCTCTCGAGCCACATACAACTCTTTGACCCCTTGAGTGTGGCTCTTCCACAAAATACCACAGTCTAGGCTAGTCTATTTTGAAGAAGTGGCATTAGAAGTTTAAGTTTAAAAAATTTGGCTCTCACTGTGTGTCCCAGGGGGCCGTGTGCCCCGGGTGAGCCAATTGTCCCAGGGGGCCATGTGCCCCGGGTGAGCCATGTCCCCCAAAGGGGCAGGGTGTCCTGGGTGAGCCATGTGTCCCAGGGGGCCGAGTGCCCCGGGTGAGCCGTGTGTCCCAGGGGGCCGTGTGCACCGGGAGAGCTGTGTGTCCCAGGGGAAGCAGAGGGACCTAGGGGGAGAGGCAGTGAGAACCAGAGGAGGAGCAAACTTTATTCGTGTGGTCCTGAGATGGTCACCATAAAACAAGCAGATTGTCAAATGACAGTGAGGAGGGGAAGGAGACCTGGGGGGAGATAAGAGAACAACCGAAGGACTGGTATGCATGAATATAAGTACAACCAATGAACACAGAACTCTGGGGAGGGAGGGCATGAATGGGAGGGGGGGGCAATGGTAAGATATGTACACATATAATACCTTAATAAAAAAAATTATTTAAAAAAATTGGCTCTCAAAAGAAATTTCAATCGTTGTCCTGTTGATGTTTGGCTCTGTTGACTAATGAGCTTGCTGACCACTGGCTTAGGCCCACTCCCCTCCAGCAGTCAGACATTCTTAGTGCTGCTGCGAAGGCAGGAGAGGCTCCCGCCATGGCTGCTTCATTCGCCAGCCCTGAGTGTCTGCCCCCTGGTGGTCAGTTCACATCATAGCGACCATCGTTTCGTCGTTCGGTCGATTTGCATATTACCCTTTTATTATATAGGATTTATTTTAAATTCTCTATTGTTTAAAGTGTTACATATGTCTCCTTTTTCCCCCATTGACCTCTCCCTGGCCACTCCGGGGTTCTGGCTGGTGTGGCTCAGCTGGTTGGAGCACCATCCCATACAAAGGAAAGATACTTTTAAAACACAGATCTGATCACACCCTTCCCCTCTCCAGGCCCTCACTGTGGCCTCCACAGCCCTGCATGGACTGGCTCTGGACACCTCCCCAGCTTCACCCCATTGTTCTCCTGCTCGGTCACTTCCCTGCACCCACGCTGGCCTTCTTGCATTTTCCCACCCACACCAGGCACACTTCCATCTCAGGGCTTTGGCGATGCTTGGTGCAGACCTCTGCTGCAAAGCCCTCCTAGCAGAGCTTTCTCCCACCATCTTACCTGTAATAATAAGCCCATCACCCTGGCAACCGCCCTGCCCCCCCTCCCCCCCCCCCCCCCCCCCCGTGCGCCACACTGCTCTCTATCCCTTTGCCTAGCTTTTCTATTAAAAAAAAAAAAAATTGGTTAAAGGAGAGTTCTATATAGTGCAGGTAAGCTATTTAAGGACCTCTGTAAAATAGGTAAGTTATTCTGTTTCTTCTTAGGCACTTCTCTTGCCAGCTTTTTTATTAGAAATTTACAGAAAATTTTCACAAACTATAACAAAACAAGTTTGTTTGTCTTTACCATTGTTTTTGGTTTGTGGTTTGAACCTAATTGTATTGTGTGTGTGTGTGTGTTTTTAACAACTAAATGAATTCCACATGAAGAGAACTGTGCTCACTCTCTCTCTCCTCTCCCTTCAAACCCACAGGCGTCTTGCCGGAAACGCTTTGACATACATCCCCAAGGGAGCCTTTGCTGGCCTCTACAGCCTCAAAGTTCTGTGAGTACACCAGGTGTGGCCTGGTACATTTCCAACTGGAGCGGCAAGCGAATGCTAATTAACTTGTAAAGACTGAGTTCCTCAAATAACCTACTTGGAGCATTTGGGATAATTCATCCAAATTCAAGTCTGCCTTCAATTGGTACCCCATAGAGCAATATTGTACCTGGCCAGATTTGTGTGGGGGGAAAAATCACCACTCTTTTCCTAACTTTAAATCTAAAGTTGTTTGCCTCTAAATAACCAACTTATCAACTCAAACTTTTAAAAAAGCATTTCATTTCCTTTTCTGTTATGATGCTGGGGAGAGTTTCTTGAATCATTTTGATCACCAAGTGAATAAATCAACCGTGATGTTAACATAATGAGAGCACATCTTCAAACCATTTGCAAAGTTTGTTTCCTTATGATTAAAGATCTGCTAAAAAATATCAACTTGATGTTACAATTGTGAATAGATGTGAAAAGGTCTAGTGTAGATACAATGAGTAACTATTTGATAAATATTAATTCATTGAGACTTGTAAAAGTGGATTTTCATATTATTTAATGTCCAACTTCCCAATTTTTTTATCAGATGACTCATTATTTTTGACTACCTCTTTATTCTAGTGCCTATTGTTTAATTTTCTTTTAGTTTATTCTGGGGGGGGGGAAACACCTAGGTAGAGAAAATAGGTGACTCAAATTGAAAGTCATAATAGGAAAATTTTATCTCAGAGAAAATACCCTGATTTTATTTTCTTTCTTTGAGATAAAAGTTATAAACAATAAAAGGGCATTTGATATATTCCTGCTTAATGGAAATGACATTTTAATCACCTCATGGATACATGGGCTATTTAAAAAGTAATTTAGTTTAAATATGTTTGTTAAATATTAGTTAAAGGTCAAATTCAACAGTAGAACCATTTTTGGTCTGCTTAGATACTTGGGTTTGGTCCCCTCGGTTTTGAATTATTTTTGCTATTAGGCAGAAATATTTTTAAATTGTCACATTGCCAAATTCTAATGTTAATTCATTATGTGGTAGAATTCCGAGTTAGAGCATCAACTTCAGTACACCTATGTTACCATGAACACAGCAAAATATTTGGAACCCTTATAAATAGATCACATAAATCAAGTTTGGATGAGACAAATAAGGGAATATATTTTCTTTGTTGATCTATGTACCATTAAGCATTTTGGATACTTATTAAATTGATTATCCTGGAACTGATCATCTTAATTCACTTAACAAAATGTAAGTCAGATATACTGAGCTAGAGTGTATGTGTGTCTGCATATCTGTGTCTGCATGTAAAATGTATCATCAGCTATCATAGTTATATGTAAATTGTGATAACATAATTTTAATACATATAAATATATAATAAGAATATCTATGATTAGATATATACTAGATATGATCATTATAACTATAATTTTATATTTTTGAACTTTTATATTTGAATTACTTAAGTTTAGTATGAATTTTTATAACATTTTTTAATTTCCTAATTATATATTTCTGATTTTATCATACTGCACTAAATGTCCATGAAACTGGAGATGTTGTCTGTCTTGGCTACTGATCTATCCCCAGCTTCTAGAACATGCCTGAATCATAGTAGACACTCAAAAAATACTGGTCAAATAAGTGATCCAGATTGATGATACAGAGCAGAGAGGACAAGGGGTTTCTAGATTTGTCAATTCTTCTTCATTGTATATGATGTAGACCTAATGCTATATGTCCATTAGTGGATTATCAGTTGCATTCTAAACAATGTGGGCTTCTCCCTGTCAGCAGGTTTTATTTACCCAGAATACTTTTGACCCATTTTGCTGCTTCTTATGGTGTATTTTGCCTAAACCAGCCGAGGGCAAACTACGGCCTGAGGGCCGGATCCGGCCAATTCGGCTGTTCTATCCAGCCCACAGAGCCGAAAGAGCAGAGGGTTCTCTTGTTCTCCCCTCTGCTCCTTCACCAGCAGCCCAAGATGAGAGTGCCAGCATGGTCAGGTTGCTTTTGTTCCGGCCCTCCGGTCCAGTTTAAGAACCCATTGTGGCCCTCGAGTCAAAAAGTTTGCCCACCCCTAAACACTTCAGAAGCTTTAGATTAATATGACTTAAAAGTGAAAATCACAGGTTCTCTCTCAAGCTTGACATTTTATATGTACCTCTTCCACCAGAATGGAATGTGGTGTTTAGGTAGACCCTCTCATCTGTTCTCTCCTAACCAATCAATGTCTCCGATCTTCTATACAGTCAGGGGTCTCAGCAAAGCATGGGAAGTGTGATACTCAAAGTGCCATTGAGTGCATTACTGCTGCAGATACAATGATCAATAAGGGTGGTCATGCCCTGAAGAGCTTATAATTTAGTGGTAGATTGTGGGATCAAGACAAATAGATCACCTGCAATTCTGTGCTTTTTCCACCTGTAATTATTAAAGTGTGTCTAGAACTGTGTGTAGGGCACTGTGGAACTATAGAGCTTGAGAAGAGTTTAATCCAGTCTGATGGTCAAGGTTCAGCTTCCTAGGAGAGATGTTTCCCCAAAGAGATGACCTAGGAGCTGAATCTTGAGGGGACAAGATGCACAGAGACACAGTGGCAAGAAGTACCGGGCATATGCAGGCAGCCCAAGCATATGCTGGGGCTCAGGCATTTAGGAGGAGGTGGAGAGTATCTGGAAAATATCCTGGAGAAGTAGAAAGAGTCCTGGTCACAGGAATCCCATATATTCTGTCAAAAAAGCGTGGGCATTATTATGTTCTAGGCACAATGAGCAGGAAAAGAAGAGATATAAGCAAGGGAATGTTCAGATTGCTCAGTTTAGCTAGATCACTGTCCAGGTGAGGAGGATTCAAGGGGGGCAAGACTCCTGCCAGGAACCGTGTGCACTCTTCCCTTTGCTTTGCTACTTAAGGGTTAATATCTAAGGAGCAGATTCAATTGTCAAATATTTTGGAAATATTTCAGTGTTAGAGCAATGGTTCCCAACCATGGTGGTTCTTCCTGCCATAGAGTGTTTTGGAAATTTGTGAGGCTGTCTTGGCTTTCCAGATGGTATACTTGTAGTAAGCTGTCATATGATGTACAGCACAGCCCAGCATAAAGATTCTATCTACCACGTCATACCTGACTGTTCCTCCACACCAAATGTAAATCAAGAATACTTTCATACTTAATAATACTGACAGGTTTTCCAGGAAGTTCTCATAAGACTAATACTTGGTACAGGAAAGATTAAATGGAATAAATATATTCTCTCAAAATTACTGGGTAATTAATTCAGCTTTTGTATCCTGTCTATTCTAGGTATTACATGACTTCTAACCACATATTTAGTTAAAAATGCTGTTAGTGCAGTAGAACAAGTACACCAAACACCACAAAACAATGAAAGATATATAACCATGGAAATGTAATACTTCTTCTTACAATTATCATTAAATAGCATATCATTTTAGGGAAACATGAAACACAGACCTTACCCTCATGGAAACTCTCAATATATATATAAAATCCTAAGCAACTGAACAACCAAACAACCAGTCAACCAGTCACTATGATGCACATTGACCACCAGGGGACAGATGTTCAATGCACAGGGTTGGGCTCCCTCCTTTCTGGATAGGGCCTGCAGGGATCAGGCCTATAGGGATCAGGCTTCCTTCTGTCTGGATTGGGCCTGGGGGGATCAGGCTAAAACCGGCTACCTAACACCCTCTGAGGGGTCCCAGATTGCGAGAGGGCACAGGACAAGCCAAGGGACCTGACCAGTGCATGAATCCATGTGCCAGGCCTCTAGTTGTTTTATAAAGTCCAAAAGCCATAACAAAAAAAAAATAACTGATTGCACTGTAGCATGGTAAGAAAGATAATATAAAAAGTAATATTTGTCTGGGACCCTGACCAGTATAAGGAAGGCCTGGGTAAAAGGAGAGAAAGATACTAGCAGTACAATCCATTGAGATGCACAATGAAGCCAGCAACAGCCGTCCTTGGCTGGGATTGTTTTATATCCAAACTTGTTACTATCATATGAGCTCTAGAAGATCACTAATGTTTAACGTTAGTACCCCTGTAAATATTGACCTTCATAAAAAATAAGTTATTGGTTCTGTATTCCAAAATACCCAGTCCAGTGGGATTCTAAGCCAGGCTGTCCTCAACAAAGGTACATTGTCTTATGTAGGCCATTCAGTCACAGAATGGCTCATTTCCTGCCACCCACTACCAGAACCAAAGCCACGTAGAGGGGATGGGTAAAACTAACCATAGAAAAGTCACAATTAGCCAAACTGTTCTCATTCCCACAGAGGCCCAGAATAGAGCCTTAATAGCTACTTGATACCTAAACATGGGACAATTAGGTAGGGGGAATACCTAAGGACCAAGCCATCAATTGTTACAAAGTCCCCGTTCGACATATTATCTCATCTCCCTCTGATTCACTCATTGTTCATGTTCTTATTTAGCCTATTGGCAAAAAAGATAACCAAAAAAATTGTGCTGTTGAGTAGCATGGGGAAGTTTATGGAGTAGGGAGTATTTTTAAAGCTCCTCAGGGAAAGAAATTAAGAAACTATGAAGTCATCCTTTGTCTCTAGAGAAAGTGTTTCATTTTCTTTTCTTCCCCATATGTGAATGAAAAAAAAAATGAGGTTATAAGTGGCTAAACCCATATTCTGCTCATGCACATTCTGCTTATATTCAATATATTCAATAAAAGAGCATTTGCAAAAGAAATCAGCAGCAGTGTTGGGAATGCTTTCTGTTTTAATTGCACTCCATGGTGCTGTAAACCCTTTAATTGTTTCGTCTCCCTCCGGAATATCTTAAACAAAAATAGAATTTTCTAATTAACTCACTGGAGACTTATAAGGATGTAATGGAGATAACTTGCTCTTGTTTTGTCATTTGAAAGTAATTAAGCAAAAGTTCTTAATTTAGGAAAAGATCGGGATTTAAATTGTGGATTTTTTTTTAATTATATTTTTTGTGTTTTACTGGTAGAAGTAGATGAAAAATTAAATTGTTGGGAGGTAAGTCAAGAGTAAGTTTAAAAGTTATCATTAATAAAGCTTGTTAAATTCCATTTTCTGAGGCCAGGCATATAAAGTTACTGAGAAAGTTTGCAACTCTTCAACGAAGGAAAGCCATCTAAATATCTCCTGTGCTCTACTCCAATTTTACAATATTTTAGGAAGATCACATTTTAATAGTTTCACTTGTTGGTTAACAAAGCATAGGAGAACAATTAATATACACTTTGTACCATTAATATGCTACCTACAAAGTTTAGACATTGATGATCACGTATCTTATCATGATTAATCACTCAACAATCAATGACTTAGAAAACATATCTCTGAAGTTAAAATTACATAACATATTTAAACTGCTTGGAAAAGTGTAAAATAACATAGAAATGTAAACTTTTAATGTTCTGGTCAATTATGCAGCATTACAGAATTCAACCTACAATTTTTGGGACTCCCAAACTAGTCAGTGAAGTGTGAGATCTCCCTAAAACTTGACTTTGTTTGTAAAGAATTAACATATATTTTGAGGCTCTTAATTTATGAAATGTTAGTTGAATTCAACTTTAACATAATGCACTTATTTGAGTAAAATTTTGGAATGCAAGTAACACAAGTATATTTCTTAGAAAACAGAATCTCAGTCATGGTGAGAAAAGCATACATTTTATGACCTCCAAATATTTTTCACATCTTATTTGTATATGAATTTGTATTTGTATATATGAAAGTATAATAAACACCTTTAAATTTTAATCGTCAAACAATTTGTTAATCAGAAGTTACTCTATTCCCATTATAAGGATGAAAAATCAAGGGTCAGTTAGGTTGAATGGTTTGCTTTCCAAGACTTAAACCTTGGGACTTATCTCCAAGCTCAGTGTAGCCTCAAGTTCATCTGAAAATATTATATCAGAAATACTTAGCATAACAGAGGGTGGCTCTTAGTCTGTGCTGCCTTGCCCAGAGCACAGACATCAATGCAAATTCTCTGGTCCTGGCCCCAACTTACTGAACGGAAAACTTTCGGGGCGGGGCCAGCAGCCTACGGCTTAACAAGCCTTTCAGTGGATGCTGCTAAACCCCAAAGTTTGAGTACCAACCTCTGGCACAGGTTTTGTTGCTGCTGATTTTGTTTTCTCAATTAAAATGTCACAGTACCATCTCACTATTTCTCGTTAAGTTTTGATAAGGGGCTCATCAATTCATACAAAAGGGCCAACTTTTATTGAATGCTTACCATGCGGCAGGTATTGTTCTATGTACTTTCACCCATGGGATGGTCACAATGGCCTTGTGGGGAGTGTAATTACTGGTCACTAAGACATGGAGAGATTGGGTGACTTGGCTCGGACCACGCTGCTGGTGGCAGGGAAGAGGTATTCAAATTCAAGAACCCATGCTCTTCACCACACCTTAATCATACTATTCAACTATTCAGACACTATTTAACTTGAGGATTTGTACATTCAGCAAAGATCCCTCGAGAGTTAGAAATACAGGGAGTTGAATCCCAGTTAGTCATCTAATGAAAAGAAGCTTCGATTGTGGTGATGAGGGAACCGGGCAAATTGTTTCTAAAATCCAAATGTAAGTTTGTGACCTCATAAGCAGAAAAATGTCTGTAAAATCTCTACTTTCCTAAAACAGTCTTCTGCCTCTGACTTACATGGACCATGCAATACTCAGAGGGATGGGAGTGGCTGCAAAATTATTGTGTTATTTTATGAATAAGGTGGCAAAATGTAAGGGATCTACTGGGAATTTTTCCACGCTGTTTTCCCATTTGCATGTTTTTATTGCATTGTTGCCAGGGGTTGCCATTCTGTAGTCCCCATTTCTGAAAAAAATTGTTGAGCCTAGGTGAGCAAAAATGCAACTACTTCACAAAAAGAATGTAATTTATATCAAAATATGGCCATGAGCAAGAAAAGAGAACTTTAATAGACTCCTACGTTATCCTTGTTTTCATTTTGTCTAATCTCTATCGGCACCACAGTGGTCCTTTAAAAACATAAATACGATCACATCATTTCCCACTTAAACCCTTCAACACGAATTTCTCATCATGTTTAAAATAAAGCTTTACTGTGGCCCAAAAGTGCTGCAGGAGAGGCCTCAGGTTCGCTCTCCTTGTCTCTTGCTCTCACTCATTCCTCCTCAGTCACAATTGATCCTTTGCTGCTCCTTTAACAAGTCAAGCAGCTCCAATCTCAGGACCTTTGAACTTGCTCTTCCCAGTTCCTCAGTGGCTCCTCCCAAATATCACATGATTTGCTCCCTGACTCCATCCTGGTCTCGACTCACATATCAACTCCTAAGAGAAACCTTCCATAACCACCTTTGAAATAAAAATCTCGCTCTTTGTTACTATCTATCCCAAACCCATGTTTGTTTTGTATTCGTAGTACTTATCGCTTGGCTCATTGGGTGAAATTCATTAACTTTAATTACCTGTCACTTCCCATGGGAGTTTAATCTCCCACGGTTTGACTGTTCCGCTGTTTCCCTGACACCTAGAACAGTGCCTGACACAGCTATGGCGAGTTATGGTTAATTATTGTTGACTTTCTTTAATTAATATTTTTCTCTGTTTGTTTTAATGTGCAGTATGCTGCAGAATAACCATCTAAGGCAGGTACCCACGGAAGCGCTGCAGAATTTGCGGAGCCTTCAATCCCTGTGAGTATCGTTGAAATTGCAAAATGTCCTCAGGGTCAGTTTGGGAAGGAGCATTGAAGTGTCCAGGTGACCACTTTCGTAAATTCCTTGGCTGGAGGTCCCACCTAAATAAGTTGGGAAAGAGTTTCCATCAGAGCAGCAGTTTTTCGCTTCCTCGTTAAACATTATGTGTGGGAGGGACTCGTGTTGGAATTGGGGGCTTCAGGGCAAAGGCTTAATCATAACACCTCCAGCCAAAGCCTCTTATATACGCTGGTATCTCAGGACAAAACATATACTTTCAGGATCTTGTCCTACATTCCCCTGTAATTTGAAATTCCTGATTTTGAATCAGGAATGTTACTTTCTCCTTCATTTTTTTTACACATATTTTTATTGACTTCAGAGAGAAAGGGAGAGGAAGAGAGAGATAGAAATGTCAATGATGAGAGAGTCATTGATGTGCTGCCTCCTGTATGCCCCTACTGGGGATCAAGCTGCCACCCAGACATGTGCCCTGACCACAAATCAAAGGGTCAATGCTCAACCACTGAGCCATACCAGCAGGGCTGTTTTCTCCTTTTATCTGGAAAAAAGGGTGTCACAATCCAGACACCTTAGCATCTTCAATTTATTCTGTTTTAAGGTGATCTGAGCTGCCTTGTAATGAAATTTGCTGAGTTAAATAGACTTAATTTTTTAAAGTTTTGCATGTACATCAGGGCTTCTCAAATCAATAAGACAAGCTCCAATAGTCTATCGTAAAGTCTTACTGCCCAGTCTGCAAACCAAGAGCTTCTCCATCCCACACACACACATCATACAGACATGCACAAACATACACCCCACACACAGACACATAAACACAAACATACATAGCAGTGGTGGTGGTGTTCCTTACTGTGAATCCACAACTTTTTCCATCAGGAGTTTCCACCCTCCACTGATTTAAAGCCTCTGAACAAATAAAAATTAGCTATCAGATGTTTTGGAGCTTGGATTGTAAGCAGTTGTTGACAATAATTATTTGCCAAGACTATGCCACAAGCACTAATTTGGTCAGTAAATCTTTACCTCGTCGGCATGCATAAGTATTTATAACATATTGCATGATTTCCAGTATACATGTGTGTGATATATGTTCTCATCTTACTCACCCTGGAGGTCCCCCTCTGTCAAACAAAATGCTGGCTTCTGGTCTACAGTGATGAGGGAGATAAATGCATAAGAAAGGAAAACAAATATTGTAGGTTCCAGCTGAAATTCACTGTAAAAAGCCCACCGGTTAATCATTACCCGCAGTGTGCTTAACGCCTTTTGTTGAGATGACATGAAAGAAGGAGGAACGTGAGATTTGGAGATGATACTTTCTTCCTTTGATCTTTTTTTTTTTTTAAATGAAAGCAAATCTGGGCTTGAGACCATTTCGAGCTTTTCACTGCAGGCAAACAAAGTGACTTCCTAGGTTTTCACCGTCCTATAGATAAACATGCCCACAAGGGCCCCTTTGTGGCCTGGGACAGATCTGCGGCCTTTTCAGGAGCTCCCTAATGACATAACAGTATCGCTCCCCCTTTGTTGCGCGGGCCTTTTCCTGGAGGGAAGAAGCGGTCAGAGAAGCCAGCCGCTCTCCTCTCCGGTGGGTTGTCTGTGTAAGGGCGCGGGGTCCCGAGGCCGGATTGAAAGCGAGATAATGGCGGTGGCCAATAGGAACTTTAAACAGCTGTGAGGCAGGCGGAAGATAGACGGATAAGCGCCGGTAACCAAAAGCCACTATCAGCTGAAAGAAGATCACAACCAGAACACACACAGAAGTGAACTCTTTGAGAAAGGGGAAACCATGAATCTTTTGTCCGCTCGAACTGGGTGGTGCCTCTCTGATAAAGGTGTTCGGATTTAGTTTCTTGCTGTCTAGAATATTTACTATTCACCAGGTGTCTCTTGCCTTTGGTTTCTGGTTCGCAAAAAAACAATTGCCTTTGAAACTTTATAAGTATGTGTTCCCTGTTTTAAAAGAAAAAAAAGAGGGAAAAAAGCCAGTGGTTAACTTTCTAGTATGACGCTTATCACATCCAACAGAGGCATCTGGATAGACACTCGGCCCTGACACTCGCTGGACTGTATCAGCTGGTTATGTCATGTTCGTCCGGGGTCCCTTCGCCGGGCGCAGACAGACCCTTGTGAGGTGCTAGATGTTGGCCATTCGCACTGCCATGCCACTTTTCTCACATTTCTTCATGCTGTCTTGATACAAGAGTTAAGGCGTGACAAAAAAAAAAAAAAAAAAGCAAAGACTTAACCACCATGTACACAGATGCCAAATTGTACCAATCGAAGGAGGCCCCTACCCGGGTTGCAAGTTTGGGAACAGTGAGCCCCTTCAAAACTTTACGATTGCCCCAGACGGAAGGTATTTAATAGCATCTCTCCTGCTCCCTGTAAGCATTCGCTTTGAGGCTAATGGTCATTCCAAACGTGCATTTCCGTATCCGTCCTGCATCCATTTTCCGTGCCATGCTTGAGCCTCCTGCTACTTCTGCTTCCATATGAGTAGCAGAGGGTGAGAGCAGCCGCTTCCGGGCTGCCAACCCCGGGGAGACCTCCACGCAGCTACCGAAAGGACGGCCGCACCCCTTAGACCTCCGCCCTTTGTCCAGCGGTTCCGCCTTTTCCCTTTCTCTTGAATTCACAACTCTCTCTTGATGTTTTTATTTTCTTTGTATCATACATGCTCTCTCCAAGGAGCACTCCGCCCTGTGCAGAGCAGTGGGTGCAGCACCCTGAATACTTGCCTGGCTCTGTAACTTTTTGGGGGGTAGGGGGCGCACTTCTCAGCCCTGACTGCCAAGAAGAATCATCTAGGTACACCCAACACCATTAAATCGGAATGTTAGTGTTTCCTAACTGGTTTCATTACATAGTTAAGAGCTTCTTAAGGGAAGACCGGGAGAATGAGTGTCCTGGGGCGTTCTTTCGGATGATATGTACATATTCTCTGGAACTCTTTTTAAACATGAAATAGTAACAAAACCCATACTATGCATTCCAGTATGAATTACAAACGTACGTGGACTACAGAGTAAAAGTCAGGGTTGCCTTGTCTGTATTTACTTGAATCCGTTCACATCTGCCTATTAACCCTACTGACAACCTGGGCAGGTAATGTTTGTTCAGAGGCCGCCTGCTGCATGACCCTGGTATTCAAATGTGGTCCAGCAGCATCGGCACCTCCTAGGATACGCAGAACCGTGGGCCTCGTCTCAGTCTCACTTAGTTAGAAGCTTTGTTTTAACGATATTCTCAGGTGATTTGTATGGCCAATGTATTTGAGAAATCAATGTTTTTGAGTGTTCTGTGCTGCTAACAAAGTGGCCTCACAAGCCAAGAGTGCTTGAGGACTCCTGAAACAGGTCACCGGTACACTCTGCTCCACTCCTATCGACTTGGCTTCACTGAGGAAAGTTTAAGAAACTTGATATATTGAAACGGGGTAGCACTGCGGTGAGGAAGAAACAGATTGTACTCGTGTTTCCAGAGATGTAAGTTTCCATTTATTCTGCATAAACAAAAGACATTTTTGCTTTGTTCATAATGAAAACAGATAGGTACATTCGTGTTCCTTTAACTCTCTCCTGATGCTTACAAATTGCTCAGCTGAAGAGTAAGAGGCCAAGCCCACGCGCTGGAGCCCCGTGGCCCAGCGCGGCCCCTGTACAATGTGCGCGGTTGGCTTCTGACTGGTCATGATTGCCCAGACACCAGTTGGATTTTTTTGTAATGTAATCAAACATAACTTAATTTCCTTTCTGTTTTCTGGAAAGGAATCGGAAATGTAATCACAATTCACAGCGAGTTGTATTTCACCAAGAAACGTTTGGCGTTATAGTCATTTCAAGACTAGGGTCAGATTACAGCGATTTGATGGAAACTCAAAACTTAACCCTCCCATATCCTCACACCTAGTATTAATAGTAAGAAATGGATCTATTTTTTAAAAAAATCTTTGCTTCATTTGCATAGTCATTAATGATGTCCAAGCATGTCATTAGTGAAACACAATATGATCAAAGGAAATGACGTAACCGGTTAATCAGAGGATGATTTAATACATGTCGGGTTTTACTCCGAGTCTGCACTGCCAAAGCTAACTGGGGAGCATGCACAATCACCAAAATAATACTTTGGTGAATAGAAAATGAAAGAGAATGAGACATAACTTTAGTACTATCTCTATTCTCCAGTTAGCTAATATTCACCGCAGACTGTATTCTAAAATCTGGGAGGCATGTGCAGTTCCTGCCTAGAACATGATCTGTCCCGGCTTCTTTTTGTGGTCCCCACCCATTTCCAGGACCACAGACCCCACCCGTGGACCGTCATGGGAAATGTCAGTCAGTTCACACAGACGCTTCACAGTAGGGTTTCTCGGATAATAGTGGGGAAAGACAATAAGCAAGAGGAATGGGTGACGAGGAGGCAGTGGGACTCCCAGGGCTGAGCAGAAAGCAGGCAAGCCTAGAACCAGCAGCGGCTTTCTCCTGCTAACACCCAGAAGCCGATTGGGTTTCCAAGGATAAAGAATGGGAAGGAAGTAACACAAGACAAAGGGGTGTGAGTAGACACAAAGCAAGGTGAGGTAGCCAAGAGGATAAGATTAAAGGATCAAAGGTTTTTTTTAAAAAAAGAATAATGGTTTTAGTATTAGTGACAATTATTCCTTCCACTAAAATACTCTCCCGAAAGAGAAATTACAAGCCCATTTAATTAAAAATATACCATGGTTTTTATTTGTTTTGGTTTATCACAAAAGCGCCAGCATGTTTTGTGAGACGGAGGTAGACTTGGAAGTTCTAGGGGTCGAGGGTTTTGTCTATTACGCTGAGAGTTCTCTTCGTGGAACCAAGCACAATCCAGCGCCCAATGAATTGTAGTGAGGAAGGGAAGTCTTGTCTTGTCCCCCCACCTCACTTGAACATTAGAAGATAATTCTTTTCAGAGACAAAGCCCTTTCTATGCAATGCTTACAAGAAGAGAGCTCACATCAGAGCGTCGTCCCCAGAATCATATACGGAGGGAGGGGGCGGGCGGAATCCCCAGCATGGGACTACTTCATGCCAGGCCTCATATGTGCAAGATTCTCAGATCAAGTTGTCTGCCAGAGCTCTGACAAATCACATACATGACAGTCATACCGGATAGACAAATACCTACAAGGGAACATGGATGTTGTGGAATGAGAAGTTTAGCCTTGTCAGGTGAAACGAAGGCTGGCCTTGGAAAGTAAATTAAACTCTTTGGGGAGCTTAGGGGTGACTGCTATGGGAAGGCAGATCATGAAAGGGCAGCATTTCCCCCCTTTCAGGACCGATGAGGTCTGTAATGAACTGTGAAAAGGCACAACAAAAAACAGCAGAGATTGGGAGCATTGCAAAAACAAAACCAGAAGGTGGAGCTTATTAAATGCCAGGGCTATGGAAGCAGCAGCCACCAGTGTTTATGAAGCACTTTTACCTGCATTGCATCATCCCACTCCATCCTCACAGAAACCTTAGTGATGAGGAAGCAGAAAAACTCAAGAGAGATTACTTGACCTTCTCAAGGTCATGTGGCTTCTAATGGAGTCAAGCTAATGAGTCTGGAATAAGAATTCTGGTCTTTCTGACTCCAAGATCTGCCACTTTCCACCACGCTCTCTTGCCTCCCTCAGGAAACGCCTTGCAGGGAACAGGCACTCCAGCCTGGGAAAGGAAGGCGCTTGACAAATCACATACATGATAGTCATACCGGCTAGACAAATACCTAAAAGGGAACATGGGATGTTCTCTTTTAGGTGCTACTCCAGACATGCTTGAAGGTTTACAAAAAGAAAGAACAGTTATAATGCTGCAGGACAGAAATAAAGACATTGAAGAAGAAAAGACGACAATACTTTTATAGTGCGGCCAGACATTCATTTTTAGTGTTTCCTCATGTATTTGGGTGTCTGATCCCTCATTTCCTGTGAGGTAGAACTTGAGTCCACTTTCCTGATGAAGAAACTGCAGGTGAGAAAAGGTATCTTGTTTCTATTGCAAAGGCAGAAGTTGATTAGACAAAGACAAGAGGGACAAGCATTCCAGGCAGCGGGAACTATACGTGCAAGATCTTATAGTGGGGCAGGGTGGAGGGTGGGAAAAGTTGGCACATCAGCAAACAGAAGGAAGGCCAGTTGGGCTGAATCAGGAAGGTGGAGAGAAGTGAAGAAAGAGCCTAGTGGATCCAACGGGTGGAGCCCGGATCCTTTGGAAGCCATTAGGAACATGTCAAGACTTTTCCTCTTCACTGTCCAAGCAATGGGGAGCCACTGGAGGGTTTTAGGCAGGAAAGGGCATGGGAGGATCTGAAATTGTCTAGGAGAGAAAGGAAAACTCTGTCAGGATGGGGGCAATGGAGATGTAGAAAGGAAGATGGATTTGAGAACCATTTAGATGAAATTACTAATATTTGGCAATGGACTAGCTGTGAAGACTGAAGGAGGAAGAGAACCGAGGATGATTCCTGAGAGTCTGGTTTTGATAGGCACATGATTAATGAAGCCCGTCACTGAGAGAGGAAACCCTGGCAGAGGACTACATTTGGGGAGGATGGGGTGGGAGATACTGCGTTTGATCTTAAACACATGAGTTTGAAGAGAAACAACTAAGTAGATTACACATAGGCAGTTTTAAAGTTAGGTTAGGTCTTCAAAGAAAAGTGAAATTTGGGTTAGGTCTTTCTACCATGCATTTCCCTTCACCTAACACTTCTTCGTCGTGATTGGGTTATCTGACTAACCTGTATCACACATGTCCCATAAAGGCTGGGACCTTGACTGCCTGGCTTCCTGCTAGATCTCCAGCACCAGGTGCAGCGCCTTGGCAAAGAAAGCACTCAAGAAATACTGGCTGAACTGAAGCCTTAATCTCTAAGTGATGTTCTACACTGCTGCTCAGGACCAGCGAATCTCCCCCAGTTTGACTGAGTATTCACTAGTTTCTGGCTGTGAACTCTTATCTCTATACCGTGGCTTTTCCCACCTGCCATTCTGGAGCTGAGCTAAACCCTAGGAATTTCTTCAGGGAGTTTGGGTTGATCTATCTACAAGAATTAACTTCCCCATTGTTTTAGCTGAGGATTTTTCTACTTCAAAAGAACCGCAATATTAAACTGATACAATTTAGATGGGTAAGAGGCAGGGGATGCTCATGAACACAAGGCCCAGAAATTCTGTGGGAAGGACCTGACCGGGACAAAGAAACAAGATAGAGGTTTTTGGCTTGATAAGGTGGGTGGAGAGGTTAGAATATTAGAATGAGAAGTTGCTGTAAAAGGAGCGGTAATGTGCAAGAACTAGGAATTTTTTTAAGTTGTTTTATTGATTTTGTTCAGAGAGGAAGGGAGAGGGATAGAAAGTTAGAAACATCAATGAGAGGCTGCCTCTTGCACACCCCCTACTGGGGATGTGACCGCAACCAAGGTACATGCCCTTGACCAGAATCGAACCTGGAACCCTTCAGTCTGCAGGCCGAAGCTCTATCCACTGAGCCAAACTGGCAAGAACTAGGAATTCTTAACAGGGAAATTACCTAAAGCACACTTTTAGGGAGATTAATCTGGCAGCAGCCTAGAGGGTTAATTGAAGAGATAAGAGATCAAAGCCAAAAGGACCAGCTCTGAGGCTGTTGCAATAATACAGGTGTGAAGAGATAAGAGACTGAACTAGACAATGGAAATGGAGAGTCTCTGAGATAAAGATAAATGGAGAGAACTTGGTGAATGATTGGCTGGAAAGCAATAGAAATATTCTAAATGACCCCCAGGTTTCAAACCCTGGTGGTACCTGGGAGACTAATGGTGCCCCTGATGAAAAGATGGTCTTTGTTTTCTATGGAGAAAAATGAAACTGAAGAAGTTAATGCACATGTTACTTTGGCTTTAGATATTTCTACATTATAAAATTCACAGTAGTGGTGACCTCTGGGAAATTGAACAAATTAATGTAAATTGACTCTACAATATATTTCTCACTGGAATCTTGCATTTCCCAATGATGTCAGAGAGACAGAAGTTCAGTTCAGTTGGCATTTCATCCAACTGGTGGTCAATCAGGTGACTAGTCTCAAAATTACTGTACTTTAATGAACCTACCGACTTTATCTCTCCTCAAGTTGGAGAAGTGGGAGGAAGAAAACTTTAACTTTTCAGAGGTAAACATAAAGCAATAATTTTTCTTCCTGGTTTACATTAAATTTACCAACAAATAAGATGGAGAATGTTAAAAAAAAAACAAAAGCAGAAATCCCATGTAAGCATTTATGATGTTTATGTATATTCATATGCTTAATATCATCCAAGGAGATAGGTGGAAAATTTCATATTGTGGCCACTCCCTCAATATTAAAAAAAAAAGCAGTACTAATAATAAAAGTGACTCATATTATAATAAAGACTCTGTATATATATTCAATCTATGAGAGTTCAGATAGATGAAATTCTATCCTGAAAGTATTATACTGGTCTCCTGACATATTCAACTCCAATTATCAACTCCAATGTTTTCCAATGCAATAAAATTTCACCATAGCAAAGAGTTAAGGTACCTTGTAAAACTGTATTTTTTAATCATTTTTTTTTATTTTTCAATTACATTAACATACATTATTATATTAGTTTCAGGTGTATACCCAGTTATTAGACATTATATAACTTACTAAATTATTATCCCAACAAATCTTGTACCCATCTGACACCATACATAGTTATTAGAATGTTATTGACTATCTTCCTCATGATAGTCCCCATGACTGTTCTGCAACAACCAATTTGTACTTCTCAATCCCTTTACCTTTTGCATCCACCCCCTCAAACTTCCTCTCATCTAGCAACCTTCAAATGTTCTCTGTATCTGTGAGTCTGTTTCTTTTCTGCTTGTTCATTTATGTTATTTTTTAGATTCAAGTGTTGATAGATATGCATTTTTGCCACTTTATTCATATTTTTTATCTTTTTTCTTCTTCTTAAAGAAGACCCTTTAACATTTTATATAATCGTGGTTTGGTTGTGATGAACTCCTTTAGCTTTTTCTTGTCTAGAAAGCTCTTTATATGTCCTTCAATTCTAAATAATAGCTTTGCTGGGTAGAGTAATCTTGCTTTTTATCACTCTGAACCCTTCTGGCCTACAAAGTTTCTGTGGAGAAATCAGATGCCAATCTTATGGGAGCTCCCTATAGAAAACTAATTGCTTTTCTCTCACTACTTTTAAGATTCTCTCTGTGTCTTTAACCTTTGGCATTTTAATTATGATGCCTCTTGGTATGGGCCTCTTTGGGTTCATCTTATTTTGGACTCTTTTGTACTACATGGACTTGTATGTTTATTTCCTTCACCAAGTTAGGTAAGTTTTCTGCCATTATTTTTTCAAATAGATATTTAATTTCTTGTTTTTTCTCTCTTTTCTCCTTTCATCACCACCACTATGTGAATGTTGGTACAGTTGAAGTTGTCCCAGAAGCTCCTTATACCATCCTCATAAATTTTTATTCTCTTTTCTTTTTGCTGTACTGATTGGATATTTTTTGCTTCTTTATATTCCAAATTGCTGATCGATTCTTGGCTTCATCTACTCTACTGTTGATTCCCTGTAAATTATTCTTTTTTTTTAATTTATTAAGGTATTATATGTGTACATAGCTTACCATTGCCCCCCCCATACTAAATTATTCTTCATGTCAATTAGTGAATCTCTCATTTCTTATTGGTCCTTTTTAATGATCTTGGAGTTCTAAGTTCAAAGAGCATCCTTATAACTAATATTTTGAACTCTACATCTAGTAGATTGCTTCTCTCCATTTAGTTTTGTTTCTCAAGTTTTATTCTGTTCTTTCATTTGAAACATGTTTCTTTGTCTCTTCATTTTGGCAACCTCTTGAGTTTGTTTCTATGTATCAGGTAGAGCTGCTACATCTCCCAGGCTTTGTAGAGTAGTCTAATGTAGTCGGTGTTCCATAGAGTCCAGTGGCACTGCCTCCCTTTTCACCCAAGCTGGGCACCTGAGGTGAATCCCCTCATATGGGCTGAGTACATCTTCCTTTTGTTAGTTGAGCCTCAATTGCTGTTGGCACATCATTGGAAGTGATTTACCCTCAGCCTGAACAGCCGCAAGGACTGGCTGCAACCAATGACCTCTGGCCATCATGGAGGATCAGCTGTGCAGTCCCCCCACACTCCAGAGCAAGACTTACATCAGTGGGGTTCTGGTGCCTACTGAGTCTTCCCCTTGAATGTGTCATTTGTGGAGGTGGTTGGATGATGCTTTGATGTGGTCTGAGGCTGTCCCCCAGTATGCTGGCTCTGTGGCCTCTCAGGAGGTACAGGCCAAAGTCAGCCACCACCTGTGTTCTTCCTGGGGCCACCCAGCATGAGCTACAAAGTTATCTGCAGGTGGCTGCTTCTTATGCTGGGCTTAGATGTGCCCAGGTGAGGCCAGACTTTGAACCAAGACCAGCTTCTGCTAGTGCTGAGCCTGGAGCCACTTAGCAAGAAGTATGGGGCACCCTGAGGCCAGATGTTGCTTGTCTGAGAGATTTTAGGAAAATCTGGAGCATGAGGCCATTCAATGGGAAAGCCACTGGAAACAGCTTAAGTGGATCCAACAGTTGGGTGAGGTGGGCCTCAGGGAATTACCAGGGAAAGGCAAACAGTGTGAACCAGGCTGATGAAGTTTCAGATATGGCACCCACCTGCCTGCACTGTCAGGGGTGGGCTCATCAAAGAAACAATTGCCTATGCCTGGTAGAAAGCTACACACACACACACACACACACACACACACACACACACACACGTATGCACGGGCTCACACACAAGCTCTCGCTCATAAATCAATTCCTCCCCATATGTCTCTGGCGCCTTTCAAGCTGGTGCCCTACTGCTGGAGCTCAGAAGGAATTAGTCTGAGTAAGTCCATGCATGGGCCTTGTAAGAGGAGCTTCCTGGAACTCCAACAGCCTCCGTCTCCCTCAGCCTCAATCCCTGCTGGCTTTTACAGTCAAAAGCTATGGGGACGTTTTTCTTCCTGGCACTGGAAACCTGGGCTGGGGCCAGGTGTGGGGCTGTGACCCCTCGCTCCTCAAGGGGGACCTCTGCAACTGAGATATCCCTCCTGGTTTTTATCTGCCACACATGGGCGTGTGACCAGCCAGTTCCGCATCTCCAGTCTTGATGTGGATTCTTCTTTAATTCCCTAATGGTAGGACTTCCATTCTGCCATATTTCAGGTGGTTCTGAATGATAGTTGTTCTGTTGTTTAATAGTCACTTTGATGTGGTTATAGGAGGAGGTAAGTACAGCATTTACCTTACCTAGGCCACCATCTTGACTGGAATTTTCAAATTGTATTATACACAAGCATGGAACTATATGATCTCATTTCATTGCAACAGTAAGTTAACTGAAAATGGTTTTATTTCTTAAGATTTTATAAACGATCTCAATCACTGTGGTCTTTTGACTATTTGTGAACTGTTCATAATGGTTTCATTACAAATCTGTATACAAGAGAGTTGGTCATTTCTTTAAAATGTACGAAGAAAAATGTTCACCCAAATATGAAATAGCAATGTCAGTCATGAAGATGCCATGATTCATAATGGAAAAGAGCTCTCATTTATTGAAAGAACCCTCATTTATTGAAGGCTATTATGCCTGCAGCTGCAGCATTCTTCACACCTAAGCTTTTTTCCCCTCAAGTAATCCATGTTAATAATTGACATTATTACAGTAATCTCAGATATGAAATTAGCCAAGATCAATGGCTTATCTTTTGACTAACTCTATCTTATAGTTAACTAGAAACCTGGTGCATGAAAATTGTGTACGGGGGGGGATCCTACAGCCTCACCTGCACCCTCTCCAATCCGGGATCCCTTGTGGGATGTCGACTCCAAATTCAAGACCGCTGGCTCCTAACAGCTCACCTTCCTGCCTACCTGATCACCCCTAACCATTCTGCCTGCCTGCCTGATCGCCTCTAACTGCCTCTGTCTGCCTGCCTATTGCCCCTAACTACTCTCCTCTGCTGGCCTGATCACCTCTAACCACTCTGCCTGCCTACCTGATTGCCACTAACCACCTCTACATCAGCCCTGCCACCATGGCTTTGTCTAGAAGGATATCCGGAAGATGTCTGGTCTCTCTGGTCTAATTATCATATTGTCCTTTTATTAGTATAGATGGCTCATCAAAGACATTCTCAAACAAAGATTAAGTTTGTGTGATACATTGGCAAAGTATCATATAAAAGATATATATGTAAAGGACTATTTTTCTGGAACAACAATAGCAAGAATGAGTTCATAGATTCTCTAATCCCTACAACAATACAATTTAGAAATCAAAAAATTCCCTTCAGAAGCACAGAGTAAATTGGCAAAATGTTTCTTTTTAAAAAAATACAATTTGTACAATGAACCTTTTATGCATGAAAACATTATAGAAAAAATTTCATAAGAGGGTAAGAAAATTAGCACCTTTTATCTGTCTGACATAAAAGATTGATTTATTTTTCTTTGCCTGTTACCTTCCTAGTTTTTCATCGTGTAGGTTACGTTGATATTAAAGAACTATATTCACAGGGAACATGCAGTTCTGTTTTATTTTTAATTTATATAATTCTGGGTAACCTTCATCCCTGCTCTTATATGGGCTCCATCCACCCACTTGCCCAGGATGGAACATAGAGTCATCATAGCTTCCTTACTTCCTCTGGCCACACCTGGTGAGACCCACGTTCTGTCAGGCTCACTTACTTAGCATCTCTCATATCAGACTTTCCTCTCCATTTCCATACTTCCTTCAGCCACTCATCTTCTCTCTCCCTGACCACTGCCACTGCCTGGGTCACTTTCCCACCCGTTCCTCCTGTACAGTGTTATCAGCTTTCTACAGCCATTCCCATTGCTAAAGAGTTTTATTTTATGGCATCTAATGCATGCAGGTTTTGTGCCGCCTCTATCACATTGTTGACAGATACAAACTTAAATGCCAACATCATTGCTAGGAACTTTCTCTGAGAATGTGACGTCTTCCATGTCACCACTTCTCCTTGGCCTTTAGAAAGAAGGTGGTATATTCAAAAATGTAACAGGAACAAAACGCACTTGCACACATAATGCTAATAATGAAGGATAAAAATGAAGGGTGACTTCTCTTAATTATAATTACAGACGCTCTTAATAATTTCTCTTATGAGAGGTGGAAAAGGTTGTCTGTGTTTCTCAGACAAATTCAACTGGCAACCTAGCATTTATTTTTAACTAACTTTTGACTAAGGCAAAATTTGAGTTTACCTTTTTTATTTTGGGAATTGTGTTGATGGTCAAAGACACAAACTGTTAACCAGCTTCAAGTTGTAATAATTTAAGATCATTAAGATGCATGATCTTGGTTTACAAAGCTCCGTTGTGTTCTTTTCTTTAATCATAAGCAACCCTATAAGACAGACAGGTGTTGTCCCCATTTTACAGAAAACTGAGTCTATTGACTGGCCATGGCCACAAAGCTGCTACACTGACTTGGGCCCAAGATTTCTCATTCCAAATCTCTGCACTAATTCACAGACTCTGAGATGCTTACACACACACACACACACACACACACACACACACATCTTGTGACTTGCATGAAACAGAATACCAAAGAAACACTTAAAAATGAAGCTATATAATGTAGTTATTTTTGTTGCTCCTGATGATGTTATAGAACCACGTTTTTACCTATTTTCATGTTCTATCTAGTGTCGTTTTTCTTAAACCTCACTGCTTAAATGTTGCACTTTCCAAGCATATGAATAGAAAATGTCCAGCTGCCCCAAAAGAGCAGATTGATATAATACGAGCTCTTTGTTTGCTCACAGAATAGGCACAAGTTGTGCCCTGCCAGCTGCTTTGTCCACAGTCTGAACCTTGTTCTGTAAGAACCACCTGTATGACTGGCTGTATAATTAATTCCATACTCCGGTTTAGCCTGGGGATCTTCTGTTAAGATTAAATCAGACACTGCCTCTGAATGCGAACAATATACCACTCTCTGAATTAGATTTGGACCACTGAGGCCAGGTGGACATGGACCTCAAAACGCTGCCTTTAGAAGGAATATCATTTATTGGGAGCTTCTTAATATGAAACTGCTCTGGCAGAGAAATAGTTTAGTGCTGCAGTCAGGATACCCAAGTATTGAATCCATGAGTATTAGTACTCAGAGTGTTAAGACTTAAAGAATCGCCCTCACTCATTTCATTTCGGATAGCAAATTACTCTAAGATGACAGTGTGGAGGCCAGATTACACCCCTTTTTCAGGGGATTTGGCGGGGGGAGGGGGGTGATTCATAAAAGACATCTATCCAGAAAAATGGACAACTTAACACTGGAAACTGATCCCAGGGTCACTTCAAGATCCATCGGGAACTTGGGTAGTGCCTCAGAGATCCAAGGAGACAAGCCTATGACTCGGTGCTGAGAGTCTTTTGTATAAACGTAGCCCCAGGTTTGCACTCAGCTTTAAGGACGGTCACTTTCAGGACTCTTAGAAGCCACGCGGCCTGTCAGTGCCCAAGCAACTGGCAATAATCAGACAATGCGTCAACTAAAACTTGGAAGCTCGTATTATTTAAATAAAGCCTTCCTTCTTTAATCAGCGCAGTCATTAAGGGGAGTTTACATATGTGCTTTCCTTCTAGCCGAACAATAACAACCACCTCCCCGTCCCCTGATGAAATTACACCTTATTTGAACGTGGGCTGAGCGTGTTGTTGCGGGAGAGAGGGGAAGAGACGGTGCCGAGTTTTCCTAAACATTTCCAGCTCCGTCTGTTGACAGAGCCCTGAGCTGTTTGGAGGCCGGGCTCCCGCCGCCTGCGGGAACCGTTGTTCCACAGGGAACGGAACTGTGAGTGGGCCGGGCTGTTAGACTGCGTTCCAAGCGGCCTTCCCTCCATCACTATCGCCACTTGGCTCACGACCTGGAAGGCATCACTCGGTCAGAAGTGGCAGCCGAAGGACCAGCGAAGCGCTGTGACCAAAAGTGAGGGAGCCAGCCGCCTTCCCCGGCTCCCTACCGCAGAGCAAGCGGTCTCTCTGTTTCTAAACTGTTTAAATTTGGTGGGCAGGGGATTGCTTCCTGATCCTGGTGAGCTTCCTCCATCTGTTTAGTCTTAACTGCTTCCTAAAATATTTTTTCAAAATCCACTCGTGATTTCCTAATCCTTCTCTTAATACACCGACTGCTGGACATGCAGCTCTTCCTCTTTTTTAATCCCAGCTTGGAAAGATGCGCCCAAATTGGGGGGGGTGGGGGGGAATCCTGAAGACCATATTGGGGAAAAACGAGGGAGGGCTGTGGGAAGCCTACCGGAGTGATGGCAGCTCCATTGTGCATGCACCTTACACAAATGTTTCATTGTCTGCCTGTCCAGTCGCTTCAACAAGAAAAGTTAAGACATTGTCATCACAGCTGCTGTTTGTGTTGGATTGGGGAGAAAAATAAATGTGTTGCACTCCCTCTGCTGGCTCTGAGGTTGCAACACCTCATTAACCGGATCTATATTTAGATGTCTTTTCCCATCTGAGAGAGAGAGAGAAGAAGAAAAAATGGTGTGTGGAAAAAAAGGAAGCAAAAACTGGGAATGTTGTTAATTTTATTATTCATTTAAAATGTCAGGAAAAACAAACATCTGCCCAGTGCCAATGGTTAGGGCGAGCAAAGGAAGCCAGCAGTTTTTAGGCCTTCCAGCGCTGGAACAGCCTTTACAAATCACTCCGTTCCTTTCAAATACTGAAACAATCTTTTCCCAGAGCTTAATAAACAAACCAGTGGATTAGCATGCTCAGTATGTTCAAAACAGTCTGGAGGACAAACACAGAGGCATGTATTTGGCTTGGGGCGGGAGGGAGAAGACAGGGTGTCTTTCACTTGGTGTCAGAAAGGAAAACTAAAGGATCCTCACCTGAATCTTTCTACCTCCGGGGAGGCCGCCGCTTCAGGCGTGAAAGCAAGCTTCCCGCAAGCCTGGAAGAGAACCAAGTGCCGTGGAATTTTACAGCCGAGGGGACCTCAGAGAAGCAATGGCTCTCCTCTGAGTGAGAAAGGGGGCTTAGCAAGAGAGCAAAATGCTCCAGACATCCGAGGACCGTGAGGGCCCCGGGCCCGTCTTACTCATGTTAATCAGCACATGGAGGGTGTTTGCTGGGCTCTGCTCTCTCCTCCATTCTCGCTTGCTTCCCTCCCCAGGCGGCTGGATGCCAACCACATCAGCTACGTTCCGCCCAGCTGTTTCAGTGGCCTGCACTCCCTGAGGCACCTGTGGCTGGATGACAACGCTCTGACGGAAATCCCGGTCCAGGCTTTCAGAAGTTTATCAGCACTGCAGGCCATGACCTTGGCCCTGAACAAAATACACCACATCCCAGACTATGCCTTTGGAAACCTCTCCAGCTTGGTAGTTCTGTGAGTTCTATTGATTTTTTTTTTTCTCTCCCTCTCTCTCCCTTTTAACAATTTCTAAATTCACTTTAAGACCTTGACCTTAAAGCGCTGGCTTTTCAAACCTTGAATAAGGACATTTTAAGGGTGGAAAAACCCCTGACTTCCTCCCCCAAATGACTCATAAGTGTTCTGATTGTATAAAAGAATGAAACAACATTTATGGAACACCTGCTAAGTGCCAAGTACTGCTGGGCATTCAAAGATAATAAAATATGCCCTCTGCCCGTTGTATATTGTACGAGTAACCATTGCACTGTACAATTAGTAAAAAGGCCCTATTTCTGATAATAACTTATAATTCAGGGCAAATTGAAATATGATATGTGTGTGTGTGTATATATATATATATATATATATATATATATATATATATATATATATGCCTAAGCCACCATTAGGACCAAATGACTGGAACAACCAGAATGACCAGTTGCTATAACGTGCACTGACCACCAGGGGGCAGATGCTCAATGCAGGAGCTGCCCCCTGGTGGTTAGTGCACTCCCACAGACAACCTCCAGTGGCCTCTCCCTGGCTGGCCAGCTCCCCAGATCGACCCTGGGGGGGGGAGAAGGGGGGAGTGGCGGTGGAGAGGAGGCCTTCTGGTCAACCTCCCAGAGTCCCTACCCCCAGCCAGCCCCCCCCCCCAATAGGCCTCTATCACTGGCCAGGCCGAGGGACCCCACCTGTACACAAATTCATGCACTGGGCCTCTAGTTATTTAATAAATACTCTTGGCATAGATGGTTTGGCTTAATGGGTAGAGCATTGGCACACGGACTGAAGGGTCTGGGTTCAATTCCAGTCAAGGGCATGTATCTTAGTTGCAGGCTCAATCCCTAGCCTTGGTTGGGGCACATGTGGGAGGCAACCAATCGATGTCCCTCTGACATAAATGTTTCTCTATATATATCTCTCCCCTTCCCTTCCATTCTCTAAAAATCAATGGGAAAATATCCTCGGGTGAGGATTAACAAATAAATAAATAAATACTCTTGAATCCCTACCAAGGAAAGAGAAGCAAGACTGAACCTGAGAGTGAGCTATGCATGTCTATGCCTCCCCACTATATGTTTAGGTTCCATTGTTTCAGTAAATCAAAATGACTCTCAATTAGTAGTTTGAAAAATAACCAGTCGTCAGTGAGAGTGTAAAAATATGCCCCATGTATATAAAATGTCAGCTGATGCTGATAGAAGAAAATAGCAGCTGCTCGCAAGGCTGTAAGATCAGTTCATGGGCCGAAACCAGTTCGGCTCAGTGGATAGAGCGTCGGCCTGCAGACTGAAAGGTCCCAGGTTCGATTCCGGCTAAGGGCATGTACTTTGGTTGTGGGCACATCCCCAGTAGGGGGTGTGCAAGAGGCAACTGATCAATGATTCTCTCTCATCGATATTTCTAACTCTCTATCCCTCTCTCTTCCTCCCTGTAAAAAAATCAATAAAATATATGGTAAAAAAAAAAGATCAGTTCATGGAAGAACCTGGACCAAGGCCTCTTGTGCACTATTTCTGCCCACCCACCCGCTCACCGCTGCCTCCATCATTCCACTTTACTTGACTGCATGTCTGTCTTTTGCATTGTATACTACTTTGAGAGCTCACCAGCTTTTTATTCTTTTTTTAAGGTTCCCCTCAATCCTTTTCCCCATGTGTTGCGTGTAGAAGATCCTCAATAAATATTACATATATCTCATATGAACTATATATATTAGATTAATAACCTTAACCTGAAGAAATAACAAATTTGGGGTGATATCAACATCTTTCTAAACTGAATTTTACTTACCAACATGGTGCTGGGGACATGCCAGAAGCTGGCTAGGTGCTTTGTTCTCTGTTCCACTAGAGCAGTGATTTTCAACCTTTTTCAGCTCATGGCACACGTAAAATAATTAATAAAATTTTGGGCCACACCAAAAATTATATTTTTGCCGATCTAGGGGGAAAAAGTATAATTTTGATTCACTCACACTGACTGCTGTTGTTGTATTTGCTATGGTCGTTATATTATTTGACAATCTAAGTGCCCCTGACTAAGTAGTCAGGTATTATGTGTCTTAAAAATTCTGCAGTACACCGGTTGGAAATCACTGCCCTAGAGGGAACAGATTTACAGAGAGCCAGCTATTCTTTTTTACGCTGTCTTCCTTAAGCTCATCTTCCAAAACTCTCTTTGGGACTTGATCCAGTTTTCAGTTATGCACACAGTTGCTCTCATTGGCTCTGCCCTCACTCACTTACCACTGAGCCAGTGGTGATAATTATACACACTAATAGTGCGTCAAGATAACTAATCTCCTTGGGCAGCCAAAATATCTGATCATCATTTTCTGCAGTCAAAATTGCTGTTTTCTCTTACCCTGTGGCCCTACCCTGGGAATGTAGTCATCGTAAGCCATCAGCGTCAACAGAAAATGTGCTGATACACCAAGACCTTTCCTCCACCCTCCGTTTGCCAATGAGGGCCAGTATCTTCCTTATCATCCTCCCTCCAAAAGCCATGCTAATTAGCCCATGTCGGAAAATGTGCTGAACAACCACACGGAACAACCTGGATTTATTCTTATCAATCATGTTGCTCATATTATAATACACTACCTGCTATTCCAACCTGAAAGGTAAAACTGTGACTGCCTATTAAATTCTTTTATTTATATATATATAATTGATATTTTACAGAGAGGAAGAGAGAGAGATAGAGAGATAGAAATGTCGATGAGAGAGAAACATCTACCAGCTGCCTCCTGCACACCCCCCACCGGGGATGTGCCTGCAACCAAGGTACATGCCCTTGACCGGAATCAAACCCAGGACCTTTCAGTCCGCAGACCGACGCTCTACCACTGAGCCAAACCGGTTTCGGCGCCTATTAAATTCTAAGGTATAAAAATCATCAATGGCGAGAGTGAATGGAGCATATAACCTTTTTACAAAACATCAAACAAAGCATTTCCTGTGTATAATTAGTGCATTCTGTAGTTTAAGTTTCTTTGGATTTAAGCGATTAAAATGTGCCTAAGTTTCTATGTGCAGTGTGCCTTGCTGACGGTCTGTAATGTTCTCCTGCAGGCATCTCCATAACAATAGAATCCACTCTCTGGGGAAGAAATGCTTTGATGGGCTCCACAGCCTAGAGACTTTGTGAGTTGACCTTTTATTTGTTTCCCTTTTTTTCTCCCAGTGTTTTCCTGAGTATTCTGAAGGAATCAAAACAGCCTTAAAGTCAAGATTGCTGTTTGGTTTGGTTAATTGCCTGAGCTTTACACAGATATTCACTGCAGCTTTATCTTACACACAAACACACACCTGGCAAAGCTAAACAAGATTTTATCTTGATCTAACCAGAGTGATAAATTAGTTAGAATCATCATAAGCTAAAAGGAGACGCTCTCCACTGAGCAGAGACTGTTGTTTGGGAATGTGGATTCTGTAGAGAATAAAGACGGGAGAGGGCTAATGTGGGAGGAGGGATGAGAGATATCTGTAATGCTATCAACAATAAAAAAATCATTAAAAAAAAAAAAAAGAATAAACTCTATTGTCCAGGATGCAGACCAGGCTACAATCTGAGGTGAACAGGTGTCTCATTAGGAAACCGCAGGGTTTGTGCTAAAAGCAAACCTAGAGACTAACAAGTTATGGTGGCTCCCGTGTATTGAGTATATCCGTAGTCAAATACGGCACTGGACATTCGGCAAACTTTCAGTGAATCCTACAACCATCCTAGGAGAGCAGACATTACCCTCCCATCTTAGGTCCAGTGCTATTAAGGTCTTTACCAACATCACATAGCATAACTGGGATTTGCTTCCTTCTCCAGTTTGATTTCAAAATCTACATTCACTACTACATTCTACTTCCAAAGAAAAAGTCAAACATTGAGTTGCTACCTGTAATAAAACTAGAGCCCACCCAGCTGACCTTAACCTAGAGCAGTGGTCGGCAAACTCATTAGTCAACAGAGCCGCAGTTTGCCGACCACTGGCCTCGCGTGTATCCCAAAGCCACGTGGAGCCGGGCTTCTTATGGGCCACACACCTGGCTGAGCCCTTTCCCAGGTGGGGAGCTGCTCTTCATCGCCCTGTTGGGTGGGGGAGACACGGTGAGGGTGGGGTGACAGGCAGAGCGGGTTCTGAGTGCGCTGGGAGCGGAGGGTGGTTCCAGCTGTGTCCCAACTCAAACCTCGTGTTTTTACTACTCAAGCACAATAAACCACACGGGGCCACTGAATCCACAGTGCTGGCTGTGACAGGACTGCGGAAGGGGATCACCAGAGACCACCTCTGCGGTGGCCTTGGAGCCCATTAATCATGTGCACAGAGAGCTTAACGATTTGCACATGATCAGTGGAACCTCCAACCAGCTCTGCATCCTCCCATTTCCTTCCAGTCCATCCATTGTCCCTGATCAGCACTAACAGCTCCCCTTCCCGGGTTACTTAAGTCACTCTGTGCTTCCTCCTAGAAGGGAGCAATCGTCCTCATAAGGAAATGCCAAAGATGAACTTGTCCAGGCAGGACTTTGATGTCAACTCAGTGGCATCGGCAAGCCGTTTCCACGGGCTGCTAGGAAAAATTAGGACTTCTCCCTTATCTGCACAGAGCTGGGTGGGGGATCTCAGCGATGGAAAGCACCTTCTGTCCTTTTCAACTCAACGGGAACAAAAATAAGATGGGCTCTGATGGGTATTTCCGTAACTAGCCTCCCCCACCCCCTCATGTTTAGGTGAGGACCCAGGATTGCATATAAATACCTCAGAATAAAACACTTTAGGAGAAACATCTTAGTGACCTCCTCCCCTCCCCTTGCCCAGGGCTGAGGACCAGTCAATTGGTTACTCCCAACGTCTTCCTTTCTCTCACGAGAAATCCAAGTAATTTATAAGGACCCGGTACTTTTTAAATCAAAACAGAGCATCTAGAGAGATTTACAAACAGGAAGAAAATTTATGTCCACAGAAGACCCAAGTTTCCTGCCTGCAGTGTAGCTTAAGGATGGTTTGTGTCAGACAAGTAGGAATCTTGATTCATGTTTAACTCAGTTAAATTATCTCTCTCTCTCTCTCTTAAAATTAAATAGCAGTTCTTTTCCACAAAGGAAGATCTAACCACATCTGATTGCCTGACCAAAAGGTTTCTCTGTGTCATCTGGGAAATCTGCCATTCCCAGAGATCAGGAGGCAATTACTTTTCATACAAAGATGTAGCTATAAGGTGGGGTAAATCTATAAAGCTCGTGTGAGTAATGGAATTGAAAAGCCATTTGTGTCATAACAAATAGGGAAATTAATGGTTTGAGATTGTTTGGCTATCCCATCTATGTGCGTGAAAAATAATACAGAGCTTTTTTGCCTCACAGACCAACAAAAACATCGTATTTCTGATCTGAATCACTATTTGTGTCCCTGAGAAAATTCTAGACCTAACGTTCTTCCTGAGAGTACCCTGCACATACAAACCTCTCCAGAAGCAGGCTGTCATCCGGGCCTCAGGCTGTGAGGGATGCAGGCATTCCCCAGGAGCCAGGGACAAAGCAGTTCTCCGAGAGGTCCTGTCAGGCAAGACTCTAAAGAGCAGGGGGAAGAAAAGGATGGAGGAGGGAACAAGAAAGGGCATCTGATTCAGGAGCCCAGAGTAGTGCAATCTGGCAGTTTAGTGAGCTAGGCTCAGGTGGAGAGCCACTTTAGCAAGCTTTTAACACTTGGTCAAGCATCCCTCCCTCCTACTTGGTCACTGACACGGCCCTATGTCCCCTCCCTTTTTTGAAATGCCCCTGTGCCATTGAGCCTTGACTCTTAAATTTCTCGTGATCAATCGAACAGCCATATTAATGCAGAGACTTGTGGAATGGTGGTGATCAGCAAGCCAAGCAAACCTCTCTCCATAAAGAGAAGGAATGAGCCCTGGTTGGTGTTGCTCAGGGGTAGGAGCGTTAGCCTGGGAACCTAAAGGGTTTCGGATTTGATTCCAGTCAAGGGCATGTACTTGAGTTGTGGGTTCGCTCCCCATCCTGGTTGGGGCACCTGTAGGAGGCAACCAATTGATGTGTCTCTCATCTCTCTCTCTCTCTCTCTCTCTCTCTCTCTCTCTCTCTCTCTCTGCCTCCCTCAATCTTTCCATTTAACTCTCTCTGAAAAAGCAATAGAAAAATCAGGTAAAGATTAACCAAAAAGAAAGTAGAGAAGAAATGAGAGTTTTCATCAGCGATACTGGTCCATTGAAATAACATGTTAACTTTCCTAGTAATTGTAATATATATGAATCTTTAAATGAAAAAGTGAAAATACTATGTGCTTACTTTCAGAGATTTAAATTATAATAACCTTGATGAATTCCCCACTGCAATCAGGACACTCTCCAACCTTAAAGAACTGTAAGTATTTAGGACAGATTTGATGGGAGATTCTATTCTTGGTTAATTTATTTCTTTAAAATGTGACTTACTAGAAAAAATTTTTTAATTCATATAAATGATAATTAAGTACACTTGAAATATACTATAATTGATTCTATCATCAGCAACCGTCAAATAATCTTTTAAAATTGATAATGATTTCTCTAATATATGTATATCAGAAAAAATACATACATATTTCTCTAAGCCATACTTCTTTCCTAAGACACATTTCCCCAATATTTATATACTTTATAGATTTGTACAGAACTGTAATGGAATTCAGTTATTTGCTGAGCATTTTGAAAAACATTTCTAGGTTGCATAGCAACCTAGAATAAAATGCATGTGCCTAGTGCAGTGCTAGATGCTTTCATATACATTATTTCACATTCTTTAAATGCTTCATGACTCTTGTTTAATTAAAAAACACAATTTTACCAAAGTAGAGCTAACCTTCAGCTGTTAGGTTGCATATATTCTTTTATATGCTATAATTAATTTTTCACTCTAAAAAAAAAAAAAAAAAAAAAAAAACCTATGTGAGCAATGTGCTAACACTTGGAAAGGAAAATAAGCCTAGAGCCTATTTTCCTGGCAGAGAGAAATAAGACACACAACTAAAGGAGGTAAACTGCATGGGCTTGTTTATTTAAAAAAAACAAAACCAAAAAAAAACCTTCAGGAGGTTCTGCCTTGGGAAAGCCTGCGGTGCCTAACTGGGAAGTCATGGTTGTCTATGGCGAGGCTGACCAATGACTGCCACTCATCTCCTCCACAGGCCCGCGTAGGACCCAAAGACCTTCCACTGTGCCCCTCCGCATTCAGACATTAGCATCAACAGATGAGAATCAGTTCCTTTTACAGACTCACTGAGCACCTTCCTTCAGCTCAGGAAATTTTGTTCTCATAAGGAAATTTCTTAAATCTCTACCTCACTGCAGCTAACGTCCATTTTCTCTTCTCCTAGCTTCAATGGGGTCATAGATGTCTCCATAGATGCTTCCCTTTGTCTCAAGCTGTTACACAGCAGTGCTCTATCAGATTGTAACAGGTGGATTTTCTTTAATAACATTAGGTTGTAAGTTTCCATAAAGCACAGTTATTACTCTCAGGTTCTTTATTTCTCTTTCAAGATGACAGCCTGTGATTTCTTTTTCTCCTAGAGAGTGAGGGCATGTAAGTTTCAAAATGCATAGAGGAATTTAACCTGAGCCTCTAGTTACTAAAGGTGCTGGTAATCGCCATGGGGCAAGAAGGTGAGGGCTAATAAATAAATTTATCCCACACAATATTACCTACAAAAATTTTTTTCTTCTCTTTCTAGAGGATTTCACAGCAACAATATCAAGTCCATACCTGAGAAAGCATTTGTAGGCAACCCTTCTCTTATTACAATGTAAGTAGCCGTGGTTTTTTTTTTATTTTCCCATCCTGAAATAAAGCAGGCACTGCTCTTTTAAATATAATACAATGAATGCTCTATATGTGCCCAGGTTTTTCCCCAGTCAATGTAAGACTCGATACAGAGAAATATGTAGAGAGAAGCTTTGCCAGGTTTAAACTAAATGATGAAATAATATAAAAGATTTGTTTTTCTAGGACCTTCAATAGGCATTACCTTGTGCTTCATATCTTCAGATGCCTTTTCTCACTTCACAATGATCTTGTGAAATGCTTTGCTTCTATTTTATAAGGAATAAAACTAATTTTTAAAATGAATCCAAGTCTACTAGAAATGTACATTGTTATATACAAATAGAAGTCCTTTACAACAATCAACTCCAGCCTAAGTTGATGGTGGGGAATGGGAATACTATTTTATTCTGTCTGTATACCCGCTGATTGTCAAGCCAACCATGAAGTCACATTTATACAATTACAAGCTAAGTTGTAATTCTAGAAATATGCATGTTTTAGAAAGGTGTATATGAGGATTTAGGAACCATAAAAAGCACAAAATACTTATACCTATAATGAATAATTAATTCCATGTTTCACATTTAGCACAGACATAAGATTGATCATAGGTAGATACATAAGAAGATGAGCCGAAACCGGTTTGGCTCAGTGGTAGAGCGTCGGTCTGCGGACTTAAAGGTCCCGGGTTCGATTCCGGCCAAGGGCATGTACATTGGTTGTGGGCACATCCCCGGTAGGGGGTGTGCAAGAGGCAGCTGGTCGATGTTTCTCTCTCATTGACGTTTCTAGCTCTCTATCTCTCTCCCTTCCTCTCTGTAAAATATCAATAAAATATATTTAAAAAAAAAAAAAGAAGATGAAAATATTTTAGTATTGGGCCGGTTCTTAGTTAAAAAGATGCCTGGCAGATTTGGGTCCTAGGATTGGACTGAGGTCATGGGTGAAGGTGAAACCAAAATTTGTGGTGTTCGGAGTCCGAGTTCGTTGTCTCACAGAACCGAAGAACGGATTCACAGACAAAAATGGTTAGCGGAGGCAAAGTTCATTGAGGGACAGACGGACTTCCTGCCGCAGGGGGCAGCAAGAAGGGGACCCAAAGCAGGTTACTGGTGAAGCTTCTTTGTCTCAGGTTCTGAAGTCCCATGCCTCTTAAACCGGTCCTGGAAAAGGTGCAGCTGAGGTCCCAAAAGCAGGCCAGCTCCAGAGCTTCTGTTCCATGTTGCGCCTGGGTGTGGTTCAGCATCCAAGCTAACTAACGCCCATCAGTCCACGCGTGCAGCCCACATGGCCACAAGCCACGTGGGCGCAGGGGAGTATAGCCCCTGTGATAGGAGCCCAGCTCGCCAGAGACAGAGAAGAGAGTGTGTGCTTCTTTGTCCAGGGGTAGATTCATGCTTGCTAGTTCCTGAGTGGTCCTTTCAAAGAATTCTGCCTTAGCAACATCCTTGGGATTGATCAGACACCTCACTGCCTTGTGATTGGCTATCTGCAAGTTGCCTGTCTTAGTAGCATCCGCACATTTTAAAGCTGAGGTCTCCTGCGCACAACCTTCTTTCCCCACCTACCTGGGCTCCCCGGTTCTAGGTCTTTTTGTTTGTTTCTGCGGTGCAGTCAGCAAACTCTATCCTGTTCACATCTGCGAGGTCCTGTTAACTCTAGGACTTTCCCATTCTTCTCCCTCTCCCAGCGTCCTGTCCCAAGGTCCCGTCCCTGTCTGCCTAGCCCTTCTGTCTCCTCAAGGCATCTTGAATTTGGAGGAAGAGAGTAAGGACAACTGTTGAACGTGACTCTAGGATAGGGGTGGGCAAACTTTTTGACTCGAGGGCCACAATGGGTTCTTAAACTGGACCGGAGGGCCGGAACAAAAGCAACCTGGCCATGCTGGCACTCTCATCTTGGGCTGCTGGTGAAGGAGCGGAGGGGAGAGCAAGAGAACCCTCTGCTCTTTCGGCTCCGCGGGCCAGATAGAACAGCCGAACGGGCCATAGTTTGCCCACGGCTGCTCTAGGGGCACTTGGCAGAAATCCATCCTGTGCCAATTTGCTTGAGAGGCATTCTGGGACTGCGTGCCATTTGTCACAAATGAGCTGGAGGCCCAATTAGCCCTGACAACTAAGGGGAAAAAATACCATTCATCATTCCTGAAATGTTCTGACAGTATGTTGGAAAACTAAGGGTTTTTAAGTTTATTGCCAATAAACATTAGTCCTCATTAGAGAGTATTTACATAGTAAGAGGTTGGCAGCTTGCATTGCCTTTGCTTCTTTGTCCTAGCCGCTGCTGGGTGTTTTTTAATCACTCTTGATTTGCTAATAGCGCTTAAAGGGACTAACAACCCCCCAATTATTAGTGCTCCTATCCAATAGTTGATGTTGCCTTAATCCCTCTCCTTGCTTCTGCTTCTGTTTCCATCTCTTGTCATTGCCTTCCCCACCCACAGCCCCTCCCAGGCTCCCGCTTTCTGTGAAGGCAAAGGCTCCCTGTATCTATTGGCTACGCAGGCCTTATTCCTGCCTCTGCAGTCCCATCCGATGCCTAACTTCCCATCCATCTGCCCATCAGCCTCTCTGCTTACAATTACCTCTAGATGTGCATCAGGCTAAGGCTCGTCTGCCTGCCTCCACCACTGGTAGGGTCATCTCTCTTGAAACACAGCATCTATATTGTCACTCTCTTGCTATGAAACATGCAGAAACTTGGGGTTTTCTATTTACGTTAAATGCACACTCCTTACCCTGACTTTCACAGCCTTCCATTGTGGCCCAGGCCGACCCTCCTGATCAGTTCCTCAAAGCTCTACTCAATTACCCTACACAGAGTCCGGACCAACTAAGCTAAATTCATAAAATGAATCTTTCCTTGTTTCCTTTGCTCCTATGATGCTATCTCCTCACTATACTTATTGAAAATTTGTTTTCCAGGGTCCATTTCAAATGAAATTTTCATGAATTTTTTTCCTGATCCCATGAAGGAACTCTCATCTGAGCACCCTATAGCTTCTTATTTGTGTCTGTGATGACTCTGCCTATGTGTACAAGTGTGTGTATCATATCTGCCCAGGGCACACATGAATATATATGAATATATAAGCGCATGGTGCAAATAAAGGAAAATATAATATTACGAGGCAAATTCCATTTTTTTAGTCCCTTGTGTGTTATGATAAGATTTGGCCAGAGGATAGACTCTTCATGTAACATATAAAACTTCACCTTTCTTTAATTAATGATATTAATTATGTCATTAATTAATATAATTGCCAGCATCCTGAATTACCTTTCTGCCACTCACTAGAGTCCACAGATGTTGGTGGCATAGAGAGATTTTTTAAAATTTATTTTATTGATATTTTACAGAAAGGAAGGGTGAGAGATAGAGAGCTAGAAACGCTGATGAGAGAGAAACATCGACCAGCTGCCTCTTGCACACCCCCTACTAGGGATGTACCCGCAACCAATGTACATGCCCTTGACCGGAATCGATCCTGGGACCTTTCAGTCCTCAGACCGACGCTCTACCACTGAGCCAAACCAGTTTCGGCGGCACAGGAAGATTTTTAAGTAATAATGACAGTCAGTTCACTTGCTTTTCTCCTTAGTGGCTATCATTCATATCTGCTGTCAGAAATTTCAATCTTAAGTAGTATGGATTTCTTACCAAAAGTTTCATAATATAAGTTAAAACACTTTTGAGGTTGCTTGAAACCACATAATCGGGAGTGTTATATAATACTAGAGGTCTGGTGCATGGATTCGTACACTGGTGGGGTCCGTCAGCCTGGCCAGTGCCCTCTCACAATCTGGAATCCCTATGGGGATGTCTGCGTTGAGCATCTTCCCTCTGGTGGTAAGTGCCCATCATAGTGACTGGGCAAAGGGTCATTTGGTCATTCAGTCATTTAGGCTTTTATATAGAGAGATAGTATAATTGAAATTACATAAAAACGTTGAATATACTTGTTGAAATTTGCCTTTCAAGTTTTTTACTAAGACATTGGTGTTTGGATTTTTTTTTCTTCAGACATTTCTATGATAACCCAATCCAGCTTGTTGGGAGATCTGCTTTTCAGCATTTACCTGAACTAAGAACACTGTAAGTTTTTCTCTGACATATCACTTTCCCCTGGTGGGGTTGCTGTAAAAACCAAATGAATGTTATAAGTTGAAGTGCTTTGAAAATGGGAATAAAAATTACCCATTTTTGCCTGGACAGCATGGCTCAGTGGTTGGCCGTTGACCTATAAGCCAGGAGATCACAGTTCCATTTACAGTCAGGGTACATGCCCGAGTTGCAGGCTCAATCCCCAAGGTGGGGCATGCAGGAGGCAGCTGATCAACGATTTCTCTCATCGCTGATGTTTCTATCTCTCTCTCCCTCTCCCTTCCTCTTTGAAATCAATAAAAATATAGTTCTCAAAACATATTTTTAAATTTTTTTAAGTTATCCATTTTTAGCTCCTCTCAACAATTCTCATGTATCCCTCCTTCTAGGACTTTGAATGGCGCCTCACAAATCACTGAGTTTCCCGATCTGAGCGGGACCGAGAGCCTGGAGAGCCTGTGAGTACTTGAGAAGGCCCTTGACTTTGGCCAGAACAGGCACTGCTTTTAAAGCCCAACCAGTCTGAATGTCAGTGAATCAAAATGCGTCCGTGTGATGCCTGAATAAAAGAGCTACGTCTGGTTTTGTGTCTCAACAGGACTTTAACTGGAGCACAGATCTCATCTCTTCCTCAGACCGTGTGTGATCAGCTACCCAATCTCCAAATGCTGTGCGTGTCAGTAAGGCAACAATGCTCTGTGAACAGGCAGCTGCCATCTCGGGGTGAAGTGGCAGGCATTATTTCAAAAGTCCTTTAAGAGGGGAGAAAGGTCTCTCCTTGCTCTTCTCCGGGAGGTCAGGCCTCCTGTGCCCGCGGTGGGCCCCGGAAGCGGCTCTCTGCCGGGACCCTGGTGATGACGGCAGTGCTCCGTGCTTCCCAACCCCAAACCGACTCCCACTGGAGTCCAACTGGCACACATTTCCTTTTAAGAAAATGGAGACGAACAGGCCCAAATAACTTCCATTTCCCTCTATAGGCTTTTCAGAGCAGGAAAAAAAAATAGATTAAAAACCCACTATGGATGCCAAAATAAAAAATTAAGCTACCGGATGCACACAGACCTTGATACAGGCAACCGAACATTCTTCCGGTGTAGTTGCGGGTGCCATGTTCTAATGTTTCATCTAATGGTTAAACTGTTTGCATATGTTATTTCTGTTGGCGTGGAGCTTTTTGTTTTGTTTTCTGTTTTTTCTCTGCCTTTCTTGTTTTCTGAAAAGTCGTTTATAGGAACGCGAAGAGCTTTGTTTTGACCTTCCATTCTCAGCCCTCTCCCTCGAATCCCACTCAGCCCTATTATCGTCCTCTCGAGCATTGCTGGGACGTAGTGAAAGGGCCCTTCATCGTCTGCCACGGTTCTGTTCCCACGCAGTAGACATCTGCGGCCACTGAATGCCTGCCATTCCGCCACAGGCTTTACTGAGGAGCAGCGCTACAAGCAGCCCTGCCGATGTTAAGCGGCAGAAGGGGAAAGTCTGCCGTGGTGGCTCTGCCTTCCCCCGTTCCCAGCCTGCGCGTCACTCCAGGTCACAGTGGCTCCTTGGATGGAGTCGCAGTAACACCATGTGATAGGCTTGGAGTCGGGCGTTTATGTTTGGAGGAAAGGTCTCCACTTATTCACCCCACATTATCCTAGGAGGTAGAGATACAGATGAGAAAACTGGGAATTGGGAAACTTAAGGGCAAGAAAGTAGCAGAGTCCAAATTTTAAACACAAGCAGTTTTATTGGATAACTAGGCAAAAGTGTATGCGCAGCAGGTGGTGGAAATCGTAGGGCCGTCTTAGAATTCTCCCCATCACCCACAGAATAGATACAATTATCCTCATTTCTTAAGGAAACTGGATCGAAACCATGACTAGAATTTTACATCCTATAATGAATAAGTTGGGAGCCAGTCTTTACATTGCATCTGTGGCCTGGCTGGTGTTGCTCAGTGGTTGAGCGTTGAATCAGGAGGTCACAGTTCCATTCCGGGTTGCAGGCTCGATCCACAGTAGGGGGCATGCAGGAGGCACCAGATCAATGATTCTCTCTCATCGTTGATGTTTCTATTTCCCCCTCTCTCTTCCTCTCTGAAATCAATAAAAATTTATTTTAAAATATTAATAATAATAATAATAATAAATAATAATAAATTGCATCTGTCTTCACTATGTCACACAGTAAATATTAAACTACCCAGGTCTAGGACTGTATTAATGGAGGCTGACTGACAAATTGGTTATGCATAAAGTCTCTGGGGTCTGTTTTTCTGGTTCAAGTCCAGTCTCTATATACCAGCACAGTATCCTGAACAAGTTGTTTATTCCTTCTTCGTTCTGTTTCCTAATCTATAAAGTATAGGTGTAATTACTTCCTTCAGAGGGTCATCATGAGGATTCAATACCAGCCCCAGGAATATTGCAAACTCTCAGTGTTAACTCATCAACTTGTTTCTCACTTCCATTATTCTTTCCTCAAGTTGAAACTGGAAAGGCCTAAAAATACACAAATACGTTAATAGCAGGATCTTGCCATTTTCAAAGCACTTCAACCTACAATATTGATTTGTTCTTCCCAACAACTCTGCAATATCAGTGAAGCAGGCATCTTCTCATTTAAGGAAAGATCTGAGAAAGATATCAATGCTCTGGCCAGTGTATCAACCAAGTCGATTGAGTTGAAGTTAAGAACAAAATTCAGAGTCCCGACCTCTACTACAGTCTACTTTAGGTTCTAGAAGCAGAGGTCTCAGAGCAACCCTCTTAGGCTGTATCTTCCAAGGGTCCTTGTTACATGAGGAAATTTAACTGCACTCGAGTGATTTCACCCCCAACTTGCTTCAACTCCAAGGGAGTTACTTGGTTGTGTGTGGCTTTCCCTACTTAGTAGCTGGTGATCTTAAGCAAGTCATTTCACGTTGTGTGGGGATCATCACAGTGTCTCCCTCAGAGAGTGACCACAAGCGTTAAGTAAAATAGTTTAGGTAGAGTTGTAAACATGGTATCTACATGTAAGAAGTGCTTGGTCAATGTTAGCCATGAAAATCATTAGGTAGAAGTTAGGTAGGACGTGATACTGTGTCTTTTAAGAGGAAGAGGATTTTATGCACCCTCTACTAAGAGGTACACAGGAAGGGTGTGTCCCCTTGAAGTCTGTGAAGATCAGTGAACCAAATTACTATCAGCTTTGATAGCATGTGTGTCCATTTTATTTCACTCACTTTTCAAAATTACATACCGTATACTTGTGTATAGGTGGGAGGTATGGTTTTGCTATTTTGTTTTTCATTCGGTTTGATCTTTGAAATCTCTACTATACACTACAAATTTGTGTTTGCAAACAGCTTTATCTGAACTATTTATATGTAGGAAATGAATTGTATTTCTATATGAATTACATTTATCCAATGAATGTAGAATAAAGTGATCAACTAAAGAATAAGATAACTTAAGAGCCTCTTAGTATTGATTGTTTTAGTTACATAGTGGGGATCTAGTTTTAAGAATTAAAATCAGGCATAAAAACGTGTTAGCTGATTAGCTGATAACTTCTAAAATATGAGACAAAGTTTTTTACAAATATATCTATGTTACTTTATCTACCAGATTTCTTTTTCTAAGCTTTCTGCAAATTACCGTGGCTTGTTTTAGATTAGTTATATTTTACTCTAAATATATCCAGATGGTTTTGTTATTCTGTAATTTGTTGAGTTTTGGCTGAAGACTTTCTTAGATTTCCAACCCTCCCTTTCTCGTAGTGATTGATTTCCAAGTTAATGCTATGTTTTGAATGGTTGTTGGGGTTTTATTTTAGTTAATTAGAAAAGAACCAACAGTGATTCTTTTAGCTGTAGATAGCAGCTCTTAGAAACAGAGGCACAATTATTTAATTTGATTTGTACTCATTTCAGTAAGATAATAGCTAGGACATTGTTGATCATCACTAACAAAATATAAATATATTCATTAAGTAAATTATTTAAATCAATTAAAGAAGTATAATAGTTACATTTTAGTAAACATTTGAATCCTCTGCTTAATCCAATAACGGTGACTACCTGCTCCGTGTCAGGCTGGAGAAATGTTCAGTGTCGGCCTTTAGGAGATATATCATCTCAAAGGGGGAAGAGAGCATGTTTCCTTACGATTAATATGTAACAGACTTTTTCCCTTTTGTACTTTCTGTTTTTCAGAGATCTATCTTACAACCTGTTGGAGGATTTACCCAGTTTTTCAGTCTGCCAAAAGCTTCAGAAAATGTATGTCTATAAAGCCTCTAAGTCATCTAGCCAAAAATAAGAACCCAAATTCACGTATCCAGGAATCACTGATTTGCTTGGTTCACTGGGGAGACATTTCATGTGTGTTCCCTTCTTACACACACAACATGACTGTATGGGATAGCTATAAAGTTGGGAAATACAATACTACTTTACCATGCATTATAAGTAAACCATTTATTATTTCCTTTCCCCTCCACCCCTGCTCCCCCCACCCCCCGAACTTGGTATAATAATGAAGACAGTTTGTTGGAGCTTTGGCATTTTTCTAAACTTACATATCCAATAAGTTGTGTGTGTTTTTTTAATATGGGTGTCTTGAGTTTGTTGATATGTTTGTTTCACAAGAGTCATCTTTAGGGGAGCTGCCATATTTGTCATATTTGAAGTGCCATTGGTGCTACTTACACATGAAATATTTTAGAAGTCCTTTCTTAAAATTGCCACCTCCATAAAACATCAGTGTATTGCTTTATACTCATACTTTGGTTTTGATCAAAATAATATTATAATCTTAATTTTTCTCTGAACGCCTTTGGAAAATTAAGGGAGCAAGAAATAATCTATCTTTGAAAGGCAGTTTGGAAACTCCTGGAGACCTAAAATACAAGAAAGGCTCAGAAGGCAAAGCTAGGAGAGGCATTCTCAAAGTATTTAAATGAAGATGGCATTTGGAATATAGTTTTATGTTCACCCAAAAGAACTAGCTGCTTTGAAAGAGGGACAAACAATACTTGTTTAAGTGTATAAATTACAATGTTCTTTTTTAAAACAAAAAAAGTTTTAAGGTCACTTAATAGTCAATTTCATATATTTCTTTGATTGAGGGCAGGTATTCCCTCTGTAAAAGTCCTCAGAAGACTAGTCTTTGAAACCAGTGACTTTGAAATCAATCTTTGGACCTCTGTCCTTTCAGAGACCTGCGACATAACGAAATCTATGAAATTAAGGTTGACACTTTCCAGCAGTTGCTTAGCCTCCGATCTCTGTGAGTATTGCCTCCCAGCACCTTCCCCATCATAGACCACTTTTTTTCTTTCTTGGGTCTTTCTTTAATAATGTGTTTTCCCTGTATATGATGTTGTGGGTTTATATTTTCTATGAAAAGGCAAATGTTTTGCTAGTGATCATTTCCAGGAATAAATTCAAAAGTTGTAAATTTGCAATATGCTCTCTGCCAGTCAGCGGATCTGAAACTTTGGTAAAGAGGAAGGAGGCCACGCTGTGAATAACTGACAAAATGTGTTTCTGTTGATGGCCTGGAATTGTCAGGGATTGTTTTATATGCGAAGATGAAATGACCACACAATTCTTCCTGCCCGTTTTTTCGTTGGTGGTTAAACAGTTTTTCTTTCTTTTTGTTAATTATATTTTTATTTTTCAATTACAGTTGATATACATTATTATATTAGTTTCAAGTGTACACCCCAGTGATTAGACATTATACAACTTACTAAGTGGTTATCCTGATAAATGTCATACCCATCTGACACCTTACATAGTTATTACAATATTATTGACTATATTCCCTGTGCTGTACTTTACTCCCATGACTATTCTGTAACAACCAATTTGTACTTAATTCCTTCACCTTTTTCAACCACTCTCTCAACTGCCTGCCCATCTAATAACTGTCAAAATGTTCTTGTATCTCTGAGTCTTTTTCTGTTGTTTGTTCATTTCTTTTGTTTTTTTAGATTCAGTTGTTAACAGATGTGTATTTATTGCCATTTTATTGTTCATATTCTTTATTGGGTTGTTTTTTTTTTTCTTCTTCTTAAAAAAAGACCCTTTAACATTTCATGTAATATTGGTTTGGTGGTAATTAACTCCTTTAGCTTTTTCCTGTCTGGGAACCTCTTTATCTGTCCTTCAATTCTAAATGATAGCTTTACTAGGTAGAGTAATCTTGGTTGTAGGTCCTTGCTTTTTTTATCACTTTGATTATTTCTTGGCACTCCCTTCTGGCCTACAAAGTTTCTGTTGAAAAACCAGCTGACAGTCATATGGGTGCTCCCTTGTAGATAACTGTTTTTCTCTTGCTGCTTTTAAGATTCTCTTTGTTTCTAATCTTTGGCATTTTAATTATGATATGTCTTGATGTGGGCCTCTTTTTTTATCTAAATAAATTCTTCTCCTTTTAAAAAAATTCTTTATTGTTTAAAGTAATGCATATAGTATTACATATGTCTTCTTTTCCCCCATTGAGCTCTCCCCAACCACCCCCAACACATGCCCTCATCTCCCCTACTGTCTGTGTCCATTGGTTATGCTTATATGCATGCATATAAGTCCTTCGGTTAATCTCTTACCCACCTCCCTCCCCTGCCTTCCCTCTGAAGTTGTACCATCTGTTTGATGCTTCTCTGTCTCCGGATCTATTTATGTTCATCAGTTTATGTCGTTCGTTATATTCCGGTGTGGGCCTCTTTGGGTTTATTTTATTTGGGACTCTACACTTCCTGGACTTAATGTCTATTTCATTCACCAAGTTGGGGAAGTTTTCAGCCATTATTTTTTCAAATAGGTATTCAAGTTCATTCTCTCTCTAGTCTCCTGCCAGCACCCTCATGATACAAATGTTGTTTTGCTTGAAGTTGTCCCAGAGGTTCTATATTATCTTCACTTATTTATTCTTTTTTTCTTTTTACTGTTCTGATTGGGTATTTTTTGCTTCTTATATTTCAAATCACTGATTTGATTCTCAGTTTCATCTATACTACTATTGATTGCCTGTGAATCATTTTTAATTTTAGTTAGTATATCCTTCATTTCTCACTGGTTGTTTCTTATAGTTTCTATGTTCTTTTTATGCTATTGAATTCTCACTAAATTCCTTGACGTTCACACTAAGTTTCTTGAGCATCCTTATAACTGTTGTGTTTCTCTGTATGTGATAGTTTGCTTGCCTCCATTTCATTTAGTTCTTTTTTTTTCTTTTTTTGAGATTGCTCTTTCATTTGGGACTTGTTTCTTTGTCTCCACATTTGCCTGCTTTCCTGTGTCTGTTTCTGTTCATTATGTAGAGCTGATACATGATACATCTCCTGGAATTGATAGAACGGCTTTGTGTAGCAGGTTTCCTGTAGGGCCAAATGGCACAGCCTCCCCCATCACCTGGGCTGGCCACTCGAGGTGCACACCTGTGTAGGCTGTGTGTACTGACCTGTTGTAGTTGAGCCTTGATTGCTGTTGGAGTCACTGGGAGGGATTGACCCCAGGCTGATCCACTTCAAGGATCAGCAGCGACTACAGTGGATAAGCTGCTATACAGGAGTCTACCCTACAGAGCAGGAAAATAACATTATTCCATTTTTACTCAAGAAAGAATCTCTTTGGAGAATGAGATGAATGGGTAGAGACTGATGATAGAAAGATTATTTAGGAGGAGAATATGATAATCCAGGAGAATGATTCCATGGGCCTGTGATAGAAGAGTAAGTAGATCAAGTGGAACTGGCAGAGTTTGGTGAGTGACTGGAGCTCTAAGGGGCATGAGGAATTCAGGGGATTCAGACATGCAGCCTTCAGAATCTGTGTTACATTATTTGGCATCTTTGAGAGGCATTTGGGGAGTGGAGTGCTAAATTGCATTGTATACAAATAGAGAAGAGTATATTAAGTTGGTGCTTATATAGTATAAAGAAAAATCGCAAAACAGATATATAAAGGAGAAATTGGTGAAGGTTATTGTCAAAGCCATAAAATTGGAATGATTAACTTTTTCCCCATTTTTACACTTTCATAAACTTTCTGGTCAGAGAATTATGTGAGCCAGTCTAACTCAACTTTAATAAAATAAACCCTTTAGTAAATTAAATCAGCTTTTGTTTGGGGTTGGAGAGATACCTCTACTTTAATATTTCTTTCCCAGGGACCTTCAGAAGTGGGCCAAATTTTCAGTTTCTTATCTTCCCTCTTTAGGTTTTCCAGGAGCCTTGGCATGGTTAGAATTTTAGCCTTGACTTGTGTCTTGTTAACTATGTGGCATTTTGATCTCCAGAGTCTTTATCGGTAACTTAAGCGTAATGTAGAAATGAATGTGAAAGCTCGGTGAAAGCTGAAAATCACATGTGAACTATGCATTATTAGTATTTGGGGGAATGTCATCAGATTGGAAGCCATGGAAATAATGTTAAGATCAGAAAGCTCCGGATATGGAAAAATAATGATGATATTCTATTAAAAGCTGATTGAGACCCTAAAAACCTAAATTGTGATTTAGTTAGTTAGTTTGATATTTATTCACCCATTTACTTATTTAACAAATAATTACCGAATATCTTAAATGGGCATGGAGCTCAGCTGGATACTGGGAATTAGAGAGCAAATATGCACACAATCTCTGTCCTTGTACAGTTTAGTGAGTGAGATAAAAAAAATAATAATAAAAGAATAAAACTAATAAATGTAAATTCATAACTATGATAGACACTTTGAAAGGACTATGTTATTATAAGAGTACATAAGAAGGGATTGGAGTGTTTGACCTATTGAGCAAAGTCAGGGTCAAGAAAGTGGTGGTTGCTGTTGGACTTGAAGTATAGGAGTTAGCAAGATACATAGAGGGGAAAGTAAGAGTATTCCAGGCCCAAGGATGACAATCTGCAAAAGTCCTAAAGGAGAGGAAGAATATCTGGAAGTCAGGGCACGAAGAGAAAGTGGGACATCAGATGGGGTTGAGAGACATGTAGGGTCCTGACAATGTGGCCATGGTAAAAATTCTGGCCTTCATTCCAAGGACAGTGGGGAAGCCATTGAAGGGCAATGATATAATAATGAAGATACTATATCCCAGCGGTCAGGTAATATTTGTACAGAGTTGGCCTTCATCGTGCTCCAGATCAGCAAGCTGAATCCTCTATTTTCTATCATTATATTAACAGAAAAGACTAACTTAATGTAAGCTTTTCAATACAAAGAAGAACTTGTAAGTTTATGCCTAGAAGTGCATTATCAAAATGGCACATCATTTAAAATATCATTCCAGGTAGCATTTTTAAAAACCATCAGACTATGTCTGTTTACTCAGTGAACAATGGTGGCTATTTTGCAGAAGCCACTAGGATAAAAATGAGCCAAGTTTGGCTTTGAGTTACACCCACTAAATATTCCTTTTTTCAAAAAAAAAAAAATATTGGTTTATCCAAACAATTAAATTCCTATCTCAATTGAGAAGATAAATTTCAGTAAAATCCTAAAAGAACAAAAGAGGAAGCCTTATAGGTATCTGGAGAATATATTTTGTGTAGTAGGGCCAGGAAAAGCAAAGGCCTGAGGTGTGGGAGCAGGCACAAGTGTTCAAGGAGCAGCAAAAAGTTTAGTGTGGCTGGATTAAGAGTAAGGGACCAGAAAACTGGCAGGAAATGTAGGAAGAAAGATAAAGTGAGGAAGATGTTATCAAGCCTCCTAGGATATGGTGAGGAATTTGACATTGACTCTGAGATAAGAGAGCAACAGAGGGTTTTGGACAGAGAAATAATGTCATCTGACTTTTATTTTAATAGGCTCCCTCGGTGTTGAAAGTAGACTGAAGAGCGACAAGGCTAAAGGCAGGGAGATAGTGAGGAGGCCATTGCAATGGTCTGGGCAGGGAAAGAGCAGGACTTGGGCCGTGGTAGAAGCAGTGAAGAAGGTGAGAAATGGCCTCAGGCTTTGCTGATGAATTGGATGAATCAAAGATGGCCTGGTGGTTTTTGTTCTGAAAACTAGAAGCATATAATGAGTATTTCTGAAAGAGAAAAGACTGTTGGAGAGAAATCTCAAGTTGAACTTGTTGAGTTTGAAATGTCTGCTAGACTCCACTGTAGAAAACTTTTTAAACTAAATATTGTCTCTCTCTCTCTCTCTCTTATCAAAAAAAAATTGATTGCTATACTGTTAACAAAGACTCTCCCTCTTTCCTTGGTCTTAGCAAAGATTCTGACCATGCAGTCAGATTAAGTCATTCTTCTACTTAAAACCATCTGATGGCTTTCCATTGAATTTGGAATAAAATCTAAATTCTTTGCCACAATCTCCAGGATCCTTCCATGCATCCTACCTGCCCAACTTACCTGGTAACACCCTTCTCTTCAAAAAAACACCCTGCAAGGAGGCACTCACCTCTCTGGAGGACCCAGTCAGTCAGGGCCGGGCCCAGAGACAATATCACTGAGAGGCGGTGGAGTAGGCCTAAGTCCCGAGGTGGCTACAAATCTGCCTCCCAGCCTCTGGGGTCAGCTCTGAGAGCTTGGCAGCAGCGCTGCCAGCCTGCGGGCATCTGGAGGCATCAGGGTTTGCAGTGGGAGCAGCCACTCATCCCGGTCAGCTGAGGGTTGCTCCCACTGTACCGGTAGTAGTGCACTGATCACCAGGGGGCAGCTTCTGTGTTGAGTGTCTGCTCCCTAGCGGTCAGTGCAAGTCATAATGATTTGTCAAACAGTCCTTCTGGTTGTTCCACCGTTCTGGGTTTCCATTATATAGGATGTTGTTATGTTGGCTACAATTTTTCCTCTGTTGACAAATGCATTTTATGTTGTAGAACTTACAGATTTCAAAGTATGTCATATGGGATTTTGTATTGCTTGTATTGACACACAGACCACCCCCGTTTTTCATATGAACATGAGGCTCATAGAGATCAGATAACTTCCTTGTGCTTACTCTGCTTTCATGTGATAGTCTGACCTGACCTTGCATCCATATCTCCTAACTTTGAATTGGTGTTCTTTTCATGGGTGTTCTTTCCATGTATATCACGGTAGTTAGTTCTTTGTGATACCACAGACACTGATAATTTTTCACAAAGAATCATGTAATCAAATGGGTCAGACAAAACTAAAAGTGGTCTCAAGTTTTGCTGACTTGAGTCTTTGTCCATTTTTAAAACCAAAATCAGGTTTATTAATTATATATACATATATAAAAGCCTAAGCAACTATCTGACCATTCAACCATCCAGTAGCTATGGTGCACAATGACCATCAGGGGCAGATGCTTGACCGGTAGCTATGATACACATTGACCACCAAGGGGCAGATGCTCAACACAGGAGTTTCAGAGCGACAGCAACTTTGCAGAGTGCCCTCTTACACTCCGAGACCCCTTGGGGGATGTCAGACTTCAGGTTTTGGCCCGATCCCCACAGGCCAGGCTGAGGGATTCCACCTGCCGGAGGGACCCCAACCCCGCTACTCCAGAGACGCCCTTTGAAGCCCGCAGCCACCCCAGGTGCAGCCGGCCAGGGAGGGACCAAGATTGGCTCCAGGGTATGTCTGGCCCGTCCCCCCCAGTCCCACTCTGCTGGCCACCTCCTGATTAATTTCCTTTCAATGTGCACAAATCTGTGTACCAGGCCTCTAATGTTTAAATAATTTTCTTTATGTTAAGTACATATTCCTCAGACTGACTTCTGGCAATGTAAATAGATATAAAAGAAATCTCCCAGGGAATATGCTCCTTTTAAAAATGTTATCTAGTTGGACAGTCTCTGGGGGCTTTATAATCTCTGAGAATTAATGTTAGTTCCAAAATGTTCACAAACCACAGTACTTTACATACAGCCTTCAGAGCGACGTGAGGGATTGTGAGCCGTTTCCACCTGGGATTCAGCAGAGCTTTACAGAGAAGGACCCCACACACCCTGGCTCTTTCTGCACGTCTGCTCCCTCTCAGTCTACCCATGGGCAAAAATGGTGCACATTTATCATAGGTGGTGCTAACGAGGGTGGGAGAAGGGTGCTCCTCCCAGGCCTTCAAGACTTCCCAGAAGCCTTAACTAATACAACATTGTATGTCAACCGTAATTGACAAATAAAAATATATATATATTTTTAAAAAAAACACTTCCCAGAAGCCTTAAAATTGACATTCTACTTTAGAATTCTTTGCTTTTACTTAGTCACTTCTGCAAACATTCTACTCAAAACTGTGTGTGTGTTTGGGGGGGGGGGGCGGGATTTGAGGTGTTCAGAGATACAAAATCTAGCCTTTGGTCCTAGCAGAAGGTGTGAAACTTACTCTCAAACACCTATAATGTAAATTAGTATTTGGAATGGATGTAGCCTAGAATGTCTGGTTAACAGCTGGCTCCTTGGAGTCAGACAGAGTTAGAGTTTGGGTTATGACTCTACTGCTTACTAGTTGTTTTATACCATCACATCGGTTCCCACGTGGGGCTTGGGAAAGGAGGAAGCAGCCAGCTATGGGTCATCTCGGGGGTAACAAGCTATTGTTTCCTGACCTGTGCATCTAAGGCCTGGGAAGGTCTCTGCAGAAAACCAGTCTGGTTGACAATCACCTATCCTAGCATTCACTACGTTATCTGGAAATGACTTTCCTGGAGCTGGAGCATACCCTGGCAACCAACCAGAAGACCTTCTTCCTCTTTTAATGTACTGACTCTTGCCCCAACAAATTTCTGATTGTGAGTGAAGGGGCCCAACCACCTTTCACTTTGGGGGGAAGTGTAGTATCTCACTCTCAGAGTTCAATTCTAAAATCAATTTGCTTCAGATCATTGAGGGTTATTTAAAACTACCAACATTTACCAAGATTTTGAGCAAATAGAATCTCTACAGAATGTCAGATTCTTTAAAAAATAATAAAATGGAGATCTGCATAAGTCGGTGACTAGGTTAAGGTCGTCCAGATACTAACCAGAAAGGTAGATCTCTAGAAGCAGTCTCCTGCCTCGTACACCGTCATGCAGGGAGGTACTAATGCCACAAATGCCATGCCAGTACCGCATCCATCCTTTTACTCCCACAAATTGTAGAGGGATGCTTTCAAGCCTTCATTGGGTACAGTGGCCATTATGTTGCTGTTATCAGGTTTTTAATCCAGACGGTTCAAATCTAGATGTCTCCTTTCTTAAACTCCAGTTTCTTAAATTCTTCACTGATCAGGAATTGTCTATGGACGTAGGTCCAACATCATTTGGACAAAAAAAGAAAAAGTATATGATAGTTCTTTTCAGGGATACTAGCATCACAGTCTACGTTCTGTTCCTCCTACTTATACAGTATTCTAAAACCAAAGAAACTCTAGTTCCTCTAAACATTGTGCCCTCAGACTATGCAATTGACTACCTTGGGCCTCTTCTTTTCTTTTGCTTTTCCTTTCTTCCTTCCTTCCTTCCTTTCTTTTTTTCTTTCTTTCTTTCATTTGAAAGAAACACAAATGAGATTGCAAAGTCTCGTGTTCACAGAAAAATATCACGACATCTGTTTGAGGTGATTCTGTTAAGGGTTCTGCAAACAGAATCATCTATAGGTTAGCCTTTAAGAGCAGAAAAGAAATTGACATCCCCAGTTCCTTATACCCTGTGCTGCATTTGGAAGAATATCAGGAAAGGCTAGAAGCCGAGACCTCCAAAAAGTCCCCAGGGAGTCTTTGAACAGTGACAGGCTGTCTGCTTGACTTCCCCTGGGAATAGCCGGAGAGGAGTGAGTGCCTTCTTAGCAGCACTGCAAAGGCAACATGAAGTCCTTCAAGGTTTAAAGACCTAAATGAGAAGTTATGAGGTCATTCATTACGATGCTAGAGGACAATCACGGTTCACTAGAAACGCCAGTGTTTTAATGCTATTGCATGTGACAAATAGGAGCCACCAGTGGGATTATATGTTAGCTAAAATAGAGGCTCAGATAATAGATGTGATGAGCATCTTCCATGCAGAACGTAAGAGGCTGTTTGTGATACCTTAAAATCTCTACCTGATTAATACCCTTTTTGAGTAGGCAGCAGTGAGGAATCAGAATATGCAAGGTGGACAATGTGGCAAGAAATGTTTGTTTTTGTAAAGTAATAGGTAGATCATAATCATTGAGATTTGAGAAGGGAGCTCTCATTTATTATTCTATGTATAACAAATTATGCCTATGTCTATCTGGACAGCTACTAGATTGTGAATTCTTAGAGGGCAAGGCTGTGTGCATTATTCACCCTGATTTCCACTAGCGTATAGTGCTGAACAATGACATTTAAGGAATTGTTTTTAAAACACTCCTGCCACCACCATGATAGAGGGGGCTCAGTTTCCTAGAACTATAAGAAAAAGCTTTTCATATAAACATTCATGGCTCATGAGACTAATCCCTTTTTATCTGCAAGGCAGGACCAATTCAATTGAGTATTCCCATAGTTAGGGAACCACAAAGACAAAACATTTAGTTCAAGTTTGCAAATCCTAAACTAATTTCAAACAACCAACTCTCTTCTTTTTATGCCATAGAATAATCCGCAGAGGTTTAGGCAGATTTTTTTTGGTTAGACTTTTAGAAGGCATTATGATGTGGAGTTTGCAACCAACTTCATCTGGGATGTCACAGCATCATTATCAGCCCCCCCCCCCCCCAAGCTCACGGCACTCTATAAGGCCTAGATTGAGCGATGCTGTTTAGATCACACCACACTCCCTGCCTGAGAACTTTAGGTGAACCATAGAAAAAGTTGCTCAGCATATCATTATGAGAATAGTCAATAGATGAGCAAGTTAGGCATGAACATAGATGCTGCCTCATCAGTATCAAACTGAGACGCTCTTCTAAACAAATGGTGTATCCTATTTCCTTTTCTACAGTCCCTGCAGGATTTCAATGCCATTTTTATTTTACCTTATTTTTTTTCAATGGCATTTTAAAACATAGAGGACTCTGAGACAATTTATAGAACCAGTATCTGGGTGCAGAGATGTGCCCATTTGAGACCTTGTAATGATCTCCCTCCATACATGCCTGTCTATTTGCATTGTGTTCAAATAAGTGACTGAAAAAAAGTGAGTATTTTTATTTGTTTGGATTCATCCTTTATTCGTTCCCTTGAAGAGAAAGATATGTTTTCTTAGCATGTATAGTGTAACATACTTTACACTCAGTGGTTCTCAATAAATATATGATGTTGGCTGATTAGGTGATGGTGATGATACTCTGAGTTGCTTTATTTCAAGGCAAGGCCTTGGGCTCTTTGCCAGTCAAACAGAACACATAGGTATTCTGTCAAAAGCCAGAGAAAACCCTGCAGTCATCAAAAAAATCCACTTATTTTGAAATGCCAAACATTTTCTTGATAGCACCTTGGTCCCTATTTAGGATGCCTTGCCCAGAATAATTTAGTGGTTCAGTTGTTTTCTATTATGTCATAATGTTCAATGCTATATTGTCAAGGTGATGAATCAGAGGGACAGGAATACATAAATCAGTCCCCAGGAATTTTGCATTCCATTTTTCAAGCCAGCATGAAGTGATAGGCATCTCTTAAGACAACTAGTTCGAAGGCTGAGAATGCTCTATGCGTTGATGTCAACGAGGTGTTAAAATCCTCTATTATGACTGTATTACTGTCGATCTCTCCCTTGATGTTCATCAAGTTTTGCTTTATATATTTAGGTACATCTATGTTGGGTGTGTAAATGTTTACAAGGGTTGTATCCTTTTATTGGATTGATCCCTTTATCACTTAAAAATGTCTGTCTTTGTCTCTTATAGTCTTTGTTTTAAAGTTTATTGTGTCTTATATAAGTATTGCTATCCCAGCTTTTCTTTTCATTTCCAATACATGAAATTTCCATCTCTTTACCTTCAATCTGTGTCTTTCTTCTGAGATGGTTCTTTTGTAGACAGCATATAAATGGGTCTTGCTTTCTCATCATTCAGTTACTCTGTGTCTCTTTATTGGAACATTTAGTCCTTCACTTTTAAAGTGATTATTGATAGATACATTCTTATTATCATTTTATTCTTTATAATTATGTTTTTCTGTTTTTCTTTCTATTACAGCAGTCTCTAACATTTCATATAATACTGGTTTGATAGTAATGAAGTCTTTTAGCTTTTTATTTTCTGGGAAGCTCTCTATTTCTCCTTCAATCTATACTAATAAAACATAATATGTTAATTATACCAGACAGCCAAATGACCTTTCGGACATCATTCCGGACATCCTTCCGGACAAAGCCACAGTGGCGGGGGCAAGGCAGGGGTGGTTAGGAGCAATCAAGTAGGCAGAGGAGTGGTTAAGGGTTGATCAGGCCAGCAGGGGAGTAGTTAAGGGGCAATCAGGCCAGCAGACAGAGGTGGTTAGGGGTGATCAAGCAGGCAGGCAGAGTGGTTAGGAGCCAGTGGTCCTATATTGAGAGAGGGATGTCTGACTGCCTGTGGGGTCAGGCCTAAACCAGCAGTCAAACATTCCCCAAAGGGTCCTGGATTGGAGAGGGTGCAGGCCAGGCTGAGGGATCCCCTCCCCCCACACACACAAATTTCATGCACCAGGCCTCTAGTCTATCTATATAAAAGACTAAGTGACTAGCTGACCAGCCAGTAGGTATGACATGCACTGACCACCAGGGGGCAGATGCTCAGTGCAGGAGCTGCCAAGTGCCAGCAACTTAGCAGAGTGCCCTCTCGCACTCTGGGACCTCTCAGGGGATGTTGGACTGCTGGTTTCAACCCAATCCCTGCAGGCCAGGCCAAGGGACCCCATTTGCCAGAGGGACCCCACTCACTCTGCAGACGCCCTTCAATCCCCAGCATCGCCCGAGGTGCAACTGGCCAGGGAGGGATCAAGGGAAGTTGACTCCAGGACATGTCTGGCCTGTCTTGTCCCAGTCCCACTTCGCCAGCCACCTTCTAATTAATTTCCTTCCAATGTGCATGAATCCATGCACTGAGCCTCTAGTTTTAAATAACAGTCTTCTGGGAAATTCTCAGTCATTATTTCTTCAAATAAGTTCTCAATCCCTTGCTCTCTCTTTTCTCATTTTGATACCCCTATGATGCAGATGTTGTTACACTTGATATTGTTCCAGTGGTCCATTAAAATATCCCCATTTTTTAAAAAATTCCTTTTTGCTGCTCTGATTGTTTTCTGCTACCTTGTCTTCCAAATCACTGATTTGATCCTCTGATTAATCTAACTTACTATTAATCCTTTCTATTGTATTCTTCATTTCAGATAGTTCATTCTTCATTTCTGGCTGCTTCTGTTTTATGGTTTCTTTGTTCCTTTTAATGCTTACTGTCTCTTTGTTTAAGTTCTCACTATATTCATTCATTCTTCCACAAAGTTCCCTGAGCATCTTTATAACCTTTGTTTTGAACTATGTATCTGGTAGATCGCTTTCCTCCATTTCATTTCATTCTTTTTTCTGGGAGTTTCTCCTGTACTTTCACATGAGGCATGCTTCTTTGCATTCCCACGTTGGCTGCCTCTCTGTATTTGTTTCTGTGTACAGGCAGTCCTCGGGTTACATTGGACTCTATGTACATTGTTACATTGCCATCTCCCATTTATTTATTTTAAAAAATGTTCCATCATTTCAACATATGTACATATGTGCTTTGTGTTTTTTAATATATATTTTATTGATTTTTTTAAAGAAAGGAAGGGGGAGAGATAGTTAGAAACATTGATCAGCTGCCTCCTGCACGCCCACTACTGGGGATGTGCCCACAACCAAGGTACATGCCCTTGACCAGAATCGAACCCAGGACCCTTCAGTCTGCAGGCTGACACTATCCACTGAGCCAAACCGGTTTCGGCAGTGCTTTATGTTTTTTATTATTTATTTACCACAAGTAAAGGTCAGGAATTGTTACCTTTCTTTTAAATTTTTTTTTACTGTTTCACTTCATTACTGCTGTGTATGTGCTCCATATGAGTGATGTAAGTGCTTATGTAAGTGGATTCTGACTTATGGCAAAAATCTCATTATGTCACTCAGTAAGAACAGATCTCTGACATAACCCAAGGACCTACTGTATTAGGTAGATCTTCTATGTCTCCCAGTCTTGATATGATGGCCTTATGTAATGGGGGTCTTGTGGGACTCAGTGGCACAATCTCCCTGAGCTAGCTGCTCCGGGAATGTCCCTTGTATGGATTATGTGAGCTCTCTTATTGTTCTTAAGTCTTCATTGCTCTTGCCCCATTCAAGGCTGGCTGACTATGAGGATTGACCCTAGCTACAGGGGCTGACTCCAGAAAGTAGAATTTGCTCCATCAGGGGCTTGTGACTACCAATATCTCACTGTGGGTGTGCCACTTGTGGAACTAATTGGGTCATGCTCTGATGTGGGCCTGAAGCCCACCACTAGCTGTATTGGTTCTCGGGCCTCTTAGGAAGGATTCTGGTGTAGGTCAATGGCAGATGCTGCCTGTAAAGAGCCCTGAGCTACCTGTTTGCAGCTACAGAGTGACCCACAGTTCGTGGCTGTCTCTACTGGGTTTGGGTACAAATGGAAGGGGCCAACGTACACACCAAGTCCAGTTTCTGCCAGCACCAAGCCTGGGGCAGGTCATCAAACCCTGAAATCTGCCTCCATCTGTTAGGCTCAGTCACTGAAAGGGCCTCTGGCGGTATGTGAATTGCACGAGGTGGGTTCTCAGTGAGTCACCGGGTAGGAGTGAGTGGTATTCACCAGGTTGATGCAGATTCAAACTTGGCTCCAGTGCTGGGTCTGCGGCCACTCAGAAAAAGTTTCAAAGTATACCAAGTCTAGCTGCCACCCACCAGGGGTTTGCAGAGCTTTAGGGTAGGATAGGGTTTCAGGGAGGCGTCAGGATGAGGCCAGCAGAGATCATCAAGTTAAAACAGACCAATACCTGGTCGTCGAGGGAGGTCTCTGCACAGAAATGGTGGTGCCAGCTCACAAGAGAAAAATGGCCCTTGTGTCTGCCACCCCTGAGCCTGCCCCAACTTCCTCGAGAGCCTTCTAAGAAAAGCTGCGCCATGCTAAGACCGGTTTGGCTCAGTGGATAGAGCGTCGGCCTGCGGACTGAAAGGTCCCGGTTCGATTCCGGTCAAGGGCATGTACCTTGGTTGCGGGCACATCTCCAGTAAGGGGTGTGCAAGAGTCAGCTGATCGATGATTCTCTCACATCAATGTTTCTAACTCTCTATCCCTCTCTCTTCCTCTCTGTGAAAAATCAATCATATATATATATATATATATATATATATATATATATATATAAAGAAAGGCTGCGCCATGGCCCAGGATGACTGCACCCAGCTGACTCCTTCACAGTGCAGACAGTGAGCTGGAAGGATGGGACCAGTGGATCTCCCATGGGGGAAAAATGACCCTCACTCTGGAGCAGCCATGGTCAAACTATGGCCCTCGGGCTGGATCCGGCCCGTTCAGCTGTTCTATCCGGCCCTCGGAGCCGAAAGAGCGGAGGGTTCTCTTGCTCTCCCCTCCGCTCCTTCACCAGCAGCCCAAGATGAGAGTGCCAGCATGGTCAGGTTGCTTTTGTTCCGGCCCTCCGGTCCAGTGTAAGAACCCATTGTGGCCCTCGAGTCAAAAAGTTTGCCCACCCCTGCTCTAGAGTCACACAACTTAGACTTTTCCTGTTTGTCTCTGACACCCTGAGTCCACCGGACCTCCTTAAGAGACCTCCAAGGAAGTCTGCACCATGAGCCCAGACTGGCAGCAGCCAGCAGACTTCCTCTCAGGGAGAGCGCTTGGAACTGCAAGGCCACAGGGAGTCGGGAAGGGGGAGGGGGGGTTAGTGCATTCCCTTAGGCTGATGCTGTATGGGGAGGAGTGCTCACCCAGGAAAGATGGCGTCCGTGTGTGGTGTGGGTGAGGACTCAACTAAAGGTATAGAGCAGCTGTACCTCTAGCGTTCTTCCTGAAGCTACAAACCTTCCTTCTGCCAGAGCCTAGGGTGAGTGGCTGCAAATGAGATTTTGTGCACTGGTCCTTTAAGAGGGCCCCCTTGGTTTTCTAGCAGATTCCTGTCTCTTCCTGATTTTCACAGCCTCGTGTTATATGGACTCCTCTTTCCAGCTCTGGTGCTCCAGGCTGGGGAAACTGGCCTGGGGTTGAGACCGTTGCTCTTAAGGGGGAAGTGCCCACAACTGAGATATCCCTCCAGACTCTCAGCCGCCACCAGTGTCTCCCTCCTCCCTACCAGTCTCAGGGTGGATTCTTCTATAAATCCTTGGTTATAAGATGCCTGTTCAGCAAGCCTTCAATTGGTTATTCAGGCTGATCTATAATTTAGTTGTCATTTCAGTTTGGTTCTGGGAGGAGGTACCATCTTGGATCTCTGATAACTTTCAATTTATTCAAATGTCTATACTTTTGTTACCTTTTTAGTTAGGCATTTTTTTTAAAAACCCACAAATTTCAAGTTTATTGTTCCTCTTTTTAAATGTGGATGTTCTTATTCCTGTGAAATTATATATATTTAATTATATATACATATATATGTGGAGGGGAGGAGTGTGGGAATTTTATTTCTCCATAAATTATAGATTTTTTGTTATCTATCAAAGGATTTTATTTCCAGCATATGCAGGCCCCTCTTTTATTCATTTTCCAGTTAAGAATTCAAATGTCTGTCTCCTTTACTGTCAATTTTTTAAAAATAATCTCTGTTTCTCTTAAGGCCTGGAATATATGGGCAATGTAGACAAATTCTGGTTGAATTTCAGTACATATATTGGGGCATTTTTTAATTTAAAATGTACCTGCTTGTCAAAGGAAGTACCTTTGTGTCTTCACATTCTCCTACCCCCACTAATCTTAGGAATGCCCTAATAAAATTTGCAACCATGTTAAAGTCAATTTTTTAGCAAGAAGACAGTGAAAACTGAAATATTCACTTGAATAATTTTTCTTGATTAATTTAAACAAGGTCACTTTATAATTCTCTATTTAATCACTCTATGCTATTAATATCTTTATCTGAAGGGTAATATTGTAAGTTAATTATTCCTCTCCTGAATGAAAATTAAGTTTTGTTAGGATAACTATACATGGTAAAACTTCACAAGGTCATTTTTTAAAATGCAATCCTCTCACTTTTTCTTTTAAATAGGAATTTAGCTTGGAACAAAATTGCTATTATTCACCCCGGTGCATTTTCTTCCTTGCCATCGCTAAGAAAGCTGTGAGTATTTTATCATTGTCTATGGCCGGTCCTTTCATAATTAGGGGCCATCTCACCGCGCAGAGCACCCGGATCGCCCAGCCCTCAGTGTTCCCCACACTAGAGCTGGATCAGACCAGCGAGGAGCCGCCTACCCCTCCAGGCCAAGGGGGCCATTATGTGCTTACCCGATGATCTGGGTGACAGCTGTTCTCATTACCGAGGTGAAATTTTCCATTTTTTGCTGAGCGATCAGGTGGAATGGGACAACATCAATTCAGTTCTAAAGGGCTTTCCTGTTAGAATTGGCCATCTTGACTCAGAGAAAGCCTTTGTCTCTTTTTCTCCCTCCCATTCCACCACTTGCTCTTTCCTCCCTTCATCTCCCTTCTCCAAGAGAGAAAGAAGGAACTGGTCAGGCAGAAGTTAAGAGGAGAAGGAGGGGAATACATATTCAACATTCCCCCCCTCATCCCTGACTTAGTCCGGCCAGCATCACGTTTCAAATTAGATGCAGCACCTGCCACTGCATTTGGTATATTCTCCCCGCCCCCCGTTAGCAAAACTAATCTGAACTTAGAAATCCCAATTTGGATGTGATTAAAACACAACCCTCCCCCTGCAATTCTGACTGCAAAAAGTAACCAAAATGGTTGCAGGGAGTTGGGAAAATGGTTACTTTTACCATTACATTAACAAGTGAGAACCCAGCTTAGAAGTTTTTGTGGAACAGCGTAATAATCGTTAGGTTGCTTTTGGACGTAAGCGTTTTAGGCTAACGCAGACTAAAAGCCCCTTGTTGTTTGATGTTTTGCAGGGACCTATCGTCCAACCGCCTGTCGTCTTTTCCTGTAACCGGGTTACATGGTTTAACTCACTTAAAATTAACAGGAAATCATGCCTTACAGAGCTTGATATCATCTGAAAACTTTCCAGAACTCAAGTGAGTTTGTCATTAAAACTAATAAGATACATTTGTGGTCATGTGAAATAACAGGCGCGTTACAGTGGTTTTCGAAATTTATGAGGTCATGGGACACTTCTGAATTGCATTTCATGCCCTCCAGTCGCCTACCCCCGGGCCCTGTCCGGACAGGCCCCTGGGGGGGGGGGGGGGGGGGGGGAGGAGTGGTCTTCCTGACCGCATTTCCTGTTTCTCAAGGGAGCCTCCCAGAACCACGGAGTTCATGGAAAGATTTGAAAACCATTGATCCATTGGATAGGAGCTTGGACATATAACTAAATAACATTATAACATTATGTACTGCCGTTTACAATTTTTAAGTTCCTCTAGACTGTGTATATGTCCTAACAAAATTTACGAAGTTAATATTTGCTTGAGGAAGTACTGCTCTTTAAAACCTGTTATGCTTGTTACCGATAAAGAAGTCCCTTGAGGGATTATTTATATACGTGCATTTTTTAATCAAAGTACTTTTTTATATACTTTTAAAACCAGAACGCCAAAAGAGAGTTTGAAAACTGAAAGGGGGGGGGGGATATAAAAGTACCTCATAAACAGCTTTTTATGTTATTTCCTCTTAGACTCTGTTTCCAATGTATTTTTGTTAGAATCATAGTACATACCCAAACTTTTATGTTTTCATCACTTAATATATTCTCATACCATAAACACCTTTTAAAAAAAAAACAAAAAACATATTTTGCCGAAACCGGTTTGGTTCAGTAGATAGAGCATCGGCCTGCAGACTGAAAGGTCCCGGGTTCGATTCCAGTCAAGGGCATGTACCTTGGTTGCGGGCACAGCCCCAGTAGGGGATATGCAAGAGACAGCTGATCGATGATTCTCTCTCATCGACGTTTCTAACTCTCTATCTCTCTCTCCGCCTCTCTGTAAAATATCGATAAAATATAATAAAAATAATAATAATAATAAATAATAAAAGAGCAATTTAAAAAAATCAACGATGAGAGAAAATCATTGGTTGTCTGCCTCCTGCACACCCCCTACTTCCTGGTTCATAGGTTGACGCTCAACCACTGAGCCACCATGGCCAGGCCCAGAAGCACCTTTTAATGGTGCTACAATTTTCCTAGCAATCATTTTTTAAACTTTTTATTATGGAAGTTTTTAAACACAAAAATAGAAGAAATAATATACCTGTCACTCAACCTCAGCAATTACTAACATTTCATAGCAATAATTTTAATAACACCATTGTTATTATAAATAACACTGTAATAAAACCTCTGTGCACATAGTTAATATTTTAGATTATTTATTAAGGCTAAAACCCCAAATCAGAGTTGTTGAGTGAAAAAAGATGAACACTGTTTTACAATTCACTTCTTTTTTTTTTAATATATTTTATTGATTTTTTACAGAAAGGAAGAGAGAGGGATAGAGTTAGAAACATCGATGAGAGAGAAACATCGACCAGCTGCCTCCTGCACACCCCCTACTGGGGATGTGCCCGCAACCGAGGTACATACATGCCCTTGACCAGAATCGAACCGGGGACCTTTCAGCCTCACACCGACACTCTATCCACTGAGCCAAACTGGTTTTGGCACATTTCACTTCTGTAAGCGTATGTGTTTTCTTTGGTTTTATGCAGGGTTATAGAAATGCCTTATGCTTACCAGTGCTGTGCATTTGGAGTGTGTGAGAATGTGTATAAAATTTCTAATCAATGGAATAAAGGTGACAACAGCAGTACAGATGATCTTCATAAGAAAGATGTTGGAATGTTTCAAGTCCAAGGTAAGACCAGCTGTTCCGGTGATGAACTTGTGTCTGGAAGGTTCTTGAAAAGTCATCAGACAGATCGTCTAAACTCCAGACACTTCCCTATGTAACCACCCCGGCAAGCTGGGAGTCCATCCCACTCTTAGACACTCCCAGAGAAAGAGAAAGTTCCTTGGGCATCCATTCTAAAACTTCATCTTTTCTGTATGTGAATTTTTAATCCTATGTCTATGACATCTTCCTTAGCATGTACTGTATAAGTATGGGGTGATTATTAATATTCATTTTGATGTTTCCATAAACTTTTAAAAAGGGCTTCCTCTTTGTGGATATGTTTCTCAAACATGCTCTGGGCTCTTTTCTCTAGAAGACAGAATCTGCCTTCATTTTTTACAGGGAGGATATAAGCATTTTAGATGCCTCCATATTTCGGCAGGAAGGGCTTAAGAACACAACCTCTTATCTAACTAATTCCAAAACATTCTCCCCTCTCCCCGCACGGGGGTATCTGTCAGGAGGGTGAAATGAGATCATGTCTGTGAAGCACTGGCTTTCCTTGAAGTAAGACCTTACCTAAAGGGACAACAATGCACCTCAAACCACACCTGCGGTAACGAGGAAGCGCTCTGGGCAGCCCCAGTGTTCCTTCCCCTGCCAACTTTGCATGTTTGCGCAGAGTCCGCAGAGTCTAAACAGACTGGCTTTTCTTCCTCTGGGCCTGGGTGATTTGTTGATTCCCACGCAAGTATGATTCAGTCTGTCTGCACATAGCCCTCACCTTTCCTCCTGCACATGGGTTTAAGGAGCTAATATGTTGCCCCTCCACCTTTTTGTTTTAGGCCACAGTCTGGGTCTTGTGCTCGTTCTTGCTTTTTAGTTTTTGCTCTCAAGAAAATAAAAACAATTAGAGTGCCTACTGTGTGCCAGGCCCTGTTCTAGGTGGAGCCAGAGAGCAAGAAGGATCTTCTTATCATCTTCCCATGGAGCACATACCACTCGCCTACACCGAACTCGAAACCAGTCCTTTGGTGTCCTAATAAGAGAGACAAAGAGGTACACATTGAGCAAGAGACACAAGGTTCTTCATGGAGTTTATTTTCAAGGAAGTGATTCTCAGCCCTGGGCCAGGAATCACATGGAGGCTTTCTAAAAAGACTTATGCCGCCCTCGCCAGATCAATGAAATCAGCGTCTTTGGGAAAGGGTGTTAGATCACAAAATTCCCATGTTGTGGATACCTAAACCAAGTGCCATCAGAGAACCCAGCCCAGACATTTGCACTGTAGCCATCTAAGTGTTGGAAAATTGGATAAAGTGGTTCTTCCACTGGAGAGGTCCAATTTTATTAAAGCTATTTGATTAGAACAAATAATAGTTTATACATATAAGTTAAAAAAAAACTCTCTAATTTAGGGCTATGCAATTTGGGGACCTCATGAGCTCCAGGGGACAAGACCAAAAGGAGAGAGCTTATAGTAGATGTTATAACCAGGAGTCTGAAGTTCTTTTCCCTTCCCCCAGTTTTGCCGGAACCTAACCCTAACCCTAACCCTAAACCCTAACCCTAACCCTAACCCTATGCCACATAGTAGCTTGAGGAGGACACCCAAAGGCAACTTTATAGTTGACTCTTAAGAGACCCAGAGCCCAGAAGAGAGCAAGATTTCCCGTCTCCTTTGTGACACATCATGTTCAAGGGCCATCCAGCAGCCTCCTCCCTGCTATTTGGTCCCCTGGCAAGAGAGATAGGGCTCATCATTCCAGCACTTCTCATTCCCACAGATGAGCGTGACCTTGAAGATTTGCTGCTTGACTTTGAGGAGGACCTGAAATCCCTTCACTCGGTGCAGTGCTCACCCTCCCCAGGTGAGAAAGGCCGGAACGGCCTGGGCAGCAATCCCCACCATTGGCTCTGCAGCCGGCAATGACCTGTGGCCTCAAAGCAGAGTCTGGGCCACCTTTGCAGCCCCTCAGGGCCCCTCCCCATGGGTTGGGGTTGGTCTCCATTCATAAACAAGATTTTCCTGGGAGACTTCCGATTCAGGTTCATGGAAACTGTAGCGAGAAGCACATGTAACTTTTAGCATATTATCAATTTAGCCTAAGCTAGTATGCGACCATCTCGCTTCCTGTAATCACCGATTTTTGAAAGGTGTTTCTTTTACATCTTCCCTACGTAGCCATTTGGTTAAAACAAATAATGGCTTACACATACAAGGAAAAAAATATCTGTATGTGTGGACTTCGTAAATTGTCCCATTTTCAGAAACAGGATGGATCAGCTTGGGGGGGGGGGGACACACATCTGGGAAGGTTAACATTCTATTTTCAACCGTTAGAATGTCCCTTTCCAACATCCAGTGCCATTCTAAACCCAAGACAAGATGTTCAAGAAACATGCCTTCATATCATTCATGCTTCCTCTTCTAATGTTATGGAGGATCCCTCCTCTCTGCTGACAGAATCTCCTTGAAGCATTCTGGAAGCGGGGGCTGGGAGGATTGGGGGGGTGAGGGGGGGGGAGAACCATAATGAAAAGCCCTGAGACCTGGCTTTTTACCTGGCCCAACACTGCTGTCTTAGGGGGGCCTTCATGGAGGTGATTTCCATTCCCCACCTCCGAGTCTGGTGCAGCTTGAAAATATGAGCACTTGATGCACTGACCCCTCACCCCTCCCCTCCCCACCCCAGTGCACAGAGGCCGTGGTTGAACAAAGTGCCCCAAGGAAACAGTGTGTTCCTGTGGCTGCTATTGGCCACTATCTTTCCATGTCCTAATAAGAGAAACAAAGAGGTAATTTGGAAAAAAAAAAAAAAAAAAGGCGTAAGCTGCCATCTCACACCCAGTTTTTTTGTGTTTTTCCCCCCTCGGCCCTGCAGGCCCCTTCCGGCTCTGCGAGTGCCTGCTGGGCAGCTGGCTGGTCCGGATCGGCGTGTGGGCCGTGGCCGCGCTGGCGCTGCCCTGCAACGCGCTGGTGGCGTGCACGGTGTTCCGCGCGCCGCCCCGGCCGCTGTCCCCGGCGAAGCTGCTGGTGGGGCTGGTGGCCGCGGCGAACCTGCTCACCGGGGCGGCCAGCGCGGCGCTGGCGGCCGTGGACGCCGCCACCTTCGGCCGCTTCGCGCGGCACGGCGCGCGGTGGGAGCAGGGCCCCGGCTGCCAGGCCGTGGGCTTCCTGTCCACCTTCGCCGCCGAGGCCTCGGTGTTCCTGCTGACGCTGGCGGCCCTGGAGCGCGGCTTCTGGGCGAGGTGCCCGGCCCGCTGGGACGCGCGGGCCCCGGGCGGGCTGCGGGCGGCCGCGCTGCTGTGCGCGGCGCTGGCGCTGGCCGCGGCCGCCGTGCCGCTGCTGGGCGGCGGCCAGTACGGCGCCTCCCCGCTCTGCCTGCCGCTGCCGGGCGCCGGGGGCGGCGGGAGCGGCGGGGGCTACACGGCGGCGCTGGTGCTGCTCAACTCGCTGTGCTTCCTCGCCATGACGGCCGCCTACGCCCGGCTGTACTGCGGCCCCGAGAAGGGGCACCCGGCCGGGCTCTGGGACTGCGCCATGGGGAGGCACGTGGCGCTGCTGCTCTTCACCGACTGCGCCCTCTACTGCCCCGTGGCCTTCCTGTCCTTCTCCTCGCTGCTCCGCCTGGCCGCCGTGGGGCCCGAGGCGGTCAGCTTCATCCTGCTGGTGGTCGGCCCGCTGCCCGCCTGCCTCAACCCCCTCCTCTACATGCTCCTCAACCCCCACTTCAGGGAGGACCTGGGGGGCCTGGGCAAGCGGGCCCGCCGCTGGGCCCGGCCCAGGCGCGCCCGCGGCCTCATGCTCATCGGCGGCGCGGCGGACGACGACGCGGAGAAGCAGTCCTGCGACTCCACCCAAGCCCTGGTCCCCGGCGCCGGTGGCATTGCCTACGACCTGCCTCCCGACCCGGGGTCCTCGCCCGCCGCCTACCCGGTGACCGACAGCTGCCACCTGTCGTCCGTGGCCTTTGTCCCGTGTCTCTAATGCGAGAGGAAGAGTTTCCCCAAAAAAAAAAAAAAAATTGAAAACCCCCCCAAAATGTGAGGTCGGGTATAACCTGAGCAGTCCACTAAACAGAGTTGAAACTTGATTTTTTAAAAATAATGATAATGATAACCTCTCAGTGGGGGGAAAAAAGCTGAAAATCTATTGAGACTGGAGTGGAAAAAATAAGTCTAGATGCTGCTTGTATCATTTGGTCAGCAAAGAGATAGGTCAGTCACACTATTTAGGGAAGCCTATATATATATATTAAAGCAGATGGGAATTTTCAAAAGAGATGCTCCATTATTTCAATGGAACTCTTTTTAAAACCGCCACTCTAAGCGGGGAGGAGGGTGGGGGAGAGACCTTTACTCACAAAAAGGGGTTTTCAAGCCCCCCAACTCCTCAAAAGGTGAAAAGGTGGTTGGGAGTGTTAGGAAAATAAGGGTTTTAAGTGGCTGTGGTACCACATAAAGTTATGACCAACAGGATTTCAATTTAATGACCACGTGGAGATGTGTTAGTCCTCCTCTGCCTTTCCTCAAAAAGGATCCTTGCATGTCACCAACTCCCCCCCCCCCAGCCCCCGACCCAGTGAATGGGTACTGTAAGGCATTATTAATTTGCTCACATTCACACCATTTTTAGAAATGCCGGATTTTATGTGTCAGCACTAGATGGTTCCATCCTCGGTGGAATAAAACCGCTTCCAAATATTTTGAGAGGAAGGTGAACTAAAATTCTTCAATTGGCCGTGAAGGCGATCCTCTCCAGGTGAGGAACGCCTTGTTGGATTCCTTCTAACTCCTTGGCGCCCAAAACTCAGAAGTCCATTGCCGGCAATGGGCATACCGAGTGACTATGGTAAGCAACCGGAGATTTCTTTTTTTTCTTTCTCCTGGGCAAGCGCACATTTTTTTTTTCAAAAGAGGTTTTATCAGTTGATTCAAACGGATGTGTATTGTTAAGGTAATGATCAAAAGCAGACATGTCATAAATAAAATCCACCGACATCACTTCTCACACGTGCTTCTCTAGTAGCTCCAGCAACGATGTCTGAAATCACTTTGGACTCAACAGAGACTTGGTAACGTAGAACCCTGTTTATTGAGCTTGGTTTGAGCTGTGTTGTCTTTGGATCAACTCCTTTGATGTCAGGAACATGACTTCTCTGCTTCTTCCATATTTAATACATGTGTTAGGTATTTTAAGAGGCAAGATTATTAAATACTAAAGGTCAAAGGATTAATTCGTAACTTTATTATACCACATTAGCTTCAATACATTCAAGCCAAAAGACTGTTAGGTAGATTTATTTTTATATAAGCATGTTTATTTTGATCAGATGTTTTAACTTGGAAGTGAAAGAAATACGTTTATGAGATGTTTTATAATATGTGTAAATATAGAACTGTATTTATTACTACAGTAAAGATTCAGTAATACAAAGGACCATGATACTAAACCATGTACAGTGGCATATACTTCCATATATATTGTTTCTCCGCCCCTCTTCTTTAAATTCATTAACTGTATATAATATATGTAAATGTATAGTACTTGTAAATAGATTCCAAACTTGCTTTTCTATTGGGTATAAAATAAAGAAATTTGTAATAAAATGTGTGACTATAAAAGAAAATATTTTTAAATCTTTTATTGAGCCCATAGACAAATATGTGGTCTCCTAAATGGTTTTGACTTTTGATGTGTAAAGTACACTTGCTGTCTACATATTTACACCTCAATATGTTAGATATTTTGGACTTACCTTAAGAAGTAAATCTTTCACAAGAATGGAAAAAAAAAATCTCTTTACCAAATCCTGGACTGTTTTAACTGTGATTGATAAGCCATTTTTCATGACAAATGACTCGGTGAAGCTGATTGTCCCAGGGATAGTTTGGATTTCATAGCCAGAACCTATTTCTTGTGCAGTGTGAAAAGAAAAAAAAAATAGAAAGAAATATATAAATACCAAATCAACCTTAAAATTATTTAATATGAATATGGTCTTTCTATAAAATCTTCCTTTGAAGAAAACATATTGCTTGTTTCTCTTATTCTCTAGTGAGGTGACAGTGGACCCTCCTTGGCTCACTTCTTTCCTATAACGTTTCTGAAGAGCCAGAGCTGCCTCGCCAAGGTCTCCTGTGGCTTCTTCTACCCTAAGCCCTTCCTTTGTTTCACTGTCCCCAGCTTTAATAAGCGTACTCGCAAAATAAAAGAAATTAAAATTATATATATATTATATCCTATATAATAAAAGGATAATATGTAAATTGACCCTAATATGTGAAATGACCAGTCACTATGATGCGCACTGACCGCCAGGGGGAAGACACTCAACATAGCAGCAGTGTTAAGGATGTCCTCTCCCCAGCGAGTCTAAGCCTTTAGTCAGACATTCCCCCAAGGGCTCCCCAGCTGCCAAAGGGTTGTCTGACTGCCAGCTTAGACCCAGTCCCCTGGGGAGCAGGCCTAAGCAGGCAGGTGGACATCCCCTGAGGGCTCCCAGACTGCAAGAGGTCACAGGCCAGGCTGAGGGACCCCTCCCCGAAGTGCACAAATTTCGTTCACCCAGCTTCTAGTATGTATATAACTACAGATGATGTAATATAAAATTTTACACTTGAAACCTATATGATTTTATAAACCAATGTCATCCCAATAAAATCAATAAAAATTAAAATAAAGTTTAAAAACATTATTTATGTAATACTGTCAACAATAAAAAAATTTTTAAAGAAAAAAAGAAAGATATTATTCAGCACGCACACACACAAAAAACCCCCCACCATATTTCATGACCATGTCAAGGTCAAAACATAAGGACATGAAATTCCCAGGGCATAGGGAAATACACAGTTCCCCTTCAGTTTCTATTCCCCAAAATATAAGATATGAAATGATTTTTTAAAAATGATTTTTATAAACACAGGGCCAGACTCTCCCAGCTTCGGCAGTGTTTCCTGATTTCCCCTTACGGTTAGAAAATGAAATCAAGTACTGGTTGAAGACCCAGCATTATTATTAAGATCAACCCATATTTATGAAGGTCCCTCAGGGCACCTAGCACTGAGTTTCCCACCATCTACCGGTATCAGATACTAGTATAACCACATGCCTCAACCTAACCTAGTTAACAGTCATCCAATGGAGTCCTATTGTACAGTCGACACTTGGTTTGTCTTCAGCTGAAACAAGGGCCATAACACAGTCTCATTCCTCTTAATCTAACTCCTCTTAGCCCAGGTAACAATACGAAAGTTGTCTCCAGAGCAATAGATTTCAGTTTTTCCTCTCAACATATTTGCTTTTGGGTGCCCAAAGTTAGGAACATATCCTGGAAGCGCACCCCTTTCTCTCACACTCAAGAAAATAAGTCAGTTAAATACTTTTTTAGCCCGGCTAGGGTAGCTCAGTGGTTGAGCATTGACCTATGAACCAGGAGGTCACAGTTTGATTCCCAATCAGGGCACATGCCTGGGTTGCAGACTCTATCCCAGTTAGGGGACGTACAGGAGGCAGCCAATCAATGATTCTCTCTCATCATTGATGTTTCTATCTCTCTCTCTCTCTCCCATCTTCTCTGAAATTAATAAAAATACTTTAAAATAATTTTAGGGGGGGTGGCAAATCCACTCAGATTTGTTTATTTAAAAATCCCCAAACTCTATTGCTCTGTTAGGAAAATCTAGTTATAATACACCTCACACCAAACACTGTTCTATTAAGTGTCTACTAAAGGCTCTCCACTACAATACAGTAAATCAGAATGACTGGAATTACACCCACAAATAAATAAATCTACAGTGAGGAGAAAAGATATATAATAAACATTGACTGGCTTATGAGCAGCAAAGACAAAAAAAAAAACAAAAACAAATCTCAAGAACATAAACTGGTGGGCTAGCCTAGAGTAAGTGGTTAATAATTTTTTATGCTTTCAAAAATGGACTCCTTTATCAACACACATTGCATGCCCATTATGGGCAGAGTTCTCTGCACAAGGGATAACAAGACAAGGTCTGGACTTTGCATTCCAGTGGACAAGAGAGAGAGAATAAGCAAATATAAATAATGAAATCCTGAAGGAAAGATGAAGAAAATGAATCTGAATGGCATGACCGTGATGGGCATGTTACTTTAGATACGGAGGTCAAGAAAGATCTCTCAGGAAAGGCACCTGCTAAACTAAGATCGTATTTAAAAAGGAGCTACCGCCAAAACCGGTTTGGCTCAGTGGATAGAGCGTCGGCCTGCGGACTGAAAGGTCCCAGGTTCGATTCTGGTCAAGGGCATGTACCTTGGTTGTGAGTACATCTCCAGTGGGGGATGTGCAAGAGGCAGCTGGTCGATGTTTCTGACTCTCTCTCTTCCTCTCTGTAAAAAAAATCAATAAAATATATATTTTTTAAAAAGATTATGTTCTCTCTTGAGGGTGGTCACATTTAAAAAAAATAAAAAGGAGCTACCTTTGCTTTAGCATTCAACCTGTTCTGTCAATAAAACTCACCATTTTTAGCCCCTACAGCAAACTGTTTTGAGTGGCATTTTAATGTAAAAATATATTAAGTGGCTATAACACATGTTTTTTCCTCACAAGCGTTACTGGGGAAAACCATTCTTAAATGAAATAGAAAATATGTTTTCATTTTGTTTTGGCCAAAAGTAGAAAAACATGGCAGTAGGAGGTAATAAAATTAGCAACACTCTGTTTGTTCATTTAGAACTAAAAAAGCTCTAATATCTGAAAAAAATAACAGTCTTGCAGGTTTGTTAATCTGATCATTACTTGTAGCTCAGGGGCCTATTAGCTTCAATGGGGCTCACGGGGCTCATTCTAGCCCCATTTGTGCACTTTAGAATTCAGAAATTCTACTTTACAGTCAACTATGTCAGGAAAAGAGAATATCTCCCTCCAAGCCACCAAACACCAACAGTTTTCTCCCTTAGGCCTCAGAGGCCCTGAAGTACAGTTAGGTGAAGGTAGTGTTTCCCTGTAAGTGAAGTGGTTAGGGGTGCTGTAACCACACGCCTGCTTCAATGTCCTTTTTGTGAACATTTCTGAAGTTAGTGAACTCAGATCCTACACTGACTCATTTGTCTCAAACACACGTCCTAGCATGTTTAGCCCTTGAAGCCAATTGGGTGAGAGAATAACAAAGCTTTAGCTTATCTGGACTCAGAAGCTGGTGGAAAATAGATGTGACGAGCCGGGAAGCATTGTGGAATACGGGTTTCTCCGACTCTAGTCACCTGAGGACATGACTTCTGTTCTGGTTTCTACATTTTAAGTGGGACATGAAAAACGTGCCACTCCATGAGAACAATGAGTCTAATGATATTGGGTAGGGAAAAGTAATTGAGAAAAACCAAAGTGTTTCACCTGAGGAAAAGAAGTCTAAAGGAAAACATTTGAAATATTTGAATAATTGAAATTCACTTAGTGCCTTCTTAAATACCAGTCCATGGCAGACCAAAGAGTAAAATGGTCAAGCCTAAGGGTTTGCTACCAGACAGACCTGCATTCAAATCCTAGTTTTGTTACCACCTTACTACCTACCCAGCCTTAACTGTCTCCTCTGTGAAAATACCACCAGTCTCATAAGGGTGAGAGTATTAATAACGCAGTGTGTATAAAGTTCTTACCACAACACCTGGAACACAGTAAATCTATATATATAAAAGCCTAAGTGACCATTACAATGGGTTGATTGGTTGCTATGATAGCACACTGACCACCAGGGGGAAGATGCCCAATACAGGAGCTGCCCCCTGGTGGTCAGTGCACTCCCTCAGCCAACCTCCCTCATTCTTTCTCCTATTGCCCCAATTGGCCCTTGTCATTGGCCAGGCTAAGGGACCTCACCCCTGCACGAATCTGTGCACTGGGCCTCTAGTATTTAATAAATGGTTACCGGTTTTGCCTTTTCTCAACAACCCTATGACATGAGCAAAGCAGGAGGTGCCATTTTACAGATAAAGAAATTGAGAGTGAAAGTGATAGATGACATCTAAGGTCAAAAGTGAGGATCTAGGATTAAAACTTGGGTTTTATTTAATAGAACTTGAAAGGCAGTCATGGAATAAGATGAATTGCTCTTTTCATGAACAAGAACTAATTGGTGAATGATTCAGACAGAGTTGAGCTTAATCTAAGCAAGATTCATTCATCAGATGTTTTGGATATCAAAGAAAGTCTATTATAGTGAGTGAGAAGCCAGATCAAATGGTAGCTAACTTTTCAATTCTCAATGTTTTAAATGAATTATTGTGCTAGTCTTCCTGGAAGATGTGATGTTGTGATTGATAATAAGAAATACATATTTGGTTTTGGTCCCCGTTCATGGCACAGAGCTCCTAAAATTCCTTTGAATTTCCAAAGTGATGAGAGCATGGAACGTGTCTCTTGTTATGATAATGAGGTGAATTTTGGGAAGTCCCAGGTCACCTAAGGATTGCCAGGGAACCAACCCTGGATTAGAAGATGGAACTTTCAGTCTCACTCCCCCCTCCGTCCATCCCATTCCACCCCCAACCTCCAGGAAGGGGAGGAGAACTTGAGATTGAGTTTAATCACCGTTAGCCAAGCTTTAACCATTCATACCTATGTAATGAAGCCTCCATAACAAACTAAAGGAGAGGGCTTGAAGAGCTTCCTGGCTGGTGAACATGTGGAGATGAGAGAAGCGCATGTTTGGAGAGGGCATGGGAGCTCCCTGCCCTTCCCCCATACTTTGCCTAATGCATGTCCTCCATCGGTTTGTTTCTGAGCTATATCCTTTTTATAATAACCTGATAATCATTCTAGTAAGTAAAATGTTTCTCTGAGTTCTGTGAGCCACTCTAGCAAATTAATTGAACCCCAGGAGGGGGTCTTTGGAACATCCATCTGCATCCAGTTTGTCAGACGCACAGGTAACAACCTGGGACTTGCAATTGGCATCTGAAGAGGTGGTGGGAGGAACCACACATTGGAATCAGTGTCAGAATTGTAGAAGAAATTTTAGAGATTTAGTAATTTTCTGAGACAGGCAGCAACATCTCTTTTTTAAAAAAAATATTGGCCAAGTTTTTATTTGTTTTCATCGATTTCAGAGAGGGAGAGATAGAAACATCGATAAGAGAATCATTGATCGGTTGCCTCCCCTAATGGGGACCAAGCCTGAAATCCAGACATGTGCCCTGACTGGAATCAAACTGTGACTTCCTGGTTTATGGGTCATTGCTCAACCACTGAGTCACACCAGCTGGGCAAAGGCAGTAAAATCTTAAACCAACATCATGAAAACTAGAGAACATAGCTGAGTGTCATGACTGATGGGCATTCAGTCAGTCCATTAGGTGATGATGAAAGATAAAGACTTGTGCCTTAAATTTGCCCCTTCTTAGAGACTTCAGCTCTTGACCACCTCTGATTCTTCCCTAAAGCTACTGAAGAAACACTATCAACTCTCCAAGGTTATATTGTTACTGGCAGTTTTGGCATCAAAATTGGGCCTTGGTTCTTTAGTTCAGCAAAGAGAATTCAGAGGCAAGAACTCAAACTATAAAGGAAAGTTTAGCTGGCAGATGTGGCTCAATTGTGAGCATTGACCTATAAACCAGAATGTCACAGTTCGATTCCTGGTTAGGGCACATGCTCTGGTTGTGGGTTTGATCCCCAGTAGGCAGCCAATCAATGCTTGTCTCTCATCATTGATGTTTCTATCTCTCTCCCTTACTCTCTGAAATCATTATCTATACTAATAAAAGGGTAATATGTTAATTAGACTGAGAGACCTTCCAGATGTCCTTCTGGACAAAGCCATGGTGGTGGGACTGAAGCAGAAGTGGTTAGAGGAAAATAGGCTAGCAGGAGAAGGCAGTTGGGGATAAGCAGGCTGCAGGGGGGGGGCAGTCAAGGGTGAACTGGCTGGCAGGGTGGGGGGGCAGTTGGGGGCAAGCAGGATGGTAGGAAAGAGCAGTTGGGGGCAATCAGGCTGGCACAGGGGGTAGTTGGGGGCGAACTGGCTGGCAGGGGAGGTACAGTTGGGGGTCCAGCAGGCCAGCGGGGAGGGGGGCGTCAGTTGGAAGCAAGCTGGCCAGCAGGGGTGTCAGTTGGGGGCAAACAGGCCATCAGGGGGACAGTTGGAGGTAATCAGGGCAGCAGGGGTGGGCAATTGGATGTAATCAGGCCAGCTGGGATGGGCAGTTGGGGGTGATCAGGCCGGCAGGGTGGGGGACAGTTGGATTTGATCAGGCCGGCAGGCAAAGTGGTTAGAGGCGTTCAGGGAGGCAGACAGACAAGTGAGCGGTTAGGAGCCAGCGGTCCCAGATTGCAAGAGGGATGTCCGACTGCCAGTTTAGGCCTGATCCCGGCAGTTGGACATTCCCCTAGGAGTCCCCGATTGGAGAGGGTGCAGGCCAGCTGAGGGACACCCCCACCGCCCACCCTCATGCATGAATTTCATGCATTATATGCACTGAGTGGCCAAATTATTATGACACCCCATCAGTACTTTGTTGGGCCACCTTTTGCCTTCAATACTGCAGCGATTCTTCTTGGCATTGACTCCATGAGATGTTGAAAGGTGATGTGAGGAATCTGACACCATGCCTGGTGAATAGCACTGTCCAGTACTGTGAGATTTGATGGTTGTGGAACCAGCTGCCTGATGGATCTTTTAACTTCATCCCACAAATGCTCAATTGGATTGGGATCTGGGGATTATGAGGGCCACCTATGCAAGGTAAAATTTTCCTCACATTCTTGAAACCACTCCTGCACAATACGAGCACCATAGCATGGCGCATTGTCTTGTTGGAAGAAGCCATCTCCATTGGGATACACCATCAGCACGATAGGATGAACTTGATCAGCAATGATGCTTAGGTATGTTGTTCCACATGAATTAAAGGGCCCAAATCATGCCCCAAACCATAACACTGCCCCCACCAGCGTGAAGGTTGTACTCATACATGTGGGTTGCATGCTTTCATGTTGTTTCCATGAAATTCTCACCCCTTCAACAACTTCTATTGCTACCAATTGACCATCTCTATTCTGTAACTTTTCTCTAACTCATAGCTTTATTTATAACTTGGTATTATTCATGACGTTAGCCCACCATTCCCTCAAAGGGACCAAACCTCCCCAAGTTTCACTTTAGGACCCTTACTTACTACTATTGCCTTGCCTCTTTCTGTAGCTTCCACTCCAACTCTAGAAGGGAAAGAATTAGATTGTTCATTGTTCCTATGGGGCAAGGCTTTGGGGGATAGGCCATCACAGGTCACTGCCCAGACAATGGATATGCCCAGACAATTGGTCACATGACTCCATCTGATTCATTTACTGAAGGCGGTGAGAGGGGGAAGTCAGGGTCACATGGTCAAAACCCTGACCATCTATGATTAAGGAACCAACCAAGTCACCACCCTCTGCAGGCAACCACGGGTAAGGATCTTTTAGAAGTCCGTAGGCTCTTGATTGGCCTGTTCTGTATATGTGACTAATTTTAATTTTCCTTACCATGGAAGACAGATTGGAGGTACATACTTGTCAAGCCAGTCGTGCGTCATATTTGTAATTGCTTCCCAGTCACAACTCCTATTAAATTCTCTTTGGCTTAAACCAGATCAATCAGAGACTTTTGCCAAAGGACTGGGAATTAGGACACTAAGACAGTCTAAGTCAGATGATGATGGGATGGGTGCTTAAACTGAAAGAGCAAACAGAATTTTGGCTAGCACTAATACCATGAAAAGCCAAAATTATATGTACATTTAAGTTTTGAGAGGGCCTGGCCAGATAGCTCAGTTGATAAGAGCATCATCCCAGGCAGGGCACATAAAAGATCAATCAATGAATGCATAAATAAGTGGAACGACAAATCAATAAGTCTGTTTGTGTGTGTATTTCTCTCCAAAATCAACTAAAAATTTTAAAAGCATCTACCAGATTGTTTTTAAGTTTGTGAAACAGAAATAGCCACTCTGTAGAGAAGGGGAAAAAAAAAAAAAAAAAAGAGGCAGCAAGCAGAAAGAAGAGGCAAGCAGTTCCATAAAAAATTGACTTTCTAAAAAAAAAAAAAAAATTGACTTTCTGAAAAGTTCCAGCTCCTGGGTGGCCTGGTCATGCTTTTTGTCTTGTTCTTAGGGATTTCCATGATGTTGATTATTATTTGTCTTCAACTGAACCCCTTTTTCACTCAAGCTAGTGCGAATGGCTTTTTGTTGAGGTTATAGTCACTCACAAGCAAGCTCTTTCTAATTAAAATGCCTACCTCCACTGTCCAAAATTCTATTAAGATAGGTCATTTATCCTCTCCACAGGAAAAGTCAGTGTGAGGATGGAATGCTTCCAGGAGTTTAACTATAATAGAGCTTCCTCACATGGGAGGACCATCAGGAGGGAGACATGATTTCTCCCCATACTCTTCACTTTCTTCTTTTAATTCAGTTCTTTAGGTTTAACCAGAAGGGCTGTGAGCAACCAGAAACATAGCTGACCTCTCAGGGGCGGATATCAGCTGAGTATCTAGGCAGTTTTATTCCCAACTTCACATAGAATTCCCCGCCCCTCTCCCCGACCCCAATCACAATTCCTTCCTGGGAACACGGGGGATGGGAGATTTGATCTCTAGAAGGCTCTGTGATGCCATGTATCCTAAGAGACCTGGTCTTTTCTCAGCTTTCAAATGATTCAGACTTGCTTAATACCCATGCAGTCTGTATAAAAACATACATTCATCTGCAGACACAGCCTCCATAAACCTCAGTAATCTGCCAAGGTCAAAATACAACATTGCTGAAGGCTCAAACCTCATATTGGATTTGAAGGGTTCCAATAAACAGCACCTTTTCTTTTGGCCTGAATTCTAAATAAGTGAGAAAAATATAAGGCAGTTATGATCAACTTAGCACATTTTCTAATTATAAACTTAACATTGCAGACTGTGGTTTAAATACCTCAGCAAGTGAGCTTTCCAGAGTTAGCCATATTCTTCTGAAAGGCTCTGCAGCACTGGCTGACCACAGCCTCTCCACATGGAGACCAGGCTCTCTATAGTTACTCCATGGAGCAGCAGAATTGACAGTTCCTAGCAGTTCCAAAAAATTTTTTTAAGTTTTATTTTTTAAAATATATTTTTATTTATTTCCAAGAGGAAGGAGGAGGGAGAAATATCAATGATGAGAGAGAATCATTGATTGACTGCCTCCAGCACAACCCTCACTAGGGATCAAGCTCACAACCCAGGCATGTGCTCTAATAAGGAATTGAACCATGACCTCCTAGTTCATAGGTTGATGCTCAACCATTGAACCACACTGGCTGGGCCTACTTCCAATCTTTTTTTTTTTTTAAAGTAATAGGGGTTACCCAAGCAGGCCAAATGCCTCTCCCAAACTCACTAATAAGATCTATAATTCTTAGAGGCATTTCGTTAATGATTTTCAAAGTCTAGTCCCTAGGAAACTGATAGAAATTCACATTCTCAGGCTTTACTCCAGACCTACTGAATCAAAACCCTGGACATGCGTGTTTTAATGAGCCAGGGGATTCTGATACAAGCTCAAGTCAGAGGACTACGTTCTACTGCCCACAGGAGTTTGGTCTTAATGGTGAATTGAGCAATCAACCCTAGGGCAAGGGAGAACGGAGACAAAAGAAAAAGAAAAGTAGCAATCCTGAGTAGACAAAAGCGGAGTGGTGGAGGTAGACAGGAGAAAATTTATATTCAAATTAAAGAAAAATGAGTGAAAATGTTGGCTAAAGCACTAAGAGAAATACTTATAGAACATTGTAGAGATCTCCATCCTTTGTTTACGTTTTTCTACAATTTGTGTAGTACACATTTAGATTAATTCAATCATAGTAAATATGCATTGAGTGGTTCCTTTGAGGAGGAATACAACATAGTGGTTGAACACTCAGATTCATAGGTCAGGTGGCCCAAGTTCAAATCCCAGCTCTAACCCTTAACTGTTGTGTGACCTTGGGAAAGTTTACTTCCCTTCCTCAGAGCGCTCATCTATAAAATGGGGTTAATAAAATACCCACTATATACCACATTTATCAACAAAGTTCATTTTCCAATTAACTGTAAAAATCAAAAGCAAAATGGAGCATGGAAATTAGAAAAGATTTCCTTTTCATTGAAGAGAACTGCAGGTCATGTGTGTCTGATACTTATCTGATTAACTCCTCAAATTTTAAAACTCTAGTCCATAGCTTGACATTTTGGTTAAAACTTGCTAACCACTGAGAGGTTTACTGGAAGCAGCAATGAGGTAGGCCACAAAAAGAATGAAGAAAACTTCTTTCAATTTTAATAGTTTATGGGTTATATGCCTGGTTCAGTGGGGGGCACTGCATCAAGATGTCCAGAGCTGATTAAGTAGTAGGTTGCATCACCTGAAGCAGAAGGATCCACTCTCATTTCAAAGGGTACTGGTACCAAAGTGATGGAAGGTTATTTCACTACCGAAGGTCTATTGATAAAATGAAGGTTTTCATGGCTCACCACTAAGTTTTTTTAGAGATTAGAACAAGCGAGTTTCAAGACACTAACCTCATCCTATATTGTTGACTCTATTTGATGGTAGTGTGGCAGAGATGTTTAGCTGTTCCTAAATATGTATTCTGTCCTTCATTCTTGAGTTTTTATTGTCAACATAGACACCCAAAATAAAAACATTTCCCAGCCCCCTTTGCAGTGGCCAAGTGTCTGTGTCCTGAACAATGGGACACAAGCAGATGTGAGATGTTTAGCTTCTTGGAAGTACTTTTAAGAGAGGTTTGTCCTTGTTTTTCCTTGCTGCTGAATGGAATGTGAACAAAGGGTTGGGTCTGGGAACACCATCTTGAGTCATCAGGATCACCACCTAAATTTGAAAAAGGCCCACCTTCTCTATAGAACTTGGGGTCCAGGTCGTCCATTTGAGTGAATTTTTAGAAGGCCCCACGTCCTCAAGGCCAACTCAACCAGTGCCCTAAGATACCTGATATGCTGATCCTGGCTCAATTTCAGTCCCTAGGACTTCAGCCTTTTGCCCATATGCAGGACCTGAACAGCAGAACCACATGTGGCAGCAATCTTGAAAATGGAGGTCACACAGGACAGAGCCCAAGACAAGACAGTTCCCAGGTCTCATCACCATGGAGTGCCATACCAGGCAGCTCTAGTCCACCTACTTGGATTTTTACTTGAGAGAAAATTCTATCTTGTCTAAACAACTGCCATTTTCATTGCTAACATAGAGGCTCATTTGCAACATACTGGAAGCCCTATATTTTACTCTTGGCTGTTTTGACTCATAACTCTTCTCCCCCTCCTCCTACTAGATCATGTTTTTATGAGTACCTCATTAATTAGTCACCCAAAGTGAATACTACCAATTATCCTCTGCTCTGCATTCTGTGATTTTATCTTTCCACCACTGGGACCAGAGCTTCTGCCAGGTTGGCCTCATCACAGTAAAATCTTCACGTGGATTCCTTCGGACTTAAAAGTTAAGACCATCTGCTAATGGACAGTTCTACTGTTATTTTGGAGAATAACACCAGGGATGATTCACTGGTGTAGATGGCAGTGTTCTCTGTTGTTCCTTTTTGTTTGCTTGCTGTGTTTCTTAATTAGACAGCAACTAACTCATGCTTGTGCATCGTTAGGGTTACATGCTCCAAATTATGGTAAGGAGATTTGTCCAGCAAAAGCAAACTATCATTTTGTAGCATATCTTTGCCCTCAAAATTTTGGAAAATGACCTGAAACTAAAAATATTAACTTCTATTATCTGATCTCTCAACACCCCTGAGGTCAGTGCACATATTTCCATTTTGTAGATGTGGAAACAGACAAGGAGCAATGAAATGGACTGCCACAATTATATACTAGTTAGTGGAGCTAAATCTAAAACCCAGATCTTTTAGATAGGTGTTTTCATTACTCACATTGGTTCACACTCCTTTTATTTCCTGAAACTATTTCTTTGTAGCTCCATTTCAAGCCAGCAGGAAGTGCCAACTTTACCCACAGGCAGTCTCGTTTTTGACTGTACAATGTGCCAAGTTGAGTGTTTGTTTTGGTCTTGGCAGCAAATGCCCTTATCTCCATTAATGCAAACAGCTCCCAGTCCCCCTATCACTCTTTCTAATTGGTCCACCTTCCTTAGGCTGTTGGCTATCATTCTCTTTCATGAAGTTTACACCACTAGGTAAAGAATACTTGCAAGATTAAATCTGCTTGATTGACCAAACAACATAGTAAACCCATCTTTGATTTTGACTAAGGAGATCATCTTGAAGCTTTCAAATTACTAAGTCAAGGGCAAAGGCAGTACATTCTTTTAGAACAGCTGTGCAAATAGTTTTCATGTTTGGATTTAGGCTTTTTTAAATTCATTGAATATGGCCCTTGAGGAGTCATATTCATTCACTTTGGGTGGCCTCCAAAATGTATGTCTTGCATAGAAGTAACATATTCATTGTTCTATGCTATGTGTGCTATACTTACTCAGTTTTAACATTCTATTCGCTATCTTCTATGCAATTATATATTTTTACATTGAAAAATCCAAACCCACCAGTCTGGTCACTTGACCAGTTGGATTGGCCCCAGAAATTGTTTTGTTGTTTTTTTAATGTTTCTATTGACTTGTTTAGAGAGGGAAACAGAAACATTGAGAGAAACATCTTATCAGCTGCCTCCTGCACATCCTCTATTGGGGATCCAGCGTGGAACCTCGACCATGTGCCCTAAACCAGGTAAGTGCCCTGATCTGGAATCAAACCAGCAACCTCTTTGTGCACAAGTCGATGCTCAACCACTGAGTTACACCAGCTAGGCTAAATCTTCTTTAAAAATAAATTTTTTTTTATTGATTTCAAAAAGAGAGAGGGAGAGAAACATCAATGATGAGAATCACTGAGCCACACTGGTTGGGCTGAATCTTCTTTCTTGATGAAACCAGGAGGCACATCCTATCTAATGAAGAGGGAAAATGCTAAGTGACCCTCATGCCATCACAAAGATGGCAGTGGCCACAGCCAATAGAGGGATATGCTAATTGACTCTCACACCCTCAAAGATGGTGACACCCAGAGCCACAAGATGGCAGCACCCAGTCCCCTCAGTCCCGCCTGGGCACAGGCGTGCAGCAAAGCTAGGCCTTCCACTCTGTGCGCCTGTCTCCAGAGTCCCCCAAGTCCCCTCAGCCTCCCAGGTGCAGGCTAGCCTCAGATGGCAGCTGCCCAGCCACAGATGGCCACCGGAAGCTCAGGTCACCAGGGCTGGCCGAGGCTTGCGCTGCTGGCAATGGCAGCAGCAGATGTGTGATGCGGTGTTGCCTTCCCCTGATTGCCAGGTCACCTCCAGCCCGAGGGTTCCCAGACTGAGGAGGCAGGCCGGGCTGAGGGACCCCCCCCCCCCACTCCAGTGCATTAATTTTCATGCACCGGGCCTCTAGTGTTCTTTTAAACTCATGTACCGTATTTGCCGGCGTATAAGACGATTTTTTGGCCCTGAAAAATACTTATTTGCCGGCATATAAGAGACTAGGCGTATAAGACGACCCCCTAACATTTCCACTAAAAAATACAGAGTTTGTTATATACTCGCCGTATAAGACTACCCCCACTTGGAGGCATATTTTTCAGGGCCAAAAAGTCGTCTTACACGCCGGCAAATACGGTACATTTTTTTTTGCTTCCCAACTGAACTTTTGTATTCCTGGCATTACTAAATTCTACATTAAAAAATTCTAGTACTGTGCAAAAATGTCATTTGGAAAAAATCAGTTTAAAGCATTGAAGAGTGGGCCATCTTCAGGTAGATTCTACATTGATAGGAAAATGGACATGACTCTTAAAGGCAGTAATAGATAATAACTTGATAGCCTTAACTGGGACTGCTAAAGTTATCGATACTGTCAAATGTTGAAAGTAGCATTTTAGTCATGCATTACCCAATAAGTTAGGGGGAGAAAGAAAAGTAGCAGCAGTCATTAGATTTCTACTAATTCCAATCAGACTCTCCATGTCAGGGCTGCTTAAACTGGGCCTGATATGAATGACTCCTACTTAGTCTCATGTGGACATACAAGCAGAACATGCCCCAATATGTCTCCCTTCTGGACAAATGTGGCTGTTACAGAGTTTTGAATGTCTTACCTGTCATCATGTTTAACAAACTGTCAGTTGTGAATGAATTAGCACAAAGCCAAAGAAGCTTTGGGGAAGTCTGTACAGGTTTCTAAACATGGAAACCATTTTACAATATTCAGATTTAGGTGGCAAATAGTTTTTGAAAGGGGTATTAATGGCCTCAATTTTTTCTATTTTATGTCTTTGGCAATAATACCTTTTCATCCAATAAGTCTTTCTCTACCTCCAACCCAAATTTATAGCCCCTTTGGAGATGCTTCCTTGGCATGTACTCTTCTGTTACATTTAGGGACCTTTTTATTCATCTTTGTATTGAGTGTCTAGGAGAGTTCAAATTAATTCTGGAATTTAAAAATGCATGTGACTGTTCACTGTGGGAACTCTGAAAATGTGTTGTGGAGTCTCTCTTATGAAGGCCACTAAATAAAAAGTGGAGACAAGTTCTATAGCTATTTTACCATCTATGAAAGACAGATACAGCTTTCTATTAAGTACTTTAAGATGTCAGCGAGAGAAAAAATTAAAGACTTCACATTAATTACAGATATCTCAATCAAGTACTATTCAAGAAATGCTGTACAGCTATTACTGAGGAAGGTGACATGAGTGGTAGAAGATCAGAATGAGGGTAGGATGGGGCAGCATGTCTCTTCATTGACCCCCAAAATAGTAAACACACTATAGGAAGTAAGGGGACTTGTAAAATCATGAGGAATGAAAAAGAAACACTATCAAATGTTCCTTAGAAACCTGCCTTTTCTTAAATAGCTCTTGTTCCAAAATGCTTTGCTATAATCACTGTTAATTTGTACTGAAGGTCATAATCCTCAAACCTGAAAGGTCACTAAAATTGTATTTCCCCATCCTTCCCCCACACTGTTAACAAACAGACTAGAAAGCAGACTTAAGGAAATTATGACTTATCTGTGAACATGAGACAGCTTTAAGCAACAATATTGGCCCTGCTTTGTATTACAGCCACATGTTCCTACTTTTTCAACAACCTTGAAAAATAAATATTTGAACTACAATCTTCAATAAAGTCCCTCTACATTTGTTGTCAGCTTTAATCACCTTTTGCTTGTCTGCTTAGTGCTTTTAGCTCTTAGATGTTGCACCTGGAGATTTAGCCTGCTTTATGATGTAGGTTTATATGCCCTTTAATTGGAAGCAAACCGCCTTAGATAATCCAGTGACAACAATGTTACAAGGTCCACTTTCCGTTAAAAAGCAAATAGAAATATTAGGTTGTTCTCTAAAATGAAGAAAAACACATAAAAATATGCCGCAATCTTCCTCTATCAGAGATAAACCCCACCGTCTAAAATGCCTCTTTTGTATTTTTTTTTTTTGAGTGGTGGAGTGCAAGGGACTACAGTCCTCAATGACTAATATTCTGTGACATTTCTCTGCCCAAAGAAAGACTTTAGTCACATAGTATGCTAAACATTGTATTCATGCTACAATAACTGTATCAACTTTAACTCCAAGTTTTATCTAATATTGTAGTTATTACTTGTTGAATATGGAAGGATGACAAAAACATGAGCCTCACTCCTAAGCAGTGTTTGCTACTTTTCTGTGTAGGTTAAAGTGAGTTTGTGAAATGACATAAAAAAGGTGACATAAGAGGCATCTTTAAGGCAATATAATTTCTATAGGAGCAATATGACAAGTGATCAAAAATGAAACTGGTTAATATATTCTAGGGGCTCTGTCTTCATGAATATGTACAGCATGTGAACACCCCTGGATTTGTTACATTGTACAGCTTGTGTGGCTGAAGTAGGGTTGCAAATACCAATGAAAGCTGTTTTTTTTAAAAAGGGTAAGAGCTGCTGTTGATGGAATTGTTGAAGAAACAAATGGAGTTTTTAGAATACACAAAAAATCAAAACTTAGTGCTATCTCCAAATACAGATTTCAGCCAATATCAAAACTGTTAGAATATGGGGGAAACAGACTGGAAATACTTTTCTAAGTACCTAATAATGGCTTTCAAATAAAAAAGCATAGATGCTTTTCCTACTCTTTTATATGCATACAATGAAGGAATACCCCTTTGGGATTACCATCTTCCATCCAAATGTATTAGTCTTAGAGAAAAACAAAATAGCTTCTTAGCAGCACAATTTACAATAGCTAGGACTTGGAAACAGCCTAGGTGCCCGTCAGCAGATGAATGGATCAGAAAACTATGGTACATCTACACCATGGAATACTATGCTGCCATAAAAAGGAAGGAATTCTCATCATTTGCAGTAACCTGGATGGAATTGGAGAGCATCATGCTGAGTGAAATAAGCCAGTCAATGAAAGAGAAACACTACATGACCTCACTCATTTATGGATATTAAAGAACATTATAAACGAATGAACAGAAAGATAGATATAGTGACAGTAAAACAACAGGCAGACTGCCAAATGACAGCGGGGGGGGGGGGGGAGGGTAGGGAGATCTGGGGGAGATAAGAGATCAACCGAAGGACTGGTATGCTTGCATATAAGAACAACCAATGGACACAAAACTCTGGGGAGGGAGGGCATCTATGGGGAGGGGGGGCAATGATAAGCTATGTACACAGATAATACCTTAATAAAAAATATTTAAAAAAAAAAAAATAGCTTCTTTTTGGTTTAATGAAACACACTAGACAATTGGGTTTCATTCTTGACATAACTAAACAGCTCTTACTAGCCAAATATACACTGTCTGGTAGGCACAGAGAAGGGCCTCAAACATGGTTTTATTTTGACTAAGCATCATACAAATGTACAGATGTACAAACTTGCCTAGTATTTCCTGGAGCTGCGGCTCTGCAATAGATTGCATTGTAGCCATAGGGCCAGATTTGTTATAGTTGTGTGTGTGTGTGTGTGTATGTGTGTGTAATGATTTTTCTAATGGTGCAAAAAAAAAAAAAGAAAAACACACACAAAAAATATAGGCTAAAAACAAAAAAGGTCTCTTTTACAATTTGGTCAAATTAATATTCAATGCAAGATAGCATGTCACTAAGTAAATTAGTCAACTACAGCGGGGAAATACTTTCTAAACACTGTGGTCTTAAGAACAAGGAATAATGGTAGTGCAAACCTATCTATTCCCAGTCCTCAAAACAGAACAGAACTGGAAGTGACTTTATGGAAAGCAGGTTCAAAATAAGAAAATACTGATATATTTATAGGACTATGCCTGTCTCCTTCAGCCCTTCCCACTAGGGTGTGAAAAGTGAATAAAGACAGGAACATTTTTTAAAAGGTTAACTTATATTAAAAATATTTTGTTTATAAACAATTTTAATACTACAACGTATTTTAATACAAAGCAGTTCAAAGATTAACTGTTCTTTAAACTGTTAAACTTTATTATAAATTAAAATTTCATTACAAAAAAATTGCACATAATATTTGACCACTCTTAGGTTCTGATGCACTGGTATTTGCAATCGTTTCTTTAATCTTCAAGTTAAACAGTCTCGGCAAGGAGTCCAGAACGTAGAAAGGGCAATAAACAACCCTGTTAGAGCATTCAAGTGCAACTAGCAGACTTGTGGCCATGGCAGTTACACTTTCCTTAAGATGGACTGCTTAAGTTTAAATCCTGAAATAAAGAATCTCAAAGGTTTAAAGAGGAAGAACTAAAAGGGACTGCCTGCTTTTTACTGTAAACACAGCCCTGGAAATTAAATCCCAAACAAGAATCTCTCAGGCATCAGAGTGTCAAGTGAATCAGGACTAGCACAACATAAAAGGGGAAAGTAAAAAATAAAAACAAAAACAAAGCAAAATTAAAATATATGTCAGTCACTTTGAAGAACTATACTTACGTACATGATGTTATGAGAATCTGGCAGGGCCTAGAGGCAGACCAAACACGAAGTTCATTTATCCAACCGAAGAGGGTCATGTTCATTGCTTCCGGTTTTGAGGGCAGGATATTGTAGGGAACTTGATATGATCGGTAATGCTTGTCTGCATTACACAGATCTTAGCCAGGGATCAGCCTAATCTTGAAGGATCATTCAAATAATTTTGGCAATTATTATAAGGACTTAGAACTGACTGTGCACCCAGTGTTCAGTGATTCTTGCTTTCTGTTTTGTAACTGTTTAAATTTAAGAGCTCATTTAGGCTGACTCCAATCTCTTGGCACTTGGAAACTAGTTTTCTCAGGTTATCAGTTTTACCTCCTTCTGAAGCTTCAAACAAGAGTTGCTGTAAAAGACAGGGAAGCATAGAAGTAAGATTTAGCTAGATTCTGAGCATTACCACATCAATGGATATGGCACATGCAGAAAATTTATAGGAAAACTTCAAGGTGAAATAAAAGATAAAAAGCATTACATCTTTCCACAGTGATGCACAAAGAGGTAACTTCTGTAAGGCTCTCTGATATAAACGGTGGACCTATAAGATAGATATACACACAATTCCATCAGGAAACATGATGAATAACACCTTCATAATTCTATTTAAATGATACTTATTATTATTCATAATTATTATGATTATTCAAGATAAAATGGTTACATTGTTTTTGGGAATTTCCAAACATTTACAGTTCTCAGAATGTTAACTTCTATGCTTTCTTTTTATTAAAAAAGTCAATAAAAGGGGCAGAATAGCTTTAAAAACGTGACCTATCTGATAGTCAATTATTGCTTACCTCTCTTTGTCCCTTTAAAACAATCTCAGCAGCAATGGCTCTAAGAAAAAAAAAGGAATATAGAAAAGGGAAAAGAAAATTTATATATCTTTGAACAAAATGAGATACTACCACTGGCAGAATACTGACTGTGGGAATCTGAGTACAAAACTTCCTGAAAGTAACAGGCTAAACTTCCAAGGAGGGTAACCTATAGTGAAAAGAAAAATTCAACAATTTTTATCAACTTTACAAGAATAAAGCAGACCAGTGTTTTGAACACAAATAACGTTCAAGAAAAATTCATAATTACTAGTAAAAAAAAAAAAAAAAATACCTGGCACTATCACCTTTAAAAGAAAGTGAACATCACACTACAAGTCAGGGAAATCCCCGAATTTCAAAAAGAATGGTCTTAAAATGTGTGTAATAGATTTATGTATTTGATAACAGTATTGTTATCTAAATGTTCTTTCAAAGAAAATTAAAATTCTATCTATTTTGCGTTTAAAGCAATTGTTTATGAGCTTTATATGCTCAGTATAAAATCTCAGCAGTGTCAAAAACAAATGTAAATTAAAAATATGCCCAGGAAAAAAAAATGAAAATAGATGTCATTTAAAATTTACCTGTCTGGAGCAAACTTTACAAATAAAAGCAATAGCTATAAAAACATATACATGATTGTTGCATTACATTTTCCAGGTGGCCAGGCATGTTGGGATATTATATGTAAACATCTTGGCTTGAAGTTTCAGGATCTGAACATTGCTTTCTTCCCATTCATGATGAAGTAGCCTGCAAAGTATATTCAGGAAAATGAACAAAGCATTGCAAGTGTAGGAAACCCCAAATGTGCTCTATGAACAGAATGATGAGGTACAATTTCTGGTCAGAATTCCATCAAGGCTATTCAATAAGTATGTATAGAATGCCTCTTACAAAAATTACCCTGAGACAGGAACATGCAAACTAGCAAGAGGTTCAGTCAAGAACTATGCCATCTTCAACAAACTAAAATAAGGCCCACATAGTCCTGCAGAGTATTAAAGCATTCTCTCCAAATTATACTCATGTGCCCCCTCCCCCAAATTTTCTAAAACAATGACTTGATACAACAATTTCCTGGTTATTTTTCCCTCTCTTTATTAAACAGGGTATACTTAATTATGAGTGTTTCTTGAGCTAAAATGTAAGTACAGTGACTAATTACTAAAGTCTTTATTCTGAAAAAAAGACAAGGAAATTAAAAGCATCAAAACCATGACATGGAGCTTTACCAGGAAAATTAACAATTAAACTACCTATATTCCAAATTGCTAGCCTAACAGAAACTTGTCCAAAACATTTCCTATTTCACCAAAGATGATGTTGCGTATCGCATACAAATTTCTGTAATTAGTTTTTGAAGAACAGCATGCTTTCTAATAATTTTTTTTTTTAATGCTATGGCTATTTTTGTCAGTCTTAGAGCTTTAAATGTTATTCAATCTCTCTCTTTTTTTAATTTGTTAACTGATTTTTAGAGAGAAGGAAATCATGATATGAGAGCAACTGCCTCCTGCACACCTGCTACCAGGGGTAGATCAGCAACTTGAACATGTGCCCTGGCCTGAAATCTAACCAGCAACCTTTTTGGTGCATGGGACAACGACCAATCAACTGAGCCACACTGGCCAGAGGTTTTTTTGTTTGTTTGTTTTTTTGTTTGTTTGTTGTTTGTTTCAATCTCTTATACCCATTTTCCTATACATAGTACATGCTAAGAGGAATATACTTTGAAACACGAAGGAATATTTGATAAATATTTTAGGTACCTTATGATCCAGCCATCTGTTTCTAAAACTTAGAAACAGAAAACATAACTGATGCAGTGAGAATGCACAAGTAGAAGCCAAAGCATTAGTATGTAGGGTACCTTTTTTAATTAAAAAGTAAAATTCCTAAGAGTAAAAATGAGTTTTCTCTATGAGAGAAGAGAAACTACAAAGAAATGCTCAAAGATCTCCTTCTAATTAAATGTATGAAATCCCTGGATAAATGTTTCTCAAATGTGATTTGAGAGCTCAAGTTCAGGAATCTGCATTTGGTTCCTGGTGCATGCTAATATTTGAGATGAACTGACCTACCTGGAAATAAGTCATAGTAACCAAAATATGTACAGGGGTGAGCAAAAGTATATTTACATTTGTTCATATGGAAAAAGACATGCAGATTATGATTATAATACAAGAATAAAATGTGTTTCATGTACTCACAAGTGTAAACCTACTTTTGCCAACCCAGATATATGGTTGACTACTATCTCTGTAACACTTTAAAAATCTCTTAAGTAATATTCCTTTGCCATTTAAAACCACACTTAGTGCTTACAATACCTATGCTAAGAATACATGGTGTGTGCTTAGGAAACACAGATGTACTTTACTGAATTATATGCCCCCTTGCCCTAGTAACCTGCAGTTTCCTGTAGTAACCAGATTTTTATGCTGACTTTTTCATGAATTGCTCTCTATTAGCAACTCTAAAATTGAAGTCATATACATCAATGAAGAAGTAGTGTAAGAACAGACTGTTCTTATTAAGCTTAAAAATAATTTTATATGCAAAGTCTATACTATTGGGCTGAGAACCAAAAGAATTTTTTTTCCTACCTCAGTGCAAGCCCGGAATTAGTTGGCATAATTGTGCAAAACTGTTCCAAGGTTTTGGAATGCTGGGTCTTTGGAACACAGCTCAAATAAAAGTAAATAACCTGCAAAGGTTGAGGGGAGAGGAAAAATAAATGCAACAAGATGTGAAATCCAATTACCTATTTGTTTTAATGAGAAAACCAAAATGGTCTTAAGACATGAATGTATAAATTATAATAATGTATGATGCTATGAGTTACAGCTCCTACTATTAATTTTATTAGTGATTTTCCAAACATGAATTAGGAAATATGGTCTAGTGATGACAGCCATGGACTGAGAACACTGACAGAAGCCAGGAGTCCGGGATTTCATTCCTGAGTCAACCTTTACTTGCTGTATAGCTGGGCAAGTCATGGGGCTAATAATACCTGCCACATCTTGCTCATGGAATGCCCGTGTGTAAATGATTTAATGTCCATAAAGTGATTTGAGATCCTGGGATAAAGAATGGCATAGAAGTACAAAGCATAATAATTGGTTATCCCAATTAGCAATTCACCCTCCCCACCCCACCCCCACTCCCGAAAAAGAAAACATGTATATGCATTGCACAGAATGAAAGGGGACTCTGAAAACTTAAAAAACCCTTTCATTGCTTGTAATAAGATAGCTTTATAAATTTATCATTAGTCAAATTCTCTTAAAATTCTAAACAGCAGCTGATTTCAGGTTTTTTATGCTTTATGAATAGCTCTATTTCCTTGACAAAATATTAACACAAAAAGAACAGCTACACTATTAAGCCCATTTTTACTGTGAAGTTACAGAATTTTTCATTCAGTAATATTTTAAACTATTTGAGCAAAACATTACAAATATAATTACAATTACTTCTTTTGACCTTTCTTCAATACAGATTAAACCCTAACATCTCTTCAATTTTGCTTCAATGTTATTTTCTTAAATATACCATAATTGATATAAGCATCTTAATCGAAACTTAAAGTACTCTTTCTGCGGTTGGAAGAGATACATAGTAAACACGATCAAGAACAGTATCAAAGAATTGTACACTTGAAACCTGTATCTTATTAACCAATGTCATCCCCAATAAATTTAATTTTTTTTTAAAAGAGAAAGAATGAATGCTAGAAAAGTGATCCTAGGAAAAGGAGTTTTGCTGTCATTTTTTAAAGCCCATTGTTTTATGAAAATGCCGGAAAAAAAAGTTTTAAGTCCTTACCCTATTATGAAATTCATAGTTGGACCAGTAATCAGCACTGCTAAAAGGAATGGGATATCGGGCAGGGACTGTAACCAAACATCTATTCACTAAATCAGTAAACAATCTGAATTCTTGGATTTTGTTTCTGGATCCAGCAGCTCTATTATTGGCAAAGACAAGATAACTGCCAAAAGAAAAATATTATAATTTAGAATAATTAGGCGAGTAATTCTCTCACAAAGAAAGCCAATCACCCTTCGCCCACCATATCCCCTTATTCCAAATACCATTCTTATTAAGAGGAACTAAACTTACTCCATCCAAATCTTTTGCACTATATCAGATCTCATGGCCACCCCTAATGCTGCCTCATATGCTTCCACTGTCTCTTTAATGCTTGATTGAAGAGGATGACAAAGGCTGTTTGAAAAAATGAAAAACATTGTATGTCTACATCTCAATTCTATTAGGTAAAGAAATGACAAAGTATATTTTAAACATTACAAATATTATTACAATGGAATCCTTCTTTTGATTTTTCTTCTTTAACAATGTATAAGCCTTAGCATCCCTTCAATTTTGCTGCAATGAGTTTAACATCAGGTTAATTTTAACACAGTGTAATTCAGTAATAACAAGTGCTAGCTAGCCTAGTATGCAACATTTCTCTCCACAGCTGATAATGTCTCACCAGTAAATCAGCCACAAATAAGGAACTTGGTGGTTAAACATCTCATCATCAAAATTCCCTTTACATAAATGGGCTGGAATGTCAAGTGGTCCTGGGATATTTAAGAGATACCTGGGGGGAAAAATACTGTTTGAAATTAAGCCTATGCACACATGAACTACTAATACTTTAAAGACAAACAAACAAAAAGAACCCCTCAGTTTCAACTTACATTTCCTTGAAATATTTTTATAAGGTAATGACTTTAACTTTTACATGCATACCACACTGCTTTGGTCACATCTCTACAATCACATAGTTATTATTTTATGCCTGCATGAATAACTCATTCTTAAAATGATTTATTCTATCCTCAGAGTTAAACCACAATAATCATCTAATTGAACCTAATTATAACCAGAGAATAACAAATGAGACAACCAAATACATAAAATTGTCCCATAAAAAATATGTTTTACTGTTTAAATTTTTATTGATTGATTTTGAGAAAGATCAATTTGTTGTTCCACTTATTTATACATTCATTGGTTGACTCTTGTATGTGCCCTGACAAGGGATTGAATACACAATCTTGGTGTTATTGGTGTGATGGTCTAACTAGGGTAAAATCTGTGCTTTCTTCTAAAAAAGTTCTTTCTCGTAAAAAAAAAAAAAAAAAAAAGTTTTACAAGAAAACTTTTTTTTTTTTAAAAAAGAAAAAGATGTATCATCCTGTGCACCAAATAGGTTGCAGGGCAGATACGGAGGTTTCAGATTCCATCCCAGGTCAGAGCGTGGCTGGGGCACATATGGGAGGCAACCAGCTGATGTTTCTCTCACATCCATATTTCTTTCTTTCTTTCCTTCCTCCCTTCCTCCCCTTTCTTCCCTCCCTCTCCTTTCCTCTCCTCTATCTCTCTTTTCCCCTCCACCCCCCCTCTTCCTCCATCCCCTCCCCCTCTCCCTCTCTCCCTTTCAAGTCAATAAACATATCCTTGGATGAGGATTAAAAAAGTAAAAACAGCCCTAACTGGTTTGGCTCAGTGGATAGAGCATCAGCCTGCAGACTGAAGGGTCCCAGATTGGATTCCAGTTAAGGGCATGTACCTTGGTTGTGGGCACATCCCCAGTAGGGGGCGTGCAGGAGGCAGCTGATCAATGTTTTAACTCCCTTCCTCTCTGTAAAAAAAATCAATAAAATATATTTTAAAAATATAATTTCCTTTTTAAAAAAATATATTTTATTGATATTTTACAGAGAGGAAGGGAGAGAGATAGAGAGCTAGAAACATTGATGAGAGAGAAACATCGACCAGCTGCCTCTTGCACACCCCCTACCGAGGATGTGCCCGCAGCTAAGGTACATGCCCTTGACCAGAATCGAACCTGGGACCTTTCAGTCCCCAGACCGACGCTCTACCACTGAGCCAAACCGGTTTCGGCAAAAAAAATAATAATAAATAATAATTTTCTTATAAAAATAAAAAATCTCTCCCATATAAACACACATATACTATTACAGATTTAATATTAGACATGATATCAAAGTGTATTCTATAACATACTGGCTCATAAGGCACATGTCCAAAAGAAGTCTAAGATCAAATAAAACTGGTAAATACTGAAAACTATAACCCCCCTCTTGAAATGCCACCATACATATTAGGATATTAAAGGCTCTAAAAAGTCAATTAATAATGAAATCTATTTGACTTTAACTAATTCAAGTTTCTCCCTAATATATTTGAATTTGTGTGTATAATATTTACCAACATCTTCAGGAATCATGTTTTTAAAGGAAATACATTGACCTCAACAATGACACACTAGTATAACTGTTTACCTTGGATTTTAAAATTATTTCAAGGGGCTAAGTTTTAATGGATTACAGAGGCTGTATGGAGGCTTTGGGGGTAGGGGAGGATGGGAGAAAGGGAAGAAATGAGATATCTAGAAAAGTTAAGTCATTACCCCAACTTGTCCGTAACTAGCTATATTATCACAGAGTTAATCACTAACTGCAGTGTTTCTCAAAGTGTGGTACGCGTACCCCCAGGGGTACGGGAAGAGTTTAGTGGGGATATGCACTACACCATGCTTAGCTGCGCCTAATTCTACGTTCTCATGACCAAGTCAAGATAGTCTTGTGAGGCATGAGATGGTCCGGTGTGCAAATAAATGTTGTTTATAATATAACTTTTATTTATGTTTTATTATAAATAATTTTATTTTTCGTTTATTATTATTGTGTATGTACCAAAAAAATAAAAAATAAATATATTTTGATTATTAAAATACATCCTTTTTTTGACGAGGGGTACTCAGTGTTACGAAAATTATAGAAGGGGTACACATGTGTCAAAAGTTTGGGAAACACTGACTTACTGTATCTTCTAAGGATGTTAGTTTTCTCAACTGAAAACTGAGGTCAGAGGTAAATTCAAATCTAATCTATGTAAGATTCTATTCCTAGATAAACTGAATGAAATCTCCAGGTTAGCTGTTAATAGTTATCTACTAATCTTTAAATTGATTTGGAACACATGACAATTACATCTAGCTCTTTCTGCCTTTATACTAATGTTACATAGAAAAGGAAATGATAAAATCAAAGTCTAAGTAAATATTAGAATTCTAAGTTTTTTATTTTATAATTTCTACTCCTGAGATTTTTTTTACCTATTAATAGCAGACTTCTATTAATAAACTTTGTGTGTGTGTGTGTGTATATATATATATATATATTTTTTTTAATATCAATATCAGTATATATGACAATGTCCAAAACTATCTTACACTTATTGCCATTCTCCTAATATGTGACTCAAAATATTTCCAACCCTAGCAAGTGTTGTTCAGTGGATAGTGTCAACCAGTGGACTGAAGGGTCCCGAGTTCACTTCCAGTCAAGGGCACATACCCTCAGTTGCAGGCTCAGTCCCCAGCCCCATTTAAGGTGCATGTGGGAGGCAAACAATCAATACATGTGTTTCTCACACATCAATGTCTCTCTCCCTCTCTCTCCCCACCCCCTTTCCACTCTCTAAAAAAAACAATGGAAAAAAATATCCTCGGGTGAGGATTAACAAACAAAAAAAAGATTTTCTAAATTCACAGAAATGCTCACTCTGTGTAAATAAGGTTTTCAGATTTACCTAAAAAGACTCAACACCAGATATCTTTTTCTTGTAACTCTGGATGGATTATGACTATTCCCACAAAAAAAATTAATATTTTAATATAACTTAGTAAACATCCAGAAGATTATTTGGAGGCAACGTATTTTCAATTTTTTTGACACTGATATTTATCTTGCTTTATTAGTTAACATCAAGATAACCTGAAAATCTTTGATTAGATACTACAGCAAAAACTGGTAACCCTTTTAAGCTAAACCAATTATCTCCATGCCCAATGGGAGACCAAAGTCAGCAAGCGTGTAAAAAGTTTGGTTCATCTTTGGATTTATCCTGTGCTAGAGTTTGAGATGTTTTAGCAATCTAAATTAAATAGGAAGAAAGTCTGCCGAAACCGGTTTGGCTCAGTGGTAGAGTCTGCGGACTGAAAGGTCCCGGGTTTGATTCCAGTCACAGGGCATGTACATTGGTTGCGGGCACATCCCCAGTGAGGGGTGTGCAAGAGGCAGCTGGTCGATGTTTCTCTCTCATCAATGTTTCTAGCTCTCTATCTCTCTCCCTTCCTCTCTGTAAAATATCAATAAAATATATATTTAATAAATAAATAAATAAATAAATAGGAAGAAAGTCAAGGGAAAGCTAAATAATCTCTAAATTCCTTATAGAACAGTTTAATTCTTCTCTATTAACTTGCATTTTAATTATTCTCTTATAATTTATTCTAAGATATTAATCTAGATATAACACAGCAGAAAAAAATTCAAAAGAGCACTGAAATCACTGTCAATAAACTGAAACAGATGTAAAGACCCAAGTCTAGGAAAGAATAGTGGTCCAAAACTTTTTTACCAAATCTCCAATAAAACTGCAATGTTCACAAAATATTCTACAGTGGATGGATCAGTGACTTAACAAATTGTGTGTTTTTATATAGCATGGCCAGTGTGGCTCAGTGACGGAGCATCGACCTATGAACCAGGAGCTTATGGTTCGATGCCCTGTTAGGGCACATGCCAGGGTTGTGGGCTTGATCCCCAGTGTGAGGCATGCAGGAGGCAACCTAATGATGATTCTCTCTCATCATTGATGTTTCTCTCTCTCTTTCCCTCTCCAAAATCAATAAAAAGTGTTCTGATCATTACAGAGAGGTGAGGATGAAGGGAAGAGAACTTAAAAAAAAAATCATTCTTCATGATCTGCTGTGACCTTGTTATTAGAAAAAAAAAATTCAGTGAAACCAAAGCAGTAAACAGAGCTCTACATAAGTTACTAAGAAAGTGATGGTTGAGAAAAGAATCCTATAAAGCTTCTTACTCAACAATTCAGAAGTGAGAGCAGTTCTCTTTAGAATAAATTTTTTTTAAATGGTATGAGGTAAATTATTTACATCTACTTTATTTAGATCACTAATTAAATAAATTAAAACTCAATTTCTTTTAAAATCACTTATTGTCTCGGGATAACTCACTGCCATAGTATTGTATGCTAAAATTAACAGTAACAATAAATTAAAAGCAGAATGAGTTACCATGGTGTTAATATAAACCTTCATTAATGTCTTTAAAGATTATAACGCATTTTACATCTTTCCATTTCTATTAAATTCTATTGCCTTCCTAATGGTCTAAGAGGGTGTTCAAGTATTTTTTTTTAGTTTAAAATGTAGTCAATCCACACACACACAAATCTGTAGTCTTCCCAATGAACTATACTCTCTTATTCCTCTGCAAATTAAGAGTTCTACAAACTTACCGAAACAGATCCAAGTTATTATACTTCTCAAACCCAGGTTTAAAGAAGGATGCAATAAATTTCCGCAAAAATGGAAGAAGATTATCCCCTTGATTCTATTTTTAAAAGAGGAAGGAGAAATACACGTTAGACTTACAATGTTTAATTAAAATCTTTGAAGAGAGGAAAACCCCTAAAATTCACTATTTGAGTAGGTTTCTTGAATAGGTAGGATAAAGATAATTTTTATATTCTGATTTCCAAATTAAATTAAACTATTAAACAGCTTGACATTTAATACATCACAATCTCAAGTTGCAGCCACCAGTTAACTATTAAACTTCTAATATATGTTTGGCACTGCGCTAGATGTTGGGGATCCAAATCTGAGTAAGACATGGTCTTTGCCCTCAAGGAGTTTTCTAAACAAAATTACAAAGCAATTTAATAAGCGTAATGGTACAACTATACACAGGGTATTTTACAGCAGAGAGAGAAGGAATATCTAAAATAATTTGCAAAGGGCAAAAGGACCAGTAAAAGCATGCTAAAGAGGCTGATGCCTGAAGTAATTTACAAAATTGTGAAACATAAATACATCACATTTAAACATTCTAAGTCATTCATTTTTACCTGCATGATGAAGAATTTGCACATATGATAAAAAACCTCTGCACTCTGAGGATTTTTTTCAAATGCAGTAAGCCACACTGCCCTGGCTTTGTCGTGCTGATTTGTTTGCAAATATAAAGCAACAAGGGCTTCCAGCAACTGGCAGTTCATGGGACAAGATTCCAATAAACGTTTACAAAGTTCTACTGCAGCCTCAAACCTTAACAAGAAAAAAACATGTCTATACATATTTTAAAAATCAACTTTTAACACAAGGTTAACTGTTTGCCAATTAAAAGTTTTACCTCTCTAGAAGCTGATGCAAAGCAATCATGTTTGTGTAAAGTGGAACACAGACCTCTATTCTTTCCTCAACAGGAAGGCTCTCGTTTGTGCAAGCTTTCACTGCATCTATCCAAAAATATCACAATAGCATGAATTAAATGTAGAATTAGTTATTTGACTATTCTTTCAACTCTAAAAGACCAATAGGAGAAGATGGTGTAGCCCTTTGCTTGACCATCATCTTATTCTGAGCTCCTGGCATTTACCCAAAGGAGATATCTCCAAACTCATAAAATTAAGTCTCTTACCCTCACTTTCCTGGTAAAAATAAAACAACCCAATATGAGATCTTGCATCTATCAAAATTTTCATTTCAACAAATGTCCCTTTATTTTCCTAAATTCCTTAAAACTTATCTAAAAAAAAAAAAAAATTCAAAGGATTACCTTTTCTTCTTTCTCTGACCCACTTCAAGAGACCTTGACTGCTGTCATACAGCCATTTAAGTATCTCCCCCTAAACTAGATCTTTTTCTTACTCCTTCAAAATACACTCCACCCTTATAAAGAATACTTTACTTAGAAGGAAAAAAAAAAAAAGAATATTTTACTTGACCAGGCTACTTCTTAGAAAATAGTATCAATTTTACTTTGTGAGACTGTCATTATATCCTCCTTGCCCAATGGTAGTATGACCCCCAGATTTGAATAGTTTAAAAGTGAATGCCACTGAAACTAAACAAATCTAAAAGCCTAGCTCTACATTCATTTTATTTGATTAGCATTTGATAATGTACTTCCTCTTCTTTTTCTTTTCTTTTTGCCTCTGCTTCTAAATGATTGTTTATATGTTCTCTTGGTCTCATATACTCCCTTTAACCCCTAACTACTATAGTTTTAAATGTCTATGTCCTCAGAGGAAATATCTCATAGCTTCAACTACTAAATAATTTACTGAGAGAGCACATTAAAAACTGCAAAGCATTTTATAATTTAGTAACTTCTATGTTAATTAACTCCCAAATCCATTTCTCTATCCATAATTGTCCACTTTAGGTCTACTTCATTTCCAATTGGATGACCAATTACCATTCACAAATACTACTTCTACTACCAAAATTAGCCTTCCCATTTTATTAGTTTTCTACTAATACACTTTCCTTTTTCTAGTCTCAAGACCCTGAATTCATCTTTGACTATGTCTTCTCTCCTTCCCTGACATTTAATCTGTCCCCTGCATTTCAATGTGCTAACTTTAAATGTCTCTAATAAATACTCTCTCTCCCAGTTTACTTTTTTTTTTGCCTCAGTTATGTTAATGAGTTTCTGGTTAGTTTTCCTACCTATGGTATCATTCTCTTCAGCACATTTTCTCTCTCTCTCTTCAAGAACCTCTACTGTCATCAAGTCTAATACACTTATACAAAGTTGAAAATTTGGTATCATTCCACTTATAAAAATTAATTTCTACTATTGTTTAGCACAAAACTCACTTTAATAAGCACTCTTCCTTCTTCTAATCTCCCTTCAAATCCAATGTACCAATTCTTAACCACTTGTTATTTTTTACTTACTTAGTTCCCCTAAAAGAAATGTTCTTTTTCTGCTGAAACCGGTTTGGCTCAGTGGTAGAATATCGGTCTGCGGACTGAAAGGTCCCGGGTTCGATTCCGGTCAAGGGCATGTACAATGGTTGCGGGCACATCCCCGATAGGGGGTGTGCAAGAGGCAGCTGGTCGATGTTTCTCTCTCATCGACATTTCTAGCTCTCTATCTCTCTCCCTTCCTCTCTGTAAAATATCAATAAAATATATATATTTTTATAAAAGAAAAAAAGAAATGTTCTTTTTCCCCTTCCCTTCTTTGCTGGCTTATTCAATAAACATTTATACAAAGCACTTAGCACCAAGTCAAACTCTGTAGGCACTTGGAAAATGTAGATGTAAAACAAAGATCCTATCTTTGAAGAGGCCCATTAAGTCACATCATAGTTGAGCTTCAAAATCCAGCTGTAAGTCCTAATTCTTCTATGAAGACTTCCTTGATCATGCCAACCTACAATAATATCTTCCCTTTGGGTTTATGGCCTGTACCATATAACTGTATCAACCACAGATTCTAATCTCTGCTATAAGCACAGATTTTAGACTATATACTAATTCACAGTTATCTGGCCTCATCTTTTAATAATGTCAAATGTACAGATTTTACCTTCTGACTAGGTTATATACATCTTAGTAGGAAGGAATAGGCTTTATACTTATGTGTCCCAGAGCAGATAAATTATTTAGTATATAGTAATAACCAAATTCATTGATTGATGGATCAAATATTACTTGAAAAATAAAATGTAATCTTTAACTTTCACCTTGATAAATTGCTTTTAAAATTTCAATCAACTCATTAAACCTATATTAATTCATCTAGCTAATATCCTTTGCTATAATCAGAAAAAAGTAATTATCTAGTGTTATGTACAGTTCCTAGCCTTAATAGGTGCCAATGCCAAACTCTTCTGATTCAATACTTAATCTTGAACTATAGCATAGAACTACAACTTGCAATTTATAAACTGTTCTACTTAATTATCAAGAACCATAAAAGGGCTAAGATGATATTTTAAACAATTTATAAACATTTAAACTTACCTTCAAACACTGCTAACAACATATCAGGGTTAGTCTTTACATCTTGAACTGTTTGCCATGGCATTATAAATGGTTCTGTGTTAACAATTCTTGAAGGATTGGCATTAGATGGATCATAAAATTTTGAAGGGAGACTGCTGAATTCAATAAGATGAATGTAGGCCAGCCATGCCAAACATCGGTCATTTGTTTTAAGGTACTCAGTTACTATTCCACCATTAACCGATTTCAGTGCATTCTAGGTAAATGAAAAAATAACTCAGTGTTTTTTTAAAATAATGAGTCCTATTCCTGAGATTCAAATGTAAAGGCAACAACAAATAAAACAGTTGTATTTCTTTGAAGTGGTTCTTAAATACCTATGTTAAAACTTTTGAAAGTTACTAATTTTTTTCATCAAAATCTTTTTAGAAATATCAATTTAACAAATTTTATTATGCTAAGATTCATAATATACTTAATGAGAAAGATTAAATTTATCTGAACATTTTAACTGCCTTGTTATTAAAAATCTAATAAGATAAAGAGAAATTAGTAAAAACAAACAAAACTCCGCATCCATTTGGCAGATTTTCACATGAACTAATTTTTTTACCTTCTTGTTTAAATACTGAAGTTTATTCTGGTGGGTATTGGGCACATATTAGTTTCATTTAAACCTCATAAACACTCTAAAGAAGGTATTATCCCCACTAAGTGAGGAAACAATCATAAATTTATTCAACTTCACACAACTTACTAGTAAGTGGTAAAACAAGAATTCAAATCTAAAGCCAATTCTCTACAAAGTATAACTAAATGCTACAACAATTATTTACCTGTAAAAGTGCAAGTGCACTTTGGGATCTTCCAGTAAATATATGCAGCTGAACTCTAAACAAAAGAGCCTCTAAAAGCTGAAAGGACAGAATATCTGATGCTTCCCGTTTGGCTGCTCCCATCAGAAATTCCAACATTCTCTCACATACATAATCCTTTTCTTCAAAGGTGCTTTCTAGGTGCAGAAACTGTCCAAAGAGATTTCATAAAATTAATCATGCTTCATCAAATAGGATGTAAAATGTATACTTTTCACATCTCATTATGAAACCGTCTCATATTAAATCAATTTCTACAAAAAAGGAACATTATAAATATACATAAACTCATCTTCCAGTACTATAACCTAGGTTTCCCCTTCTACCACAAGTTGGAAAGTAAAATCAGGTGAACACTAGAATAATACTGACGTGCTCAGAATTATCACTGAAAAAATTCCATCTTTTCTTTCCTTGAATCAATAGATAAATGACAGCAAGACCATGATCTATCTCCAAAAATTCACATTTATGATCGCACTAGAAGCCCGCTGCACAAAGATTCGTGCAATAGGCCTTTCCTCCCCTGGCTGCCAGCACGTTTTCCTCCGGTACCCAGGACCCAGGCCTTTACTCCGGCCGCAGTGGAGAAGCCAAGCCTCTTCATTCTTCAGTCATCTTCAGTCTTAGCTTGGGCTGGAGCCTTCAGTCTTCACCCAGCGCCTATGTATGAAAATTAACCCTCCATCTTTGTTGGGTTAATTTGCATACTCACTCCTAAATTGGCTGGTGGTCCTCACAGATGTATGGTCAATTTGCAACTCCTTTATTAGTATAGATACAATTTGCATTGCTTAGGTATGTGACTATATAAAAATTCTAAAAATAGCATTCATATTAGAACTAGATGGCAAAATAATTAAAAAGACTTAATCAGCCTGGCCAGTGTGGCTCAGTGGTTGAGTGTCAATCAACCTATGAAACAGAAAGTCACAGTTCGATTCTTGGTCTGGGCACATGCCTGGGTTGTGGAATTATTCCCCTTTAGAAGGCATGCAGGAGGCAGCTGATCGATGTTTCTCTTTTATCATTGATGTTCTATCCCTCTTTACCTCCCCCTTCTTCTCTCTGAAATCAACAAAACATACTTTAAAAATATTAAGAAATTAAAAGGCCCTTTAAGACCAAACAATTTTAAGGAAAAATATTACACTCTAAAAATCTGTGGTGATCAACAGCATTAATTAGGTACTACAAGGCTCCAGGTCAAAAATCAAGCATATTGCCAAAGCCGGTTTAGCTTAGTGGATAGAGCGTCAGCCTGTGGATTGAAAGGTCCCGGGTTCGATTCCGGTCAAGGGCATGTATGCTGGTTGCAGGCACATCCCCAGTAGGGAGTGTGCAAGAGGCAGCTGATTGATGATTCTCTCTCATCAATGTTTCCAACTCTCCATCCCTCTCTCTTCCTCTCTGTAAAAAAATCAATATAATATATATTTTTTAAAAATCAAGCATATTTCACTGTTCACATCTATTCAGCACTTATATTAGGCTAGTTAGAGTGGCAAATTAATTCATTAAAGGACGTTATGTTATACAATTATTTGTTCCGAATTTCAATTGGTAAGAAAATGATAGATCTGACAGTAACAGATTTATCGGCATGTGTATGTGAACCTAACAGCTTCTGAGTTTAGCTGGTAAGAGTTCAGATATTAATAAATACTTCTTTTACAGATAGATTCATTAAAATTTTAAGTTTAAACCTGAGTAGGAAACAGACCATTCTCTCAGGAAATGAGGAAGACCTATTTTCCACCAAATCTTTATATGTTAGCCAGATTCAATATTAGTATGAATTACAGATTATTATTTATTTCTATAAAAATGAAGACAGCCAAGCCGGAGTGGCCCAGTGGTTGAGCCTCGAACTATGAACCAGAAAGTCACGGTTTGATTCTTGGTCAAGTAACATGCCCAGTTGTGGGCTCAATCCTCAGTGTGGGGTATGCAGGAAGTAGCCAGTCAAAGATTCTTTCTCATCATTGATATTTCTTTCTTCCCGCCCACTCCCATCTCCCCCTTTCTCTCTAAAATCAATAAAAACATATTGGAAAACAAAACAAAACAGATAATATATTATTTCTTGGCATTCATGAAAATATTTTACATGAATTCAAAAGAAAAATTTTTTCAGATGCTTTGCACAAAATTCATTTAACTTCACACAAACTAAAACTGCTTAAGAGCCCTGGCAGGGTGACTCAGTTGGCTGGAGCATTGTCCGTACACCAAAAGGTTGCAGGTTCAATTCCCAGTCATCGCACACACGTAGATTGCAGATTTAATCCCCCAGTCAGGGAGCATATGGGAGTCAAGCGATCAATGTTTTCTGTCTCTGTCTCTCTCCTCTTCCCCACCTTCCTCTCTCTCTAAATATAAAATCATATCCTGGGGTAAGGATGAATAATAATAATTTTTTTTAAAACTACTTAAGAATAGGTATTAAAATGTTTTTAAAATGTTCATATTTTTCTATACCAACAAAGTTTTACAACAACAAAATCACCTCTTTACTAAGTATTTTCTTCTTGTTTGGCCTAAATTAATCTAGACACAAGTGGTTTTGAGGTTACTGGACAACAAAAGTAAAAGTATCATATCTATATGCAAATAAAGAATATGATCTAGTAAGCTATATATCAATATTTAAGATGACCCAGAGTTATAAATATATATACACACACCCACACGTGCACACAGAGGACTATGTTATCTTTTCTACTCACAGTCCAAAAACTTTGATAATCAGGAGCATATTCAACAGCTGTTTCACACATTTCCTGCACCTCCTCTTTGGTTCCTCTTTTAGAAAACAATTTGAGATAATGGCACCAAATTTCTGGATTGTCTTTGTTGTTTTCCAAAGCCCGCGCCAGAACATTTAAAGCAGAATCCAAAGACTCTGAAGATAGGCTACATGTTTAAAAGAAAAGCAGGAATATTTTTTCTTAATGTTTAAAAAGTTTTAAATTGAGCTACTCATTTTAAATTCCATTTTCTACTAAAACCTACCAAGAAACTAGTCACATATGACAAAAATTGATAGATTAGAATTTTCTGTCGCATTTGTTACTATTTCCCATAGACCCGACAATTCTTTTCTAAGTGGATGCTCAGTTAGCATTTACCAGGTAAAACTACTGTGTTATAAAACCACTAAATTATCAACTTCAAATGTGCTTTATGTCCGTACTCAGCAATACCTTTTTATGATTTACACTGATCTGGGAATGGGAAAAGTTAAACAATTCTCCCTCAAGGCCAGCTACTGCCAGTACAAAATATCAAAGCTTTCAATATAATAGTTCTTTTCATCGGTCAAGGTCTTGCTATATCTTGGAGAAGCTAATTGTCTCTCATGATCCTATTCATAAAATAATGTACAGTTCTTTGGCCTTCACTCAGTAAATGAGTCAGAAAAGAAAACACTGCAACTTATCCCGTTAACATGGAAATCACCACAGGGCACGTTAAATAAGCACCGTATTCAGTTATGTAAGGTGTATTAGCATTCTGCAGTGCTGCCTTATTAAAAGCTTTTATACTGAGTTCTAAGAGATAATCAGAGAAGCCTGTTTTAAAAAAACCTGATTATCATTTTAAAATTGAGACAATAAAAGATTATTCCTAATAATAAAAATTATTTCTGGTAAACTATCAAAAAGTAGAGTTAGACTATACATTTATACATTAGAAGCTGCCAATTGTGAGATAAATTACTATTTACCTTATTTGCATACATATATCTCTACATGCAGAAAACAAGGCAAATCACCAGAATTTAGAGAATCTTAAACAAGCTTTAAATCTCCAAATGAAAATTAACAAAAAAATTTAACCTGTCCCACTACTTTTTTAAAAACCCAATAAATAATCCTTATACCACTGAGAATTTACAGTATTAACTAATCCTACTTTGAAATAAGAGCTCACTAGAGTTAAAAACTATAGCCAATTTATTACCTATACACTGAGACATGCACACAACTCAAGATCTAATCTTAAACATTTTCTAATAGCTTTTAAACAATAAAGTGCTTTAGCTCTGTCAAAAAAACAAAGGTTCCATTGATACTAGGAAGGAAATATGATTACCACAGAAGAAAGGAACCTCAAACACAAAAATATAAACGTGCAACAGTTTAGCCGAAACCAGTTTGGCTCAGTGGATAGAAATGTCCCAGGTTCGATTCCGGTCAAGGGCATGTACATTGGTTGTGGGCACATCCCCAGTAGGGGGTGTGCAGGAGGCAGCTGGTCAATGTTTCTCTCTCATCGACGTTTCTAGCTCTTTATCCCTCTTCCTTCCTTCCTCTCTGTGGAAAATCAATAATAAATATATATATATATATATATATATATATATATATATATATAATGTGCAACAGTTTACACAAAGACTAGAAGTAGACTTACCCTTCATTTTGACTCAAATACTTGTATGCAAGTTTCAGCCAAAGTTGTACATGAGAAGGATTTTCAAGCACACTTGCTTCTAAATTAGCAATGTCATCAGTCTCATTTGTAAAGTATCTGACATCGTCTGGAGTTACAACTGTATCCAAAGCTGGAACTTTTATTCGGTTCTCTGGTTGAAAGGCTACAAAAAGATATCATTAGTTTCTTACTTTCTCTTACCTACAGATACAAGAAAAAAACAACAACAACTAGTCTCATCTTTAAACTAGGACTCTGCTGGGCCAAAGAGCATACACCTATCCGATATCTGCTAATCCACAAATAGCAAACAATTAAATTATGGAAACTTGAGATTATAAGGCAAGATGTAATTGAAAATAGGCACTCATTCGTATATTACTCTGTTCATTCATTTAGTCATTCATTTTGTGAGCCTACTTACTGTATGTCAGAAAACACAGGCTCAAATCAAAGATTAAATAAAATAAAACATCTGCCCTCAAAAAGACACAAGCCAGGCAGCGGTTAGAAGTTGTCACAATTACTAAAGAGTCATCCCTGGATTTACTGGACCATACAAAGTGCCCTGCAATGCAAGAGACAGTTCTACACAATGAAGAACTACTAACTGCATTAAATGCCAAATGGTATAACTGGTTTTAAAAAATAGAAATGAAAAAAATAAAAACAACTACAAGAGTAGATACACCAAAAGATTAGTAAAGTAAAACACTACAACTGAATGATTCAGGATCTTAAATTACTTCTTACCATACTTAATTGGTCCTGTGGACTGTTCATCATCACTACTCAAACTATTCTCTGAAATGGGTTTTCTCCAAAACTTTGGCTTCCACTTTCTTTTATCTTTGTAGGTTGTAAAGGGAGGTGCTAAAGTAAACAGGGAAAGACTCAGTTGACACATCTAGTTTTTATAGTTTTGAAGGCTATCCAAATAACAATAAAAAAGAACTAAATTTATCCTGTTGTGTTAGAAATGACATAGTGTGTCTCCCAAAAAATGTATACACACATTAATAGCTGATACTCAATTTTGAAAATGAAATATATTTTTAAAAGACTGCCTTTATAATTATTCAAAGTGTGTGTATGCATTTTTGGGGACACCTTATATAATTTTTTTATAATGAGAACATAATGTCAGAAATTTTGCTGTCATAAAGACACTACAATATCTTTTTGTGAGAGGGGGAGACATATATACTCACTATGGCCTTTACTTTCATTGATATTGCTAACAAGAAGAACCGCCATCTGGTCCATTGACATTCGATCTTTGTTTACTCCAAAAAGTTTCTCAACATATTTTTCTGAAATTAGACCAATGATATTGTCATAAAAAGTATAAAACATGGATTTCAGAGAAGAGGCTAATTAAAGAATATGAAATGAACAACAGTTTAAGAATTAAAGAGAAGTATATGGTAGTAATCAAAAGCACATACAGCTTCTAGAAGGCAAGGACCACATCTTAATTACTATGCAAATTCTACCACATTATGCATTCCAATTTGATCTGAAAAAATATATATATTTCCTAAAACAAACTAAACAAGTGAAAATTAAATTCCTAAATAGGGAATGATTAGATTCAGTGACTTTATAATCACGTTGGTTGTGATAACAATTTAATGAACTTAATATCTGGCACTAAATCTAGGGAAAAATTTAACATTTACTCATAATGTCTGACAATAACCCATGCTTTTGACAATATCAAAGTGTACAAAGTCCTTTTTATCTCATTGTAGAATCTGAAACTATAAACATCTTTAACTTCCAACTCCCCTTTATTTTTTAAAAATATAATAAAAATAGAGCTTTATTTTAAAATCATTACTAAAATTTCCATACAAATGTTTATATATTCTTCCAAGTAAACTAAACTGTTTAGATTGAGTTCTATCCTAATGACTTTCTGCAGTGATAGAAAGGTCTTATATCTTGCACTGTCTTACTGGTAAGCACTGACCACCACCACTGAGCTATTGAACTCAATAGTGACTCTTGGGCACTGAAATGTGGCTAGTGTGATTTGACATTTTAATTTATATTTTAATAGCAACATGTGGCTAGTGACTACTGTATTGGAAGAGAAGAACTAGAATTATGACAGCAATTAAAAGATGTCAAAAAAAACCTAAATATTATATTTTTAAATTGCCTAAATTCAAATTTTCACTTGGGGAACAAGAAGAGGTCTTTAATAACCTGCTGCAGCAGCAATTTCTTCATCAGTGCTTGTCTCTGAACAACCAATCAAAGACAGATTATATGACAGAATGTCCTGGAATAGCTGTTTTCGGCTAAGCGTATAGTCTTGTGTATGCTGCCTAAAATAACACAGAAAAGATAATCATGTACATATCAAAGCCCAAATAATCACAATTCTCTTTTAGATTATAAAATGTTCACATATTAAAACTACTCACCACTGACAATCGTCATCATTACAGGTTCCCGTTAAATCAAAACGGCAGAAACACTGATCTGGTTCAATCATATTACTGTATGATACTGAGCTTAGGGGAAGTTTCTCCTTAGTTCGATAGTATGGACTAAATCTAAGAAGAGAGATGGACATATTATGCTTCATAAACATAACCTAGAAAAGTTTTCATTTTTCCTTCCCAACTAAAATTTCTATACTTAATTACTTAATAGCAACCCTCCACCGCCAGAATATAAAGTGATAGGGACAAACTACTTTTATACCCAGAACATAAAAGGCCTGAAATAGAAAACAAAAAATTCTGTATTTTAAGTAGTATTTTCACATCACATAAAAAAAATACTACATAATGCTGGTATTTCTTACACACATCACCAGCCAACAAAAAACTAGGGGAAAAGTCTATATTACTTAGTAGGTGCTTTACAATTTTACAATTGAATCATACCCATTTAACAAGCTCACAACTTGTAGAAGTTTTTAAGACAAATACAACCTCCCACAAAATTAATCATCTGAGAATACCTAAATCAACTTTGTAAGAGCTAGCCAATGCATCCCTAACACATGGTAACAGTAAAATTAAAAATTCTGTAGGACTCGTTATTTTTCCCCCCTAAAATCTCAATCAGGCAATAATCAAGAATTCACAATTCCACTAGTAGCAAGAAATTAGAATCTGATAATAGTTAATAAACCCAAGTGTGAGCTAACCCTTACTTCCTGATATGATTTGTATATGACAAGACACTTAATTTTTACTTTTCCTAAAAGAGCAAATTCATTTTTCAGTGACCATGATTGAATTTCTTTTTTTCATTATCATCGAATATTCAAAGTTGATATAAAAAACAAGAGTAATCCTGAAAGTGAAGTTTACTGAATCTTTCTTTTATACCTGTAGGACTTAAAAACCAGAAGAGGGCTGTGGTAGGGACTAAAAGGACAAGGCTTCACTTCTGTTGTTTTATTCTGTGCTGTCATAAAATCTACATCCACAGAAATCTCCTGCAAAAGAAAACAATTAACTTCATAAGACAAATAAGGCTAGGGTGAATTCTATATATTTTTAAAGAATATGAAATGTTCTATTACCTGACCACACAAAACCTTTCCTGTAATGCCTGTTGTGGTTTTTAAAATCAACTGTTTTAAGCTGTCAGCTTTTGAGTATAATTTTTGCAATTCACCAATTTTTAGCCCTAGAAAAAGTTCTGGTTTTTCTACCATGTTCTTAGCTTTGTTTACACATTCTTTGTTAGGTGTATCAGTGTGCTTAAGGTTAGGTTTAGTAAAAGAATTGGATTCTAAAAAAGATCTTCTTCGTTCCCTGTTTGACCCAGACAAAATCTCATCATCAACATCATTTTCCTCAGTGTCCAAACTCAATTTATCTTGAGTCAGATCGTGAAGTGAGGGTTGAGGTAAAGAAAATTCAGGTTCCTCTTCCACAACTGGAGCTATATTTTGTTGTTCCTTTGCTTTAAGGGCCCGAGCTTCTTTCAGTTTTTGAATTTTCAGAGCATATTCATATTCTAGCTTTTGTAATCGTCTTTTTTCCATAGCAATTAGTTCTGCTGAATGCTTTCTTGGACTTGATACTGGAGAACTATCCATTCTCATCATTTTGTTTGGCTGGGGGGGAAAATGATATAAATATTTTATGTCACTATGATTTTATAAATAATTCTGGTAACTGTGCTATTCCCCCATACAATGCCAATATTATAAAACTAGATAATGAGCATAAAACAGTTTTGCTAGTTAATCTATTAAAAAAAAAACCTAAAAAAAAACAAAGACAAAATAAACAAGGTTCCAAAAACATGAATGTCATTTGAATACAAAGCTTTAATCTTATTCTATTTGAATATGCAGGAATGAATTATCTATTGCTTGCCCTCAAAACTATCATAAAAACTTTCTGCTTTCCAAAAATAAAATATTTCTACAAACAACTTACTCCAAAGCGATCTTGTTCCAGTTTTCGTTTTCCTATTTCTTTACTAGCCACTGCCTTTGCCCGAGCAAACTCTTCTCCATACTTTAGAGTCAAAGCTTTTTTAACTGTAACACGTTGTTGCACTTTGTGAATCTGAAAATAAAGGATAATTCTAAAGATATAAATGTAAACCTTAGAAGAGAACATAACTTATTTTTAACACAGCAGAGTATTCAACTGAAAATATAAATATTCCAATATTATGTCTCAAGGGAGAACATTATTTAAAATTTGGCCCATAAAAAATGGGTTGTAAACCTGAGACTCCAATATTTTAATTTTTTTAAAAAAGAACATTACTTGTTCCTGAAGCTTCTTCAAAAACATTCTGTTGACATTGAGAAATTTCTCTGTTGCTTGAAGCTGTTCTGTAAGTTTGGCAATCTTTGTTTCAGCATTTCGAACAGATTCTTTCTTCTTAGCTTCTTGCTGTACTAGATGCTTTAAAACAGATTCATCTTTCATCAAGAGAATCCTAATTTAAAAGTAACAAAATCCTCATTAGTATTTTTTTAAACTAGTGGATTAAACACCATCAGAATAAAAATTACAAAGCAATAGCTCATTTTTAAATATATATTTATGATATACAGGTGATAGTTTTAAAAGATTGATAAAATATTTTTATACTCATTAATCACACAAGTATTTAAAGAGGCAGTTACATTTTATAAAAGTAACTATAGGTCTAATCTTTTTTTAAAAATCATTTAAATCTAAGTTAATGTGAATTATAGTTGAAAAGTTAATAGTAAACGTTTAATGGTGGCTGAATCTGACCCCATATAACTTCTGAAAAATGAGGACTTAGGCAGAATGTTCTGTTTAACTTCATATATAATGCTAATAAACAAACAAATATCTAATAAATATAATCAAGAACTTACAGATCTCTAATTCATTTTACCTAAAGTAAACATGAAGGGGAAAAGGAAGTATAATTTTTAAACAATATAGAGATAAAAGTTTGGAACTAAGAAGTAAAACAAAAATAATTAATGAGGGAATGATTGTCTTTAGATAAGTGTTCTAGCTGATAAATAAAGGATTAATAGAATATCTTTTCTACAATTGTAATGAAATAATGAGGAAGAAGATTTTGAAGGAGGAGGAAAGGAAAAAACAAACTTGAATCTAATGAAGACTTTATCTCTAACAACCAATTTAAAGTCAGGAGGCAGAGGTCATGGAGAATGTCAGCAAAATACAGGCTGTATGAAAGTTTAGAAAATAAAAGAGCTAAATTCTTCAACAAAAAATTACAAGAAAAACATAAATGAAGTGACAACCTATAGACTGAAAGAAACTTAATAGTCATATTAACATAATGCACGAGAGTAAACTGGATCCTGAGTTGAAAATAAAATTTAAAAAATACTTATGATAAAATTGGAAAATTTAAACTATGAATATTTGAAGATATTTTAAAATTGTAATTGTTTTACATATGATAATGTTATTGTGTTCATAATTGAAAAAGGTCTGTCTTTTAGAGAAACATACTGAAATAATCATTCATTAAGTGATATGATGTTTAGTATTAGCTTCCAAATAATCTGTGGGTGGGAGGACAGATGTAATAAGATTGACTAAGAGTTTTTAATTGTTAAAACTGTGTGAGATTTACATGGGTTATTTAATATTACATCTTGTCATGTATCTGACACTATAACAAAAATGTTTTTTAATGTTCAAAACCACGATATAGACTAATTAATCTGAATTTCTGGGTATGTATTTGGGATATTAATATTTCTAAAAGCTACTTTCAAATAAGTTTGATTTTTAATGGGAAAATTTTGTGCTTGTAAGATCCAATAATCGAATTCTTGAAACAACTCTTAAACATTTAATAAATCATTTAGTCAACACAAAAAATAAAGAAGTAAAACAAGACAAAAGGTAAATTTATGGGTATAAACTTTTATCTTTTCAACTACTAAATATTATGGTTAAAAAATATGAGGCAGCCGAAACCAGTTTGGCTCAGTGGTAGAGCGTTGGTCTGCGGACTGAAAGGTCCCGGGTTCAATTCCGGTCAAGGGCATGTACCTTGGTTGCGGGCACATCTCCGGTAGGGGGTGTGCAAGAGGCAGCTGGTCGATGTTTCTCTCTCATTGACGTTTCTATCTCTCTCCCTTCCTCTCTGTAAAAATATCAATAAAATATATATATATTTTTAAATGAAGCATTTTTCCCAGAAGACACCATATTTCAACAGTCACAACAAATGACTGTCATCTAGAATTAATCATAAAGATAGAAATATGATAGAAAGGATAGCAAATAGAAAAACAAAGAGTTTTTAAAAACCTTTTCATTTGTTAAGTTATTAAAGAAAAAAATCTAAATAAATTTAGCTTAACCTCAGACTTTTAAAACAAACACAATACAACTTCTCATTGATAATTTTATAAAATTACGGTCATTACGATTATTTCATCTATAAAGTACATTTCCTATTTCTAAAATCAGGATATGTCTCAACATTATGGCATATCACAGTTCAGCTAACAGAATGCTGTCTTTCTTAGTAATGTATAAAATAATGGCACATCCTAGAAGTAATAATATATAGTATCTCAGACAAATATCATTCAAAACTGAAGACACATTTGCAAAGAGACTGTTTTAAATGTATTTTATTTTGTCCAGAATACTTAACCTCCAATATCTTGTTCAGAAATTAAAAACAGAACATAGTATTATATACTTAATATAAAAACTTACATAGTCACTATCTCTTTAACCTACATGTGTTACCTTATAAAAACACTCCAAATTATTCTTTTTTCTGATAAAAAAAATAAATAAATAAAGCGGAAGAACCAAGATGGCAACATGGGTAAACATCTGAACTTGCTGCCTCACACAACCACATCAAACCTACAACTAAAAGACAAAACAAAAATTATCCAGAATCACAGGAAGGCTGGCTGAGTGGAAATTATACAACTAGGAGGGATGACAGAAGTAAACTGAGACTGGGAGGGAGCTGCAGATGTGCAGAAGTGCAGAGTATAAAGGTGCGCGAAAACATTCAAGCAATTGGGACGCTGTTGTCTTTCAATCAGGAGGGAGATACAGCAACAGACTGCTGTGAACTCCAGTTCCAGGCAAGACTCTGAGGACCCAGACTCATATGGGGAGAAACTGAACTGTCTGGCATCAGGTCAGAACACAAGGGCAGCATCCTCTCAGAGGTGCTTGCAGCAATCATTGTTCCTCCACAGTGCTACAAAACACTGAGACCCAGGGACCTCTTCGGGGTGGGGCTGACAGTCAGTCAGCCATGCTGTTTGCTGTGCCGATGATTCCCTGAGATCTCACCCCACCCAATTTACAACCCCACCCAAGCTGTGAGCAGAGGCTTTTGCTATGAATGGCCTGGCCTTTTGCAATCTAAAACCTAACAAACTGCAGCTGGGTCAGAGAGCCCCAGAGCTTCCAAAAGAAGGCCTAAGGCTCAACAGCAGCTTACATTGCTTCACAGCTAGGCCTCATCTGGGCACCTCCAAACCCCAAACATAGAGGAAGAATCTAAAGATCTCTCTGTAGCTCCTGCTGGGTGGCCTCAGGCAGTGACTGACTTTGCACCTCATTGGAGATCCAAGAACCAGTGTACCCAGTGGTCAGAGTGAGACCATCCAGACTACAAGTCTTCACATCCATAAGAGACATACTCAAGGGGAAGACTCAGTGAACACCAAAGCCCCACTGAAGCAAGTCTGGCCCTATAAGGATGTCTCTAGCACAGAAGTTCTCCCATTGCAGACACAACTGGTCCTCACAGCCAATTGGTCAATTCCTCCCAGTGATACCGACAGCAATCAAGGCTTAACTACAACAAGATTGTGCACACGGCCCACAAAGGGGTGAACCAAAAATGTCCACCTCAGGTAAGGAAGGCTGAGCCACTGGGCCCTATAGGACATGTAACACACAAAGTCACTCTATCAACACCAATAAAGAGCTTCACAGACAAGCCGAAACCAGTTTGGCTCAGTGGATAGAGTGTAGGACTGTGGACTGAAGGGTCCCGGGTTCTATTTCGGTCAAGGGCATGTACCTTGGTTGCGGACACATCCCCAGTCCGGGGTGCACAGGAGGCGGCTGGTCAATGTTTCTCTCTCATCGATGTTTCTAACTCTCTATCTCTCTCAATTCCTCTCTGTGTAAAATCAATAAAATATATTAAAAAAAAAAAAAAAAAAGAAATTCACAGACAAAAAAAAAAGCTAAAGGAGCTTTTTTTTATGGTGAACTCCATAAAGGAGTTCACCACCAACACACTAGTATCACATGAAATGTTAAAGAGTCTTCTTTAAGAAGGAAAAAAAAAAAGATTAATAAAAAGAGCAATAAAATGGCGATAAATACACACCTATCAGCAATTGGCTAGCTGCACCTAATTCTACGTTCTCATGAGTCAAGTCAAGACAGTCTTGTGAGGCATGATATGGTCCGGTGTGCAAATAAATGTTACTTAAATATAACTTTTATTTATATTTTATTATGAATAACTTTATTTTTTGTTTATTATTATTTTGTGTATGTACCCAAAAAAAAGAAAAAAAGAAAAATATTTTGATTGTTATTAAAATACATCCTTTTTTTTTTTTGACGAGGGGTACTCAGCGTTACTAAAATTATAGAAGGGGTACACATATATCAAAAGTTTGGGAAACACTGGCCTGGGTAAGCACCTAAGCTGCCGCCTCGAACAACAATTTCAAAACAACAACTAAAATCAGAACAGACATCATCCAAAAACACTGGAAAGCTGGAGAAGTGGGAAATCTACAATCAGAAAGGAGAGAGGCTCACGGATCGGATTGGGAGCCGCAAAGCGCTGAGGTAGGGCGATGAGTGCTCAGAGAGGAAGTGCAGCTGAATGCCTGGCTGGCGGGAGGGGAAAGGAAGACCCCGACTGCACTGAACCCCAACCCCAGCCGAAACCTCGTGGACCCAGGCTCATACAGGTGGCATCCAGACTGTAGAGAAAGGCACCCAGAGACTCAGAGACTGGGAGACAAGGGGAGCCGGGAGCCGCAGCGGGCAGGGTCTACAGTCGCGTGCAAGTGAGTGCACAGAGAGGTCTGACCTCGGAGGTTGCCTCGGCCTCTCCATAGTGGAAGGAGTCAGAAGCTCCAGACTAGAGACCCAAAGCAATGCTCGGCAAGCACCTGGGGCACCCACACTCTTGCATGGGGAATCAGGAAGGTCAGGCGGAAACTCAGGGGAACCACGGAAGGCAGAGGTCAAGCTGAAACTCTGTTGAATGCACAAGGGCAGGGCTGACGGGAAGCCAAGATTGTCAGCTTAACCCTGAGACACTGCCCCATCCAAGTTGAGCAAGAGGCTTTTGCAATTTTGGAAGTCTGATTCTATATGACTGTCTCCAATACAGAAGGTATCCCAGAGCAAGACACAGCTGATAACCACATCTAGTTGGCCTGAAGGTCAGTTCCTCCCAGGGATACCAACAACAATCAAGACTTAACTACAACAAGGCTATACACGCAGTCCACAAAGGGGAACACCAAGAGTGTCTACCTCAGGTAACTGGGGAGGCTGACCAACCAGGCCATATAAAACACCAAACACACAGAGCCATCCTACCAACTCTGGGAAGTAACAAAAATGCCGAGACAAGGAAAAAGATCACAAACGAAAGAAATGGAGGACAACAAGCGACTGGAATTAGAGTTCAAAACTACAGTTATAAGGTTTTTCAAGAATTTCCTAGAAAAGATCAATAAAATAAACGAGACCTTTGAGGATATGAAAAGGGATAAACTAAAAATAAATAGATTGTCTGAAATAAAAAATATTATACAGAGTCCTAAAAACAGAATGGAAGATCAAAAGAATCAAGTCAAAGATTTGGAACACAAGGAGCCAGAGGACACTCCTCCGCAGAAGCAAGAAGATAAGAGAATCCAGAAAGTTGAAGATAGTGTAAGAAACCTCTGGGACAACTTCAAGTGAACCAACATCAGAATCACGGGGGTCCCAGAAGAAGAGAGAGAGCAAGAACATGCAAGAGGTTTACGATCCTTAACTTTATATTCACAGTTTATAACACAAGATTTGTCCATATGTCTTATTGAACAAACTAGATGACTATTTCCAACAATTAAGTCCATCTTTAACAATAAAAATATGCCTCTAAAGAAGGTATTTCAAAAATCATGCCAGAAGTTTTAAAGAAAATTCCAAATAAACAATGTATAAATCTGAAGGGACAAACTCCTTTGAAGCCTTGGTATTTTTATTTAACTATTAATACTATTACTTTAGGTAAATGTATAATTCACCGAAATGATAACCTTATAAAATTCTACCAAGTATAAAAGAATTTGTAGCCCTAGATGGTTTTGCTCAGTGGATAGAGCATCAGCTTACAAACTGAAGGGTCCTGGGTTCAATTCCAGTCAAGGGCATATGCCTGAGTTGTGGGTTCGATCCCCAGTAGGGGGTGTGCAGGAGGCAGCCAATCAATGATTCTCTCTCATCATTGATGTTTCTATCTCTCTCTTTCCCTCTCCCTTTCTGAAGTCAATAAAAAATATATATTGGAAAAAAAAAAGAATTTATAATCATATAGTGTCCTTAGTATATTTACATACACCACAAAAAGATATCCCTCTAACACAGTGTTTCCCCAAACTTCTCTCATGATGAGAACCTGGTGGAGTTAATATACAGCTTAGAGCACTAGTTAAGTATACAATTTTATCTACATGTTCCCAAAAATTCTAGTTTAGCACTTCTTAGTTGGGATTCAGGAATCTGTAGTTTAACAACTCCACCAGGTGATTCTCATCATGACAGAAGTTTGGGAAACAGTAACATATGAGAATTAGATGCATGCAGTATTTAATCAGATAATGAGGCTCACCTGTGTTTTTTAAGTTTTGCTTCTGCATCTGAAACCTGCTTAGTAACCATTGCTATTCTGCCAATTCCATCAATTTCCACATCAGAGTTTGCTGGAGATGATGAACTTGTCTTCATTTGATCTGATTTAATCAAACGCTGTTTTTCCCGACTAAAATAATAAAGACAAGTGAATTATACCAAAGAATAAATGGAAATTATTTTTCTTTAGAGATGCATTCTATTTCATAATATAAACTAAAAAGTATTAGTCATATTGACTAATAACAATGATGACCAATATGCATAACCCAAGATGGTTTTCAAAGCAGAGAGTATAGCTCTCCTTTATATTAGCTTTTCTTTTTCTCTAAGCTATTTTGATCTCAGTGCATCACTGTAGTCAAGTCTACAGATGGTCATCTGGCTCCCCCTCCTGTGTGAGTTGTAAAAATACTAACTCTGCATCTTGAATAAAACCATGCACTATTTATTTCTCAATGCCAATAAAATATATACAGATGTAGTTAGCAAAATAGCACTTATCTTTAAAGCTAATTACATAAAATGCCACTTACTTGGCAATCTCTTCCTTTAACAATCGATATTCGATCTTCTTTTCTTCGGGCAAAGATTCAGGTGTTCGCAAGGGATCATTTTCTTTTTCAGATTTTGGAGGTACCTTCGGTTTTGAAGCTTGCTAGAAAACATTTGAAATCAACCAGATCAACAACCTTCACATATCTAATACTAAGATATATATATTTTACATTGCAACCTAGTGTGCACTTATATTTATATATTAAGAAATAATTTACTATCTTCACTATTTTATATTCCTTTTATAAATTAAATTTATTGAGGTAACATTGCTTCATAACATAATTTCCAGATATACATTAAAATTCAACATCTGCATGCTCTATTTGGCGCTCATCACTTAAAGTCTAGTTCCCTTCCGTTATCATATATCTTTGACCCTCTTTACTCACTTAGCCCTCCCCTAGCTGGTTGTTAACCACTAAACTAATTACATAATATACTAAGTAATCAAGGCCTACAGTTTGAAAATAACTGAACTATATCATATCTAAACAACTGCTGCAGTAAGAATAGGGATAAAAGTTGCACTGAGATTATACACTTCAATAAAAACTATTTTCTGATAATATAACACAATTTCAAAACAGTAAATTTCCTTAGTACACAAGACAATTATCCATTGTTCTGAAAAAAGGACAAGCAGAAATAAAAATAAAGGGGGTCAATAGCTAAATCTATCTAAATGTATACGTGCTTCATTATTCATAATAATAAAGGCATAATATGCTAATCAGACCAGACAGCCAAACAACCTTCCAGACAAAGCCAGAGCTGCAAGGACCAATCCCCTTTGCTCGAATTTTGTGCTTTGGGCCTCTAGTATTATATAAAGTCCAAACAAATAAAATATATCCATAAGTTAATATATTAAAAATCAATGCTTCTAGCAGGTCTAATTTTCCAGGGAGGGGATAATGGAATAAACTTTAATGATTGTCAATAAATCATCTTTCTTTTTATCTTTCATTATTGCACTCACCTCAGCAGTTCGTCTTGCTTCTTTGATCATAGACTCCAATCCACCAAAAACACTATTTGTTGATTTGGAAGCCTCTCCATCAGATTCACTGTCATCTGAATCATTCAGTGTTACAACCACTGATTTATGCTTTGGAAGCTGCAAAGACAATAATATATTTGCTACCCTTGATGACAAGAGTATCTCTATCCTGTTCGTGGCTCTACCACAATTAGCTGCATGGCCTTGAACAAGTCACTTAACCTCTTCAAATTTCAATCCGTAAAAATAATGGGCTCCAAGTAGACAAGTCTATGGTTCCTTCTAGTTACACTGCAAAACTGACTTTGTCCCACTCTAGCAATACTGGTTACCTGCCCAAAACATACAATATTCTATATTCTCAGTCTTTAAAAACACTACTATGATCACCTTCATTAAGTTTTATTTTCTCCATTTTCTATAAAGAATTATAATGCCATCTTTAAATTAACTCTTACAACCGAGATAAAAATTAATAATTATAAATAATTATTTTTAAAACATTTTGGCTTTTGCAGTTATAATATAGAGGGAAAGAGACTAACTTTGGTTTACCTAACAGAGGCAAAATTGCAATTTGGCTTTGCCCCATGTATTTTACTTAAAAGCCATTAGAAAACAAGGCAGAAAAAATTGTCATTTCCATCGCCTTAATAAACATCCATAAATTCTTACATTACAGTATAGTCATTAGTTGGAAAAATATGAACAAAGTATAAACCAAGACAGGAAAAATAAAAATTACAATTTGCTAAAAAATTAACTGTAAAATAGAAATCCTGAATGGACCAATGTATATTGAAAAAAACTGAGGCAAGCATACCACTCTGATGAAAATAATGCTTCCCCCATAACATTATCATAAACTTCACCATTTTTCAAGTGAAGATGATGAACCCATTTCATTATTAATACATAAAAAAATAAACTTATATTTACATTTGACTTCATATGTGTATATAAGTAAACGAGGAGGAGGGAACAAGACAGTGAAACTGCATACGAATTTCTCACATGCTGTTGAATAATAGTAGGATTAAATATTTTGTTTGTTTGTTTTACCGAGATCACAGTTCGTGGAAGACGAGGTCCTCTGTGAAACTTTGGGTTCTGTATCCTAGGCTGAGATACTGTATTAATACTGACTATTGACAGATTGCTCCTTGGCACAGGCTGTGAATTGTTCAGAGCTGGAGGTGAAGGTGGATCACTATTACTGGATGTTTCCTAAATTGAAGAGAGACAGATATGAAACACTAAAAGAAATAAGAAATTTCTGTTGTCTTTAAAAATCTTGAGCAAATTAGTGCCACACTTATCCCTACTTTATAAAAGCCCAATGAATTCCAAATAACAAGAGAAAAGTAGGGCTTCCAAAAACTTAAGCTCATGAGCACCACCTAGCGGTTCAAGTATCTAACTTACTTCTGGCTTAAAAGCTCTTTTATTTGCTAGAGATTTAAGTAGTTCTTCTCGAAGCAGCATTTCTTCCTCCTCTTCCTCATCTGCAAAAGGTGGTTTTGGCGGCTGTTCTGGATCTTCAGGTGGAAGAGGTGGTAAAGGTGGTACAGGAGGTAGAGGTTCAAGAGAAACACACAATCCTTCCACATAAGGCTGGCTCAAAAGTGGCAAAGACTAGTTATTTATAAAAAAAAAAAAAAGAAGAAATCATCATTATCATGCAAATTTTACCAATTCCAAATGTTTATCTGTGAAGCATCATTACATTAGAAAAAGGTAAGCTTTAGGTTATTATTTTAGCTATAAGTGTAAGTATTTGTAAATCTCAAAAACTATCCAAGAATTCAATATTCAGCCATGAAATGTATAATTTTTACAATAAAAATAAAATCAATATTTGAACTAAGATGATTATACAAACTTTTCCATTCTTATTCTTATCTTTATTTAGCAATCCAAAGAATAAAAATTTTATAAGGTCTATCTCTCTAGATGATTACCTAAAAGCCAGTAGAGATACTATAAAACCATGATATTTAAATAAAAATAAAAAAATAGGAACCAGGAATTCTGAAAAATACATAGTACAGACTATCTTAAGAAATAAGTGCCAGGCACTGGCCAGTGCTCAATGGTTAGAGCATCTGCCTACAGACCTAAGGGTCTTCTATTCCTGGTCAAGGGCACAACCTGGGTTACAGGTTCAATCCCCAGCAGGTCAGGGCTTATGCAGGATGTGTCTCTCATTCCATTAATGTCTGTCTCTCTTTCTCTCTCCTCCCCCTTTCAATGTTCTAAAAATCAATAATATCAATGGAAAAATATACTTGGGTGAGGATCAACACGAGAGAGAGAGAGAGAGAGAGAGAGAGAGGGAGAGAGAGAGATGCCAGGAAGACTCTCTACTATCCTTCTAAATCCTTGTGAAATAGCCTGTTAGAGTAGGATCTAAAAAAAAAGAAGTTTTCCCAAATTCCCGTTTAAATATACTATTTTTGCTTCAAATACTTTCCCGTTGGCATTTAAAACATTTCAAGAAAAAAGAAAAATATTTTCTGTCACTCTGTGCTCTATATTTCCCTCACCTTATACTTCCTAGGACACCAGATGTCTACCTAGGAACTGTGAAATGGCAAGATTCTCTCTAACCTACTGACAAAGATTCAGTTTGATCTCTAGGATCTCTCAGTCTAGAAATAACTTTTGACTTTGTGATTTCTCTACATTCTTACTGGTTTTTCTTTTGGAAAAAACTCTACCAAATGTATAGCCTGCCAATGAATAATCAATTGCTCAGTCCATAGATTTCATACCAATTAATTTTGGTAAACAATTCTGATTTTTTTTAAAGCTCTCTTCAAACCTAATCATTCATTAATTACATGCCAGTTTTTCTAACAAATTAGAAATTACACAAAGCAACAAAGTTTTTTTAAAACTAATATCAATTCGCACTTACAGTAACCTGAGGTGGTGGAGGCAAAGAAATAGTTGGTGTTGAAGAAAAATACCCCAATGTACAGTCAGTAAAGAATGGTTGTTGCACTGGTGAAGGAGCTGAAAAAAATTTTTTTAAGAGTTTAATAACAGAAATACCTCTACATGAATAAATTCATGGACATTTGGAGAATTAGAATTTCTTAATCTCTACTAAAATCTTTAATCATCAAGAGACCACTTCCACCTATTTAAAATTGTCCTTACATCACCAAAAAGTTAGCCTTTCACTTTGTTCTAATTTTCACCTAATAATGATAATAGGGAATAGAGCAGGAAGGGCTAAAACCATATATTTTTTTTAACAAATATACTTTTTAAGGAATAAAACAAAAAAATTCCCAAAATTGCCAAAGTGCCCGAACTAAAGGAAAACAGGGATGTGTTGACTCCATTCTTCCCTTCAGGTTGATCAAAAAAAGTGAAGAAATTGACTAAGCTATGTAGAAAGCAAATGGGACTAGAAATAAATTGCCTACTGCATTTAATCAATAAAGTACTCATTTTTCACATTTTAATAATTCTGAAATAGTTACTGATGTATCCCAGTTAAATTTCTAGCATTTCTTCTTCCTTAGTAGCAGATAAAAATAAGGAAATGGTTTCTTAAGACTCAGTAAAATATTGCAGATTCAAACTACTCTTGCTACCCAAGAATTATACAACCTTAGAGAAAGACTAATGTTTCTTCTTTGTCCCAGTTGTCTCACAAGTGAATATAGACATTACCCATATGATTTATATGGGGTTGATTTGGGGCCCATTGGACTATATACTGGCCTTTAGAACATTTTACGTCTTAAAAAAATCTATAATGAATTTGAAAAAGTTAAAATATGACAGAGTAGAAAATACATCCTCTGTATAATAATTATTTTTATAGTTCTTATTTAAATTATTTAAAAAGTACAGATCATAATATTATTTTATAGGAATAAAGAGTACTATTAATATTGTCAACACTTGGGAATTACTATGAATCACCTCTAAGAACCAAGAAATAAGAAAATGAAAGATTGACCAAAGAGTTAAATTATAAAAGCAAAACATATTATGTAAGATTGTCAAAGATGAGCCTAAAAACAATAAACATTACCCAAGCCCTAACCGATTTGGTTCAGTGGATAGAGCATTGGCCTGCGGATTTCAAGGGTTCCAGGTTCGATTCTGGTCAAGGGCATGTATCTTAGTTGAAAGCACATACCCAGTAGGGAGTGTGCAGGAGGCAGCTGATCGATGCTTCTCTCTCATCTATGTTTCTAACTCTCTATCCCTCTCCCTTCTTCTCTGTGAAAAAAATCAATAAAATATATTTTAAAAAAACACATTACCCAAAATCAGACTGCCTTGTCTCTGATCTAGACACACTAAAAGTAGGATTCTAGTTTGACTTGATCTCACAAATATAACCACAGGAAGAAATATACTGATTATATGGTCTTTTTAAAATAAGTTCTAAATGCCAAATGCATTCAGTTGTCTGCTTCAGTTTCATGTGTTTTAATTAGTGATAATAGCTATCTCACAGCCCATCACCCCTGAATATTAACTAAAGCAAGTCTCAGCTCTCCAGGTTAGTCACATTTTAGGATATGTAATTTAACTGAGGTACAGCCGACCAGTTCTAACTAGTCTTTCCTGAGATGCCACTAATATCACCATTCATCTCCTAATTCCTACAAAGTATCATCATTGGAAGGATGTAAGATCCCAGCAAGTAAGATCCTTTTGACTGCCAGGACCGGTTTGTCTCAGTGGATAGAGCATCGGCCTGCGGACTGAAAGGTCCCAGGTTCAATTCCAGTCAAGGGCATGTACCTTGGTTGCGGGCACATCCCCAGTAGGGGGTGTGCAAGAAGCAGCTGATCGATGATTCTCTCTCATCAATGTTTCTAACTCTCTAACCTTCTCCCTCTCTGTAAAAAATCAATAAAATATATTTTAAAAAAGATCCTTTTAACTAAAATTCAAAATATATTGGACATAAAGATACTTAAGATCAAAGATTTGTTCACTTTTTTCCATAAAGCAGTATTCTCATTTGTTTTTAAAATCTTCACTTTTTAGACCAAATAGTTAAGAGTTTAGACACTGTCTATTTAAATTCTAGCCAGAAGGAACAATGGGAAATAAAGGTTAATATTACACAGTTGAAATTTGCTCTAAAAATATTTACAATAACATCTATGGTTGAATAATCTACTAACAAATCTCACGTTCACTAAATTTATATCAAGGTTTTGGGCTGTTTCAGGACGACTTTTTATTTAATAATTATGAATATGCAAATGCATTAAGAGTTTTAGCTCATACCTGGAGAACTGGTTTCACTATCTGTATCCATAGCAACTTCTTCATAGTTATCATACTGATAAATGCCTCCTCCACTATCAGTTGGTTGCTTATCTAAGGATCGTCTCAGGTCGGGATCTGAAGACTAATTACACAAGATATTTAATTTTACAATATTTTCTTAATCTATTCTTAGAATAGAAATTATAAAACAATTAATATTTTTTTTTCTAGGAAACAGTATCAAAACTCATGGTGCTCCAGTTAGAGCTTCCTATCACATCTGATTTGGGAAATTCATTGTACATGACAGGAAGTTGGTAATTGTCAGATAAAAAATGGAAGCTATCAGGGACTATCTAAACATTTTAATAAAATGAAATCCTCCATAGTTAGCTGAGCTACTAATTACCTATCCCATATAATAAAAGGCTAACAGCAAATCAACCTAACAGCGGAACAGTTGCTATGACATGCACTAACCACCAGGGGGCAGACACTCAATGCAGGAGCTGCCCCCAGTGGTCAGTGTGCTCTCACAGGGGGCCTGTCACTCAGCCAGAAGCTGGGCTCATGACTGGCGAGCAGCGGCAGGAGGCTCTCCCACCTCTGCGGCAGCACTAAGGATGTCCAATTGACGGCTTAGGCCCGTTAGTCAGACATCCCCCAAGGACTCCCAGACTATAAGGCACAGGCCAGGCTGAGGGACCGCACTCCTGCCCCTTGCCAAGTGCCTGAATTTCGTACACCGGCCTTTAGTTCCTCTATAAAATGACAACCAAAATCTTTAATACTTATGGCCTTTCCCAGTATAAAAAAAATAGACTAGAAAAGCCCTGACTAGTGTGGCTTAGTTGGTTGGAGTATCATCTAATGTACCAAAGGGTCACAGGTTCAATTCCCAGTCAGGGCACATACCTTGGTTGGGGATTCAATCACCAGTTGGGACGAGGACAAGAGACAACCAATTGATGTTTCTCTTTCTCTTTCTCTCTCTCTCTCTCTCTCTCTCTCTCTCTCTCTCTCTCTCTCTGCCTCCCTCCCTCTCCCTCTCATATTCTCTCTATCAAAGAAAAAGCATGTCCTCTGGTGAGAATTAAAAGAAAAAAAAACCTAAATAAATTCAAGTGTAACATCATCAAAACTGTATTTAGATTGTTTCCAAAAAAGTTACATTTTAGCTATAAACTAATAGCTGAAAACTAGAAACTCTTGGTTGATCTATTTGCATATTTTCTTTTTTACTTCTTACAATGTCACTCACAGAGATGGTTATAACAAACTAAAAATTAGCAAAACCTATACAGATGGATATAGGAGTAATGTGCAAATACAATATTTTTCTCTAAATGAAGATTCTATCAAAGTGTTTTTGAGAAGTTCAAATTTATAAATTCCTTGCTTAAGAAAATGGAAATCCTGACTCCCTAGAATTAAAGAGCTCTTACTCTTAATAGCACCTCTATTCTTCTTAGTACATTCACAAGTGTAGTCTCAGAGCTCAGAGTTCTAAAAATTATCATGATAATACCACTAGATCAATATCAAATTTCCGATATACCTCCTGACACCATCCATAAAAGAGAATTAGTCATTCAGTCATTATCAATGCTTCATATATACTAAAGCCTCACAAATGCTTGATAACTAAACAGCCACTAAGGTGCCCACGGCTGGCATGGCTCAGTGGTTGAACATCAACCTATGAACCAGGAGATCACAGGGTTCAATTCTCAGTCAGAGCACATGCCTAGGTTTGGGCTCAATCCCCAAGAGGGGGCGTGCAGAAGGCAGCCAATTAATGATTCTCTCTCATCACTGATATTTCTCCCTCTCCCTTCCTCTCTGAAATCAATAAAAATATATATATAAATAAATTTATAAATAGCCACTAAGGCTATTACTATATGATTATTTAACTTTCTTTAAAATAGTCTACCCATTAAGCATGACACATTTCTAACTCTATATTACTAAATAATGAAAAATCAATGAAATTCTGCCCCGTACTTAGGTAGCAGCCATTTTAGAAAAGTCCTCACTACAATTTAGTGATCCTACTTTCATTTAACTAGAAATGATAAAAAAGCTAAATGTAGGATTTGCTAACCATGATTTTAGTATTTTTTATTTCTTCTATTTTCAACATCTATAACTATAAAAGACTCATTTTCAATTACAACCTACCTTTCCTTCTCACCAAAAACAGTTATTTATATAACAAGCTGTATCAAGCACAAGAACTTTGTTTCTCAGTTGATTGAATCTATGCAATAAAATGGTAAGAACACTTAAATTTGAATAGTGCTTTGATTTCATATTCTTGCACTCCTTACTTTACTTCTTGACCGCCTCTTTCCACCAACCAATTTCATGAATCGATTGTACTGCTCTTCCTGATTTGAGAGATCTCGAATTTTTCTGATTTCTTCCTCTCTTTTCCTTCTTTCTTCTTCTTCAGCTTGTTTCCGCAGTTCCTCTTCTTTCAGTCTTTCCTGTTCTTTTTGTTGTTGTAGTTTTTTCCATGCCTTTGTTTGCTGCTTCCTCAATGCTTGTTTAGCTTTAAATGAAAAATGTAGAAACATCAGTCTCTAGGAGTTAAAATATTCTAAAGGATAAAATAAAACAAGAGCTTTAAAAATAATTTTCATTAAGCCATATATACACTGAGTGGCCAGATTATTATGATATGAACACATAATAATCTGGCCACTCAGAGAGAGAGAGAGAGAGAGAGAGAGAGAGAGAGAGAGAGAGAGAGAGTGTGTGTGTGTGTGTGTGTATTTTAGAGGCCTGGTGCTTGAATTCATGCATGGGTGGGGTCCAGCCAGCCTGGCCAGAGGGAAGGGGACATAAGCGGTTGGCCAGCCGGCCTGCTGGTCAAATTCTTGGTCAAGGGGACAATTTGCATATTAGTCTTTTATTATATAGGCTATACATTGCGTGACCCAATTATGTGTTCAGAGATCATAACAGATTATGATGATCTATGAACGCATAATAATCTGGCCACTCAGTGTACTTCTCTTGAGTACCTCATTTATTTGATATCAAAGCTACTATAAATCGTGCACCTGATAATCAGTTTTCCCCTTTGCACTGGCTGAAGCTCAGGGCAAATAGGTGGTTGATCTCCAGCGAAAGTGGCCAGATTATTATGCATTCAGAGATCATAATAATCTGGCCACTCAGTGTAAATATATGTAGCTATTCCTCAGTTCTTTTTACATAGGATTGTCCTCCATTCAAAGCTATATAATTCTTCATACTCAAAACTTTCTGACTTAAAATCTAGACACTATACTGATATACAAAACCATTTTTAAAAATTTAATAAAAATGATCACCTGTAGTGCTAACTTTTTTGGCCGAATGTGTTTTTGTACTGGTTTTAACTTTTTGCTGTACGGTTTTCATCTTAGTCAATTTTTCTTTGCTTTCTTTCATCACCTGCTGTTCTTTTTGTTGCCATTTTTTACTGGCTGACTGAAGAGCCAAAAGACGAAGTTGTAGTTCAGATAGTTCCTCTTCATCTTCTCCAAGTTTCTTTAAAAAAAAAAAAAAAGTTGCAATTTTTAAATTTAAACATTTCACCAAGTCAAATCTTTTATATGATCAAAATTTAATGTTAGTTGTAAGGAAATATAAATAAAAGAAACAAGATTACTTACCATAGCCCTAGACCCTAATTTAGTCCCTATAATAAAAATAAAAGATCAATTTGTATGTATTCATGTGTAGGGTTAGAGGAAAAGGATACAACTGATGAAACAGGATAATATTAAAAAAGGCCTGGCCCATGTAGCTCAGTAGGTTGGGCATGTCATATGCATCAGGAGTCAGCCAGTTCACTTCCTGGTCAAGGGCACATGCCTGGGTTGTAGACTTGATCCCCAGTGGGGGAGCATGCAGGAGGCAGTGATCAACGTTACACTCTTTAATCGATGTTTCTTTCTCTCTCTCTCCATCTCTCCCTCTCTGCCTCCTTTCCTCTCTCCCTCCCCTTCTCTCTAATAATCAATAAATTATTCTTAAAATATAAAAGGTAAGTTAAAGAAGGTTAGAGATTGGCATTTAACTGGGCTTTCCAAACAAAAAGAATAAAATTCTAGAAGGCAGAGCTTAAAAAAAAAAAATTCAATCCAGGATCCAGGAGAGATAAGGAATGAAGAATAAAGTGATCATCATGTGAGTAATAGAGAACTGGTACACTGAAAGTCAAGATTCAACGTTGCAAACTTTAAAAATATATGTATTTTATAATTGTATAGTGTTGAAAAATATGTAAAAACTTGCTTATATTTGAACATTACATGTGCTAAACCTATAAATATTTATCTGAATATTTAAAACTAGAGGCCCAGTGCACAAAAAGTCATGCAGTCAGGGGGCGGGGGGGGGGGGGGGGGTCCCTCAGCCCAGCCTGAGGCTTCTTATAGTCTGGGACTCCTCAGGGGATGTCCCACTCCCTGAGGGATTGGGTCGAAGCTGGCAGGTGGACATCCCTCTAGCACCCCAGGAGCTTTTGGGGGATGTCCAACTAATAGCTTAGGCCCGCTCCACATGGGGAGTGGGCCTACCTAAGCCGTTAGTCAGATATCCTTACTGCTGCCACCGCCGCTGCACTGGCCAGCCATCAGCCAGCTTCTATCTGAGCTGCGCTACCCCTGTGGAAGCACACTGACCAGTAGGGGCAGCTCCTGCGTTGAGCGTCTGCCCCCTGGTGGTCACTGTGCATCATAGCGGCCAGTAGTTCCCAGTTGGTCTGCTGTTAGGGTCAATTTGCATATTATCCTTTTATTATACAGGCTATTTTAAACACCCAAGACCATTTTTCAGAAAAGCTAAAGCAGGAAGACAGTTTCAGAGCAAATCAAAAGTCTAAGACTTAAAAGGTCAAAGATCACTTATCTAATAACTTTTTTTTAAAAAATACTAGTATGTTCTTATTGATTTCTAGATAGAGAAAAAGGGAGAGGGAGAGAGAGAGAAACATCTATGAGAAAGACACATTGATCTGCTGCTTCCTGCATGACCCCTACTGGGGATCAAGCCCACAACCAGGGTATGTGCCCTAACCAGGAATCAATTCACTGAGCCACACCACCTGGGCTCAAATAACTTTTTATTATAGGTGAATTGCAATTACATTTTGCTAAAACCCAATTAAATTATTTAATTCTTAAGCATAAGGAAACTAATTCTTATATCAACTACATGAACTATTATAAATCCCTAACTGAACTACCATTACTTCAGTTTATACAAACCAGGATATAATTACCTTTCTCACTATTTGGAAATAAATGTAAAAAATGAGTTTTAAAATTATTATGATTCTTTTTTACTCTATAGTCACTTAAACATACCAAATTCTACTGATTAGTACTAAAGTTCTAGAACTATGCTGTCCAATATAGTAGCAATGAGTCACATCTGGCTGCTTAAATTTAAATAAACAAAACTGAATACAAAATTAAGTTCCTCAGCCACAATAATCATTTCAAGTGTTTAACAGCCACATGTGGTTAATACCTACCATATTAAAGATAACAGATATAGAACATTTCGATTATTATAGAAAATTCTATTAGACAGTGCTGATCTACAGAGTTTAAAATAAAGCTATCATCACTGTCCCATTGAAACTTAAAAGTCTTTAATTACTTTTTGCAACTACTCCTTTTAGAATAAAAGAAAGAAACCACTGATTCTACGGTGCAACTATATGCTATTTAAAGGAGCTATTTGATCAGCAAGGGCAATGAACTTCATTCAACACTTTGCTCTGACATTTAAGTCCTATGTAACTATAGGCAAGTCACTTAACCTGTATAATGTCAACTTACTTTATAAAACTGCTGGGGAGATATTCAAAAACATAGACACATATATATGCATTAATGTGCATGTGTTCCGTGTGCATATGTGTGTGTATCTGTTATATTATCATCCTTAAATTCAGGACCACCTCTCTCCTAAAGCTCCTAGGCTCTTTGCATCATTACCATTTACTCATAAAAACTAGCTGAAATATTAAATGCAGCTATTTCCAGATCTCTAATTCAACAACAACAAAAGACTTGGATTATTAACTACCTATTAAATGTTAAACACAGTGTTTGATACCTCTGTATTTTATCCTGTGGAACCTCACAACAAACCCAGAGAACAGATGACATTAAATTCATTTTGTAAAGAAGAAAACCAAAGGCAAGCAAAGGCTAACACAAGATCAGTCAGCTGCATAGCCAGCGTGCCTCAGTGGCTGAGCATTGACCAATGAACCAAAAGGTCCCAGTTTAATTACCAGCCAGGGCACATGCCCAGTGTGGGGCATTGCATTGCAGGAGGCAGCCAAAAGATTTGTCTAACTCTGAAGCTTTCCCACACAGGCTAATGCCTCCCATAATTAAAAAAGAAAATTATCTGGATGAAAAATAAGTTTCAACAAATGAAGAGAGCATCTAAGGAAATAAATAACACTTCAATTAAACACGATTTAATTGAACCCAGTGGAAAAATACTCTAAGATGTCTGTCCAGATTTTCTTATCTTTAAGCTTATGTCCAAATAAAGATATCACAATGATGAAAGTAAATTAGTGGAAAGCAAGACAATTTCCCTTTTGAAAGAACAGAGTAAAGCAGTACAACAGTCAGTCTTACAGAGCTATCCAATTCCACAAGTAGTATCTTACCTTTTCGGATAGGATATCTGAGGCACTAAGTCGTCTTGCTAAATTTTGTTCCTTATCTTCTAATCCTTTAAAACAAAACAGCATACTTTGAGGGAGCGATAATGAACTTAAAATAAGTGCTATATAATGTTTGATATTATTTATTTTAAAGGTTCTCATATTAATCTCTCAAGCAAAAGAATATTGTTAGAGAAAATTAAAATCTGACAAAAATTCTCACATAGGTCTCATTTCTAAAAGTTAGGAAGCTAGTGGTTCAAAATATTAAATTATAAACTAAAAGCCAATTTTGATAAAAAGATTTTTAAATGAAAAATAATTATTATAAATGAGAATTATAGAAGTACACAAGCAAAGCTTCATTATAAAATATATAATACACAGATAAAATATAATTAATTCAGACCTCTAAATGAAATGAACACATTTAAGATTGTATTGGATTTATACACCACAGAAATGGTCCTCTATCTAGAAAAGCATCAGCACAAGTACGTTAAGTACCAATAAAATTAAATCCAATTAATAGTTTTCCAGAATTCTAGCCTTGGGCCCACATTTCTGAAAAAGTTCTTTACAAAATCTTATTTATGCATTATCTGACCTATAATTTCTCAATACTAAAGTTACGCATAATAAAGTAATAGTATATTTACAATAGCATTGAGATACACCTCTGAAGCTAAAAGTCTTTCCTCAAGATGACACAAATGAAGTCTAAATCCAAGTTTAGTTTTCCCCCCCATCTGCTAGTGTTCCAAACCTTTTAACTTGATTGCCTATGACCTACTGGTAAAAGAACAATTTATTCAACAAATGGAGAAATTACTGAACAAGTACCCTAGACAAAGTAAGTAGAAGGAAAATCATCAAATAAGCTAAATTTAAGTCTTAATTTGAAAATGTGAATTTGTTGCAACATGACTGATACATTAGAAAATAATTTGAGCATAACACAAATTTCATGTTTACTTAAGTGTGATTTGTCTCCAAGAAACACTGAAAATGCATAAAACTAACCCTCTGGTGATCCAAGCCATGTAGGAATACATAAACCCCACAAACTTTGAGCATCTACCAACAACTTCAGTTCACTGTGTATGTTATCAGCTACACTCATCCTTATTTCTATTTTATAATATATTTTATTGATTTTTTATAGAGAGGAAGGGAGAGGGATAGAGAGTTAGAAACATCACCACCTCTTGCACACCCCCTACTGGGGATGTGCCCACAACCAAGGTACATGCCCTTGACCGGAATCGAACCTGGGACCTTTCAATCCACAGACCGACGCTCTAAACACTGAGCCAAACAGGTTTCAGCAATAAAAATATTTTTTTAAAATAAAAATAAATAAAAGAAATTCCAGATGTGTATGGTATCACAGAAACCCCAAAATTTCAAGATTAGTGAGAAAAACATCACTGAATATAGATCTCAAAGGTCATAATGATCCTTTGAGAATAGGTATAAAATAAATTATGCTAAGAATTTGCTCAAGAATCATTCAAAATAAAAATCAAAGTTCTTACAAGGTTCTGCATGATCTATCCCTATGATCTTTGACCTCTTCTCTCCCACTATTCTTCCCCCTCACTCTTTTTTTTTTTAATGTTACTAATTTTTAGAGAGGGGAAGAGAGGGGGATAGAGAGATAGAAATATCAATGAGCTAAAAGCATCGAATGGCTGTCATTGGTGATCAAGCCTGTAACCCAGGCACATGCCCTCACTGGAAGTCCAACTACCGACCTCTTGGTTCATGGATAGATGTTCAACCACTAAGCCATCAAGCTGGCACTCTCTCTTCTTCAGTGGCACAGGCCTCCCTGATATTCCCCAAATAATCCAGGTAACCCTCTGCCTTAGACTCTTTATTGTAGTTCAGTGATTTTCAGCTGGGGTGCCACAAGAATTCTTAAAGCATGTGATACCTAATTGCTTAGTCGGGGGCACTAACCTCTTTTCCTTTAGATTGTCAAAACTCAACAACAGCCATTCTGTATTAATTAACCAAAATTATACATATTTTATCAGATCAGCAAAAATATATTTTCTGATGTGCTGCAGAATTTAATAATTAGTTTATGTGTGTCATGTGATGAAAAAGACTGAAATATGCTGTCCTAGTTCAGTGATTCTCAAACTTTTGGAGGTATTAGAATCAACAGGAAGGTTATAAATATAGATTGCTGGGCCCCACTTCCAGAGTTTCCAATTCAGTACCTGGAGCAGGGTCTGAGAGTCTGCATTTCTATAAAATTCCCAGTTAATGCTGGTACAAGGACCACAGTAAAAGAAAAGAAAACATCATTGCTTTAGCTATTCATTCTATTTGCCTAGAAAACTCTTTCTCCTGGTATCCATTTGGCTATTTCCTCAGCGTCTTCAAAACTTCTGTGTTTAAATCTCACCTTCAAATTCAGGGCCCCTAATCACTCATTAATACCACAACCTGGCCCTAGCTGATTTGGCTCAGTGAACATATCATCGGCCTATGGACTGAAGGATCCCAGGTTTGATTCCGGTCAAGGGCAAGTACCTCAGTTGCAGGCTCCTCCCTGGGCTCATGCAGGAGGCAACCAATCGGTGTATTTTTCTCACACTGATATTTCTCTCTGTCTTTCCTTCTCTTTTCCACTATCTCTAAAACTCAATGGAAAAATATCCTTGGGTAAGGATTTAAAAATAAAAAAATACTGCACCCTGTACCTGCTACACCATCCTACTTTACCATCTAAAGTTTCTCTCTAAAACTGTTATTTATTGCCTCCTTTCTAAAATGCAAGAACATGAAGGCATAAAATATTGACTATTTTGTTCAGTGATGTAGTTCCAAGAGCCTGAAATAAAGTGCTCCATTAATTTTTGAATGAATGAAATGAAAAAAAAAGAATAAAAATGAAACATGAATTCCTCAATTAGCTCAATGTAACCTTATCATGAGTAGTTTCAGTATTCTAGTAAGGATGGAAAAGCAGACTGCACTAGGTTAAGAAAACATAAATAGTAAAACGAAAAGAGTCAGCAAACACTCGCTCTTTCCAAAAGTCTGGTTAAAAAGACAAGTTAGCCGAAACCGGTTTGGCTTAGTGGATAGAGCGTCGGGCTGTGGACTGAAAGGTCCCAGGTTCGATTCCGGTCAAGGGAATGTACATTGGTTGCGGGCATATCCCCAGTAGGGGGTGTGCAGGAGGCAGCTGGTCGGTGTTTCTCTCTCATCGACGTTTCTAGCTCTCTATCCCTCTTCGCTTCCTCTCTGTAAAAAATCAATAAAAAATAATTTTTTAAAAAAAAAAGACAAGTTAAAGGAGAATGCTGGATGGGGAAGAGGGAATGTTTAAATTTTGGGATGAAACTCTAAAATATGATTATAATAAAAACCCATTAGGAGAAAGTGGTTAAAGATTAACCAAAATACACAGATAGAGCAAGGTCCAGAGAAGGTGGGAGAAGTTAAAGCCAGGAATACAGGTTAAAACAAAGTGGCCATAAATGAGAAGTAGTATCACTTTTTCAGAGTGAAGGAACTAGAGTGAAAATCAGTATATCCAAGCTAACAGTCAGGAAATGAGAAGCTGGAAATTGAATGAGATCACTTGAAGTGGAGGTAAACTCAATAGGCTGACAATAGAGATAAAGGCTGAGTAAAAGCCTGAAAAATGATGGCTTAGAAGAGTTGAAATGAAAAAAAGAAGAAAGAAAAGATGACCAACAATTTTGAAGGTTTGATTGCAGAGCTGAGTCTTGCTGAAGATTGGAAGAGAAAATGCATAAGTAGAAATACTGTAACTTATAGATTCAGATAAGTTTTATTATTTTTAGTTTTTACCCAATAACTCATTTATACTGCTGCAAGTTATTTTCCTAAACAGATACATGATCTCATCATTTTCCTGTTTAAAAATATCTGACTGCGCCGAAACCAGTTTGGCTCAGCGGTAGAGCGTCGGTCTGTGGACTGAAAGGTCCCGGGTTCGATTCCGGTCAAGGGCATGTACCTTGGTTGCGGGCACATCCCCGGTAGGGGGTGTGTAAGAGGCAGCTGGTTGGTGTTTCTCTCTCATCGACGTTTCTAGCTCTCTATCTCTCTCCCTTCCTCTCTGTAAAATATCAATAAAATATATTTCAAAAAAAAATATCTGACTGCCCACTTGATACTTAAAGAAACTCTAAATTCTTTAGGAAGCCCTGGCCTGATAGCTCAATTGGTCCTCATTCCCAATCAGGGCACATATGATAATCAGCCAATGAATGCACACGTAAGTAGAACAACAAATTGATGTTGTTTTATTCTCTGTCTCCCTTCTTCTCTAAAATCAATAAATCAGAAAAATAAATAATAAATTCTTTCACAAGATATTCAAGGCCCTTCATTATCCAATCTCACATATCCTTTTGTAAATTCATATCTAACCACTCTTACAAATATACCATGTAGCCCACATTGCTTTTAAAAGATCTGTAACTTCATCTGCTTATTCAGTTCATCTGACTTCCCAAGTGGAAAAATTCCAACTTATTTTTAAAGACATTCCATAACTATGAAAACTTCCTAAACCCAAGTAAGATTTTTTTTATCCTTCCTCTGTGTTACTGCAGGATTCCATACATAAATTTTTATTATACTCTATGGTACTTACATGTGTCTTTTCTATCCCACTGGATTACACTTTTCAAAACTGTCTTCTGGAATCATGGTATTAAGGGGGGGGGGGGGGGAAGGGGCGGGGATTTTCCTAAGAATGTTTAACAAATCAGTCACCTCTCAGGTTTTCAACAAACTTTATACCAATATGGATGGCCTTAAAAACTTCAAATATAAAGTGGTCTGAGAGCAGAAGTCCACTCAAGTGCCTGACATCAGCAAAAGCAAACCCGATCTGGGAAATCCAACTTGGTGTCAGGCCTCAAAAAACTCCCACCAAAAAAAAAAAATTTCATAAAAAAATGAGCGACTCATTTAAAAAAAAAAAAAAAGAAGAAGAATCACCAAGTAATCAAGAAAGGGAAGTGCCAAACACAAGAAACAACAGAGACAACAAACATCAGAAATCAAACCCACAAAGACCTCAGATACAAGAAATTAGCAGCAATGGTAAGCTATGTATACATATAATACCTTAATACATTTTTTTAAAAATTAACACAATGGATTCAATTAAAAGATTTTTTAAAAAAAGAAATTAGCAGGCAAAGGGGAGAATCAAAACAAAACAAACCCACTGTTAACATGTTTAAAGAAATAAAGATAGGGGTGAATTAAAAATGGCAGCAGAGTAAGTGGATGCTGCACGGACAGGCTCTCAGTAACAAAATGGAATTACAAGTAAAATACAGAAAAACTTCCTGAATAATCAACAGAAAACTTTAATTAAAGAATCCTGATACCCGAGTTCTGAAAGAAGAAACCACACAGAGACTGATTTATTTTGTACTAGAGGCCTGGTGCATGAAATTCATGCACAGTGGGATGGAGGGGGAGCAGGTGGTGGTGTCCCTCAGCCTACCCTGCACCCTCTCCAATCTGGGACCCCTCGTGGGCAGTCGGACATCTCTCTCACAATACAGGATTGCTGGCTCCCAACTGCTCGCCTGCCTGTTTTCCTGCTTACCCCTAACCGCTTCTGCCTGATCACCCCCAACCACTCCCATGTGCTGACTTCAGTGCTGACTGAAGTCTAACTGCTCCCCTGCCGGCCTGTTTACCCCCAACTTCCCTCCTCTGCCGGCCTGGTCACCCCTAACTGCCCTCCCTTGAAGGCCTGGTATCTCCCAACTGCTCTCCCTTGCTTGCCTGATCACTCCCAACTGCCCTCCTTTGCAGGCCTGATGCCTCCCAACTGTCCTCCCCTGCTGGCCATCTTGTGGTGGCTATCTTGTGTCCACATGGGGGCAGGATCTTTGACCATGGGGGGCAGCCATCTTGTGTGTTGGAGTGATGGTAAATCTGCATATTACTCTTATATTATATAGGATAGTGTAAAAATAAATAAAAAATTTTTTTTAAAGAAAAGAAATAGATATATTTGAGAAAATAAGCAGAGAGCCGAAATCATTCTGGCTCAGTGGATAGAGCATCGGCCTGCGAACTCAAGGGTCCCAGGTTCGATACCAGTCAAGGGCATGTACCTTGGTTGTGGGCACATCCCCGGTGGGGGGTGTGCAAGAGGCAGCTGATCGATGACTCTCTCTCATCGATGTTTCTAACCCTCTATATCCCTCTCTCTTCCTCTCTGTAAAAAATCAATTTAAAAATATTAAAAAATAATAAGCAGAGAAAAGAAAACTATATAGAATGAGCCAAGTGATCTGAAAACAAAATAAAAATAAAACACTAAAATAAAACCTGTAACTGAAATTTAAAATTCAATAGGTAGGCTTAAGGCTGATCAGACACAGACACAGATAAAGAGATGATCAGTGAACTAAAAGATATAGGAAATGGCATTTCAGAGACTGTAGCAGAGTTATAAAAAGATAAGAACTTAAGAGAAATTAAGGGGAAAAGAAGATAAAGTTAGATGGTTTAATACAATACACATCTACATGGTTTTGGAAAAGAGAAAGGCACAGTATTTTAAGAGAGAACAATTTTTCAGAATCAATAAAAACAAAAAGCACAACATACCCCAAACTAGATAAATAAAAAGAAAACTACAATCAATACATTGTGATGTGTTAAACTACAGAATATTAAGACAAATTAGGATCTTTAAAGCAATCAGAAAAAGATCGGTTACCTTCAAACTAGAAATTAAGATAGATGATTTTCAGAATCAATAATGAAAGCCAAAAAAAAATATCTTCAATATGTTGAGCCCAGCTGGTGTGGCTCAGTGACTGAGCATCGAACTATGAACCAGGAGGTCATAGTTTGATTCCATGTTGGAGCACATGCCTGGGTTGTGGTCTAGATCACCAGTGAGGGCATGCAGGAGGCAGCCGATCAATGATTCTCTCTCATCCTTGATGTTTCTCTCTCCCTCTCCCATCTTCTCTGAAATCTTTTTAAAATTTTTTTAAATGTTGAAAATATAATTAACCAACCTAGAATTCTAAACCTAGGAAAATTACTTTTAAAAGAGGGCAAACAGAAATAAGTTTTCCACCCAGCAAACACACATTAAAGGAATATTTTTAATCCTTACCTGAGAATATTTTTCCATCCATTGAGTGGAAAAGAGGGAGGGAGGAGGAGGAAGAAGGAGGGAGAGGGAGAGGGAGATGGAGAGGGAGAGAGAGAGAGAGAGAGAGAGAGAGAGACATCCTTGTGAGAGAGGCACATGGATTGGTTGCCTCTGGCACCTGCCAGACTAGGGCGGAAACAGAACCTGCAACCCAAGTATGTGCCCTTGACTGGGAATCGAATCTGAGGCATTTCAGTGCTAAAGGAAAAATTTTAAATGTATTTTAAGTGCCCTGGGGGAGTGCCTTGTGCCCCGGGGAAGCAGTGGGACCCAGGGGAGCCGTGGGGGGGGGGGGGCCTGTGGGACCCGGGGGAGCCCCTATGTTCATAGCAGCACAATTTACAATAGCTAGGATTAGGAAACAGGCTAGGTGCCTGTCAGCAGATGATTGGAGCAGAAAACTATGATACATCTACACAATGGAATACTATGCTGCCATAAAAAAAGAAGGAATTCTCATCATTAGCAGCAACCTGGATGGAATTGGAGAATATCATCCTGAGTGAAATAAGCCAGTCAAGGAAAGAGAAACACCACATGTCCTCACTCATTTATGGATAATAAAGAACATTATAAACTAATGAACAGAAAGATAGATACAGTGACAGTAAAGCAACAAGCAGACTGTCAAATGACAGCAGGGAGAGTAGGGTGATCTAGGGGAGATAAGAGATCAACCAAAGGATTGGTATGCACGCATATAAGTACAACCAATGGACACAAAACTCTGGGGATGGAGGGCATGTATGGAAGGGGGGGGGGACAATGGTAAGCAATGTACACATATAATACCTTAATAAAAAAAATGTTATCTTAAACATATCTGACTCTAGGCATAGAAGAAAGAATGAGCAAAGAAAATGTTAAATAGATGGGCAAAGCTAGGCAAATACTGGCCCTTGTATATCAGGGAGAGGGTTAATTTTAAACATTGATACGAATTCATGTTACAACTACTAAAGGATCCATTATAATAACAGAAACTTAGTAACTAACCTTCAAAGTAGTACAAAAAGTTAGTATACAAAAAATAATCAAGAGTCCAAGAAAGAAAAAACAAAGGAAATCCAAGTATCAGTAATCATGAAAAAAAGGGGTATGAACTACATGTTCTAGTTAAAAGACGAAGACTATCAGACTAAATTACAAATGAAATCCAGCTCTATACTATGCACAAATGACATCTGAGACATGAGATATAGAAACACTGGAAGAATGAGAAATAGTATAAAAGCATTATCAAGAGAAAGATGGTGTGGCTATAAATACAGACAAAAATAGCCTTTTAGGCAAAAACATTATAAAGGTCACTACATGATATTGAGAATAATGAGTCAATTCCCCAGCCTCAAAGTACTTAAAGCAAGCACTAAAAAACATTAGAATAGTGGCAGGTTTTAACAAACTTTGCAGTAACAGATCAAGCAGATCAGAAATGAAGATATGAACATAAAAATAGCTTACTCTAACAACCCATATGTTTCTTTCAAACATATACATAACAGTTTTAAAAATCTGTCATATGTTAGAGTCTAGCCAGTGTGTGTGTGTGTGTGTGTGTATTAGAGGCCCGGTGTATGAATTCGTGCATGGGTGCAGTCTGGTCAGCCTGGCCAGGGGGAGGGGACATGGGTGGTTGGCCGGCCTGCCTGCTGGTAGAACTCCTGGTGGATGGGACAATTTGCATATTTATTATATTGCCTTTTATTATATAGGATATACACTGAGTGGCCAGATTATTATGTGTTCAGAAATCATAATAATCTGGCCACTCTGTGTATAGATCTCATTCTCTGACAATGTAATTAACTTAGAAATCAGTAACAAAAATACAGCTAGAAAACCTATATGTTTGGAAGTAAAGCACTTCCAAATAGTTTACAGATTAAAGAAAAAGAGTTTTTTAATATGTACAACTGAATTTTAAAAATTTACACATTACAAATTGAGATGTAACTAAAGTAGAAATTTCATAGCCCAAAAGGATCTTAACAGGAGAGAGGCTAAAAACTAAGAAATTTTAAAAGCTATAGAGTTACTTCTGGGGAATTTTTTTTTTAAAGGGGAGAGTTCATTTTATCACTGCTATCCATAATTTTTAAAAAGGTAAGAGAGGCCCTAGCCCAGTGGTCAGCAAACTCTCATTAGTCAACAGGGCCAGATACCAACAGTACAACAATTGAAATTTCTTTTGATAGCCAAATTTTTTAAACTTAAACTTCTTCTAATACCACTTCTTCAAACTAGACTAGCCTAGGCTGTGGTATTTTGTGGAAGAGCCACACTCAAGGGGCCAAAGAGCCACATATGTTTCGAAAGCCACAGTTTTCCCCAACCACGGCCCTAGCCAGTTTGGCTCAGTGGGTAGAGCGTTGTCCTGCGGACTGAAGGGTCCAGGTTCAGTTCCAATTAAGGGTACATGCTTAGGTTGTGGGCTCAATACCCAGTAGGGGGCATGCATAAGGCAGCTGATCAATGATTCTCAACATTGATGTTTCTATCTCTCTCTCCCTTTTCCCTTCCAATCTGAAATCAATAAAAATATATTAAAAAAAAAAAAAAAAGTAAGCAAGTCCTAGATCGTTTGGCTCAGTGGATAGAGCATCAGCCTCCAGAATTGGTTCTGGTCAAGGGCACATACCTTGGTTGCAGGCTCCTTTCTGGCCTGGGCCCAGGCCCTGGCAGGGCCGATTCAGGAGGCAACCAATTGATATATTTCTCTCACATCGATGTTTCTCTCTGGCTTCCCTTCTCTTTCATTCTCCCTAAAAAATAAGTCAATGGAAAAAATATCCTCAGGTGAGGATTAACAAAAAAAAAAAAATTAAGAAATTAAAATAAATTAGTAAGGGATTCTTAAGAATAAATGTTTTAAATATTTTTAATTGATTTCAGAGAAAAAGAGAGAATCATCAATTATAAGAATCATTGATTCACTGCATGCCCCACACTGGGGATTGAGCCTGCAACCCGGGCAGTGCCCGACCAGGAATTAACTGTGACCTCCTGGTTCATGGGTCGACACTCAACCACTGAGCCACACCGGCCAGGTATCTTAAGAAAAACTGTCTGTTTGTTTTGTTAATTCTCATCCAAGGATATTTTTCTATTGATTTTTTAGGGAGAGTATTAGAGGGAATGATACAAACATCGATGTGAGAGAAACACATCAATTGGTTGCCTCTTGCACACACCCCAATCAGGACCCATGCTGGGGAGGAGCCTGCAACCAAGGTACGTGCCCTTGACTGGAATGGAACCCAGGACCTTTTGGTCCTTAGGCCAAATTGAGCCACTGAGACAAATTGGCTAGGGCATGAATAATTTTTAATAAACTTTATAACTTATAGGAAATGGACACATTACTAGAAAAACAGTTTATGTAAACTGCCTTAACCAGAAATAGAAAGAAATAGAACAGTCACAAAAGAAAAAAAAAGAAATAGAACAGTCAGTAGTTTAAAATCTTCCCAGAAAAAAACTCCATCCAGTCCCAGACACTTTTAACTAGCAATGATTCCAATCTTGAACTATTCCAGAAAATAAAAAAAGGAAACCACTCCCCAACTCATTTTGAACATCACAACCTTATACTACTAAAACTTGGCAAGCAAAAGATAGGTAAAAAAATTAAAGGCTTTGAACCCAGATGAAAAATTCTAAACAAAGCATTAGCAAACTTTTATTTATGAAGCTTTTAAATTGTCCGAAATTCAAGAACTCAAATGCCCCTCACTAGTAAATGGATAAACAAACTGTAGCATAGCCATATAATAGGAGACTCAGCAATAAAAAATAACAAACTGCTATTATATACAACCACATGGATAAATCTCAAATACACTATACCGAGTGAAAGTAGCTAGAAACAATGTAGGTAGGTGTGTACCTTAGCCAGAAATTGAACCCTCAACCTTTGATATATGAGACAACGCTTCAACCAACTGAACCACCCAATCAGGGTTACATGTAATTCTGAAAAAGCAAAACTATAAGGACAGTAAAGAAATCAGCAGCTACTAGGTGGGCTAAGGGTTTGGGAATTTAGGGACTGACTACAAAGTGGCATGGAGAAATTGGTAGAGGTTAATGAAACTGTTCCATATCTTAACTGGAGGTGGGTGGTGGTAGTTACCCAACTGCCTGCATTCAAAAAATTACATACATAAAAAATTTTTTACTTTATATAAATGATACATTTATAAAAAGAAAAATAAACAAATCAAATCCATGATGTATAAAAATGATATATCAATGAACTAGCTGGATTATCTCAACTACACAAGGGTAATCTAACACTACAAAATCAATTAACATAATCCACTACACTAATAAATTAAATAAGTATTAGATGCATGCTCTTCTCAATAATTAAGAAAAAAGATTTGATAAGCTTCAACATCCATTTCATGCTGAAAATCTCAAACAAGCAATAGGGGAAAGGGAAAAAGCAACTTCCTTTACCCCACAAGGGATAGTAGTACCTTGTTTCCCCGAAAATAACACCTACTTACAGGTTTCCTTCTGAGTGAAATATAAGGCATCCCCCCAAAATAAGGCCCCCAAGATTCAGTTTGTCTGGTTTGTGTTGACTACTACCGTACTACTGTACCGTATACAGGTAATAAATTTCCTTTATTTTCATTTAACAATAAATGTGTATCTTCCTCATGGAAAAATAAGACATCCCCTGAAAATAAGACCTAGCGCATCTTTGGGAGCAAAAATTAATATAAGACACTATCTTATTTTCGAGGAAACAGGGTACCTACAAAAATTTAAACATATTTAGTGGCAAATGTCAAAAGCATTCCCTTTAAGTTTGGGAACAAAGGTACCCACTATTACTTATACAAAAATTAAGTTTTTAAAAAGTTAGAATGAAGCCGAAACTGGTTTGGCTCAGTGAATAGAGCGTCGGCCTGCGGACTGAAAGGTCCCAGGTTTGATTCCGGTCAAGGGCATGTACATTGGTTGCGGGCACATCCCCGGTGGGGGGTGTGCAAGAGGCAGCTGGTCGATGTTTCTCTCTCATCGATGTTTCTAGATCTCTATCTCTCTCCCTTCCTCTCTGTAAAATATCAATAAAATATATATATATTTTTTAAAAAGTTAGAATGAAATAAACACCATCATTCAATGATATGACTGTCTATGTCAAAAGTGCAAAAATAAAAAAAATTAAAAATTAAAAAAAAGTGCAAAAATAATTCACAGATAAATTATTAGAATCATATCAATGAAGCATGCCACCAAAACTGGTAGTTAGGTTCCCCTTTAGAAATGGGAGAATCTTATACTTAACTAAAATGTTTAATTCCATTACCTTGACTGGATTCAGTAGCGTCAGATTTCAGGGAAAGTTGTTTTGTTCCATCCTTAACTTTTTTCAACCGGTTCTTATCTCCTGGTAAAGTCAACTTTTGCCTGAGTGGTTTTAATTCAAATGCCTGGAAAGTTTTGACCTGTGTTTTCTCCTCAGGAGCTAATTCTTTACTTGAGTCCTTTATAATACTGACATTTTCAGTGCTTGATTGGTCCTCAGAGTTCAATGTTTTTGGATCTTCCTGCACATTCTCTTCTTTACTACTCAAAGCTAGTTTTTCATCCTTATTGATGCATTCTAGTTCCAACTGTATTTGCTTATACTTCAAAAGTAAATCTTCAAAAGTTTCTTCCCCACAGTTTTCACTTTTTGATGAATAATTTTTTCTTGATGGAGATCTTCCAAAACATTTGGCTGAACAGCATATTAAGGAAACCAGTTTCCACAAATGTTCCAGTTAATATAACAAAAACACATTAAGTTAAAGATGAGTTGTCTCCCTTTTTCAAGATGAAGTGACATTTTTAAATTACTAAATTCCACTTTAATATATTATGCTACTAATGCCCACCTTCATTCTGTGCCCATATTTCAAATTTAACAAATATCCATATAAATAGTCCACTTACAAAATCACTGGTGTCAATTATTACCCATAGTATCCACAAGTATTCCATCTGGTTGGGTCATAACATCCTTATTTCTGTAGCTATCAGGAAAGCCCATAATGAGCTGATGTTAAGATTCCTTTCTGAAGCAAGAGGGGAGAGACTGAATGGTTTGTCAAAGATGTGGTTAATTTACACTTCAGATAATCAGGAGGAAAGTTTCTTCTTTTTAATTAGTTTCTCCTCATGTCTCAATTTTTAAAAAATAGATAAAAATGAACACTGACAATTAAGACTGATTTCTGAATAAGAAACATTTGCTTAAAAACTTAATACATAACAATCTTAGAGCTCATCAACTATACTAACATCTAACACATGCATAAACTAAGACAATGAAGGCAGTTCTATGACAAAAAAATAAAACTCTTAAATAGTATTCAAAAAGTATCTTTTAAACATTTTTCCCATAAATATAAGGATATTTTAACCGATTATTTTAGTTATTTTCTTCTCCAACATAGTGATAAACAAAGTATAACTTCTTTCTTGGAAATAGCTACAAAATTCCAAGCTATAATTTTTATTCAAAATAATTCATACACATGAGAATTGTTACACCTCTCTTTTCTAGCCTATAAATTAACAAATGTATTTAATGTGATTTTAATACAATGTCACTTATAGATCATTTGAATTGGCTAGCATATAGCATTAGTTACCAAATGTTTCTTCTGTTTAATAACTTATACAACAAGCAACTTGCAAAGTCTTTAAACTTCCCTAATGACCAATTCAAGAGTGGGAATCAACACCAAATATTTTAGAAACTAAACAAGAATTACAACTGAAAATCTTAATGGTTCTAGCAAAACTGTTTTGGTAAATATTCTCTGATCTCCCTTCAGAGCCCCATTTCTTGAAAGAACACTAGTGTCTCATTACCTGTCTTAGACACCCTTCAACACATGGCATCTGGCTTCTGCTGGCTGAGTTTATCCACCATATTTTCAAATACTTTTTACCTGACCTCTCTGTAGTGGTTCTGCAAACCACTTCTCTCTCGGCTTCCGTAACTTCATTCTCCACTTGTTTCCCTACATTTTTTCCCCCTTTAAGTTTTCTTAACTCCAGTAATGGTGCTCTCCATTACATAGCCTCTCTTTTAGTTTGAGCATTCTAATGCACTCCCATAGTTCTTCATACTATGAGAAGCTTGTCTTAAATATTTGGAGTTCTTCCACAAGCCATCCCCCATACTACTGCTAGACTAATCTAGAATATAATCTGGTCAGATCTCTTCCCCTTTTTGTATCTCACCAAAAACAGGCTCCAAAATCCTTATAATGGCATATAATGCCTTCATTAGACCTGTACTCCTTTTCCAATCTCATCTTTCCCGTGTTCATCACAATTCATGCATAGCTTTGTGTCTAGGTTTTTCTGTTCTTCAAATTGACCCCAATTCAAATGTCACCTATTTGAAGCCAGAAAATTACTTGCTACCCCAACGTTATGTATTCTTTGTAATTAACTACATTGGAGATGTAATTAACTGCATTTACATCTCACTTTTCAATGGAGCTACCTAAAAGCACAACTCCAGTAATTAAAATAGTAATGACATGTTAGAAACATTTGTAAAAGGAAGATTCAATACACTTAATAAATAAAATAACTAAAGGACAGAAAAATGAGGAAAAGCGAGTTATGATTTCAACTGACTAATCCTCAAGGCTAAATGAAATCTTATTTTATTTTTTTTAAATATATTTTATTGATTTTCCACAGAGAGGAAGGGAGAGGGATAGAGAGCCAGAAACGTCAATGAGAGAGAAACATGGACCAGCTGCCTCCTGCACACCCCTCACTGGGAATGTGCCCGCAACCCATGTACATGCCCTTGACCGGAATCAAACCTGGGACCTTTCAGTCCATAGACCAATGCTCTATCCACTGAGCCAAACCGGTTCTGGCTTATTTTTATTTTTATTTATTTTAGAGAATGGAAGGGGATCGAGGGAGAGGAAGAGAGAAACATTAATTTGTTGTTCCACTTATGTAGGTATTCATTGGTTGCTTCTTTTATGTGCACTACCTGGGGATCTAACCCATAACCCTGGCATTGATGACAATGCTCTAAGGGTTGAACAACTGAACTACCCAGCAGGGCTGAAATCTACTTCTGTCTATGCAGGACAGCTAAAAACAAACACTTAAAGGATTTAATTTTAAGCTGACCAGGATGCAATTTCTAGCTGAAACCTGGTTTTAAAAACAAGCTACCTGTCAACCTTTACAACTACAGGTGAAAATAGAATGACTTTCTAATTAGAGATACTGGTCTAATATTTTAGCTCTCATCAGATTTGAAGGTTTAAAACAGTAGTCATTAAAGGAGACATATGCTACTGACTGACTGTCTATCACTAAGAAAAATTTAAAATGAATGAAAATGCCCTGGCCACTGGATGATGCTCCAATCAACTGTAGCTCAGTTGATTGGAGCATCATCCCATAGTCTGGAAGGTAGCGAGTTTGAGTCCTCGAGACATCAATGTTCCTCTCTCCCTCTCCCCATCTCTCAAATCAATTAAGAATACTGGGTATGGCTGGTATGGCTTAGTTGGCCAGGCATCATCCCATGCACCAAGAAGTGCGGGGCTCCATTCCCAGCCAGGGCACATACATGCCTGGGTTTCCAGCTCCATCTCCAGTAGGGGAAGTTCAGGAAGCAGCTGAATGATGTTTCTCTTCCACTCTCTTTTCTTTCTCTCTCTCTCTCTCTCATCAATTCTGAAATATTTTTTAAAAACCGGTAAGTACTGCCGAAACCGGTTTGGCTCAGCGGTAGAGCGGTCTGCGGACTGAAGGGTCCCGGGTTCGATTCTGGTCGGGGGCATGTACATTGGTTGTGGGCACATCCCCAGTAGAGGGTGTGCAGGAGGCAGCTGGTCAGTGTTTCTCTCTCATCGACATTTCTAGCTCTCTATCTCTCTCCCTTCCTCTCTGTAAAATATCAATTATATATATATATATATATATATATATATATATATATAATAAAATAAACAGTAAGTACTGCAGTAGGTAGGATTTGGTTTATTCTATTTCTTTTAAGCTACATCTAGCATACCTTAATCATTACAAAGAAAGAAGTTTAAAAAAAACACAAAAAAAACCACAACCACCTGTACTCATGCTGCTTCACTTCTGGATTATGAAAATGAACCACAGAAAAACACTTGTTCTTTCTGAATGCAAAATATGTAAAATAGAAATGTCATTATTATAACCACCAATGAAAATATGAATTAAACTCAGTACAATCTTGGTCTTAAAGAATTGAATGTGGGGGGGGGGGTGTGGAGATAGGTAAAGGGGTTAAGGGGAGATAACTGGAGGGGGTGTGTAAGGGGACATCTAATACTTTCAACAATAAAGATAATTCTTTTAAAAAGAAATTTGAATAAGTAAAATTTCACATTACTAATTTTGTTTGCTCATGTTATACAAAAGTGGCTGGGAATTATGTTTTTCTTCACAAAGCCTTAAAAGAATATCACCTCTAAAATAGATTAATGATACTTCATGAGAAAAACAATTAGCAGAGGATCAAAACAAGCATCCTTTTCTTAAATGCAGCATCCGTGAAAAGGAAAACATCAAGACAGCTCATTTCTAGTAAGTTAATAGAGAAATCAGACTGGTTTCTTTCTGTACATTTTTTTACAACTTCATATGGCTGTTTATTAATAAAAACATATGAACTTAATTAATAAAGGTATAAGGCAGAGGCCGAATTGATATTAAATGAGTGGACAGAAGGAAGGCAAAGGAAGGAGGTAGGGAAACCCACTCATCACCCCCTTTTCTACAGAACAATTTAAGAATAAACTTTTGAGTTCCCATAACCCTTTTTATGCACCTCAATTTGAACTTTTTATATTAAACTAATTATTTAACTTTGTCTCTCCAAAAAAAATTACACATTTCATTTTTTCTATTCTTAAAAAATACATACCACTATATATGCTTAAATACCTTTCTGTTCTTAGATTCAGAATTGACAATGAACAAATCCTTCGTTAATAAATATCTCAGGCAGGGGTTTTAACTTTTTAAAAAAATATATTTTATTGATATTTTACAGAGAGGAAGGGAGAGAGACAGAGAGCTAGAAACATCGGTGAGAGAGAAACATCAATTAGCTGCTTCTTGCACACCCCCCACTGGGGATGTACCCGCAACCAATGCGCATGCCCTTGGCAGGAATCGAACCCGGGACCCCTCAGTCCGCAGACCGACGCTCTACCACTGAGCCAAACCGGTTTCGGCGGACTTTAACTTTTTTGAAAAACATCCTCTCTGGCTTTAAGAGTTAAATATCTGATGAAACCGGTTTGGCTCAGTGGATAGAGCGTCGGCCTGCGGACTGAAAGGTCCCGGGTTCGATTCCGGCCAAGGGCATGTACCTTGGTTTTGGGCACATCCCCAGTAGGGGGTGAGCAAGAAGCAGCTAATCGATGATTCTCTCTCATCGATGTTTCTAACTCTCTATCCCTCTCTCTTCCTCTCTGTAAAACAATCAATAAAATATATATTTTTTAAAAGAAAAGAAAAAGTTAAATACCTACATGATTTTTCTCTGAAATAATCCTGGAATGTTCCTAATTCAAATTTTGGTTGCAGAAATAAGTTTTTACAAGGCACTAGCACCAGAAGCTAGCAACTTACCTAAACCTACATTTCTTGTCCCCTTTGTATCTTGAAATCTAAAAAAGACCATATAGCTCTAGTATAAAAATAATGTTGAGTGCCTTCCAAACAAATGTCATTATATGTAAGTTTCATATATAATAACTATACTAACAAAATCATTATTCCATTGAAATTGCAACCAATAGTAAAGGTGCCAAGTAAACTACTTTTATGTAGTTATCATGGAAATAAGCAAGACATAGTTCTACCAACTCATCACAAAATAGCAAAATTTCAGGTGACTCAGTATAAATATCGTGTAGACTCAGGAATGTTCAAGATAACGAAGAATAAGGTTAGATGAAACAAAAATCAGCTATTTTGCTTCTCAACCTCTCCACATCTCCACCCTCCCATATATCCCTACGGCTTCCCATATGTTAAAATTTTTAAATGCTGTTAAGTTTATACACTTCTCTTTCTGACCCAACCTGTCAGCACTAGGAATTATAAAATGTCCAAAAAGTAAACGTAAGAAACAGATAAGTTAAGGAGGTAAAGTTTCCCAAGAAGACATATGAATTTATAAATCCTCTGAATTAGCATAGTTGGTGAAGGCAAAATATGGTCTTTTGTCCCCACTTTAAAGGACACCGATATATAAGAACAAATCAAGAAAGGTCAAAAAACAAAATCACACACAAAAACGGTTAAGAATATGCAGAACGAAACTTCCTAGTTTACAATACCAAAGTGTAATACGACTTAAAAAAAAAACACACCATTCCCCAAATTGTCTACATATTATTCTTCCCTCCCTCTAACAACCCACGTTAACCTCACGTATAAAGTTTCTGTACCAGCAAAGACAGCTGCTAACAAAACGTGGGCTCCCGAGGGACTGTTACAAATCTGCTTCTAGACTGTTAGGTTCCGCTGGCCTGGCCCCGAACCATGACTCGGTAACGTTAAAAAAGCAATATATACCCAATAAAGCGATCTTTAAAAAAAAACACTGTACGGCAGGACGCACGGGAATCACCGAAGAACAACTTACTTTTAAGGAACAACTAAGCGGCTCCGGACGGTTCCGCGAAGTTACTCATCCCCCAGACCTAAGCAGTAACGACGCCCAGGGGAGACTGGAAGCGACACACCCAGGGCCGAGCGCCACGTTAAGGATACAGCTCTTCCGAGGTGGGGAGGGCTCCCGCCAGCTCTGGCCGCCGCTGAACCCGGACCCCGGCCCTCCGCCCAGAGGCGGCCTGCCCCCCGGCTTGCCTCCTCCTCGGTCACCCCCTCCACGACCCCGACTCCAGCGACTCCCGCCCCGATAAGGCCGGCCTCGAAAGCGGAAACGGTCCAGGGCGAGGTGGCTCCGCTCCCAGAAGGACGGCCGCGGGCTGCTCTCGGACAGCGAGCTCGACGGCATCCGCACGGAGGGCTGGTGAGAACGGAACGACTCTTTGGGTCGGTAGCTGCCGTGGCCCCGGAGGTGGCCCCGCTCCGACGCGTGCCGCGAGCGTGAGAAATTCCTCAGCAGCTGCTGCTGCTGCGAAGAGGACGATGACGACGAGGAGCCGCCGCCGCCGCCGCCGGATCCACCGCCCCGGGCCGGGTGAGGAGGCCTCCGCCGCGGGTACGGCAACAGCCCGCAGCCGCTGCTGCTGCTGCTGCTCCGGCTCCGTATCTGGCTGTTGTCGTCATCGCTGATCTCCCCGTCTTCCAGCTCCCCTTCTTCCTTGGGCGACTGGCCACTGGAGGCTGGGGCCGGGGGATCGGCGGTCGCCATCCCGAGAGCGGCGCCGTCCACACCGCCGGAGTCCCTCCGTCCGGGGAGCCGCCCGACAATCGCCTTCTTCCTCGGCGCCCCTTCTTTCCTAACGGGCCCGGTCGGCGCGGCCTTGCCCTGCTCGGACACCACCTAGCGCGCTGTGCTCCCCAACTTCTCTCGGCACCCCAGCTCTCTCTCTCTCTCTCTCTCTCGCCGGACCGTCGCAACCCCAGTTCCCTACCCTAGCGCCCCTTTGCTCCTCCGCGAATGGAGCTCTTCCGCCTCGCGAGAAAGGGGGTCGGAAAGTGGCCCAGCCCACGACGTCACTTCCTGCGGAAAGCCGGAAGCAAGGCCCTCCGTTTCCCGCGAGAACGATTTAAGACCACGCGGTGCTCAGTGGGATTTGTAGTTTTTTTTTCCTTGCCTGTTGTAGGGGCTTGTCCTCTTCCAGCCTACAACTCACACCCACCTCGGACTGGATTTGGGATTATCCGGGTGCGTGTTGGAATGGGCGGGTCTGTTCTTAATCTCGGCCTCGAGAGTGTATCCTAGAAGTGGGGGGGGCGGGGACGCGCATAATACTACCTCTTCCCCCTTTTTTTTTTTCTCCACGGACTGCTCCTAAAGAGACGCAGTAGGAGTCCCTCTCCCTTTGGGGGGCCAGGGAGGGGGCCGGGTTGTGTCCGCCATGTTGGTGGAGGCCAAGGACGGCGACGGGCGCTGCGGGACTGACGGCTCTGCGGGCTCCAGTCGGCCATGCTCATAAAGAGGGAAGGTTGATCCCTGCCCCCCCCGACGCACACACATACACACCCCTTGTGCCCACCCCGCCCCGCGACTCTGGCGGCGGGCCTTCCCCCGCCTCGCCGGCCCGGCGCCGCAGCCAGCGCCCGGGGACTGGCTCCCGACGGCGCCGAATGAGGGGGAAAGGGAAATGCCGACCAATTGCGCCGCGGCGGGCTGTGCCACCACCTACAACAAGCACATTAACATCAGCTTCCACAGGTAACCTGGGCGGGGAGTGGGGGTGAGAGACGGAGTATTTGCTTGGGCAGAAGGAACACGGGGGTTCTGCTGGTTCTAATAACTTCACTACCCTAGTGGGTATCAGGGAGGCATTGTATTTCCCCTTTGTGTGTTTCTCGGATCGGTCCAGTATTTCTCCCCTTGGGGGAAGGTGTACTTGCTTTATAAAATTTGCAATCCAAGTTCTGTATGGTGATGACTCCTTATAAAAGTGACAGCCGGATAGCTTAATTTTCTACTCTTTTCCTCCTGTGTATCAGACTGGTCGTGGCATCAATGACTCCATAAGAAATCTTCCTGCTCAAGTCGGCAATCACCTTCAAGCCTACTGTGTTCCCGTTAAAATCAGGACATTCTTCCCATCTAAATTGGCAGGGGAAGCATTTAGATTTCTCTAAGAGTCCCATACACTAACTCTGCAGAGGAATTGAGTCGTCATTGATGATAATCATTGACTTAAGCATTATTAATGAAAGTGCAAAAGATCAGCTTTCTATTCTTAATAAGAGTAATAAAAAGAAACTAGGTTCTTCCTTTGCTGGAAGAGTAATGAAAGTTCTTTATATATATATATATATATATATATATATATATATATATATACCGTATTTGCCGGCGTATAAGACGACTTTTTGGCCCTGAAAAATATGCCTCCAAGGGGGGGTAGTCTTATACAGCGAGTATATAACAAACTCTGTATTTTGAGTGGAAATGTTAGGGGGTCGTCTTATACGCCCAGTCATCTTATACGCCGGCAAATACGTATTTTTCAGGGCCAAAAAATCGTCTTATACGCCGGCAAATACGGTGTGTGTGTGTGTGTGTGTGTGTGTATAAAATTGATTTCAGAGAAGAAGGGAGTGTGAGAGAGAGAAACATCAATGATGAGAGAGAACATTGATAGGCTGCCTCCTGCACGCCCCTTACTGTGGATCAAGCCTGCAACCCACGCATGAGCCCTTGACTGGAATTGAACCCAGGATCCTTCAGTCCACAGGCTGAGGCTCTATCCACTGAGCCAAACCAGGTAGGGCCAATGGAAATTCTCTAGTTCTCTCAAATCAGAACTCTTGAAAGCACTTTGAACACTACATGAAATAGAGTAAATAAATGTTTACCTTCTCTGCAAGTGCCTGCCATGTGACTGAAGAAAAGAAGCATTAAAAAGCATTAAGTGTAGCCGAAACCGGTTTGGCTCAGTGGATAGAGTGTTGGCCTGTGGACTGAAAGGTCCCAGGTTTGATTCCGGTCAAGGGCATGCACATCCCCAGTAGGGGGTGTGCAAGAGGCAGCTGATCAATGATTCTCATCAATGTTTCTCTCTATCCCTCTCTCTTCCTCTCTGTAAAAAAATCAATAAAATATATATATTTTTAAAAAGCATTAAGTGTGACCAGTTCTGATTTTATATACCTCACAACTTAATACAATCATAGGATGTAGAAAATTATATCTTTGAGCTTTTCCCTACCTCATGATATGTTTGATTATTCCCTTATTAAAAGTTGCCACTTTAAAAAAAATATTTGTGATGTTTCTCTTTTCAACTACTTCATCAAATGTAGTGTTTTGTCCATCTGTCAAATGTGTACCAAGTTCTTATTTGCCTGACATCATGCTAGAGATCCAGGAAGTTATTATATTCTTGAAGTTTAGAATATAGTAAAAAAGAAAGAAATATAATTGCAGAAAAGACATTCAGGGAGAATTAACTTAATCTTGTAAAGTCAAAGAACACTTCTCAAAGGATGTGAAATTTCAAATGAGACCAAATGGTGACACAGTCTTGTATGCCCCTTTAAGGAATTTCTATTTTATCCATTAGAACTTGAGAAGCCATGGAAGGCTTTTTAAAAATGGCATGATTAAAAAGTCCTCTGGCTGAAATGTGGAGAAAAGTGTTATTGAAAGTGCTGGTTGAGCATCACCAAGAGAGAAATTCAATGGAAAAGAAGCTTGTTTAAAGAATGTTCACTTACCCACTGTTTCTTTTAAATAGAAATCTACACTATAGTGTCAACTGAACTACACAATGTATTTCTTTGCTGGCACAACCAACACTAGAATAGGAGAGGTGAGAGTTGATAAGAGAAAAAGCAGGAGCCTGCCTTAAAATAAGGGGGAATCCACCCAGTGGCCTAGAGTGGTACTCCCGGGAGGATGGAAAGAAGTGGACAGATCTGAGAAATATTAGAGGAGAAACTACTGTATTTTATTTGGAAGATGAGAAATAGGGAAGCATCTAGGACTAATAATATTGAATGTTTAATAAGAGTTACACAATGATACAGTAGCATGCATACTTCCTTTCCATGTTTGATTATTTCTTAAAAATTAACATTTTCATGTGTAACCCAAAAATGTAGGTCATAAAATAACAATAAAAATACATTTCACCAAAACCTGTTTGGCTCAATGGATAGAGCGTCGGCCTGCGGACTGAAAGGTCCCAGGTTCGATTCCGGCCAAGGGCACATACCTTGGTTGCCAGCACATCCCCAGTGGGAGGTGTGCAGGAGGCAGCTGATTGATGTTTTTCTCTCATCAATGTTTCTAACTCTCTATTCCTTTCCCTTCCTCTCTGTAAAAAAAAAAAAATCAATAAAATATATTTATTTTAAAATAATAAAAATACATTTCTATTTTATAAACAAACACTATGAACTAACTCCTAAGACATTGGTAGATTTACTTTATTCTCATATACAACTTACGTTGCCTGAATTTAACTATCTTCATTTTTTCTTATCTCAGTCCACTCAGGACTAGGTCTCCCAAATAATTTTCTGAAATTGCTCTTGCTAACATGAGTTGTCACTACTGTATTCCTTTCTCATGGCATGTGATCATTTCCTCCTTGAAATACTCTCTGCTTTTGAATTATTTGACACTAATTTGTGGTTTTCAGTTACTTCTGTAGCCTATCTTCCCTGCCAGCCCCTCTCTTTGTAAAAAAATGTCACCTGTTGCTGTGGTCTCAGTTAACATTTACTTGGTGATGCTTCCCAAATCATCTCCAGCCCAAATCCCATTTGAGTTCTAGACCTATATATAGGCCAAGTGTCTCAGTATTCCCCTGGCCTCTCCAGTTCTTCAGATTTATATCAAAACTGTACTAAAGAATTTGCTCTTTCCTCAAACCTATTCCATTTCCCACGTGCCTTTTCTCAGTAAATGAAAACATCATCACCCAGAAATCAGAAAGTCATCCTTCCTTAACTTCCTACCATTCCATTTCTACTCGATTACAGCATCCTCTTCACTGGTTCACTGCTTCCATTCATGTGTTCCTAAATGTTTAACAACAGAATCTCCAAGGAAGGGGGAAAGCCCTGATTCATAGTATTTGCCCTAATTCTATAATATAAGTACTCCCTGCATTATCTGGTTTCAAACTACCAAACTGACATCACTAATCATAACGTTGGGAAGAAATGTGCAGTACCACACTACTCTATATAGCATCTATACCATATAGACATAACAGATATATATAGTTTTAAGAATAAGAAAATGCCCCCAGCCGGTGTGGCTCAGTGGGTTGAGCATCATCCCATGCACTGGGAGGTCCGCCGGTTCAGTTTCTGGTTGGAGCACGTGCCTCCATTCCCAGTACGGGCCAATTGATGGTTCTCTCTCATTGATGTTTCTCCCTCCCTCTCCTGAAATTAGTAAAAAACTTAAAAAAAAAAATCAGCTCTAAATTGTGACTTATGGCTTGCCGATGCCATTTTGGATAAAGTTCAAAATTACTCCCTAACTTAGAAAGTTCTCTGGCATCATTTCATGTCATAACACTCTTCACTATTCCCACCCTAATCCCTCTAGCTAATTCCCGCTATCCTAAAGCCTCCTCACTAGGTTAGCTCTTCCAGCGTTATGGTTCCGTTCAACCTTGTACTTAACCTTTTTTAGAACACCCATAACAATTGTGATTATTTTCATAATAACAAATAACATGTATCTAGTATTTACCATAAACTGTCTCATTTAATCCCTAAAACCACACTAGATATCATTAAAATGGTACCTTATAGACAATAAAACTAAAGACTAAAAAGGTTGCATAACTTGCCTAAAGTTACCTAGCTGTTATGTAAAGTAACCAGGATTGACCCCCTGATTTGACTTGAGAGACAACAGTTCTCAGGCATTCTTTTCTATTGCATCAAGCTGTCCAATTCTCTATCCTCCCCATTACAGTATGACCTTAATAGAAGGTAGATACCATAAAAGTAGGTCAGTTTTATTTACCACTTGGGACAGTTCCTAGGGCATTTCTTGGAACATAAGGGAATTCAGCCATTTATTAAAGACCCAAGTCAAATAGCATTGCTTAAAATACTGAGTGATTTTTTTTCCAAACATCTAATGTTTCTGAAAGCCTAGTTTTATTATGGTGTAGACAAGCATATCCATCCGTTACCACTATGTTATTTTTTAAATACTTACAGGATGATTTATTATTTAAATTCAACTATGAGCTATATCTACCCCCTTTGAACATACTAAGAAAAATCTAACACATGCAAAATATGATTATGGAAAAATCAGTTATGTTTTGGGTGTGGTTTTTTTTCATGTATTGGGCTTAATGTCACAGGAAAGTCATAGTCTCCTGCCACCTGTGAAGAATAAGCCCCAGTCGCTGTTGGGTGTGTTATTCACAGAGGAGTCATTCTTCAGGCACTCTGCTCTCTTCACACCCGCCAAATATGTTTGTCATAACAAAACTAATGGGTACCCAGTTAAGGAAGAGAAAAATATAAGGGGCTGTCAAAATTAGTGTTAACTGTGTTCACTGATTTGGAAACATAACAATCAACATTCACATGTAACAACTTTGAGTTCAACTCTTTTTTTAGTTTGATTACCTAAATAAAACTGACCTACTTTTATGGTATCTACCTTCTATTAAGGTCATACTGTAATGGGGAGGATAGAGAATTGGACAGCTTTATAAATATTAGCATGAATTGGTTTCTGTGAAGTGTCTGGATATTGGAAATATAACATTTTTATGTAAATTAATGACACTTTAAAATGCTTTTATTGCCGAGGCCGGTTTGGCTCAGTGGTAGAGCGTCGGCCTGCAGACTGAAAGGTCCCAGGTTCGATTCCGGTCAAGGGCATGTACATTGGTTGCGGGCACATCCCCGGTAGGGGGTGTGCAGGAGGCAGCTGGTCGATGTTTCTCTCTCATCGATGTTTCTAGCTCTCTATCTCTCTCCCTTCCTCTCTGTAAAATATCAATAAAATATATTTTTTTTAAAAAAATAAATAAATAAATAAATAAAATGCTTTTATTGGTTTTAGGGAGAGGGATATAGAGATGAAAACATCAATGAGGGAGAAACATTGATCAGTTTCCTCCTGCTCACCCCCTACTGAGGATTGAGCCCTCAACATGGACATGTGCCCTGACCGGGAATCAAACCGGGGATCTCTTAGTTCATGGGTAAGCATTCAACCTCTGAGCCACACCGGCCAGGCTGAAGACACTTTAAGTCATCACCACTTAAAATTTGTTGTAGCCAAAACCGGTTTGGCTCAGTGGATAGAGCGTCGGCCTGTGGACTGAAAGGTCCCAGGTTCGATTCCGGTCAAGGGCATGTACCTTGGTTGCGGGCACATCCCCAGGAGGTGTGTAGGAGGCAGCTGATCGATGTTTCTAACTCTATCCTTCTCTCCTTTTCTCTGTTAAAAAAAAAATCAATTATATATATATAAAATGTTTTAACCATTTAGGTACAACCAGAACTGTGATAGTTGGAATTTGAGTTGCCTTTTTTTTTTTTTAAGGTTTCCTTTGGATCCTAAAAGAAGAAAAGAATGGGTTCGCCTGGTTAGGCGCAAAAATTTTGTGCCAGGAAAACACACTTTTCTTTGTTCAAAGCACTTTGAAGCCTCCTGTTTTGACCTAACAGGACAAACTCGACGACTTAAAATGGATGCTGTTCCAACCATTTTTGATTTTTGTACCCATATAAGATCTATGGTAGGTAATGACATATTTAAGCTAGATATAATATAGGCCTGATGGGAATAGCATAAAGAATGCTAAAGAGGTGGGTGGGGAGAAGGGGACCTAATATATGGTGAAAGGAGAAGATTTGGCTTTGGGTGGTGGGTGGGTGCAATATACAGATCTTGTAACATAGAATCCTACGCCTGAAAGCTATATGATCATATTAACCAATAGATTTTATAATAATTTTTAAAAAGAATGCTAAAGGAGATGATTCATGATAGAGATATATAGGATGTAGAATTAATAGGACTTGATGACTAATTGAATGAAAGTAATAAAGGAAACAAGGTTCCTCAGGTTTCTGATGTGGGCAAAAATTTCTGCCCACGTATTAAATCCTTGAATGGGAGCTATAACTGAACAATAACTACTAAATCTATTCAGGGGCTTAATACTTGGGAATATATTTTTATTAAGTAGGACCCAAGGTCTGAAATATTAATTGAACAAATAATATTTACCTACAAAAGAGGTCAAATAAGTATCACATAAATATCTAAATACATTATATTGGCCTTAGACAGTTACAAAAGATATTTATAGTCTCCATAAAATCATAATAATTTGGAAGGACCTTGGAAGTCCATTGTCAATTTCCAAACCAATGTTAGTATCTCTCTGGAGAGGGAAAACAAAAAGAAATAGGTGACCCAAGTTAAATCAACCACTTGAAAAACTATGACTACATGAGATGGGATGGTGATGTTTGCTATCTTTTAAAGTCAGTTTTTAAAAGAGAAATTTAAATACTCTTTAAATTGGACAAAATTTATTTGTGACAGTGCATAACTTATGTACAACCCTCTCATTTTATTTGGTGCAGAAACTCAAGTCACGGAATCTTCTGAAGAAAAGTAACAGTTGTACTCCAACTGGACCATCTAACTTAAAATCAAACATTAATAGTCAACAAGTGCTACTTGAACACAGTTATGCCTTTAGGAATCCTATGGAGGCAAAAAAGAGGATAATTAAACTGGAAAAGGAAATAGCAAGTTTAAGAAGGAAAATGAAAACTTGCCTACAAAAAGAACGCAGAGCAACTCGAAGATGGATCAAAGCCACTTGCTTGGTGAAGAATCTAGAAGCAAATAACATATTACCTAAAGGCACATCCGAACACATTTTACCAACTGCCTTACGCAGTCTTCCTTTGGAGGATTTCAAGATTCTTGAACAAGACCAACAAGATAAAACATTACCAATTCTCTGAATATAAACCCGATCAAGAGTGCTTTTATTTAAGATTAGCCTGCACACAAAAAGAAAAAAGGAAGATTAGCTTGTATCAGTCTTAATGCCCATAATTTATTCTATTCAGAGGTAAAGATATTTAAGGAAATAATGCCAAAATTGGGTATTTAATAAAGTTTTACTTGAAGTAACATTCTTACTGTATAACTTATGAAGAGTTGATTACAAAAATAGAAAACTTTATGAAACCTATTTGAAAAAGCATGGAAGTGCCTTACATGAGAATTACATACATCAAAAATTTGCTAGGAAGTTTTGCAAGAAGTGTTTTTGCCTTTTTAAACAACTTTCCAAGAACACTCTCTAACAAGTAATGTGTTCAATTTATATTAGAAAAAAATGTTTTTGTGTACCAAAGTTGAGACATTACATCCTAAGTAAGGTAAGTAGGAGTTAACCAATATTAAATATGACTTTAAAACTGCTGGGGTTTGTATGAATTAAGTTATTACCGACACTGTGATTTGGAAACTTTATAGAAAAAAAGCCTGAGTTGCAGGGCAAGTTCTTTTATTTAAACTTTCTACATCTTTTTAACAGTAAAAGTGAGCTCATCATAACCTCCCTCATAAAGACATTGTCTTTTTAAATGGATTGTAAAATATTTTGAAAATATTTTTAAATATGATGTACCCTTGAGTCATCCAAGCTAGTAAGGACTCAAGTACCTCAGACGAGTACCATAAAAACTGGTAGCTGGTTATATTAACTTTCTAAGAAAATATGTTGTGAAATAATGCAGAGATCAGAACCTAACTTTTACATTTAACAAAAAGATAACTGTATACTACTCTTTTACTTAAAATCTTTTTTTTAATTTCAAAATCGATGCATTAATAAGCAAATATGCTCCCAGTTCCCTGTGAGAAAACTCCCTCTGCCTTCATGTATGTTACCAAAACTTTTAAGCTTTCCCTCCCCCCATAAACCTACAGTAGAATTTAATCATAAAACAGTACTTATTATATCTTTACAACTTTAACTTAAAATGTAATCAGTTTTTCTTACACATCAGCTTGCTTTTTATCTCCTTTCTTAGTAAGGGTAGAATAGAACAACCATACTGCAAAAGGGAAATAAAATGTACTCCCCTACAAAAACACATGTCTGTGAATAAAGCTATGCAAGTGCTAATTATTTTACAAAATAGGATATCAGAACTATTCTTATAGTCGCCACTTGAGCAGTTAAAGAGTTTGCCTTACTTCACCAGATAAATGTTTAAGAACACTTTCCTTCTAATACTTTTGATCAAATCCAGGAAAAATTATTAATGTATCATGAAGTTATTTAGTTCTGACTCAAGCTTTCTGACACCACCATATGAAAGTAGCATACACCTAATCATAAATTACTATAAATCTTTCCTATAAAGTAAATGCTACTTGATGATTTAAAACACACACACACACACACAAATACTTTTCCCCCCAGCTGTTTAGATTGTTGGGTGGTGGTTCTTTTTACTTTATTGATGTGTGTGTGAGAGAGAGAGCCATTGATTTGTTGTTCCACTTATTTATGCATTCATTGGTTGATTCTTATATGTACCCTGACCAGGGATTGAACCCGCAACCTTGGTGTATCGGGATGGCACTTGAACCAACTGAGCTACCCAGCCAGGGCTTAGACTGCTATTTTGCTTGGATCCTAGCAAAAGTCTTTTTATGTTATTGGCACCCTCTTTTAATAAGGAATGCCTCCCAAGCAACTAGATTTCACAAAGGCAAGGGTAGGAAAGTCTGTTTTAATTGTAAGGCACTTACAACAAATACTTATGAAAATCCTTTTGTGTATACAGGGTGGGGCAAAAGTAGGTTCACAGTTGTGAGTACATGAAGCAGAATTTGTTATTTATTAATTATTGTATTATTTTCCATATGAACAACTGTAAACCTACTTTTGCTCCACCCTATAATTATGAACCTTGTTCTTCATTTTATCTTGAATATTAGATTTAACTCCATGTTCTTTTTTCTAATACGGTTTCAAATTATCTTTTTACTAATACTTAGTCATAATCATCAGCAAACACTTATTGACCATATCTACTTTATACCTCAAAATAAGTTAGATAAATAATCATTTAAACATAAACTATGCTTTCCAAATACAGATTCTCATGTAGTTCACTACCCCTCCCCAATACAAAGCACTAACGAATGCTGATTCCCATATACAATAATATCTTAGCATAACATTTTAAAAATCACAAAAATAGAACATTATGAAATACAACAAGCTTTCAGCAATTTCCATTCATTATTTGTGACAACTACCACTGAGTAATTTTAAAGTGAAAAAAATTTTGGTGTTTTCCCCTATGTAATTTTCATGTCACTGTTCTGATAACATGTTCCAAACACTCTGCATCAGATTCTTTCATTAACATCTGTCTACCTTTAAAATAGCCTTATTCATAGATTAAAATCTAAAAAGAAACTTAAAATTTTATTTTTAGTTTACTGATAAACTTCTTATCACTTTGTTCATATACTATAAAACTAATCAGAATTATAATAGCTCTTTTTCTACTGCTGGACACAACAAATATCCTCTGTTCATTCACTCTATGTCTACTTAGGCACTAATCTTTAGAAAGAACCAGCCAAGCCTGGCAGGTATGGCTCAGAAATTGAACTTCAGTCTATGAACTAGGAGATCAAGGTTCGATTTCTGGTCAGAGCACATGCCCGGGTTGTCATTTTGATCCCCACTGTGGGTCGGGCAGGAGGCATCTGATCAATTATTCTCTCTCATCATTGATGTTTCTACCTCTCCCTCTCAACTCTCTCTCTGAAATAAAAATAAAAATGTCTTTTAAAAAAAAAAAAACAGCCAAAGGCTATAGTAACTTGATAGAAAGATGAATCTGGCCTGGCCGGTGTGGCTCAGCTGGTTCAGTGTCATTTCTTACTCCAAGAAGTCACAAATTTGATTCCCAGTCAAGGCACATGCCCAGGTTGCAGGCTTGATCCCCAGTGGTAGTGTGCAGGAATCAATCTAATTGATGTTTCTAACTCTCCCTCTTCTTCTCCCTCTAAAAAATAAACATCAATACAAACACTTAAAAATAAATAAAATGCGTTTTTAAATATGAGATTAATCTGACTCGATTTTTTCCCCTTAAGTTGCTCAAAGTCTCCTGAGAGAAAAAAAAATTCTTATACAGTATGATAAATGTTATAAAGAACATATATGTGAAGTGCTTTGGTAAATTGGAATTTAATGAGAATATAAACTTCAGATCTTCTTATAATGAAATACTTTTCTTTTGAAACAAAGGTATTTCTTATAACTTAACCAAAGGAAGTAAAAGGACACTAATGTTGACCTGGCTTACATGGTGTTTTTTTAATGAGTTGTAAGGTATTTTTCCCTTTAAAATGAACACTGAACAAATTTGTTGTTAATGGTATATTTGTTAACAGGAAATATAACTAAATAAAATACGACATCAAAGCTAAGGAGTTTATTTGATGATTTTACAAAATAACAAACCCTACTAACTCAGATCTTTAAAAATATTTTAGCTCAGAGTCTTAAAGTTAACAAAGCACTATGGTACCCATTAGTTCTCTTGGTTGTTTTTACAAATATTCTGTGTGATACGTGGTATCACCTCCAATTTACAGCTGAAGAAATCGGTGAGATGTAACTTATTTATTCATTCAGACATTTACAGTGTGCAAACTGGCACAAGGGATAGAATGTAGGAAGTTTTAGATTGAACATTGGTCTTCACCTTCAAGTCTTCCATATGCCCACCACATACAACCCTCTGTTAAATATGTAAATCGTGTTATTAAAAGAGAACAAGTCATGTGTCAAAAAAAACTAATATAAAATATTTTATATATATATTGTAAAAATAGTCTATGAAGTCATCATTGATTTTTTTCTGGGTAGACTTTTTAATGTTGTTTATCTCATTTCTCAGTGTTAGAATACGGGTAAACTTGGTTATAATATAGAGAAAATGGTTCAATTTTATGCCAGAATATGGGTTTCTTTTGGTATCTAGGTTGTTTGGAAACTTTCTAAAATTAATGATTTTATAATTTATATTTTAAAATTATATATTGTACTCAAACAGAAATTGTATTCTGAGTATGTTGATATTAAAACTTTTTTCCAAGGACATTAGTATCATGCCTATTATTTCTAAAAAATGTACATGAACATTTCCGTGGAAGTCCTTCCTCTAAGTTGACCCCCTGAGATACTTCTGTAGAAGTTCTTCTCCCTAAATTAAAGCAAACTGTAAATAAAATAAAAATATGTAAAGTCTAGAAGACGAATGATCATTGTAATTTTTGTTACTTATATCTAAGCATCCACCATAGTTTATTTGCACTGTTTTAAATACTCTTATGCAATCTAAACCAGATATACTAAAAATTCTGTCTACCCTTGACAATAATTTGAGGCTAACAAAAAGTTTGCTTTGTAGTTACTATTACCAAAGCATTATTCTAATAAAAAGGGATATAAGATATGATTTTTCTTAATTTTTGATTAAAGTATTACTTAATACTTTAATTCAAAACATACTATCGTAACATTCACTAAGAGACATTGAGCAAACTAGAATGAGCTAAACAGACATGATCTCTGTCCTCAAGACTATTGGGGGCAAAAAAACTCCATTAGTTTATTCCTGCTCTCACTGTTCCATACCCTCTTCTCCTAATGCCCATATAGAATAAGTTGACTAATTCAAAATCAGTCCTCAATTTACTGCCTAGGCCTCAATTGTGCTCAATAACTTTGTAAAAATCTTTGTGTTTAATGTCAAGAAAGCAGATAGTATATGCCTCTCTCTCAGATTGTCAGCATAATTATTTAGATAATATATCAAACTTTAACTCTTCCATTCTCTCTCCCACTTCCTGTTTTCATGTTCTTAACCACCAAACCTCTACAGATTGCCTTTCACTTGTTTGGTAACAACAAACTCTTTATCATCCTTCAAGCCTTGGCTCTAACACTTGCTCTCTGACATAGATTTTTAACCTTTTGCAACTCATGACATACATTCATTACTTAAATTCTGTGGCACACCAAAAATATATATTTTTTGGTCAATCTGACACCAAAAAAAAAGGGTATAGTTTTTACTCTTTGACAGCAGTTGGCTGTTGTGTTGGTTGTAGTCATTTTTTTTTTTAATTTGACAATCTAATGGGAAAATGGTCAGATATTGTATGTTTTAAATTTTTTTTTAATATTTTTTATTAAGGTATTATCTGTGTACATAGCTTATCATTGCCCCCCCCCCATAGATGCCCTCCCTCCCCAGAGTTTTGTGTCCATTGGTTGTTCTTATATGCAAGCATAACAGTCCTTCGGTTGATCTCTTATCTCCCCCAGATCTCCCTACCCTCCCCCCCCCCTGTCATTTGGCAGTCTGCCTGTTGTTTTACTGTCACTATATCTATCTTTCTGTTCATTCGTTTATAATGTTCTTTAATACCCATAAATGAGTGAGGTCATGTAGTGTTTCTCTTTCATTGACTGGCTTATTTCACTCAACATGATGCTCTCCAATTCCATCCAGGTTACTGCAAATGATGAGAATTCCTTCCTTTTTATGGCAGCATAGTATTCCATGGTGTAGATGTACCATAGTTTTCTGATCCATTCATCTGCTGACGGGCACCTAGGCTGTTTCCAAGTCCTAGCTATTGTAAATTGTGCTGCTATGAACATAGGGGTGCATATATCCTTTCTGATTGGTCTTTCTAGTTTCTTGGGGTATATTCCTAGTAGTGGGATTACTGGGTCAAATGGGAGTTCCATTTTCAGTTTTTTGAGGAAGCTCCATACTGTTCTCCACAGTAGTTGCACCACCCTGCAATCCCACCAGCAGTGCAGGAGGGTTCCTTTTTCTCCGCAACCTCGCCAACATTTGTTGTTTGTTGTTTTGTTGATGTTGGCCATTCTGACAGGTGTGAGATGGTACAGCATTGTTGTTTTGACCTGCATCTCTCGGATAATTAGTGACTTGGAGCATGTTTTCATGTGCCTCTTGGCCTTCCTTCTGTCTTCTTTTGGGAGGATTCTATTTAGGTCCATTGCCCATTTTTTAATTGGCTCATTCATTTTCCTTTTATTGAGTTGTATAAGCTGTCTGTAGATGTTGGAGATTAAACCTTTATCAGTGATATCGTTTGCAAATATGTTCTCCCATACAGTGGGTTTTCTTGTTGTTTTGTTGATGGTTTCTTTTGATGTAAAAAAGCTTTTTATTTTGATGTAGTCCCATTTGTTTATTTTCTCCTTAGCTTCCATTGCCCTAGGGTTAGTATCAGTAAAGAAGTTCTTTAGGCATATGTCTGAGATTTTGCTGCCTGTGGATGCCTCTAGTATTTTTATGGTTTCCCGTCTTATGTTTAAGTCCTGTATCCATTTTGAGTTTATTTTTGTGTATGGTGTAAGTTGGTGATCTAGTTTCATTCTTTTGCATGTCTCTGTCCAATTTTCCCAACACCATTTATTGAAAAGACTGTCTTGGCTCCATTGTATGTTCGTGCCTCCTTTGTCAAATATTAATTGAGCATATTGATTTGGGTTGATGTCTGGATTCTCTAATCTATTCCATTGATCAATATGTCTGTTCTTGTGCCAGTACCAGGCTGTTTTGAGAACAGTTGCTTTGTAATACAGCTTGAAATCTGGTATTGAGATTCCTCCTACTTTACTCTTATTTCTCAAGATTGCTGAGGCTATTCGGGGTCTTTTATTGTTCCAAACGAATTTTTGGAGAGTTCTTTCTAGGTCTTTGAAGTATGTCCATGGTATTTTAATGGGGAGTGCATTGAACTTGTATATTGCTTTGGGAAGTATGGACATTTTGATTATGTTGATTCTACCAATCCATGAACATGGAATGTTCTTCCATCTGTTTACATCTTTCTCTATTTCTTTTTTCAGTGTCGTGTAGTTTGCTGCATATAGGTCTTTTACCTCCTTGGTTAAGTTTATTCCTAGGTATCTTAATTTTTTTGGTGCGATGGTAAACGGGATTGCTTTTTTAGTCTCTGTTTCTGTAAGTTCACTATTGGTGTAGAGAAATGCCATTGATTTCTTGGCATTGATTTTGTATCCTGCTACATTGCCAAATTCGTTTATTAAGTCTATTAGCTTTTTGATGGAGTCTTTTGGGTTTTTTATGTACAATATCATGTCATCTGCAAATAGTGACAGCTTTATTTCTTCTTTTCCAATTTTGATGCCTTTTATTTCCTCTTCTTGTCTAATTGCAATGGTGAGTACTTCCAGTACTATGTCAAAGAGGAGTGGTGAGAGTGGGCATCCCTGTCTTGTTCCTGTTCTTAGAGGGAATGGTTTTAGTTTTTGCCCATTGAGTATGATGTTGGCTGTGGGTTTATCATATATAGCTTTTATTATGTTGAGGTATGGTCCTTGAACTCCCACCTTGTTGAGAGTTTTTATCAGGAAAGGGTGTTGGATTTTATCAAATGCCTTTTCTGCATCGATAGATATGACTATATGATTTTTATCTCTCAATTTGTTTATGTGATGTATCACGTTTATTGATTTGCAAATATTGTACCATCCTTGCATTCCTGGAATAAAACCTACTTGGTCATGGTGTATGATCTTCCTGATGTACTGCTGGAGCCGATTTGCTAGAATTTTGTTGAGGATTTTGGTATCTATGTTCATGAGGGATATTGGTCTGTAATTCTCTTTCATTGAGTTGTCTTTATCTGGTTTTGGTATTAGGGTGATGCTGGCTTCATAAAAGGAGTTTGGCAGTGTTCCTTCCTCTTGAATTTTTCGGAAAAGTCTGAGGAGGATAGGTTTTAGTTCTTCCTTGAATGTTTGGTAAAACTCTCCTGTGAAGCCATCTGGCCCTGGGCTTTTGTTTGCTGAAAGCTTTTTGATGACTGCTTCAATTTCTTCCCAAGTTACTGGTCTATTGAGATTTTTAGATTTTTCCTGATTGAGTTTTGGAAGGTTGTATTTTTCTAGGAATATGTCCATTTCCTCCAGGTTGTCCAGTTTGTTGGAATAGAGTTGTTCATAGTATTTTGTAACAATCATTTGTATTTCGGCAGGGTCTGTTGCTATTTCACCTCTTTCATTTCTGATTTTGTTTATTTGGGTCCTCTCTCTTTGTTTCTTGGTTAGCCTGGCTAGAGGCTCATCAATCTTGTTTATCCGTTCAAAGAACCAGCTCTTGGTTTTGTTGATCTTATGTATTGTGTCTTTGGTCTCTATGTCGTTAATCTCCGCTCTGATTTTTATTATTTCCTTCCTTCTGCTTACACTGGGCCTTTCTTGCTGTTCTTTTTCTAACTGTTTGAGTTGTAGGGTTAGATAATTTGTTACCATTCTTTCTTGTTTTTTGCAATAGGCTTGTAGGGATATGAACTTCCCTCTCAAAACAGCTTTTGCTGTATCCCATAGATTTTGGATTGTTGTGTTTTCATTGTCATTAGTTGCCATGATGTTTTTGATTTCTTCCTTGATTTCTCTGGTAACCCAGTCTTTGTTCAATAGCATGCTATTTAGTCTCCATGTGTTTAATTTCTTTGGCTTATTATTATTGTAGTTGATTTCCAATTTTATGGCACTATGATCTGAGAAAATGCTTGATAAGATTTCTATCTCCTTGAATTTGAAGAGACTTTGCCTATGTCCCAACATGTGGTCTATCTTTGAGAATGACCCGTGTGCACTTGAGAAGAATGTATATTCTGTGGCTTTGGGATGAAATGTTCTGAAGATGTCGATTAATTCCATCTGGTCTAGTACGTCATTTAGGATTGACGTTTCTTTACTGATTTTTTGTTTAGATGATTTGTCCAGAGGTGACAGTGGAGTATTAAAATCTCCTACTATGATTGCATTGCTATTAATCTCTCCCTTAATGTCCTCCAGCAGTTTCTTTATGTATTTGGGTGCTCCCGTATTGGGTGCATATATGTTTACCAGGGTTATTTCTTCTTGTTGGATCGCTCCCTTTAGTATAATGAAGTGGCCTTCAATATCTCTTTTTATGTCCTTCACTTTGAGATCTAATTTGTCAGATATAAGTATTGCTACCCCAGCCTTTTTTTCATTTCCGTTCACCTGGAAAACCTTTTTCCATATGTTTTAAAATTTTTGCAGCACACCAGTTGAAAAATCACTGCTTTAACATTCCAAAATGATCTAAGTGCTTTACTCCTTAAATCCTGTTTTATACATAAATTGGATAATGTAATTATCTGCATATCTATTTTTATCTTCTAGAGGCCCAATGCATGGATTCGTGCACTGGTGGGGTTCCTCAGCCTGGCCTGTGGGATTCCGGCCAAAACCAGCTCTCTGGCATCTCCTCCCTACCCCCTGCCCTCACCCCAGGAGTCCAGGTTGTGAGAGGGCAGTTCTTAGGCAACGCACCCCAGAATCTGGCCCCCTCCTCTCTGGTTCTGCAGCTGCCAAGTCACCACAGCTCAGCTGCTCCTGTATTGAGCGTCTGCCCCCTGGTAGTCAGTGCCCATCATAGCTACCAGCTGGTCTGCCAGTCAGATGGTCGCTTAGGCTTTGATATATATGGATATAGATAAAGATGTTCCTTCAAGGCAGTGTATGTAGATATTTAGTTTTTTTCTTTTTGGGTCTGACCTATATATTAGGCACTCAAATATTAGGTTTCAGAAAATCTAAACCACTCCTTTGGCTTAGATTCAAAGGAATTGCACATAGAATCCATTGATACTCTCTTGGCAATGATAAGTGCTTTTTGCCACAGGGATAATTGTTATAATTGGTGTTAAGTAACAAATGTCCCAGAAAAAAATCCAAATTTGTTTATGTCAAAGAATAAACATTTATATTGTAACATTTAAAGGTTATTAATGCAATGATGAACTTTAAGTCTGTTGCTCTGATTAGAAATTCTCAAACTCATGTTTTCTGAGGGAAAAGAATGAATCTGGTAAAATATAATTAATTCTGTTGGAAAGATTTAAACAAAGATACTCAAGTTTCTTAACTTCTCAGAACCTTTACCAATGCATCTCATAGTCCTTGGAGTATACAAAATATCTCCACTTTAAATTTGATTACAGGTATTAGGTAGAGAGTTAAGGTAGAGGGTAGCATGTTTACTAATATCTCGAGGAATATAGTTTTAAAAATGCTTAAGAAATTCTCTATTGCTAGAAAATGGCTTTTAAAGTAATAAGAGATGGTTGAAAATTTTAAGATTATTAAAGTCTATAAAAATTATCAGACTGTAAAGTCATAAGTTTTTTTTAAAAATTTATTGTTGACACTATTACAAATATCCCCCATTTCCCCCCTTTACTCACCTCCACCCAGCCCCTCCCCCTCCCTCTGGCCATCACTACAAAAATCATGGTGGTTTTAAATAGTATATATTAACTAAACTATTTCAGCCTTAAGCTAAAAAAAAAAAAAAAAAAAAAAAAAACTAATTTATGGAGAACAGCAATTATTGGACACTGAGGAAAAAAATGAAGTGAAATATTCATTTGTAGGGTCATTCATTGGCACTATTATTTAAGATTTAATAACGAAATTTTACCAGAGAGTCACGAGAAACAGAAAATCATCTCTGACACCCAGGAACTAGGCTGACAGTGTTGTTAGGAGAAGCCTGACACAGGTAGCCCATGATTTTCTGTTTGACATAAAAATCTCAGAACACCAAATTCACACAATGTCACCCTGTGTTTGTGATTGAGTGTGGGGCAGAAGGGGGAAGCAAGACTGGCTCATAATTTTGTCAAAGAGGGTACAAAGTCAATATGCTAAACCAAAAAGATACTAGCTTTTACTATTAATAATAGTAATTGTTTGGCATCACTGATATGGGTCAGACCGCTTTCTGAGATAATCCAATTATTTGTGCAGAACAGACTGAAAGAGTGGGCACATATGCATGTAGCCTATAGTAAGGGAAGGCCATTACCAAATAGTCCTGCTTCACAGATCTGGTTCTCAGCTAACTACTTAATTAGGCCCCCCAACAAAGGAAAGGGTGTCTGTCAAGTTGTCTTGGCATGCATGTGTAGATTTAAAATAGTGTGTTTTTTAAAAAACTACTTAGTGGGTTCAAATACACGTCTGAAACCGACTTGCCTGCTCTTCTTACATTGCCAGCTATTAACTGAAAAAAAGTACATAAATGTAACTTCAGGATCAGTTACTGTTAACCCCGGGCAAACAACATTTATTTCGAGCAAAGCGTAAAATCAGCCACGAGATCTGGATTGTTATTGGTAACAAGACGTTCCGCTTTCGAAATGAAATGACTGAAGGCACACACTTCAGATGAGAGGTGTGGGGGCAGGTGTCCACATTGAAAGTGTTAACAGGACGGTAATGGGAGACCTCAGGGACAGTCTCCATGTCTAGCTTTATCTTTCCACCTACGGCAGCCAACGGTGCCCAGCACCTAATAGGTACTAGCTGTCGTTTTAAATTATTTTGCGCAGTCATAAAATTCCGTTTGACAGCACATTTACATGCCCATCCCCAATCCCTAATATGTCATTAACTCCTCATAGATGGAAAAGTATTTGGATATGATGCTTTAAATGGATTTGGGGGTCTAAATTCACCTGCATTCCTTTATTCTGTTCCTACCCAGGCGGTGGTTTCGCTTTTGGGCGTCCCCATGGGTCCTCAACCATAAGATCCCAGATGTCAACACTATTGCCAGGGGCAGGGCAAACCCCGCAGGTGCGAGCTCCCCAGGTCCCGGCCGCAGCAGCCCCCCAGGCAGCGGGTCTGCCCGAGCCCCACGACCTCGGAGCCGCCTTTTAAAGGCGCACGGACCGCGGCGGCGTCCTCGGGGCGGCCATGGCGCCTGCGCGCGGGAGGGACGGGAGCCGCCGGAGGTGCCCACGCGGGAGCCGCGGGCTGAGCCCCAGGCCCTCGGCGCTGGCTGGCGGCCCGGGTCTGGGCTCGAGGGCGGCGCGGGCGGCCGCCGGACCGTGACCGCCCTCCGTCGGGTCGGGCCCGCGGCCAGGTCCCGTCCGGGTTCCAACCCCACTTCCGCCTACTTGGGGGCACCGACCCACTGCGTCGGCGCGTGGGCGGGCGGTGGGAGCGGAGCTCGCCCTCCCCGCGGCCGCTGATTGGCTGCCTCCGCTGTCCTTCCCGCTTCCTGCCCGGGGCGTCGGGATGGGCAGGGGCCCGGGGCGCGGAGTGACCGCCGTCGGGGAGCCGGCCCCCGCGGAGAGCATGCAGTGTGTGTTATCCGTGGATCGTTAACGTCTCCACCAGCGAGTTCCCAGGAATAAGTCTCTGCCTTTGTATATCACTGTTTCGGTCGTTGGAAGATGCTGGCGTTTGTGTTCGCCTCCCCACGAGTGTTTTGCTAGCGATTTTCAATGATTATTTTTCTCAGAAATGCTCTGCATTTTCTTCCCCAGTTGCTCACCTCTTTATTTTTCATGACAGATCTTGACGACAGCGTATGCAAAAAATATATAAAGATGATAACTAATATAGTTATATTGAGTCTGATCATTTGCATTTCTTTAGCTTTCTGGATTTTGTCTATGACTGCAAGCACCTATTATGGTAAGTATGAATGTTCCGAGTTCTTTTTTAATGAACTAATCGGTGGGATTTAAAATTGTACCCTTGTGAAACCCAAAACTTATATCCTCCGAATATAAGTTGGTTAGGAATCGTGTTTACTTAACTTCCACAGCCTGGATTTAATTTCCCAGAAAGGATAACGTTCTGAACCCTTTAATCAATGCTGCTTGCGATAACATTGGTTACATCTATTTCAGAATATGTAATTATGTAATTATTACATCTATCTTGGTGAGAAATAACTAAAGCATAGTTTTTGTAAAGCACATAAAGTAATACTTTTAGTAAGAATATTCGTAATTTAGTTTATCAGTTTTATGTGTCCTGTAAAAATAAAAAATATAGTGTTTATATTTGAAGATTTAGAGGATTTGTTTGCTGTTTGGTTGTTTCAAAAGAACAGTCCTTTTAAAGTCTGGGGCCACTTTGCATAAATAGAAGGTACTTTGGACTCAAGTCTTTAAGGTTTTGCATCTGCATGAGAGCATAAGTATGTATTTACACAAATTTCTTTGGTACTTCTATAAAAACAAAATACTGCCCTGGCCGGTTTGGCTCAGTGGATAGAGCATGCGGACTGAAAGGTCCCAGGTTCAACTCCTGTCAAGGGCATGTTCCTTGGTTATGGGCACATCCCCAGTAGTGGGTGTGCTGACTGATGTTTCTCTCTCATCCATGTTTCTCTCTATCCCTCTCCCTTCCTCTGTAAAATATCAATAAAATAAAATTTAAAAATAAAAACAAAATGCTATTCAGTTCAAGGAGAAAAGTGAGAAATAGAGTGAGAAAGTAAGCTCATAAATGATTATATTGTGATTACCGGTTTGGATCTTAGTCCTCTTTCAGAGACGTGTTAATAATCGAATGGTATTCTCCAGGGTATGGAAATACTCTGGGCTGGTCATCATAGGGATGAAAAGGAGTCACATGCTACCTGACTAGCTCAGGGAAGACCTGCATATGGTGGCCTTAAAGTAACAACACAGGATGGTCTGCAATTAAACCTTTAATATATGTAATTGATTTCAGAAAGGGGAGAGACAGAAACATCAGAGATGAGAGAGAATCATCAGTTGGCTGCCTCCTGCACGCCCCCAACCAGGAATGGAGCCTAAAACCCAGACATGTGTCCTGACCGGGAATCGCACTGTGAGTGCTCAACCGCTGAGCCACACCTGCCGGGCTGAAATGAAAACTTTTTATACTAGAAGCAGTTTGTGAGGGGTAGTCATGCCCTTGGCCAGCATCTTCCCTGACAAAGGCCAACCTTTACCTAACTGAGCCTGTCTATTGTCTTTTTTCATCAACAGTAACATTTGTTGGAATGTCAAAATAATTTCCCTTTTTCCAGAACCCTCAAAGCACAGGCACCTCTCTGCAGAGACCACAAATCCCTTATTGTTATTTAGTTAATTGTTGACTAAACTATCCTACACCCACCTAATAAGAAAACTATGTGTCTATCATTTTACTTTCTATCCAATCCCAGATGTTTCCCCACTTTGCTTTCTCCAGCCTCTCTAATCTATCACCAATGAATGGATTTCATGTAACCCACTTTACGTCGCCTCTTTCGATTGTAATGTATAAACTGCCATTCTCTGGAGCTATATAATCTCAATCCGTTGAGATTTTGTTTCCCAGAAATTGTCGACAGTTATGGCTCAAATAAACTCACTAAAATTCTTTTTAAAAAATATATATTTTATTGATTTCTTACAGAGAGGAACAGAGAGTTAGAAACATCGATGAGAGAGAATCATCGATCAGCTTCCTCCTGCACACCTCCTACTGGGGATGTGCCTGCAAGCAAGGTACATGCCCCTGACCGGAATCGAACCTGGGACCTTTCAGTCCACAGGCCTACACTCTATCCACTAAGCCAAACCGGTTTCGGCACACTAAAATTCTTCACAGGTTTGACTATTTCTTAGATTGACAATCATAATGAGTCACAGTAGGGGATGAGAGGTTGGGGAGGAGAGAGAAGAGAGGAGATTCTCCTTAGTAACAGTATTAACTATGACGAACTCAGCAGAATAAAACAGGATTTGTAAATTGAAGGTCCCCTAGGGCCAGGCCCCTGGTGTAAATGAGTGAAGCTGTCCCAGGTCTTTGTATGTTAAACACAGGGGAATAGTTTTCTCTCTCAGAAATAGGATTTTCACGGGTTTTTGTTGTTGAACATTTTACCTTTGTCTTTCATTTTCCTATTTTTGACAGAAACATAGGCACAAGCAATAGTTCACATTTTCCTTTCCTGTAGTCACTCAGCCTGGGTGTGAGGGAGCCTGTCAGGAATGGTGGGCACTTCAAACGCGAAAGCAGTGATTCATCTAAAAGAGGCGGCCTCTGCCGGGCTGGTGTGCTCAGTGGTTAAACAACCACCTATGAACCAAGATGTCCCCGGTTGGATTCCCAGTTAGGGCACGTGCTCGGTAGCAAGCTCAATCCCAGTAGCAGGCGTGCAGGAGGCAGACCTTCTTCTATTTCTCTATCTCCTTCCCTTCCTCTCTCTCTAAAATCATTTAAAAACATTTTTTTAAAAGTAAAAGAGGCAGCCTCCCTTCACCTATACTCAATTCTGCCACACGGCTCAAGTTTCTAGTTTACAAGGCAGAAGCCAAGAATCTGGATTGGTATATGAAATCTAACCTTTAAATATTAACTCATTGCTTATTCTTTGGTTTTGGTTTTTTAGTTTGTTTTTTGGTGCATCGAGTTGTTTTAAAACGTTATGCTAGCCAAGCAAAACATCTATGAGCTGCAATCTTGGGAAAAATCAGTTGCTAATCATTGAATCCTGAGATATGTAGCATGTGAGAATGTTACTTTAAAAAAAAATCTCTGAAAGGCAGAGAGAGGAATAATTGGATCCTATTAGAAAGGAGTTTGTTATGTGCTTTTCTTGAGAATTAATACATGCCTCCTCACAAAAAAAAAAATTCATTTTAAATCTTCAAATATGTGTTAAATACCCTTTACTATAAATAATTGTAAGTTTTTTCCAAAGTTTGAACAGGACTTATTTGGTTATGGCCTCTGAAAATAACAAGTCTCAACATAAATATTTTACATTGGTGACTTTATTTCAGTTTCTTTACTTTTGACAGTATTTCAATATAGAATGCAGCTATCAATGTTTACAGCCAAGACTAATCTACGCAAGCTTCACACAATTTATACTCTATCTTTATAATTTTTCAGGTAACCTACAGCCTGTTTCTCCCTGGCGTTGGCTGTTTTCTGTTGTTGTTCCTGTTTTGATCGCATCAAATGGCTTTAAAAAGAAGAGTCTAGATCACAGTGGGGCTTTAGGAGGTATGTTTTGTTCTTGAATATTTAACCAAATAGTAAGTCCATGCTTATGTAATTTAAATTCATGTTTTCTAAATTCTGAATATATGAGACTATAAATCATAATGTAACAGTTATACATTGCTCAGCATTCCTATTCTGTCAAGTTTTCAGATAGTAACATACTATTTTAGTGTAATGTACAAATTTAACTTTGTAATTTATAGCAAGTAAATTAATAGACATTTGAGGACCTTGGTTACTCTGCTCCTTTAGCTGGATTAAACTATTAGTATCTGCTAGCAGAAATATTGGAGCATTCTCCCTAGGTATTGAAATAAAGGAGCCATTGGAAAAAGCTAACAGACATTGTTATATTTATTTTGTAAATGTAATGTTATACATACCATGTATCAAGCACTCTTGTGAGCACTTTGTACCCTGTTTATAGCAAATAATTTGAACACTATCTCCTTAAATATAATAACAAAGTTATGCTTTGCTAAAAATATCCTTTCTCGGGAACCCTTGCCTTGATTTTTATTTTTATTGATCTATAGCAAGAAGGGTTAAGTCCTTCTTGAAGGTGTCTTCCTTTTGATTTCCCTGTTGTATATTGACTTCCTCTCATTTTCCTGATCTCTACTTTTGTTTTTTGTTTTCTGCTACCATTTTTTTTTCTGCCTTCTCACCCTTGGGTCTCCATTCATCTCTACCTAGCTTAATTTAGAATTAGAAGATGAATATTTGAATTTTAGCAATGCTACCTGCTAACGCTATGATCTTTGCCACCTTGCCTAACTCCACTGAGCCTCACTTTTCTTTATCTTTTGTGAACTAGGTCCTATGGACTTATTGGTAAGGCTCAAGCAAGATAATGTGTGGGACAGCGCATCTTTTAAAACTATACAAACATTCACCTTTAGTGACTTATTATCTATTTTCTTTTTTTTTTAAATATATTTTATTGATATTTCACAGAGAGGAAGGGAGAGAGATAGAGAGCTAGAAACGTCGACGAGAGAGAAACACCAACCAGCTGCCTCTTGCACACCCCCTACCGGGGATGTGCCCGCAACCAATGTACATGCCCTTGGCCGGAATCGAACCCGGGACCCTTCAGTCCGCAGACCGACGCTCTACCACTGAGCCAAACCGGTTTCGGCTTATTATCTATTTTCAACCATATAATAAAGTCCCTGAAGACAGAGTGATCTTATGCTTCTGTGTCCCATGCTTCTTTAAATAGTGTTACACACATAATAAGTGCTTAGGAAACATGTAGATTAATTTTAAAACCTCTGCTCTTTTTTTTAATAATATATTTTATTGATTTACTTCAGAGGGGAAAGGAGAGGGATAGAAAGCCAGAAACATCGATGAGAGAGAAACATCAACCAGCTGCCTCCTGCACACCTCCTACCGGGGATGTGCCTGCAACCAATGTACATGCCCTTGACCGGAATCGAACCCGGGACCTTTTAACCTTTTCATTCCACAAACCAACGCTCTATCCACTGAGCCAAACTGGCTTCAGCAAAACTTCTGCTCTTTTCCTAGTCACTTCATTCTATGGCATGATGATATCTTTTTTGCTTGTATCTTTTTTCCCCATTAAGGACAAAAAAATTGCTGATTTAAAGTATATCACAGTACTCTGAAATAGTGTTGTGGAGTATGACTACAAGTCACTTAAACTTTCAGTGTTGTAATTTTCACATCTGCAGAATAGGAGGGGATAATGGCATATTGTGCACTGACTTATCAGGAGGAGTTATCCATGTAAAATGCTTAGCATAATACCTGGCATGCATAATAATGTTTTACAAATGTAAGTTATTATGGTTTTTATTCTACTGCTACTATTCATAGTCGAAGGAATTTTACTAAAATTTGTCATATTATGCGCTTACTGTGCTTAGGACTGAGAAGAGTTTCAGAGCTTCCACAGGATCTGGGTGTTTAGAATTCTTATTGACATAGGAACACATAACTCAAGGTTGATAGAAAAATGAGAGGGGGACTGAGGCAATGCTTAAAGATAACACTAAAGTGGAGGGCTCTAGTCTCCTTGAGAGAGTATTTCTAGAATGTGGAATAAATCACATGTGGAGAAATGCTTGTAAACTGCAAAGTACTGTGTAGCTGATTTGCTCCAAATAAACATTGTCTAGTCTAGTTATTTACTGTATTCCTTTGAACCTGTCAGTGTGGACAATATGTCATCAGGCTTTTGACTTGAAAGTTTGAATTTAATTTTACTTGCCAAGACTATTAGTCTTAATGGTTTACCTTTTTTTTTTATTTCCATTCAATTGTTCAACAAATATTTAGTGAGGGTTCTCTGTATGTCAGGCACTGTTCTGGGCACTTAGAATTTAGTAGTGAACAAAATGGGTAAAAATCCCACTGTCAGAGAGCTTACATTTGTAGTCAGGAGGGACAGATGATAAATATGGGTTTGGGGCATTTAACCCCCTGCAGGAGATGCTGTAAGTGTGCGGGAGTGCACAGCAAATGGGGGTGTTGTCGGGGAAGGCTGGTGATTGTCTCACAAGGATGATCTTAACCACTTTTGTACTTTTTTAATATAAGTATATTTTTATTGACTTCAGAGAGGAAGGGAGAGGGAGAGAGAAACATCAATGATAAGAGAGAATCATTGATCGGCTGCTTCCTGCCTGCCCCCTCCTGGGGATCGAACCTACAACCTGGGCATGTGCCCTTGACCGGAGTCGAACCTGGAACCCTTCAATCCGCAGGCTGACACTCTATCCACTGAGCCAAACCAGCTAGGGCCTTAACAGCTTTCTTTAACATAGTTCAGGTCTGGTGTTCAGTCTTTCTGAAATGGAAACCTCATTCTATCAGGTACCCAAAGTTGATCAGAGCCAAGGAACCTGGTTTATGCTGCTCATTATTGCCAGGGACTGATACCTGAGCCAGGACGCTACTTTATTCATCTGATAAAATATGGAACTACCAGACCAACTAGAATGTAAGCATCACTGTTCAGGCAAGCCCTGTTCTTGTAGTCAGGTTATTTGAGAAGTCAAAAGCTAATTAGATGGTTGCTTGGGTAAGTACAAAGACTGAGAAACAGTGATGCAAGTCCACAAATCACAGGGTCTCCTTCCTGGTACGGTGTTCAGCAAGTCTGCCAACCTCTGGTTCTCTAGGCCTTCATGTTGTTAAACAAAAAACCTTCGAGGCTGAAAGCTTTTGTGAAAGAAAGGGGTTATTGAGTCACATGCTAGCCAGAAAAAAAGATCAGGTCCTGGGACATACAATCCAAAACAGCAGCAGCAAAGCCAGATGGAGAGACAAGAATGTCTTTATCTTATGAAATAAGGCATTATGGACTTACTGTTGAGGAGAACAGTAAGATGGGGCTCTTTGAAAGATGTATGTTGTTTTGAAAGAATTTAAATGGCTCTCGAGAAGGAGGGGATGAAGCAGGGGCAGTTCTAGGACAGGTGCACAGTCCTTAAGGAAGAAATATTTGCTACTTTTGATTGATTGTGGGCAACAGTCAGGAAAGTTCATTCACAAGCAGGATGCAGTGGCCTCTGGAGGTTGGCCATTTCTTTTTAGATAGCTTCCTGGAAGTGCATTCAAAGCTCTCACATACATTCAGGAAGGTGTGCAGTCTTGTTAGTTGGACCACAGCTGTGAACTGGATGATTACCCTTATCTTTTTCTCCCACTCTGTGGTCCGCTGTCATTTAATGTAGAGCATCTCAGAATTTTCCGATTGTTAATGTTCTTATTTTGGGCTAACCAGCCCTCTTTTGATTCCCATAATCTTTCTCTAGGTAAATTACATGTGATACAATTGATTATATTTGAGTTTATTAAATTATGAAATTTGATGATGCCAAAGATTATGCCTAAATCACCTTGATTGGAATTTTGGGTGTAACTTCACTCCCACCCTACAGTTTGTAGACAGTTCTTACTTACCCAGATGGCATCTCTCAGGTACAGAATTTACTTACTTTAAAGTCAGAAGTCAGCCATCGTTCTTGAGTCTTCTAGTGCTTTGGGAGCACCTTATTTATTTTTATTTTTTTAAATATATTTTTACTGATTTCAGAGAGGAAGGGAGAGAGAGATAGAAACATCAGTGGTGCCGAAACTGGTTTGGCTCAGTGGTAGAGCGTCGGTCTGCGGCCTGAAAGGTCCCAGGTTCAATACTGGTCGGGGGCATGTACATTGATTGCGGGCACATCCCTGATAGGGGGTGTGCAGGAGGCAGCTGGTCGATGTTTCTCTCTCATCGACGTTTCTAGCTCTCTATTCCTCTCCCTTCCTCTCTGTGTAAAATCAATAAAATATATATTAAAAATGAGAGAGAGAGAGAGAGAGAGAGGAAGAAAAAAGAAAGAAAGAAAGAAAGAAAGAAAGAAAGAAAGAAAGAAAGAAAGAAAGAAAGAGAAAGATCGATCAGTGGTGAAAGAAAATCATTGACCAGCTGCCTCCTACACTCCCCTTACTGGCAATGGAGCCCACAACCCTGCCATGTGCCCTTGACCAAAATCAAACCCGGGACCCAGGGCAGATCAGGTCGATTGGGACTGGGCCGATCGGGGTCTGCTGGCCAGGGGAAGGGACTGCAGGAGGTTGGCCAGTTGGCCAGGGGCAAGAACCAGCTGAGGGGAAGGGACTGCAGGAGATTGGCTGGCTGGCTGTGGGGGAGGGACCATGGGAGGTTGGCTGGCTGCAGGAGGTTAGCTGTGGGAGGGACTGACCATCAGGGGCAGCTCCTACATTGAGCATCTGCCCCCTGGTAGTCAGTGCACATCATAACAACTGGTCGACGGGCCATTTAGTTGTAATGGTTGTTTAGGCTTTTATATAGAGAGACTAGAGGCTCCGTGCACAAAATTTGTGCACTTGGGAGGGGTCCCTCAGCCCGACCTGCGCCCTCCTGCAGTCCAGGAGCAGGCCTAAACAGGCAGTCAGACATCGTTAGTGCTGCCAGGGAGGTGGGAGAGGCTCCTAACACCACTGCTGTGCTCGCAGCCATCAGCCCAGCTTGTGGCTGAGTGGAGCTCCTGTGTTGAGCGTCTTCCCCCTGGTGGTCAGTGCATGACATAGCAACTGATTGTTCCCAGTTGGTCCACTGTTAGGGTCAATTTGCATATTACCCTTTTATTATATAGGATGAGAAATTCAAGCTTTAGGTTAGGTAACTTCTCCTAGTCATGTAGAGGTAAATGGAGGAGCTAAGATTTGTACTCCACACTATTCAACTGCAGAATACAGCACTTTATTAGTATGTATTTCATACAGTATTAGCCTATTTCTTGCACTTTCAATTGAAATGTACTAAATTTAAGTAAAATGCCAATAATTGAGTATATCTGGGTAAATAAATCAATAAACTGCAGTTCTTGCACCTTGAGCTAACCAATGAAAAGAGTTATTACAAAAATAGGACCCTGGTCACCTATTCTATTATTTAATAAAATATAGTTTAATACTTATTTATTAAGTAGATATTAACTTATTTGGCACTTATTTAATCTTGTATTCCATTAGTTACTATAATTTTGCCTAATGTGTTATTTAGTAAAAATCCTCATATAGCAAAATTGGATATATTTATCATAAGAATTACAGAGAACAGAACTGTCAGTCGTAGAGTTAGTCAGAAATGGAAAAGTTTGTAGTTAAAAAACAAGCAGTCCACCCCAATAAATTCAGTGGGAAGGGGAAAAAAAAATACAAGCAGGCAGCCGGGACAGAGCTACACAATGTAATAGTGCCTTGGTGTGGTTATCACATTCTGGGAAGCTGGTATCAATCCCTGCAGGGCTAAAACTTGGATTTTTGTCAGACCCACAAGTTTAGACGTGAAGCAGCCACACTCGTGAGAGACCTATTTATAAAGCAGAATGTAAATTTCTTGGGTGCCACAGATATGCTCCATGGTAGATTAGCACATTCTCTCCCTAAAAGGTTTGTGAAATTAGTACGAAAGTGTGCCTGGGAATTCAAAGAATAAGAAAAAATAACAAAACATGCATATATCTGCTTATCTTTATCAAAAGAAACACTTAATAATAAACTGGGGGGAAAGTGAAGTTGGTTACCTACAGAAAATGGAGGGAGAGCAAAATAGAGAGAAAGGAACAGAAGGGATTTGGGAGGAAGTGGCATTTCTGAGTATACTTTTTTGTATAAGTTTGATTTTTGAAAGCGTGCCAGTGTTTTACATATTTATGGAATTAAATCAGTAAAAATGGAGGGGGGGGAATCTAAAACTGAAAGCAAACTAAAACACATGAACACAGTTGTATTTAAATTAATATTATAAGCACACTGAAGAGAGAAAAAAAGAAAATGAATAACTTACTAACACCGTATTTAATGATGTCTTGGTTAGAAGGAGGGGAAAATTGCAAACCAGTCCAAAATTATTTTTGGTAGGTTTGTTTTTGTCATAGTAGGGGTGAAGCAATTCTAAAACAGTTTTAGATGTAATAGAAGATTGTGCAAATGAGTGACATTGTCGTCGTTTGAAGCCAGGTTTTTTTACTAAGGAGAAAGAGGCATATACATAGGGAATGGGGAAAGGAATAGAGAGCCTGTGGAGATGGACTGGAAATAGAGTTACTGGTGTAATCTTGTGGTTTCTAAAATATTTATGTGTATGAGTATTTTCACATATATGTCCACATATATATGCATGCATATATGTATGTGCATGTGTGTAGATTTGTGTAGATATGTGTATACCCTGTCCACAAAAAGCAAATACACCCCAGTAGCAATGAGCACAGTGTGAGCCCCTAGACCTTGACCTCTAATACCCATTCCCCACTAAACTGACCCAGAGCAGTTTATGAGAAATGGCTCCTTCCGGGGCTCGGGCAAAGTAGATTTGGGGTGAGCCTATAGTATCTTGTTATGTCAGGGGAAAAAAAAAGGAAATCCTTTAAAAAATATATGATGGGGTCATGTCACATGGGCACAGGTAGTCTGATTTTGTCTGTTAGTGTGACCAGCCCTGTCCTCTTTTGGTTACTATTTGCATAGACAGTCTTTTTAGCCCCTTTTATTTTCTGCCTGTTTGTGTCATTGGATTCAAAATGCGTGTCTAGTAGAGTGTATATAGATTTACCATGTATTCTTATTCATTTTGTCAATCAAAAGATTGGGGTGTTTAATTTACACTTAAAGTAATTATCCATAAGGAGAGACTTACGTCATTTTGCTATTTGTTTTCTATATGGCTTACAGTTTTTTGTTCCTCTTTTTCCTGCATTACGGTCTTTTTCTATGTTTAATTGTTTTTTAATATGTCTTCATTGATTTTTTAGAGAACGAGGAAGGGAGAGTGAGAGAGAGAGTAAACTATTGATGAGAGAAACATCAATCAGCTGCATTCTGCACACCCCTTACTGGGGATCAAGCCTGCAACTCGGGCCTGTGGGAACCAGTGACCTCTGGGTGCATGGGCTGGCTGTCATCCAACTAAGCCACACTGGCGAGGGCTAATTGTTTTTTGTAGCGTAATGTTTTCATTCTTACTTCCTTTTGAGTATATTTCATAACTATTTTCTTTTTGGTTACCAAGAGAACTACATTTAACACTCTAAAGTTATAACATTGTACTTTGAATTTTTTGCCAGCATAACCTCATTAACATTTTAAGACTCTGTCTTAATTTCTCCCTCATGTTTGGCTAGATATAGTATTCTTAGTTTATTTTTCTTTTCTCTCAGTACTATATCAGCCCCCAGTGCCTTCTGGCCTTCTAGCCTCCAAAGTTTCTCATCCCTTGTTTGTGACCAGTTGCTTACCTCTTATTGCTTTCAATCTTTTCTCATTAGCTTTGGAAAGTTTGATTATAGTGTATATCAGAGTGGGTCTCTTTGAATTCATCTATTTGGAGTTTGTTGAGATTTTTGCATGTTTATATTCATCTCTTTCATCAAACCTGGGAAGTTTTAAGCCAATAGTTCTTCAAATAGTTTCTCTGCCCCCTTCTCCCTTTCTCTTCTCCTTCTAGAATTTCCACATTCGCATGTTGGTCTACTTAATGTTGTCCCACAAATCCCTCAGGCTCCCTTCAAAGTCTATTTTGTTTCTGTTCTTAAGATTCAATGATTTCTATTATTCTGTATTTGAGTTCACTAATTCTTTTTTTAAATCCTCACCTGAGGATATGTTTTTATATTTATTTTTATTTGTTTGTTTGTTTGCTTGCTTTGTTAATCCTCACCCAAGGATACTCTTCCATTGACTTTTAGAGAGAGTGGAAGGAAGGGAGAGAGAAAGAGAGAACACATCAGTTAGTTGCCTCCCCCACAGGCCTTGACCAGAGCCAGAGGATGGAGCCTGCAACCGAGGTATGTGCCCTTGACCAGAATCGAACCTGGGACCCTTCTATCTGTGGGCCGATGCTCTATCTCCTGGGCAAAACCAGCTAGGGCTTACTGATTTTTAGAGAGAGAGGGAGGGGAGAGAGAGAAATATTGATCGGTTGCCTCCTATAGGCATCCTGCCTGAAGATTGAACCCTGACTAGCAATTGAACCTGCAACCTTTTTGGTGTACAGAACAACGCCCAAACCAAATTAGCCACATGGCCACGGCATACCGATTCTTTGCCTGATCAAATGTGCCCTTGAATATCTAGTGCATTTTTTATTTTTATTATTGTACTTTTGAGTTCCAATATTTATTTTTGGGTTCTTTTTAGGTTTTCTATCTCTTTGTGTATATTTCCATATTGTTCATACATTGTTTTATTGACTTTCACCACATCAACCTATATTCTTTTGAGCATCTTTAAGTCCGTTGTTTTGAAATCTTTGTTTAGTGGGCCCGCCATCTTTCCTTAGTGAACTCTGTTCATTTATTTTTCCCCCCCTTTGAACGGACCATATTTTCCTCTTTCTTTGTAGGCTGTGTGATATTTTTTTTTAACTAAATCTTTATTGTTCATATTATTACAAATGTTCCTCATCCCCCCCCCAATTGCTCCCCTACACCAAGTTTCCATTCAATTCTCTGCCCTTTCCCCATCCCCCATTGTCCTCATCCATAGGTGCAGTTTATGTTCAGTCTCTTCCCGCCCCGCTCCACTCCCCATTTCCCCGAGAATCATCAGTCCACTCACCTTCCATACCTCTGATTCTATTATATTCACCAGTTAATATTGTTCATCGTGATTTTTACTTCCCTTGGTTTTTAGACTCACTCATTGATAGTTACGTGTTTGTTCATAATTTTTATCTTTATTTTCTTCCTCTTCCTAAAGAACCCCTTTTAGCAATTCATATAATTCTGGCTTGGCAGTGATGAACTCCTTTAGCTTAAATTTATTTGTGAAGCTCTTTATCTGGCCTTCGATTCTGAGTGATAGCTTTGCTGGGTAGAGTATTTTTGGCTGTAGGTTCTTGTTATTCATCACCTTGAATATTTCTTGCCATTCCCGTCTGGCCTGCATGGTTTCTGTTGAGAAATCAGCTGACAATCGTATGGGTGTCCCTTTATAGGTAACTACCTGCTTTTGTCTTGCTGCTTTTAATATTCTCTCTTTGTCTTTAGCTCTTGGAATTTTAATTATGATGTGTCTTGGTGTGGTCCTCTTTAGATTCCTTTTGTTTGGGGTTCTGTGTGCTTCCTGGACGTGTAAGTCTATTTCTTTCCCCAGGTGGGAGAAGTTTTCTATCACTATTTCTTTCAATATGTTTTCGGTATCTTGCTCTCTGTCATCTTCTGGGATGCCCATAATTCTGATGTTGGTTCGCTTGAAGTTGTCCCAGAGGTTTCTCACACCATCTTCAACTTTCTGGATTCTCTTGTCTTCTTGCTTCTGTGGAGGAGTGTCCTCTGGCTCTTTGTGTTCCAAATATTGGACTTGATTCTTGCAATCTTCCAATCTGTTTTTAGGACTCTGTATAATATTATTTATTTCAGAGAATGTATTCTTTATTTCTAGTTGGTCCTTTATCATTTCTTGTTGATCCTTTATCATTTCTTGTTGATCCTTTATTATTTCTAGTTGATCCCTTTTCATATCTTCATAGGTCTCATTTATTTTATCGGCCTTTTCTAGGAGATTCTTGAACAACCTTATAAGCGTGGCTTTGAACTCTATATCCAGTCGCTTTTTGTCCTCCATTTCTTTCGTTTGTGATCTGTTTCCTCGTTTCGACATTTTCGATGCTTCCCTGAGTTGGTATGTTGGGAGGATCAGCTGTGTCTATGCCAGGAGACAACCTTATTCCACTAGACTTGGAAACCTGCAAAAGCCTCTCTGAGTTCAGCTTGGATGGGGCAGAGTTTTAGGGTGGAGCCTACAGCCTTGGCTTCCGGTTAGCCCCACCCTCCGAGGTTCCTGAGTCTCAGTGTTCCTCAGTGTCCTTTGGTACTCGCTGCAAGTACCTCTGAGAGAAAGGCACCCTAGAGCTTCGCCCGCTACCAGACAGTGTAGTCTCTCCCCCAAAAGCCCACAACTGGGGTTCAGAGCAGTTGGAAGTGGGGTTAAGAACAGTCCGGAGCTTATGTCTCCTTCCAACTAGGGCAATCTCGCGGCCCAAACAACAGTCTGTCCTCTGTGCATGCAGTGTGCGCGACTCAGGGGATCTGCTTTTCGCCACTCCCCTGAGCTTCTGTCTTACAGCCCAGATTCCCTCTGTATGAGGCTGGAGCCTGAGGGTCTTGCCAGGACTGGGGTTCAGTGCAGTCAGAACTGGGGCTCAGCACATTCCTGAGCTTTTGAGTCCTTCCCGCTGGGGCAATCCAGCAGCTCAGTGAACAGTCCGTCCTCTGCACGCAATGTGCGCAACTCTGGGGCTCTGCACTTCACCGCTCCGCTGAGCTTCTTCCTTACAGCCCAGATTTCTCTGTGTGAGCCTGGACCCCATGGTCTCGCCCAGAACTGGGGTTCAGTGCAGTTGGAGTTGGGGTTCAGCACAGTCCGGAGCTTTTATCTCCTTCCCACTAGGGAACGCCAGCCAGGCCCTCAGCTGCCCCTCCTCTCCGGCTCCGTCCTCTCCCCGCACGCGCACCGTGCTTCCGTACCTTAGGCTTTTACAGCTCCTCTGGTTTTCCTTCTGGTTTTCTCTTTCCTTCTAGTTGTATAATTCCCAGTCAGTCAACTTTCCTGTAGTTCTGGATAGTGTCCACTCTATATTTTAGTTGTATTTTTTGAAATTGTTGAGTGCGGCTGCAGTTAGGCTTTTACCTCTGCCGCCATCTTGTCTCTCCTGATATTTTTGTTGAAATTAAATAATGTGGTAACTCTGGAAATCAGAATCTCCTTTGTCCCCATGGTTTGCTATGTTTTGGGGTTTTTTTTTTGGGGGGGGGGTGTGGTTATTATAGGTTGTCTCTGTGTCAAGGCTCAGCCTGAGGTATAAAACCTAAGGTCTCCTCAGTTTTTTTTGAGCCTACGCCTTTCCCACATGCAACTTCCTACATGCAATTGCTTTTGAATGGCCTAGCCTTTAAAATGTCAGCCTCCCAAAAGAAGGGAAAACAGGAAAATGAAGGAGAGTTGGGGGACAGCCATTTAAATCCCCCGGAAGTTGCCCCCGTGAAACAGGGAGGGGCTTGAAACAGCGTGGGGTAGCTGCCAGCCTCTGTGCCTGTAGCTCTGTGATCAGAAGCAGCTCTCAGTGATCAGAATACAAATCCTGATATTCAGGAAACAAGATCTTTATTGCCCACCTGGTTCCCACAGGCTGCGGACAAGTTGCCCCTGCAATCCCCCACCGCACTGCCTGCTGTCAGTGGTTGATGGGAAGCTGCTACCTAGCTGAGAGCTGAAATTCACAGAAATTCACAGCCGCTTCCCCCAGACCTTCCTCTAGAAGTTACAAGTCTTCAATAGACCAGAGTTCTAAAATAGTTTTATCGGACAGATTTTTTCCAGTTCAGTTCTAGTCTGAGTGGGAGAACAGATTCCTGGTGCTTCCTACTCCTCCATCTTCCCAGAATCCTCACTAATTCATTTTGATAGGGTTAGATAGCCATTGTGATACTAGAAATGAGGGTGCTTTGCTACCGAGACACCAGACTTTACTCACTAGAACACTTTCCAATTTTGTATCAAAGGGCCTTTAGGAATTTTGGTGTGATTTAAATGTAGGCTTGTACTTTCCTTATAGAATTACCAATGGAGAGGCTTTATAATTTTTTACTTAACCCACAGCAAGTCTCGAGCACGTTTCATTGATTTAGCAGTTGATGTCAGGGCCTCTTTCCTATTGCTGTGACGAGAGCACATCTTTCCTTTTTTTCCCTCTTTCGTGTCATGAAATGTAAACTTCCCTTTTGCTTGTTTTCCTGATTGAACTATAGATTTTAGAAGCTTTTCTTGAAATTGGACTCGTGGAAAAATAAAGAATATCCTCTTTCTTCTTTGTTTGCCCAAACAAGCAAAAAAAACACAACAAAACAAAACAAAAAACAAAGAGAAAGGTCTCAAAATCTAAATCTAAAATCACATTTACAGTATATATTACATTTTTGGTTCTACAGGCAGTTCAGAATTATTTTTATAGATTTAGGTAGGAAAACTTATCCACGAAATGCTCTATCTTCTCATATAGTTTGTGAGGCTCAACACAAGAGCATGTGAAACTTCTTGGAAAAGGTCAAAAAGCTTATATTTTAAATGTTTTTCTTTATAAAATTGGAAAACAAATCCCAGGCTATGGGAGGAAAATGTAAAAAATTGAAACCTGGAAGACTTGATAGTCTTATCTCCCTGAGAGAACCACAGTTAATTTGAAAATTCTTTGGACTAGCTATCCAAATATTATGTACTAGAGGCCCGGTGCACAAAATTCGTGCATGGGTGCAGCCCCTAGGCCTAGCCAGCAATCTAAGGGCAAGCATCTGGCGTAGAAGGGCAGGTCCCAGCTGGCCTCTGGGCCCTGGGAAGCACCTGGGCCCCCAGACCCCCACACACCCCCTCCACCTGAGTCATGGCACCTAAGTCCCCACATGGAAATGCAGTGAGCATGGCTGAATGCCGTGGGCAAGAGTGCAGCGTGGGCCTCTGGGTCTCTCAGTAGTGCTGCACAGAAACCGGTGGACAGTGCAGTCTCCCAGCTGGCCTCACAAATCAGCTCCTGCACAAACCCACGGGGAGCCCGACCAACCCCCGCAGTCCCAATGGCTGTGGCCTTGCTCACCTGGAAGAGGCCATGAGGGTACGGGGCGGGATCCTCGAGGGCTCCTGGCACCTGAGCATGGGGGCTTCCCCTGCACAAGAGCCCTGGCATCCTGGGTTCGGGGAGAGTAGCAGAGGAAATGAGAGTGAGCTCAGCAGACACCCCACATTCTCTACCGCACCTCTTGCCCCCAGGTAGCCAACTGGGCACCGCAGGAGGTTGGTTACTGCCCCCTGGTAGTCAGCGCAAGTCATAACAAGTGGTTGAACAATCACCTGAGGGAACAATTTGCATATTAGGCTTTTATTATATAGGAGGATAATATATATAATGCATATTGTTTAGTAATAAAATCATATTGTGTTCTGCAATTCCATTATAAAGTGTTTCTAAAATGTTATTTTATTTTTACATAGCATAGTTTGTATGAAAGGAGGTCAGAATATAGTAAGAAATACATCTCAATTTAACCAAACTGACATTTAGTTTACTGTTAGGTAATATCTTAATAGGTAAAAATGATATGTATATTTCAGGTTATAATGTGAAAATAACCAGGGAAAAATCCATTCTTTTTTTCACAGTATTAATATTTGGATTAAGTATAATTCTGTGTATATGTGTTTCTTTCAGGGCTGATAGTCGGATTTATCCTAACTATTGCCAATTTCAGCTTTTTTACCTCTTTGCTGATGTTTTTCCTTTCTTCTTCAAAACTCACTAAATGGAAGGGAGAAATAAAGAAGCGTCTAGATTCGGAATATAAAGAAGGTAACGTGAGTTATATTTGATGTTATTTAATATGTTTTTATTTTTAATTGATTTCAGAGAGAGGAATGAGAAACATCAGTGAAAGGAATCACCAATTGGGTGCCTCTTGCGTGCCTCCCACTGGGGATTGTGCATGAAACCTGGTCATGGGCCCTGACCTGGGAATCTAACCGTGATACTCAACCTCTGAGCTACACCAGTCGGATAATGTTTGACGTTATTTCAAAGAGTAACTTTGTTTCATCCTGACATATAAGCTTTTAATCAAAGCATGTTTAGACTGTTGAAATAGATGAATGTTATATGAGAATTAAAATAGTAGCCTGATTTAATTTATCATTACTTCACCACAATAACAAGTAAGAGCAAAATTTTAGAAGCACTAAAGTCTTTCATTATTCTAAAACAATATAGATTGTGGGCAAAGGTACCATCCCACTTTTAGTCACTTAAAAAATTTTAGTCGTTTTTTTATATGTTAAAATATGTAAATTCCTAAATCAGCATAATTTTCTTTCTGAGAAAAAAAAAAACATCTCTTGTCCTTTTTTCTACTTTTTTGCTGCTAGGCGGGCAGAGGAATTGGATTCAGGTGTTCTGCAATGGAGCTGTACCCACAGAGCTGGCCCTACTGTACATGATAGAAAATGGCCCCGGGGAGATCCCAATAGACTTTTCCAAGCAGCACACTGCTTCCTGGATGTGTTTGTCTCTCTTGGCCGCACTGGCCTGCTCTGCTGGTGACACGTGGGCTTCAGAAATTGGCCCTGTTCTGAGTAAAAGCCCACCAAGGCTAATAACAACGTGGGAGAAAGTTCCGGTTGGTGAGTCTTTGTTTAAGTTTCTTAAAAAAAAAAAATGAACAAAAGAAAAACTTTGATTTATTGTTTCTTAGTTAAGAGTCTTTGAAGAATTGTTAGTCTCCTAGATTGGAAAATTGCTGTAGTCTTAAAATGCAGAAAAAGTTAGTGAGACCTAGATAAAACAATACAGAAACATAGAGATTGATTCACAGACATACCAGGGAGAAAGGAAAAGGTGGGGCGGGGGAATGGGAGGGAAGACAATAGAGTATTTCTTGAGGGTCTAGTATGTGGTTAGCGGTTTCACATGTATCTCCGTTTCCCATTACTATTGCCAACTACTACAACAAAATCTTTATCATCTTTGTCATTGCCTCATCCTCCCCTTCTTCTTCCCTTGTCTTATTTTCCTCCTTTTCTAACTCCTCCTTTTCTTTTTCCTGCTCCTTCTTACCTCCTTTTCTTCTTTTCCTTCATCATTATCATAATGAACAGCTAATATATTTGAGTAATTACTATGTGTGAGGCATTGATCTACATGAACTACCATTAAGTACTCTTATTAACATACAAGTTGGTTCTTTGATTATTTCTATCTTACAAACAATGAAATTAAGGATTACCAGGCAATCTAGCTCCACTGAACCATTCTACTTCACTGCTTAGAGTGTCAACAGTTATTGAGGAGAAAAGACTGCTTCCTAAGTAGGCTATGGTCTTATCTTTGGATTAAATAAAAAAGAACCCTTTCTTTAAGTTAGTCTTGTGGGGATAGGCACCAAAACGTTCTGCTTTCCATGCCTTTATTGTTTGCTGACTGTTAACGAGATGATTTTATCCATGTTTCTTCAGGGACCAATGGAGGGGTTACGATAGTGGGCCTTGTTTCCAGTCTCCTTGGTGGTACCTTTGTAGGCATTGCCTACTTCCTCACACAATTGGTTTTTGTAAACGATCTGGACATTTCTGCTCCCCAGTGGCCAATTATTGCATTTGGGGGTCTGGCTGGATTGCTAGGATCAATTATGGACTCATACTTAGGAGCTACAATGCAGTTTACAGGTAAGAACATTACTTATTATTGCAGCTTACTGGTGTGTTGAAGAAATGGGAAAGAAATGTGGAACATAAAAGGATATGACAATGAAAACAACCGTAAAGAGACCAGGAGTTGAGAGACCATCAGTGATAAGGCAAAGTCTATTCTATGATTTTGATTTTCTTGCTCTTTTTTGTTAAGCTCATTGAAAGCGAATTAGTCCTGCAGAACAAGGAGTAGAAGCTATGAGGAGAGGATATGTTAACATATCCTCATCAGTTAACATAATCCAGTAAAAGACAAGAGTACATAGTGCAGGAAACACATGGTTCTGCTAATGGGACTTCACTTCATCCCAGGAAAGCAGAACGGGTTTGGGGATCAAATCATGTTAATGCCCTGTCCTTCCACATGTGTCTTTTTCTACTGTGACACCGTGCTTGCTTTCCTCCCTACTGAGTTTTTAGCCCCACCGAAGATAGAAGGGAGAGGCAGTTTTCCCAAAAGGTTTCTGTGCTTTGTCCTGACGCTCTCCCGTCATGTCAGTGTACTGACATATTTTGTTAGGAGTATATTTACTCCACATGCTAGTCAACTACATTTTTCTCCTTTGATTCATATAATTAAGAGGCTGGGAGTCCAGAGAACGTTTCCCTGAGTTACTCTCCTCCCAATTCTCATACCCCAGTATAATCTGCTTGTCCTTGTGCTCCCCTCACAACCAATCAAAATATTTGTGCCCTCAGTTTTTTCAGTCCCGTCTCAATGCTCAGGAGGAATCAATCTGATTTTAATCCACACCGAGGGCTCAATAATTGTGCTCACACACGCACACACACAAGTTTTTAAAGGAGTTTTATTCTAAACTGGGCTCTAACTAGACAAGTTTCTGATCGTATTGAGTGGGTTGAAAAACAGTTATGGGCTGTGGACAGGTTAATCCATTCATTAAATCTTGGTGTGCTTCCTCTGTGCTGGCACCATGCTGGGTCCTGGACATCCACTGCAGAGGCTGCTGACATCATCTCTGCTCTCGGGGCCTTATAGGCTGGTCTTGGAGGGGAGTCACGGGGAAGGCAGGCCCCGTCTGCCAGTTTCATGTCATTTTTTCTGCTTCTGAATGAACTCCAGCAATGTTGAGAAAACAGTATTGAGGGGTCCTGAAACCCATTTATTCAAAGAGGCCTTTTGTAACGAAGGGTTCCATCTCTCTCACCATATAGATTATCCTTTAAAGTCATCTTATAAGTGACTGCTAATCTTTCAAAGATTATTTTCTTTGGGGGAGAAAGGGTGTTTTTTTTTTATCAAGTCATTTGGATTTTGGACCTCACGTGGCTTCTTTCCCACTCTAGGTTTGGATAAAAACACTGGCATGGTGGTCAACAACCCAACGAATGAGGCGAAGCACATAGCAGGGAAACCAATTCTTGATAACAATGCGGTGAATCTGTTTTCTTCTGTCCTGATTGCTCTCGTGCTCCCAACAGCTGCTTGGGGTTTCTGGCCCAGGTTGTGAGCTTTATCTCATTTACGAGGGTTGAAACTCTGGTAAATTCAGCTAAATTTGTAACCCCAAGTTTCATCCGAAGAATAGCTGTAATGGCAAAGGGGAAATGCCAGCATCTCTCGTATCCCGTTGTGATGGAATTCTCCATTTTCCTCTCATCAGTTAACATATTCCAGTGAAAGACAAGAGTACATAGAACTTACCGTTTTTTCTTCTGCTGAATGAAGCTTCTGGAGCAATGAAACCACAATGCCCCTGTATATTGGCATATATTGATCTGAAAGCTAATATATTGTACTGAAAGTTTCTACATGGTAGGTATAAATTTTGCTATGATTGTTTAAACTATTGTGGGGAAAGTCATACAATTTAAAAATGGTCCCCTGCCAAAACCAGTTTGGCTCAGTGGTAGAGCGTCGGTCTGCGGACCAAAGGGTCCCGGGTTCGATTCCGGTCAAGGGCATGTGCATTGGTTGCGGGCACATCCCCGGTAGGAGGTGTGCAAGAGGCAGCTGGTCGATGTTTCTCTCTCATCGACGTTTCTAGCTCTCTATCTCTCTCTCTTCCTCTCCGTAAAATATCAATAAAATATATTAAAAAAAATAAAAAATAAAAATGGTCCTCAGCTGTGCCAGAGAAATGCCACTGTGACAATTGCCCAGATGTTATATCCATTCTATGTGGTTTAAACTGATGTGTGTGGAAGTCTGAATAAGTGTAGTATCCTGGACTTCTTCCATTACTTGCCATTTACAATTGTGAGAGGTGTGTAGTTTGATTCCTAGGGTGTGAGGCCTATTCCACATTTGTTCTTCCTTGGGATTAGTAACGAAAATAAAATAAATGTCTTTTTCATATGACCATTTAAATGCATGAAAAAAATATTTTTAAATAAATGCAAGAGAAAGCTGCCCTGTGTCTAAAAATATGCACCTTACTGTACATCTCAAATTTAATATTTTTAATGTATTTTCTAGCTGTCTTTCAAATGTGTATAGGAATCTGCTTTACATTTGCATACCAAACAATTAAAGAGTCACTGGAAAATTATTTGCTAATCTAGAATTTACTGGAAGATGGATGCTCTGATTTCCCGTGACAGACCTGTGAAGTTGTGCTCACCTTTACATTATAGAATCAACAAAATAGAATTCTACTTTTCAGTTTTGTTCCTTACTATGATTAACTGTGTTCTAAAGGATTTTGATAAGGTGTGGATTATTTTGCTAAAAGTACTTTAAAATATTTCTCATGTGATTTCCATACCTTTCTTTCCCTGAGGAGAAAAGACTGTTTTCTCAATAGGCTATCTCAGTGAGAAAAAAACCCGCACTTAGCCACCAAATCCCTGGTGAATTGTATGTACTTTAAATATGTAAACACAATTATGCAGCTTAATTATTCAATTTCCTAATGGAGTATCTGTAACTCCAGAAGGTTCTGAACATTTTTCAAGTATATGGGTCTTTAATATATGTCTATTAAGTTAAGTTGTTTGACTCTAAACATGTTTCTTCAAGTCATTGAAAGTTGAAAATCAAAACATATTTCTGGAGGAAAATAAAAAACTAGTTTGGCTACCTGAGTATTTGAGGACTGTGATGATTCCAACATTCTTAATATATGTGGTGCAATTTAATGGTTTTGGAATTAATGAGTCAGAAAGCTATTGTTAGGCCATGTTGGCAGGGCAAGTCTCCTGGAATTGTCCTACCTGCCAAGACTAATATGTTCTCTTTCATTTACCGTAACTTGCCCTTTCAAAATGTATTTTCCACATGTGATGACAAGTCTTTTTTATGTTTGGATTTTTTAAAATAAAATTTATTACTTAAGTAATATACTGAATTTACTTTTTAAATAATTAGAATATTAAAGATAAAGTTAAAATATATTTTGCCGCCACTTTCCCTCACTCCCTCTTCTACCTTCTCAAAGAACTTTGAATAGATTCTACATAGTAATTGTTTGGGGTATATTTTCTTTTTAATCAATGAAATTTTATTACTGTCATTTTGAAGTTTCAAGTTGGATGCTTACAGCCAAGAAAACAAATTTTTTAAAAAAGAATAGCTGGTTGGCTCAGTAAATAGAGAGTCAGCCCCTAACTGAAGAGTGGTTCAATTCTGGTCAAGGGCAAGAACCTCAGTTTCAGGCTTGATCCCTAGCCTTGGTCCGGGCCTGTACGGGAGGTAATCAATCAATATCTCTCTCTCATCAATGTTTCTTTTTTTTTTTAATATATTATATTGATTTTTTACAGAGAGAAAGAGAGAGGGACAGAGTGAGAAACATTGATGAGAGAGAGTCATCAATCAGCTGCCTCTTGCACTCCCCCCACTGGGGATGGGCCTACAACCAAGGTACATGCCCTTGACCGGAATTGAACCCAGGACCTTTCAGTCCGCAGGCTGATGTTCTACCACTGAGCCAAACCGGTTTCAGCTTACATCAATGTTTCTATCTCCTCCCCGTCCTCTCTCTCAAAATCAATGGAAAATTGTCCTTAGGTAGAATTAAAAGAAAAAAAAAAATTTGTGAATTTATAAAATTTTTCTCTTTTTTAAAATAGGTTTGCTTTTGTATGGTTTTTATTTTTTATTTTTTTATTTTTTATTTTAGAGGGATAGAGGGAGAGAGAAACATCAATCAGTTGCCTCCCATAGACATCCAGCCCTACCCAGAAAACCCACAATCTGGGTATGTGCCCTGAATAGGAATCGAACTGGCAACCTTTCAGTGCATGGGACAATGCTCAACCACTTGAGCCACACCAGCCAGGGCAAGTTTTTCTCCTCTTATGAATGAGAAAGGCTATAAGAAAACCAGACAACATCAAAATAATTATATCTTGGGGAGAACAATTTAAAAAGGAACACTGTTAGCTATTAGAAATATTTTAGACTAGAGACCCAGTGCACAAAATTTGTGCACAGGGGCAGAGGGTCCCCTCAGCCCAGCCTGAACCCTCTCTAATCCAGGACCCTCAGGGGATGTTGGGCATCCCTTTCACAATTCGGGACCACTGGCTCCTAACTGCTCACCTGCCTGTCTGCCTGATCACCCCTGCACCCCCTGTTCCTGGTCAACCCTAACAGCTCCCCCTACCGGCCTAATCGCCCCCAGCTGCCCACCCCCCCACACTGGCCTGGTCAACCCTTACTGCCCACCCCCCGCTGGCCTGGTGACCCCCCAACATCCCCCCACCCCCACAGGCATGGTCACCCCTCTCTGCCCCCCTGCCGGCCTGGTCACCCCACACAGCCTGTTCAGTTGTCTGTTCAGTTGCCATGGTCACAGGCTTTTATTATTATAGATGCATATTTGTTGACATCAAAAGTAAAGTAAAAATTGTTTAAAAATCAGAATTGACAGGTATGTTTTCATTTTGTTTTAAAAATATTCATAGCTATTTAGCCATTAAAAAAAGGTCAGGCCCTGATGGTATTGCTCAGTGATTGCACCAGTTTGATTCCCATTCAGGGCACATGCCCAGGTTTTGGGGTCAATTCCCAATAGGAAAGCATCAGTGCAGGAAGCATCAGTGTTTCTTATCTCTGTCCCTCTCCCTTTCTCTTTAAAAAACAATATATATATATATATATATATATATATATATATATATATTAAAGTTCAGGATGTATATAAACTTAATGTTAGTTAGCCTGGAATTATTAGAGTTTTAACATTTAAGTTAGTTATGTTTTTAAGATATTCTACAATTAATATTCTTGTTTTGGTAATTAAAGAATGCAGTGATTTTTGTTAAAAGGATCCTGGGAAGGAAAGTGGTCACCTGATTTATCACTATACAAGTACAGAGAGGACATGCTATTCTTTCAATAAATAGAGCTGGGTCATTTAATACCCATATGTGGAAAAAAATCTATCTTGACCCCTTTTGCACATCGTTTAGAAAATCAGTTCCAGCCCTAGCCACTTTGGCTCAGTGGATAGAGCATCAGCCTGTGAACTGAAAGGGCCCAGGCTCGATTCTGGTCAAGGGAACATGCTCAGGTTGCAGTGGGAGGCATACAGTAGGCAGCCAATCAATGAATCTCTCTCTCATCATTTACACACACACACACACACACACACACACACACACACACTCACACTCACACTCACACTCACTCTAGAGGCCCGGTGCACGAAATTTGTGCACAGAGGGGGTCCCTCAGCCCAGCCTGCACCCTGTCTAATCCGGAAACCTTGGGGGATGCCTGGATATATACTTGAAAGAAATGTTCATACCAGTTCTCTTCATAATGGCCCCAAACTGGAAACTACCCAGCAGTATGCTGGATAAATACATTGTAGAATATTCACACAATGAATATACTGTATAATAATGAGAATAAGCAGCTTGAACCTGCATTCACTATGGGATGAGGCTCAGAACATAATGTTGAACAAAAGAAATCAGACACAAAAGAGTGCATACTGTGTTTTCATTTATATAAAGAACAAAAATGTGTAGAAGTCATCTATTCTAATAAAACTCAAGGACAGCAGTAATAATTGAGAATAATGAATGGAAGTTTCATGAGAGGAACTTCTGAGGTGCTGAAAATATTTTTTGATCTGGGTGCTGGTTACACAGGTGTATCCAGTGGTGAAAATGTTTTGGACTGAACATTTATATGCATTTATTATTTCAATAAAAAGTGAAATGACTAGTATAGTAAATGGAATGTTCTATTTGATTATTACTGCTTTAAAAAGAAGAAAAGGAAGCATCTAAATTCTCTTGTAGGTTGTGGGAAACTTTCTCTGTTCTTCTAGGTGGTTTAATAATTAAATCTACATGAGGCAGATTAACAAGAGAAAATACATAATGAAAATTATTATCTAAATATATATGGGAACCACATATGCATGAGTCAGACACACACATACACATACATGAAATTCAGAGACAGGATATATATGTGTGTGTGTGTGTGTGTGTGTGTGTGTGTGTGTGTGTGTGTGTATTTCTAACTAAGGATGAGAAAAGGAGACACTTGGGGCTTCAGAAGGGAGGTAGATTATTTGAAGGACAATAAGATCAGATGTTCAATAACTAGAAGTTTGTCTTGTCCTATAGATAGGTCATAAAAAGTTATTTCTGGTAATAATTCTTATGGACAAAGCCCCTAATTTAAATTCTTTAAGGAAGAGAGGTAAAAGTTCCCATGAGCCTGCAGGGTCTCAGTTGCCTTTAACTCAAAATAATCCACAAGAGGCACATTGGGGTGACTCATTCTGAACCCCTATAAAGTTTATCTTTGTGCAGAGGAAACCATGATTGTTGTGGGGTGGAGAATCTCCCCAGGTGTGGACAAAAAAGGGGCCACCTACTAGCCTGACAAGCTCAGGGGGGTCTTCATGGTGGACTTACAAACTCAGAGACCTAAAGTACATATAAGATGGTCTGAATAGTTGGTTGAGCATTGTTCTGAGCATCAAGTGGTCACTGGTTTGATTCCCGGTAGGGGCACATGCCCGATCCCCAGTAGGGGATGTGTAGGAGACAGCCAATATTTTTTCTTCCTATCTCTCTCTCTAAAATCAATTAAAAATATATATTTTTAAAAAACAAATCAAAACAAAATGTCCTACCTAAAAGCAGCTCATGGCTGGTAGTCATGTCCTAGGGTGATATTTTTCCCTAACAAAGGTCAATCTTCACCTTAACTGAGCCTGCCCTCTTTTTTTGCATCTAAGACCTTTGGAATGGCAAAGGCATTTGCTCTCCCTTCCCCCTCTCCACCTCTCAAAACACAACCTGCACTAGAACAGAGACCACAATTCACCTCATTGTTATAATTATTACATTAATTGTTGACTGTTAACTATCCTACCGTATTTGCCGGCGTATAAGACGATTTTTTGGCCCTGAAAAATACGTATTTGCCGGCATATAAGACGACTGGGTGTATAAGACGACCCCCTAACATTTCCACTAAAAATACAGAGTTTGTTATATACTCGCCGTATAAGACTACCCCCCACTTGGAGGCATATTTTTCAGGGCCAAAGGGTCGTCTTATACGCCGGCAAATACGGTATATCCACAAATGTAAAAAAAGTATTTGTCTATTCATTTTACTTTTTATCCAATCCCAGAAATTTCACAGTTTTGCTTTATCCTACCTCCCTAATCTATCACCAGTGAATTTCATGTAACCCCATTAAGCTTCCTCCTTTTATTGTAATGTATAAAATAAGGGACATAACTGCCATTTTCTGGAGCAAAATCTCAATCCGGTCTGAAATTAAAATTTTCTTACTAAAGGCAGGTCATGGCAGGTAGTCATGTCCTGGGCTGTTATTTCCCCTGACAGGTTAATCTTTACCTTAACTGAGCCTTTATATTGTTTTTTTGCATCTAAAATAACATACCTTTGGAATGTTAGGTGATACCATTGTAATAAGTTATAAATAACAAGAAAGGAGCGAAGGATGAAGCATAGTATTCCCTCCTTTGGAAAACTGCTGTTTGAAACAGCTGTTTGAACTATCCTGTTATTCTTAGTCTCTTATTCTGTAGGTCAACTAAGGTTTTTTTAGACTGTAAAATAACTTTGTTTTTTGCTTGAATAGAAAAGATCAACTTAATTGTCTGACCTTGCAAGCTAGCCATCTAACTGGTACGCTGATATTGATGCCAGGTGCCTATATAGATATGATACTCAAGGTTATAGGTGTTTGTTAGATATGATATGTACTCAAGGTTACAAATTGTCAGTAAAAATAACTTACACAAGGACCTAAAAAAAGATATAAAAAAAGAATGCTCAGAATTTGACAGAGGTAGTCTGCTCTGAACCTGAGAGCAATAAAGATGAGTCCTAACTAATTGGCTCATTAAGGCGTCTTGTCCAGCTTGCTGATTTTCGATACAAGGGAAGGCCAGACATATGAATGTTCCCAGCAAATCACTGGGGGGGGGGGGGGCGGGGGGGGACCACATAGGGAAGATAGATGCATGCCCAGTAAAGTTCAGGTGACATAGAAAAGATATTTACATGTCAGTCACACCTGGGTCAGAGATGGCTGGCCAGAATGGCTGTGGCCACTGTAAAATTTGGAATACTGAACCCACTAAACAGCAGTTCACTCTCTTGTACATCCAGGACTCTTGGGACTCTTCTAGTTCTTCAGCCATGCGGACCACACACACAATGGACTAATGGACTGTAACTAGCCCGGTACTGAACTGGAGCTGACGCCAACATGGTGATTCTGGTTGTTTTATTGAGCAAGGCGATTTCTTTCCCGGGACAAAAGATGGTAGATGGAAAGTACAGAACCTTTATTGCAAGCCAATACTACCTCTCAAACCTTCATTCTAAATGATAGGCCTAAAACTCGGTCCCTCTTGGTGCAGAGGGGCAGAGGCCACTTATGAAAGGTGTTCTCTAAGTTCCTACGCCTAAGATTCTGACCCCCCTGGATGGACAGAGGGCCCCTTAAGAAGAGTGACTGTTGCTTTCTTTGCCTTGGGACATTAAAAAGGCTGGAGACCCTCCTTCTCTACCGTGGGACCTTAGCCCTGTAGTCAGCTCCCAGGACCCCCACATCTGCACTTTTCCTCCTTTGGTCACCTTATCTGTTTAGGTTGGAGTCACTTTTGATTTATCTTATGGTTTTCTCCCAGTTGTCTTATCTTATAGCTCTTCCAGCTGCTCAGGTCAGGGCTACTTTTGGTCTAACGTATGGCCCCTTTAATTGCTCAGGCCAGAGATACCCCTGTCCTTGGTTTATGGCTGTTCTAATTGCTGAGGCCAGAAATGTTTCCATCTGCCTGTGGCGTTTCCCTGTCCTCTGTGCAGGTGAGATAAGCACGCTGGCGTCTTCAAGTCTCCAGCTACGGATTCCTCCCCCATGGACCCTCCTCGTTCCTAAAACTCCCTAAACCTTCCTCATTGAGCTAGCCAGCTAACCCTTCCAGTGGAAAGGAAACTCCTGGACACTGTCTGATTTGAGCTCTACAGAAACCCCAGCTACGCTTCTTTTGTGGCTGGACTAAGACATATGGGACTCTGGAAACCCAGGGGTGTCGTTCCACGGAAATAAAGCCTTTTACCATATGGCATTTTTTCCATGGGAGTCTCAGAAAATTCCTTTTCTCATGATATCGTAGGAGCCCCACCCCCATCGGCAGCCAGGGAAGAACAGGCAAGCTCCCCTCCTCTGGTAACAAGGGTGACCTCCTTATTTCCTGACCCTGGAAGCACTACGCCAGAGCCGAGACCACAAATCCCCTCATTGTTATTGTTGTCCTGTTAACTGTTGACTGTTATCCTATACCCACACAAGTAAAAGAAGTATTTCTATTCATTTTACTTTGTATCCAATCCCAAAGATTTCCCCTGCTTTGCTTTCTCCTTCCTTTCTAATCTGTATCCAGGGAATTTCACGTAGCCTCCTTTCCTCTTCCCCTTTGATTCTGATGCATAAAATAAGTGGTGGCCCTGGTGGGTTTGGCTCAGTGGATAGAGCACTGGCCTGTGGACTAAAGGGTCCCTGGTTCAACTCTGGTCAAGGGCACATGCCCAGGTTGTGGGCTCTATCTCCAGTAGGGGGCGTGCAAGAGACAGCCAATCAATGATTCTCTCTCATTGGTGTTTCTCTTTATATATATGTATCTCTCTATTTCTCTCTCTCTCTCTCTCTCTCTCTCTCTCTCTCTCTCTCTCTCCCCCCTCCCTCCCTCCCTCTCTGAAATCAATAAAAAATAAATAAATTATAAAATAAAATAAGTGATAAAACTTGTCATTTTTTAGAGTGTTTTCTTAATCTGTTGAGAGTTTGCTTCCCAGCAATTGTTGTCAGTTTGGTTCAAATAAAGTCATAAAAATTTTTTACAGGTTTAGACGTTTCTTACTTTGATGGTTTTTTAACCTAGGTTTGGCCAATCTAGATACTGAATTGCAACTCTGTTAATAAACTGAAGTTTTGCCAAAACTGGTTTGGCTCAATGGTAGAGCGTTGGTCTGCGGACTGAAAGGTCCCGGGTTCTATTCCGGCCAAGGGCATGTGCATTGGTTACGGGCACATCCCCAGTGGGGGGTGTGCAAGAGGCAGCTGGTCGATGTTTCTAGCTCTCTATCTCTCTCCCTGCCTCTCTGTAAAATATCAATAAAATATATTTTAAAAAATAAAAAATAAAAAAATAAACTGAAGTTTTGCTGATGCTAGTCGTTGTGGACTGAATGTTTGTATGTGGAAATCCTAAACTCCCAAGTGATGGTGTTAGGAGATGGGGCCTTTGGGAGGTGAACCCTCATGGATGGGATTGGTGCCCTTTAAAGGTGACTGCAAAGAGCTCTTAGCCTCTCCGCCATGTGAGGAAATTAGAAAATGGCTATCTGCACCCCAAAGATGGGCTTTCAATAAAACCAACCTGGTGGCACCCTGATCTTGGTCTTCCAGCCTCTGGAATTGTGTGATATAAATTTCTGCTGTGTGTAAGTCACCCAGTCTATGGTATTCTGTTTTAGCAGCCTGAACAGACCAGCACACAGGTGTAGAAGTGGAGATAAAGGCAGAAGGAAGAGAGGTATGTAAACATAGGTTTGGTTATTGGGTGAGTCTGGTAGGTAGAAGGCTAACACTAGTATAAGCTTGTAGGATGCTTTTGTGGGCTATTTGGAGGTTTCCTGTGCTCCCCTCTTTTATAGTTCTTACACCAGTATCGTCATCTCTAGTTCAGATAGTTGCTTATATCAGTTATCCATGAATGCAAATAACACAAAGCTTAGTGACTGAAGCCAAAACCATTTATTTGCTCAGGATTTGTGGCTGACCACTTTCATTAGGCTCAGTTGGCAATGCTATTCTACATCCTGCCATTTGGGCTCATTCATATTTGCAGTCACTCGACAGGCAAGCTGGGGGATAAGTCGTGATGCCTCATTTGTATGTGTGGCACTTGATCCTGATTCTTGGCTGGGCTTCTCGCATGACCTGTCTGTCATCCTCCAATAGGCTTTTTCACCTGTCGGCCTGATGACATAAGTGTTCCAAGAAAGCAAAAAGGAGAAGCTGCAAGTTCTCTTAAGGCTTAGCCTCAGAAGTCTCATGATGTCATTTTGTGACAATTATTGGTCAATAAAGTGAAAAGGCCACTCAGATTCCAAGGGTAAGGCAACGTAGTCTGCCTCTTCATGGAAGGGGTAGCATTACATTGTAAAGGAGAAAGGCGACAGGTGTGAGACTCTGGAGGAGAAGGAGCCTCAATCCAACAATCTTCCACTCTTGTTTCCTCAACTCCTGGGCATCTCACCTCTTTCTGCTGAGATATTCTTTAAAAAAAAAATATATATATATATGTATATATATATATATATATATATATATATATATACACATATATATATATATTTGGTTTTTCACTGAGAAGAAGAGAGAGGGATAGAGAGTTAGAAACATTGATGGGAGAGAAACATCAATCAGCTACCTCCTGCACACCTCCTAACTGGGGATGGGCCCGCAACCAAGGTACATGCCCTTGACGGAATCGAACCTGAGACCTTTCAGTCCACAGGCCGATGCTCTATACACTGAGCCAAATCAGTTAGGGCTGCTGAGATATTCTTACCTCCCAGGCAGCCCTATTGTCAAGACAACCTCTTAATAGAGTCTCACCAGGTGATCTACATATGCTCCATGGGAAATTCCCTTGCCTTGACAACCCCTGAAAGTGCTAGGTGATCTCAGTGCAGCAGCACCTCTCTGGTTTTACCATCAAAGAAAGAGGCCTCTTTTAAAAAATATATTTTTTTATTGATTTTTTTTACAGAGAGGAAGGGAAAGGGATAGAGAACTAGAAACATTGACCAGCTGCCTCCTGCACACACACACACCCCCCCCCACCGGGGATGTGCCCGTAACCAATGCACATGACCTTGATCGGAATCGAACCTGGGACCCCTCAGTCCGCAGACCGACGCTCTATCCACTGAGCCAAACCAGTTTTGGCGAAAGAGGCCTTTTCTTGCCCTCTGGAGTCCCTGGGCAGGAGACAGCCCTCAGGATGAAAGTCAGTTTTAACTTTCTTAGGCATGATTTAGGTACTAATAATTTCTCTCTCTCTCTCTCTCTCTCTCTCTCTCTCTCTCTCTCTCATAAAATAAACACTTCAAGTCCCCTTTCCAGAATGGAGACTCATGGCCTGGCTATCACTTCTAAAGAAACTCTTCACTATTCTCCTCACAAAACTTTTCTCCTCTCTGGCCCTATTTTGTAACTCTGGCCTGGCTGAAGAGTCCAGGAGTTATGCAACAAGTTTCAAGTTCTCTCCAGAGGGGTGTGTGTTATTCTGACTTCAGTCTCCTGATGTTTCTCACATTAGCATCTCCATCAAAACTAGGCAATTAGAGCCATCCCCATTCTAGCACCCTGTGTGCACATGTATGATGATGTGTGGCAAGCATACATGAAGCTCAGTGAGCCACTGGCTGCCTGGGTGATCTGGGAGGAGCTGGCAGACAACATTACGTGGAACATTAAAAAGATGAGTAAATGGCCGAAACCGGTTTGGCTCAGTGGTAGAGAGCATTGGTCTGCAGACTGAAAGGTTCCGGGTTCAATTCCGGTCAAGGGCATGTACAATGGTTGCGGGCACATCCCCAGTAGGGGGTGTGCAAGAGGCAGCTGGTCGATGTCTCTCTCTCATTGACGTTTCTAGCTCTCTATCTCTCTCCCTTCATCTCTGTAAAATATCAATAAAATATATATATATTAAAAAAAAGATGAGTAAATGTTTGCCAACTCAAGATGGTGGGGACTCCCTCCCAGAGGGTATGGCAACTGATATACAAGGTGTTGAGGTCCCTCAAATCCTCAATGTATTGTTTGTGACTTCCAAATAAATAACATAGAAGACTGGTTGTGAAAGACAAAGGTTTATTAGGACTTTGGTGCACCGGTGATGGCCTAAGGGTGAAGTTTACTGCTGCACTGGCTGCCACTGGTAAAGTCTCGCCAAGTCCCATCTGGCCTGCGGACAGGCCCCCACTGTGGGCAGCCAGCCAGCACTATTGTTTTGTCACCACCCAGACTTTCCCAACACCAGGTTTATAGAGTACAGAAAACAGAAACACAGGGCATGCAGGGGGAGGAGATCTGTGTGTAAGCTGTGTAAGATCAAAACACTACCTGTTTACAGCCCAGGCTCACATCTACAAGCAGTTTCTCTTGTGCCTTTCTTAAACCAAGTTACTGGCCAGATTCCCAAGATCTCATATTCAGATGGCCTTCGCTATTATTCCCACGGGGTGGGACAGGAAGTTGGAGCATGGGAAGGGGCCCAGGTTCCCATTTACCATACAACAACATATCAAAAGACTGAGTTGTGAAAGGGCATGACATAATTTCAGAGAGAAAGGGAGAGGGAGAGAGAGAAACATCAATGATGAGAGAGAATCATTGATCAGCTGCCTCCTGCATGCACCCTACTTGGTGTCAAGCCCGAAACCCAGGCATATGCCCTGACCAGGAATTGAAACGTGATCTCCTGGTTCCATAGGTCGACACTCAACCACTGAGCCACACTGGACAGGCAGGAATGACATTTTTGAGGGGGGTAAAAGTTCACTTTTGTTATCAGTGGACCTGGGGTATCCTTTTCTGCACTGAATGCCGGGGTCCAGTTCCTATAATATCTCAAGATAAAGAATGTTCTGAGACTCACATGGAAGGATGAGTGATTTTTATTTGCATGAAATTATATCCCTGAGTTTCCAGAAGCCCATTTCCCTTAATCCAGTCGTGGAACTTGTGCAGCTGGGGCTTCAGTAGAGCTAGAGGCAAAGCCAGTGTCCAGAGTGTCTGTTCCATGTTGGAGTTGGGTCTGACTTAGTGTCAGGCTAGTTGGAGTCCATTAGTCCATTGTGTGTGGGGTCCACATGTCTGTGAGCCACGTGGGCGAACGCAGAGGAGCCAAGAGAGTGCTCCCCCTGCAACAAGAGTCCCAAGAGTCCCTAAAACACGAGAGAAGAGAACTTCTTTGTTGAGGGGATTAAGTATCTCAAATCTTCCCTTGTTTGCAGTGGCCACGCCTACTCTGGCCAATGACTTGGTCCCAGATGTGACTAACAAGCAAGTACCTTCCCCATGTCACCCAGACTTTACCAGCATGCGTCTATACTACCCCTTGTTCAGTGCTTTCCCCCAGCTATCTGCAGGGAATAGACCAGAGTGTTAATCTGCAGCGTCTTGGCAAATTTGAACAAATGACATGTCTATACTTTGCTCCCTTTGCTCCATTCCTGTTATTAATAACTAGAGGCCTGGTGCACAAATTCTTGCACCAGTGGGGGCCCCCCTTGGCCTGGCCTTCCAAAAACGGGCCACAACTGGCTCTCCGACATCCCCCAAGGGGTCCCGGATTGCAAGAGGGCACAGGCCAGGCCAAGGAACCCCACCAATGCACGAATATGTGCACCGAGCCTCTAGTATGCATATAAAATCTTTGGTTAATCTCTTCCAGCCTGCCTCCCTTGCCCCCTTCCCTTTGAGATTCATTCTGTTCTATGTTTCTATGCCTGCACATTGAGCATCTGCCCCCTGGTGGTCACTGCACATCACAGCTACCAGCCAGTCAGCTAGTCAGCCAGTCAATCTGTCGTCTAGACATTTATATATATAGACTAGGTTCATTACAATGGTATCCCTTTCACTAGAGGTTAGATGGAGGGCAATTGTATAAAATGAAGCTGGAGAGGGATGGCAAGGTCCTTTTGTAAAGGGTCCTAATACGAGCTGTCTGACCTTTGGGCAAAATACAATCTTTTTGTTTGTCTCTCTGTATGGAAAATTCAGTTTAATATGTGTACTTTCTATTCTACTACACTGTTGATATCAAACAAATCAATATATCTAAAAGCCTTTGGAGAAACCATGTGTGGTAGACAGAACAGTGGTCCCTAGAAGATGTCCATGTCCCAATCCTAGGAAGCTGTAACTATTTCCACAGCAAAGCGGGGGTGGGATTAAGATGAAGAACTTTGAGATGAGATGATCCTGGGTTAACCGACTGGGTCCAATCAAATCACAGTCTTTAAAAGTGGAACACGGCAGCCCTTTGAGCTGTCCTTTCAAAACTTCTCTCCGCGTGTACTTTCTCTTTGCTTGCTCAAATCAATTTTCTTTAGCGAGTTTGAGTCTCAGCTCTGAATTATTTTCTTAGCCAGAACCTAAGTACCAAGGTGGCTGAACCCAGGTTTGGTCTGACCCCACCGGTCAGACACCTGGTGCCGTTCCTGCTGCCTACAACAGAAGGACTCTGGACCAAGTCCTGCCCAAACCTCAGACCCCTGCCTGGTCCCTGCCCGAGGTGTGGAAGGAAAAGCCACTGGAAATCAGACTATAGTCTGGCCTCTCCGGGCCGGACCTCAGCCAGTCCAGCAAGGCCAACGTCTGGATGCAGTCTGGAGCTTCCAGACCTCCTGGGACTGGCCACCAAAGACTGAAGCTGCCCAGGTCCTGACAAGGCCCCACAGACTTACATCACCAGCACAGAGCCCCGAATAACAATTGTGGTGGTAGGTACTGGCTCTACCAGCAGGCTTCTCCTATGGGTTTCTGCTCCTGACCTACTGATAGCACCTTGTTCAGCAAGAAAGTGACGATTTAAAACGTGTAAAGAGCCAAAACCGGTTTGGCTCAGTGGTAGAACATTGGTCTTCGGACTGAAAGGTCCCAGGTTCGATTTCGGTCAAGGGCATGTACATTGGTTGCGGGCACATCCCTGGTAGGGGGTGTGCAAGAGGCAGCTGGTCGATGTTTCTCTCTCATTGATGTTTCTAGCTCTCTATCTCTCTCCCTTCCTCTCTGTAAAATATATTTTTTAAAAAGTGTAAAGAGCAGTCACAGGTCACCCAAGGTCACCCTGGGAGGTGTGGAGACTATCCCAGGGAGGCTGCGGCAGTGACAGATATAGTGACATGGTCCTGGACCTTTAGCTACAAAATCTCCGAACTGTTGCTGGGAAAGACAAAGATAGCAGGAGTTCCTTGGCCTGATATAGATTGTGGCAGCCGGTGTGCAGAGGTCTGCTGGCCGGAGGAGGAGCCCCCAAGTCTCATCACTATGGGGCATTCCTGAGCTCTGGCCCCTGTGGGACGAGGTTCCGGGCCAGGACTTTGGAAGTAGGTGCAGTCACAGCCCAAATGCTGCCTGGAGCCAGGGTGGAGCTGCCAATGGAGCCTGGGCAGGAAGCTAGCAGAGGTGGGAGCGGTGGGGAAGGCCTGGCCCAGAGCCTCGGACACAAAATCAGAGATGAAGAAACCCAGGCCCGAGTAAGGCTGGGAGGGCATCAGCATGATTAACTTTGTAACAATTCTTCTAAATTCCTGAAAATACCTGCTTTAACCTTTAAGAATCAAAAGAGCCGAAACCAACGCCGAAACCGGTTTGGCTCAGTGGTAGAGCGTCGGTCTGCGGACTGAAAGGTCCCGGGTTCGATTCCTGTCAAGGGCATGTACCTTGGCTGCGGGCACATCCCCGGTAGGAGGTGTGCAAAAGGCAGCTGGTCGATGTTTCTCTCTCATTGACCTCTCTAGCTCTCTATCTCTCTCCCTTCCTCTCTGTAAAATATCAATTTAAAAAAGAGCCGAACCTCGTTTGGCTCAGTGGATAGAGCATCGGCTTGCGGACTCAAGGGTCCCAGGTTCGATTCCAGTCAAGGGCATGTACCTTAGTTGCGGGCACATCCCCAGTAGGGGCTGTGCAAGAGGCAGCTGATCGATGATTGTCTCTCATCAGTGTTTTTAACTCTCTATCCCTCTCTCTTCCTCTCTGTAAAAAATCAATATATATATATATATATATATATATATATATATATATATATATATAATTTTTTTTTTTTTTAAAGAATCAAAATAACCCGGAGGACTGAGAAGGTGGGGCAGTTCTGTACCGTGCTGCCTTCCACTGGTTAAGACCTCCAAGAGCAAAGGCCTACCGAGGTGAGGATGCCCCTACTGTCACCTGTAGAGGGGCAGCACTGAGCTGGCCAATATTTATGGTGGTGCTGCTTGTCCTGGCTCAGGGGAAGCATTCCACTAAGTCTGAAAGACTAAGACATCGCAGGGACTCCCCGCCACCGCCCGCAGCCTGCTCTGCCAGGCCTTCACGCACGCTGAGCTAGCGCTTCGCCTTCCATTGGCAGACCCGGAGAATCCTCTCTCCGCTGCCACATGGCCAGGCCAAAGCATCAGACACTACCACCATGCGGATTTTAAAACTACAGGGGAAATTGAGCCACAGGAGCTACCATCGCTGCCCCTCCCACCGCCGCCCCCAAGAATGGGAACCCACCAAAATCAGAGCTCACTACACACCGGGCTCATAGAGAGTGTGGCTTCAGAAATTAGCCTCTGCATCCACAGCAGCTCCACATCCGCAACAAAGAGGACACCATTGAGGGCGGACTCTCCCCATGCAGCCATCACAGCCCGCCCACAATCTTCCCAGCACACCCACCATGCTGGGGGGGAAATGGAACTCGCTGGTGAGGAAATGGCACAGTGCCTTCCATTACCCACCCAGGCGAGCCCATCCTGCGATGCCACATGGCCAAACCGAAGCTCTCACCACCACCGCCATGTGAACTTTAAAACTACAGTGGTAATTGAACCACAGGAGCAACCGTCAATATTGCACCTGGCACCGCCACCCGCCACTGCCGCCGAGAATAAAGGAAATCCAACAAGAACAGAGCTCACCACGCCTTGGGCTCAGGGAGTGGGCGACCTCAGAACTTAGCCTCCATGTCTGCAGCTGCTCCGCTCCCACACCGAACGAGACACCTTTGAAGGTGGTCCCCCCGCCTGCAACCATCTCAGCCCAACTGCAGCTGTCCCAGCCTGCCCGCCATGCTAGCAAGGAGCTAGTGTGGCGCCTCCAATATGCGACCCCAACACCCTAGAGGGGCCGTGTGCCCCGGGTGAGCCGAGAGTCCCAGGGGGCCAAGTGCCCCGGGTGAGCCGAGTGTCCCAGGGGGCCATGTGCCCCGGGTGAGCCGTACCCCCCAAAGGGGAAGGGGATCCCGGGTGAGCCGAGTGTCCCAGGGGGCCGAGTGCCCCGGGTGAGCCGAGTGTCCCATGGGGCCGAGTGCCCCGGGTGAGCCGAGTGTCCCAGGGGGCCATGTGCCCCGGGTAAGCCGTACCCCCCAAAGGGGAAGGCTGTCCCGGGTGAGCCGAGTGTCCCAGGGGGCCGAGTGCCCCGGGTGAGCCGAGTGTCCCATGGGGCCGAGTGCCCCGGGTGAGCCGAGTGTCCCATGGGCCGAGTGCCCCGGGTGAGCCGAGTGTCCCATGGGCCGAGTGCCCCGGGTGAGCCGAGTGTCCCAGGGGGCCGAGTGCCCCGGGTGAGCCGAGTGTCCCAGGGGGCCGAGTGCCCCGGGTGAGCCGAGTGTCCCAGGGTGCAGTGTGCCCCGGGTGAGCCGTGTGTCCCAGGGGAAGCAGTGGGACCCAGGGGAAGGGGCGGTGTAAACCAGAGGAGGAGCGGACTCTATTCATAAGGTCCTGAGATAGTCACCATAAAACAAGCAGACTGCCAAATGAGGAGCGGATTTTATTCATGGGGTCCTGAGATGGTCACCATAAAACAAGCAGATTGTCAAATGACAGCGGGGAGGGGAAGGAGACCTGGGGGGAGATAGGAGAACAACCGAGGGACTGGTATGCATGAACATAAGTACAACCAATAAACACAGAACTCTGGGGAGGGAGGGCATAAATGGGAGGTGGGGTGGGGGGGCAATGGTAAACTATGTACACAGAAAATACCTTAATAAAATAAAATTAAAAAAAAAAAGAATCAAAATAACAACCGTTTCAACGTGAAAATATTTTTATATACAAAGCTGGGTTCCCATGAACACACACTAATGGCAGAGGCATTCTAGTGTTTGATATGGCCATGGCCTTGAAGAGGAAAGCAAGCATACTGCCCTCAGAAACACCTGCTGGGCTTAATGCTAATGTGTGAGCCTATGAATCTGCTTTGATGCTTCTTGCATAATAATGCTTTAATTTTTAATAGGTTTTTACTTCATGGAGTTGATTTGCATTGACCATAAACTATAAATAAAAGAAATAAATATGTGTGTGTTGAGGGGTGAGGGGAGTGGAAACCACTTCCTGGTAGTGGTCCCAGAGAGATGTAATAACAGAAGAGTCAGCGCCATGCTGGTTTTGAAGATGGATTAAGGGGGCCTTGAGCTAAGAAACGTGGGTGGCGTCTAGAAGCTGGAAAAGAGGAAACGTATTCTTCCCTAGAGCCTCCAGAAAGAAGAAGCACAGTCCTCCTGACACCTTGACTTTATTATTATTTTTAGATCTTTATTTTAAACAATATTTTAAAACATATTTTATTGATTTTTTTTACAGAGAGGAAGAGAGACGGATAGAGAGAAAGAGAGTCAGAAACATCGATGGAAGAGAAACATCGATCAGCTGCCTCTTGCATACCCCGCACTGAGGATGTGTCCGAAACCAATGTACATGCCCTTGACCGGAATCGAACCTGGGACCTTTCAGTCCGCAGGCCGACGCTCTATCTACTGAGCCAAACCGGTTTCGACTTAAACAATATTTTTATTGATTTTTAGCGAGAGATGAAGGGAGAGGGAGAGAAACAAATACCAGTGTGAGAAACATGGATCGGCTATCTCTACACGCCCCTAGGGATAGAGCCCGCAACCCTGGCCCGTGCCCAGACCGGGAATCAAACATGTAACCTTTCAGTGCACAGGATGATGCCCAATCAACTGAGCTACACCGGCCAGGGCTGATACTTATTCTTTTAAATTTGCAAGGTGTGTTTTATATCCTAGAATGTGAAGAATGTATATTTTGCTGTTGTTGAAGTCAATTAAAGCCAGTTGAGTGATGGTACTCTTCATTTTCAACTCTATCCTTGCTGTGTTTTGCCTCTTGCCTCTGTCAGTTACTGACACAAGGGTTTTGAAGTCTCTAACTACAGCAGTGCGTTTCTTTATTTCTCCCTGAATTCTATCAGGTTTTGTCTGACATATCTTCAAGCTCACTTATTCTTTTCTCAGCCGTGTCCAATCTACTGGAGAGGCATTCTTCATTTTGGTTACTGTGTTTTCACTTTGCAGCTTTTCCTTTTGATTCTTTCTTTCTTAGGGTTTCCATCTCTCCGCTTACATTACCCTCCCATTACATGTCCCTGTTGTCTACTTTTCCATTACAGTCTTTAGTATATTAATCAGTTATTTTAAATTCCTGGCCTCCCAATTACAAAATCTCTGCCATATCCGAGTCTGATTCCGATGCTTGCTTTGCCCCTCAAACTGTGGTCTTTGCCTTTTAGCCTGTCTCGTAGTTTTTGCTGAAAGCTGGACACGCTGTATCAGGTAAAAGGAACTGAAACTGCCTTTCTGTATGAGGTTTGTGTATTTATCTGACTATAAGTTTAGGCTGTGTCTAATGTTGTCTTTACTGTGAGTTCCGAGGCTATAATTTTCTCTAGTGTCCATGTTTTTGTCTGCCTCGTTGTGTTTGGGTTTTCCTAGAATAGGCGTTTAAGGAAAGAGTCTGAGGTTGGCAGTTCTTTTGGCTGTAATCCCCTCTTATTATGCAGGAGCCCCGTTGGTGTGGTAGTAAAGTGTGGGAGAAGTGTTCTGTAATCCTATAATCAGGCCTCAATCTTAAGTGAGCTCGAGTAGGGTATTTCCTTTCCTCGACGCCAAAGGCTAAAAAAGGCTGGGGTTGGTGTTTCCCTTCCCCCATGGGGATTAGGCTTCGGTGAAACCCCAGGCAGTTAAACTCAGGTAAAATTATTTCCCCTGACACCTTGTTCAGGAAACTGGGCATCTTTTAAAATACTCTCCCCCTCTCACTAGAGGAATTTTTCTCTGGTTTTTACAGTGAGAACTTGGCGTGGCTCTTGAAGGCAAAATTCAGGAACGTGGTGTCCCTCCCTAATCCTGGGCCCCCTAGGGATTTTTAAATCTCTAGCGAGCCTGCACTAAACTTCCAGCAATTGGTTAATTACAGATTCAAGTGTTCCCGCTGAATTGGCTGGAGCTCTGGCTTGCGCTCCCGGGCTTCTTCCTGCTCCCTGGAAGCTGTGATCCTGTCCAGTTTTCAGGGCAGCAGTTTCCCTGGCACCCAGTTCTCTGGTAGATCGAAGAAGTGTTGCTGATTTCCAGTTTCTTCAGCTTTTTTTTTTCCTTCTCTTGTGAAAATGGAAGCAACAACTTCTAAGCTCTTCGCATGTCGAATGGGAAACTGAAAGTCACCAAATGTGGTACTTAGTTCTGACGCCTAAGAAACCCAAAACACCAGTCAGAAGAACATATGCACCCTAGGTCCATAGCAACACTATTTACAAAAGCTAAAATCTGGAACAGCCCAAAGTGCCCATCAGTAGATGAGTGGATTAAAAAAAAAAAAAAGATGTGGTACATTTACAACGTGGAATCCTGTGGAGCAATAAATAAGAAGCATCTCTTACCCTTTGAGATAGCATGGAGGGACCTGGAGGGTATTATGCTAAGCAAAGTAAGCCAGTCAGAGAAAGACAAGTATCACCTGATCTCACTCACATGTGGAATCTAACGAACAATATAAATGGACAGATAAAATAGACCCAGAGACTTAAAAGCATGGAACAGACTGAGGAATCTCAGAAGGAAGGCAGGAAGATATTAACCAAACAACTTGCATGCATACTCCATGAACACAATAGTGTGGTGACACCCTGTGGTGACAGGTCAGTGGAGGAGAAAAGGGAACATCTGTGATACTTTCAATAATAAAGATAAATTTTTTAAAAAACATTTACAAATTGTGTGGTAATGAACCTCATTTTCTCATCTGTGATAGAAAATACATACTTTTAAAAATTGTAAAAAGAGCCGGAACCGGTTTGGCTCAGTGGTAGAGCATCGGTCTGCGGACTGTAAAGGTCCCGGGTTCGATTCCGGTCAAGGGCATGTACATTGGTTGCGGGCACATCCCCGGTAGGGGGTGTGCAAGAGGCAGCTGGTCGATGTTTCTCTCTCATTGACGTTTCTAGCTCTCTATCTCTCTCCCTTCCTCTCCGTAAAATATCAATAGAATATATTTTTAAAAATTGTAAAAAGATTTTGGGCCCGTGTTTGCAAATCACTTGGAATGGTAAAGGAATTTGATGAGTGGTAGCTTTCTTATTGGTTGATGGCCCCCTTTTCTGAGGAACTGGACAAGGTCCAAATGGTAATATAAAATGAACTAAAGATTAGCAACCTTCCACAATGGTTAAATAAGCTTTTATTTATTCACTCCTGTTCTCACTTGAAAACTAAAACTCAGTTCAGTTTTCAATATCTTCTAACACTTTCCATCAAATATTGTTTTTCTGAATGATGACTGCATGAAACCTTTATTCATCCCATATATCTAAATATTAGTTTCTTGATTTTCTTGTTTTATGTCTGCAGTAGCAAATCACTCAGTACTAGGAAGTTCACTGGACTGACAAGTGGAAGAAATGAGACTGAGTCCTAATTCCATCACTAATTAGTTGAATGATTTTGACCAAATCACTTAAATACTTGGATATTGATTTCTTCATCCAAATCATAAAGTTTTGAAATAGATGATCAAAAGCCCTAGCCGGTTTGGTGAATAATGGGACCTAGAGGGACTGGTTTTATTGGAAGGTCATGAAATATTTTTCTAAAAAAGTGAGGTGCTCCGCAAGCAATGAAAGAGTATGACGCCCTGGCCAGTGTCGTTCAGTTGGTTGAGCACTGTTCCCTGTGACGAAGGTCGCTGGTTTGATTCCCAGTCAGTGCACATGCCTAGGGTGAGGGCTTGATCCCCAGATGAGAGGGAACCAATCCATGTTTCTCTCTCACATAGATGTTTCTCTCTTTCTCCCTCTCTATTCTTCTCTCTCCCTAAAACCATCAATTAAAATATTTAAAAAAGAAAAAAGAAAGAAAGGGCAGAGGATAGAGAGCATTTCTGGAACAAGAAACAGTCACCAGAAAAACACTGAAGCAGGAAGAGCAAGCCTGTTGAAGGCATGCAAAAGTGGCTGGTTAGGCTGGCGCCTGGTGAGCAGCAGGGAGGATGAGGCAAGGAGGCTGGAGCCACAGGCAGACAGGGCTGGACCACCAAAGAGCCACATCTTATCAGACTTTGGGTTTTATCTTAGTGCAATGGAATATGACTACAGAGTTTCTCCAAATTTTCTTGAATCTTGATATTTAGCCTCATTCTGTGGTCTTTAAATATATATATTATTGATATTTTTTTACAGAGAGGAAGGGAGAGAGAGTTAGAAACATCAATCAGCTGCCTCCTGCACACCTCCCATTGGGGTTATGCCTGCAACCAAGCTACGTGCCCTTGAGCGGAATCAAACCTGGGACCTTTCAGTCTGCAGGCCATCGCTCTGTCCACTGAGCCAAACCAGTTTCGGCCTGTGGTCTTCTTTTTAAGGCCTGCATTCCGCAGAGCAAAAGAACCTGTTTGATGAACTCATTTACACTGACTTATGCAGGAGCAGTCGATCAATAGGCAAGCAAGGCATTTTCTCTGGTGGAGGAGCTAAGACAGTGGTTGTCAGTGTTGGCTACAGACTGGAATCATGTGGGAAATTTGGAAAATTCCTGTTACTGGCTCAAGGTCCGTGTGCCTAATGCTTCAAAGGCCAATATTCAAAATGTCAGAGTTTGAAGTAAGAAAAGGTTTGTTGATGGAGAAGACGTGGGAGTGTCTCATAGCTTCTGCAAATCCATCTTAAGAGAACCTACAATTTAGGCCTCTTTTACCTCAAGAGAGGAGAGGAGGGGCGGTGCCAGGGTGGGTGAGGATGTTAGACACTGGTTGTGGAAGAAATCCAAGGAGGAGGGCAAAAGCAATAACCTCTTCATTCCTGCTGTTCGGTTGACCCCTGCTAATCTGAGTCCAGTCTTGAGGCTCCTATAAATCTTTGATAAAGTCATTATTTTGTACAGATTTCCCTCCCTCTTCTGGAAATGTGCTTTCTGACAAGGGGCTGTTCTTGCAAAAACGCAAACCTCAAGCAGAATTCCTCTAGTTGATGGGCAAATCTATAGCAGGAGCTAGAGCTATTAGCCTGAAGGTCATGGGAGAAATGCAGGCTAGAATTAAGATAGAGACAGAACAAAGTATTTCACTCCATTACACCCCTACTGTCTAATTCCCCCTTTTGAGAGATTCAATCTAATTAGTATGGAGTACAGCACGGGTATTTCTAAAAGCTTCTCAGTGATTCAAATGGGCAGCCAAAATTAAGAACAATTGGTGTGTGTGTGGGGGGGGGGAAGGACTTGACAGAAAGCTCAAAGTTTTAACAGTTTTTGTTCCACCACGTGTGCATCCATTTTCAGAAGACATTCTTTTGGTTTTTGTTTTTCTTTTGTTTTTTTTTTTTTATATATTTTATTGATATTTTACAGAGAGGAAGGGAGAGAGATAGAGAGCTAGAAACGTCCATGAGAGAGAAAATTGACCAGTCGACCCCTGCACACCTCCCACCAGGGATGCGCCCACAACCGATGTGCCCCTGACCGGAATCGAACCCTGGACCCTTCAGTCCGCAGACCGACGCTCTACCACTGAGCCAAACCGGTTTCGGCCAGAAGGCATTCTTAACATGATTGCCAGGAACTGCTCTTAGTACTTCACAGTAGACTCTTATTCTCACAATAATTCCACAGGAAGGTTCTTACTATATGTTCCCCGTTGGATGAATAAAAAAATTGAGACAGAGTTTGAATAATTTGCTCAAGGCCACATCACAGAAACAGCAGAGCTTTTGTTTGAACTGAGGCAGTCTGGCTCCTAAGTCCTCATTCTTTTCTGCTTTGTTATAAGATTTCTATGTATGGAGTCAGAAGAGAGGTCACAACCTGCTTGCTTTCTACATTGCCAGCACAAGGTGTAGAGAAATGCTTATTGGACTTCAGGTCTTCCAGAAAACCAGATCCGAGTCCTAATAAGAAAACAAAGGAAGGAAGGGATGGAGGGATGGAGGGAGGGAGGTGAAAAATAAATTAATTAAAAGAAAGCCTATATAAGTAAGACGTGGGGGGGTGATAAACAGAAAATAATCCCCCCCCCAATAATACTGTTGCTATAATCTGGTTATTATTAAACAGGAAAGGAGTAAAGGAAAGACTAGATAATATAGGCATACTCTTTATACAACTTTGCCAGGAAACTGCAGTTAGCATTCTCAAAGTTTGTTCTCCACAGATGGATGAGGAAAGGGACTGAAGAAAGGCAATTTAGACACATGCCCAGTAAGACGTGGATGATGTGAGAGGTATTTATCAGTCACACATGAGAACAAGTCAGTGGCCAGAATAGGCATGGCCACTGTAAACGCATGAAATCTAAATATTTAAACTCCTAGAAAAAGGGAGTTCCACTCTCTTGGTTCTTGGCTCTCTAGCCTCTTGGGACTCCTGTTGCAGGGGGCACATTCCCCTGAATTTGCCCATGTGGTCCTAGTAGACTGAATTTGCCTGATGCTGAACTTGATGCTGAACGGAAACTCTGGACACTGGCCCTGCTCCTGGCTTTGCTGAACCCACAGCTGCACATTTTCCAGGACTAGATTAAGGGGCATGGGACTTTACAACCCAAGAAATGTAACGTCATGCAAATAAATTATTTTACCACATCTTATTCCCCCATGGGGCTTCTGAAAATGCTTATTTCAGCCACACTCCAAGAACTCCAAATTCACTAACAATGGAGGAATTCCACTTGTGTATTCCACTGACAACACAAAGAAAACAAATTGTGTGTGTGTGTGTGTGTGTGTGTGCGCGTGCGCGTGTTTAAAATAAAAAATCAGTTAATGAAATTCAATGCAGTAAAGAAAAATTACTAGAAATATAGAACAGAATCCCCAACTATATATGTTGGTAGATAAATTGAAAGATTGGTCACTGCAAGGCTTAGAAGATAAAAAAGAGTAAATACTCTCTCAAAGTGCAATGTGAAAACAAAGAAGTGGAAATCAAGACAAAAAATGTAAGCAATTAGAGGAGAAAAGCAAGAGACCTACTATACACTTTATGTTATTCCCTCCTTCATACTTTATATGTAATATTTATATTTTACTTTTCTACATATCTTTTCCCATATTTTAGCTGGTTTGATCATGTTGATATTTATTTTATTTTCCCTTTGCTTCTTTTCCATAGTTGTACTAAATTTAAAATTTATTTTAGTTCTATCTCACAAATATAGAGGCATAATTCTCTTTAAAAATTTAGTAAATAGAAAGATAGGATCCACGATGATGGTAAATGCCTGTACTCTCTGCCTCTCACAACCACATCAACATTACAACTAAAATACAGAACAACCACCATCAGAATTGCCAGAAAGCTGACTGAATGGAAGTCCTACAACTAGAGAAGTAAAGAAGAAAGCACACTGAGACTGGTAGGAGGAGTGGAGGTACCAAATGGGCTGGCTGGCACATGGTCTCACTCATTTCTGGAATATAATGAACAACATAAACTGATAAACCAGAATAGAGCCAGAAGGAAAAAATATTTTAGAATATAATAGAAGTAATTCTGTTATTTTCAGATTTTTAATATTTTCTACAACTTTTGTGATATTGTACTATTTTAGTACAGTTTTGGTAATATTATATTTAAAGTATTTTTCCTAAAATATTAATGTTTATTGCATGTAACAGTATTATACTTAAAATCATTTTTCTTGACATATTAATTTTGATTGCACGTTAAAAAACCTGAAAAAAATATAGAGAGAAGATCTGAATAATCCCATAGAGAAGATCTGAATAATACTATAGATTCACTGGGCCTAACTGACATTTATAAAAAATATTGGGGAGGAGAAACCAAGATGGCAGCATAGGTAAACGCCTAACTGCAGCCTCACACAACAATTTCAAAAAATACAACTAAAATATAAAGTGAACATTATCCAGAAATACAGGAAAGTTGACTGACTAGAATTTCTATAACTAGAAGGAAAGAGAAAACCAGAAGGAAAATCAGAGGAGCTGTAAAAGCCTAAGGTACAGAGACACGGTGCACGCGTTGGGAGAGGACAGAGTCAGAGAGGAAGGGTGGCTGGCTGGCGTTCCCTAGCAGGAAGGAGATAAAAGCTCCGGACTGTGCTGAATGCCAGTTCTGACTGCCTGAACCCCAGTTCTGAACGAGACTCTGGGGTCCCAGGCTCATACAGAGGGAATCTGGGCTGTAAGGCGGAAGCTCAGGGGAGCAACAAAAGGCATGACCTGGAGTTGTGCACATTGTGCACAGAGGACAGACTGTTGACTGAGCTGCTAGATTGCCCTAGTGGGAAGGAGACACAAGCTCCGGACTTCTTTTAACCCTACTTAAAACTGCACTGAACCCCAGTTGCGGGCTCATTGTGGGAGAGACTAGACTGTTTGGTAGCGGGCGAAACTCTAGGGTGCCTTTCTCTCAGAGGTGCTTGCAGTGAATACCAAAGGACACTGAGGAACAATGAGACTCAGGAACCTCATAGGGTGGGGCTAATGGGAAGCCAAGGCTGTAGGCTCCACCCTGAAACTCCACCCCATCAAAGCTGAGCCCAGAGGCTTTTGCAGTTTTCCAAGTCTAGTCGAATAAGGCTGTCTCCTGGCATAGACACAGCTGATCCTCACAGCCAATTGGCCTGAAGGTCAGTTCCTCCCAGTGATACCAACAACAATCAAGACTTAACTACAATAAGGCTGCACACACAGTCCACAAAGGGGTGCACCAAGAGTGTCCACCTCAAATAACTGGGAGGCTGAACCACTGAACCATATAGGACACCTTAACACACAAAGCCACCTTACCAACTCAGGGGAGCAGCGAAATGCAGAGACAAGGAAACAGATCACAAACGAAAGAAATGGAGGACAAAAAGTGACTGGATATAGAGTTCAAAACCACGCTTATAAGGTTTTTCAAAATTTTCCTAGAAAAGGCTGATAAAATAAACAAGACCTATGAGGATATGAAAATGGATCAACTAGAAATAATAAATGATCAACTAGAAATAAAGAATACATTGTCTGAAATAAAAAATATTATACAGAGTCCTAAAAACAGAATGGAAGATCGAAGGAATCAAGTCAAAGATTTGGAACACAAAGAACCAGAGGACACTCCTCTGCAGAAGCAAGAAGACAAGAGAATCCAGAAAGTTGAAGATAGTATAAGAAACCTCTGGGACAACTTCAAGAGAGCCAACATCAGAATTATGGGCATCCCAGAAGATGACAGAGAGCAAGATACTGAAAACATATTGAAAGAAATAGTGACAGAAAACTTCCCCCACCTGGTGAAAGAAATAGACTTACAAGTCCAGGAAGTGCACAGAACCCCAAACAAAAGGAATCCAAAGAGGACCACACCAAGACACATCATAATTAAAATCCCAAGAGCAAAAGACAGAGAATATTAAAAGCAGCAAGAGAAAAGCAGGTAGTTACTTATAAAGGAGCACCCATATGATTGTCAGCTGATTTCTCAACAGAAACCATGCAGGTCAGATGGGAATGGCAAGAAATATTCAAGGTGATAAATAACAAGAACCTACAGCCAAAAATACTCTACCCAGCAAAGCTATCACTCAGAATCAAAGGCCAGATAAAGAGCTTCACAAATTAAAAAAAAAAGCTAAAGGAGTACATCACTGCCAAACCAGAATTATATGAATTGCTGAAAGAGGTTCTTTAGGAAGAGGAAGAAAATAAAGATAAAAATGATGAACAACAGAGGAACATCCAAGATGGCGGCCTAGGCAGTCTCCTAAGCTGCCGCCTCATCAACAATTTAATTAAAAAAACAACTAAAATCAAAAAGGACTTCACCAAAACCTCAGGAAAGCTGGCGGAGTGGAATAGCTACAACTAGAAAGAAAGAGAGAGGCTCACGGATTGGACTGGGAGCCGCAAAGCACTGAGGTAGGGAGAGGCTCGCGTGCGCGGCCACCGAATACCTGCCTGGCTGTGGGAGGGGAGGAATCCCCGATTGCACGGAACCCTTTCGGACTGTACTGAACCCCAGCCCCGGCTGAAATTCCGTGGTCCCAGGCTCATACGGGTGGAGTCTGGACTGCAGAGAAAGGCACCCAGAGACTCAGAGACCCAGAGACCGGGGACCGGGAGCCGCAGTCTGCAGGGTCTACAGCCTCGCGCGCGCGAGCAAGTACGCGCTGAGGTCTGACCGCCGCCCCTCCGGAGCGGAAGGAGTCAGAAGCTCCAGGTCTGACCGCAGAGGCTGCCGCCGCCTCTATGTACAAGGTGGCGGCCTCTCTGTAGCGGAAGGAGTCAGAAGCTCCAGGTCTGACTGCGGAGGCTGCCGCTGCCTCTATGTACAAGATGGCGGCCTCTCTGTAGCGGAAGGAGTCAGAAGCTCCAGACTACAGAGACCAGCCCAAGTCCGGGTGAGCCCCTGTGGCACCCACGCTCTTGCTTGGGGAAACTGGGACAGTCAGGCGGAAACTCAGGCGAGTGCACAAGGGCAGGGCAGAAGCCAAGACTGTCAGTTCAGCCCTGAGACTCCGCCCCATCCAAGCTGAGCAGAGGTTTCTGCAGTTTTTCAAGTCTGATCCTATAAGACTGTCTCCAATACAGAAGTTATCCCAGAGTAGACACAGCTGATACCCACATCCAATTGGCCTGAAGGTCAATTCACAACAATAGAGACTTAGCTACAACAAAGCTGTGCACGCAGTCCACAAAGGGGATCACCAAGAGTGTCTACCTCAGGTAACTGAGGAGGCTGACCCACTGTGCTATATAGGACACCAAACACACAAAGCCATCCTACCAACTCTGAAAAATAGTGATAATGCCGAGACAAGGAAATAGATCTCAAACAAAAGAGATGGAGGATATAGAATTCAGAACTACGGTTCTAAGGTTATGCAACAATATCCTAGAAAAGCTCGATAAACTTCATGAGACCCAACTAAAAAGTATAGATAAACTGACTAAATTGGAAAATATTATGCAGAGATCCAACAGCAGAATGGAAGAACACAAGAATCAGGTCAAAGAGCCAAAAGACACTCCACTGGAGAAGGAAGAAGAAAAGAGGATCCAGAAAGTTGAAGATAGTGTAAGGAGCCTCTGGGACAACTGCAAGCGCACCAACATCAGAATTATGGGGGTGCCAGAAGAAGAGGGAGTGCAAAATACTGAAAACATATTTGAAGAAATAATATCAGAAAACTTCCCTCACCTGGTGAAAGAAATAGACTTACAAGTACAGGAAGCCTACAGAACCCCAAACAAGAGGAATCCAAAGAAAAATTCTTCTCGACACATCATCATCAATATGCCAAGGGTAAAAGACAAAAAGAGGATCTTACAAGCAGCAAGAGAAAAGCAGTTGGTTACCTATAAGGGAGCACCCATACGACTATCAGCTGATTTCTCAACAGAAACCATGCAGGCCAGAAGGGAGTGGCAAGAAATATTCAAAGTGATGAATAGGGAGAACCTACAACCAAGATTACTGTATCCAGCAAAGTTATCATTCAGAATTGAAGGGCAGATAAAGAGCTTCACAGATAAGAAAAAGCTAAAGGAGTTCATCACCACCAAACCAGTATTATATGAAATGCTGAAAGGTGTTACTTAAGAAGAGGAAGAAGGTCAAGTGAATTAAAAATCTCAGGAATAGAATAAACTGGTGAATATAATAGAATTAGGGGCAAAGAAAGGGAGTGGATAGATAATTATCAGGGTGAAGGGGTGTGGGGTGCAGAAAGAGACTGGATTAAAATTGTATAACCTATGGATGAGGACAATAGTGGGGGGAGGGGGTAAGGGCAGAGAGTGGGGTGGGAATCAGGTGGAAGGGAGCTATGGGGGAGAAAAAGGAGAAACAATTGTAATAATCTGAGCAATAAAGATTTAAAAAAAAATGATGAACAACAAATACATAACTATCAACAAGTGAATCTAAAAGCCAAGGGAATTAAAAAATCTGATGAACAATATTAACTGGTGAATATAATAGAATCAGAGGTATGGTGGAGTGGACTGACGATTCTCGGGGAAAAGGGGAGAGGGGGGTCCCGGAAGAGACTGAACATAAACTGCACCTATGGATGAGGACAATGGGGGATGGGGAAAGGACAGAGGGTGGGATGGGAACCTGGTGGAGGGGAGCAATGAAGGGGGGAAAAAATGAGGAACATTTGTAATAATATCAATAAAGATTTATTTTTTTAAAAAATATTGACCCAGCAACAGAATGCATCATTTCAAATACACATAGAATATTCACTAGGATAGGCCAGATTCTTGACCATGAGATAAATTTAAAGAATAAAAATTATTCAAAGTATGTTCTTAAACCAAAACAATTAAATTATAAATCAACTGGTGGCTCAGTACAAGAAATTTGTGCACTTTTAAAGGGAATTAATAAGAGGAAATAGCCAAAACCGGTTTGGCTCAGTGGATAGAGCGTCGGTCTGCGGACTGAAAGGTCCAGGTTCAATTCCCGTCAAGGGCATGTACCTTGGTTGTGGGCACATCCCCAATAGGGGGTGTGCAAGAGGCAGCTGATTGATGTTTCTAGCTCTCTATCCCTCTCTCTTCCTCTCTGTAAAAACTCAATAAAATATATATATTTTTTAAAATAAGAGGAAATATTTTAATATTGCTATTTTGCCCTTTCTTTATAATAGAAGTGTCAGAGATTAAAAAAACTAGTAAAATGTTTATGAAAATCTTCCTCCTGTCAGAGTCTGGGGCGGGCCATAGGACCCAGAGTCAAGTCCCCTGCCAGCACCTCGGGACTGCAACCAACCTCTTGCCAGCTACCTGGGAAGGGGTGATGGAGACAGAGGTGCTGTGAAAATGTGGGGTGTCCCCTAGTTTTCTCTCACTCCCCCTGCCAGCCTTCCTTGGGACACCAGACCTCGCTCGCTGAGGAACCCCCTTTGCTCAGATGCCAGGCACCAGCGAGGAGCCCGCAAGCACCACATGACCTCTTCAGGGTGAGCTGGGCCACAACCACCAGGACTGCAGGGCCGGTTGGGCTCCCTGTGGGTTTGTACTGGAGCTGGTCTATGAGGCTGTCTGGGGGAGCCTGCTGCCCACCTGGCTTCCGTGCAGCACCAATGGGTGGCCCAGAGGCCCATGCTGTGCCCCTGGCCACGGCATCTGGCCGTACTCATCGCATCTCCTCGTGGAGAATCAGGCGCTATGACTTAGGTGGAGGGGAGCACCTGGGGGCCCAGAGGCCCAGGTGCTGCCCAGGACCCAGAGGTCAGCCGGGACCTGCCCTTCCACGCCAGACACTCGCGCTTTGATTGGAGGCCAGGCCTAGGGACTACACGCATGCAGGAATTTCGTGCACCAGGCCTCTAGTACATTATAGCCAATATTGTATTCGAAATAAAAGAGGGGAGACAATAACTACAGACCCACAGACACTAAAGGATAACAAGGAAATACTATGAACAACTTGGATTAGGACAAGAAGTAAACTGAGGTAAGTTTCCAAGAAAAGTAAAAGGACATAGGTGAAAGCCGAAGCCAAAAAAAGTGAAGGAACTGACACATAGTCCTGAGAATGACACTGATGACTGTAAGTTTGCATTGATGCACAGAATCTAAGAAGCTCAGATAATTTTTACAGAACTTTACTTAAAAGTTGATGTTCTGGCCCTGACACATTTGGCTCAGTAGATAGAGCGTCGGCCTGAGGACTTGACTGGGTTTGATTCCAGTCAAGGGCATGTACCTTGGTTCTGGGCACATCCCCAGTGGAGGTGTGTGCAGGAGGCAGCTTTAGAACTTATAAATAAATAGGTAATTGTCATAATCAGTGATACATGCTAGGAAGTACTTAGAAAGTGGCCTGAAAAAAATGGTACGATTTTCAATGCGACCTTAGCAAACAGGAATGGGTAGCCAATAAAGAAAACATTCAAGCACGTGGTACTGAATGCTGAAATCCTGGGTCTATATGTGGATTTACAAACATCCCATTAGATCATTCGAAGCTATCAAAAATCTCTCCAATCTCAACATCACAAATCTCTCATAAGAACCCTCAACCAAATTATTTCACCAGGGAAAAACAATTTCTTGAAGAGGCTTTTCCATCTCTACACTGATTTACTTCTCAAGAAGATGGAAAAGTACAGTCATTCAGGTCTAGTTCAAGTGGACAAATCTCTTCAGAATTTCCTGTTCCATATGAGTCCTGACATCTAGTTTTTTAAAGTGAGCATACTAGACTGACTCAATGAGGCTGCTACCATTCTGAGCTAAACCTTTTTAGTAATTTAGAAATTGCAGCTATACAATTCTATTGCCAATTATGTTAAGCATATAACTGCCATCTGATACAACCCCATGCTCTGGTAATTTCAAAATATAATTTATAAATGGAAATATAAAATACACATTACAATTAAACAATGTGGTTTGCTTCTTCACTTGTTCTCACCTTTAAACTTTGAGATTATATATATATTTAGAAGAAATTGATAAATTCTGAGAATATGGAAGTTTGGCTTAAATTTATTCTTTGACACTTTTATTTAACATTGCACTTTGGGAATGAATGGTGTGGGAATTGTCTCTTTCTCCCTCCCTTAGCCCACATGTTTCTTGGAATTTTCTTGTTTTCTACAACTGTGCAGAAAATCTCCCAATGGTTTCTCTTTGTTTCATGTTGAGGGACTTCTGAATTCCAGTCTTATCCATCTATCTATCTATCTATCTATCTATCTATCTATCTATCTATCTAAATCCTCACTGGAGGAAATTTCCACTGATTTTTAGAGAGAGAGGAAGGGAGAGAGAGAAACATTGATATGATAAACATCAATTGACTGCCTTCCGCATACGCCCCAATTGAGGCTCGGGATTTAACGTGCAACCTGCGTAAGTGCCCTGACTGGGAACCGAAACCCCAAACTTTCGGTGTACTGGATGACACTCCGACCAACTGAGCCACACCTGAGCCACACTGGCCAGTCTTGAATGTTCACTGGCCAACCTCGTAAATTTCATTGAGCTGCTTATGCCCCTTTGTGGCCAATGCTTACAATTACAGTTCAGTTTTGTTTGACAGCAGGAAGCATTTGAACTATTGCTTGACATGCAGGAATAGTGGCCTCTAAAAGCTGGTAAGAACCACAGGGAGATGCGATCACAACCAGCTGGAAGCTGTGGCATATCCCTTGGCAAAGGAGAGTGGGTATCATACCTCTGAAAGGAGAACAAAATGTGGATGCAAATAGAGTATCAAACATGGCTATTATAGAGCTTCCGGTCAGGATGGTGGAATAGGTGAATGAGGTGCTCCCACACCACACTGGAATTACAACTGAACTATACAACAACCATCATCCAGAGCTCCCTGAGATTTAATTGAATGGAGGTGCTACAGCTGGAGATGTGAAGAGGAGGCTGCATCAAAACTGGTGGAAGGGATGGAAATGTGGAGCAAGCTGTGCCCACACCCGGGTGTGGTGGTTGGCAGTTGGGAGGGCTGGTCCCATACCCATGTGTGGCAGTTGAGAACTGAGAGGGATGTCTTTGCTGTGGAGGTCCCCCATGTGGAGAAAGAGGTCTCAGTCCCACACCAGGGTCCCCTAGCCCCTGCTGAAAGGAGAAGTAGCTTCTGGCTGTGAAAGCATGCAGGGACTATGGCTAAGTGAGACTGAAGGTTGCTAGAGTTCAGGGAGTTCTTACAGGACCTGGGCATGAACTTACTTGGACTCACTTGCTCTGAGTTCCAGCTCTGGGCAGCAGGTGAAAGAGTGGTAGGGACATCTGGGAGGGTATGAATTATCTGGCATCAGGACAAGGGCTGGGGGGGGGCAGCTCTTTCCCAGACAGCAGTGCTGGCAGAGGCCATTGTTCCTTTGTTGAGCCCTCCCCACTACAGAGTCAGCCTATCTCAGTCCCCATCAATCTGGCGAACACTGTTTTTCCCCACCCTGGTGATTCCCTGAGACCCCTGTCCCACCCAGCCAAAGAACCCTAGTTGTGCTATACTCTGGACTTTCCTAAAATCTCTCAAACAAACAGCATCTGGTTTCTGTGTACCCCGCACTCTTACTAAATGTCCCCAGGCTTGGCACTGATGGCAGCTGACCTTGGTTGCAGCATGGCCTCTTCCTGGATACCTCCAAGCCCAGCATAAGTAGCAGCCATTTGCAAATCACTCTATGGTTCATGCTGGTTACCCTGGGCAGGGCATAGGCAGTGGCTGACCTTGGCCTAGATAGTGTGGAAGACCCCAGAGCCAGCACACCCAGTGGACAGCTTCAGATTAAAGCACCACCCAACTACCTCAACAAGAGGCAGGCGCAGACTCAGCAGGAACAGAATCCCACAGAAATTAGTCCTATTCCATGGAATCAGCCTCTACACAGTGGATTCTCCATGGTAGTCATGGCCAATCCTTACAGCTGATTGGCCTGGGGAGGGGGGATTGTCAATACCTCCCATTGATGTGCCAACAGTAATTAAGGCTCAACTACAACAGGAGGGTGCACTCAGCCCCCATGAAGAGGGGTGGTGCACCTGGAGCTCCCAACTCAGGTGACTCTGGAGGCCGCACCACTAGGCCCTACAGTACACCTACTACACAAGGCCACTTTACCAAGACCAGGAGGCATAGATGCTCTACCTAATACATAGAAACAAACATAGGGAGGTTACCCAAATGAGGAAACAAAGAAAAATGTTACAAATGAAACAACAGAACAAACTCTTGAAAAAGAACTAAACAAAATGGAAATAAGCAATTTACCAGATGCAGAATAGGATACCAGTTATAGGATACTCAATCATCTTAGGGGAAGAGTAGATAAACTTAGTAAGAACTTAAACAAAGAGGTAGGAAACATAAAAATGGAGATAGAAAACATAAAAATAAACCAGTCAGAAATGAATGATACACTACCTGAAATGAAGAATTACAAGAAAACAACAGTAAAATAGATGAAGCTGAGAATCAAATCAGTGATTTGGAATATATGGAAGCAGAAAACACTGAATCAGAGCAGCAAAAGAAAAAATCTTATCTAATAAAAGAGTAATATGCAAATTGGCCATACTTCCACTACACCCACCAGCCATGCCCGCCAGCCACGCCCACCAGCCAATCAAAATAAGTATGCAAATTAACCCCAATCAAGATGGGTGTGGCCACTGAGAGCAGGAGGGGGGCTTGGGTTTCCTAGGCAATGGGAGAAGCCAAGCTTTCCACCTGCCATAGCTGGCCTAAGCCTCCACTCAAGGCTACAAAGTTTCAATTATATGAGATAAACAAATCCAAACAGAAATTGAGGCAGCCACAGAGCAAGCAGAAGGCTTGGCTCCACTCCAGGCTACAAAGTTTCAATTGTAGAAGGTAAATAAATTTCAGATACCAGGGCCTCCACTTGGATCCCGGGGAGGAAAGGGGGTGGAGAAGGGGGGGGCGTGGCTGGCCTGCAAACCACCATAGGCCCCTCATCCAGACCGCCCTAGGCCCCAAGGGAACCTCCACCCTGATCTGGGACACCCTTCAGGGCAAACCAGCTGGCCCCAACCCATTCACCAGGCCTCGATCCTATCTAATAAAAGAGTAATATAAAGATTGACCATCACTCCAACACACAAGATGGGCTGCCCCCATGTGGTCAAAGATCCTGCCCCCATGTGGACACAAGATGGCTACCACAAGATGGCCAGCAGGGCAGGGCAGTTAGGAGGGACCAGGCCTGCAAGGGAGGGCAGTTGGGGGTGATCAACCCTACAGGGGAGGACAGTTAGGGGTGACCAGGTCGGCAGAGGAGGGAAGTTGGGGGTAAACAGGCTGGCAGGGGAGTAGTTAGACATCAATCAGGCTGGCTTGGGAATGGTTAGGGGATGATCAGGAACGCAGGCAGACAAGCAGTTGGGAGCCAGGAGTCCTGGATTGTGAGAGGGATGTCCGACTGCCTGTTTCTACTTTAAATCGGCAGTTGGACATCCCTCAAGGGGATCCCAGAATTGAGAGGGTGCAGGCTGGGCTGAGGGACACCACCACTCCATCCCCTCCCCCCATGCACGAATTTTGTGCACCAGGACTCTAGTAATTTTAATAAATGAGGGTAGTGGAAGGAGCTTCTGGGACAACTTCAAGCATACAAACATGGGGGTGTCTGAAGGAGAAAAGAGAGAGCAAAAATTTAAAAACCTACTTGAGCCCAGAGGATATGGTTCAGTGGTTGAGTGTTGACCTATGAACCAGGAGATCACCATTCAATCCCCAGTCAGGGTACATGCCCGGTTTCAAGCTCCATCCACAGTGGATAGTGTGCAGGAGGCAGCCAATCAATGATTCTCTGTCATCATTGATGTTTCTATCTCTCTCCTTCTACTTTCCTTTCTAAAATAAATTTTAAAAAATATATTTTTAAATAGCTATTTGAAAAAATAATGACAGAAAACTTCTCTACTGGGGATGTGCCCACAACCAAGGTACATGCCCTTGACCTGAATTGAACCTAGGACCCTTCAGTCTGCAGGCCGATGCTCTATCCACTGAGCCAAACCGGTTTCAGCCTTCCCTAACTTTTGAAGGAAGAAGAAAAATAAATACAGGAAGCACAGAGAGTCCCAAACAAGATTAGCCTACACCAAGACACATCATAATTAAAATACCAAAGATTAAAGACAAAGATAGAATCTTAAGTCCACACCAAGACACATCGCAATTAAAATACGAAAAGATTAAAGACAAAGAGAGACCATTAAGAACAGTAATAAAAAAGCAGTTAGTAAACAGCTAGTGTGACTCAGTGGTTGAGTGTTGACCTATTAGCCAGGAAGTCACAGTTTGATTCCTGGCCAGGGCACATGCCCAGGTTGTGGGCTCCATCCCCAGTGTGGGACATGCAGGAAGCAGCAGATCATCATTGATGTTTCTCTCTCTCCTTCTCACTTCCTCTCAAAATCAATTAAAAATGTATTTTTTAATACATATCTATTTTGAAAGTACAATTCATTAGACATGATAGTGGATTGGATATGAGGAGTGAGAGAAAATAAAAAGATAAGGGCTAGGTTTTATTTTCAGTGAAGAAATATATAGTAGAAGTATTTAGTGAGATGGGAAAACCCAGGGAGGAACAGCTTTCGGAGAGAAATAGAGGGGTTTATTTATTTATTTATTTATTTATTTATTTATTATTTATTTTATTGATTTCGGAGAGAAAGGGAGAGGGAGATTAGATACATCAATGATGAGAGAGAATCACTGATCATCTGCTTCCTGCACGCCCCTTAGTGGGGATCCTGCCTGCAACCTGGGCATATACCCTGACACAGGATTGAACCATGACCTCCTGGTTCATAATTCAATGCTCAACCACTGAGCCATGATGGCCAGGCTCTTTTAAAATATTGTGTTTGAATTGTCTGCTTGACAGTTGAGTAAAGATGTTAAATGGAACAAAACAAAACAAAACCAAGACGTTAAATGGAAGCTGCTTACACATATCTAGTGCTCAGGGAAGGTATCAGGAGTAAAAGATGTAAATTAGGTGTCATTAACATGTAGAGGATATTGCAGGCCACAGGATGGAAGAGAGAGTTTTATTCAGGAGAACTGAATCTGGAAGCCCACCATTTAGAGTTGGGAACAGGTGGAGGAGCCAGCAAAGAGAGAAGAAGCAGCCAATGAAGCCGGAGAAGAGTAGATTGTGATTACCTGGCAGTCAAGGGAGAAACGGGTTCCATGAAAAACAGAGTGATCAGCTGAGTCAAATCTGCTGAAATGTTAATAAAATTGAAGATAAAATAATGTGTCATTTGATCTGACTTATTTTCTGGAACAGCTGGTTTGGTTGCTATTCCCGTGTAGTCTCACAGTCCCACATATATGTCCTATACATCATTTACCATTCTTTATTGTAACTGTTTAAGTTATCTGTGGCTCACATTAAATTGTAAACTCTATGAGGACAGAAGTTGTGCCTGATTAGATTACTTTTTAGAGCAATGCCTGGCATAGAGTAAATCTTTCTTTTTATGGGTTGATGTTCAACCACTGAGCCACACCAGCCAGGCAGCCATGTAGTAAATCTTAATACAAAAATGTGTTCAATGATGAATGAATGAATGAATTAACCAAAGATGTATAGAAGACCATTGACAATCACATCCCTCCCAAATGAACAGATAGCATTACCTAACTCCTTAGTGCTGGAAATTCATCAAAATTCAACAATCGAGGGCCCCAGATAATCATGCTGGAGACGATGAGGTTGGTCTTAATTCACAAAAAATGGTATAAGAAAACAGAGAGAAAGGAGGGATCATAAAAAAGCGGGACTTAAAAACAACAACAACAACAACACAAAACTAGGACTTACGTACATTAAAAGTAGTCCATAGCATTAACCTATGAAACAGGATCTCATGGTTTCCAGTCAGGGCACATGCCTGGGTTGTGGGCTCAATCCCCATTGTGGGGCGTGCAGGAGGCAAGCGATAAATGATGTCTCTCATCATTGATGTTTCTCTCCATCTCCTTTCCTCTCTGATATCAATGAAAAAAATATATTTTAAAACAGTAGTCTATAAGCCCAAACTTATAACCACCACAAAATTGGTGGGCTTATTTTTCATGTCTTACAGAAGCTGTTAGAGCTACACATGACCTTTCTGTGGCAACTTTTTCTATTTGATACCGTGCTACATGTTCATGGTTAACTTGATTTCACCTGTATAATTATGCTTAGGTTTTTGTTTTTGTTTTGTTTTGTTTTTTTGTTGGGATAGAGGGTTGGAGGTGGAGGAGAGTCTTAACTTCTAGTACAAAGGAGTGATATCATGTCTCAACTCTCATCAATCAGGAATCTATTGCTATCAACTCACCAAGGAATCCTCATATTTTTGCAACGAGAAACTGGAGTTGTAGTTTTTTGTGGCATCCTCTATCATGTTTATACAGAACAATCATAACTGATTCCACAGCTGACCCAAGTTCTTCTGATATTCGGAAGTAGTCTTTTAATTCTTGGACTCATGTAGGGTACTTGAATATATACTTATGCATTCGTTTCCTATTGCTTCTGTAACAAATGATCACAAATATATTCCCTTAAAATAACACACATTTATTCTCTTCCAGTTCTGGTGGTCAGGAGTCAAAAATAAGTTTCACTAGGCAGAAAGTAATGTTCTGGTAGGGCTGCACTCCTGCTAGAAACTTTAGGGGGAAACCTAATCCTTGTCTCTTCCAGCTTCTGGTGGCTGGCAGCATTCCTTGGCTTGTGTCTGCATCGTTTAATTTCTGCCTGCATGGCCACATTGCTTTTCTTTTGTGTGTGTGTGGCATCTCCTTCTGATTTCTTCTTATGAGAATATTTGTGATCGCCTGTAGGGGCCACCCAAATAATACAAGATAATCTCTCTATATCAAAATCATTCATTTAATCATATCAGAAAAGACCCTTTTCCTACTAAGTTAACATCTCTGGGCACCAGATGTAGGACTTGTAATCTTTGACAGGGAGAGTGGGCATTATCAACCTGCCACAACTTACATCTGCTTAAAATTATGCCAACCTGACATATTGCAATCCATGAACATTTGTTAAAAATGATACTTTAAAAATGTTTTTATTGATTTCAGAGAGAGAAAGGGAGAGGAAGAGAAATATAAAAACATCGATTGGCTGACTCCTGCACACCCCCATACTGTGGATGGAGCATAAAACCCACCCTGACCAGAAATCAAACCAGCGACTTCTGGTGCATGCAACAATGCTCAATCAACTGAGCTTCACCCGAGAGGCACAATCCATGAACATTTGCAATACTTTCCTTAAATCCCAACGTAAGCTAAATCTGAAAGATTATTTTATCTTTAAAAATGACTTTATTTGGTGAGCCCTGTGTCCCAGGGGGCTGTGTGCCTCGGGTAAGCCGTGTGTCCCAGGGGAAGCAGTGGGACCCGGGGGGAGGGGCAGTGTGAACCAGAGGAGGGGTGAACTCTATTCGTGTGGTCCTGAGATAGTCACCATAAAACAAGCAGATTGTCAAATGACAGCAGGGAGGGGAAGGAGACCTGGGGGGAGATAAGAGAACAACCAAAGGACTGGTATGCATGAATATAAGTACAACCAACGAACACAGAACTCTGGGGAGGGAGGGCATGAATGGGAGGTGGTGGTGGTGGTGGTGAGGGCATTGGTAAGCTATGTACACATATAATACCTTAATTAAAAAAAAAGAATAGGAATAAATTTTTTGGCAATAAATAAATAAATAAATAAAATGACTTTATTTTACAATGAAAAAGTTTAATTGTTTTTGATTCAGTGATAAGTGCAAAGCACTGCATGTACTAGGTTCTAAGAGGATCGAGCTATTAAATGACCTGGGATCCATATCATTTGAACAGTGGATGAAAGAATTGGCTATATTGAAAAGAGAAGGCTTAAAGGAGGATCACATAGCTTTCCTCATACGTATAGAGATATTTCATAAAGAATAGAGATTAGATACAGAGTGTGTAGGTTGAGTTAGGAACAATTAATTGTAGGTGGAGACAGATTCCAATGCAATATGAATAAGAATTCAGAAGGGATAGCAGAAGGTGTCCCTTCAAAACAAAGTTCTCTTTCTAATTCTGAAAGTATTCATGGATATGCAGAGGCCCTGAAAGGAGGAATACAGATAGAAGAAGTAGAGAATGTATCCTCAGGTATAATCATGAGGATATTAATAAAAGACTTAATTACTCTAAATAAGTCTAAGTAATATTATCCTTCTTAATCCATTTTCCAAATTACAGTACAGTCAGAGTGATCTTTTAAAAATCAACTATAGCCGAAACCGGTTTGGCTCAGTGGATAGAGCGTCGGTCTGCGGACTGAAAGGTCCCGGGTTCGATTCCGGTCAAGGGCATGTACCTTGGTTGCGGGCACATCACCAGTAGGGGGTGTGCAGGAGGCAGCTGGTCGATGTTTCTCTCTCATCGATGTTTCTAACTCTCTGTCCCTCTACCTGTCTCTCTGTGAAAAAATCAATAAAATATATTTTATTTAAAAAAAATAAAAAATAAATAAAAATCAACTATAATTGTCAGCCCCCTTGATTAAAACTCTTCATTTTCTGAAAGGCCCTTTCAGTATTGACCCCTGGCTTCTTTGCCTACCTTATCTGATGTGTTTTTCCTTCCTCTCTGCATTCTTGTATTGCTTAACTTTAGGTGCTTGTTCCTTTCTACCTCAAGGCTGTTGGACATACTGTTCTGCCTGCTTCGAACCTCTTCTCCCTTCTTACTCCATTTGTGTCCCCATGTGAGTTTGCAAATTATTCTGGACTGCTTTATCAAGATGAAAGCACTTATTGTATAATTGACTGTGTCTACCTTCCCTGCTAAAATGTGTATTTTGTTCAGCACAGGGCCTGGCACACAGTGGATATCTTCAAATATTTGGATGAATGAATGGATGATCTGGTTTAAAGTGCAAAAGGAGTGTGTGTGTGTGTGTGTGTGTGTGTGTGAATGTTTACCTAACCAACACCAGATTTCTAGTTGCAAGTTTTCAGAAACACCAGTATGGTTTCTTGAAAGAGTGTATTTTATGAAAGAAAGGGGAGGCAGGTGAAGAAAAATAAGCAATCACCAAGCACCCAAATATTTATAAAATGCCAAGTAGGTGCTTGGCACTTTGAGTCAGAAATTCAAAAGTGGGCATGTCTTTCACAGTTCTTGTCCTTAACACATCTTCAGCCTGACAAGGGCAGACAAACACTCGGCAAAGTAATTTCCATGAAGTGTGGTAAACACTGCTGAAGAAGGTGGATCTGTGTTATGAAATATCTAACCCAGCCGTGGGCAAACTATGGCCTGCGGGCCATACCCGACCCGTTCAGCTGTTCTAAACTATTGAAATAAAAAAATAAAAGAAAAGACCGTACCCTTTTATGTAATGATGTTTACTTTGAATTTATATTAGTTCACACAAACACTCCATCCATGCTTTTATTCCGGCCCTCTGGTACAGTTTAAGAACCCATTGTGGCCCTCAAGTCAAAAAGTTTGCCCACCCCTGCTCTAACCTGTGGGGTGTGGGGAGGAGAGGGGGGGGAGGAAGGCCAGAGGGAGAAGGATGGGTGATCTGGGAAGCCTTCCTGGTTTAAACTGAGACCTGAAAGATGAGGAGACGTGGCGGCCTGGGGAACTAAGAGAAATCCAATCGTTATGCTCTGGAGTCCCACAGTAAAATACTATTAAGATACTGAAGGGCACCTTGGCAGTTTGGCTTCCGGGCGACTTAGCTTTGTGAACCTTCAATCCTGAGCGGGAACGACAACGTCTGCCCTGGCCGGATTGGCTCAGTGGATAGAGCGTTGGCCTGCGGACTGAAGGTTCGATTCCTGCCAGGGGCACATGCCCGGATTATGGGCTCGATCCCTGGTAGGGGGCTGTGCAGGAGGCAGCCGGTCAGTGGGTTCCCTCTCATCATTGATATTTCTCTCTCTCTCTCCCTTCCTCTCTGAACATTAAAAAAAAAAAAAAAAAGAACGACCACGTCCTGCACTTGAGCATTCCACATAAGCTGGGCTTGCCCGCGCTCCTCACTCCCGGCTCCCCCGGTTCCCACGGGAGGCAGACTGGCGTGGCCCGCAGACAACGCGGCTCAGCACAGACCGCGCCTCAGCCCTGCCTCGCCCGCCGGCCCCGCCCCGCCCCGCCCCGCCCCCCGGGCGGCCAGAAGCCCCGCCCACCCCGGGCGCGTCCTCCTGGGCCGGGTTCTGGCGCCGCCCGCGGCCGCGCGGTCACGTGACCCCCGGGGTGTGACGTAGGAGGAAGGAGACGCCATTAGAGGGAGGCGGAGAAGGAGCGCTCTCCTCCTTTAGCGTCTGGTGCCTGACGTGGTGGCCGGGGGCCCTTCATTCTCGGACTTTCCCTGGGCCCCTCCAGGCCTCGCCGCAGGAGACGGGCTAGCAGGCGGCGCCCGGGCGGGGCGGCCGGGCCGGTGCGGAGGGGCCTGCGCGCCCGTGGCGGTGCGGGCGCCGCGGCGGCGGCGGCGGCGGAGCTCGGCGCTGCTCTAGGGCCCGGGGGGACCGGGGAGCGGACGGGATGGCTGCGGCCGGCGGCGGGGCGGCGGCGGGCCGAGCCTACTCGTTCAAGGTGGTGCTGCTGGGCGAAGGCTGCGTGGGGAAGACGTCGCTGGTGCTGCGCTACTGCGAGAACAAGTTCAACGACAAGCACATCACCACGTTGCAGGTGCGGCCCCCGGGGAGCGGGAGGCGGCGCCCGGGGCCCCCTGTCCCTCCGGGGCCCGAGGGCTCGGCCGCCGCGGGCTCTGCCGGCGCGGGGCTCGCCGATCGCAGGCCGGTCCCCTCCGCCTCGGAATGGCCCTTTCCGAATCAGCCCCGGGGCCGCTCGGGGTCCTGTGGACGGACGGGCAGACAGGCTGTGGGGAGGGGCGGGGAAGGGCCCCGAAAAGTCCCCAGGGGACCCACCCGGCTGGCTGCGCAGGTGGTGGAGTCCCCCATCCTGGGGCTAAGTTTTTCCCCTTTCGTTTTACTTCCGCTTGGGCCCTTAGGTGCCTCCACGTTACCGTCACCAAATGTCAACCCCCCCACTACCCCCCCCCCGGCCTTTTCGTGGTTTCTTTCGGAATTGGGAATTTGTTTCTTTCAAGAGTGTCGCTGCGGCTTGGATTTTTGCGAATTAGGTGGCGACTTGTAACTTAAGCGCTTACTGATGACTAAGTGTTTGTGCAGGTTCAAGTTGTGCCCCGTCTTCAAGCAACGTGAGGATGGGCCAAACGCGCAGCTCTGGAGGGATTTTGAAAGGACCGCTTGCTTGCCTGTCGGTGTGGGTTCCGCAGTTTCATTACCGCCTGCGTGGCTCCGACTGGTGGGGGTCCGTCGTGCTCTGCGAGGCCGACCCACATTCACGTGGAAACGTCCTGTGAATACTGTTTGTTTTCTTTGTTTCCGATGGGGAGAGAGTCAGCTTTCTTCTGTAGTTACATTGTGGTTCCTCAGAAGAGTGTTAGAATGTAATCATGGATTGGGAGGGAAACCAGCCCTTTGAGGCAGGTGTAGTCTGTCTCCCTCTCCCCCAAATAAACCAGGCTGCACGTGTTTAAAAAAAAAAAAAAAAAAATATATATATATATATATATATATATATATATATATATATATATATATCTCCAACTAATCTGACTTGGTCAGTGTAGTCAGAGGCAATACATGCTAGCGAAGTTGTGAGCCTCCATCCATTTAAATAGTTGTGTGAGCTTGGGCAAGCTAATCTATCTTGGCCACAGTTCCTTCGTCTTTTAAAGTGGCCATAATTTGGTATCTATCTAATTCATAGGGTTGTCAGGACAAATAACACCTAAAAGCGATTAGGACCTGGTCTAGTGCAAGGTCTTCATCATTTTTACTGCCCCAGATTGCACAATAGGTCTTAATTAATGATTGTGGAGTGTGTAAGAACATAGACACTATTAATAGAATTCACAATGTTCTTATTGTTGTGACATTTGATGCTTGATTCTATTATTAAAGTACCGAGTCTAGAATTTACAAATATGTTCCAGTTCTAATTCCAGTTCTATTTTTATTCCTGTGTCAAGCATAATATCTGAAAAAGTTAATGTCAAGAAACTCCTTTTTTCTTACATCCTTGTACAAGATGACTTACATAATTTTAATAGTGGATTGTTATTTTTGAGTGTTTCTAGTGAGTTTTGTAGGGTAAATATTTGTCTGTGGTCATTTGGAAGTTTAGAAAATCATTTAGGTAAAATAGCAATTGCTAATATTAAGGTTAGGTGTGTTTTTTTCATCAGGCCTATGATTTCAGAGAGGAAAAGAGAGGGAGAGATAGATAGAAACATCAGTGATGAGAGAGAATCGTTGGTGGGCTAACCCCTGCAATCCCCCTTCTGGGGATTGAGCCCACAATCTGGTCATGTCCCCTTGACTGAAATCAAACCCAGGCCTTTTCAGTCCGCAGGCTGACATTTTATCCACTGACCCAAACTGGCAAGGGCTGAGGTGGGTAGTTTTGTTAGCCCCATTTTACAGTTGAAACAGGTTTGGTAAAGTTGAGTAATTTGTTAGTCATCACATTGCCACAAGTCATGCTGCCCAAGCTGAAATTTGAACCCAGGTCTGATTTCAGATTTTGAGGAATTAAGTTACACTGCCTCTGGATATTGGTAAACCACCTCTTTAGTGCTAAGGGAAAAGAGAAAACCATTGCAATTGAGCTCTCAATTTTTATTTAGTTTTTAAAATATATTTTAATTGATTTTGGAGAAGGGAGAGGGAGAGAGAGAAACATAATAATGAAAGAATCATTGACTGGTTTCCTCCTTCATGCCCTACAGTGAGGACTGAGCCCACAACCGGGGCATTTTGGACCAGGAATCAAACCAGGGCCTCCGGCCAGCTTAGCTCTCAATAAAAATTTTTAAAAAAGGGTGCCCTAGCTGGTATGGTTCAGTGGATAGAGTGTTGGCCTGGGGACTGGAGGAAGTTAGATTCCAGTCAAGGGCACTTGCCGGGGTTGTGGTCTCAATACCCAGTAAGGGGCCTGCAGGAGGCAGCTGATCAATGGTTCTCTCATTGATGTTTCTATCTTCCCCTTTCCCTTCCTCTGACAAAAATATATTTAAAAAAACATAATTTAGCCCTTCCACCTAAAACTTAAACTTTCCTTATACATTCAAAAAACACCATCAAAGCTAAAAGCAGGCTAGAGATTTTTAAATATCTGAGGAAAAACACTGCTGGAGTCTGTCCATAGGTCCACTCACATCCAACTCAACTCCAGGAAGAGCCCTGCCCATGTCTAGGCATCTTCTCCTTACCAAGTCCCAGGAATCTACAGTGTCCTGTGCAGTCTACGCCGGAGAGGATGAAATTATGGTAGATCTCCAGTATCAAAGCATAATAGTCCTGATTTTGATGTTTATATAACTCCAATCACAATATCTGGATTATATTATTGAATTGAGGATTTTGTTGTATTCCAATGTATGGAAACAGAATTATATCTAATCTCTTTCTCTTAGATATCAGTTCATCTCATCTGATTCTAATAATGTTTTTCGGAGAAATTTGACTTCAGTGTGATCCATAAAACACATCCTTGTAAGCTTTTAATTTCCTAATGGAGAGGCCATGCATCAGTAGATATGATAGGAAGTTCCCCTTTTTTCTTGTAAACAAAACAACGTACTACCTATCTTTGTAAAATACACTCTCATGCATTCATATTTCAAAGAATTATAGGACTGAGGAGTCTTAAGATAATTTTTGGTTCTCTGTTTCAGTCTCTTGTTTAATATTTCAGTCAATTGATTGTCTACTTTTGTCTTGAAGGAGTGATAAACTGACTTAGAAAGTGTAAAACTATGCCTAGAGGTGACCTGTTTCATTTTTAGATAGGTCTAATTTCCAATAAGTTTTTCCATGTGTAAAGCCAAAATCTATTTCCCTGTAGTTTCCAGTCCTAGTTCTGCTACTGCATCTTGGTTGCACAGGACATCCCTTTTGATAAAGATAGCTATCTCATCTTCAGTCTTGTCATCTTTTGGATAAACAGCTCTGGTTCCTTTAACTGGATTTCCTATGATATTCTAAATCATTTCACTATTTTTTGTTTGTTTTGTTGTGTTTTTTGGAGAATTTTAATGAGTTTATTTTAGTCAAACTGGCAACATATACCAGGGAGCAAGATCTCAAATGCTTCTCATATCACTATTTTGACATCTTTTCTAGACTCACTATTTATTTACTCATTGTCCTTTTTATTTATTTTTATTGATTTCAGGGAAGGGAGAGAGAGAGAGAGAGAGAGAGAGAATGAATGAATTATTGATTGGCTGCCTCCTGCACACCCCACACTTGGGATCAAGCCTGCAATCCGGGCATGTGCCCTGACCAGGAATCAAAGTTAAAATGAGTAGCTAATCCAGGCAATAGGGATATGCCTTATTCTTCTTTACATGCCCTCCTGGTTCATAGGTTGATGCTCAGCCATTGAACCATGTTGGTTGGGCTGTCCTCTTTTCTTTAAAATGTGATGCCGTGAGCTGCAGAAATGGTTGCAGGGTGGTCTGAACTGAGCAGAATAGTGCAGGCTATCACCTTCCCTGCTGAGAATCCTTTTCTAATACTGAAGTAGAAAGATTCTACCTTATTGGGCTTGCTATCTTAGTCTTATTTACTTTAAAAAGTGTTACCAGTACATCCCTTGAATTATATTTTCTTGGATTTTGTAGTTGCTTTTTGTCTCCAATGTATTTGACCCATTAAATTTGACTGTGATAGATTTGTGTCAGTGATTAAAGCCTCTTATGTCCTTTTCCATTTTTATTCCATAGTTCAAGAACATTGATTCTGGGATCAGGCAGTTGGTTGAGTCCTGGGCATGTAAAGAAGAATAAGGCATGGTCCCTATTGTCTGGATTAGCTACTCATTTTAACTTGACACCCAAAGATTTTTCTTTAATTTCTGGCCAGGTCATTAAAAGGCAGGAGAGAGGGCCAAGTACAGAGCTCTTCAGCAGGTCTCACTGTAGTCAGTGATGTGGGACGAGAGGTGTAGTTTTCTTTAGACTTTCGGAAGCTTAGGGTGGGGCTTTCTTAGGCTATGCATGGCCCATAGTCTTTTTTCCCCCCTTGAGTGAGAAATACTTACTAATGGAATGTTGTACATATTAATGATAATGGAAGCAAAAAAAACCTTAAGACTTGGGTTACTACCTACTGGATATAAAACCTTTAGAACAAAATAGTTATTGCACGCATTATAGATCTAGCTTTTTTGCCCTAGCTACATTAGTCTTGCCCCAGGGGATCACAAGATGCTTTGTCAAATTCCTGCAGAAGACAAGATACACTGTGTTTCTGCATTAGGAGGCCATACGTTGTGATAAAAACGTACGGCCTCCTAAAGGGACTTTGGGCTTCTGCTTAGCCATCATGATGTTGGTTATTCTAAACTTTGTAAGTTGGATCTTTTTTTATGAAATGAGAGAATCTCACACATAGGATTTTTAAATGGATTAAATAGAGAGCCATCATATGTAAAGCTCCTACCACAGTGCCTGGCACACTTATTTATTGTTTAATAAATGTTTGCTGTTGAATAAATAGGTGGTGCTTAATGTGTCTTGGTTTCTTCCATTTCAAAAAGATAATGGAATTTGGCATGAATTATTTTGAGAACCCATTCTGTCTCTGAGGGATAACTACATTTTAAAATTGTTTATTACATTATAAACAATTTCTTAAAATATAGAAAAAATATATTCATTATCGAGTTTTGGCTATAATTGACTTTTCTGTTGGAGTTGACATTTCTGGAAATTCACTTCCTTTTTGAAAATTGTGATATTTGCTGTGCTTTAGTGCTTTAGTACTGCTGACTTTTGCACAGCTTCTCCTAAGTTACTGATAATTGTGAAGTAATCTTGTATGTGAGCTCTCTGAGAACCCAAAATCCTTTACCTGGCCTAGGAAACTTAATCTTATATAGCAGGGGTGGATCCTTTTCTCTGCCAAGGGCTATTTGGATATTTATAATATCATTCACAGGCCATACAAAATTATCAACTTAAAAATTAGCCTGCTGTATTTGGTCAAACATATAACTCACCCCTAATGCCTTGGCATGGCCAAGACAAATGATTTTGCGGGCCAAACATTTCCTACCCTTATTATATAGAGTCCTCAAGCTCTCTGATGTGATGTCCCTGCTGATTTGGGGCTTTGATAAAATTGGCAGAGGCAAGAAAGACAATTGAAGTGAGGGAGTTACTGCTTTTTCTCTGGAATTTATTCAAAGCAATACTGCTGAACCTAAGCAATTAAATTCAAGAATTGTTTATTTAATACCTGTTATAAATCAAATATTGTGCTAGCTGGGAAATGTAAGATGAGTAAGATACTTTAACTGTTAGCTTTCTTGACTTTACATTTTTTTAATATAATTTTTATACTTTATTTTTAATTTTTTAAATGTTTTTATTGATTTGATTTGATGGGAGAGGGCAGAAAAGGGAAATGGAGAGGGAAGGGAAAGGCATGGGTGTGCTCCCAGGAGGGAAAGCACCTGTTTTTATTGATTTGAGAGAAAGGGGAAGGTAGGAGAGAAATATTAATAAGCATCTATCAACTGCCTCCTGCATGCCCCCCTACTTGTGGTCCATCTGGCAACCTGGGCATGTGCCCTAACCTGGAATTGAACCTGTGATCTTTCAATGCATGGGGCAGTGCTCAACCAACTGAGCTCAACCAACTGAGCCACACCCGCGAGGGCTTGCCTTTATGTATTCTTAAGTGTTGTGCCATCTATCTGTATATATAAAAGGCCTGTGGTCATGATGTCTTAACGGTGGAATGACCAAAGACTGGTCACCAGAAGGCTGCAAGCCTGGCAAGGCGTGTGTGGGTGGGCGGGGAGTTGACTTTGGGTCCCACATCCAGCCTGGCTCGGCAGGTCTGGGTCTCACACGATATCGCTCTCGCTGGGCCTCTAGTTTTGATTATAACCATCTCTTGTCTTTGATATGTCTCTGTGTCTGTGCTCTTGGGTGATAGCTTTCTTTTCACTAGATGTGCCTTCTTTTTTTCCTTATTGAAGGTGTTTTAAAATTACAAACTCTAATTTAAATGCCTTCTATCATTTTCCTTTTTAGAATACTAACTGGAATTCCACCTGTCTGCCTCCTGAAGTGTAGAGTAGGTGCCTGTTGTTTGATTAGCAGAACAGTGCTTGCTGTAAGTTTGGCTGGGCAGGTGGTATCCTGACAGTTTGGCAAATGAGGAAACGTAAGATTTGAATTAGATTTCCAAGGTCCCACAAGAATAATGTGTACTATTTTTTTTAAGCTAAGTCTACTTTTCCCCTTCTCCCCTTAACTTCTGTAGCAACACTTGGCATTCAGGTTCTAGTAGTTGGTTTTGTACTTGGCATCATAGTTTCTGGTGTAGGAATCTTGGTTTCCTTGTTTGTAAGATTAATGTTTGAATATCTGAAATATCTTCCATATAGTTCTGGAAGCCACATCACTGTTGATTCAGCCAGGTCATCTATAACATTTTAATAAAATATAATAGTTGAAGTCTTTTTCTAACAAATGTTTTTTTCTGAATTGTGGCTTTGAATTTCCAATATAGAAGTATTCTATATCTGACTGCCATTTTCTGCTTTGTGCTTTAAGCTACTTCTTAGAAGTGACTTTTTGAGTCTTCTTTGCAAGGTATTTACTTGGACTCTAAACTGATTATACTCCCCCCCCCCTTTTTTTAACATATTTTATTGATTTTCCACAGAGAGGAAGGAAGAGGGATAGAGAGCTAGAAACGTTGATGAGAGAGAAACATCCACCAGCTGCCTCTTGCACACCCCCTACCAGGAATGTGCCTGAAACCAATGTACATGCCCTTGACCGGAATCGAACCTGGGACCTTTCAGTCCACAGACCAACGCTCTATCTACTGAGCCAAACCAGTTTCGGCGTAGTCCCTCTTTTTAGAAGCTAAGAACAAAAAATGTTGAGGTATTCAAGCACCCAGCTTAGTTTCCTAAAAAATTGAAATGTATTTGACATATAACATTGTGTAAATTTAAGGTGTATAACATTAATTTTTTACATTTTAATACTATAGTATGATTGCCCTTGTAGCAATCTAGCCTAGTTTTCTGATAGCTCATTTTTATTGCCTTGCTACAAAGGACTAATTTTATAAATTATCTGCCTGAATCCTTTCTTACATCTTGAACATGGTGATAGATACTTTAGCCTGAAACAGTATTAGTGAATATAGCAAAAATAACCTTACCATTCAATTACACACACACACTAATGAAAATTGGCTGAACTTAAAATATATCAGATAAAATCAGGAAACTATTCATCCACAATTCAGTTACTATGCTAATTTAGGTATTTTGCTTTGTCAGTGGTTAGCAAGCACAGCAAGTGATCTGGCTAACAACAACAAAAAACAAAAATTAAAATAAGTTACTAAAATACTTTCATTTGGGAGATATAATTTGTTCCCATTATTTCTCTCCTATAATTCTGTTTTGATTTTTTAAGTAGAGATTTAAAAGAATTATCCGCCAAGATTTTTGATAAGATGGGTAAAATAAGCCAGCCTCAGGTGCAAATGACAGGTGCCAGTCTTGACACTAATAGGATTGCTGATTTTGTTAATACCCCCGTGGTTTGGAAAATGAAGTAATTGGAATTAGAAGTAGTGGTGCTGTAACTCAGGGTTTGAAGGAATAAGATGGGAAATGTACTGTTACTTTGATCCTCATTATCTTGTGTCTACCCTGAGAATATTTTGGGAGATGAATTGGCATCCAGAAATACTTACTAGTCTAAGTAGAGGAGTGCCAGGTTAAGAATGTATGTATGTTCTAGAATAGAAAAAGCACTGAGGACGGGCTTTCATCCACTGTAGCACCTGACTCAATTATCTCACCTTTGATGTCACTGTATTATTTAAATCTTAAGTTCTCAACTGTAAAGTAGGGATAATTACCTACTTTACAGGATTGTTACAAAGCTTAAATGAGAATATCCAAACACAGAGCTTGGCAAGTATGTGGAAATTGTTTTTGATATGAGCAGTTTTCTTGAGAGTGAGTGGATTCATAGCTTTCATCAGATTCTCTAAGAAGTCCATAAACACCCCCCTCTAACTCTCACTGACATGTAACAGAATTAAGAACCACTGCCCAGAGTATTGTGACCGTAAGTGGTATCAGTAGGCTTGACAAATTAAGTGTGTGCCTCATAGAGGTGGTTAAAGAGGGTAAGACAAAGTTCGGCTTTTGATCGTTTGCTGCTATCTTATTGTTAGATAAAGCCTTTTCAACTTTATTCTCAAATATATAATTGTATGTTTTTAAAACTAGATGTTTGCTCTTTAAGAAAATACAGAATATTAAAAACTTAGGATGTCGGTAAAATGAGATGATTTATATTACAGAAGGAATTTTTCTATAAAGTAGGACTTACATTTTTCACTATGAATGTGAAAAAAAGCTTTAGTGGGGACCTTTTGATAATGTGCTTTGTGAGTGCATCAGATATTTGAGTTAAAATAATTTGGTTTATAAGGAAGCTTTTAGGAACACATCTCTATTATAGAGTTACTAGAGGCCCAGTGCTCGAAATCATGCAAGACCCAGACTGACTCTCGCCACGCTGTGAGACCCATCAGTGCACCTCCTAGTGACCGGGCATTATGGCGTTATAGCCATTGGCCTTTTGTAATATAGATACAGGTACCTCCATTGATTTACCCAGGCACTTTATAAATGTGTTTATCTATAATAACAATACAGTTGATCCTTAAACAATATGGATTTGAATTTCATGTGGATTTTTCAATAAATATGTACAGTGCTTAAATTTTTTTCATGATTTTTCTTAGTAACATTTTCTTTCTTCTAGCTTATTTTTGATAACAACGCAGTATATAATACATATAGCATATGAAATATGTGTTAACCAACTGTTTGTGTTACCAGTAAGTCTTCTTCCTGTTAATGGTAGGCTAAGTAAAGTTTTTTGAGAAGTCTACAGTTATATGCAGATTTTCACCTGTGTGGGTGTTGGTACTACTCTGCCTGCCCCTATCACTGGAGAAGTATTAGCCCAGATCTCAGTCTGGGAGGTAGGTACTAGAGCATAGAAGCTCTAAGTTCTTTTTGGAGCCAAACTACCTGCATTTCAAATCTTACTGTATCATTTACTGTGTGACTTGGGCAAGATACTTATCCTTTGTACCTCAGTTTTTACATACATAATTTTTGGATAATATATAGTAATAATAGCATAATATGCTAATTAGACCAGACATCTTTCTGGATGACCTTCTGAACAAAGCCAGGGCTGCGAGGGAAGCCCAGGTCCTGGGTGCCGGAGGGAAGCTGGTGCCGGCAGCTGGGGGAACGAAGGCCTACTCTTGCACAAATTTCATGCATCAGGCCTCTAGTAATTTTATATAATTCACAAGGTGCTATGAGAATTAAATGAGTTACTATTAAAAGTTCTTAGAACACTGCTTATTTTATTGTAAGCTCTGCAAAAGTGTTAATAAAAATATGTGACTTTGTTAACACAATACTTACACCTATGAAAAGATAACTTACAATAGAAGGTAGTATATTATAAGATTGGGGTTCGTAAAATTCTTCAGGATAGAGAGACTCATTGTGGGTTGTATGAGAAAACCTAAGAATATAAGGAAAAGAAGAGTATAGGTCAGAACAGAAGTTGGATATATATATGATTCAGATAGAGAATAAAGAATAGGTCCAAGTTAGAGGGGATATTTAATGAGAAAAACAGAATTGGAGGGACTGTATACAGCCCAGATAAGTTGAAGAGAAAGTAAAAAAATACTGTAAGCTATCTTGGGAAGACAGATGTAGACACATTGTGGAGGTCCTTGGATACAAAGATAAGGCTTTGAGATTTTTATTTGTAGGTAAGAGGCCTGGTGCACAAAAATTGTGCATGGAATGAGGGGATTGGAAGGGGAGTCCCTCAGCCCGGCCTGCACCCTCTCACAGTCCAGGAGCCCTCAGGAGATGTCCAATTGATGACTTAGGCCTGCTCCATAGGGAGTGGGCCTAAGCCGGCAGTCAGACATCCTTAATGCTGCCCCGGAGGCAGGAGAGACTCCCACCACCACTGTTGCGCTCACCAGCCATGAGCCCGGCTTCTGGCTGAGCAGCACTCCCCCTGTGGGAGTGCACTGGCCACCAGGGGACAGTTCCTGCATTGAGCATCTTCCCCTTGGTGGTCAGTACGCGTCATAGCGACTGGTTGTTCTACCATTCGGTCGATTTGTACAGTATTTGCCGGCGTATAAGACGATCTTTTGGCCCTGAAAAATATGCCTCCAAGTGGGGGGGGGGATAGTCTTATACGGCGAGTATATAACAAACTCTGTATTTTGAGTGGAAATGTTAGGGGGTCGTCTTATACGCCCAGTCGTCTTATACGCCGGCAAATACGGTATATTAGCCTTTTATTATATAGGATTGGGGTTCCCTAACTTGTATAAAGGAGAACCTTACGAATGATCTTGTAAAAAGTATTTAGCACAGCCCTGGCTGGTGTGGGTTAGTTGGTTGGGCATTGTCCCATGCACCAAAAGATTGTCAGTTTAATTTTCAGTCAGGACACATGGCTGGGCTACAGCTCAGTCCTGGATAGTGGCAGGCTGGAGGCAGCTGTATGATGTGAATGTCACTCTTATACCTATGTTTCTCTCTCTCCCTCTCCCTTCCTCTCTCTAAAAATCAATTTAAATTAAAAAAATATATATATATATATATATTAGTGATTTTTTTTACAGAGAGGAATGGAGAGAGGGATAGAGAGCTAGAAACATCGATGAGAGAGAAATATCCATCAGCTGCCTCCTGCACACCCCTACCTGAGATGTGCCCGCAACCAAGGTACATGCCCTTGACCGGAATCGAACCTGGGACCTTTCTGTCCGTAGGCCAACGCTCTATCCACTGAGCCAAACCGGTTTCGGCTAAAAAAAAATTTTTTTAAAAAATATTTTTTATTGATATTTTACAGAGAGGAAGGGAGAGAGACAGAGAGCTAGAAACGTCGATGAGAGAGAAACATCGACCAGCTGCCTCCTGCACACCCCCTACCAGGGATGTGCCCACAGCCAAGGTACATGCCCTTGACCGGAATCGAACCTGGGACCTTTCAGTCCGCAGACTGACGCTCTACCACTGAGCCAAACCGGTTTCGGCTAAAAAAAAAAAAATTTTTTTTTAATGATACTTAGCATAGTACTCGGCAGAGGGTAATCATTACATAACTGTTAGCTGATTTTAGCAATAGTAGAAATGACTGTGTATTATTAATGACTGTGTAATTTCAAAGAGACCTTTTCTGTATGTATTATAGTAATTTTAAATTTATACTGAATAAATTTAAATGTGTGCGTTCACTGGACACTATGAGTAAACAAATGCACACGCTGGAGCGATATTTAATGCATTTTAGAACATCTGCCTGACATGTTAAAACTGCTGCAGAAAGTCACACCATGTAACAATAGAACCAGTTACTACATGTGATGTGTGATCATGTGTAATCATTTGCAGAACATTGTTTACGAGCAGTGACTCTTGGATTTGAATAGGTATAGACTACAGTTGTAGACATGTAATATTCATGTTGGCGAAGTTACTACAGTGTTTTTTCTAACATATGGCCTATTTGATAAATTTTGTTAAAAATAACAGTGAAGCCAAAACCGGTTTGGCTCAGTGGTAGAGCTTTGGTCTGCGGACTGAAAGGTCCCGGGTTCGATTCCTGTTGTGGGCATGTACATTGGTTGCAGGCATATCCCTGGTAGGGGATGGATGTGCAGGAGGCGGCTGATCGATGTTTCTCTTTCATCGATGTTTCTAGCTCTCTATCTCTCTCCATTTCTCTCTGTAAAATATCAATAAAATATATATTAAAAAAATAACAGTGAAAACATCTGGCTGGTGTGCCTCAGTGTTTGAGCATTGACCAGGAGGTTGCGGGCTTGATCCCCACGTGGGGTGTGTAGGAGGCAGCCGATCAATGATTCTCTCTCATCATTGATGTTTCTATCTCTCTCTCCCTCCCTCTTCCTCTCTGAAATCAAAAATCTATTTGAGGGGAAGGGGGACTGAATTAACAACAACAAAAACCCTATTAATTTAATTACAAGCAAATCTTGGTTAAAAGCATTTTAAAATTAACAGGGTGTTAATTTTCACATGTGACATACAGACTGGAATTTTTGTCCATTAAATACAAAGTCCATTAAATTGAGGTTACAAAGTGGAGGGTTTGCTGTATTTGTAGTCTTATCTTGCATTGACCATACAATGTGAAGTTTGCCATGGGACAAGGAGTTACGTGTTTCAGCCTTCAGTGGATTCACTCATCTGTCAGGAAGACCCCTGTTATGGGTAAAGCGGAGATCATCAACTTTTCTCTGAAACTGTCTTGGACTCATCCAGGCAGGCTTTTAATTTCCTTTCTTAGGCTCTCCCTTCCCCTTATAATATACTTGGCAAGACCCTTCATTTTAACAATGATCACATGGTATTTTAATTCTCTACATTTTTATTTCCACAATAGACATCAGTTCTTTGAAGGCTGGAACTGTTTCCTTTTATTTCTGTGACATTAGTATCTAGGAAAAGTATTAATTAGATATAGGTGAAATAATTGAATTATAAAATAATTACAAGAATATTTTTGAGTAATATTGGTATTCATACATTAAGTAAATTGCTAGTCAAGATTTGTTTTATCTTATCATAGAAATCTCTTAGACTCTATATTGAGTAGTTAAAATGGTATCAAATTCAATACTCTTAAGAAAATTTTTGATGGGCAAAATTTAAAAAAAGTATTTAAGTACTGTTTTTCTTTGTGTTTTTTATAACATGCTTATAAAACTATATTTTTCTTAGATTAGAATATAAGTAATTTTCTTTCTTCATTGAAAATGTTTTCTCAGTAAACATTCATAAAAATTCAGTGGTTATTTTTTCACCCAGATAACTTGGGATTCATATTGAGATGATTTATTAATCTATAGTTAAGTTAAAAACTTTATTTTATATGAAACATTGTTTAATGTATATCTCTCTTTTCTTAGGCATCATTCTTAACAAAGAAGTTAAACATTGGTGGGAAAAGAGTAAACCTTGCTATATGGGTAAGTTAACCTTGAAAGTTAAGTCCTCTGCCGTCTTTGTACTCGAATAACTGTTGGCTCAAGGAATAGTAACTTGAAATTTTGAATTTTCTTTTAAGTTAAGTCCAGATTAGCCAAAACTTTAAAAAATATTTTTCCACTAAAATCTGGTTGGTAATTATATCTTGTACCATTATATACATGAATATTGCTATCATAACTTTTCAGCTGGGTAAGGATTAACTCAGGTAATTCCATGTTAGAGACAGGACAGCTGCCTAGCCCTTTTTTTAAAAAAAAATGTTTGTTTTTTAAAATTTTTTATTTTAGAGGGGAAAGGAGGAGAGGGAGAGAGAAACATTCAGTTGGCTGCCTCTTGCACACAAACCTACTACCTGAGTGTGTGTCCTGACCAGGAATTGAACTGGCAACCCTCCGGTGTACAGGACTACGCTCAACCAACTGAGCCACACAGGCCAGGGCCACTTGGCCTTTCCCCTCGTCTCTATGTTCCACTCTTCTAAGGAAGTGACTAGTGGTGAGAAGGGCGAGGGTGATGCAGTAGGGTACCTTTTGGCAGGAGGTTCTGGTGCTTCCTCTCTTTCCTTGTCTCTTCCCTCGGTGGGAAGCCTAACTTTAGGGCCAGGCCTATTCCTGGCTTACAATGCCGTCTTGGTCATTCTGACCCTGAGGCAACCGAACTGTTTTTTTAGTGGGAGTGGGAAGATTGCTGGGGAGGAAGATAGTTGGGAAGGGAAATGGAAACTTTGTATAACAGTAAAACATTAAATATTGATCATAACTTGAGTTTTAAAAAGTTTTTTTTTAACCTGCTTTGTTTCTTTTAACAGTGTTTTGTGGTTATCTATAACTTCATGCCCCACTTTTTGTGGTCATGAACTTTTAGTCAAAAGTTTACTGTAATTGCAATAGGTGTATTTTTTTCTTCTGATATAATAAGCATTTACTTCTTTATTTAGGATACAGCAGGTCAAGAGAGATTCCATGCATTGGGTCCAATTTACTACAGAGATTCAAATGGAGCTATTTTAGTTTATGATATAACAGATGAAGATTCTTTTCAGAAGGTATTTTATTTACTTATGAATAGATGACTTAATAGAAGAACACTGATTTTTCAAGTTTCTGTAACATGTTTCGTTTACTAATATGATTAGTCTTGATTTTTAAAGGTATAGTTTGTATATAAATTGTGACCACTCATATCTTTTAATGGAGTATTTAATTCATGTTATTAATAGTTAAAATTACATGGCTTTCTTAGACCTTAGGAAAGGGTATCTGAAGTAAACTTCAGGAAAGTATAGGAGCTTTTTATTTTCCTGATAAAGAAAAATCAAGTGCATTTCTTGGACTACATGCATCCTGGGCAACTGAAATTTTGGTACAGCTGCATGGGCTTCCTAATTGTGAAGAGGAAAAAGGAGAACTAAATCAAATTTAAGCTCTTTCTCCTCACTAAATGTTCTGGAGGATATAATATAATTTTAAACAGTGTTTACTTTAAAGTTCTCCATTTTTTTTCACTCCTTTTTATGTGTTTGTTTATTTTAAAATATTTTATTGATTTTAGAGAGGAAGGGATAGGGAGAGAGAGAAACATCAGTAGTGAAAGAGAATCATTGATCAGTTGCCTTCTGCGCACCTTACACTGAGGATCGAGCCTGCAGCACTGGCATATGCCCTGACTGGCAATCAAACGGTGGCCTCCTGGTTCATAGGTTGATGCTCAACCACTGAGCCGTTCAGGCTTGTACATCAACAATATAGAATTGGGACTAAAAATGAGTTACTATCATTAAACTTATCTCTGGCCTAGCCAGCTTGGCTCTGTGGACAGAGCATCAGCCTTCGACTGAAGGGTCCCAGGTTCAATTCCAGCCAAGGGCACATGCCTGGGTCTCAGGCTTGAACCACAGTAGGGGGTGCGCAGGAGGCAGCCTATCAGATTCTAATCATTGATGTTTCTATCTCTCCTCCCTTCTCTGAAATCAATAAAGAAATCTACACTAATAAAAGAGAAACATGCAAATTAACCATCATTCCGCTATATCCATAGCCAAGCAGGAACGAGTATGCAAATTAACCCAACAAAGATTGCAACAGCCATGGAGCTGGAGGGAGTAGGAGGCTTGGGTTGCCCCAGGCAATGGAGGAAGCCAAGCTTCCTGCCTTCAGTGGCCTGCCCTGGCCTCCACTCAAGGCTACAAAGTTTTAATTGTAGAAGATAAATCCCAGATACCTACTTCCAGCCAGCCCTGGCCTCTGCTCAAGGAGGCACTGAAAGAAAAAAAAAGAAAAGAAAAGGAAGGGCTGGGAGCCTGGATCACTGGAGGGCATGGCCAGCCTGAAAACAGCCCTCAGCTCCTCACCCAGGCTGGCCACACTCCCATGGGGTGAGGGTCTCTGCTGGGGAGCTTGGCCAGCCTGCAAACAGCCATCAGCCCCTCACCCAGGCTGGCCAGGCACCCCAGTGGAGACCTCCACCCTGAAGGGGGTGTGGCCAGCCTGAAAACAGCCCTTAGACCCTCACCCCATCAGTGGGGGTCAGTTGGAGGTGATCAGGGCAGTGGGGAGGGGGCAGTTTGGAGTGAGCAGGCCAGCAAGCAGGCCAGCAGGGTGGGCAGTTGGGAGTGAGCAGGCCAGTAGGGGAGGCAGTTGGGGGCGAGCAGGCTGGCAGGCAGAGTGGTTAGGAGCGGGCAGGCTGGCAGGCAGGCAGGTAAGTGGTTAGGAGCCAGCAGTCCAGGATTGCAAGAGGGATGTCCGACTGCTGGTTTAGGCCGGATCCCTGTAAACCAGCAGTAGGACATCCTTCAAGGGGTCCCAGATTGGAGATGGTACAGGCCGGGCTGAAGGACACCCCCACCCGGCCCCCATGCACGAATTTTGTTCACTGGGCCTCTAGTATATTTATAAAAAAATCAAAACCAAAAAACTTATCTCTGAATTAGGGGCCCCATGCATGAATTCATGCACCTTGAAAGGAATTGTGGGCTGGGAGGCTGCGGTGGGCACTGGGGCGGGTCTTGGCCCATCTTCTGCTCCCACCTCGGTCTCCGGTCTCCTGTCTGCTGGCAGCCCCCTTCCTGCTGCCATCGCTTCCACGGGCTGACAGGCAGCCCTGCTCTTACTGTTCCCAAGCGCTGACTACATTGGCCCCACTCGCACCTGCTAACAGTGGGGAGTGATTGGGGCAGGTGTGAGCAGGGCCAGCACCATCACCGAGTGCAAGCCGTGTCTGCTGCCCCCATCATCCCTCAGGAACAGGTGGGGGTGGAGAAGCCCTCAGGGGCGATTGGGGCCAGCAGCCACTGCTCACACCTGCTGACAATGCCGAGAGATTGGGACCAGCACCAGGTGCCAACAGTGGGATTGAGCAGCGGCTCCTTCAGCGGATGCAAGTAGGGCTGGCGCTTGCAGCAGGTCCAGAGCCCGCAGGACCGCAGTGCGCAAAAACCTAGTGGGTGCAGGACCTTGGCACGCGTGAGCAAAGAACTTTCAGTAACCACGGGAGGCTCTACCCCATGACAGTGACCGGCGCCCCACCTTGGTCTGGCACGCCTGCTCACCTGCTTCATCCCACCCATGTTCCAAGCTCTGTCATAGTGACTGGTTGTTCTGTTGTTTCACCAAGTGATCTATTTGCATGTTAGGGTTTTATTTACATAGATTGTCATCACTATTAGAATGGTGGCTGATTACTTATTTGACCTTTTCTCTGAAAGCCCCTTTTGGAATTTTTCAAGGGCGTGTTACCAAAAGGGGAAATATCCAAAGCAAAAAGTTATCTTAGCTTGAGTTATAATTGCTTCATGTTGAAATTGTTTGCCTTTTTAGTGTTTTTTTTTCCTTTTCCTTTATCTCCGAACATTTAGTAACTGATGAAGCAGATATATGTTAGCTCTTAGATCAAGCATGTCGAACTTGAAGCCAATGGGCTGCATGCCTCGTTTAAATAAATGAGGCATGCAGCCATTTGGCTGTGAGTTTGACATGCTTGCCTTAGATTATTGATGACATAGAAAAACTTAGTTTAAGGGGTAGGAGAATGAAACAGTTGCAGATTTAATGATATTTTAAACAGTTATTTTTAAACAATTATTTTTGGGCTTCTATTTGGTGCTATTTGTTATCCCTTCCTGCCTTTTTAAATTTTTTAAATATAATTTTAAAATTTGATCTGAGAGAGAGAGAGACATTAATGTGATAGAGAAACATAGATTCGTTGCATTTTGTACATGCCCTGAGGATGGAACCTGCAATCTGGGTATGTGCCTTGAGCAGGAATCGAACCTGCCACCTCTTAGTATTCTGGGCTGATGCTCCAACCAAGTCACACTGGCCAGAGCCCTTCCCGCCCTTTTACATTTAAAAAAATGGTTTAGGTATCTTTTTGATAAAGAGAAGGTTGAGCCTTGCCTGGTGTTGCTATTGAATTTTGGGGTGTTGTAATGGTAGTCTTATAACAGAATTTATTTTAATATTAATTCTTTTATATACACAGGTAAAAAACTGGGTCAAAGAATTGCGGAAAATGTTGGGAAATGAAATCTGTTTATGTATAGTTGGTAAGCATCATTACTTTTTAAAAATCTTTATGCTTTGTTAAAGAATAGTAACTAGTAATTCTCATGTTAAAATTATATGAGAAAAGAAGAATGGCATTTTAATGCATAACATTTTAGAATAATTTAGTATTTGAAAGTGCTCTTTTAGGAGATGCAAACTCTGTACCTCACGGAATGTCTTGGGGAACAAATGGGAAGCTAAACATGTAAGGCTTTAAGTCCCCAGCCTTGTTTCAATTTGACTTTTACTCTTTCACCATAAGATTTTATTTAGAAAATAATTCAGGAACTAAAATTAAAACCAATTACTTAAGCTAGTGTTCTTATTCTCTACATTTAATTAGATACATTTAAAAAAATCCTCATCTGAGAACATGCTTAGAGAGAGGGAGGGAGAGATAGATGCTGCATATTAGGCTAGATGGCAGGAATGTTTCAGAACTGAACACTGAGATAGTAGGCTATAGAGGGGTTTGGGGCCAAAGTTGCAGCTAGATATTAGTGTGTTTGGCCTGCCTTTGTGTGGTATATGGGACTTGCTGGGGATAGAAGTGGCTATGATTATTAACAAATGAATATTTAAGTATTTAGAATTGGGATTATCTCTTGGAAGGAAGAAATGGCTAATCTATATTCAAAGAAGTCTCAGGAGCTTGTTACTTGAACAAGTTATAAAGTAACATTTTTTAAAAACTAGGTAAATAAGCTTATGAATATTAAGCTTAATTAATGTAAACTGTATATTCTTCATGTTCATATTATAAGAAGGTTTAGGAATATTGTGTCTGGTAGCTTACTACTCCCAAGTAGGGTAAAATATTCATATTTAATGTTATATACTGTTTATTAATGATTGGTATAAAGTATAAAAAGCTCACTCTTTTCTTTCCTCTTGGCAAATGTGACATGGGATTTTTTTTTTGTGACATGGGATTTTAATTGTAATTCAGAGCTGGAAGAATTTGGAGAGCCTGTTTATCACAAAAGAAAAATTTCACAGTTAATGAAGTCGTATCACCAGTACCTTAGAAGCCCCACCTGTGCTTCTTTCTCATCCCACATTACCCAGCTGCCTTCTCCTCACCATCTCCTACTGCCAAACACTGTCTTGACTTTTTACTTAATGGATTAGTTTTCTTTTGAATTTTATATAAATGTAATAATAGATAATGAACTCTTTTGTGTCTGGTTTCTTTGGCTTTACATGATATTTTCAAGATTTCTCTGCATTCTTGTATATAGATGTAGTTCATTTTATTCTCTTTGCTATCGAATACTCTACAGCTTATCCTTTTGCTGTTCATGAACATTTGCATTATTTTTTTCACCAAGTGATGTTCATTCTATTCTCTGCAGTAGTTCTTTTGTTTTATCATTAAATTCAAAATAATAATACCTCACAAGATAGTGGTGAAGATTAGATATGATTTGAAGAACACTTAGCATAGTGAAGGCATTGGACAAATATTTGTTCCTTTTCCTGAACATAAGACAACCTTTCAAACCTTTGAAGCCTGCTGAATAGTTCACCTACAGTCTTATATTCTTGGTCTTCAACTTTTTTATTGGTCTAACTTCCAAATATTTTCATCATCCTAATTATTTTTTATGGGTTTATTTCAATGTATCAGTGTGTCTTCTATGCTTAAAATGAACCCTAGAATCAAACATTATTGAGCCAGTGTATCTTATATGGCTCTCTCTCTCTCTTTTTTTAAATCCTCACTGTCCTGGCAACATTGCCCAAGATTGTATACACTTGTTAGCCATGTCAAGTCAGTGTCTCTTTTTATGTAGATTATAGACAACAAAAATCTGAATTCCTTTTTTATAAGTATTGCTCTTTTGTCGGTCTTTTCCCATTTTGTTCTTCTATAATTGTTATTTAAACTTAAGTATAGGAATTTCAACTTATGTTTCTGAATAGATGTAAATTCTGAGCCTTCTAGGTCTTTATCTAAGCCTCTGATAATGTGTTAACCAATAATAGAGAATTTCTTATCTCACTGGCAGAGACTTTTTCCCCCTCTAGGTTTTAATTAATCCATTGATTACCATCCTATTTGCTCTATTTGATAGTATTTTGGTTTTAGTCTGCCTCTAACATTTGTATGTTTGTTAAGTATTTATTATTTTTACTTTTACTACTTTTTAAATTTTTTAAAAAGTGAGAGATGAAAGGAGAGGGGGAGAGAGAAACATAGATATGAGAGTAAAACATCAATAGACTATCTCTTGCATGCTCCCAACCAGGAGTCTAGCCCAAAACTCAGGCATGTGCCCTTACCAGGAATTGAGCCAGCAACCTTTCCATGCATGAATGACACCCAACCAACTGAGCCACATCTGCCAGTGCCACATATTTATTATAATAAGTTATTTATTGAATGCCAGATACTTTTCTAAGAACTACATATTATTTCATTTACACCTCCTGACAATACTGCAAGGGAGGTATTGTTGCCATTTCTATTTTACACCTGAGGAAATGGGCTAGGAGAACTTGATACTTTTAAAAATACATAGGTAGTTGGAGGTAGGGTCTGTCTGTTACTTCAAGCCTATATCCTCAATCAACATTATATATTGCTTACTATGTACCAAGCTTTGGGAATTGTGTAGTGAATAAGTAAGCAAAATAAATAATGCCTTTGTTTTCTCAGAGTTTATTGTGTAGGGAGAGAGAAAAAACAAGCTATTAATATATTACTAGAGGCCCAGTGCACGAAATTTGTGCATGGAGGAGAGGTCCTCTCAGCCCAGCCTGCACCCTCTCCAATCCGGGACTCCTCAGGGGACGTCCGACTGCCAGTTTAGGCCTGATCCCGGGGATCGGGCCTAAACTGGCAGTAGGACATCCTCTCACAATCCGGGACCACTGGCTCCTAACTGCTCACTGGCCTGCCTGCCTGATCACCCCTAACTGCCTCTGCCTGCTGGCCTGATCTCCCCTAACTGCCTCTGCCTGCCGGCCTGAACTTCCCTAACTGCCCTCCCCCCCCACCAGCCTAGTTGCCCCCAACTGCCCCCCCCCCCCACTGGCCTGGTCGCCCCTCACTCCCCCCTATCCCCCACTGGCCTGGTCACCCCACGCAGCCTGCTGTTCAGGCGTTTAGTCATCCCTCACCCCTGCTGACTTGATTGCCCCACACAGCCTTTTGTTCAGTTTTCTGTCTGGTTGTCCATCTGGTTGTTTTGGTCATGACAACCTCTGGCTTTTTAATATTAGGATGATAACTGCTATGAAGGATGGAGTACTGCAGAGTGCTGTGATATTTCAGAAACAAATCTAACTAAATTTAGGGGGTCAAGGGTTAGCAGGGGTGGGCAAACTTTTTGATTCAAGGGCCACAATGGGTTCTTAAACTGGACCGGAGGGCCGGAACAAAAGCAACCTGGCCATGCTGGCACTCTCATCTTGGGCTGCTGGTGAAGGAGCAGAGGGGAGAGCAAAAGAACCCTCTGCACTTTGGGTTCCTCGGGCCTGATAGAACAGCCGAACAGGCCGGATCTGGCCCTCGGGCCGTAGTTTGCCCATGGCTGGGTTAGGGGAAGATTTCTTGGAACATTGGGTTAATTAAGTTAGCTAGATGGAGCCAGCAGCATGGTGGTAGAAAGTATCTATCATGGGCTTTAACTCTCTCAACAAGATTGATTTTCCATTTGATCATTCCTTGTAATGAATATGGCTAATATTAGTAACTATTTTTTATTGAACATGTACTGTATACTAAGCTTAGTACATATATCATATTTTTACCTGCAAAGTTTGTTAACTATTTGTATAAAGTGAGACTAAGAGAGGTTAAGTAATTTGCCTGAAATCTTATAGCCATGAAATGAGCCTGGACTTAACAAATTTTCTTCATATTTAAAAGGCTTTTGAAAGCTTATTACTAGACCAGACACAATCTAATTTAAGCAAAATATGGTTTTAGCTCTTTTATTAGGCCCTCTCTACTCTTAAGTCAAATATGTGTTTTTAAAGAAGATAAAGTTTTTACTATTCTTAACAGGGTGGAAAAAGCTCACCCTCTCCAGTAGCTTTAGCTGTTTTTTTGTTTTTTTGTTTTTAATCTTTCTAATACTATACTTGCAAGTAAGTTTCATATTGAAACAGATCTGAGCCTTAAAGGCTTAATCCTTTAGCTGTCTTGCTTTTAAAAGAATATAAAAACTAAAAAGGTTTTGAGCTTTGGAAAGGTATGCGTTGCTAACAGGCAGTTTTCTGTGACTTAGTCTATGCTTACCCAATCCATTATGAACACTGATTGTTCAAAGAAATAGTAGTTATTTCATAGAGGGATTTGAAAAGTTTTGTTTAAAATAATAAGTAATTAAAATGGATATTTTAATAACCAGATTTATTAAAGTTAGTTAAGTTTAAAATGTTACTAAATAATAAAACTCATTACCCCCAAGTAATCATTTGAGGCAGTACACTTCCTATTCTCATTTAAAAAAAATAAATATTGACTGGTTCGATTCCCAGTCATAGCACATGCCCAGGTTGTGGGCGGGGTCTATCCCCAACAGGGGGTGCACAGGAGACAGCTGATCCATGGTCATGTTTCTTTCTCATGGATATTTCTATTTCTCTCTTCCTCTTCCTTCCTTTCTCTCTAAAAACAATTACATCGAAAAAGTAAATATTGACAATTCAGATGGAATTTGGGGGGAAAGGGTACAAAAAGATCTAGGAAAAAAGTCTTCTAGAGTTTTAGTTAATTGGAACAAAGATCTTGCTACCGCTAGGAGGCAATCTTGTTTTACCTTTTTAAGTGGCATAATATTGTGTCCTTGTTTGTTGGAGCCACTGGCCACTAGGTGGTGCTTTATGCATTCTTATAGCATAAATAAAACTTTTTTCTTTGGTGTCTGTTGAACATATTGGCTGTAATATTCAGCAATTTAAAAATTTTTTAAAATATATTTATTGATATTTTACAGAGAGAGAGGGAGAGAGATAGAGAGCTAGAAACGTCGATGAGAGAGAAACATTGACCAGCTGCCTCTTGCAAAACCCCCTACCAGGGATGTGCCCGCAACCAATGTATATGCTCTTGACCAGAATCAAACCTGGGACCTTTCAGTCCGCAGACTGACGCTCTACCACTGAGCCAAACCGGTTTCGGCAGCAATTTAAAATTTTTATTGGAAAAGTTTAATGTAGGAAATCAGAACTAATAGGTATCTTCCTGCTGAAGTAGACAAGTAAATGTTCAAAGGGGAAGAATTCATTACTAAATTTGTTGATACCTACTGAGCTTTAGACTACTCCCCTCCCTCTCCTTAGATTGTAGAGTCAAGTAGTTAATTGCAGTTGCCTACAATTAGGTGTTCAGATTATTTGAGGTCCTTTACATGTAGAACCTCTGGGCTTCTACTTCTCAGTTCTAAGCATTGCATCTTTCATTGGGTGCTTTTACTTCACTGCTCTTCTAAATTCTCTAAGGCCCTAAGAAAAAGAACTTTATTTACAAGGTTTCCTCCTCACCCCCCCTCACCCCTACCCCGTCATAATAGAAAAAATTAAAATTATTGTTTGAATTCCTTAGGGAATTTCCCCCCATTCCTATGTGTTATTCCATTACCTTTAGCACTTGGTGTGTCCAGCCAACTCACTTTTACTTCTATCCTGAAATTAATAAGGAATCTGCATTTTGGAGTGTCTTCACTTTTGTTCTGGTGGCTTTTAAAAAATATATATATATTATTGATTTTTTACAGAGAGGAAGGGAGAGGGATAGAGAGCTAGCTGGGCCGTGGCTAACAGCGATGGCTGCCGTCAGCCGGCCCTGCCCTTCCGCGTTTCCAATTCCCTCACGCGTCCCTGGGATCCAGCCCAGTAAACAGTGATTGCTGCGTGCACCTCTGCAAGAGAGTCCCTCACTTTCCCACCTGATGGCCAACAGACCAGCTTCTCCCCGTAGGCGTCTGAGTCCCCCACGTGACCCAAGAAACTGGATTTCAATGTGACAGTGATCCGCAGCTTGTTTCCCTTCTGCTTGGAAAAAAAAGCTGCGTGCCCAGTCTCCCAGCACCAGCCCGATTCGCCATCTCCGTACCTCATCTCAGTTTTTCAGCAGTTGCGCTCCTTTCTCTTTCAGCCAGTCTTCCCGTAGTTTGGGTGATAGATGTCCTGTATATAGGTTTTAATTCCTCTAAATTGTTGTACGTGGTGGCGGACCAGCCATTCCTCTACGCCGCCATCTTGGTTCTCCCAATTTGTACATCTTAATCCCTCCCACTTTTTCACTCATCCACCTAACTCCCCACCTATCTGGCAATCATTTTTTTTTTCTCTGTGTCTGTGAGGTTTTTTCCTCTGTATCTGTGAGTTTCTGTTTTGTTCAGTTATTTTGTGGTTTAGATTCCACATAAGTGAAATCAAATGGTATTTGTCTTTCTCTTTCTGACTTATTTCACTTAGCCCAATATTCTCTGGGTTATAATGTGCATATACTCTATTAAATTCATGTTTTAAAGCAAAAAGTATAGTTTCCTCCTCTGTGGTGGTAAAGTGCTTAAAAAGCCATACAATTAATGCTTTCTTTATCCAGTTTATATCATCCAGGGAACCAAAATACTCTTAGGATCCAAGAGGCTAGCCTAATAAAATTTTGTGAACAATATGGTAACCTTGCTAAATTACTGACTGACTCTTAAGTTGATTGGTGACCATTTACACTTGGCTAAGAAACAGGTTTATGCCTAGGTTTCCTAGTTATCTTAGTCTCTATAATACTGTGAAACAATGAGTAGTGACCATCTCTTTGGAAATGTTATTTCCTCTGACAGACTACAGCTTCAGGAATGATAGGCATTGGGCTATTTGAGGAAGGTTGAGGTATTCACCTTGATAGCTATGATCAATCCTCATGTCATAAGGGTTATGTTTATAATTTTAAGACATTTAGAAGTCTGATAGGAATTTGTATTACTTTTCCAGGTGATTAAAGTTGTAATTGTGTATTTAAAATTTGCTTAATTTTGTTATAATAATGAATAAATATTAAAGACTGGCATTTACTTTTTCAAATTAGGTAACAAAATAGACTTGGAAAAGGAGAGACATGTGTCCATTCAAGAAGCAGATTCGTAAGTGTTATCTCTGCCATCCTCCCAATGACACCCCCAACAATCACTCCCCAGTGGAAATCTTCCTCTTAGAAGTGTGCTTTACCATTTAGGTATTACTCAGATGTCTGGTTTGTGGTGGTTGTTTTTTAAAATTATTTTCAGAGAGAGATAGAGGAAAAGGGATCAAGCCCGCAACCCCAGCATGTGCTCTGACCAGAAATCGAACTGTGACTTCCTGATTCATGAGTTGATACTCAACAACTGGGCCACACCAGCCATGCTCAAATGCCTTAATGTAGATGAACTGTTGGATTCAGGGAAACATGTTAACATTGGTAATTTCTAGACTTTTGGCTGTACCATGTTATATAAAGATAATCTACTCTCACATCTCTATGATTTCAGTAAAAAATACAAAATAATGCATAAGTAAAGTATTATGATCAAATTGTGTGTCACAAAAACTTTTAAAATATTTGGGTTCCAAGTTAACTTTTAAAAATTTTAAATCTTGTTAGTTTGTGCTCATTTAAAATTTTGTTCAGTGTACAGAGATGTGAAACAGCTATATATACTCTTTTTAATTTTATTATTTTTAATATATATTTTTTTAATTGATCTTTAGAGAGAGAGAAAAGGAAAAGGAGAGAGAAAGAGAAACATAGATGTGAGAGTAGAACATCAATCGGTTGCCTGGGTTGCTTCCTGCACGCCCCCCACAGGAGATTGAGCCCAAAACCCAGCAGTGTGCCCTGGCCAGAAATGAACAGGCAACCTCTTAGTACATGGGCCAACTACTCAACCAACTGAGCCACATTGGCCAGGGCTATAATCTTAATTTTATTAAATCTGGGCTAATTAAAGGTCATTAAATTTGGTCATTAAATTATTATTTTTTTAAGGTATGCAGAATCTGTGGGAGCAAAACATTATCATACATCAGCCAAACAGAACAAAGGAATTGAGGAACTCTTTCTTGACCTTTGTAAAAGTAGGTATATTTAGATAATATATTTAGAAATGGCTTTTTAAAATATTCATAATATTTCTAAAGTGATGTTTTAATTGACCTCATTGATGATTTGTCACATCTACCATTACTACTATGTACTTAATGTTTTTCTTTAACCCCTTCCTCCCCCCTCCCTCGCTCCCTCCTCTCTCTCTCTCTTTCTTTCTTTCCCTTTCTTTCTTTCCCTGCCTGCCTGCCTGCTTGCTTGCTTTCTTTCTTTCGTCTAAAGTTTTACATGTGTCTCCTTTTTCCCCACTTGACCTCCTCCCACCTGCAACCATTTCCACCCCAGGCAAGCCCCCACTGCCCCAGTGTCTGTGTCCATTGAACTCCTTTCTTTAAAAAAATTTTTTTTGTTGATTTCAGAAAGGAGAGAGAGAGAAGAAACATCAATAAGAGTGAGAATCCTTGATCAGCTGCCTCCTACTGAGGATCGAGCCCACAACCCGGGTATGTGCCCTGACCAAGAACCAAATCCTGACCTTCTTGTTCATAGGTCAATGCTAAACCACTGAGCCACACCAGCTGGTCAAGCGGTTTTATTTGTTTGTTTAATTTTCTTTTATTTCAGAGAGAGAGAGAAACATCAATCAGTGATGAGAAAGAATCATTGATCTGCTGCCTCCTGCACGCCCCACACTGGGGACCGAGCCCGCAACCCAGGCATGTGCCCCCAGCCGGAATCGAACCTGGGACCCTTCAGTCCGCAGGCTGATGCTCTATCCACTGAGCCAAACCGGCCAGGCCAGTACTGTTTTCTTGAAAAGATTATCCTTCAATTGAATAATCTTGGCACATATGTCAAAAATCAAGTGACCATGGGTCTGTATCTGGACTCTGTATTTCTCCTTTCACTAATATCTGTCTTCATTAGAATAGCTTTCTACTGTATCTTTAAATTAGATAGCGTGAGTTCTCCAGATTTGTTGTTCTTCATGTTAAACTCTTTTATTCTTTCAAATATGCATCACTAGTTGAAGAATAAATCTTGTAACCTAAGTATCACTTGTTCTTGGAACAATTTGGACATCTTTGACATATTTCTAAGTACATTTGAAAAATCTTAAGGATTATACTTATATGTAGTCATTTGTTCAAGGCAAAAAAATTTTTTCCCTTTGTCATGGTGGCCATTATATATCTAGACAAATAAACTTGCTGTTAATTTTTTAAAACTTGCAGGAAAAGCTGTTTAGTGACCTGACAGAATGTTTATTATATTTAGTTTCTTTTTTGGTTTAAAGTCAGAAATGGGTATCATGGTGGTTACAGAAAGAGAAAATTCTAAGGTTGTGTTCTTAAATAATTCCTGCTTTCTTCCTCTCTTAGGGATGATAGAAACAGCACAAGTGGATGAGAGGGCAAAAGGCAATGGCTCCAGTCAACCAGGAGCTGCCAGGCGCGGTGTACAGATTATTGATGACGAGCCTCAAGTCCAGAGCGGTGGTGGAGGGTGCTGTTCTTCTGGATAACTGTTCACACCTCAGAAATTAAAACAAACTGTGGATCATTGCCCTCAACATGAAGACTGCCATATTCCAAGTCACATTATTTTACCAATGGAATGATAGAATTAACAGTATTTTAAATTACGTTTATAACACTGCAGAGACCTTAAGTGCTAAACTTAGTGGAGTTTGTGACCAGAGAATTGGCATTTTCTACAAATGTTAACAAAGCAATTACCAATGGCCTTTTTACATATTTTTCTTTAATAAGGAATAATATGCATGTAGAAAAGACCTACTTAAAGGCTTCATTTATATTCTTTTAAATCAGATCTTTATTTAATAACTTATATATGTTGTTGGAATGGTATACATTTTGCAGCCCTTTGTATTTTGTGGTAGTTTGAACTGTATCACTTCTAAACAGTAAACTGTTTTTGTTTTTGTTTTTTAATTAGCAAATACCCGAAGTACTATTTTTGCAGGGTTTGCACAGGCCCCTATAACTGTCTACTACTTTGATATAATCTATATACATCCTGTATGCTGAGCTGGTAAAATACATTGTAAATTACATATTAGATACTTTATCTGCTTTTACAAGCGCAAGGTGCAAAAATATACACAATAGTCTCATTGATGACTGTAAAGTGATTAACATTTGATGATAATGCCTAAGCTTTCTTACTCTGATATATAAAGATCATAGCTCCCTTCACTTTTGTCTTAACTTGAAAGTGGCGTGTTTAAATTTTCACAAATACTTTACTTGAATTATTGCTGTTGTCACATGTTTTGGCCTCTGTAAGTTCAATTGATGATCGAACAGTGGCATTTGCCTTTTGGTTTGGTTTGTTTTATTTGTTTGTTTGTTTGTTTGTTTGTTTTTATAAAAAAGATGACTTCTGCCAATTTTGCTTTAGAATGGTTATCTTAGAAATATTTGAAGGAGCATGCTGAGTTTCACTTTTTCAATGGCTTTAGTTTTCTCTTCAGCTTCATATGAAAAGGGTTCATTGATATAAGAAGAGAAAAAGGGGTCCCAGACAATAGCCACTCACCAAGACTAATCATGCAGCATGTTAATGGTAGTTTATGCTCCTGAGACAGCACTTTTAGATCTTTTGTGAGCAAGTTGTATTTGTTTAATGCTTGCCAGAGATGAACACAGAAAGTTTTGTTTAATTTTATAAGAGCTGTTCTGAGTTTGTGAAGGGAAACATTTCATGTAATGCAGTTACAGCGAACACTGGAAAGATTTATTATAAAATTATATTCTTGTATACTTTGTAAATTAGTCTCTTATTAGATTTTTTTCATTAAGCATAGGACTGAACTTAAATTTGTTAATTTTAATATAATCAGGCACTGCTCACAGAAGGAACACAAATGATAGACATTAACATAAATTGTTCTTGCTCTAATATATATATTTTTCCATTTCTGTCATGCTTGGAAAACTAGTAAATGTTATGTCTAAGATAAAATGGAATGGTTCCTGGATTTACTTCTAATAAGAAGCAGTAGTATGCAATAAAGTGGTTAGCATGTGCAATTAAGAGGATATAAAGAAGTACTACCATATTTTTAAGTTAAAAGCTTAAACTTTCCAAAATGGGTTAAAAGTTGAATGAATTGATTTTATGATGTTAGAATTTTTACTTAGTATTAAGGATTCTGTGAGCCTTTGCTTTACCGATTTTTTCTTTTTAAATCTTTATTGTTGAAAGTATTACATATGTCCGTCCCCCCCCCCCCCCCCCCCGCATTGACCCCTTCTAGCCCGCCCTTGCCTCCAGTCTCAGGCCTTCACTACCCTATTGCACTTTACCTTTTTTAATGTTTGTCCTTGCCAAACTCAACAAACACACTGACCTTTGTTGTGTGTATTTCGAGGGGTGGGGTAGGAAAAAGTCAGGGAGATAAGTTAAAGCTGTCTTCAGTGGCTGTACTCTGTGTAGTTTCCCGGTTTCCTGGAAGTTGATGTTTATGCAGGGAATTGAGTATAATAAAGGAAAATTGTTTTGGTTTTCAGGGCTAATAAAGAAAGCCTTACCATTTCTACTGTTTAAGATGTAGATGGGAAGCAAGCTCTTTTCCATTGGAGTGAAATAGGTTTTTTAGAGTAGAGATGAAATTGAGCATTATTCAAAAAAAAAAATTATGTTATAAAACCTGATAACTGGAGAGCTGTGCTCTCAATTTTGACCTTTTAAAGCCCAAATAGGAACCTCTGCTCTGGAGTTGCCAGATAATTATTGATGGGCCACAACCGCTCTCCGTTTTGTTTTGTTTCTTCCGCTCCTCTCCTATTCTCCCTTGCCTTCTGGGTAGTTTTTTTTAACATCAAGCATTTTATTCTTTTTTAAACTTGTAATTTAAGTTAATCCAATAGCAACAGTATAGTATTCCTGTCTTTGCTCAGAAGCCCCAAAGGTCTTTAGATGGGAATAGCCTGAGAGGGTAATGAAGACAAATCAGTTATAATGAATATACAAAGGAAAGGTAAAAAAATGATAGACCAAGGCTAAGGAAGTTTTTCCAATCTTTCTTCACATTTAATACATATTTTGTGTTCCTATCCTTGTAATTGTGTTAATAGGAAGAAGACAAAATTACCATATGTAGTAAAAATAGGTAGAATCAATATATTTTTCAAATAGTATATACATTTAGTATATATAATTAAAAACTGGTTTAGTATTGTCATTAAAATACCTAAATAATGTTAAAAGTATATAATCATTTCTGTAATGATGATGGCTATGCTGCTCCTTGTTTTGCTTTGGTTATAGAGGAAGATTATCATTTTTTAAAAAAATGTAGATTGCAGCCCTACCCATTTTGACTCAAATGGATAAAGTGTCGACCTGCAGATTGAAGGGTCTCGGGGGTCGATTCTGGTAAAAGGCACATGCCTGGGTTGTGGGCTCGATCACCAGTGTGGGGCTTGCAGAAGGCAGCCGATCAATGATTCTCTCATCATTGATGTTTCTATCTCTCCCTTTCCCTTCCTCTCTGTAATCAATAAAAATATGTAAAAAAAAAAAATGTAGATTGCAACAATTGGAGTAAATAGTAATCTGAAAAGAAAAAAGCATCATTATTGGATAAATATGAGTGAATTTCTTTAGTTCTAAGAATGTCTCCTGAAAATACCCTAGATTTATGGCTGTTACAGCTAACTTAAAATCTTTTTATATTAGCCATATATTATATTTTAATTTGGCCTTAAAGTAGAAAAGGAATGATAATCACTTTTAGATTTTCAATAAGGAAATAGAAAACTTGGAAACTAGAGAAGGGGGCAGTGAGGAGTAGATGTGAAACTATAACCTGACAATTTTTAAGTATTTTGAAAAATATGTTACTTTTATCACATAGTTCGTAAATAAGGCAAGCTGTGCATTGTGCCAAATATTTAGAACATTTAAAAAAGGAATTGTGAGGCTATTTCTTTTAATGCACAATTTGCAATTTTCTGCATTATAAATAACAGTTTCCCCTTGTAATTATCATTTATCTCTAGAAGTGGTTTGATCTGTGCCTTTTACTTTTCAAATTTAATTTTTGCTTGCCATTATAATTTTCATAGATTCTTTATAGAAACAGTGTGACAAAGAAGGGAGACTTAATTGGAAGCTGTAAGATGTTGGGATCTTCTGCAAGAGTGTAGATAGCAGTGACCAGCAGTAGTCTAACAATTTCTAAAGGTACAGACTGAATGGTTCATCAACATTTTTCACAATGATTTGCTTTATTTATTTTTATTATTACAAATAGTAGTACATATGTCTCCTTTTTCCCCCCTTGACCTTCCCCCGGCCTCACCTATACCCGGGCACATGACCTCTTTCCCCTTCTCCCTCCAGTGTCTGTGTCCATTGGTTATCCTTTGAAGAGATTCTTAAGTATTCTTTTCTAAATAACAAAATGCATTACCTAGATTTTCATAATTAAAAGCTGAAATTCATTGAACATACACATTTACTTGATTTTCTAATAGGCACTGATTCTAGTATGTTCTGTAATTTATAATCAACTAAAACAGTAATGTATTTGGTGTTGTGGGCCAAAATTCATGATTCATCTGTCTGATTTTGATGGGTTTTCTTTTTTCAAGAAAACAGATTAATCACAACCAGAGAAAATTTTCCTAAATGTAAATAGTTTAGTATTAATCATATGTCATGAAAAAAATTATCAATATTCTTGAGTTTCCAATATCAAGCAAAAATGCTTCACTTCTAAACAAATACCACTTTAATATTTTCATAGTCATTTAGCACTACTTCTACTACCTGGGGTATATATACAGGGTTCCTCAAATACGCATACATACTTTGAATGATTATGAAGTCAGTGTTTAACATAAGTTTTTTTTCAGAATTTAAAAGACTCTACAGAAATGAATAATTTTTTTGTCAATGCATATTTTCAAACTGATGACTGTTCATTGCTGCTAATGCAAAAAAATGGAATTGCAAACATTAAGAATTACTTTGTTTGGTACTTGTGTGCCCTCAACTCATCTACAGTTGTTGGTTTTATACCGTAAACTTTCATTTAAAAAAAAAGGATAGTGGCACATTAGGATACGTTTTCTTCAAAGCTTAGTCTGCCTTCACCCATTATTTCAAATCAGTTAAACCTGAAAAGGAGTGAAAACTAAGTGAGTTATCAGCTGTTAAAGTGTGTATACATTTTGGAGGACACCCTATATTATCTCTTCAGAGAAGCTGAGTGTACTTGTGAGTATTAACTTTTCTACTGCAACATTTTCTCTGAAGTAGACAAATGAGCATTGCAAGTTAACGTTACACCCAGCAAGAAAGCATCTTACCCTCTTCAGAAGCCTGCACGTATTTCCAAATGCATCACATTAAAACCAGAATATGGACTTGCCTACTTAAATGACCTTTATTTCCACTGTATCAGTTCTTACCTTGGTTTTGATACTTCTTGTCAGCTGTAGCATCTCTTCATTATTAGATGCTCAAGAAGCTAAGTATGATATTCTTATATTTGAACTTGTGTAGAGCAATGAGGGGTAAAGTATGATAATATTGAAGAATAGACAACAGTGGTATTTGGTAGCAAGCTATTTTAAGGGAGTTATATGTAGTACTTTCTAGAAATGTGAAGTTCTTCAATAAAAATATAGATACTGTGAAAGTACCTCTTAAGAACTCCCCTCCCAAATGGTCACCTTTGCTCTCTAATACATACTATTCAATTACTGTTTTGCCTATATAGTTTTGTGGGGCTTACAATTTTTACATGAATTGTTCTTACTATGCATATGTTTTGCAATTTGATATTTTTTCTTATCAGCATGCCTAGGAGCTCTTATCCTATGTAACAAAAGGCTAATATGCAAATCAACCAGTGAACTACCAGTCGCTATGACGCGCACTGGCCACCAGGAGGCAGTTGCTCGATGCAGGAGCTGCCCTCTGGTGGTCAGTGCGCACTCACAGCAGGAGTGCCACTCAGCCACAAGCCAAACTGATGGCTGGCTAGCACAGCAGCGGTGGTGGGAGCCTCCTGCCCCCGTGGCAGTGCCTGACTGGCTTAAGCCCACTTCCTGTGAGAACAGGCAGTCAGACATCCCCCAAGGGTTCCTGGACTGGTCAAGAGCACAGGCCGGCTGAGGGAACACACACCCCCACCTCCCCACCCCCACCTCAGTGCTTGAATGTCATGCACTGGACCTCTACTGTCAGTATAATAGACCTTTATTTTCTCCAATATCTCTTTGGGAATATTTTGCCTTTTTGAATAACCTCCAAAAAGATATCTGGTTAATTTGGTGGACTTAGTCATAAGTTTTTAATGCAAACCATTGCTTACTCAGAATCAGTCTCCCTTAAAAGTGTAAATCAGAAAATTAGAATGGCATTTGCTTACAATTAATTTGGAGTATATTATTTTTGGACTACTTTTGACTGATATAAAAAATTCAGGAGTTAAGATTCTTTAGAATAGGTTTTTATTTGAGGGAAGTATAATTGATAGGGAAAAAGTACAGGATAAATTAGTCTTCATACAACTTCAAGTAATTATGTCACACAAGACCATGCTACCAAAAATTTAAACTTTCATTTGATCTGTGCCTTTAGAGTGAAAAAAATTTAAGTTCCTTTTGAGATCTCCCTTTCCCTACCGTCCTACATACCTCTTTAGAGGTACCCATTGTTAACAACTTAGTATCCCTATGATATATAAATTTTTTTTTTTAATATTTGACCTTTATATGTTTTAGTTCACTGAAAGCAACTTTTACCCTATGTCAGATTCCATCCTCAATCAACAACCAATTTATCAAGAACAAACCAGAATCCCACCTTAACGAAAGTTAAATCAGTGTTGACAGTTCTTAAACTTAGAAGCTAACTGACTCTTAAGATGTTTTACTAGTGTAATTATGATAAATTAAGCTTAAAGAGTAACCATAGCACTCTGGGAAAGTTTGAATTATTGGTTTCTATTCCCTGTGGAAATATGGCTGGGAAAGAGGAATGTGCAAGACCAGGCTCCTTAATACCCAGGTAACTTTGGGTTGGACTCATTCATTCTCTTGGCATACTTTCTACTTGAGGGCATTGCAGTGTCCCCAACAATTACTTCAGATACTTCTCTGCACTCTCCAAGCAACAGTTGAGCATATTAGTGCCATGACATAAAATTAAGTGTGTGTGTGCCCCAGAATAACAATTACTCAAATTTATTCATATTTGATTTTTAGTGGAAATGACTCAGCAATTGAAGCACAACTTTCCATGATTTTGTTAATTTTCCAGTGGTCATTGAAAAAATGTAAAACACATTCTGCTTATCATGACTGTTTTATCAGTTTCACTTATTGAGTGTCTGCTGTGGCGTGCCCAGTGTCCTTTATAGTTAGAGCTTAAAATTAGGGAGCCATTGCCCATACTCCAGCATGTCAGTACTTTATCTGTGGATATGAGGTCAACAAACCAGGCATGTTCACATTCTGTATTTGACCAGATATGTACCAGTGAACCTGTGGAGATAATTAGAATGACAGTAGTTGGAAGCTGATAGTGAAAGTTGAGGTAAAGCTGCACAGAATGATTTTGAGCCTTGCAAATAATTTTCAAGCCAGATTAAAATAGAATAACTTGTTTTCTAGCTTCAAGGGGGCAATTAAATGATCCTCAAGCACAAATTGCTTTTCCAAATTTTGTAGTAACAGTACAGAAAAACAGATGCCTTGTGTTTATTTAGACAGCTGCTTTTTTTTCTAACCTAGGAAAAATGCATTTTAAAAAGCAATTATTTTTATTTTTGCCTTTGATATTTTCTTTACCTTGTCACCAGATAGTAACCTAGGAAACAACTCATTAATGAGTCATAGTAGGCCTATTTGGAGAGTGTAACTAAGTGTAATTTGTGAATTTCTAAATATAATTAACCAAATTGGGAGTATAGGTCCTCTTTTTCCTACCTGATAATGAAGATAGGCCAGAAAGATGGCTTAATGATTATCTGAATTTTCTGCTAATCTTTTCAATAAGCTTTAATAAAATATTTTTAATTATAGTATATTATCAAAGGTAACATCCAGGTCCCTTCTTGACCTTTTTGGGGAGAAAATGAATATCATCAGTTTTACAAAATGATTCTATGAGCCAGTTATCAAGGAATAACTTCTATTTATCTGCATTAATTTATCTGCACTAATTCATAAAAGGTGAATAATTTCCATGATCTAGTGACAGTTCTTCAGGTAAAAGCCTGTAAGGGAAATACAAAATTTTTGGCTGTCTTCAGGGTGACAAGATTATTTTGCACCAAAGCTATATGGAATATAACTCCCCTCCCCCATGAATCCTGTATTGATGTTTTTAAACCTGAAAATGTTCTTTAACTGAACAAGTGCTGGCAGGAATAGTTCCTCCCTTCAAAAATTTTAAAAAATGGCCAATGGTAGTGGCACAAGAAAATCATTTATGAAGGACATAATTTTGGTTGAACTTGAATAGAGATGGTGAGATATGGCATTTAATTTACTGAGAACTTCTCTTTGATATGTGGCCTTGAAGGTGACATTTGATAGTCTTGATTTCTCAACATTTTGGTTCACTACTTTGCCAGACTTTAGGAGTGCTGCTGCCTCTTCTGGAAAAAAAAAATTAAAGAATTACATGATGAAGAATTATTTGTAAAGTTATCACCATTTGCCATAAAAAAGCAGTTCTTATAAAAGCAAACAATCTGTAGACTGTTTGCCATGGATATGATTCATAAAAGTGGGAGGGTGTTCCTTAAATGCAGAACTCAGAGTTAAAGCTTAAGGGTACAGTGTTGATTGAGAGCTTTATTCAATTTGATAAGTGACTTCTATTTGTCCTATTTTATTGATAGTGAGCTCTGGTGGGTATAATTAAAAAAATGGTCTGTTATTCAGAATATTAAAAGCCAAGTATCCAAAAAGAGCCATCCTAATATATAAAAAGCCAGGGACCATCACGACCAAAAACCAGATGGATGACTGAATGGAAGGCTGCGTGGAGGGGGCGGTTGGGGGTGACCAGGCTGCAGGGGTGAGGCAGTTAGGGGCAACCAGACTGGCAGAGGGGCTACCAGGCCAGCTGGGGGGCAATTGGAGGTGACTAGGCTGTTGGGGGGAGGGCAATTGGGGGTAAACAGGCTGGTGGGGGGGGACAGTTAGGGGCAAGGGCAGTGAGGGGCAACCAGGGTGGGAAGGGAGGCAGTTAGGGGTGACCTGGCTTGCAGGGGGGAGGACAGTTAGGAGTGATCAGGCCAGCAGGCAGAGGCAGTTAGGGGTGATCAGGCAGGTGAGTAGTTAGGAGCCAACAGTCCTGGATTGTGAGAGGGATGTCCAACTGCCAGTTTAGGCCCAATCCCTGGGACTGGGACTGGTAATCAGACAACACCCAAGGAGTCCTGGATTGGAGAGGGTGCAGGCTGGGCTGAGGGGACCTACCTCCCTGCCCGTGTACGAATTTTGTGTACCAGGCCTCTTGTTAAAACAAATATTGTCAAGGAATCATAATATTTGTAGTGGTACTAAACAAAAAGGCACCTTTAAGCCAAGCACTGCTTTTTTAAAAAAAGGGGAGAGGGACAGCTTGTATTCTATATAATAAAACCCTAATATGCAAATTGACTGAATAGCAGAACCACTGGTTGCTATGATGTGCACTGACCACCAGGGGGTGATCGGTCAATGTAAGAGCTGCCCCCCGGTGGTCATTGCACTTTCACAGGGGAAGCGCCCCTCAGTCAGAAGCTGGACTCACAGCTGGCGAGCACAGCAGCGGTGGCAGGAGCCTCTTCTGCCTCCGCTGCAGGGGGTGGTAAGGAGCAAGGGGTTCCAGACTGCATGAGGGCACAGGCCAGGCTGAAGGACCCCCCTCCTCAGTGTATGAATTTCATGCACTGGGCCTCTAGTTTAATGATAAGGAAGTTTGGGGATATCCTTAGCCTAATAATGTCTTTTTTTTTTTTAATATATTTTATTGACTTTTTACAGAGAGAAAGAGAGAGGGATAGAGAGCCAGAAACGTCGATGAGAGAGAAACATTGACCAGCTGCCTCTTGCACACCCCCTACCGGGGATGTGCCCGCAACCAATGTACATGCCCTGACCGGAATCGAACCCGGGACCCTTCAGTCCGCAGACCGACGCTCTACCACTGAGCCAAACCCATTTCGGCATAATAATGTCTTATGTTGACATTTTAAAGTCAGTTTTAACATCATTAGGGAAGGTTGAGATAGGTTCTATGACCTTTACTTACCAAAGATACCTAATACCTTTTCCAGAGTCAGCCCTCCCCTCTCCTTCATTTGCCTTTCTCTTTCATCAATAAATTGTGCAGACGCTTCCAGCTACCTGGCATTTGTATGATAAATTCCAAATTTTCCATATTGTACAATTTTTGCTAATGCTGTCCTGAATTCCCCTACCATATTTGCTCTCTGTTTTTTTTGTTTGTTTGTTTTGTTTTTTGAGATGATTAAGCACTGCCTGTTATCTTTTGGACATGGTTGACGTAGAAAACTTGAGCTGAAAGTTCACCATTTTTGTCCTAGTGTTGAAAACTGGGTAGAAGTTAGTGTCTTAAAATTCTTAATCTTGGACAAATTTTTTTAAGAAAAATGTATATGTTTTTAGCTCCTTCAATTTTTCAAGATAATTTGCCATTTTGTTTTTGCTTTTTGGTTGCTTTGCAATATACTTAATGGGATATTAAAAGCAAATCATTACATTTATATTGACTCAAATGAATTTCTATGCCATTTTAATACACACACACACACACACACACACATATATATATATATATATATATATATATATATATATACACCAAGAAATGCCAAAAAGAACTTCTGCATGTGCTGATGGGGCACCCCAAATGGGAAACAGTGAATGGACAGGAAAAGAGGCAAAACATAATCTTAACTCATAATCTCCAGTTATCACTTAACACTGATGAATCTGTTAATCCAAATTAATAATACAAAGTAATTGTACTGTTTTGAGTATTGTGGTCAGGATTCACATCCTATTGTTATGAACTCATTGGTTAGACCAGTGGTCAGCAAACTCATTAGTCAACAGAGCCAAATATCAATAGTACAATGATTGAAATTTCTTTTGAGAGCCAAAAACTGACTTCTGTGCATGGGCCACGAAGTTTCAATTGCACTGTACTTGTGCGCTCGCACATGGCATTTTGTGGAAGAGCCAAAGAGCCACATGTGGCTCATGAGCCACAGTTTGCCAACCACTGGGTTAGATCTTTTTAAAAAAATATATATATTTTATTGATTTTTTACAGAGAGGGATAGAGAGTTAAAAACATCAATGAGATAGAATCATCAATCAGCCGCTTCTTGCACACCCCCTACTGGGGATGTGCCTGCAACCAAGGTACATGCCCTTGACCGGAATTGAACCCGGGACCTTTCAGTCCACAGGCCGACGCTCTATCCATTGAGCCAAACCAGTTTCGGCTGGGTTAGATCTTTAAATCTCAGTTATCTGCCTTTGTTGATCTTTGGTGGTAATTTTAAAATATTAGCACATTTGAAATTTTATGCCTCATTTTTTGAAAGTTGTGGGAGTGTGGTATGTACACAGTCAATGTAAGATGCAGGGGTATAAGGTACGATATAAGGCAAAAGAATTAGTTACTGAAGCAGTGAAAGAATCTTCTCATGAGATTTGAGTCTAGTGCTCGAGTTAAGCTAGGGGACAATGTCTTCTGGCCCTGTGAGGAAAATCTATAAATATTTGACCATTTTTTTTCTTGGCAGTTTGAAGAGCTGCTTTTTATTTGTACTTTACTGAATTTTCATCTTCTTTCACTTCTAGCACACAATTATTACTAACCTAACTTCACTTGAGAAAGCTTAACTTAGAAGTTAGACTTTTTACCATGCTTGTAAAAGGCCTGGGGAAGAAACGTCTGCTTTATCACATGAAACTTCTGATTTGGTGTAGTATTTTTAAGATGAACACATGACTGAATTATTCTTCCTATGTAGTTGGAAGAATGTAACTGGTGTGGTTTGGAAATATTTTAACATAATATCCCAATGTAAGAAGACTAATTTTCTTATATAGTTTATAAAATATAATCTGTTTCATACATGTAAACATATTTTGTTTAGCTTTTTCCTCACAATATACTTAATGTGTGTATTTTTTTAAAAATAAAATCATACATAGATTTAGGAAAACTGCTATGAACAATATATGAGTATCACCAAGACTGTTAAGCAAACCTGAGACTAAAACATTTTAATTTTCCCTGCAATCTCATATGTAAATCTAATGAAAAAAACTTATAAACTAAATGCCTACTTTGTTGTAAAATATATGAGTGATATTTTAAAAGATATCACTGTGAGAGGAGAAAAGAATTGATTAGTCTCTTTAGAAGAAAATTAGAGGGAGCTGACAAGTGAATAAATGAACCGGACAGATTTAGAACTTAGCAGGCACTTTGTGTTTCTGTTCTCGTGGTAGGGGTTAATCACGGGCCATTCAATGCAGAGCATTTTCCTGGTGCTCTAAAAGGTACACAAAATATACTAGTGTAAATTCATGTCCTCGAGGACCTTTAAAATTGAGGGGGAGAATTAGAGTATTTAGAGACATTAGAAGTGGAGGAGATTAATGTAAAATAATCTATAAATGTAATGTGACCCCAATAAAAATATCAGGCTTTTTTCAAAACTAGAAAGCTGATTCCAAAGTTCCTTGAGAAGCAAGACTGGCCAGGAAAGCTCTGAAAAAGCAATGATGGTAGACTAGTCCTATGAAATATCAAAATAGAGAACTCTAGTAATTAAAATAGTTTTGTCCTAGCATACGGCTAAGCAGATCATTAGAACTCAATTAAAAGGTCAAAAATAGACCCAGATATGGAAATTTAGTACAAGATTAAGAATCATAAAAGATTTTAGTGTGGTGTGAAGGCTTTTCTAAATTCAATATAAAATCCAGAAACAAAGAAGTTTTCACTATAAAATTATAATGACAAATTATATCACTATGTTAAATAAGTTCTTCATGGCAGAAACCATAAAATAAACAAAAATGACCAATTTGGGGAAATAATTTACAAATTATATTATGCATTGCTTAATATATATATATATATATATATATATATATATATCCTATAATTCAATAAGGAAAAGTTCAATAGTACAAAAGAGAAAATATCCAAAACTATAGAGTTTTTACAGAAATGGATATTAATGACTCAAGCTGGAAAAAAATTAAATTTCACTGTTAAGAGAAGTACAAAATAAACTACGCTGAGACGCTAGTTTTTAAACCTATTTTAAAAAGATATTTTTAAAAATTGATTTTAGAGAAGGAGGAAGGTGGGGATAGAGTAGGAGAGTGAGAAACATCAATATGAGAGAGATCAGGACCAAACCTGAAGCTTAGGTGTGTGCCCTGACCAGGAATTGGACCCACGACTGCACAGTGCATGGGACAACATTCCAACCAGCTGAACCACACATAGGGGGAAGATTTTTTTTTTAATTTCATAAAGCATTGTGCTATGTTCTAGATATGATTGGTAAGAATTGGGAAGCAAGAGTTTTTCCTTGTATGGGCATGTATTGGAACAAGGATGGTGAACTACATATTCTGTATTTTGTCAATTTACCTTCCTAGAGAGGGTGAAAATAAATACATTTACCAGACTTTTCCATATAGCTCGAGTTCTGGAAACCAATTAGATTCCCTCAACCTCATGTTTTCCACATGAGTTGAGAAGAGAAGTGAGGCACAGGCCATCTTCTTGAGGTTCTTGAATGTTGCGATGCTGTGAGAAACCTTTTTGCCGGACAGTAGGCTATGGAGCAGCGCTGGTGATGGTGACAGGAGCTTCACAAGCTGACGTATTCCTGAATGCTGGTTCTGAGATCTTTCCCATTTCCCAGGTGTGAGAGGTCGTGGCGGTGGCCTCTGGCTTCCGGCATGGCTCAGCGATGACCCCAGAAGTAAAAGCTCCCCTAGTGAGTCAGTTCTGTGTCATGGCAGCATTCATTCCAGGAGGCTCAGCCTGGATCCCTACACCCTAGTCCTTTAACTCTCCCAATGACTTTGGAGGCTTCAAATTCCCTACAAGTGCCTCTCCTGTTTAAAATGCCTAGAATGGTTCCGTTTCCTACATTGAAAACTGTTCAATTTGGCAATAACAATCAGAATTGTAAATGTATTTCTTTTTGACCTAACACTTTTGCTTCTAGAAATATATCCTGTAAATATGCCTGTATATGATGGGAACAAGTTTGTACGAGTTTTTCAATGCATTGTTTGTAAATTGACATCAGTAGGAGAATTGTAAAATCAAATTACATTGCATGTGTATAATAGAATCCTAAGTAGCTATAAAAAAGAATGAGGGTGTTTTGTGTATTTAAAAGATAGAAACAACAAGATATCTTAAGTTTCTTTAAAAGAAACAAAACCAGGAGTCAGAACTCTACTGCTTAAAAATTTTTTTAATTAGCTTTGTTGAAGAATAGATATAAAATAAAGTACATATAAAGTGTGCAATTTGACGAGTTTGACCCGTGAAACTAGCATCACGATGAAGATAATGAACATATCCATCAATCCCAAAAGTTTCCTTATGCTTTATTTATCCTTTCCCCCCATTCCTGTTTTCCTTTACAATAGATAAGCTTGAGTTTTCTAGAATTTTCTATAAATGGATCATACAGTATGTACACTTTTGAGTCTAGCTTCTTTCACTCTGTATAATTATGTTAGGATTCATCCATGTTATAGTGTTTATTAATACTTCATTCCTTCTTATATAGCTATGCCTATGTATGGATATATGCCTATGTATGGATATAACTGATTTTTTGTTTATTCACTCACTTGGTGATGGACATTTGATGGGTTTTCCATTTGTGGTTTTACAAATAAAGCTTCTGTAAACATTGGTGTGCAGAATAACTATCTAGGAGTAAAATGGCTGGCTTATTTGGTAGGTGTATGTTTAACTTTTTAAGTAACTGCCAAAGTGTTTTCCAAAGTAGTTGTACCATTTTACCTTTCCACCAGCAGTATGAACGTTTCAGTCCTCCCACATCCTTCCCAACACTTGATATGGTCAGGCTTTTAAATTATAACCATTCTAATGGGTATGTATACTATTGTGGTTTCAATCTGCATTTCCCTAATGACAAATAATGTTGAACATTTTTTCATATGCTTAGTCGACTTCTGTATATCTTCTTTTAAAAAAATATTTTTGGGGAGATAAGAGATCAACCGAAGGACTGGTATACATGCATATAAGTACAACCAATGGACACAAAACTCTGGGGAGGGAGGCCATGTCTGGGAGAGGGGGAGCAATGGTAAGCTATGTACACATATAATACCTTAATAAATTTTAAAAAAATTAAAAAATATATTTTTATTGAGTTTGGGAGAGGGAGGGAGAAACATTGGCTGCCTCCTGCATGATCCCTATCCCTCCCCGGTGATTGAGCCCTGACCTAGAATCAAGCCAGCAACCAAATAAGCCACACCAGCCAGGGCTCTGTATATCTTCTTGGTGACATGTCTGTTCAAATCTTTTGCCCATATTTTATTGTGATTTTTAAAAAATTTATTTAGTTTTGAGAGTTATTTCTATTTTGGGGGAGGGTTTTTTAGTTTTTGTTTGTATTTGTTTGTTTTGTTTATCCTCACCAGAGGATATTTTTCCATTGAGTTTTAGAGAGAGAGAAAGAGGGAGAGACAGAGAGAAACATCGATGTGAGAGAGACACATTGATTGGTTGCCTCCTGTACACACCTTGAACAGGGCTGGGGAACCTGCAACTGAGGAATGGGCCCTTGGCCAGAATCAAACCTGGGACCCTTCAGTCCACGGACAGACACTCTATTCACTGAGCCAAACCGGCTAAAGCTCTTTATATATTTTGAATAAATCCTTTAACAGGTACATGATTTACAAATATTTTGTTCAGCTTATCGTTTCATTCTCTTCATGTCTTTCCAAAGCAGAAGTTTTAAATTCTGATGAAGTCTAGCAATCTTTCCCTTTATCAAGTGTGCTTCGGTGTTTCTAAAAACTCTTTGCTTAGTTCATAGTCATAAAAATCTATCATGCATTCATCTTTGCTTGAAATTTTAAAGTTGAATTTATTAGGGTGACTAGTTAATAAAATTGTTATATAGGGTTCAGTTGTACAATTTTATAATACATCTCCCATGTAGTGGTATTTTTATAGAAGATCTAATTTTTCCCCATAGCGTATTGACAGAATTCTATTGGCCTTTTTCCTAGAATTAGAAACATGGTCAAGAACCTCACATTTTATGCCTGGTGGGTGTGGTTCAGTGACTGAGCATCAACCCACAAATCAAGAGGTCACCGATTTGATTCTCAGTCAGGGCACATGTCTGGGTTGCAGGCTCGATCCCCAGTAGGGGATTTGTGGGAGGCAGCCACTTGATGATGTGTTTTTCTCATCACGTTTCTATCTCTCTCTCCTTCTCCCTCTCTAAAATAATCAATAAAAACACATTAAAAAAGAACCTCCTACTTTAAACAAAGTCCACTCTTCATTATGAGCACCTCCTCTTCTTTCCTGTTTTGTAATAAAACTAGAGGCCCGGTGTGTGAACATTCATCCCTCAGCCCAGCCTGCACCCTCTCCAATCTGGGAACCCTCAAGGTATGTCCTCTCACAATCCAGGACTGCTGGCTCCCAACCGCTCACCTGCCTGCCTGCCTGATGACCCCCTAACCACTCCCCTGCCAGCCTGGTCCCCCCCAACTGCCCTCACCTATAGGCCTGGTACCTCCCCTACTGCCCTCTCCTGCAGGCCTGGTCCCCTCAGCTGTCCTTCCCTGTAGGCCTGATCCCCCCCAACTCCCCTCCCCTGCTGGCCTAATCACCCATAACTGCCCTCCCCTGCCGGCCATCCTGTGGCAGACATCTTATGTCTACATGGGGGCTGCCATCTTGTGTGTTGGAGTGATGGTCAATTTGCATATTACCTCTTTATTATATAGGATTTATTGAAAGTTCACATTGGTATCTCTATCTATGTTCTCCTATTTTCTCTTCATTCTTCAAACTACTGCAATTTTCCACCTGACCCCATCACTCCACAAAATTGTTTTTACCAAGATTAAGTATAACTATTTTCAAGGTGTCTCTTCTGTATTTTCTTTTGTGACCCATGACTTCCCATCCACATTAAAATGATAACTTCTTCAACACTTCCTATTCCTTTTAACATAGTATAAGTTTTACTTATTTTGTTTATATCTGTTTTTCCTGGTTAGCAGGTAAAATCAGAGAGTATAAGGATTTTCTCTACATTCCTAGAATATAGAATTGAACTGGAACATCATAAGAACTCTATTTGTGTTGAATGACTGCACACTGAATTGTCTTGGTCTTCTACATTAGACCAAGAGCTATTTTGAAGACTGGAAGGATTGTTCTTATCTCTGTATTTGCCACGTTAGCTCAGAGAGTGAATGGGGAGTCACTATGGCACCATTTACCCAATTTGGGTAATTGCTTCTGGATATTCCAAGGCCTGAAAAAGTAGTTTTTAAATGCTTCACTGGAACCCTAGAACTCCAATGAATTGATATTAGAATTTTGCAAACAATGGAGATTTGAAATATATATATATATTATTGATTTTTTTACAGAGACGAAGGGAAAAGGATAGAGAGTTAGAAACACTGACGAGAGAAACACCAATCAGCTGCCTCCTGCACACCTCCTACTGGGGATGTGCCTGCAATCAAGGTACATGCCCTTGACCGGAATCAAACCTGGGACCTTTCAGTCTGCAGGCCAACGCTCTATCCACTGAGCCAAACTGGTTAGGGCAACAATGGAGATTTAAGTTGCTTAAAGACACTATCGGTGATCTGGAGAGAAACAGAACTAACCGGAGAGTATCTATCTGTCTATCTATCTATCTATCTATCTATCTATCTATCTATCATCTATCTATCATTTATCTATCACCTGGTTACCTGGAGACTTATTCTGAGGAATTGGCTCCTGCAATTATGGAGGCAGAGAAGACCCACAATCCTCTGTCTGCAAGTTGGAGACCCAGGGACACCAGTGATATAATTCAATCCAAGTCTAAAGCCCTGAGAACAGGGGAGCTGAAGATGTAATTCCCAGTCTCAGGACAAAGAAGATGGGATGAGAAGTCGCAGTTCAAGCAATGAGACAAGAATAAAGGGATAAATTCTTCCTTTCTCAACTTTTGTTCTATTTAGGCCACTAATAGGTTGGATGATGCTCAAACACATTGGGGAGGGCAACTTACTGAGTCCATTAATTCACATACTGTTTCCTTCAGAAACACCCGCCCCCCAAACACATACACTCAGAAATGATGTTTTATTTGGGCACCGAGTGGCTACTCAAATTGATACATAAAATTAACCATCACATTGTTTATCCCTTTAATTTGTGTTATTTATTAGGATTTTTTGAAAATACTTCTGCTGCTCAAGTAAATTTAAACCAAAGAGGAAGGAAAGAAGTTCAGAGATAAGAACAGGAGATCAAGTTCTCAACGTTGAGTGCACATTTGAATCACTAGGGGAGTTTTTGTAGCGATACCTGGACCTCATCCCCAGAAGTATTGGTAAGGTCAAGAACTGAGCATAAACATTTTTTTAAAAAAAATTTCGGATTATTCTGAACCACCGGAATAAGGAATCTTTGACAAATGTGGCAGGCTACTAGGGAAGATGAAAGTTAGACTGCTGAGAGAGGCAAAATGTCTCCAATGGTTTGCTTTGGTCCTCTGTAGTAATACTGGGTCATAGACGGAAGTACCTGTTATTGTTTTGTTGTTGTTTGTAGTCATGACTAGTAATTGGATCCAGACACTTGAGGGGACAAGAGAGCAGACCAAGTGCTTAATTGTTACTTTATGGGACACTAATAGCAAGTAAAAAAAAAATCCTTCTTCCTTGAAGCTTCTAAAGGTTAATTATCAACCAGTTCTTTCAACCCTTAAATTACTTTCTGAGAGTGAATTAGAAAGAGGAGCATGAATTCTATTAGGAGATTGTGGTACTAGTGTAGATTAATTCTTCTTATTAAATGGTACCCTGTTGTTCATTTTTCACCACAAAGAGGTTAACTTAATCCTTGTTTCAAGCTTGCATATTGAACAATTCTTGATAAATGCATGTAGAATGATAACCTTTATAACAAGCACAATCCAATAAGGAGAAACATTTGTTTTTGGAATGCAATTTCAAATTCATAAAGTGAAATTTAGTATCTTGGAAAGAGAGTATATGAGTTTCCTGGTGTATTATTAGTATTTCTAATGGAAATTTCCAATATTCTGGGATTCAATATAGACTTAGAATAAGTATATGCTACTGGCATTACATAAGGCATGCTAACAACTTAATCACATTAGACTTACTAGCAGATAAGTATGGTCAAAGGTTACATCATTTTGGTCAGAGCTCTCTTATGTTTGGTTATTATTCTCTTTATGAAAATACATTTCAATAACAGAAAAACTCTCCATGTAAAGAAGAGCATATTTCAATTCAGTTCTTTCTAAAGAGTAAGCTATTTTCGTAAGAGATCTTGAAAGTTTTTCGCTACAAATTAATTGGTGTTTTTTTTGTGTGTGTGTGTGTGAGTAAATTTAATGAAATGGTTCACCACAAGAATTACCTTTTAAATTCCAAAACAAAAGTATTAAAATAAAAGTTGACTTTAACAGAAATGGATATTGCACTATTTCTTCCACAAGTGCCTGTGTTTTTTATTTTGTAATGATTTGTGTTCCCTGATATGCTTTATCTCTTGCTTGACTGATTACAAGTGTGAAAGGGGTTAAATGTATTTGCTATTGGCAATTTATAATTAATTGTAATACGCTGTAATCCAAATTACAATCTGTCATTTCCAGTCAAATTGTGAAGCACTGTAATTGTATTTTAGAGATCCACTGCCATTGATTATAGCTACCTCATTTGTGTTTTAATATACCATGACGAATTTGTGAATGGAAATACAATCTTGTAACAAGCCAGGAAACAAGTATTGTTCTTCCTATTATAACAGCAAGAAAATTATTTCTTAACAAATGAAAAGAGAAGGCGATAGTAAGACAGTAAAGAGAATTCATGTAAGGATGAAAAAGACTTCAATTTTCTAGCCTTGCTTAAAGATAAATGAGGCATAAAATTAAAAAAAAACATTTTTAAACAAAACATTACAAAAATATTTTTAAATTACGTAACATTGTTTTTGAAAGCTAGGCATGCTAATATAGATTGCTTTATTTTATTTGTTCAAATTGCATGTAGTATTCCACAGCTTATTGGAAATTCTCTCTGTGGTGCTCATTCAGGTGTTTTTAAAAAATATATATTTTTATTTATTTCAGAGAGAGGAAGGGAGAAGAGAGAAATAGAAACATCAATGATGAGAGAGAATCACTGATCAGCTGCCTCCTACACGCCCTCTACTGGGGTTGAGCCCAAAACCCAGGCATGCGCCCTTGACTGGAATTGAACCTGGGACCCTTCAGTCTGTAGGCCAATGCTCTATTCACTGAGCCAAACCAACTAGGGTTCATTCAGGTTTTTTTTTTTTTAATATATTTTATTGATTTTTAACAGAGAGGAAGAGAGAGGGATAGACAGTCAGAAACATCGATGAGAGAGAATCATCGACCGGCTGCCTCTTGCACACCCCCTACTGGGGATGTGCCCGCAACCAAGGCACTTGCCCTTGACCGGAATCGAACCTGGAACCTTTCAGTCCGCAGGGCGATGCTCTATCCACTGAGCCAAACCGGTTTTGGCTCATTCAGGTTTTTAATAAGTTTTTACTATAACAAAAAATCCTGTAGTAAATATTTTGTACATGACACTTCATACATGTGGAAGATTCACTAGGGAATATGCTTAGAAGTGGTATTTCTAGCTTGCAAAATATGCACAGCCTGTATTTTAGTTTTAAAAATTTAAATCTATGTAAGAACATGTAACATGAGATTTACCCTCTGGACAAATTTTTAAGTATACATTGTTGACTATAACTACAGTTTTGTACAAACAAATCTCCAGAGCTTGTTCATCTTGCCTAACTGAAACTTATTAGTAACTTCTCAATTACTGCCCCACCCCAACTTGTGGCAATCAGTTTTACTCTTTGATTCTATGAATTTGATTAGTTTATTTTTTAAAAATATATATATTTTATTGGTTTTTTTACAGAGAAGAAGAGAGAGGGATAGAGAATTAGAAACATCAATGAGAGAGAATCATTGATCAGCTGCCTCTTGCACATCCCCCACTGGGGATGTGCCAGCAACCAAGGTACATGCCCTTGACCGGAATCGAACCTGGGACCTTTCAGTCTGCAGGCCAATGCTCTATCCACTGAGCCAAACCGGTTTTGGCGAATTTGATTAGTTTAGATACTTCATATAAGCAGAATCATGCAGAATTTAATTTTTCTGTGACTGGCTTATTTCAGTTATCATACTGTTCTCAAGGTCCATCCACTTGTCACATATTTCAAATTTCCTTCCTTTTGAAGGCTGACTAGTATTGTATGTATGACTATCATTGGACATTTAGGTTGTTTCCATGTCTTGGCTATTGCAAATAGTGCTGCAATGAACATAGGAATGCTAATAATATCTATTCAAGATCCGGACTGAAATTCTTTAGATAAATACCAAGGGTGGGGATTCTGGATCATGTGATAGTTCTATTTTTAATTTTTCAGGGTTTTTCCCCCCATTGAGTATGATGTTAGCTGTAAGCTTTTCTCTTTTTAAAAAGTATACTTTTATTGATTGCAGAGAGAAAAGGAGAGGGAGAGAGAAAAAGAAACATCAATGATGAGAGAGAATCATTGATTGGCTGCCTCCTGCATACTCCCTAATAGGGAATGAGGCCACAACCTGGTTATGTGCCCATGACCGGAATCAAACCTGAGACCCTTTAGTCTGCAGGCCGACCCTCTATCCACTGAGCCAAACTGGCTAGGGCTCTCAGAGATTCTTGATTCCTATACCTAGCACATAGTAGGTACTAAGAAAATACAGGATTACTGAATATCTACTTTTTAAAGGGGGAAAATTAAATCAATTACTTAGGAATTCTTACTCTGCTCCATTCTTCATGTAAAATATTCACATTTATTTGAATAGAACAAATGGAGTGAGGATTTGGGGCTTGAATTCCTCAATTCACCTCATGAATGAATATACAAACGGAATCACCAGGCGTAAAGTCTTTAAAATGGTGTGACTATTTGACGATTCTGAAAGTAATCCAGAGTCAGTGGTGAGGGGGGTCTTTCTCTGGGTTCTCTGCATCCTCTGATCTTATGGGAGCCTGTAGGGATTCCCAGAGGAAAAGTCAGTGGATGGAAGAAGCACTGCCCCCTCCCCCATCGCTTCAGCCTCCGGGAGCTTCACTCTCTGGAGTTGTCCCATGAATGGCGAACTCCAGTAATTCATCCATATTTCTAATTTGGTCTCTCAACTGGTTTGTGGGGCCTCTGTGGTGGCCCCATCTCAGTTAAGCTACCAGACTTCTAAGTCAGAGAAAGACAAGTTTAGGAGCTCATATACCATCACACTTGAAGATTAAACTACTGACAAGCTGAGGGAACAAATTTCAGAATGTTAAATTCTCTTACAGTCCTAGGAGTTTGGTGTAGAATCTACACTGTAGATCCTTAGGATTTTTGTTGTTGTTTTTCTATTTTATCCTTTATGCCCATAACAGGTGAGGAAATCAAATAGTTGGCTCCAACATATTCTTAAATCCCAATAACAGGTTCCTTGTGTACTATACTAGTATATCTTTTCTTATTGCTTATTATGGGTGTACATGCTGTTATGCAGGGAATGTTCACATAAGATACTTAACTGTTGTAGAGAAATATAACCCCTCAAACTTTATTTTTTAAAATATATTTTTATTTATTTCAGAGAGGAAGGGAGGAGAGAGAAATATAGAGGCATCAATGATGGATCAAGCCTGCAAACCCAGGACCCTTCAGTCCACAGGCGGACGCTCTGTCCAGACCAGCGAGGGTGCCCCACTCCAACTTTAGATGGAATGTTTAGACTGCAACAACTGGTATTTTCAAGTGTTCAATTTATGCAACTATTTGAATTTGCTAGTTTTGTTTTCCATTAGTTTCATCAGAGTACGAGAGAGAAATAATGCTGTAGATTTGTGCCAATATAGTTTTAAATGATTATTACATTGATATTCCTTTTCCTTACCAAATAGCTTATAAATTTCCTGTTTTCTTTCTTCATTTTATACACAGTGGGGGGGGGAAGCATTTAACATAAAGCTTCATGACATATTAAAGGAGAGAAAAATGTGAGTGGATAAGTAATGAAGCTGAGAAGGAAACATTTGATATGAGGTAATATGTGCCTTGATAGAAGAAAACAAGAATACCTCCTCAGGCTCACCAATAACTCCATTTCTCAATAGTTAGCTATGTTATGATTCAGAGATAAATGGAAACATTTCATGAATAATCAGTAGTTTGGGAAGCTATTTTTTATTATTTGCCCAACAGGTCTTTCATTTCCAAAGCATCGTAGCGACAGGGGGAAAAAACATATGTAAAGGCTGTCACTGAAATACAAACAATTCACATTCAAAAACTCCCTGCATATAACCATGCCTCGGGTTTGAAGTTTTTATTTGTTTTTCAATAGCTCTTCATTGTTTTTCCCGCTCACGCCTACAATTCTATTAGTTGAGACTCTTTTGCCTACCAGTACCAGGATGAGGAACTGTGGAGAAGCTTTCCAAGAGAGAGAGTTGATGTCCTGGCTGAGAAGCCATCTCCTTGTTGGACTGGGTGGGTAGGTTTGGGAATGGAAAGCAAGGGGGTGCCGGGCTGAAGAGACCCGAGAAGCAAAGGAAGAAATCGCACAGAGTTCAGAGAACCATAAACAGCTGCAGAGAATGGTAGAAAACAAGCTGAAGAATTAAGTCAAGAAAGCAGCCTGACCCAGCAGTAGCTCAGTCCCGTGGGGGTTCAGGGACCGAGGACAAAGGGCTCATCCCGCCTGCGGAGCAGCAGGCGGCCTTCATCTCTCCACTCCCCACCGCCTAGGAGCTGCTGTCCAGGCCACCCTCATGGCCTGGGGGCTCACGGAACAGACACACCGAGATGGCACCCCTTCCCTTCACATGCTCTGCGGAGAGCAGGGGGAGTCTGCAGACCCCTCTCCACGGGCGCTCCTTCTCCCCTGGAGGCTCCAGTGGGCCAGCACCCTCCTCTGCTGGCTGGCCTGTGACACGGGAGGTGGAGAGTGACTAGTGCCCAGTTCTCACTGTCAAGGTTGACAAGGAGTCACAGCTGGCGTGATGTGTATTTTAGCAGCGCCTGGCTGTGTTAAATAAAGTGCACACTGTTGAAATAAAGAAAGAGGAAGGAAGGAAGGAAGGAAGGAAGGAAGGAAGGAAGGAAGGAAGGAAGGAAGGAAAGAAGGAAGGAAGGAAAGAAGGAAGGAAAAGAAAAAGAAAGGAACCTGAATTTCATACTGTCAGTATTAATGAAAAAATAATAAATAATTTTAGGAGGTTAATGTTATTATAACTGAAAACAGAAAAAAAAGATCACTGTGCTTCGTTGCTGAGAAAGGATTAGAAAGCAACATTTTAGGCAGAGAGTACTAGGAAGTAGCTGTAGTCTTGCATGGGAAGGTAATAGTAGCCTTAGGTATAATGGATAACTTTAGAGCTCTTTTCAAATGCATTAAGAGTTCATTTTTTTTTTTCAATCCCAGTTGCACATATGGTATTGCAAACATATAGGCTGTCTACCCAATGGCCATTTTCTCTTTCTTCTTTGGTAACTAACTGCTCTTTGGTACTGAGAGCCATAAACTTGAGAGTTCTACTACATTCTGAGCCATGCTAATTTAGGAATAAGAATGAGATGCAATTCTGGCCAGTAAGATTTGAAAAACTCCCAATGGCTTTTCATTAGTTGTAAAAGAGGAACACTTGGAGAAGATATTCATCAATGATAAGGGGGCAATATCCATAATTTGTAAAGAACTCATACAACTTAGCACCAAAAAGCAAACAATCCAATAAAAAAAATGGGCAAAGGACCTGAATAGACACTTCTCCAAAGAGGACATACAGATGGCCAACAGACATATGAGAAGTTAGAAAACATAACTATTCATCAGAGAAATGTAAATTAAAACCACAATGAGATATCTTTTCACACCTGTTAGAATAACTATTATCAATAAATCAACAAACAACAAGTATTGGTGAGGATATGAAGAAAAAAGAACCCTTATATACTGTTGTTGGGGTTGCAAATTGATGCAGCCACTATGGAAAACAATATGGGGGTTCTTGAAAACATTAAAAAAACAGAACTAGCAATATGACCTAGCAATTCCACTTCTGAATACTAGTTATACAAATAAATCCAAAACACAAAAGTTATGTGCACCTTATGTTCATTGCAGCATTATTTACAATAGACAAGATACGGAAATAATCTGAGTGTCCATTGATAGATGATTGGATAAAAATGTGGTACATATGCACCCATACACACACACACACACACACACACACACACACGCACGCACGCGCACACACACATGCACATACACAGTGGAATATTACTCAGCCATAAAAATAATAAAATTGTGCCATTGTGACAACATGAATGAACATAGCAGGCATTATGCTAAGTGAAGTAAGTCAGACAGAGAAATACCATATGATTTCGCTTATATGTGGAACTTAAACAAAATAAATAAAACAGAAACAGACTCACAGATATGGAGAATAAATTGATGGTTGCCAGATGGAAGGGGAATTGGAGCGGGGGAGGGATGGGAAAGTGAAAAAGGTGAAGGCATTAAGAAATAGAAATTGACAGTTACAAAATAGTCATAGGGATATAAAGTACAGCATAGAGAACATAGCCAATAATCTTATCTAATAAAAGAGTAATATGCAAATTGACCATACCTTCCCTATACCCACCAGCCACGCCCACCATCCAGTCAGAGTGAGTATGCAAATTAACCTCAACCAAGATGGCTGCAGCCACTGAGAGCAGGAGGGAGGCTTGGGTTTCCCAGGCAATGAAGGAAGCCAAGCTTTCTGCCTGCCCTAGCCGGCCTAAGCTGCCACTCAAGGCTACAAAGTTTCAATTATAGATGGTAAACAAATCCAAACAGAATTGGTGGCATCCACGGAGCAAGCAGAAGGCATGGTTCTGCTCCAGGCTACAAAGTTTCAATTGTAGAAGGTAAAAAAATTCCAGATACCAGGGCCTCTGCTTGGGTCACCAGTGGGTGTCGCCGGTCTGCAAACCACTATAGGCCCCTCACTCAGGCCGTCCCACGCCCCAAGGGAACTCCCACCCTGATCCAGGACATCCTTCAGGGCAAACCAGCTGGCCCCCACCCGTGCACCAGGCCTCTATCCTATGTAATAAGAGTGTAATATGCAGATTGATTGCTTCCCCCATGTGGTCAAAGATTCTGCCCTCATGTGGACACAAGATAGCCACCACAAAATGGCCAGCAGGGGAGGGCAGTTGGGAGGAACCAGGCCTGCAAGGGAGGGCAGTTGGGGGTGATCAACCCTTAATGGGAGGGCAGTTAGAGGTGGCCAGGCCAGCAGAGGAGGGAAGTTGGGGACAAACAGGCTGGCAGGGTAGTAGTTAGATATCAATCAGGCTGGCATGGGAGTGTTTAGGGAATGATCAGGCTAACAGGCAGAAGTGGTTAGGGGCAATGAGGAAGGCAGATAATAAGCAGTTGGAAACCAGCAGTCCTGGATTGTGAGAGGGATGTCTGACTGCCTGTTTAGGCCTGATCCCACCGGGTAGTCAGTCATCCCTCAAGGAGTCCCAGATTGGAGAGGGTGTAGGCTGGGCTGTGGGACACCACCACCTGCTTCCCCCCATGTATGAATTTCGTATTGTAATAATTATGTATGGTCTCAAGTGGGTACTGGACTTATTGGTGGGATCACTCTGCAAATTTTATGAATGTCTATGCTGTGCATATGAAATGAATCCTATATAATAAAATGGTACTATGCAAATTGACCATCATTCCAACACACAAGATGGCTGCCTCTATGTGGTCAAAGATGGCCACCCCCACGTGGACACAAGATGGCTTCCACAGGATGGCCAGCAGAGGAGGGCAGTTGTGGGTGATCAGGCGTGCAGGGGAGGGAAGTTGAGAGAGACCAGGCCTGCAAGGGAAGACAGTTGGGGGGGACCAGGCCTATAAGGGAGGGCAGTTAGGGGTGACCAGGCCTGCAGAGGAGGGCAGTTGGGGGTGAACAGGCCAGCAGAGGAGGGCAGTTGAGAGGGGCCAGGCCTACAATGGAGGGCAGTTGGGAGCAATCAGGCCTACAGGGAAGGGCAGTTATGGGTAACCCAGCCTGCAGAGGAGGGCAGTTCAGGGTGACCAGGTGTGCTGGCTCTCGGACCTCCCAGGAAATGAAAGGTCATCCATGACTTGTGCCCTGTCTAGGGCTACCCAGCATGAGGTACAGAGTGATCTGTAGATGACTGCTACTTGTATTGGGCTTGGATATGCCCAGGAGAGACCAAGCTGCAAATCAAGACTGGCTGCTGCTAGTGCTAGGTCTGGGTCAGGTACAGAATATGCACAGGCAAAATGCTGCTTGTTTGAGATATTTTATTTATCATTACTATTATTTTTTTAAAATATACCTTTATTAATTTCAGAGAGGAAGGGAGAGGGAGAGATAGAAACATCAATGATGAGACAGAATCATTGATTGGCTGCCTCCTGCATGCCCTCTATGAGGGATTGAGCCAGCAACGTAGGCATGTACCCTTGACTGGAATCGAACCTGTGACTCTTCAGGCCACAAGCTGACACTCTATCCATTGAGCCAAACCAGCAAGGGCTGTTTGAGAGATTTTAGGAAAGCCTGAAGTATGAGCCAAGACAGGCCATTTGTATGGAAAAGGCACGGGAAACTGGGTAGGCCTACAAGTTGGGTGCAGTGGGATCTCTGGGAATCACCAGGGCTGGGTGAATGGTGTTCACTAGGTTGATGGAGACTCAGATATGGTGCCACCTGCTGGCTCTGTGGAACAATGACCTCTGCCAGCACTTTAAAAAATTCTTTATTGTTTAAAGTATTACATATGTCTCCTTTTCTCCCACTGACCTCTCCCTGGTCGTCCTCACCCCCTTCTGTCTGTGTCCATGGGTTATGCTTATATGCATGTGTACAAGTCCTTTGATTGATCTCTCATCCCCCATCCCCTGCCTTCCCAAAGCTGGCCCACCTGCTCTCAACCTGAAACTAGATAATTCAGTTACTCTCCATATGTCCCTGATGTGACTCTTCAAGCTGCTGCCCCAATGCTGGAGCTCAAAGCAAGTGAGTACAAATAAGTTAGTGCATGGGTCCTTTAAGAGGAATGTTTGGGGCTCCAGGGTCTGTCCCCACTCGTTTTTATAGCCAGAAGTCTTGGGGACTTCTCTTCCTGGCACTGAAAACCCGTGCTGGGGAGCCTGACGTGGGCTGGGACGCCTCTCTCCTCAGGCGGTACCCCTGCAGCCCAGATCTGCACCACACACGGGTGTAGCATCAGCTCCTTTTAGGCCTCTGCCCCTCCTACACGTCTCCCTGGTTGTAAGACTTCTTTTCAACTAGTTTTGGCATTCTGGAATGATGGTTGTCCTGAACGGAGTTGTAATTTTAATGTGGTTGTGGTGAGAAGGCTAAAAGCTAATTCCAATGTGACCCTGATGTTTTGGGGGTTAGCAATCTGAATCTCTGTCAGTAACCTGATGTACATTCTTTTTAAAAAATATATATTTTATTGATTTATTTTACAGAGAGGAAGGAAGAGGGATAGAGAGCTAGAAACATCAATCAGCTGCCTCCTGCACACCTCCTACTGGGGATGTGCCCGCAACCAAGGTACATGCCCTTGATCGGAATGGAACCCGGGACCTTCCAGTTCGCAGGCCGACACACTATCCATTGAGCCAAACTGGTTAGGGCCTAATGTACATTCTTGATAACCTATAATTAAGTCACTTCCCCTTCCTCCACAATCTAGTCTTGCAAGACCTGTTGCCTAAATGCTCACATTTTATAGAGGCCATAAACCATGAACATTACACAACCCCCAAAGGGGGTTATCAGTGCTGGTGCCAGGACAGGCCCTCAGATATGGTCTCAAGGCCCCATCCCAACACATGGAGCTTTTTGAAAAGCCCATGAAAAGCCCATGGTTCTGCACACCATGTTTACCTATGCCACTATCTTGACTGGTACTCCCTCATTTCTGGGAAATTAAAAAAAAATTTGTTTGATAAGTTTCTTTTCTCCATATTCTCTACTTTCTCTCTCATTTGGATATTGTATAATTTATTGTAATCCACTACTTTTCTTAACTTTTCTCTCTTCCAGGGCTTTTGCCTTTTCATTTTAATTTCTGTGCTATTTCCTCAGCATATCTTCCAATCCACTTATAGGTTTTTAAAATTTTGTGTTATCATTTTTTAATTTCCAACAGTTCTTTTTGCTTTCCTGAATATTTCTTTATAAGGCCTTTTATTTTTGTTTTATGAATGCAAAATCTCTTATATCTCAAAAGATATTTATTATAATTACAAATATTTTTTCTGTTTTTTGTTGTCTTGAATTACTTTTTGTTGGTTTGTTCATTTTGGTCTCTGCCTTTCAGCTTAAAGGTTTTCTTTAAATGTGGCATGATTCACAATTATCTGTTTATAGTTTAGGATCCAGAAACAAAAGCTAACTGGAATTTTTAGGTGTAGATGTAGAGGCTGTTGATTTTTGTTCTACACTGTAGGATAATGTGGCTGGGTCATTTCAATGAAGACCCCCAACTGCAGTATCCATAGGTCTGATTTCATCAGCTGGTTAATTTATTTGGAGAGAAATCCTATAATCTCTTGGCTGTGAGCAAAGTCTGTGCTCTTTTCATAGTACTATCTTGTATAGTTGAGCACTAAAAATTTTAGTTTTACTCTGTAAGAGTTCAGAAAAGATAGAGATCAATGAGAAGTGGCAAAGTTGGGGAAAATCTTACTACATGGTGGGATAAACTCTCAAAGTAAAATAGGTTAGTCAGCAACTGAGTTGAGAGAAAGCATCAAAATTGGCTGGTTAGCCAGAAACAGGTAAGATTCCTCAGGGAAGGAACAACCTAAGACAGACACATTTGCAGACGGGCCATCAGGAGAGAACTTGGGGGTCAACAGAAGTGGGGCACAGACCCTCACTCCCCCAACTTTTCAAGGGCCTGAACCTTCACCCCTTTTGAGGGAGGTCTCCTGCCCCCATGGCCTTTTCACTTTCTGTGCCCAGCTCAAATCAGGACCCAGGTAACAGACAGAGACTTGGCCAATAGCAACTGCCCTCTCACTGCAACAAGACTTGAGTTGTCTTGTATCAATGATGTGGGGAAATATTTTTTTATATCTAAATCCAGCCTAGAACCAGGAATGCTCAGGGCCTACTCAAGAAGGCAAATAATCCTTTCCACTAATATTTACAGGGTAAAATAAGATTGTTGTTAGAGTATTAAATTTGACAGTAAAATAGTAGTCAAGTTCTCAGACTAATTTAAATTGGCTAATTGAAATAAGTGAATATTCTGGAAAAATTAATGGTACTGGATAAAAAGCTGTTGCTAAAGTGTTAACTAAAATTTTTATTGGTAGTTCAACTTGTGGTAAAATTGCATAATATGTAATGAACCTAAAGCAGTCATATTATAGTGCAAAAAATTAAAATTTAAAAGCTATCAAGCCTACATTATAAAATTCCCCAAAGCCTCCTAATATTTAAATCAAAAAAGGAGGGACAGTAGAAGAATATTATATAAGGAAAAATATCCTGTAAGTAAATTACATCTAGAAAATTTTTACTTTAGAAAACTAACTTTCATTTGTAATGCTAACAGCAAGACACCCATGAAAAACACACATGGTGTCAAAACAAGCCAAAGGAAAATCATTAGGGCAAAAAATGAAAAAGGATCACAAGTCAAATTTATAGAAAAGATTCCTTTATTAACTTTTGGTAGAGAATATGTTTGTATATTTTCAGAAAACAACTCCAAGACCGTGTGGATTCCTGCAACAGAGAGGAATTGACAGGACTAACTACTGCAGCCTGAGAAACAGTCCAGAGATGGAAGACGCTGACAATGCCTTGTCATACTAGCAGTCAGCAGCTGTGCGTTACTGCAGGTTGCTCAGGACCAAACCAAAGAGGGTCAAACCTGAATTACCACCTTTTGTCCCCCATCCAGAACTGAAATATCATTGCTGACATGTACACATAAGGAACTGTTTGACATTGAAATTGGGATTCAAAAGAACTGTTGGCTCAGAAATACACTCACTACAGACTGATTCACTTGCCTCTCAGCATAACCATTATTGCTTGTCTTATTTTCTGTTCTAATAAATGTATTTCTAGTATCACATGATCTCACTCATCTAGGGGGAATAATGAACAACATAAACTGATGAATAAAAACAGACCCTGAGACAGGGAAGCATCGATCAGACTATCAAATCTCAGAGGGAAAGTAGGGAGAGTGGGGGTAAAGGGGAGAGGTCAACCAAAGGATTTGTATGCATGCATATAAGCCTAACCAGTGGTCTCAGACAACAGGGGTTGGGGACATGCATGCAGAGGGGTTTGGGATGGGAATGGGGGAATGAGGACATATATGTGATACCTTAATCAATAAAGAAATTAAAAGATAAAAAAAGAGAGAGCATCAAATTGAATAGGTAATTAGATGCTGCAGTGATCACAAAAGTGTAGCACAGCTAACTAAGCCATGTATCTATAATGATGTCTCTATTCAGTCATAAAAGCAGCTTGTGACTTTGGTAAATCATTGATCTCTAAGAGCCTCATTTTTTTTCCAACTGAAATAATCTGGGGAGATTATCTCTGAAGTCCTGCCTAGGTCTAAAGTTTCTTTAAGGTACTTATTAAGATTCTTTTATATCATATGACTTTTTGAGTGATGCTGTAATCAGTAAATGACTCTATAGTTCATGGGCGTGAACTTAAGAACTAGAAAATTACTCACTCCCATGAAAACAATAATTATTTTAAGTTATAAGGAACTCAATGACTTTTTTTAAACTTTAAATTCATATGTGTGCTGCTTTAAAACACCCGTCCACTTGTTATATGTAAGTGTACTATGATTATTTTCCTTCTAATATAGTAAAAAAAACCTAAGAGATGAAACACACTATATTGAAATCCCAGCCTTGTTTTTTGCATTGAAGAAGGAATATGGTCTCTTTCCTCTTGGAAGTGAAGTCTAACTATGCCATTTCTAAGTTGAAATTGATTTAAATGAACCCTTAGTTACTGTCTACTATGGGTTAGGCATTTATGTCAGATGTGGTGGTCACGATACATGGTGAAAAGTATACATACTCCCTGCCTTCTAATGGTTCATAGCCTATTAAGGGAAAGGAAAGCAATTCAGTAAGTAACCAAGTGTTTTGTAGTCTGAGACCATGGGAATGCAGAAATGAAACCTCTGTAACTGATGTCTGAGTTAGCTTACGCAGCAGCCACCCCCCTTTCTACTGGAATGATTCCTAAATTTTTTTTGGAATTACTCTTCCTCCCATTTCATGTATTTTGAAGCTTTGGGCAAATCAGGCTGATCAGAACATCATATACTTTGGGTCACAGAGATTGCTTAAGGGATGATCCCATGAGCCAAGCCAAACCAAGCCAATCTGCATTAGTCAGAAGCAGTCTAGGGACACAGCATGGTACATTCAGGAAAGTCAGATATTAGGCTATGGTTGGAGAATTGGATCTGAGTGGGGAAGGTTGGGATATAAAGTTAAAATGGTGGGCAGGAACAGTTTATGAAGAACCTTGTATGCTTAAGGGAAAGGAAAGCAATTCAGTAAGCATGGAGTTCATATGATCACATTTATGATTTAGAAGAATTAATCAGATAGGGATATGCATTATGGGTTAGGAAGAAGATGAAGCAGAAAGCAAGGGGAGAATTAAGATGCCACAGTAATCATCCAAACCAGGGGTAATGAGAGAGCTGAATGTGGGAATCGGGGCAGGAAAGAGAGACATTGTGAGGGTGTTTCCCAGGACCTCTCCAGAGAAAACCATCAGGAAGAGGAAACGTGATTGCAAGACTCTCCTGGAGAAATTGTGTTCTGACTGCATTTCTAGTTCAGCAAATGGTAGTAATTTTCAGAAAACAAAAGCAAACTGTTAGTCTAAGTTAGTTTAACACTATATTTCTTAAAGCTTAAAGGGGACACAAATCACCGTAGGATCTTACGAAGATATAGATTTTGATTCAGGGTGGGACCTGAGAGCCTGCATTTCTAACAAGCTGCCAAGTGATTGCAGACCATACTTTGAACAGCAAAAATTTAGGATTTTTTTTTTTTAGGTGTCAGAGGTTCATTCAAATACAAAGGTCCATCAGGCTGTTAATATAAAAACATTCAAACTTGTAAAGAATTTTTGTGAGTTTATTTGAGCCAAATTGTCAACAATTGCGGGGAAGCAGAATCTTAACAGAATGAGGTAATGCTCTGGAGAATGGTGGGTTACATTCATATTTATACATTGCAACCAAAGGAAGGGATGTGTAGGAGTCATAATACATAGTTTATGTATGTGGTGTGTATAATAATATGTGGTGTGTATTATTGTACCTTTCTGAGGGAGTAATTTGATAAGAGATAAAGCACAGAAAGTGTTTGTTGATGATTATCTATACCTTAAACCTCCTTTCAGTACGATAAGCAAGGTATTTTAAAATCAGATTTTGATTTTGATTACTAGTTAGAAATAGCAATTGTGGAAAATTCATCTACATTAGATCCACGTCCGTATTTAACTGGAAAGTTTGACATTTTGTTCTGAAAACTAGAGCCTATTGTTATTTGAATAGTTGGAGAATTATAAGTGGGTTTCCATATAAGTGGATTTCCAGGATTACCTGTAAGCAATAATAGACTATTTTTACCTGCTACATTTCAAACAATTGTAATGGAAACTATTCAAGTAAATAGCAAATCTGACAAAATGAAAATTTCTTGAGTTTTTATGAAGTGGGTTACATGAAACCCATTGGTGATAGACTAGAAAGGTGGGAGAAAGCAAAGCAGGGGTGAGGTGGTGGGGGGTAGGGAACCTCTGGGATTGGATAAAAAGTAAAATGATAGACACATACCAGTGAATTGTTCCTAGGTGGGTGCAGGAACAATTCACTGGTAACAATGAAGGAATTTGTGTTATCTGTTCTGGTGCCCAGGTATGTTAGGTTGTGCTCCAAGGGGTCCGGAAAAAGGGAAGTTACTAGTCCAAGTTACCCAGACATTTCAGGGATATGTGGTCATAAGTGCAAAAAGATAGACAGGCTCAGTTAAGTAAAGACTGACCTTGTCAGTGAAGATACCAGCCTGGGAGGTGACTACCCACCATCACTGCTTTTAGTTAAAGTTTAATTTCAGACCATCTTTTGTGATTACTTTAGGTCTCCGAGTTTGCAAGACTGCCATGTGGGCCTCCCCTGAGATTGTCAGGTTTGCATGTGGCCCCTTTCGTCCACAAGGCAGTCAGTGTAGGTTCTAGACTTTAGGAAAGAAAGAGACTTGGTCTCCAGGTAGTTGGGAGTCATCAGCACCTAGATGGTGGTGATACTGGAAAGTGACAATAATGGCCCAAGGATGGGGGGGGGGGGAGAGGGGAAGTAAAAGAAATGCAAGGACAGCCCATGGGTAGCACCAGCATTTAAAGGGAAGTTGGCTGAAGCCGGTTTGGCTCAGTGGTAGAGCGTCGGTCTGCAGACTGAAAGGTCCTGGGTTCGATTCCGGTCAAGGGCATGTACATTGGTTGCGGGCACATCCCCAGTAGGGGGTGTGCAGGAGGCAGCTGGTCAATGTTCCTCTCTCATCAGCGTTTCTAGCTCTCTATCTCTCTCCCTTCCTCTCTGTAAAATATCAATAAAATATATATTTTAAAAAAATAAAGGGAAGTTGTTGGGTGAGGGTTAAGAATATGAAGAAGTAGCAGATAAATCTAGGGTGCCAAATTTTCAATAAGAAGCCTTTAATTCCCAAACTTATTATGTAAGTAATAGGTACCATTGTAAGTATTCTATTCCTGGCACTCAACTTTTCTCCAAAACAAAGGTATAAGAAATGTCTGGGTAACTTGTAACTTCCCTTTTACTGGATCCCTTGGGGGCACAACCTAATATGCTGGGTGCCAGGACAGATACCACAAAGTCCTTCATTATCATGTTAATTGTTCCTGCACCAGCTAAATTTGCATCTATCATTTTACTTTTTATTCAATCCCAGGGTTTCCCCACTTTAAAATCCCAGGCTTTATCCCATCTCCTTAATCTATCGCCAATGGATTTCATGTAACCCACCTACATCCCTTCTTTTGATTGCAATGTATAAATACAGATGTAACCCGCCATTCTCTGGAGCGTTATCTCAATTCATTGAGGTTCTGCTTCCCAGCATATGTGGACAGTTTGGCTCACATAAACTCACAAAAATTCTTTATAAGTTTCAATGTCTTTTACATTAACACCATAACCATAGATAGTTCCCAATGTTCTATTTTTGCCCCTAAAGAGGTCACCCACGGTTCTGGTTGCACTTGCCTGGGTTGCAGGCTTAATCCCCAGTGTGGGGCACGCAGGAGGCAGCCAATCAATGAGTCTCTCTCATCGTTGATGTTTCTATCTCTGTATCCCTCTCCGTTTCTCTCTGAAATAAATAAAAAATATACTGAAAAAAAATCTTTTTTTCTCTAATCATACCCCATTACTCTGAGCTGGCAGAAAATTTAAACTGGGTCACTGTAACAGGTCTACAAACCACCCCGGAATTGTATGAAGGTCAAGGGGTCTTAGTCCAGTACCTTTGGGGAAGGTCCTCAAGTCTTCACTCAATATTGGTTACTACTAGCATGCTCATTTCCCCAGCTCACTTATCCCTTGCAGATGAGCTGCTTTGCTGATTCAGTCAGTGCCAAGCCTGGGCCATGGATAGAATCTCTGAGGTCCACAGTGCAGTCTGCCTAATGGTGCTTCACATCCATTCTCATGGAAGGTCTTGCCACCTCCCTCACCCATTAGGTTCCGATAGGCAGACGACCTGAAACCCACCTTTCCTGTTACTCCCATTGGTTGCCACTTATCCAACCAACCTCAAAAGCCTCTAATTTTTCTCCTCCGGAGAAGAGAGAAGTATCTCAATGAACACAAAAGGCCCTTTTATTATGCTCTGGGGCAAGGGAAGTCCCACACCTTGTGCTAGAGCTGTCAGGGGGAGTTTCCAGTCATTTTCTAGCGTCCTATTATATAGCACGTAGAAGGAAACAAACTAATACCTTACTACTTGACAAACACATGCATTGTCCCAGGAGATTCCTACAACCACTCCTTGGGTAATCCTCATTTTACACACGGAAGCTTGGTTGAATTCAGAAACGTGTTTCAAGTCGTACAGTTACTAAGTAACTGTGTAGGATCTATGAGCTGTGTACGTTGGACTTTGTAACAGCGCAAGGGTGTGCTATGTTACCGAAGTGTTTTGTTTTCTTTTTTCTTAATACATTTTATTGACTTTTTACAGAGAGGAAGGGAGAGGGATAGAGAGCTAGAAACATCGATCGGCTGCCTCCAGCACACCCCCTACTGGGGATGTGCCTGCAACCAAGGCACATGCCTGAAAGGTTGTAAGGTCCCGAGGGAGAGGTTTGTAAGATCCCAGCTGAGAGGTAGGCGGCGCAGAAGCAAGACACGGAATCCAGGCGATTAAGAAGGGGGCTTTAATCTGCACTCCTGGGCGAAGCTCTCTGGTCCGAGGGTGGGCCAGGGAAGTTCGCGCCCAAAAGCAGCATAGGTATCTCTTTTATACAGCTGTTTAGGGAGGGGAGGGGGGAGGGCATGAGAGGTGTGGAATTCCTGCCTCGGGCCAGGGGTCCAGGAAGGCCCTAGGAAGGCGCCAGACAGCTAGCTATCTTTGTCACCATCCATCCTGCAGATGCTTGCATCTGCCCTGGGCTACACCCCCTGCCTCAACCTAACAAAGCCCTTGACCGGAATCGAACCCGGGACCTTTCAGACCACAGACCGAGGCTCAATCCACGGAGCCAAACCGGTTAGGACTGTTAATGAACTTATCAAAACACGTTGCCCAGCGTCACGTGTGAGCGGCAGCGACCGAACTGAAATTCGGACCCTTCACAGACAGAGGGCGGAGGCACTGTGGGCGCGCCTCCGAAAGAGAGCTAGGATTCCTTCCATCTGCACCCCAGCTCCATCATCTCCACGTCACCGAGGCGCCACTGAGGCTGCAGCGGCAGGAGGAAGTGACTTGCCCACAGTGCTACAGCCGCCAACCCGGGACTGCGTCCGCCGGCTCCCGAAGCCGTGTGCTCAGCAAACTGAACCGGCTGGCCATTGGCTGAGGCTCACCCTCCGCAAACCCCGAGGCGAAAAACCACGTCCGCTCGGCCTCCCTCTGAGAAACAGACAGACGCATGCGCGGCGCGCCCCAGAGGACTCCGCCCCGGCCGCCTCCGAGCCCTGCTCTCCGCGCATGCGTCCCACGGCTCCGCCCGCCCCTCCCCTTCGCCCCGCGCCCGGCCGTCTACTTCCTCCCCCACCCAGCCCCTACCGGAAACCAGCCCGGTTTTGCCGGATGTTGTTGTGAGTCCGAGAGGCACGTGGGGCGCTGCTGCTACGTCATCACAGGCCCGCGCTGGAAACATGGCGGTGGCGGGCGTAGTGAGCGGGAAGGTAAGTAACGGCCGCGGGAGACGCCTCGCCCTTTTCTGTCCGGGGGGATGCGTTGTGCTGCCCCGGGGGGGATCGGCCGGGGAGGGGTGCGAGGGCTTTTCTGTCCCAGGACCGGCCGTGGCGGGGGTGGGAGAAGAGGACCTGGCGGTGTCAGCTGTTTTCTCGAGAATGCCGGCTCCGTCGGGGAGGGAGACGCCTGGTTCCCGCTCCCAGGCCGGCCAGGCCTCGGCACTGCGGGGGTCTGCGCCGCCCCGGGGCCGGGGGCTGGTATAAGGATTACTTTTCCCCAGGGACAGGTGGTTGCCCAGTTCCTTTCTTTTTTCTTTTTTTTCTGGCTCCCTTTTTTTAGTTCTCGGAGGAGGCCTTCATCTCCTTTGCCCCTGCCTTGCTCTGCTTTGCTCTTGGCGGAGGCCCTTCGAGAGGCGCTAGAGACAGGTGCCGCGCAGCAGCAGCTGCAGAAGGAAAAGAGTGTGTTAGATCCCTTTTACCAGACTGCCCAGTGGGTTGGTGCTTGTGAGCCAAAGGGCGTGCTGCTTCCATCTCACGCTTGCCTGCGAAGCTGTTAGGGAAGGTTTTTATCCCCTAGGCGTCTCTGTGCTGTTTCTTTGGTGCTTTTTTTTAAGGAGGCGGCCGGTGACACCCGCCTAGTCCGCTAGGAACTGGGATTGGATGCGGAGATTTCATTTGGTAGTGCCCACTGACGTTGCGAAAGCACACCTGACTTCTTCAAATTAGGTTGTAATTTAGGACTAGCACACAGGCATACCCCTGGCAGCGTTTCCCGTCCGCTGCGGGAGCATTTTGTAAACAGTTGGGTCTGGTGATGACTCATCCCACGCTGAGCACTACTTAGTTGTAGACAGCTTCCCCTGTTCTTGGAGTGTCAGTCATTTTTTTTCCTGTGCTGTCCTCCCCCCACTCCATTTTGAATTATTTGGCAGCGTTTGTGGTTTGGTGTATGGATTACTAGACTACGTGGCGGAATAATAGCTTTGGTTGTGGCTTTACCGGTCGTCTGAAACGTGACCTTGGGGGAACTGAGCAAGCGTGACCTCTCTCCTTCATCTTGTTTATCTCTGAAATGGAGGTGATGTTAATCATTATTTTTTTTGTATTGGAGTCGTTAGGATTACATGAAATAACAAAAGCATTCAGCATTGCATAATTCTGCATACTGGCTTTTTAAATGGTAGGTTGGTCATCAATTGGGATTATTTACACTCTTTGATTTCTTGTCATTGTCAGTTTTTGCCTTAAGGGTGGGTGCTGATCTACTTGACTCACTACGTACAGAATGGGGCAAAAGTAGTTTTATAGTTGTTCGTAAGGAAAACAATACAACTAATAAATAAAAATATAAGAATAAACTGTTTCACTTATTCTTCACAGCTGTAAAGCCCTGTATATGAAGGTTATCCCATTTGATTTCCCATCTGGAATTGATTCAATCTAAGACTTTTCAAGAGAGAGAATTTCCTCTTTCAGGTGTGGATTGATTTTGAAAGAACCCTTGAGATGATGAAACAGCTGTGAAATGTAAGACTTTTCTTCACCCTGCCTCCTAGGCTATTCCCAAATATAAAATTTATATATTTATGTAAAATAAACTAGAGGGGAAAAGGCAAAAGGAAAAGAAACAAAGGTAGGGAAGGTAGATGAAACTGAAGTAAGACAATTAATTGGACTGCTTCCTAGCTACTTACCTTTCCTAATCTGACTTCTTAAAATTAGTCTATTTTATAACTCTATCACCTCATTTGTTCTCATTGCATATTCACACCCATTTCCATCACGTCTATAAACTATATTTTCATGTCAAAAACTATCCCTCTTCCAAATAATACTATCATGATCCACAAAAGTCACTTATTGTCTCAGTGAGGTCAGATTTAGTTTCATGGCAGCATCATTCACCTGTGTGCATGTAAAACAAACTTGGAGATGTCCATTTCTATAACTTTTTAATCAATAACCAAGTCCTAGACATTTTACTGTAATGATGTTTCTTAAATTTGCTGCGTCCTCTTTATTCTCAATGTTTAGTTCATTCATGCCTTTTGGTTTCCTGTAGTTATGAGCTCTTAGCTAATTTTTCCCCTCCCTGTCTGCAGTCTCTTTGCCCACAGTCACCTCTCCACAGCACCATTGGACTTATTTTTCTAAAGCACAAATCTGATCCTCTCTTGCTTTAAGAAACAAACTATCTTTTTGTTTTGTTTTTGTTTTTGTTTTGTTACTGTCACCATTAAAATAGTCCTCAAGGCATAAAAACTCATATTACCTTTTGGGAAAGGGAAATTGGGGGAAAATATATATACATACATTTATACATATGTATACATTTATATATACATACATATGAGAGAGTGTGTGTGTGTGTCTATTTACCTCCAGCCATTCCTCCCTCCAAAAATGCTTAGCTAAGCCCTATTTTAGAAACCTATAGGCAGGGGATGTTAACCAATGTTCACAAGAAGTCACATGCAGTACCTTTATTTTTTTAAAATTTCTTTATTGATTAAGGTATCACATATTTGTCCTCAACCCCCCATTCCAATCCCCCAGCCCCCACTCATGCTCCCACCCCCCATTGTCCTCGACCACTGGTCATGTATGCACACAAGCCCTTTGGTTGATCTCTCCCTTTTATCCCCACCCTCCCTTTGAGGTCCATCAGTCTGACTCATGGCTCCTTATCTCTGGGTCTGTTCTTACTCATCAGTCTATGTTGTTCACCATTTCCCCTAGGTGAGTGAGATCATGTCCTACTGGAAATATACTTATAAGAATAAAAAATGAGACAAGCAATAATCGTTATGCTGAAAGGCATATGCATCAGTCTGTTGAGAGTTTCTTTCTGGGCCACCAGTTCTTTTGAGATCCAATTCCAACGTCAAACAGTTCTTAAGTGTACATGTCAGCAATGATATTTCAGGTCTGGATGGTGACATGCAGTACTTTTAAAAGATACAGATGCTGCCCAGCGGGTGTGGGTCATTGGTTGAGCATCAACCTGTGAACCAAGATCAGTGGTTGAGTGTCAGCCTATGAACCAAGAGGTTACTGGTTTGATTCCTGTTCAGGGCACAAGCCTCCAGGTTGTGGGCTTGATCTCTAGTAGGGGGCATGTAGGAGGCAGCCTATCAATGGTTTTCTCTTCTTAAAATCAATAAAAACATATTTAAAAAAATACAGATCCTGGACCACAACCCCACTCTACTGAAATAGAATCTCTCAGTATTGAGCTCTGGGATGTAGAGTAACTTCTCTAATGAGTACACTTTGCTTGCTTTGAACTTTTTTTGTAAAAATAAATCTTTATTGTTCAGATTATTACAGTTGTTCTTCCCTCCCCCCCCCCATAGCTCTCCTCCAACCGGTTCTCACCCTACCCCCTTGCCTTACTCCCCCCCCCCACTGTCTTCATCCATAGGTGTACGGTTTTTGTCCAGTCTCTTCCCTCATCCCCACTCCCCCTTCCCCCTGAGAATTGTCAGTCCACTCTCTTCTGTGCTCCTGATTCTATTATGTTCATCAGATTTTTTTTATTCACTTAATTTTTAGATTCACTTGTTAATAGATATGTATTTGTTGTCACTTTGTTGTTCATAATTTTTATCTTTACCTTTTTCTTCTTTTTCCTCTTAAAGAATACCCTTCAACATTTCATATAATACTGGTTTGGTGGTAATTAACTCCTTTAGCTTTTTCTTATCTGTGAAGCTCTTTATCTGGCCTTCAATTCTGAATGATAGTTTTGCTGGGTAGAGTAATCTTGGTTGTAGTTTCTTGCTATTCATCATTTTGAATATTTCTTGCCACTCTTGTCTGGCCTGCATAGTTGTTGAGAAATCAGCTGACTATCATGGGTGTTCCTTGTAGGTAACTGTTTTCTCTTGCTGCTTTTAATATCCTCCCTTTGTCTTTTACCCTTGGCATTTTAATTATGATGTGTCTTGGTATGGTCCTCTTTGGCTTGCTCTTGTTTGTGGTTCTCTGTGCTTCCTGGACTTGTAAGTCTTATTTTCTCCACCAGGTGGGGGAAGTTTTCAGTCATTATTTCTTCAAATAGGTTTTCAATATCTTGCGCTCTCTCCTCTGGCACCTCCATAATTTGGATGCTGGTACATTTGAAGTTGTCCCAGAGGCTTCTTACACTATCTTCATATTTTTTATTCTTTTTTTCTTTTTTCTTTTTCTGTTGGGTGTTTTTTGTTTCTTTGTATTTCAAATCTTTGACTTGACTTTTGGGATTCTCTAGTCTCCTGTTGGTTTTCTGTATATTATTCTTTATTTCAGTCAGTGTATACTTAATTTCTAGTTGGTCCTTTTTCTTATTCTTGAGGGTCACACTAAATTTCTTGGAGGTTTCTAGAAGACGCTTGAGTAACCTTATAACGGTGGTTTTGAACTCTATCCAGTATCCTCCATTTTTCATTTGTGACCTGTTTCTTTGTCTCCTTAATTTGGCTGCTTCCCTGAGTTTAATAGAGTGGTTTTGTGTGCTAGGTGTCCTATAGGACCCAGTGGCTCAGCCTCCCTAATTACCTGAGGTGGTCACTCCTGGTGCACTCCTTTGTGGGCTGTGTGCACAATATTGTTGTAGTTAAGCCTTGATTGCTGTTGGTATCACTGGGAAGAATTGACCTCCAGGCCATTTGAATGTGAAGATCAGTTGAGTCTATGATGGGAGAACTTCTGTGCTGGAGACACCCTTATGGGGAAAGACTTGCTTCAGTGGGGCTTTGGCACTCACTAAGTCTGACCCCTGAGTGTGTCTCTTATGGATGTGAGAATTGTAGTCTGGATGGTCTCACTCTGACCACTTGGTACACTGGATTTTGGATCTCCAAGAAGGTGCAAAGTCAGTCACCCCTGAGGCTACAGAGATATCTGAAGATTACTCCTTTATGTTTGGGGTTTGGAGGTGCCCAGATGAGGCCCAGCTGTGAAGCAATGCAAGCTGCTGTCCAGCCTTGGGCCTTCTTTTGGAGGCTCTGGGACTCTCTGACCCGGCTGCTGTATATTAGGTTTTAAGTTGCAAAAAGCCAGGCCATTCATAGCAAAAGCCTCTGCTCACAGCTTGGGTGGGGTTGTAAATTGGGTGGGGCAGGATCTCAGGGAATCATCAGGGCAGAGCAAATAGCAATGGCTGACTGTCAGCCTTGCCCCGAAGAGGTCCCCAGGTCTCTGTGTCCCGCAGCACCGTGCAGGAACAATGATCACTGTAAGTACCTCTGAGAGAAAGCCGCCCTCGTGTTCCGGCTGGATGCCAGGCAGTCCAGTTTCTCCCTGTGTGAGTCTGGGTCCTCAGAGTCTCTCCTGGAACTGGAGTGCAGAGCAGTCGGGTTGTATCTCCTTCCCTAATGAAAAAGACAACAGCGTACTCAGTTGCCAGCCCTTTTTGAGAGGGAGCATGTGCCTCTGCACTTTACCTCCACGCCTCCTCCCAGTCTCAGTGTGCTTTCCTCTTTTCTTCTAGTTGTATAAATTCCACTCAGCCAGCCTTCCTGTGGTTCTGGATGATATCCGTTTTGTCTTTTAGTTGTTTCCTCTCTGTATAAAATCAATAAAATATATTAAAAAAATGTTTTATTGATTTTTTTTTTTTTTTAACACAAAGATGGAGAGGGATATAGAGTCAGAAACATTGATGAGACAGAAATACTGATCAGCTGCCTTCTGCACACCCCCTACTGGGGATGTGCCCACAACGGAGGTACATGCCCTTGACCAGAATTGAACCTGGGACCCTTGAGTCCACAGGCCAGCGCTCTATCCACTGAGCAAAACTGGTCAGGGCTGAACTTTTAATATAGGAAGTGATGGATGCAGGAAGTAAAGCTGTGTCATATGGGGAAGATAAGAGTAAGAGCTTGACTTTAGAGCCAAAAAATAGTTTCAGAAACTATTTTCACACTTTACTAGTGACTTCAGTCAAATTACTTAACCTCTGTACTTCAGTCTCCTCACCTGTATATGGGAATGACAGTAGTACCCACTTTATGGGATTGTTAGCATTAATAAGAAGATACACTGGAGCAAAGCCTGGCACATAGTAAATGCTCTGCAGGTATTACTCATCATCTTAATTTCCCTGCAAGTCATTGGTTAGGTATGGTGGAATTTTAAAGATTAATAATATTGCCGAAACCGGTTTTTAAAATCACAATAAGCTGAAACCGGTTTGGCTCAGTGGATAGAGTGTCGGTCTGCGGACTGAAAGGTCCCGGGTTTGATTCCGGTCAAGGGCATGTACATTGGTTGTGGGCACATTCTTGGTAGGGGGTGTGCAAGAGGCAGCTGGTCAATGTTTCTCTCTCATCGATGTTTCTAGCTCTCTATCTCTCACCCTTCCTCTCTGTAAAATATCAATAAAATATATTAAAGATTAGTAATATGGTTTTAGTATGTCTATGAATTTCATTTTTTTCCCGAATATATTTTTATTGATTTCAGAGAGGAAGGGAGAGGGGGAGAGGAAAAAAAACACCCATCAATGATGAGAGAGAGTCATTGATTGTATGCCCTCCACTGGGGACTGAGCCTGCAACCCAGGCATGTGCCCTTGATCAGAATTGAACCCCGGACACTTAGTCCTCAGGTCGAAGCTCTATCCACTGAGCAAAACTGGTGGGCTGAATTTCATTTTTTCCCCTCATTTAAAAAAAATTTATTAAGGTATTATATGTGTACATAGCTTACCATTGCCCCCCCCCCCCCCCTCCGATTCATGCCCTCCCTCCTCAGAGTTCTGTGTTCGGTGGTTGTACTTATATGCATGTATACAAGTCCTTCCGTTGATCTCTTATGTCCCCCCAGGTCTCCTTCCCCTCCCCGCTGTCATTTGACAATCTGCTTGTTTTATGGTGACTATCTCAGGACCACACGTATAGAATCTGCTCCTCCTCTGGTTCACACCGCCACCCCCCCTCCCCCGGGTCCCACCACTTCCCCGGGGCACACCGCTCTCCCAGGGCACATGTCTCCCCCGGGGCTCACGGCTCTCCCGGGACACACGGTCCCCCTGGGGCACACGACTCTCCTGGGGCACACGACTCTCCTGGGGCACACAGCTCACCCGGGGCACATGGCTCACCCGGGGCACACGCCCCCCCCCCCGGGGCGCATGGCCCCCCTGGGGTGCTGGGGTCGCGGATGGGAAGCTCCTTGCTAGCCACGGCGGGCGGGCTGAGACGGCAGTGGGCTGGGAGACTACGCTCCAAGGAGTTTTGTTCCGGGCGGGAGCGGAACGGCTGTGGACGTGGAGGCCAAGCTCCGAAGTAGCCCACTTCCTGGGCCCGGGGTGGAGTGAGCTCTTCTCCCGGTGGGCTTCCCGCACTCGTGGCGGCGGTGTGCTGAGATGGCTGCGGGTGGGGAGACCATGCTCAAAGGTGTCTCGTTCGGGGAGCGGCGGGTGTGGTGGTGACGATGGCTCAATTTCCATTGTAGTTTTAAAATCCAGAAGGCAGCAGCGGCAGAAGCTCTGGCCCGGCCTTGCGGGGCCGCGAACGGAAGGCGCTGCGCCAGCTCCTCACCAGCATGGCAGGCACAGAGGCCGGGCTGAGATGGCTGTGGGTGGGGAGACTGCGCTCAAAGGCGTCTAGTTCCGGGCAGGAGCGGAAGGCACGGCCGAGGCGTGGCATGGGCTCCCCCACTCCCATGGCGGGCGGGCCGGCCGGGAGGGCCCACTCCCTGGGCTAGGGGCAGAGTGAGCTCTCTCCTCGGTGGGCTTCCCTCACAGTGGCGGCTCCGGCAGCTCTGGCGGGTCTGGTTCCACCGTAGTTTTAAACTCCACATGGCAGCAGCGGCGCCTTGCTTTGTCTCTAGTTGTGGCCATTCCATTCCGCCAGCTTTCCTGTGGGTCTGATGTGATCCCTTTCGATTTTAGCTGTTGTTGTTTTTCCAAATTGTTGATGAGGTGGCAGCCTAGGAGACTACCTAGGCCGCCATCTTGTTTTGGTCTCTGAATTTCATTTAAAAAAAATGTGATGGTCTGATAATTGGGAATAATCTTAACACTTGGCTTAATTGTAGGCATTAGGGGAAGTATCTGGTGAGTAAGCTATCTATTTTTTGATAGAAAGGGGGAGAGAATGTAGGGGAGAGAGAGAGAGAGAGAGAAAGAAATATCATTGTGAGAGGGAAACATCAATTGGTTGCCTCCCCAACTGGGACTGGAACAGTGGTGGGCAAACTTTTTGACTCGAGGGCCACAATGGCTTCTTAAACTGGACCAGAGGGCCGGAACAAAAGCAACCTGACCATGCTGGCACTCTCATCTTGGGCTGCTGGTGAAGGAGTGGAGGAGAGAGCAAGAGAACCCACCGCTCTTTCGGCTCTGAGGGCCAGATGGAACAGCTGAACTCCGGCCCTTGGGCCGTAGTTTGCCCAGGGCTGGTCTAGTCTCTCCCTCAATGAGCCTGAAAATGGGGTTCTGTGCAGTTGGAGGTGGGGTTAAGAGCAGTCCTGAGCTTATGTCTCCTTCCCGCTAGGGCAATCCAGCAGCTCAATCACCAGTCTGTCCTCTGCAAGAAATGTGCGTGACTCCGCGGCTCTGCCTTTCACCGCTCCCCTGAGCTTCCGCCTTACAGCCCAGATTCCCTCTGTATGAGCCTGGGGCCCGAGGGTTTCGCCCAGAACTGGGGTTCAGTGCAGTCAGAACTGGGGCTCAGCACAGTCCAGAGCTTTTGTCTCCTTCTGGCTGGGGCAATCTAACATCTCAGTCAACAGTCCGTCCTCTGTGCGCAAATGTGCGTGACTCCGGGGCTCTGCCTTTCGCTGCTTCCCTGAGCTTCTGCCTTACAGCCCAGATTCCCTCTGTATGAGCCTGGGGCCTGAGGGTCTCGCCCAGAACTGGGGTTCAGTGCAGTCAGATTTGGGGTTCAGCATAGTCTGGAGCTTTTATCTCCTTCCTGCTAGGGAACACCAGCCAGGCACTCAGCCGCCCCTCCTCTCCGGCTCCGTCCTCTCCCCGCGTGCACCGTGCCTCCGTACCTTAGGCTTTTACACTTACTCTGATTGTCCTTCTGGATTTCTCTTTCCTTCTAGTTGTAGAATTTCCAGTCAGTCAACTTTTCCTGTATTTCTGGATAATGTTCACTTTATATTTTAGTTGTATTTTTTGAAATTGTTGTGTGAGGCTGCAGTTAGGTGTTTACCTAAGCCGCCACCTTGGTTTCTCCCTAAGTTATTTTTTAATTCTCCCGTCCATCATCTCCTTGAGGTACTTCAGTTATCTGTGTACAAGACCACTTGAAGTTTTCTTGCAATTGACTGATGCTCTGTTCACCTTTTCTGTGTTTCCCCCTTTATGTTTTATACAGTTTAGTTGCTGTAACTTCAAATTCAGTATTTTTTTTTCAGTGTCTGATCTCCTATTATTCTACTGTATTTTCATATGAGACATTTATTTTTCATCTCTAGAAGATTAATTGGGTTTTTGTAATATTTTTGATGAGCTCTAACTTTTCTCTAGTGTCTTGAGTAATATGAGATTCAGTTATAATAATGTTTTAATAGCTGTCTCTATTAATCCTATTATTTGTGTCTTTTGGATCTTATTTTTTTGGGTTGATTTTCTTATCTTTTTGTGAATCATGCTTCTCTGTTAGCATGCTTGGTAAATTTTTTTATTTTTTTTTAACAGATGTCAGATAATGTGGGTGCTAGATAAAATACTAGAGGCCTGATGCACGAAATTCGTGCACATGTGTTTGTGTGTATGTGTGTCCCTCAGCCCAGCCTGCACCCTCTCCAATCTGGGACCCCTCGAGGGATGTCCGACTGCCTGTTTAGGCCCAATTCTGGATATATTTTTGTTTATCAGTTTATCTTGATCATTATATTCCACAAATGAGTGAAATCTTGTGATATTTATCTTTCTCCAAATAACTTATTTCGCCTAGCATAATGCTCTCCAGGTCCATCTATGCTGATGCAAATAGTAAGAGCTTTCTTTTTTACAACAGCATGGCATTCCATTGTGTAGATGTGTCACAGTTTTTTAATCCACTCATCTGCTGTTGGGCACTTAGGCTATTTCCAAATCTTAGCTCTTATAACTTGTGCTGCTATGAACATAGGGGTGCATATATTTTTTCTGATTGCTTTCTGATTTTTTGAGAATATATTCCTAGAAGTGGGATTACTGAGCCAAATAGGAGCTCCATTTTTAGTTTTTTTGAGGAAACTCCATACTGTTCTCCACAATGGCTGCACTAGTGTGCATTCCATTGTCCAGCAGTGTACAAGGATTCCTTATTCTCCATATCCTCACCAGCACTTGTTTTTGGATTTGTTGATGATAGCCATTCTTACAGGTGTGAGATGGTACCTCATTGTTGTTTTCATTTGCATCTCTCGGGATGATTAGTGACTTTGAGTATGTTTTCATATGTCTCTTGGCCTTCTCTATGTCCCCTTTCAAAAAGTGTCTATTTAGGTCCTTTGTCCATTTTTTTTAAAGCTTTATTTTTTATTTTTATTATTTTTTAAAACATATTTTATTGATTTTTTTACAGAGGAAGAGAGAGATATAGTTAGAAACATTGATGAGAGAGATTAGCTGCCTCTTGCACACCCCCTACTGGGACATGCCTGAAACCAAGGTACATGCCCCTGACCAGAATCCAACTTGGGATCTTTCAGTCTACAGGCCAATACTCTATCCACTGAGCCAAACCATTTTTTTCCCAGCCCATTGTCCATTTTTTTTATTGGATTGTTTATATTCCTTTTGTTAAGTTATATGACTTTCCTATAAATTTTGGAGATTAAACCCTTATCAGATGTAACATTGAGAATTATGGTCTCCCATTCAGTGGGCTTTCTTGTTGTTTTATTGATGGTTTCTTTTGCTATGCAGAAATTTTTTATTTTGATGTAATAATTGCTTAATTTTCTCCTTAGTTTTCATTGTCCTAGTACAGGGGTGGGCAAACTAAGTCCCGAGGGCCTGATCCCGCCCATTCGGCTGTTCTATCTGGCCCACGGAGCCGAAAGAGCGAGGGTTCTCTTGCTCTTTCCTCCGCTCCTTCATCAGCAGCACAAGATGAGAGTGCCAGCATGGTCAGCTTGCTTTTGTTCCGACCCTCTGGTCCAGTTTAAGAACCCATTGTGGCTCTCGAGTCAAAAAGTTTGCCCACCCCTGTCCTAGGAGCTGTATTGGTAAAGATATTGCTATGGCATAGGTTTGATAAATTGCTACCTATGGATTCTTCTAAGATTTTTATGGTTTCCTGTCTTATGTTTAAGTCTTTTATCTAGTATTTGGAGTTTATTTGTATGTATAGTTTAAGTTGGTGATCTAGTTTATTTTTTTGCATTTATCTGCCTAATTTTCCCAATACCATTTATTGAAGAGACTATCTTAACTCCATTGTATACTCTTGCCTCCTTTGTCAGATATTAATTGAGCATAATGACTTGAGTCGATTTCTGGGTTCTGTTCTGTTCCATTGGTCTGTATGTCTATTCTTGTGCCAGTACTAGGCAATTTTGAGAGCCATGGCTTTGTCAAAGCTTGATATTTGGTATTGTGATCCCTCCAACTTTGTTCTTTCTCCCTACTGGGGATCAAGCCCGCAACTTGGACATATGCTGTTGACCGGAATCGAACCTGGGACCCTTCAGTCTGCAGGCCTATGTTTTATCCACTGAGCTAAACCAGCTAGGGCGGGCCTTTAAAAATTTTTTTTTTTATACCATATAAATTTTCGGTAGTTTGTTCTAGGTCTGTGAGATATGCCATAGGTATTTTAATGGGGATTGCATCGAATCTATAGATTGCTTTGGGTAATATTGTCATTTTAATGGTGTTAATTCTACCAAGCCATGAACATGGTATATTCTTCCACTTGTTTATGTCTTTCTCTATCTCTTTTTTTCAACATCCTGTAGTTTTATGCATACAGGTCTTTTACCTCCTTAGTTAAGTTTATTCCCGGGTACCTGAATTTTTTTGGTGCAGTGTAAATGGGATTGTTTTTTTAGTTTCTCTTTCTGTGGGTTCATTATTGCTGTAAAAAATGCCATAAATTTTTGGTTGTTAATTTTATATCCTGCTATGTTGCTGAATTCATTTATTAAATCTAGTAGTTTTTTTATGGAGTCCTTAGGGTTTTCTATGTATAATATGTCATCTTTGAATAATGAATTTTTCTTCTTTTCCAACTTGGATGCCTTTTATTTCTTCTTCTTGTCTGATCATTGTGGCTGGCACTTGCAATACTCTTGTCGAATAGGACTGGTGAAAGTGGGCATCTTTTCTTGTTCCTGTTCTGAGGGGAAATGGTTTTAGTATTTGTCCATTGAGTATAATATTTCATCTAGTCTTACTCTTGAATATTTTCAGTTTGCTTAACATTTGCTAAAAACATACCTAAATGCAATTTGTATATTGATGCATAGCAGTTATCCTGATATCTTTGTTTATGGAGAAGATCAGTCAAAAGACTTGTATGAATACATATAAGCCTAACCAATAGACACAGACACCAGGGGGGTGAGGGCATGAGTGGGGTGAGGTGGGGGGGCAATGGGGAGATAAGGACACCTATGTAATGCTTTAATAAAGAAAAAAAAGATTGTTATAATCAAAAGTTAAAAACTTTCATGCATAACAAAACAAATTCCAGTTTATCTCTCTTTGAAGTACTCTTAATTCTAAGTGCTATTATTTGTTTATTTATTTATTTTTTATTATGGTCTTTAAAAAAATCTTCATTGTTGAGAGTATTACAGATACCCCCCAAACCCCCCGTGGTCCTCTTCCACCAGGTTTCTGCCCTGACCCAGGCCTTCATCATGCTATTGTCTGTGTCCTTAGGTAATGCATATATGAGTGTAAGATCTTTGGTTAATCTCCTCCCACATACCTCCTCACCTCTTCCTTCTGAGATTCATCAGTCTGTTCCATGTTTCCATGCCTCTGATTCTATTCAGTTTAATTTATTATGTTTCTTATTAGTTTATTTTTATATTCAATTATTGATATGCATTTGTTGCCATCTTGTTAATTTAATTTAATTTTGTCTTTTAATCTTCATTATTGAAAACATTACATAGGTCCTCCTTTTCCCCCTCATTAAGCTCTTCTGGTCAGCTCCCTTCATCCCTTCTACCCCCAGGCCCTTACCACCCTATTGTTTGGGTCCACAGGTATTGCATATATGCATACCAGTTCATTGGTTGATCTACTCCTTCTCCTCCTCCTTTCTTCCTCCTCCCTTCTTTTTTCTTCTTCCTCTTATTAAATAACTAATGGCCTGGTGCACGAAATTTGTGTGTGTGTGTGTGGGGTGTCCCTTAGCCCGGCCTGAACCCTCCAATCTGGGACCCCTAAGGGGATGTCTGACTGCTGCAGGCTCCTAACTGCTCTCTTGCCTAATTGCCCCTAACCACGCTGCCTGCCGATCACTTCCAAATACCCCCCTCTGCCAACCTGCTCGTCCTCAACTCCCCTCTTCCTCCTTGCTTTGCCTCCAACTGCCCTGCTCGCTGGCCTGCTCGCCCTGAACTGTCCCCCCCCCCCCGCTCCCCCCCCCCCCCCGCCAGCCTGCTTTTCTCAACTGTCCCACCCTGCTGGCCTGCTTGCCCCCAACTGCTCCCCCCCCCCCCACCACTTGCCACTGGCCTGCTCACCCCCAACTGTCCCTCCCTGCTGGCCTGCTTGCCCCCAACTGCTCCCCCCCCCCCACCACTTGCCACTGGCCTGCTCACCCCCAACTGTCCCTCCCTGCTGGCCTGCTTGCCCCCAACTGCTCCCCCCCCCCCACTTGCCACTGGCCTGCTCACCCCCAACTGTCCCTCCCTGCTGGCCTGATTGCCCCCAACTGCCTTCCCCTGCCGGCCTGATCGCCCCTAACCACCTCTGCCTTGGCCTCTCCACCATGGCTTTGTCTGGAAGGTCTCCCTGTCTAATTAGCATATTACCCTTTTATTAGTGTAGACACCCTTCAAACATTTCATATAATGCTTGTTTGGTGGTGATGAGCTCCTTTAGCTTTTTTTTTTGGTCTGTGTAGCTCTTTATCTGACCTTCAGTTCTAAATTATAGCTTTACTGGATACTGTAATCTTGGTCATTGGTCCTTGCTATTCATCACTTTGGATATTTCTTGCCTCTCCCTTCTGGCCTGCAAAGTTTCTTTGATAAATCATCTGATACTTGTATGGGCAGTCCCTCCTAGGTAACTAACTGCTTTTCTCTTGCTGCTTTTAAGGTTCTCTCTTCGTCTTTAACACTTACGTTTTAATTATGATGTTTCTTGGTGTGGGCCTCTTAGGGTTCTTCTTCTTTCAGACTCTGTGCTTCCTGGACTCTGCTTTCTTTCACTAGGTAGGGAGAATTTTCTGTCATTATTTCTTCAAATACGTTTTCCATTCTTTGTTCTCTTTTCTTCTGGTCCCCCCATAATGGGAATGTTAATATGCTTGAAGTTGTCTCAGAGTTTACTTACACTATCTTTATATTTTTGGATTTTTTCTTTTTGCTCTTTTGATTGGGTGATTTTTGCTTCCTCATATTCCAAATTATTGACTTAATCCTTGGAATCTTTTGCTATACTGTTGAATACCTGTAAATTATTCTTTATTTTCAGTTAGTGTGTGCTTATTTTCTGACTGTTCCTTTCCTATGTCTTTGACATTCTCACTAAGATCCTTGAAAGTCTCATTAAATCCCTTGAAGCTCTTATTAAGATCTTTGAAACCTTGTAACCATGTTTTGAACTCTGTATCCAGTAGTTTGCTTCCTTCCATTTCTTTCATTTGTGACATGTTTCTTTGTCTCTACATTTTGGCTGCTTCCCTGAGTTTGTTTCTATGTGTTAGGTAGAGCTTTTATGTCTCTTAGAATTGGTAGAGTGGTCTTGTATATAGTAGGTATCCTAAACGGCCTAGTGGCTTAACCTCCCCAGTCACCTGAGCTGTGCACTCTAGGTGTGCCCCTTTATGACCTGGATGCAGTCTTGTACTTGAGCCTTGGTTGCTGATGGCATGACTGGGAGGAATTGACTTCCATGCCTGTTGGCTGTGAGGACCAGCTGTGTCTACAATGGAAGAGTTGCTATGCAGGTGACATCTCTATTCAGTAGGACTTGATTCACTGAGTCTGGTGTTCTCTGAGTCTGCCCCTTGAGTGTGTTGCTTGTGGATGTGTAGTGTTGTAATATGCCTGGGGCCACTTGGCATGAACTACAGTGAGATATACAGATGATTGCTACTTGTTTTGGGCTAGGAAGTGCCCAGGTGAGGCCACGTTGTAGAAGCAAGGCAGGCTGGTGCTAGTGTAGGGTTTTGGGCCTTTTATTGATAGGTTTGATGCCAGCTGCTGCTTGAGAGGTTTTAGGAAATCTGAAGCCTGAGCCAGGACAGGCCATTCATATGAAAAAGCCAAGGGTGGGTTCTCAGGGATTCATCAGGGTGGAACAAGCAATATGGGCTGTGCTTACAGAAGCTCACATACGGTTGCCAGTCAGCTCTGTGATGGGGGAGGTCCCAGCACAGGAACAGTGACCCCAGCTGGCATCCCTGTCTGGGAGAAAGCTGCCCATGAGTTTCTGCCCTGATGCCAGGCAGTTCAGTTCCTCCCTGTATGTCCCTGGATTCCCCTACGCCTGCTGCCTGCTTCTCGAGCTTAGAGGAAGCAGGACCTAACAAGGTTGTGGAACACCTGGTACTTCAGGAGCTTCCATGTCACTCAGCCACAATCCTTGCTGGTTTTTACAGCCTGAAGTTACAGGACTTCTTTTCCCAGCTCTGGAACCCTCGTGGGGGGCTGTGACCCCCTGCTCCTCAGGGGATGTCTTGGAGATATCCCTCCCGATTAAAAAAATGCCACATGTGGGTATTGGACCAGCCCATTCCACGCCTCTGCCCCTCCTACTAGTCTCAGTGTGCTTTCTTCTTTATTTCTGTGGTTGTAGAACTTCCTTTCAGCCAGTTTTCAGTCAGTTCTGAATGATGGTTATTCGGTATTTTTTATTGTAATTTTGATAAGGCTGTGGGAAGCAACAAGTACTGGTGTTTACCTACACCTCCATCTTGGTTCTGTCATCACAATCTGTTCCTGATAATACATTTATGAATGAAGTAACCAGAAACTTGATTCAGACATTATAGGGAAACATCTCTTTAATTTTTTAAAGCTGATGTTGAAATAGTATTGAATAAAAATAGTGAGATTAATTTTATTTTTGCTGTTCCAGGTTATATATGAACAGGAAGGTGTCTATATTCACTCGTCTTGTGGAAAGAGCAATGACCAAGACAGCTTGATTTCAGGAATATTACGTGTTTTAGAGAAGGTATGTTTCCAGTAAATGATTTTATTTAATAATTAATTGTTCATGGTAGTGACTAATCTTTGGGCATTATCAGCAAGTTTGGATTCTATGTGTAAGATAAAGCTATATAATTGAACAGTAGTTGTAAATTTAACATTAAATGATATTAGAAATAAAATACTTCAGGTAAGTTAGTAAAATGTCATGGAATACTTAAAAACTTATTATGTAGAAATTGTATTAATATAGACTATCTAATAAAGAGAGAATATGCAAATTGGCTGTCATGCCATCACAAAGATGATGGCGCCCACAGTGGAGGTGGGGTTTCTGTAACACAAGATGGCTGCACCCACAGTGGAGGCTGAGTTCCTGTAATGAGCCTTATTGAGCAATCAGCGGGGATCTGAGGCTGCATGGCGCTGGGTTGGGGCAGAGGACCTGAGGCTGTGCCCCTTGCCCGGTGGGGCTTAACAGGGGCCTCAGACCATACCCCCTGCCCTGGTGCCAGGCTGGGGGACCTCAGGCCATGCCCCCCACCTGGCAGGTCTTGACGGAGGACCTCAGGCTGTGCCTTCCACCCAGTGGGGCTTGATAGGGGACCTCAGACTGCACCCCCTCCCCGGCACTGGGCCAGGGGACCTCAGGCTGCTTCTCCCTCCTCAGCGCCGGATAACTTGAGGCCACGTCCCCCGACTGGCGGGGCTGGATGGGGGACTTCAGGCTGTGCTCCCTGTCCAGCAGGGTTTGACGGAGGACCGGAGGCTGTGCTACCTGCCTGGCAGGGCTAGACAAGGGTGGGGCTGGCCGGGTCTGGATCTTGTCCAATGGGGGTGGGGCTGGCTGGGTCTGGGTCTGGCACGATTTTGAGGTGCTGCAGGTGGGTGGAGACTTGACTCTGGGTCCGAGGTGTGCCCCAGACTCTGACAGGAGGAAGATTTTCATATACATTTTACTAATTTTCTTTCATCTCTGACACAAAGAAAGGGCAAATAGCAATATTAAAATATTTCCTCTAATCCTCTTTTTTAAAAAAAAATATTGATTTTTCACAGAGAGGAAGGGAGAGGGATAGAGAGTTAGAAACATCGATGAGAGAAAAACATCGATCAGCTGCCTCCTGCACACCCCCTACTGGGGATGTGCCCACAACCAAGGTACATGCCCCTGACCAGAATCGAACCCGGGACCCTTCAGTCCGCAGGCCAACGCTCTATCCACTGAGCCAAACCGGTTTCGGCATTTAATTCTCTTTTAATGTGCAAGAATTTCATGCACTGAGACACTAGTTTCTTATAATTAAATGTGAGCAGAATTTAAAAATCTACATTATATTGCTTGTCCAGTAGTAGTTTATATATGATGTCGCATATTTAAAGTGCTAGTATTTAAGAGGTTAACTTATTGTGGATTCATGGGATTAAAAATAATGTAAGAATGTAATATTAATGATTAAGAATGTAAGATATTGCTGAATAGTAAATGCAGTTCATAATTTTTTTCTCTAGGATGCTGAAGTTATAGTGGATTGGAGACCATTGGATGATGCTTTAGATTCTTCGAGTATTCTCTATGCTGGAAAGGTACTTAAAAAAAATATGACTTGGGAAAGTTAGGGCATTTATAGCTTTATTGAGATATAATTCATATACCATAAAACTCTTTTAAAGTGTATAATTCAGTGGTTTTAGTAAATTTACAGTTTTGTGCAATCATTGCCAATATTTTTTTTTCTTCTAAATATATTTTATTGATATTTCAAAGAGAGGAAGGGAGAGAGATAGAGAGCCAGAAACGTCGATGAGAGAGAAACATCGACCAGCTGCCTCTTGCACACCCCCTTACTGGGGATGTGCCCGCAACCAATGTACATGCCCCTGACCGGAATCGAACCCGGGACCTTTCAGTCCGCAGACCGACGCTCTACCACTGAGCCACACCGGTTTCGGCGCCAATATTTAATTTTAGAACCTTTCATCACTCCCAACAAAGAAACAGCCTTATTGGTTGGTCATTCCTTAATCTCTTCTTCCAGTCCCTGGTAATCACTAATCTACTTTGTCTCTGAATTTGCTTATTGTGGACATTTCCATACAATGTGCGGTCTTTTGTGACTGGTTTCTTTTGCTCTGCATAATGTAGCAAGGTTTATGCATGATACAGAATCTATAATACTGCATTTATGGATATACCACATTTTGTTTTTTCATTATTTGATGCATTTTTTTTTCTTTTAGACTAATATAAATAATGCTGTTATGAACATTCATGTACAAGTTTTTGTGTGAGCATATATTTTCTCTTGAAAACCTAAGAGTAGAGCCATTAGGTTTTTATGATAATTTCTCTGTAACATTTGTATTATGTGTTGACTTCTCACTGTGGTAGGTAGAGATTTAACTCTTTCTTATCTTAATTTCACCAGTAAAACTCTGGCTCAGCAGTTCACATTTCCTCTCTAAGTATTTATTCATGTACCTGATCTTCTAATTTCATCTTCATAGAGACATTACTTCCAAAATCTTACATGCTTCATTTTGTACTAGTTGCCCTCTGGGTTTTCTGTGCAGCAGTTATCCTGGGGGTTCTTTTAGCCTCTTTTCCATATTTTATCTCCCCCCCCCCCCCTTTAAAAAAATCCTATGCTATTATCTACCTATTTGGTTTTACTCCCTTGTTTTGGGTTTACTCCCAAGTTCCAGTGCTTCCTATGGAAAAAAATGGTGCATAGGAACAATAACATTTTTTACAAAGACTTTTTTATTTTTTATTTTGGATTGGCTGGCTTGGCTGGCATTGAATTACAATTTGAAAATAATTTTTCCCACATGTTTTTGAAAGTTATCCCAGGTTTGTCTAGTTTTCTTTATTGATGTTAGATTGAATGCATTCTAATCCCCTATCCTTTGTATGTATTTTTCTTCTTTAGAATCTTTTAGGATGTCCTGGTAATGAGCCTTTGTAGTCTTTTATTTTTTGTCCTGAGTACTTGATGGGCCTGTCTAATATGGAAACTTGAGCCTTTTACTTCTTAGGAAATATTTTTGAGTTATTTCCTCTCCATTTTTCCTTTCTTTCCTTAGGAAACTCTTGGACTGGCCCTGTAATTTTTTTTTTTAATACTTTGTTTCCTATTTTGTAATTCATTGTGTATATGTGTATTCTATATTCTGGCATATTTCTTCAATTTTATCTTTTAGTTATTTTATTGCCTTTTTCATTTTGTTATATTTTTAAATATTTTTTCAAAATATGTTTTTATTGATTTCAGAGAGAAAGGGAGGGGAAGAGAGATAGAAACATCTGTGATGAGAGAGAATCATTGAATAGCACCTCCTGCATGTCCTCTACTAGGATCAAGCCCACAGCCCATGCATATACCCTGAACAGAAAGTGAACTGTGACCTCCATAGGTTGATGTCAACTATTGAGCCACACAGGCCACGCTATTATAGTTTTAATTTCTAGGAAATTGTATTGTTTGTTCCTTCTCAGTGTTAACAGACAGGGGAGCTGGCCCTGAGTGGGTCTGCCTAGGACTAGCCAGTAGTGTTTGGGTTCTTGACTTTGTGCAGGAAAAATTTCACAGCACGAGTCCAGATGATTATGAGGGAATGTTATTAAAGCTGGGGACAGTAAAACAAGAAGGGGTTAGCATAGAAGAAGCAACAGGAGAGCCTAGGCTGGGCTGTGCTAGCTCTCTGGGAAGTAAGCCAAAAGGGGGCCTTGGAAACAGGGTCAGGGGTTAGCGTGGGATGAGTTTCCACTGCCCATTGCTCCTCTGGTTGCAAGTCTCATGGCGTCCATTGAAGTGTAGGAGATGCCTTCCTGTGGTGGAGGAAGAGAGGAAAGGAAATGGTAGGGGCTGCTCCCCAGAGGGAAAGCTGAATTCTTTTCTTGCTGGCAGGAATCTTAGGGGAGGTCTTTGGGAGAGGAGGGTTGTTTTTAGCAGCATATTCATTACCTTTCTAGATGTGCTCCTTCAGGGTCATGGTCTTCACTGATTGGTCATTGTCAGGGCAGGGGGTCGTTAGTCATTGCAACTAATCCTAGTGTTGCCCACTTGGTTTTGCAAATACGACTGAGGCTTAGATGTTTTTTCTAGGGAGGTGACCTGTACCTGCTAAAAATTGCTCTCCAGTTTGTTCAGCCATCTGTCTCAGTTCCCTGTTCCACTTATCCTGGCTCACTGGCTTGCCTCACCCTGTTTTTAAACACAGCATCCTGTTCTTAGTGGATGTAATATCCTTCCTCATTTCTAAGATGTTTAAGGATAGTTTTTTTTTTTTTAGGTGCTTTCATTTCTGAATATAGTCTACTTCCTCTAATTGATTTTCTTTTTCTAGTTTCATTTGGACTTTGTCTCCTGTATAGACATTTGCCTGAAGTTTGGTGATCTTTGTAGTGCTCGTATTTAACAACACTCAGAAAAGTGACTGTAATCTCTCTAGGTTTGAGTAGGTTTGGTAATAGTTGGGACTCAGGGTGACCTGGCTAGTCTGCTTCCTTGAGAATCCTTGGTGTTGAAATTTAGGGCTACTCATTCTTCAGAGAACAATCTGCAGATTCCCGGCTGGAAAGGTTAAGCCTGGATTCCAGTGTTAATGAGAACTGAGTAGAGGAAGAGAGCTAGGAACCTTGCCAGCTCATTGTAGAGTTAGACTTGTAGGTAATTCTCCTGTTTTTAGTGTATTATCCCTTTCCTGAGTATGCTTGGTTTCTCCTAATCCGGAGATAATTTGTTAGCTTTTTTAATGAGTAAACTTCTAGCCTCTGGACTTTGTTAGTAGTCCTGTGTTTAGCGTGACCTTTATCCTGATTTCCAAAAGTACTTGATGTACCTATTCCAAGTCTTTGTGTGAGGTGAGGGTTCTGTAGATGCTTCTTAGCTTTCTCCACTAGAGATGGTAGAGTTGCTAATGATGGAGTTGATAATGATGGTGGTAAAGGTTGCATTCTCCTCCTTGCCCCCAACAGTGTTTTTATTATTTTATTTCTTTCTCATTTTTGTTGTTAATACTATACCAAGGATATTTTTCCATTGATATTTAGAAATAGTGGAAGAGATGGGGAGAGAGAATGAGAGAGAAACATTGAAGTGAGAAACAATGATATCTCCTATCCCTACAGATTTCCCTTTTCCCTTTTTAAAAATAAAAGAATGATACTAGCAATATATGAACACATTCTTGTAAAAATTCAAATAATGGAAAGTTAAAGTCCTGTTTGATTATAGCCCCCTTCCTCATCTGTCCATTAGTGTATGTCTTTCAAGAATTTATCTGTACAGTTTCCCTATCTACTTATCCATTCCTAGTTTTCTGTGCATTTTTATTTATTTATTTTTATTTTTTAAATTTATTAAGGTATTATATGTGTACATCCCTATCTACTTATCCATTCCTAGTTTTCTGTGCATTTTTATTTTTTATTATTTTTTTCTTTTTTCTTTTTTTCTTTATTTTCTGTGTATTTTTAATTACATATTTACATGTAGTTGTTATATTGCACATATCACATTTTTATTTATTGTATGTATTGAACATAGATAAATATTAACATATTATCAGTATAACTATTGGCTAATATTTCATTGGCTACTCCCTGGTTTATTATTTACTCATTTCTTCATTGATGAATATTAGGAATTTCCAATTTTTTCATTTTACAAACTTATGAAAATTCTTGTATATGCTTCTTTGTATACATGTGTTAGTATTTTCTGGGGGGTAGCTGATGAAAAAAGCTTGGTTGTGTTAAAACACATGCATATTTTGAATTTTAATAAGGTTGGCTGAATTGCCTTTATGGAGTAAGTACTGTCATCACAGTATGGAGATAGCATTCCTCATACTGTGTTTCCTGTTTTTTGTTTTTTTTGTTTTTAATTGAATAGGTCAAAGTAATTGCAATTCATCTTAACTTGGTTTTCTTTGATTGTTTCTGAAGTTGAATATCCTCCTATATGTTTGGCACTTTATATATTCTTTGACTTGCTTGTTGATAGCATTTTCTTATTTTTCTCTTTTGATATTTGTTGATTTTGAAATAATTGGTAGGAGTTGTTTTTGTATTCTGGATGTTTTCATATCATCTACCATATATTTTGGAAACATTTTCAGCCAGTCTTGCTTCTCTTGTATGTGTGGTATCTTTTGCTGTATATTTATTAGACTGTCTGATTTAGTCAAGTTATTAACATTACATTTTAGACTTTTGGTTTTAGTCTCTTAAACTTTTTATAGTTTTATTAGAACTATACATGTAAATACATTATTTGTAATGTTTAGTTAATTTTAAATTGAAGAAAATATGCAGCTGATGGTGGCTTAAGTAAGTGAGCACCATTGGCTGTTTTCCTCGAACAGAAGTCTGAAGATTTGGAGCTATTTGTAGCAGTTACCTTGTTCTGTCTCTTATGGTTATGAGGTGGCTGCCATGTTTTTAGGCAACACAGCTTCATTTGAAGCAGGAAAAGGGGGAAAAGGGACGAAACTTTTATTAGGAAAGCAAAACCAGTTTCAGAAGCCCTGCAGTTGACTTCTTATATTTCATTGGCACCCCTAACTGCAAGGCATCTGGGTAAGCTTTTCTCCCTCTCCCCTCCCCTTCTCTCTCTCTCTTTTTTCTAATTATAAGAGAACATTTATTTAGAAAGTTACAAAGATAGAAGAAGTGAGCCAGTTGGGTAGGCTCACTTGTGTAGGCTCAGGAAACAAGCAACAGAAGCAAAAGAAGGCCCCTTGGAGCTTAGGAGAGGGAAAGGCAGAGGTGTAATCTGACTGGGGAGGAAAAGAAAGGGGGATGGGAAAGGCACGGGTGTATTCCGATAAAGATGGGCAAGGAAGGAAATTATAGGAAATAGTGTTTGGTTTTGCCATAATGTACAAATTTAATTTATGTAGATGCTGAGAAGACATTATTGATTGAAATTAAATACTACTTTTAGTTTCTAAATATTTTATGTGTTACAATCATTTTAGGATTCCAGTTCAGTTGTAGAATGGACTCAGGCCCCCAAAGAAAGAGCTCATCGAGGACCAGAACATGTGAACAGTTACGAAGCAGAGTGGGACATGGTTAATACAGTTTCTTTTAAAAAGAAGCCACATACCAATGGAGGTATGAATTAAATCTTTTGAAATCTTAAACTGATTTGCTGCAATATTATATAAACAAAAGTACAAAGAAAGTTCTTTTATGTTCCTCAGTCAGAGAAGAAGGATGCTTTGGTGCTTTAATACAGATAACTTATATTTTAGTTATATTCCCTTTTCATCACTTTTGTGCTTTGTTTTGTTTTGTTGGTTGTGACTTCATAAAAAAAGGTTTTAAAAATACTTTTTCTGTTTTGTAGTTATTAATGGCAAAAAATAGAAGCACTTTAGAAAATGCTTTGACTGTCTCTCATGCATATTTTTTTAAATCTAGTAGAATTTTTAAAAAAGAAAGTTATTTTATCCCATAGCACCAGGGGGAGATGGAGTTTAGCACTAACCATCCTATCCTAATGTCAGTGTTTCCTGAGAATTTAACAGCTCATTGCAGACCCCCTTTATACAGGTTCAGTGATTATTCTCACACACACACACACACACACACACACACACACACACTAGAGATCTGGTGCATGACATTTGGGCACTGGGGTGGGGGGTCCCTCAGCCCAGCATGCTCCCTCTTGCAGTCCAGGACCCCCACCACTGCTGCTGTATTCGCCAGCTGTGAGCCCGGCTTCTGCTTGATCTGTGCTCCCCCTGTGGGGGCACACTGACCATCAGGGGGCAGCTCCTGCATTGAGTATCTGCTCCCAGGTGCTCAATGTGACTGGTCATTTCACCTTTTCGTCAATTTGAATATTAGCCTTTTATTATATAGGATTTAAATCTGTGTTTGTTATGTGGTAATTATCTTCATATAAATAACAAAGAGCCAAGCCAACAGCCTGATAGGCTATAGCTTATCTGTGATATGGCCAGGTTATTTGTGGATTGATCACTTTTATTTTTTTTTTAATATATATATTTTATTGATATTTTACAGAGAGGAAGGGAGAGAGATAGAAAGCTAGAAACATCGATGAGAGAGAAACATCGACCAGCTGCCTCTTGCACACCCCCTACTGGGGGTGTGCCCACAACCAATGTACATGCCCTTGACCGGAATCGAACCTGGGACTTTTCAGTCCGCAGACCGACGCTCTACCACTGAGCCAAACCGGTTTCGGCGGATTGATCACTTTTATTTTATTTTATTTTAAAAATATATTTTATTGATTTCTTACAGAGAGGAAGAGAGAGGGATAGAGAGTGAGAAACATTGATGAGAGAGAATCATCAATCAGCTGCCTCTTGCACACCCCCTCCTGGGCATGTGCCCGCAACCAATGTACATGCCCTTGACTGGAATTGAACCCGAGACCTTTCAGTCCGCAGACCGACGCTCTATCCATGAGCCAAACCGGTCTTGGCGGATTGATCACTTTTAAAAATATTAAACACTTGTATGGAGTTAAAATGTTTTTTTTTCCTATTGATTCCTCTATGTTTTATAAGTAAAAGTATATTTTATCTCTTAATGATTTTGGTTTGGCTATAGGAATTTATCCATGTTTACCAGAATTTATTAGGATATCTGTTGCTACATTTATATAGCATTATTACTAAGTAAAATCGACTTTAATATATGGCCTGGGAATTATTTTAATATATTAGAGGTCTGATGCACGAAAGTTGTGCAAGAGCAGGCCTTCCTTGCCCTGGCTGCTGGCACCGCTTCCCTCTGGCACCTGGGGCGCAGGCTTCCCGTGCAGCCCCCGGCCTTATCCGGAAGGATATCCGTTCTAATTAGCATATCATGCTTTTATTATTATAGGTTATTATAGATAGTAGGTACATTTTGAACTGTATCATTTCTTGAAAACAGTGGCAATTAAAAAATATAGTAATTCACAAGATATTGACAGTTAGTTTATGCATGTGTGTGCCTCTCCTATTTATTTTTTATTTATTTAATAACTTATTGGAATTCTCTTTCTATCAAAAGAGAACCAGAGCAATATGAAGTGTTAAGGAAAGATAAAACCACAGGAGTTTAGTATATTTGGTATGTGAGGGATTTTTAACTTCTCTAGATTAGATATTTAGGAGTGGTTATATGAATTGCTATCTTGTTGTTGTTGTTGCCTAATATTGTTAAACCCTTGCTAAATGGAAAATGTCAGGTTGCAGGAATGAGCAAAATTAGTTTTCAGAATTTCATAGAAGAAAGAAGCATTATGTGGATGAGAATAGTATAATCTGACAATAAAGATCTTTTTATTTATTTATTTTAGATAGAGAGGAAGAGGGGAGAGAGAGAGAGAGAAACATGATGTGAAAGAAACATTGATCAGTTGTCCCCCACTACTTGCCCCAACCTGGGATCGAACTCACAACCTAGGTATGTGCCAGGACTTGGAATTGAACCCACAATGTTTTGGTGTACAGGACGACACTCCAACCAATTGAGCCACTGGCCAGGGCTAAAGATAGTTTTTAGAATAATGATTTTCAACTTTGCACATTGAAATTATTTGGTAAGATTAGGCTTTTAAAAAAATAATGTCTGGATTTTATTCAGCAAAATAAACCATATTACAATGGACATCTATACTTTTCAAGATAGAGCCTGGACATCTATACTTTTCAATCTCCTATGGATATTTTTTCCATTGATCTTTTAGAGAGAGTGAAAGAGAGGAAGGGAGGTGTGGGGAAGAGAGACAGAGAGAAACATTGATATAAGAGAGACACATCAATTGGTTGCCTCCCGCACCTGCCATGACTGGGGCCGGGTTTTGAACCTGCAATGGAGGTACATGCCTTGACAAGGAATTGAATCCAAGACCCTTCCATCTGAGGACTGATACTCTAACCACTGAGAAAACTGGCCAGGGCCATTTTTATATTTTAAAAAATACATATTTTTTCAAATATTTTTACTCTTGTTGGTGATTCACAAAGGAACTTGGGACAAAACAAATCTTTAAAAAATTTGACTATCAAAGATTTAACTATATTTCTTTAGAATTTCTACTGCTAAATATTTGCTTTTATATACTAGATAAATGTTCTAAAAATATATATTTTTCAGAACAACAGACTGCCATGATGCTCTGCAAACCCATCTAAAATGTCATGTTCTTGGTGTTAATTCTCTTTAAGACATGGATACTTAATGAGCTCTTTTGTTTTATTTTTCTGCATTATGGCCAGTTTTCTTATGTCAGTGTTTGGAGATGTTTTTATACATATTTGGTAACATAGTAAGTTCATCAGTACCAATTAGTTTTATTATCTTTCTGTAAAGAAAAAGAAGAAAATTTTGAGCTAACTCTTGGTTTCTGTTTCTTTGTAATCTATTTCTGGATAGTTATTGATGATAGATTAAATTGTTGACCTGTCCTAGTTATTGATTTATTCAACACATCTTTGAGTACTTGTTACGTGGTAGTCAACTCTTCTAGGAGCTGGGGATATAGCTGTGATAAAATAGGGTTCCTAATCTCATGAAGCTATATTCTAGTAAAGGGATTTCTAGAATTGACTTGTAATGTTTATCTCATCACTTGTCAGCATTTTAACTGAGAAAATGTGTGTGGCATTTTCTGTTTTATTTAATACTAGAGGACTAGTGCACTAATTCGTGCACTAGTGGGGTCCCTTGGCCTGGCCTGTGGGATCGGGCTGAAACTGGCTCTCCGACATTCCCTAAAGGGTCCCCAAGGTTGGCTAGCTGGGGAAGGACCACGAGAGGGCTCCTGGGCATGTCTGGCCCTTCTCGCTCAGTCCTAATCTGCTGGACCCCAGCAGCAAGCTAACCTACCTGTTGGAGCCTCTGCCTCCTTGTGGTCAGTGCACGTCATAGCGAGTGGTTGAGCAGCCTTAGCATATCATTAACATATTGTGCTTTGATTGGTTGAACAGACTGGACACTTAGCATATTAGGCTTTTATTATATAGGACTAGAGGCCCAGTGCATGAAATTCGTGCACTGGAGGGGGGTTGTCCCTCAGCCCAGCCTGCACCCTCTTCAATCTGGGACCCCTAACTTAAGAATTTTATTTAAATAATTGTTTATATCCAGTTTTCCATTGCTTTTTTGCTGTGAGGGGTCCCTGTGGGATTGGGCCTAAATTGGCAGTTGGACATCCCTCTCATAATCTGGGACTGCTGGCTCCTAACCGCTCATTGCCTAGCTGCCTGATTGCCCCTAACCACTCTGCCTGATAGCCCCCAACCTCTCCCCTGATGGCATGATTGACACCTAACTGCTCCCCTGCCAGCCTGATCACCCCTAGCTGCCCTCCCCTGCAGGCCTAGTCACTCCCAAGTGCCCTCTCCTGCAAACCTGATCCCCCCCAACTGCCATCTCCTGCAGGCCTAGTCAACCCCAACTGCTCTTTCCTGCTGGCATTCTTGTGATGATGTGGGGGGTGGCCATCTTGTGACAATGGGGTGGCAATCTTGTGATGGTCAATTTGCATATTACCTCTTTCTTATATAGTATGTAATGTCTGTCTCTTCCTTTAATGAAGGAAAAAAACCTGTAAAATTTTTAGTTTTGGATATGCACAAACTCCTGATGATTCATATAATCTGTATATATTATTTAATATTCTCCACATGATTTTCTTACATTAATTTGGGTTAAATACTTTTTGTGTAACTTAAGAATTTCATTTAAATAATTCTTTATATTTAGTTTTCCATTGCTCTTTTGCTGTGAAAATATTTTTGTTCTTTGCAGATAATATAATAATAGGTAGTCTAAGTGTATATTCACACTTAAATCATTCAGGAAGAGATTGGAATTGTAGAATTGTTCTCACTTTGATATTACCTTGTAGTAATGTTATAAGCTCTATAATAGAAATTCTAGTAAAACATGTTATATAGCATCCAAGTGGGCACATGTCACTTAATCTAGTGCCAGTCTTAGATATGAGTTCATCATTCGAACTGGTGTGTTACTTGAGCCTTTCTGGGCTTCCTTTGAAATGATACTTGCTAAAGTGCCCATGAAATAGGAATGGTGCCTGCATTCCTTGCAGGTAGCAGTTTCTGTAAGCTGTGGATTTCTTTGTGTCAATGTAGGAGATCTTTTTGAAGTTGATTTAACTATTGTGTTCCTGATTGTATAAGAAGGGTGATAGACATGCAGGTCAACAGCAATAGATCTACACTTTGATCAAGTCCTATAAGCTAAATCATCTATGCAGTTTATCCTTGTACAATTGATGGTGTGGGATGGAATTAATGAAGAGCTTGAATAACAGTATGACACTTTTTAGGAAAGAACATTAGGGACAATGTTTTTAAAAATTTTAGGAACATGACATGCTTATGTCTGAGTTAACATGTTAAAATAAAAGATTTGAAATTATAACTAGATTAGAAACTAATTTTGTACTTTAATGAGAAGAAACATTTTTCATTGTTCTTTAAATTTTTATTTAAATGGATAATCTTTAAGTTGCTTGTTATCAATTATGATATTGTTCACAAACCTAGGATTTAAAGCTTCTATAAATAGCCCACAAACTCAGAACATGTTTTATTTTACATAACTATAGTTTGATTTGAAATGAGGTATTAATTTAGTATTAGATTGACTTAGCAGGAAGATTAAATATATTAATTCTCTTGGAAGCATTCACAACTTAAGTTATATTTTCACCCTTAATTCCCCACTGTTCTTTGGGTTTTTGCACCCCCCCCCCCAAATAATAGTCTGGCTATTCACCCCAGTATTTTTTATTTTTTTATTTTATTTTTTATTGATATTTTACAGAGAGGAAGGGAGAGAGATAGAGAGCTAGAAACGTTGATGAGAGAGAAACATCGACCAGCTGCCTCTTGCACACCCCCTACCGGGGATGTGCCTGCAATCAATGTACATGCCCTTGACTGGAATTGAACCCGGGACCCTTCAGTCTGCAGACCAACGCTCTACCACTGAGCCAAACAGGTTTTGGCCCAGTATTTTTTTTATACTGGTATACTTATCTTCATTCAGTGTAGTCTAGTAAAAATAATTTCAACAGAAGTGATGGGAATAAAGGTTTGTTTTTGTTTTAAATGATTGTCCAAGAGCACCATCATTCATATTTGGGGGAGTGGAAAATATTAACATTTATTGAGTATTTGCTACATACTTTGCACTGTACCTAATTAGTCGACAAGTATTATCTCTTTTAATTCTTAGAATAACATTGTGAGGTAAGTATAATTCTCTCCATTTTACAGATGATGAAATAGGTTCAGAAAGATTCAGTTATTTGCTCCAAATCATTCGCTTAGTGAGATGGTGGTATTGTAATTTGAATCAGCCAGCCTGCTTCCAGAGTCATGTTCATTTTGGGCAAAGCTTGTATTTAAATGGGGATAACCTTTTTTTTTAATTTGCGTGCAATAGGATAATTATTTTAAAGATTATTTTTTAAAGAAAATATATGCTGCCATTTTTAATACAGGTGGGAGCCATAGTGATATGAATGGTATAGTCATTCCCTAGGTCAACAGATTTCTCTTAGGCCACCATGAACAGCATTGTCAGTACCTTTTAAAAAGGTGAACAAAAATATTTTGCCCCACTCTCTTGTTTTTAAGATACTCCAAGTCAAAGAAATGGGAAAAGCAAATGGTCATTCCTGTTCAGTTTGACAGACCTGAAATCAATCAAGCAAAACAAAGAGGGTATGGGCTGGTCGTATTTGGTATTCTGTCTAAAGGATGACGTCGTTCTCCCTGCTCTGCACTTTCATCAAGGTGATAGCAAACTACTGATTGACTCTCTTGAAAAATATGTGGTATTGTGTGAGTAAGTATCAATTATTTTCTACTTATTGAAATTGGATTGTTGTATTGGACTCAAGGCAAACTATTTTCACTTGACAGTGGGTATCAGCGACCTATGTGTGTACCAGGGCACAAGCAGCTTTTTATTTTCCTATTTATTTGAATAACATTTTCTGTTTGGATCTGCAACCTATTATCATGTCACTGTTTTAAAGAAAAGAGTGGTCTGATATTTTTACACTTTTAAGTGAAGATGCATCAGTAGCTTGTGGATTATATAATTACCAAATTTACCTTTTATTATGTAGTGTTTTTTTTTTTTTTTTTTTAAGGTATGTAGAGTTTTATTTGTAATATTGCAAATTTAAGTTAGGCAAGTCTAAGCCTTTATAAAATTACTAGAGGCTCTGTTCAGGAAATTTGTGCAGTGGGGTTGGGTTTCCCCTCAGCCTGGCCTGCGTCCTCTCACAGTCCGTCACCCCTCGGAGGATGTCTGCCTACCAGCTTAGGCTTGCTCCCTGCTGGCAAGCGGACATTCCCCAAGGGGTCCTTAGCGCTGCCATGGAGGCAGGAGAGGCTCTGCCACCACCGCTGCGCTTGCCAGCTATGAGCTCGGCTTCTGGCTAAGTGACTCTTCCAGTGGGAGCACACTGACCACCTGGGGGAAGTTCCTGCCTTGAGTGGGATAAAGCGGAAACTGGTTTTCTGACATCCCCGCGGGGTCCCGGATTGCGAGAGGGAGCAGGCCAGGCATGATCAGGGGGGTTAGGGTGGGACCAAAGGAGGGCTGGGCTCCAAGGCATGTCCGGTCTCAGTCTCAATTGGCTGGACCCCAGCAACAAGCTAACCTACCTGTTGGAGCATCTGCCCCCTGGTGGTCAGTGCACATGAGAGACTGGTTGACCGGTCAACTGCCCCCTGGTGGTCAGTGCATGTCATAGCCAGTGGTTGATTGGCCTTAGCATATCAGTAGCATATTACGCTTTGATTGGTTGACTGGATGACCAGACTCTTAGCAGCATATTAGGCTTTTATTATATAGGATTATAATCATTTTTAAAAAATCTTATATTTTATATTTACTCACCTATGTGCCTTTGTACACACACACACACACACACACACACACATATATATATATATATATTTTGCTGTCACTCTCATCAAATATATTTTGGGTATCAATTATGTTCTGAGCACTGTGCTAGTTGTTTGATATTTAGTAGAGAATAAAACAGGCACATTTCTTGATCTCTGAGAATTTATGGTCTCATTAAGGATGACGACCAATAAGTGGTAATAAAATCAAGAACTAAGATGAAGGATGTATGTACAAGGTGTTTTGGGAGCTCCCAGAAAGAGAGGAAGGGTACCTCATTCAGATTGCAGGTTGGGTAGGGCTCAAGAATACTTTCTGAGGAAGCGACATCTAAGACCTGACGAGTGAACATTAGCATGAAAGGGAAAGTCGATTTAAAAATAGAGATATTTTAGATAGAGAAAGGATGTAAAGCATGATGTAATCACAGAACAGAAGTAATTCAATATCACAGGTCTGCATAGTGGGTAAAGGGAGGTTACAAAATATAAAGATGAGGCCAAAGAGCTGGGTAAAGGCCAAAGCATGAAAGATCTTATAAATCATGTTAGCAAGTTGTTTTAGTCATCTAGATGAAATTACAGTGGCATGAAATGGGAGAGTGACAGGGAAGATACAATTATTAGAGTTCGTGATTGATTTTAGATATGTGGATGTGAGAAGGGAGAAGTTGCGATTTTCAGCTTGGGGAACTGTAGGGATGATTTTTAACTTAATGAATGATGTCCTCACTTTAGAATAGAAAATAGAAAACTGTCCTTTTTTTAAAAAATCATGTCTAAATTTAGTTGATATAAAGCTAAGATGACCCATATTTGGATGATACTGTGTATTTTCTGGAATGAAAATTTCCCCCCTATCATGTTGATCATTCCTGGCTGGCATTAGATATGCTGATCATTACTAGTAACTATAAGAAAGTCAGGCCTGGTTGGTAGTGTTTGGATCTGGATCTTCAAGTGAAAGGCTGTGACTAGGCTACCATACAGGAGATTAAGTAGATTTCAGGTGAAGCATTGTCATGATTGGGGCAGAAGGTCTGGCCATCTGAATAGCACATGTTAAACACTTGGGTTTTACTTTTGAGCAAGCAAGCTCATTAATCAGTGTTGTGATGTAACACTCACAAAATAGCTCATTAGATCTGGGACTTGATTAAAGCATAGTACCAAGGATGAAGTGGTAGAACCTCTCTACTGGTGAGTTCATACTTTGGAGAACTGGGCTTAATTTTAAATGTGTTAGACTATACTACATGGAAAAGATGACGTGTAATAAAAGGGATAAAAATAGTATCATGAAAAACATTAACTTGAAGAAGAGGAATTTTGATGTAACATTAAATAAAATACAGACTTCTTACTATGGTCAAAGAGGACATGCCTATCTTAGCTCTGTTTATCTCTCTCTTTTTTTTAAAAAAAAATATTTTTATTGATATTTTTTACAGAGAGGAAAGGAGAGAGATAGAGAGCCAGAAACGTCGATGAGAGAGAAACATCGACCAGCTGCCTCTACCGGGGATGTGCCCGCAACCAATGTACATGCCCTTGACCGGAATCGAACCTGGGACCTTTCAGTCCGCAGACCGACGCTCTACCACTGAGCCAAACCGGTTTCGGCTCTGTTTATCTCTTAAACCTTCTCTCTCACTGTTCTCTTCTGTAGTCTAGCCACATGATTTTCTTTCAGGTCCTAAAACACCCTACATGCCTTCTTGTCTTAGGGTCTCCATATGTATCCTATTTTGTGTGGGATATATTTTTTTCCTTTCTAATCCTCATGATATTAGTTTAATGGCATTTCCTCAGAAGAGCTTCTCTGGATTCCTGTCTCCCAGATAATGTAGGTTCCCATGTCCATTCCTTTTCACTGTCTCATTCTCTTGTTTGCTTCATTCATGGACCTTAACAGAATAAAATAATTTTGTCTAATTTTTAATGTTCTGTTCTAGAATGTAAGCCCCTATAGATAGGCAGGGATTACTTATATCTTGTTTGTATTGTCTCCTGAGTTCCTAGCCACAAGGCATAGCATATATTGCATAATTAATCTTAGTTGAATGAATAAATGGTATGATACTTTTACTTTTATAAGTAATGTTGAAAGGGATATTAAAAGAAATAAATTGTACATTTGCTTTGTATGACTCCAAAGAGAAAATAGAAGGAAACAGATTTTAGCTTAAGATGTAGAGCGTTTTCTATCCTGGATGGGAAACGGATGTCCTCAGCAATCTGTCTATAATAATAAAAGCATAATATGCTAATTAGACTGGGTAGATGAATGACTCTCTGGATGTCATTCTGGACAAAGCCACGGGGGCCAAGGCAGAGGTGGTTAAGGGTGATCAGGCAGGCAGGCAGGCAGGCAGGCAAGTGATTAGGGATGATCAGGCAGACAGGCGAGTGGTTAGGGGTGATGAGGCAGACAGGCAGAGTGGTTAGGGGCAATCAGGCAGGCAGGCAGGTGAGCAGTTATGAGCCAGTGGTCCTGGATTGTGAGAGGGTGCAGGCCTGGCTGAGGGACTGCCCTGCCCCCCTCCAAGCACGAATTTCGTGCACTGGGCCTCTAGTCACATTATTAGGGCATGTGTAGCTTGAATGTGTGCTGGTGATATTTTAATGAGGGCTGTAAGTGAACTGTTGTTTTCTTTCCTGCATTTGTAAATTACTGAGTAGTAAATATAAGAATCAGACAGTGCTGATAAAAATATCACCATTATCAGTGAAGCTTAGATATGCAGCATCATAATAATCCACCCAAATTAGGTTTGAAGGCACCCAGTTTTTGTCATTTTTAGATAACTACAGGTCTCCCTCAGGACAGATCACTTATGATGTGATGAGAACAGACTAGAAACTGCTTTCTTTGTTGGCAGGCTGATCCAGGAACAGGAGAGAGCCGGGATGGGATTATGCCAAACATGAACCTTGTTCTTTCCTGATTTCAGCAATCAGTTGTGTCCCTGTGAAGGAGAATTTCTTTAGAACAAGTTCTTACTTCCGTTTGGAAACATGAAACCAAGGGAACGGTGTTGTTCTTTCTCCCTCTATTTTTTTTTTTTTTTTTTTTTAGGAACTGGGTCAAGTGCTGGAAAGAGCAATAATCAAAAAAGATATGGACCACTGCCTTCATGGAATTTGTATTATTGTGGAAATGTAGCAATATTCTGGAATGCCAATACTAACAATATACCACTTGTCTTTTGGCTGATGTTCTTTAATTTTTTTTTTTTTAGGGGCAACTAAGTCTTAAATTTCTTATATTTTTCCTCCTAGAGCTCTCCCCAACCCCTCATCATGGAACATTGGCTATAAAAAATGAAATCATTCCTTTTTACAAAGTAACTGTGGTCGTTTGTTCATTAGGCAATCATTTCTTCTTCCCATCTACAGTTTACTGACTACAGTTTTAGATCTGTAGCCGTACTGATCTGAGTCCAGATAGTTGAAGGTTGTATATTTGTTCCTCTTCTACACGCATAACCAGAGTTTTGACTTTAATGACCAATTTTTATTTGGATTTTAAAGAGATAATTTGACTTAATTATTGTTAGAAACAAAATAATAACCACTGCACCAGCAGCACTGTGGTAGGAAAAAGTATGTTTCTATGTTAGTTTCTTGTTCTGGTGCTACATTTAAAAGTTGACCTATTATTTGAAAATACTATGCGAGAACATTAAAAATTTTTTCTACTGCAAATTACTCAACTTCAGCTACTTTTAAAAAGCCAAAGGGCTTATTAAGCTCCTATTGGCTCTGAAGATTGAGCGCTGTTTCTGAGTATGTAAGAATAAGATCCTGTTTTGGATTTCATATTCCCCTTAGCATTGCTGTTGCATTCTGTTATGTTAGAACTGAGAAGAGATAACTGATATTAAAGTTCTTATCTCAAACATTTATAATAAACTATAAATAGATAGTAGCAAAATAACACATTTAATTTTTATTTTAAACACAAAAGTTGTGGATACATCACAGTTGACTTACTGAGTTATCAAACTTATTTGAATAGAAAAAAGTGGATAATTCATCTGATTACCTGAAATTAGATGTCTGCTTGGAATGTATTTTATTTGTTCGGTAGCTCTGCAGAAATACAAAGAAAAACTTGTGTCCAGAGCTTAATAAGTAAGAAGTAAAATATATTATTGCCTGAACTGTACATTATATAACCTTGTTAAATATGTTTGTGTGTGTTAATAATTACGGTAAGCATAATTAATGATCTTTAACAGATAATCTTCCCATTTATATTTTTTAATAGGCTTTACTGATTTCAGAGAGAGGAAGGAAGAGGGGGAGAGAGATAGAAACATCAGTGATGGCAATCATTGATTGGCTGCCTACTGCATGTCCCTTAATGGGGATCGAGCCTGCAACTCAGGCATGTGCCCTAACTAGGAATTGAACCGTGACCTCCTGGTTCATTGGTCGATGCTCAACTATGTAGCAACATCAGCCAGGCTGTATCTTATATTTTTAACATCTTATATGTAATACTACCAAGCTATGGAATGAAATTGGAAACCATTTCAAAATCGGACATTTTTCTAGAGTGTATAATAGTATATATATTGGTGAATCCAAGAATGTGTTTTGTCTTACTTTAGTTTTGATGATATAAAGGAAGCTATATTTTTAAGGTTTTCTGCTATAATTCTAAACCAGAATTTGGATTCATTACAATGTAGTCCTGCTGGTTTTACTTAGAAGAAAAATATACTTCTACCCTTTTATATTTGCTAATTTAATATTTCATGTAGTTTTGAAAATCAAAGTAGTTCTAAATACTTGTTAATATTATATTAATGGGAAACAATTCTAAAACTAGACATTTAAGTTTTTCATTGTTGTTAAAGAAAAGTAACTGCACTACACTAGAGTTATTCAAGTAGTAATTGATGCATTGTGCTAGCATTTTCAACACATCCCTTCTTTTTATTACAGAGCTCCACAGGATAAAAGAATACTTCTTGTGAATTGTCCGAATAAGAGTCTTTCACAGTCTTTTGAAAATCTTCTTGATGAACCAACATATGGTTTAATACAAGTAGGTTTCTTAAATCTGTCTGTATTATTAATCTGTTAATCTATCTCCATTATTTTACATACCCCCTACCTCTCAACTTTCTTAGTTACACAGAATGAGGCAAATATCTCTTTGTAAACTTTATGAAACTGTTCGCTGTAATTTTATAGAAATAATAGTATGTTTTATATTGTTAGAAGCCTCTTTGGTTCTACTCTCAAAGCATTTTTCCCCTTTATCATAATACTGAAATAGCTTTCATTGATTAGGTGAAATATCATTGTGTGAGCTATTTTGAATTCATTAATGACAAACTTAGACAAAGATTTAGTTTGAATTTTTATTTTCTATTTAAGTAGGTTCTAATTCCTCTTAAAATATTTGAATATATTCTTGCATTTGGCTAAAAATGCACTTGACACAATAAAGTTAGTTTATTTTTCACTCAGATTTATATGTAAACTAATGGAATGTTTGTTTGTTCATTTACTCACTCAGCAAATGTTTGAGTGCTTAATCTGTCCCGAATATTCTCTTGTTTTTTTTAAATTTAATTTTTAAATTGATTTTAGAAAGAGAAGGGGGGAGGGAGAGAATATGCAACATCAATTTGTTGTTACATTTATTTGTGCATTTATCATTTAATTTTTATATGTGCTCTGGCTGGGGATCAAATCTACAACCTTGGTGTATAGGGAAGATGCTCTAACCAACTGAGCTATCAGGCCAGGGCTTTTCTTGGTTCTGAAGTTAAACAAGGTAAGTAAGGAAGACGAGAGCTAACCACTAATTAAAATAAAAAGTGAGGGTCCTGGCCGGGCGGCATAGTTGATTGTAATGTCGTCTTGTACATCAAAAGGTTGCAGATTTGATTTTCAGGGCATATACCTAGGTCGTGGGTTTGATCTCTGGCTGGGGAGGGTATGGGGAGTCAACCAACCAATGTTTCTCACATCAATGTTTCTCTTTTTCTTTTCCATATCCTCTCTAAAAGTCAATTAAAACATATCCTCAGGTGAGGATTAAAAAAAAAAGTGAGGGAATGTATTTTCTTATTGTGATTAAATAATCAATAAAGATTGACTTTAAAGAAGTAACAGTGTTTGCTAACTATGAGTGATCAGGCACTTTGGGATTTAGAAGTAACCCTAGTAGTAGAAAAACCTTTTGCTGTTTTCAGGCGCAGCACTGCCTAGAACTAATTATTTTTCTTGGCATGATTTACTAACCATATAGTTAGATTAAAATATCAAGCTAATATTTAAGTATTGTGAACTTTTAAACTTAGCTACCAAATATTTTGTGTTAGGCTAGTGTGGTACTGCACGCTTCAAGAAATAATGTTCTTTTATGAAGGCAGGACTGCTAGACAGAAGAAAGCTGTTGTGGGCCACTCACCAATGGAAAGTAAGCACTGCATATGTTTCTGATGTGCAGATTGAATGAAGCCTGCAAATCATTGTTTGCCTGTAATTCAATCAGTAGCATTAATTTCCCATTTAATATACTGTTTTAACCAAATGAAAAGATTGGCTTAGAAAATTAAATTTTTTCTCCTCAGAAAAAATATTTTAAGATAATCTTAGACCACTCTGTTTTAGTGCTGATTTCCCATCACGAGGTATTTTTATTTTTCATTTGAATTAATGCTGACATTTTTCTTTCTACTACATAGAAAATTAAAAAGGATCCTTATACAGCAACCATGGTAGGATTTTCCAAAGTTACAAACTACATTTTTGATAGTTTGAGAGGCAGCGATCCCTCTACACATCAGCGACCACCTTCAGAAATGGCAGATTTTCTTAGTGATGCTATTCCAGGCTTAAAGATAAATCAACAAGAAGAACCGGGATTTGAAGTCATCACAAGAGTAAGTGGAGATTTATATTAATATAGCTCTTATATTTTATCAGGAGGAATGTTTTGAAACATGTATAAATGCTATATAAATAGAAACTCAATTTTAGTTATATCTGTCTCTTTCTCATAATCTTTTCTTGTAACTTTCTGCTAACATGTTTAATAACTAACACTTGTCTTGCCACCAAATTGTTGTTCATTGATTATTATGTATTCTTTCTGTTCACTAATATTGGATCTCTTTTCTTTGGTTACCTCTTCTTTACTGTTGTAATTGTGTTGTTAGTTATTGTTGTTAATCTCTTAACTGCACCTAATTTATAAATTAAACTGTGTCATTGGTATGTAAGTAAAGGAAGAAACAGTATATATGGGGTTCAGTACTATCCACGATTTCAGGCATCCACTGGGATCATGGAAACTGTTTCCTACAGAAAAGGGAGGGAATATTATATACTGGAAACTATGCCAGTGAATTTAGGTATTCAAAATATTTTTAAAAACAAACCCAAATAAAGGTACTAGTAGTACCCTGCAAAGTAATTCTGACATTCATATTTAGTATCATTTAACTTCTCTACATATGAGTCCTTGGAATTGTAACTATTTACAAAATTTTCCTTTCCTACCAATAGCCTCTAAATTTATGGCTCCACCCCCAAGTGTCCCTAAAAGATCTCTTGCCTCTTGGAAATAAAACTTCTGTGCCTGAGAAGCAGATTTTTTCAAAGCTCTAATGACTTCTGGTGGCCCTTTCATAAGCTGCTTTAGCCACGTGTGCCCCTTTTGTATATTCAGTTTCATCTGAAGACTTCAAGACCTCTTTGACCATTCCTAAGTTGAAAGCCTGTTTTGAACCCAGTTTGAGGGCCCCACTTAACACTTGAAGAGCTTGTCTCCTGTGAATAATTCAGCCAACCGGGCAGCTTCGCCTCAGCTTAGTATTATATCCATCTTCTTGTGAACAAATATGTTCTAACTCTTTCTAGTCACTAATCTGAAATTACATACTGTAATAAATTCTGCTCCTCCAACCAATGCCCAACCTTAATACAGTGGGACACTTTTTAAAGGAAGTTTCTTAAATCTTACTAAGGTGTTTTTATGAACATACATAAGGCCACTCCATCCTCTGGGGTTCCTAGTACTTTGATTGCTTTCAGATTAGATCCTGAGGAGAAAGTTAACACCCAAGAAGTCATTCCTTGTATTTGGATTGTTCATGGTGAGAAAAGCCAATGCCATTGTCTGCCTTCCGAAGGTCACTGGATCCCCTAGGAAACTGTGGATGTTTTCTTTTAATTTCTGCCATATGGAAGCCACAAGTATTATAAAGTGACAATCCCATTTGATGTAGCAATTTTGTCCTTAGAGACAGGCATAGATGATGTCTTCAAAAGGCTTCTTGCCATTTCCTGTTTGAACTTTATCCCTCTTTGCAAGCTGCTTTTTCTTACTGGAATGACCTGATTGCTTTTATTTAATATAAATTTCAATTGCTTTTAATAATAATGAACAGGTTGTTTCATCGAGTGCATAGCAGTGAATAAATAGTGACCCTAGAGTATTGCTTATAGTAGTTCTGTTCCAGAGGCATCAGTCAGGACATTATTGCTATAAGGTTTTTATTCTCATGGGAATCTTTTCTTTTTAAAATAAAATGGATTTTGGCCCTGAATTATGGTCAATCTTTACATACCTGCTCAACAACACTTTTGTATTTGTTATAGTGCTAGGCTATATATAGTTAGAGCATTATAAATATCTAAATTGTGGTACTTAATTAAAGGGCTTATATTGTAAATGGCATTTTTAAATTACCAACATCCGTTAATTGAATTAAAAACTGTAGAAAATACCAAGTGGAGCTAATGAATCAGTTCTGAGAGCTACAAAGTTTAGTTGTGAAGAAAAACTAATTTTAGAATATGATTAATGGAATAATACTGTGGTTTTTAAAAAAATAATATAGCATACCAATTATTGTGAAGGGTCTCTTATAGGAATTAACATGTTAACTATTCTGCATTTATGTAATTGAAACCCAAAATAGCAAATGTTTTTCCATCCTGAATTTATAACCCAATTATTTGTATATTTAGTAGGAGGGAAAATGTATGGAATGTCAACCCTTTAGTTCATAAACTAAATGTTGGAAAACAAGGAAAGATATTAAAAATGTTAGAACATTTTTGAGTAGTCCTAATTTAGTTTAATTTTTTTATACTATGATTTCATGTCACTGTTAAAGGTATACTTTTTATTGATTATCTTATTTTAGATTGATTTGGGAGAACGACCTGTTGTTCAAAGGAGAGAGCCAGTATCACTGGAAGAATGGACTAAGAACATTGATTCCGAAGGAAGAATTTTAAATGTAGATAATATGAAGCAGATGATATTTCGAGGGGTAAATACTTTAATATGGATTGTATTTTAAACAGCTTGTGTTCAAGATTTTCTTCATTTTTTGGGGGAGGGGTGAATTCCTTTTTGAGGAATGATGCTTTAAAATTGCTGCAGGACAGAGTTACATCTTGTGATGTCCCTAATGTCAGATAGGATACCAGTAATCCTAGGGAAATATATTTCATTTATCTTGATTTATTTTTGTAATTTATTATGAAATTATAAATTTATTTTTTCTTACTTCAGATGTTATAGGTTATGTGAAGAAGACATGTACACGCCCCAGTAGTAGTTGCGTTATCCAGTAATGATTTGGTTTTGAAAGACTAACCAGCCCACTGTCTGCTATGCAGTCTTGTTGTATATGCTCTGCATTATTTAAACTTTCTGGTAGCTGTTTATATCTTGAGAATGCAGAAGTCAAAAACAAGATAGTATTTACTGAATTGAGCTGTTTTTATGTATAAAACTCTCTCAAATATTAGTCTTTCTGTTTATTTAAATCTGAGTTTTGTGAACTAAAGTACTGCATTCTTTTTTGTGAATGTGTTTAATATGCATGTTTTCTTCAGGGACTCAGCCATGCATTGAGAAAGCAAGCATGGAAATTTCTTCTGGGTTATTTTCCTTGGGACAGTACGAAGGAGGAAAGAACTCAATTACAAAAACAAAAAACGTAAGTAATTGTCTTTTGTATGTTCATCAAAGAAATTATAAAATAGCTCATAATATTTGCTATTTAGGTTAATTACCTTTAATTTTTCTGTGCTCTTGTAACATAAATTGATCTTTCATTTTTTTTTTTTTTGGAAGAGTGTTTCTATTTTTAAATAATCTCTTAGATTTGAAAAGAAACACAGAACAACTTTCCAGGTGCACTCTTATAATCAGTTCATTAGTCTAGATTTTAATGTAAAGCTCATCCCTAATCATTATGTGCATATTCAAACTCTCAAACAATTCTTTTCTTTTCAACTTTTTTTTTGCCAGTTTTCCTAAGACATTTTTTTTTTTTTTAAATATATTTTATTGCTTTTACACAGAGATGAATTGAGAGGGATAGAGAGTTAGAAACGTCGATGAGAGAGATACATCAACCAGCTGCCTCTTGCACAATCCCCACTGGGGATGTGCCCGCAACCAAGGTACGTGCCCTTGACCGGAATCGAACCCGGGACCCTTCGGTCCGCAGGCCGACGCTCTATCCACTGAGCCAAACCGGTTTTCGGCCCTAAGACATTTTTAGATTAACAAGTTTATGCAGTAAACTTGTCACATTTAAAAAGTTTGTAGATTTGTACTTGTAATTACTTAGACACTTTCATGGTTAAATATTTAATGACTGGAATAATTTTAGGTATGATATTAAGGTTTAAGGTAAATGTTTCCTCACAATTATACCTAAATTATTCTAGTAGTTTAAGCAAAATTTATGACATGTATAAGGTTTTTTTATTTTTCCTTTTATAACTAAACATTTCAGTATCATTAATAACTTGCATCTTACTAGCATTATAAATGCTATGATAAATTGTAGAAAAGCTCAATTAAAACTTTTAAATAAAATGTTGAAAGTAAGCTGTTTTTGGTGTAAAATTGTTTTCTATAGTGATGAATACTTCAGGATGAAACTACAGTGGAAATCTGTCAGCGAGGAACAAGAGAAGAGAAATTCGAGGTTAAGAGATTATAGAAGTCTTATTGGTAATTTTTTCTTAATTTTGAAAGTGCACGAGAAAGGTTTACATTAAAATCTTGATTAGATTTAAGAAATGAATATATATGTTATAGAATTGGGACTGAAAAGAAAAGTCGGAATTCAAGAGTACATTAGAGTATGTGCTTATTATTTAAAAAAAATATTTTATTGATTTCATAGAGGAAGGGAGAGGGAGAGAACTATAAAAACATCAGTGATGAGAGAACCATTGATCGACTGCCTCATGTACCCCCCCCCAAAAACAAAAACAAAAAACAACACAAAACACACACACACACACACACACACACACACACACACACACACACACACACACACAAACGGGATTGAGTTGGCAGACCAGGAATCAAACCTTGACCATCTGATTCATAGATTGACGCTCAACTACTGAGCCAAGCCAGCCCGGCAGAGTTTACTATTGGTTTTTCTTCTTCAAATAGCTATATGAAGTTAGTGTATTTATAAATACTGGTATATTACGTATTTTAATTTCAAAATGTGAAATAGTAAAAACAGTACTTAAATTTATTTGTTGAATTAATTGCATTAAGATTATTTTCTTATTTTAAAAACAGTTTATCATGAAAAATTAGAAACTATAGATAAGAAAATAAAAAATTAGAATTAGTTTGTTTGGTTTATATCCCTTCAGATCTCCTCTAAATCTCTGTATAAAAAGCTAGCCACCGTAATGGCCATAACAATTGGTCGCTATGACACCCTCTGTGGCCAGCGAACTGGCTGATCAGGGGGTGGGGCCAGCTGGCCAGCCTTGAGGCCCCTCACTCCTGGCCTGCCCCTGATCAGACTCTTCCACCCCAATCAAGAGTTTGCTGCCCTTCCCCCAGGCCAGCCCTGCCCCTGATCAGCCTGCCCCACCATGATAGGCCTATAGCCCCTCCCCCCAGTCTGGCCCACCCCTGATTGTACCAATAGGGAGCAGGGCTGGCCTGCCTACCTCCTGCAGCCCCTCCCCCCACCCCATCAGGGGCAGGGCGGGCTGGCCAACCACCCATGGCCCCACCCCCAGGCCACTGACCCCGATTTGCACCCTTCACCCCCTTTGGGGGTGGGGCTGGCTGGCCCATTGCCAGTCCTGCCCTTCCCTATTGCAAGTCTTTCCCTATTGCTAGTCCTGCCTTCAATCGCCCTCTAACCCCAATTAGGTATGGGGCCTGCTGAATAATCACCCGAGGCCCCTTCTACCAGCTGGCCCAGCCCTGATCGTGCATGATGGGGCTGGCCAGCCAGCCAACCTCTACCATCTCCTCCTTCCAACAGGCCCAGCCCCCATCCACCACGATTGGTGTCCGGCCAGTTGGACCCTACCTGTGCACAAATTTGTGCACTGGGCCTCTAGTATGAATTTATTTCATTTTTTAATTCATTAAATGACTCCAGATAGATAGTAAATTCTGGTCAATTTTTGCAAATTGAATAACAATCTAAAAAAGAGATGAATGATAGAATTTTGCATTAAGAGAATTAGACTTATTTCCAAACTAGAGGCCCAGTGCATGAAATTCGTGCAGGGGTGGGGGTAGGTCCCCTCAACCCAGCTGCACTCTATCCAATCTGGGACCCCTCAGGGTCATCCCCTTCATAATCCTAAACCACTGGCTTCTAATTGCTTGCCTGCTTGCCCCTAATTCCCCCTCCACCCCCAGCCTGGTTGCCCCTCATGCAGCCTGCTGTTGAGTTGCTGGCCTGGTCGGAGGAGTGTGAGGGTTAATTTGCATATTACCTCTATATTATGTAGGATAGTGAATACTGGGCTATGTGACCCTTACTAGGATGATAAAGGCCATGCTGGAAAAGTTATTGAAGGAATACATAGCTGTAGCTGTACAAGAATTTTTTTTTGAAAATCACAATATTTTAAACATTCCCATATTCATTCAATATTTACTAAGTGCCTATTATATAGTAGACTAGGGGCCCAGTGCATAAAATTTGTGCACTGGGGAGGGTGGGGGTTCCTTAGCCCAGCCTGCCCCCTCTCACATACTGGGAGCCCTCAGGGGATGTCCTACTGATGGCTCAGGCCTGCTTCCCATTGGGATTGGATCTAAGTCGCAGTCTGGCCTCCCTTTTGGGGGTGGCGACCAGGCTGGTCAGGGGAAGGCGCCAGCCTCATCACCCTGCTGCTACAGCCACTGCCAGTCACCGCAGCCGCCAAGGTGTTTTCATCAACACGAACTCCAGACCCTTCACCATGAAAAAAAATGACAACTTTTTTAAAGCATTTTCAAGATGTGTCTTTCATAAGATATGACATTTCTTTATTTTTCTTTTATCCTCACCTGAGGATATGTTTACATTGATTTTTTTTCCCCTTCCCTACTATCCCAGGATCAGCCCCTGCCCAAGCTTAAAGTCTCTGCCCCAGGCTTTAGGCTTGAGAAGGGGGATCCCTTGCACCTCCCATGGCAGGCTCGGCCCCTTCCCAAGCCTAAAGCTTCTGCCTGATGGCCAGCTGGGAGTGACCTGGGTGCTGAGGAGGTTCCAGGTATATATGCAAATTAACAGCCATCTTTGTTAGGTTAATTTGCATACTCTGATTGGCTGTGGTGTAGCAGAGGTATGGTCAGTTTACATATTTCTCTATTGTTAGGTAAGATTCTCTAGGCATTGGGGATTAATCAGGCATTGGGGATTAATCAGGGAACAAAACAAAATTCTTTAAGTAGCTTTTGTTCCTATGGGGAAGAACAGACAGTAAATAAGGTAAGAAGTAACATATGTGTTATGTTAGTGATAAGTGCTAAAATAGAAAAATAAGGCAGGAAAGATGGTTAAGAAGTTTATGTGTTGTGTTGTTTTAACTTGGGTGATCATAGGCAGCTCTTCTTGAAAAGGTGATATTTGAGTGGAAACTCGAAAAGGGGGGATTGGGGAACTATGTAGAAACCTAGGTGAAGGACAACCCAAGCAGAATGAAACATGTGTTAGACTTGTTTCCATCCCAGGGTCTTGGAGTGAGTTGGGTGGAATATAGAAACTGATGAGGTCAGAGAAGAAATATGGATGTGGTAGAAGATAATGTGTTGGATGCTTGAGAAGAGAGGAGAAGTTGTACAATTGTTATATGAATCGAAGAGGGAATGGTAAGAAAGGTTAGTGATGGTGAACGTAAAATGGGATTAGTCGGCATGGTTGTGTTTTTTAGTCTTTTTTTTAGTTACATCAAGTTGGACAGAGAGTTGGATTTTTTTTTTTTTTACCTGAAGTAATAATTGACTTTCTAGAAATAGTTTCTAGAAATACTTCCTTTATAAAATACCCCCCCTCTTTTTTAAAAGTATTCTGCTTGATAGAAATATACAAGAGGAAAAAGTACAGATATTTCATGAGGATACAAATAATTTTACTGTGTTTAAAACACCTGTTAAGTCAGATCATCTATATTGGCATTATTGCTATGTAAATTGTGCTTAAGTTAATAAAAAAAAGTTATGTACCTCTTTTTTATCAACTGTAATATGAGACTGAAATATTTTGACATTTTAAATGAAATTTTACATTTATAGCACTTATTTTTTTAATTTTAAATTTAATTTAATTTATTTTTTAAAATATATTTTATTGATATTTTACAGAGAGGAAGGGAGAGAGATAGAGAGCTAGAAACGTCGATGAGAGAGAAACACCGACTAGGGACCTTTCAGTCCGCAGACCGACGCTCTACCACTGAGCCAGACTGGTTTTGGCCATTTATAGCACTTTTATTGCTATTTCTTATTTCACAATTCTATAGATATATACTTCCTTTATTAAATCTTATGTAGTATATGATAGCAGAAAGCTAGAATATGGATCTAGTACATTCTAAAAGTGTTCTTTCAGAACCTAAATTGGTCATCTTCTATTGTTAGATTTTACTCTGTTATATAATACACTCCCATTTCTTCACAACTTCTAAACAGGATTGGTTATAAAATACATTTATCATTTTGAGTTTAAAAATTTCCAATATCCTGAGGGATTTAGGTTAGGGATATGCTCTTTTTAGTTGTAAAATCTTTCCCAAAATGCATTTAATAGGCTCGTGAATTGAATTGTCAGTATAATTTGGGATACTCTTGTGGTGATGTTTCTAAATCTGTTTTTAAAGTTATGAAATAATTTTCAGCAAAATATGGCTTTTAATTATTTTCAAAAAATTATTTCAAAATTAAAATAAATACTTATATATAGACTGAATAATGGACCTATGAGAATAAGGAAATAATTTGTCCTGAAGATGATTATGGAGCATGACAAAGAAATTGATACTTCTCATAATCAGTGAAGCAAATATGAATGAAACAAATCTCTTTGATTATGCTTGATTGCATAGTAGCTTTCTTCATTACTGTTTTCACATAATATTGCCTAATTACAAACATCATGACTGGCATTTTTTATTGCTAACTAATGTGATTAACTACCTAGTGTTGCTTTTAATTAATGAGAAATATTGTCTATTCAATTAAAAGATTTCTGTGTTTAGATAAATATGGAAAATATTTTAAAATATACTCATGAATAGGCAAGCTAATTTTTGAAAATGATTCCAAAATGCTACTTTATTGCATATGTGAAATGGAATCTGATCAATTATTTTCATTAAGTAAAGGCTTGGCAATAGAGTAAAGTTAATAGCAAGAAAAATAATTCTGTACTTATAACATGTGAGCTTTATAAAAATCTGTTTTTTAAAAGGTTTTCATAGATGTGATTTTCCTCCTCAGAAAAAGATGTTAACAGAACAGATCGAACAAACAAGTTTTATGAAGGCCAAGATAACCCAGGGTTGATTTTGCTTCATGACATTTTGATGACCTACTGTATGTATGATTTTGATTTAGGTAAGTTTTTCTCTTATTTCTAATTTAAAAAGATTTAGAATATTGATCTAATACATTTTAAAAATGTTCTTACAGAACCTAAACTGGTCATCTATTGTTAGATTGTACCCTGTTGTATAAAACCTCCCCATTTCTTCACAAGTATTGAGTTGAGCATTATTTATTTATTTATTTATTTATTTATTTATTATATATTTTATTGATTTTTTACAGAGAGAAAGGGAGAGGAATAGAGAGTTGGAAACATCGATGAGCGAGAAACATCGATCAGCTGCCTCCTGCACACCCCCTACTGGAGATGTGCCTGCAACCAAGGTACATGCCCTTAACTGGAATCGAACCTGGGACTTTTTAGTACTTAGGCCGACGCTATATCCACTGAGCCAAACTGGTTTTGGCGAGTTGAGCATTTTTAATATTGGCATGGCTCAGAGTTGAGTGTCAACCTATGAACCAGGAGATCAGGGTTCCATTCCTGTTCAGGGCATGTGCCTGGGTAGTGGGCTCGATCTCCAGTATGGGACATTCGGGGGGGGCGGGGGTGGTGGTCAATCAATGACTCTCATCATTGATGTTTCTATCTCTCCTCCCTCCCTTTCTGAAATCAATAAAAAATAAAAAAATAAAAAATTTTTAGCCCAAACCGGTTTGGCTCTATGGATAGAGCATCGGCCTGCAGGCTGAAAGGTCGCAGGTTCAATTCCAGTCAAGGGCATGTACCTTGGTTGCGGGCACATCCCCGGTAGGGGGTGTGCAGGAGGCAGCTGGTCGATGTTTCTCTCATTGATGTTTCTAGCTCTCTGTTCTTCTTTTTCTCCCTTCCTCTCTGTAAAAAATCAATAAAATATATTTTTTAAAAACGAATTTTAATTTTCTAACCTGTTAGACATATGTATATAATAGTTCTGTGGCCTAGTTTTTATAGGGATTGTTCTACAGAGCACTGGAAATTTACAAGGCTATGGCTCCCAAATTGTGCCCTGAGGAGCACTGTGTTGTCTTAGCAAACTCTTGGAGACAATGTGGGATATTTAAAAAATTTTAGGGAAATATAGTAACATTTATAGGACACAGCTCTAACTACTCGCTGAAATAGTCCAGGATTTCAAATTAGATCACCACATTACTTCTGATGAGTTATATATACATTTTTAAAAATATTTTTAATTGATTTTTAGAGAGAGGAAGGGAGATAGAAACATTGTTGTGAGAAGGAAACATCAATTGGCTGCCTCCTGCATGTCCCCTACAGGGATGGAGCCTGCCACCCAGGCATGTACTCTTGACTTGGGAATTGAACCAACAGCCTTTCTGTGCATGTGACGATGCCTAACTGAGCCATACCAGCCAGGCCTGAAGTTATATATTTGTTAAGCCATGTTTTTGGCCTTGCTCTAATAAGCAAGTACTGGTAAAAATATATTAGCAACAGGAATGAGGATGGTGGTATCCAGTTGGATTTTAAGGTTTGAGAAGTAGTGTAATGCCCAACAGATGCTAAGTTCATAGGGCATAAATACTTATGCTGTTTGGATCTAAGTACTTAATAAATGGAAATGTTAGTTGTTTCTTTGAGGCGTGGGTACCTTGGAAAAATTTACTGACACATTAAGGGTTCTGTGAAGTGAGAAAGTTTTGGAACCTTTGTTTGATATGTTTTCTCCCTTGTTAAGGAATGTATTGATTTGCTATATTAGACAGGTAGTGCTGATAACTCTGTAGGGCATGTAGAACTTTCTTTTTTTTTATTTTATTTTTTATTTATTTATTTATTTATTTATTTATTTATTTATTTATTTTATTAAGGTGTTATCTGTGTATATAGCTTACCATTACCCCCCCCCCCCGTCCCATAGATGCCCTCCCTCCCCAGAGTTTTATGTCCATTGGTTGTTCTTTTTTTTTTTTTTAAATAAATCTTTATTGTTCATATTATTACAAATGTTCCTCATTCCCCCCACCCCATTGCTCCCCTACACCAAGTTTCCATTCAATTCTCTGCCCTTTCCCCATCCCCCACTGTCCTCATCCATAGGTGCAGTTTATGTTCAGTCTCTTCCCGCCCCACCCCACTCCCCATTTCCCCGAGAATCATCAGTCCACTCCCCTTCCATACCTCTGATTCTATTATATTCACCAGTTAATATTGTTCATCATGATTTTTACTTCCCTTGGTTTTTAGACTCACTTGTTGATAGTTACGTGTTTGTTCATAATTTTTATCTTTATTTTCTTCCTCTTCCTAAAGAACCCCTTTTAGCAATTCATATAATTCTGGCTTGGTAGTGATGAATTCCTTTAGCTTAAATTTATTTGTGAAGCTCTTTATCTGGCCTTCGATTCTTAGTGATAGCTTTGCTGGGTAGAGTATTTTTGGCTGTAGGTTCTTGTTATTCATCACCTTGAATATTTCTTGCCATTCCCGTCTGGCCTGCATGGTTTCTGTTGAGAAATCAGCTGACAGTCGTATGGGTGCCCCTTTATAGGTAACTACCTGCTTTTGTCTTGCTGCTTTTAATATTCTCTCTTTGTCTTTAGCTCTTGGAATTTTAATTATGATGTGTCTTGGTGTGGTTCTTTTTGGATTCCTTTTGTTTGGGGTTCTATGTGCTTCTTGGATGTGTAAGTCTATTTCTTTCCCCAGGTGGGGGAAGTTTTCTGTCACTATTTCTTTCAATATGTTTTCGGTATCTTGCTCTCTGTCATCTTCTGGGATGCCCATAATTCTGATGTTGGTTCTCTTGAAGTTGTCCCAGAGGTTTCTTACATTATCTTCAACTTTCTGGATTCTCTTGTCTTCTTGCTTCTGTGGAGGAGTGTCCTCTGGCTCTTTGTGTTCCAAATCTTGACTTGATTCTTGCAATCTTCCAATCTGTTTTTAGGACTCTGTATAATATTATTTATTTCAGAGATTGTATTCTTTATTTCTAGTTGACCCTTCATTATTTCTTGTTGATCCCTTATCATATCCTCATAGGTCTCATTTATTTTATCGGCCTTTTCTAAGAGACTGTTGAACAACCTTATAAGCGTGGCTTTGAACTCTATATCCAGTCGCTTTTTGTCCTCCATTTCTTTCGTTTGTGATCTGTTTCCTCGTTTCGGCATTTTTGCTGCTTCCCTGAGTTGGTAGGTTGGGAGGATCAGCTGTGTCTATGGCAGGAGACAACCTTATTCCACTAGACTTGGAAACCTGCAAAAGCCTCTCTGAGTTCAGCTTGGATGGGGCAGAGTTTCAGGGTGGAGCCTACAGCCTTGGCTTCCGGTTAGCCCCGCCCTCGGAGGTTCCTGAGTCTCAGTGTACCTCAGTGGCCTTTGGTACTCGCTGCAAGCACCTCTGAGAGAAAGGCGCCCTAGAGCTTTGCCCGCTACCAGACAGTGTAGTCTCTCCCCCAACAAGCCCACAACTGGGGTTCAGAGCAGTTGGAAGTGGGGTTAAGAACAGTCCGGAGCTTATGTCTCCTTCCCGCCAGGGCCATCTCGCGGCCCAAACAACAGTCTGTCCTCTGTGCGCGCAATGTGCACGACTCAGGGGCTCTGCTTTTCGCCGTTCCCCTGAGCTTCTGTTTACAGCCCAGATTCCCTCTGTATGAGGCTGGAGCCCGAGGGTCTTGCCCAGGACTGGGGTTCAGTGCAGTCAGAACTGGGGCTCAGCACAGTCCTGAGCTTTTGAGTCCTTCCCGCTGGGGCAATTCAGCAGCTCAGCGAACAGTCAGTCCTCTGCGCGCAATGTGCGCGACTTTTCGCTGCTCTGCCTTTTCGCCACTCAGCTGAGCTTCCGCCTTACAGCCCAGATTCCCTCTGTATGAGCCTGGGACCCCCGGGGTCTCGCCCAGAACTGGGGTTCAGTGCAGTCGGAGTTGGGGTTCAGCACAGTCGGAGCTTTTATCTCCTTCCTGCTGGGGAACGCCAGCCAGGCACTCAGCCGCCCCTCCTCTCCGGCTCCGTCCTCTCCCCGCGCGCACCGTGCCTCCGTACCTTAGGCTTTTACAGCTCCTCTGGTTTTCCATCTGGTTTTCTCTTTCCTTCTAGTTGTAGAATTTCCAGTCAGTCAACTTTCCTGTAGTTCTGGATAGTGTCCACTCTATATTTTAGTTGTATTTTTTGAAATTGTTGAGTGCGGCTGCAGTTAGGCTTTTACCTCTGCCGCCATCTTGTTGTCAGAACTTTCTTTCTTTTTTATGGTAAGGGACTATGTGCCCTGTAGAGTTATCAGCACTGCTTGTCTAATATAGTTTCAAAAATAGGTTGAAAAGACTGGTACTGGAGACCAGAATTAGGGATTGCATGGGGAAGGGATGCTAAGGGACAGATAACCTAAGAAACCAGTATTTTAAGGGGCAAGTGAACTTGAGCTATTTCTTTAAAGACCAACAAATTCCCTAAGCATCAACCTTTAAGCAATGGGAGGTTTCTGAGTATACTTATCATGAGAGGGATCTCAAGTTGAGGATAGTAGAAATAGATGTTTTCCAGGTTACTTTAGTATACCTAGAAACATCTTTTGGAGAAGGTAATTGGATATTTGGTTAATTTAATCCCAAAAGAACCTTGAATTATGGGTACATTTTATTCACTGTTTGTATCTATGTGAAATCCTTCTGGCTTCTTATATGTATACTAGAGGCCTGGTGCATGAAATTTGTGCACAGGGGTTTGGGGGTAAGGGATGGTGGTATCCCCCAGCCCAGCCTGCACCTTCTCCAATCTGGAGAAATAAAAGGGTTTTTATCATGTAGATTGTCTTGCTACTTCTTTCTACTTACTGGTTAATTAGTCATATTTATTTGGTTCTTGATCAGAAAATTTCAGCCTGAAATACTAGTGGGATTGGGCCTAAACGGGCAGTCGGACATCTCTCTCACAATCCAGGACTGCTGGCTTCCAGCTGCTCGCCTGCCTGCCTTTCTGATTGTCCCTAACCACTTCTGCTTGACAGCCTGATCACCCCCTAACCACTCCTATGCGAGCCTGATTGATGTCTAACTGCTCCCTGCCAGCCTGTTTGCCCCCAACTTCCCTCCTCTGCCGGTCAGGTCACCTAAACTGCCCTCCTCTGCAGGGTTGATCACCCCCAGCTCTCCTCCTTTGCAGGCCTGGTCCCTCCCAACTGCTCTCCCCTGCTGGTCATCTTGTGGTGGCTATCTTGTGTCCACATGGGGGCAGGATATTTGACCACATGGGGGCAGCCATCTTGTGTTGGAGTGATGGTCAATCTGCATATTACTCTTATTATTTAGGATAGAGGCCTGGTGCATGGTGGGGGCCAACTCGTTTGCCCTGAAGGGTATCCCAGATCAGGGTGGGGGTTCCCTTAGGGTGTGGGGTGATCTGGGTGAGGGGTGGCCTGGGCGAGGGGCCTGTGGTGATTTGCAGGCCAGCCACGCCCCCTGGCGACCCAAGCAGAGGCCCTGGTATCTGGAATTTATTTTCTTTCTACAATTGAAACTTTGTAGCCTGGAGCGGAGCCAAGCCTTCTGCTTTCTCTGGGAGCTGCTAGGGCAAGCGGAAAGCTGTGCTTCTTACATTGCCTGGGAAATCCAAGCCTCCCTCCTGCTCTCTGTGGCTGCAGCTATCTTGGTTGGAGTTAATTTGTATACTTGTGCTGATTGGCTGGTGGGTGTGGCTAGTGGGAGTAATGGAAGTATGGTCAATTTGCAAATTATTCTTTTTATTAGATAAGATTAGGGAAAGATGTAAACTCTCTGTGGATCTTTGAGGCATTAGCCCCTTTGGTGACACTAAGTTAAATCACAGATTTCTCTTTAAATTTTCGTCAGTTCTGTCTGCCATACCTATAATGAGCCTCAGATTGGATCATTGAAGACATATCGGTAGAGTGCTTTTCAGGTTATAGAGTGCTGTCATACTTGATTTAGATTTGGATTCTAATAGCCTTTTGAAGACGTGGGAAAATAATGCCTACTTTATGCATAAAACAATAGTGGTTTGGAGAGTGATTCAAGTTGGCACAAGTAGTAAATATTGGACTGGGAGTGGAAGCTCAATTCTTTCAGGCTGGATTTCTTGCCAGTGTACATTCAGCACCCTGGCCCTTTGCCAGTTTGGTTTCTGTTCCCACTGTAGGGAAGGGAATAGGACCATATTCCTAGGGAGCAAGAGGCGTTGCCTTCAATTCTCAGGTAGGAATTTTGAGGTAGGAATTTATTCATAGTCTCAGAAGGAATTCCTGAATGCTCAGATTTTTTTTCAGGGCACAGGCCCAGACCAGCTAATTGCATAAATTGTTCTTTTAGTTTGTTTGTATTAACCCTACATTTCTTTCTGATCAAATACTTAAGTTATCTGAAACATATGCAAGTTTTCCATGAAGAACTCTGGCCTTGTAAGAAGCCCAGGTAGTTTTATAAAGCAGTGGACCAAATTTCTTGCCTTTTACTCATAGCAGAGCAACTTGGTTATAAATAAACTCTTATAGGTGATTCTGTCATATTTGGTTATTTGATTTCTTAGCCCTTAGACTGGGTAGGTATGAAGTTTATTTGTGTTGAATATAATCTTATTAATGGTGAAGAAAGAGACAAAAATGATTAAAAGGAGACAGAAGACAAAAATTATCAAAAGCAGTTAGGAAAACTCAAGGAGGACTGAATTTTAGGTAGTTCAAAGACTCCACACCTGGGGCATATCAGGTATCTGTTTTATAGAATATGTTCATAATGATGATTCTGAATAACCAATAAAAAGTGAAATTATACTGTATACTAGAGGCCCAGTGCATGAAGTTTGTGCACGGGGGTGAGGGTGGGGGGTCCCTCTGCCCAACTTGCACCCTTTCCAATCCAGGAGCCCTTAGGGGATGTCCTACTGATGGCTTAGGCCTGCTCCTTTAAGCCGCAGTCTGGTCTCCCTCTGCAGGAGGCTACTGGGCTGGCTGATCAGGGGAAGGCTCTGTTCCCATCACCCCGCTGCTGCCCCTGCTGGCTGCTGCAGCCGCCAAGATGTTTTCATCAACAGACTCTAGTCCCTTCACCACAAAAAAATGACATCTTTCTTTAGGCATTTTCAAGATGTCTCTTTCATAGCATATGAGTTTTCTTCTTCTTTTTTTAAATACTCACCTGAGGATATGTTTACATTGATTTTTAGAGAGCGTGGGGGGGGGGAGGAGGAGAGGGAAAGGCAGAGAGAAACATCAGTGTGAGAGGGACACTTCGATTGGTTGCCTCCTGCATGAGCCCTGACCTGGGCCTTGGCAAGGGAGGAGCCTTCAACCTAGTTACATGCCCTTGACCAGAATCGAACCCGGACCTTACCTTCAGCAGGCCAAGGCTCTATCCACTGAGCCAAACCGGCTAGGGCAGAATATGACATTTCTTAGCCCCTCCAGCAGCGAACCTTCATTTTTTTCCTCCAGGAGTGAGGTGAAAACCCTAGATCACCTTCTTGGATTCTTTATTACCCAAGTTACCAGGCACACTCTGAATGGTGTACAGGGAGCTTAGCCAATGAGCGGTCAGAAAAGGTGTTTCCTCTGCAGCTCCCGCCCAGAGGTGGGACTGTTGGCGCATGCAGCTGGCAGACCAGGTTCTCTCTGGGTCTGTGCCATCCATGGCTTGCTTCACTGTGTGCGCAGCTTCCTCCTGAGCGGTTGTGATGTTATGGCGTCCTGGCTAATTTGCATATTACCTCCTTTTGTGTGTGTGTGTGTGTGTGTGTGTGTGTGTGTGTGTGTGTATGCACATACATATGAAGTCAGGGATTGTTTTATTTAAAAAAATTTCCAACTCCTAAGAGTACCGTATTTGCCGGCGTATAAGACGATTTTTTGGCCCTTAAAAATACCGTATTTGCCGGCATATAAGAGACTGGGCGTATAAGACGACCCCCTAACATTTCCACAAAAAATACAGAGTTTGTTATATACTCGCCGTATAAGACTACCCCCCACTTGGAGGCATATTTTTCAGGGCCAAAACGTCGTCTTATACGCCAGCAAATACGGTATTTAAAATTTGATACTCTTAAGGGTTAAAGTTCTGTTAACCTTGAAAATTAAGGTAGATGTAAATGAAATGTTTTTTTATCAGTGTGAGAGTATACACTAGGGTAGTAAGGATATCATTTCTCACATGTCTCCACTGAAACAATTGCTATGTAAATAATTTCAGGGAACTACTTCAGAAATGGTAGCATTGCTGATTAAGATGTGCATCAGTCAGCACTAGTGCAGGCTCTGAGTGTCACTGAATGCTAATTTAAACAGCTTTAGTCTTTCTTTAATTAAAGGGAATTGTACATTAATTCTACCCCCGCAACTCATGGCATATCCCAACTAACATCATGTATAAAATAAAATAGATTACAAGCAACTAAAATACAAAGATTAACTACTTGCTTCACTAAGACTAACAGAAGAAATATGGTAGTGATGCTATATGAAAGCTGAAGACTTAAAGGATTAAATTAGCTTTTTAGAAAATTTTATTATACCTTTATAATAAAGCACTCCCAATACACACACACACACACACACACACACACACACACCCAGAAAGGTGCTTTGTAAATTTTTTGAATAGTACACTTTGAAATATTTTTATTATAGACCTCATGCAGTTAGACCCAGTAAAATAAGTACTCTTTAGCACTTTGTTGAATTCAGATCAAATTTCTTTTATGCTTTAATTCGTTTAACCTTTCTATTTGACAATGCTTTTGCTATGTGAGTGCCATGTAGGAAAATTTTGTTGATAACAATTTAATCTTTCTTTCAACCTACTTATTCTTTTTTTTTGAAAGAATTAATTGTATTAGTCAGGGTTTGTCAGAGAAACAACCATTAAGATTATATGTGTTTGTCCTCCCCCCACCCCCGTGTCCTCCTCTCCCCCCACACACACCTGAAAAAGAGAAAAAGAAATCCCACAACTTGCTCTCTGTAAGCTAGAGACCAAGGAAAGCGGGTGGTATTGTTTGAAGGGCTGCGAGCTGTGGGACAGTGGTGTAGATGCGTGAAGGCATGAGACCCAGGAACACAGGGCAGGATGATATTGGATGTCCCAGCTCAAGCTACCAGGCGTAGAGCAATATCAACCTTCCTTTATCTTTTTACTAGGGGCCCAGTGCCCGAAATCTCCCAAGACCCAGACCTGGTGCACTGCGGGACCCCGAGTAAAGTCCCCACCCACCTACCTGCACACGCCTCGCCTGCACACTGCCTCCTGGTGACCAGTCTTTGGTGGTTACAGTGTGACCGCATCATGACCAAGAGCTTTTTATAATAGAGATTCTATTCAGGCTCTCTCATTGGATTTGATTACACTCACCCACATTGGGGAGGACCATCTGCTTTAATCATTTCTCCAATTCAAATACTAATCTCTTCTAAAAACACCTCCTCAGAAATTCCCAGAAATAATGTTTAACCAGATATTTGGGCATCCTGTGGCCCACTCAGGTTGATATAAAATTAATCATTGCAAGTGTTTGTTACTTTAAAAAAGCATTTGCAATAAATATGCCAAAATGTTTACATTTAGATATCATGTCACATGTCTTTTTTCGGGCACTTCTGTGAATGTCTTGGTAACTCCATTGGATGCCTGCCATGGGAACCCACGTGTTCTTTTGTGCTTAAGTGAGTAGAGCCACACTTTCCCACAGGGCATAGTGCATATGTACTGTATTTGCCGGCGTATAAGACGATTTTTTGGCCCTGAAAAACATGCCTCCAAGTGAGGGGTAGTCTTATATGGCGAGTATATAACAAACTCTGTATTTTAAGTGGAAATGTTAGGGGGTCGTCTTATACGCCCAGTCTCTTATACGCCGGCAAATACGGTAGGTTAATTAGAGACTGACTACAGCAGAAGATGGTAGAAAAGAGGCTCCCGGCAGGTGGAGCTAAATGTTTATTTGTAACGAGATCCTGAAGTGAGCTGAGTGCCTCTCTGTTGCACACCTAATCTAAGGTTTTGTTTTTGTTTTTAAAGAGACTGGCTTATACTCTTCCTGGGTCATTTTAAAAAACATTGTCTTTCAAAATAAGAGTGATGCAGAGTTGTGTATCATTTCTAACAGAAATACTCTCTTCCCTTTTAAAATATGTACTCTTCAGATGGCTTTAGTACATGCAGATTTTTATGAATGTTAAAAACGTAAGCTTTGCATCTGTTTCCACAGACTTTCCAAGCTGCCATTGGGAAAAAAAATTTTTGTAACTTTTACAAATATATGAACTTAACCAAAGTTAAATGATAATATGTACGGGAAAAGGCTTAGAATGCATTCTTGTCCCTTTGTTGGTTTAAGTATTTATGTCTTGTCTGAAATTTAATTGTAAAACACTAAAGAAAACTGAGGAAGTTTGGAACTAAAAAATAAGAAGCTTGACATATTTAAGTGAAAAGTAGAACTAAGACTTTTTGTTCATTTTTAAGTAAAGAGCCTGATTCTTTAACTTTGCAATTTTTCTTTTACGCAAGGGATGTAATTAGTGTCATAACTGAAACATTTTTAACAGCATAAAGACAAAGGTATTTCAAATGGCAGTTTTACGCACAACATACTGTGCATAGGATTAAACCCAATTGCTAGCTAGCATTACTTGGGAATAGTGTAACAAGAAAAGAAAGAAGACATAGCTTTATCTATTTAAAAGAGGTAGATAATTTTGTTGTGACTCCTTTTATTTAGATTACCAACGATCTGGTTGCTAAAGCAGTTGCATCCTGTTAGTGTGTATTTTACTTGGCTTATTCAGGGCAGCTTGGCACTGTTGACTGTTCTGGCCTGGCAGCTTTCTTTACCTTGACTTACAAAAATCTTCTCCCTTGATATTTTTTTCCCTTTGACTATTCAATCTCTTTTGAGTATGCACTTTTACATTGATGTTCCTCTGGGTTTTCTCTTTACCTCTTCTTTCTCATAATGCTTTTGCACATTATTATTATTTTTTAACATTTGTGTGCTTTTTTTAAAAAATATTTTCATTGATTTCAGAGAGGAAGGAAGAGGGAGAGAGAGAAAGAAACATTCATGATGAGAGAGAACCACTGATTGGCTGTCTCCTGCAAGTCCCCCACTGGGGATCGAGCCCACAAACTGGGCACATGCCCTTGACCGGGACCTTTCAGTTCGCAGGCCGGTGCTCTAGCCACTGAGTCAAACTGGCTAGGGCTGCACATTATTTTTATTTTTTATCCTTACCTGAGGATTTGTTTATTGATTTTTAGAGAGAGAAAGAAAGAGACATAGACATAGACATAGACATTAGTTGGTTGCCTCTTGTACACATCTCAACTGGGAATCGAACCAGCACCTTTTTTAGTGTACTGGACAATGGTCCAACCAACTGAACTACCAGGCCAGGGCTTGCACACTGTTCTTTAATAATAGTACCCACTCTTAATAGTGAGGCCACTAAGACACCTACTGGAAGATAGATAAATGCTTGACATCTAAATTGAAAACAGTGCATCTTTCTCACTTCCTTGCTAGACTTCTTTCCTCTCCCCTCCCTTCTCCCCCTTTTGGTGAGCATCATATTTACCAAAGAAAAGATGAAATTTTAAGTGAATGGTGGTGACATGCACAGAAGGATACATAAAGCTTACATTTTCAGAGACATAATTTTTTTCTTCCTCTTAGGATATGTGCAAGGAATGAGTGACTTACTTTCTCCTCTTTTATATGTGATGGAAAATGAGGTGGATGCCTTTTGGTGCTTTGCCTCCTACATGGACCAAATGGTAAGAACGGGGTCCCCCCCCTTTAAAAACTAATTTGAATTTTAGTTGTATAATGTTATTATATAAAAGAATGAATTATATTTAGTCAGTTATCATGGGACTTCAGAAACTTGCTTCTTGTTGTTTGCTTGTTTTTTTAAATAGCCTTTTCAAGAGGCTTGGAAATGCCGACATTGTTTTTAATACAAAAAATAGAAAGTGCCAGTAGTACGGGAATAATCAGATTTTAATATCAGTTAATGCTTATAGTCTGCAGAAGAGCCATGAGTCATTACAGAATATTGATGAAATAGATGAATGCAATTCTTGTGAAGTAGTTGAACTTTCATATCATCTTTTAGAGATAAAGCTTAGTCATACCAAGTAATATCCTTACCTTTTGTGAACATTTTGGATTTTGTCACTGATTTTTCTCCAGATGTGTTTGAATTATTTGTAACGCTGACACTTTCTTAGTAATTCACTATTATTTTTCTCAGAAACGTGGTTATGAGAGTTGAACTATGCCTGTATATTCTTATTAACTACAAAGAACGTTTTGTCATCATTGTTCTATCTTGGCATTGGAGTTCTAGGACAGTAGTAGAGGGAGAGTGTAACAGGGAAATAAAATAGAACAGTCTTCTCAAATTATCTTTTAGAAAGAAAAAAAAAAAACCAACCCAGAGTGTCTAAGAGTAGATAAAGGCATATGAAATGCAAAGACTTGATCAATACATAGGTCACTTGACTATTTCAGAATAAGATTGATATACTTCATGATGGGCCTTGAAGTCGGATATAGAAATCGCTTGCTTGCAGCAGGATAAAGATTTTGAATATGAAGTCATTTAAAATGTTTCCTAGCAATGTAGGGGTTAGCTTAGAATTACTGGGAAACAAATGTGGAATTTGGAAGTGGTACCATTCTAATTCGATTACTAGATGTGCTGGTTAATTTATTAATGCGGATTTTTTTCAGTAGATGGAGTTATATGTATGTTGACATATATGTGATTTGATATATATGCTATTTTGTTGTGTTGACAACAAGCTTCAAAACTTCATGTGTCAACTTTGCTGAAGGTTTTAACATCATAGATATTTTTACACTTAAAAATGTCGAATTTCGTGCCAATAAAAGAGCATTTGGGGAAAGTTATAATTTTTTACTTTATTTTAAAGAAAAGTGCCGCTGAATACTTAGGGAAGCTTATAGTGAATACTTTGGGAAGCTCCATCTCAAGACATTTGTGAATGCTGGTTTAAATGCTTTAAAAGTGATGATTTCAAAGTGAAAGACAAGAACATCCAGGTCAACTGAAAAAGTTTGAAGACCAACAATTACAAGCATTATTGGTTGAAGATGTGTGTCAAACTCAAAAGCAATTTGCAGAAAGATTAAATGTTGCTCAGCAAAAAATTTCCAATCGTTGACAAGCAGTGGGAAAGATTTCAAAGGAAGGAAAATGAGTGCCACATCAACTGAACGAAAGACAAATGGAAAACCAAAACGTCATCAGTAAAATGTTGCTTCAGCGGCACAAAAGAAAGTCTTTTTTTGCATCGAATTGTGATTGATGATGAAAAATGGATTTATTTTGAGAATCCCAAATGTACAAAATTATGGGTTGATCCAGGTCAACCATCAACATTGACTGCAAGGCCAAATCGCTTTAGAAAGAAGACAATGCTCTGCATTTGGGTTCAGGAAGATGTGGTGTATTATGAGCTTCTAAAACAAGGTGAAACTGTTAATACTGAATGCTCCTGACAACAAACAAAATTTGAACCACACTTTGATCATGAAATGACCAGAATGTTCTAGAAAACACAGCAAAGTAATTTTGCTTAATGATGACGCACCATCACACACTTCAAAAAACAGTTAAAGACCTTGTCTGGGAAGTATTAACCCACCTGTGGTATCACCAGACCTTGCTCCTTCAGATTACCACATGTTCCAATCAATGGCACACACACTTTCTGAGCAGCACCTCAAAACATATAAAGAAGTGGAAAATTGGGTCTCTGAATGGTTTGCCTCAAAACAAGAAAAGTTCTATTGGGACAGTATTCATAAATTACCTGAAAGATGGGGAAATGTGTAGCTGGCAGTAGACATTACTTTGAATAAAGCACTTTTGATGTTTCTCTTGAAATTATCATGTTTTCTTTGACTATAAAAATCCGCATTAATAACTGGAACATCTGGTACTTGTATTCCTCCCCTGTTGCTTACCAATTCTTTCCCCTGCAATTTTTCTCACTTTTGTCTATTCAAGTCTCATTCATGGATCCAATTCACCCTTCTCCTATTTCACATACATAATGAAATTTGATGATTTTAAAATACCTTGTGCTATTAAATTGATAAATATACAAATTATGTAGTTTTTTTTACTGTACAAATGTTTTTGAATTATTTGGAAAGATTATTAATTATAGTAATGTAGTAATATCATAGGTTGTCTTCCTTACCTTTTTGATTTATTGATTTTACCTGCCTTCTTAGTTCCAATTACCCCTAAGTGCTCTAGAAACCTGAGGCAGTTGTTACAAAGGTCTGTACAACTGATATTAATTGTATAAAAACTCGTGTCTGCCTTTCTTGTGTTACTGTTGTTTATCCTGTTTTCATTAGAGACACAGTTTGTTCCTTGATTAAGGGTCCATGTCTTTGCTTAACTAGTTTAGTTCTCTGGTATGCTTCCAGAATTTCCCCAATGCCTGATATGAGATTATTGTTCAACAGATTTTTGTAGAATAAACACATGAATATTTCCCCAGTGCTTAGTTTAGATCTCAACTTAGACGGTAGTGGGTACTCCAGGAGTTAACATGAGCATACCGCATTTAGTTTATTATTATAACAGTTTTCATAAAACTGAGGAAATATTGGCATGTTCCAGTATAATGGCTTATGATACCAAGTGCACTCGTATATGTGCATGTATTTAGTTCTCAAATGTAAAGATTACTTTCTGACCACCTGTAATACACACTAGTAATCTATTATTTTTTGTATATGAAGGTTCAAGTTCTGTCTTTTTACAGTAAATGCTCTCTGTTTACCTTTTTCATTGAAGATAGTCTGGGGACTTTTCTAGTCTTTATTCTAAAAAGATCTCTTAATATATTGTCTACTAACATCCTTCTCCCTCTCCCATAATATTTGAATGAAAAGGCAGTATGTTGCAATTTATCTACACAATTATTTTTTACTGTATTGCTATTGTTTTGGTGCCCTTAAATCAGTGCTGCAATTGTTAGATTTTATTTTGTGTTATGGCTTTATTTCATATAACATGTTATTTCTTATGCAATATCTGGCCTAATATCTATAGATTTACTTTTGTTGACATTTACTCTCATCTAATGTAGGTGTAGGCACAGACTTTGTCTGTTATGGAAATATTATGGAAACACTTGCAAAATGATCTAATGAACTTACTTATTCCCACCATTCATTTTGCCATAAAGTTTAGTCCCTCCTTTCTCCTCACCTCACATCCCCATAGAATATATATACATGTATACATTATATGTAATATGCATATATGTAATGTATGTAGGCATATGTGTGTGCACATTTATTTATATATATATTTATAGATACATTTGAAGCCCTTTGTATATTCATATAGATTTTATTTCTTCTCCAGGAATAGCTTCTTTTTCAAAGTTGGCTTCTGCCATTTTGGGAGTGCTTTTTATAGCTGAGTGGGTAGCAGTGGGGATGACATGTTGGTACTCCCAAACCGTGTGTCATATATCTTTATTGATTTATTTTATTTTATTTAAAAATATATATTTTATTGATTTTTTTCACAGAGAGGAAGGTAGAGTGACAGAGAGTTAGAAACATCGATGAGAGAGAAATATCGACCAGCTGCCTCTTGCACACCCCCTACTGGGGATGTGCCTGCAACCAATGTACATGCCCTTAACCAGAATCGAACCTGGGACCTTTCAGTCCACAGACCGACACTCTATCCACTGAGCCAATCTGGTTTCGGCCATATATCTTTATTGATTTCAGAGAGGAAGAGAGAGGGGCGAGAATGATAGAAATATCAATGATGAGAAAGAATAATTGATGGGCTGCCTCTTGCACACCCTCTACTGAGGATCGAGCCCGCAACCCAGGCATGTACCCTTGACTGGAATTGAACCCGGGACCCTGCAGACCAATACTCTATCCACTGAGCCAAACCAGTTAGGGTGAAACTATATATTTTTTTAAAAAATGTATATATATCTTTATCTTTATATCTATATTTCAGAGAGAAAAGGAGATAAAAACAATGATGAGAATCATATCTAAGCCTTTATGTTAGTCTGTTAAACTGTTCTTTAACTAATTAAAGAGCAACCAGTTTATTGAGAATCAGTAGCCTTTCATTTTTTTTTTCCTACCAAGAATGGGTGATTTCTGATACGTACTTCGGATACAGCACCACTATTGTCTCTAAAACTGAAAAAGAAGTGTGAGGGAGGGAATGTTCTTCTTAGGCTTTTCACAAGGGATAGGGTAGTAGGTCACCAAAGAGGAGTTGGTGCCCATTTTAAAGGGATTAGACTAATCTAAGAAGCCTTTTATTTATTTTGGTTCCCCTTCTCCTTTGATGTGTTGGTAGGGAATTTACTCAACTTTGAAGATTTTTGTAAACCACAGCAGTTCTCAAACTTTGTGATTTTAGGACCCCTTCACACTCTTAAATCTTATTAAGTACCCAAAAAGCATTTGTTATGTGAGTTATATCTATGATGTTTATTGAATGAGAACTAGAACTGAGAAATTTATACTTACTCATTTTAAAGTAATAGTAAACATACTACACCTTAACATGTATAACATTTTAAAATGGAAAGTTAGTTTTCCAAAACAAAAATAGATTTGCTGAGAAGAGGGATTGTTGTACATTTCCTTTTTTTTTTTTGTTAATGTCTAGTTTATTCCTATCTGCTTCTGGATTGAGTCTTTTGTATTAACACATATTATATAACCTTTATACTTTGGAAGATTTTAAGAAAATTGTTGACATTATTATAGATGTCTCCCCATCTTGTGAGAGATTTTAAAGTGCAAGATGCATATAATCTACTAGTGTTGCCATGAAGATGGTTTTGACATTGCAGATTTTCCTAATGTCAAATCTTAGAAGTAGTTAATTCTTTAAAATGAGACACATGCTAAAGCTAAAATAGATTTTTCATATGATAATTTGAAGAAATATTTTAAAATGGAAGAGATTTGATGAAAGTTTATTTCCCAAGTGTGTTTCCTCTCATCAAATGTCTTATTCCATGTCAGAAATTAGTATGTCATTCAGTCTATAGTTAATTGTTTCCACATTCCTTTTTTATCTCAATCAAAGGAATAGAGGGGAAAATAATCCGAAGTTTGAGACCTAGGATTCTCTTTCCCTCTTTTTTAATGTTGCTCTAGCTTTTTAAAAAAATTTTCTTTATTGATTAAGGTATTACATATATGTTCTTATTGCTCTAGCTTTTTAATTTGTTGTGACTTTAAAAAAATGTCAGTAACCTGGTATGAGTCCAATATTTGTTTTTAGACTTATGGTTTAATTATTAATTATGTACTATAAAATATTTACTAAATATTACTTATATGGTAACATGTATTTCCTTCTATAAAGCACCAGAATTTTGAGGAACAAATGCAAGGCATGAAGACCCAGCTAATTCAACTAAGTACCTTACTTCGATTGTTGGACAGTGGATTTTGCAGTTACTTAGGTAAGGCAGTGAATCAGAACTATACCCAGCAAATTGTAGGGTAATTCATAGGGGCAAAATATTAACGACTCTTTTAATGACATATATGATCTATTGCTGTTGCCAGGGTTCCTCTGAGGAATAAAAGTGTGGGACCACACTTTGCTTGCTTATGTCTTAAAAAAATTTTTAAAAACGTAGTTGTGTTCTTTTTAATATTTTTTTTATTAGTGTGTTTTTATTGATTTCAGAGAGAGGAAAAGAGAGGGAGAGAGATAGAAACATTGATCGGCTACCTCCTGCTCGTCCCTTATGGGGATCAAGCCCACAACCCGGCCCATGTGCCCTAACCAGGAATTCAACTGGCAACCTTTTGGCTCATGAAACAGTACTCAACCAACTGAGCCACAATGGCTGGTCTGTGTCCTTATGTCTTAAAACAATTTATTTTTAAGATGAATTATTTGTTGTTATTGTTTTCTTTATTTTTTTTAAAAAAATAGATTTTATTCATTATTTAGAGAGAGGAAGAGAGAGGGATAGAGAGTCAGAAACATCGATGATAGAGAATCATCCATCAGCTTTCTCTTGCACACCCCTTACTGGGAATGTGCCCGCAACCAAGGTACATGTCCTTGACCGGAATCGAACCCGGGACCCTTCAGTCCGCAGGCCGATGCTCTATCCATTGAGCCAAACCGGTTTTGGCTGGTTGTTTTCTTTTAAATAAGTTAGCCTGCAAGCTTTGGATTGTTTCCTTTAATTAGAAGACAAATTTATAGAACGTTCAATAGCTTAAAATGCATAGAGAAATCTGAGTTTGAAATAGGTCGTTCTGTTCTGAGATAATTAGCATGAGAGTAAGCCACATATATATATTTTTCCCCCTTTGTATAGAATCTCAGGACTCTGGATACCTTTATTTTTGCTTCAGATGGCTTTTAATCAGATTTAAAAGGGAATTTAGTTTTCCAGATATTCTTCGATTATGGGAGGTAAGTTCTTAAATTACACAAATATATTATTTATTATGGAAAGCAACAATTTATTCTATATAATATAAATGGATTATACCAGTCTAACTGAAATGTCTAAAGCAAGTATGTTTCAAAATTATGATAGTTTGTTCTCACCTAAAAATGAATGATCTTGAGCTGAATACCTGGTCTTTGGAGCCTTTTTCTGAAAATTATAATCCTTATGAGATTTGGGGCTAGTTGGTCTCCCAGATCCAGTTCTCTAGACTATTTGTGTCTGTGTTCTCTGCTGGGGAGATTTGACTGTGTGAGGCTCTGCCATATTCTGGTATAGGTTGTAGAGTTCAAGGACATTTTAGCAGGTGATTCAGTTGAGATGGCACTATATAGTTTGAGATAATGCGAGGGAGCAGACTTGTATTTTGCTTTGTAAAAGAAACAAGTTAGAGCAAAATATGAATAATAACATAACACATCCTACTATCTGTAGTTAACAAATGAGGAAACCAGAGTTTCAAGAAAACCTCACATTCTTTTTTTTAATATATTTTATTGATTTTTTTTATAGCGAGGAAGGGAGAGAGATAGTTAGAAACATTGATGAGAGAGAGTCATCAATCAGCTGCCTCTTGCACACCTCCTACTGGGGATGTGCCCACAACCAAGGTGCATGCCCTTGACCGGAATCGAACCCGGGACCTTTCAGTCCGCAGGCCAACGCTCTATCCACTGAGCCAAACCGGTTTTGGCAACTCACATTCTTTTTTAAAAATATATTTTTATTGAATTTTTAGAGAGGAAGGAAGAGGAGGGATAGAGAGATGGAAACATCAATGAGAGAGAAACATTGATCAGCTGCTTCCTGCATACCCCATACTGGGAATTGAGTCCGAAACCTGGGCATGTGACCTGACTGGGAAACAAACTGGTGACCTCTTGGTTCATAGGTTGATGTCCAACCACTCACTGGGTTACACCAGCCAGGCAAAACTCGAGTGTTCTTGACCTGAAATCATATTTTTAAAGTTTGTCAATTTTATTAAGTTAGTATCTTAACTTTTATAAAAGGATGAATTGAGAATATTATTATCACATAGCTAGAATAACTTCCTAATCTTTGTTTACCAAATATGTTGGGATATTAAGTGAAAACCCTTGGAGGTTAATTGAATTTCATTTAAACTTTAAAAAATTGGATTAGTCTGAAAATTATTCAACTTGATTTACTCCTGGTAAAAGAAATGAAAACATGTTAAGTATGCTTTAATAGTATGGTTATATGGGTCATTTTATGTTTCCAGATAAGATATTATTAGGTACATTAACCAGGGGGAAATTAAGACCTTAAATTTGAGGGCATTATTTATATTTAGGAAGAAGTGCAACTATTGATTAAACACTTATGCATTTGTGTATAAATTTGGGGTAGTTGATTCAATTTTTGTCACAATATATGACATATAATATGATATTTAAAACGTAGAGTTGTCTGTGGGTGTTTTTAATTCCATGCATTGTGTAACTGAATCTTATTTATAGGATTTAGTTTTCTAGAGACAGAACGTGATTTAAAAGTGAGAAACAGCATGTAATTGAAAGTTCAGGACATCATTGAAAATGCCTCTAACCCTTACACCTTAAACTTAACCTCATAGCTATGGCTCCTTAATTAATACCATTCATCATATTGGTTAGACTCGATGATTTGCTTATTGTAGTTACTTAACAAGCCACATTTGGAATTCATTGTGTTCCCAAAATGTTAAGTTTAATGTTAATTACTTTGTATGTAAAGATAAGACTTTCCTTCTCTTCCCCTCATTTCCTAACTAGAAAACTGGTGGACTACCTCATCTAGGCAACTTCTGCTTTGCATAGAAGGCATTCAGAGTTCAGCATTGCATATATGAGGAAAATGTTTTAGAATTGTTATAGTTTACTAAATAGTTGTTTTGTTTTATAGGTAATGTGGACTGAGCTACCATGTAAAAATTTCCATCTTCTTCTCTGTTGTGCTATTCTGGAATCAGAAAAGCAGCAAATAATGGAAAAGCATTATGGTTTTAATGAAATACTTAAGGTAGTTATTTCTTTAAATTTGTTTTTTTCCCTCTGTGTTGATACACAGAACATTTTCTTGGAGATTTATTGAATCCCTGGAGTAATTTAAACTGTGTCAGTGACTCTGGGACTGACAGTTCACCAATTATATATTGGCCAGTTATTTTTATCTGACTAATTAGGAGAGAAAGAAAATTCAACATACACTTTTTTTGTGGTTTTGTTTTCTAGAAGAATATTGTTATTTTGCTTATAACTTTAAGATAGCAAACTTGAGACAGCTGTTAGATTTAATGTTCCATAAGCTTATTAGTTATTTTTTCAGCTTTAAAACGGGAAATAATTTAAGAGAAGATGTATTAAATGTCCTGTTTGTTTGTAGTGTGTGAATATTTTTATTTTAAGGGTTTTATCTGTAGTAAAATATAAGTGGTAATTATTTATATAGTAGAACATATAGTGCTTTCCAATTTTCATTGTTATTTTTATTGATTCATTTTAGCATATTAATGAATTGTCCATGAAAATTGATGTAGAAGATGTGCTGTGCAAGGCAGAAGCAATTTCTCTACAGATGGTAAAATGCAAGGTATACAGTGTGTGTGTGTGTGTGTGTGTGTGTGTGTGTGTGTGTGTGTGTGTATTTTTTAATCTTTACCTAAGGATATGTTTAGTGAGAGGGAGGGTAAGAAAGAGTGAAAGGGAGAGAGTGAAGGAGAGAGAGGGAGAGAGACAGTCATTGATGTGAGAAACATTGATCGGTTGCACTCCAGTGCACGCACCAACCAGGGATTGACCCCACAACCTTTGGTGTATGGCAGTGTTTCCCAAACTTTTGATATATGTGTACCCCTTCTATAATTTTCGTAACGCTGAGTACCCCTCGTAAAAAATAAAAAAAGTGGATGTATTTTAATAACAAAATATATTTCTTTTTTATTTTTTTGGTACATACACAAAATAACAATAAACAAAAAATAAAATTATTCATAATAAAATATAAATAAAAGTTATATTATAAATAACATTAATTTGGATCAATGAGAAGGATGAAATTGACTTGACTCATGAGAACATAGAATTAGGCGCAGCTAAGCACGGTGCATTGCATATCCCCACCAAATTCCGGTGCAATGCGTACCCCCACCAAACTCTTCCTGTACCCCTGGGGGTACGCGTACCACACTTTGGGAAACACTGGTGTACGGGATGATGTCAGTACACCAAATGGCTCCAGTCATTTGAGCCATCTGGCCAGGGCTCATGGTATACAGAATTTTAAATAATTACAAGAATTTTTGTTTATGTTTTTGGTGGGTTGAGTTCAAGAATGAATTTTTCTTCTTAGAAATAATATAAATAAATGGCAGTTTTAGCAAGTTGAAGGCAGACACAAAGCATTGGCTAGCATTTTGTTTACCATTACAGATTTACAACATATAATTGAAAAGAGCTGGTTAACCATGCTAGATGAAATTATAAGGCAAAATGAGAAAATTAATAAAAACATTTCGGTGACAACTGAGGCTGTAGAATTAAAAAATATATATATATATATATATATATATATATATATATATATATATATATTGATGTCAAAGAGGAAGAGAGAGAGAGAAGAGAGAGATGGAAACATCAATAATGAGAGAGAATCATTGGCTGCCTCCTGCATGCCCCCTCATGGGAATTGAGCCAGCAAACCAGGCATGTGCCCTGACTGGGAATCGAACCATGACCGCCTGATTCATAGGTTGATGCTCCACCACTGAGCCACACTGGCTAGGTGAGGCTGTAGAATTTAAGCATTGGTATGTATTCCCTAGTCGGTTTAGTGAATACAGAATAGGACCTCATATTAAATATGTAGTGTCTCTAAATAAAGACAGATGCTAATCAGAAATGATTAGTCCATACCATTACATTTATATATCATGCTCTTAATTTGTTTGAAAACAAGGCTAATTTGATGATCTGAATTCAAATCATTAATGTATTTTGGATTTTGCATTTTTATGAGAATTCTTATTTGATCTTTGTGTCATTTGTTTACAGTTCCAAATGCTTATTTTGGTTCAGTTTAAACACTTATTTGGTAACTAATCTGATCAAAACATATCAGTGATACCTTCTTACCTTTAAAGGAACCTTTGTATATTGAGGGGAAAAGTATGAATAAGATAGTAGAAAAACAAGGAGAATGAAACAAATGCTAAATATTAGTAACTTTCAATAATAAAGATAAAATATTAGTAACTATATGTTTGTGGGTGTGATAGGGTGGGGTGAAGAGCAATTAATTTCAGAATAGATCAGGAAACCACTTAATGAAAAAAGTGGTTAGGATTTCATTTTGGAGTGAAGAAGGAAGGTTTGTGAGTGGACATAACAGTTACACTCTTAGAACAAATGTTCAGATTCTGGAGTCAGTGTAGTCTTAATTAGAAGTGTTGCTTTGTGGTTAATTTTCCTCTCTGGTGAATGATGGTTTTGTTTTTCATATTCAGGAATTGCCACAAGCAGTCTGTGAGATTCTGGGGCTTCAGGACAGCGAAGTCACAACACCAGATTCAGACACTGGTGAAGATGAACATATTGACGTGACCGCTTGTTCTACACCTGCGTTTCAGAGCAACTCCTTGCCTGTAATTGCTGCTAGTGGAGCCAGAGATGACAGCTCAACACAGATATCAGTGTCCCCAAATGTTAGCAGATTAACACCTGCATGATCCTTCTTGTTGCTTACTTTTTGAAGAGACACTTAGTTGCAACTTCTTTTCAAGTTTTTGAAAGGTGGAAATTTTAAATCTTGGTAATGATCATGCTTTAAGATTAATGGAAAGAAAGTGTACTGATGTTCTTGCATTAAAGCTTTACAAAGATTTACACTAATTATTTTTGTAGTTACTTCTACCAAATAGCCTTTCTTTTTCAATAACATTCCTTAGTATTTTTATAGCTAAGTACATTTTATTTTCTTGTGGATGAACTGGAATCGAATAAATATTACAAGTGGATGAGTTGGAAATTATGCACTTTGAAACCATTCACTTTGTTTACTCTAAATTTAATGGCTTTGGATTTTATGAAATTAAATGTTGAGCCTTTCTATAGCATTCTAAGCTGAGAAGTAGATTGCTATCCAGTGACAAAAGAAAAGAATTTGTTTTCTTCTGTTGTTTACAATAATATTCAGCTTAAATATTTATGCTGGCCGAATATGTTTTAAATTGGACATTTTCATCAATGCAATTTAATGTGTAGATAAAGAGCTACTTCAACCATAAGAGGATTGGCAGTATATTTTTTACAATGGACTTTAGTTCACTTGTATATAAAGACTATATAAGTACTTATTTATGAGTATAAGAAAGGAATAGCATATTTTCTTTAACTGAATAAATTTGACTATTGATTTATATAACCCGATTTGACAAAATTAATACATAGCATCAATATGAGATCTTTTTCAAAACTATTTTCTTAACTAAGCATTTATTTCATGAGGCTACATTCAGTCCTATACCTGGTATAATTTTGAAATTAATTGCTTGTAATCTCACTTTCCTAATGCTTTATTATCTTTCCTAATAATGTATTAACCACTAATTAATCTGGTCTTTAAATTTTTATAAAATACTCTTTGCAAAAAGCTTATGTAAAAAATTTTAGTATACTATCACAAGTCTCAAAATAGTATTCTTTTGTATATGAACAAAGCTGTTGTTTTTACCATGCAGTGTTGCATGATTTTAAGTTATGTGAAATTAACATAACTGATTCCGTTTTAATTGTAATTTGTTAACACATGTATATACCATTAAAATACATTTGAAGTTGAAGTAGTGTTTTCAGTTAAATCATACCTAGGAAAAATGTGCTGGTTCTTCATTAAGAGAAAAAAAATCCAAGATGGACCCAGTTAATTTCATATTTTTTTGTGATTGAAACAGTCAATTGAATGAATTGTGGAAATGAGGAAGAAATAAGACTCCTTTCATAACAAAAATGTTTTTGCCAGCATGGAATTGGGCATAGTGTTGCCATGGAGGATATAATTATGTGACGCAGTAATGCAGCTTCCTGCAATTAATGCTAGTAATGTAAAATGTGACGCAGTTCTAAAATGATCCAATAGAAGGTTCCTGCCCTCCCATAAAAATAGGGAACCAAATGAAATTTTTTCCTACTTGAACATTAACTGACAATCATGACAGAACCATTAGATGTTAGTTTTTAATATCATGTGTTATCTTTCATCAGTTAATAATGAGTAAGCCTATCCAGGGGAAAAAAAAAAAAAGTAAACTGATCAAAAACCCGGCATCTCCAGCCTTTCATTTCCTGCTGTTCAGGAAATTGCTTAGAACATCTTGATGTCCTTCTTGTTCTTCCTGGACAGGGGCTTTGGGGAAGTGTGTTCCCACTACGTAATGCCATATCTACTTCAGAGTTTTTAAAAATCTTAACACATTTAGTTGAACTTTTGTCAAGTTTTTAAAAATAAAACTACTTGCTAAATCACTTGATTAAATAGTCTAGCACATTTTTATGTGGAAGAGTAATGTAACAGTGCTAGATAAAGTTTTTATTGAAGTATAGTTGACATACAGTATTGTATTAGATTCAGGAGTACAAAGTGATTCAACGTTTATAGACCTTACAAAGTGATCTCAGTAAGTCTAATAACTGTCACTGTACAAAGTTATGATTTTATAGACTGTATTTTTCATGCTATACACTATATCCCTGTGTCTTATAACAGGAAGTTTGTGCCTCTTATTCCCCTTCAGCCTTTTAGCCTTTCCCTCCACCTCCCTCGCTTCTGGCAACCATAAGTTTATCTGACATTTTAACACAATACCCTTTTGGTTCATCCATGTTGTCACAATGGCAAGATTTCAATTTTTTTTATGACTATATTCCATTGTGTGTGCATATATGTATGCTAGTGTGTGTGTGTACTATCTAATAAAAGAGTAACATGCAAATTGACCGTATCTCTGCTACACCCACAAGCCATGCCCACCAGCCAGTCAGGAGCGAGTATGCAAATTAACCAAATCAAGATGGCTGCAGCCACAGAAAGAGCAGGAGGCTTGGGTTTCCCCAGCAGTGGAGGAAGCAAAGGTTTCCGCCTGCGCTAGCCTGCCTTGGCCTCCGCTTAAGGCTACAAAGTTTCAATTATAGAAGATAAATCCCAACAAAAATGGCAGCCACAGAGCTGGAGAGAGCAGGAGGCTTGAGTTTCCTCTGGTGATGGAGGAAGCCAAGTTTCTGCAGTCCTGGCCTGCCTTGGCCTCTGCTTAAGGCTACAAAGTTTTAATTATAGAAGATAAATCTCAGATCCTAAGGCCTCCACTTGGGTTGCCTGCAAACCACCACAGGCTACTGGCCCAGGCTGTCCCATGCCCTAAGGAAACTCCCATCCTGATCCAGGAGACCCTTCAAGGCAAAACAGCTGGCTCCCACCTGTGTACCAAGCCTCTATCCTATCTAATACAATAATATGCAAATTGACCATCATTCCCAACACAAGATGGCTGCTCCATGTGGTCAAAGATGATTGACCCCATGTGGACACAAGATGGCCAACAGGGAAAGGCAGTTGGGAGGAACCAGCTCTGCGAGGTAAGGTTGTTGTGAGTGATCAAGCCAGCAGGGGAGAGCAGTTGGGAGGGACCAGGCCTGCAAGAGAGGGCAGTTAGGGGTGACCAGGCCTACAGAGGAACAGTGAGACATCAATCAGGCTGGCAGGGGAGTGGTTAGGGGTGATCAGGCTGGTAGGCAGAAGCAGGGGCAATCAGGAAGGCAGGCAGGCAGGCGAGCATTTGGGAGCCAGCAGTCCTGGATTGTGAGAAGGATATCCGACTGTCCCTTTAGGCCCAATCCTACCTGGATTGGACCTAAACGGGCAGTCGGACATCCCTCAAGGGGTCCCATATTGGAGAGAGTGCAGGTTGGAGCGAGGGACACCCCCCCTCTATGCACAAATTTTGTGCACATATCACATTCGTTTGTCAGTGATTATTTCCATTTCGTAGTTATTGCAAATAATGTTGTAGTGAATGAACATAGGGGTGCATATATCTTCTTGAATCAGTGTTACTATTTTCAGTTAGATAACCAGAAGTGGAGTTGTTGAGTCATATGATAGATCTATTTTTAATTTTTTGAGGAACCTCTATACTCTTTCATAATTGCTGTACCAATTTGCTTTCCCACCAACAGTGCATGAGGGTTCCCTTTTCTCCACATCCTTGCCATCATTTATTATTTGTTGTATATTAGATAATAGCCAATATGACAGGTATGAGGTGATACCTTATTTTGGTTTTGATTTGTATTTCCCTGATGATTAGTAATGTCCAGTATCTTTTTGTGTGCCCATTGGCCATCTGTATGTCTTCTTTGGAAAAGTGTCTGTTCACCTACTCTGTCCATTTTTTAAATCCCTGTTTGTTATATATTTTATTATTTTTTTAAATTGTCACCTGAGGATATTTTTTCGTTGATTTTTTAGAGTGGAAGAGAGGAAATGTGTGAGCTTCTTACCAGATGTTAAGTCTTGTGTGTATGCATGCATATTTTGGGGGAAAGGCCACATAATTTTTTTAAAAGATATTTTTTATTGATTTTTTACAGAGAGGAAGGAAGAGGGATAGAGAGCTAGAAACATCGATGAGAGAGAAACATTGATCAGCTGCCTGCACACCCCCTACCAGGGATGTGCTGTCAACCAATGTACATGCCCTTCACCGGATTTGAACCTGGAACCCTTCAGTCCACAGGCCAACGCTCTATCCACTGAGCCAAACCGGTTTCGGACACATAATTTCTTAAAAGGTTCTCTGGTTTTCCCAACAGTTGAGAACCAGTGTTATAAATGTGAGAATAACATGGCAAGCCCTAATAATTTTATGCGCTAAACCCCCATTAATTAAGATACCTTCAGCGTGCTTATTTCCAGACCCTTGTTTTGTATTATCAAAATTCATGCCCAGGCTCTACTTCAGATCTAAGGAATCAGAATCTTTGGCAGGTCAAGGAGTCTGCATTTTAACAGGCATCCAAGTGGTCCCCGAGCCTCCTGGATGAGAACTGCCATTATGTATTGTATTTTATAGGTTAGTGTGTTGGCTATGGTCAGGTAGTCAAGTCCCTATGTATTTAAAAAGCAGTTCCTTGATTTTCTAAGGTGAATTTGCCCTAGTTTTGGTTTCTAGCAAAAAGTGATATTAGCCATCTTAACCTGTTGTTTTATGTAGATTTCCCCTTTTCACATTTGTGAAGATGAAATTTCAAGGTCTCTTCTAAACATGAAATGATTCTGAAAGGTTTTCGTTAGTACCTAATGTCATTACATGGCATTAACTATCTGTGCTTTTAATGTGAATGCACTGCTGTTGGAATGATGCAGTGTACTCGGCCTGTTCTCCCCTTGGGTTCTGATAATATGGGGATTTTCAGTTGTAGTTTTTTGAAGATTGTTTTTCATGCTGTTTTGTTATTTGACTTTTATTTTTCAGGCTGTCCATCTTGTCGAGGAGAAAAACTGTGTGTTGCCTTTAGATGCAAAGGTAGGGGTCGGGTAGGGCAGTTAGACTGGACTGACTTCTGTAACTTTTTGGCTATCCAAAGCACTCTTACAGCCCATGGAAAATTACACTGTATGAACTCACTGTAAAAAAAAATAAATAAATAAAAATCCTTTGCTAAGAACTGCCAGGATTCAGAAATACCATATTTGCATAATGTAGTTAAGTCCCTAAAGTTAGAATTAGAATGGAGTAGTTCAGCTATTACATACACTCCTCTTCCTCAAATATCTATGTAGTAGTATACTTTTCACACATCTCTCTCTGTGTAAAAGGAGACAGAATGAAAAGACCAATTTCAGTCAGCTTAGCTATGATCAATGAGAAGTCCAGATCTGGTTCAGTTTTTGTTTTTGTTTTTTTAATTAAAAAGACTTATTAACCTCAGGGATAGGCTTTCACTGTGATACCACACTAGTCTTACTAGAGGTATTTGACCCAGTAGGTTGTGGACTATAAAAACACAAATAAGGCTGTGCTTACATTGCTTTAGAAGTCTGGCCTGGTTGTACAAGGGACTAGAATGTCTTCTGTGGTGAGTCGCAGGCTCACTTTGCAAAGCTATTTGCTCTGGAAACCACTGACGTCCTTCTGAGTGCTTAGCAGTTACACTGCAAGCAGTTGTCAGTGTTGGACACGGTGTGCAGGACGCACCCAAAGAAAACTGGGGCCACGTGCTTTTTGTTAGCTGAGTCAAGTGCTAAATGTGCCAAAAGGAGTATTTGTGGACTAGAAAGTCAGTAGTTAATAGGATCTAACCCAAATAGAGGATATAAAGACAAATTGTTCAGTTTTCTGAGTGAAATTATACTTTTTGTACTCAATAGAAGTAATGCTATTAAAATAGATAGATGGTCCGATAGCCTCACCACCTCTCTCCCCCCAAATGACAAAATTCAACATATGTTGTTCTTGTGCACATGCCAAAGTGTCAAGAAAGCAAGTTAGAAAACTGATTTTTTATTAAATCGCTTCGTTTAAATTCAATTTCTGGATAACTTTGGGGCAGTTATTCTCTCTTTATTTACAGAGCTTTTAAGGATTCTGTATACAAGCTACTGCACTTTCCAAAGGAGGAGACACCCAGCCTTGTGGTTCTCACTGGCTTCTTTCACATCCTATTAGCTAATAGTGTTTTCTAAGCTAGCCTTTAACCGTTTCAGTGTAGTTAGTATGAGGTGCTGAAGTTTCAATTGGTGAAGGTAGGGAGGAAAAGAAACCCTTTCATTGACATTTTATACCTAAGAGGGTTAACAAACCCTAGATTCATAAACTATAACTTACGGAATGGATGGGTTAGTCCTGCTGGAGGCACATCTTGGGGAGGAAATTTAAGGACTAAGAATGCATCAACCGCTCGGCTGGCATGGCTCAGTGGTTGAGCTTCAATCTATGAAACAGGAGGTCATGGTTCAATTCCCGGTCAGGGCGTATGCCCGTGTCTGAGATCAATAGAAAAAAACAAAAACTATATATATACATACATATATATATATATATATATATATATATATATATATATATATATATATATTTAAAGAATGTATCAACTGAGGTCCAGAGGTTTGAATTAGATGGCAGAATCCTGGAGCCATTACTCACCTTCAGCAGAATATTTTTTTCTCTCTAATCCATTTGTGTGATCTTAACAGGACTATAACTGAATCATTCCAGATTTGAGAACCTACCTACTCTCTCTCTCTCTCTCTCTCTCTCTCTCTCTCTCTCTCTCTCTCTCTTTTAAAGATTCTTTACTACAGAAATTTCTTATGGTTACTCTCTAAACTTGACTTTGTAATATTTTTCACATGTCTGGATTGCTGAGTTTTTCGTATCTTCATCTCAGTAGTTTGGAAATAGAATAAAAAGGAAAATTTATAAGAATGAAAGTTTATTCTGTGAGAGGGTTCAAATAGTTGTGAGCATTTATGTCCAAGACTAATCCTTTTGGGTTGATTTTTGTGTATTTTGTAAGATAGTGGCCCAGTTTCATTCTTTTGCATGTGGGTATTTCATTTGATAGTTCACAGTGTGGACGGAATCCACAAAAGACCATGGTCTAGGGCAGGGGTGGGCAAATTTTTGACTCGAGGGCCACAATGGCTTCTTAAACTGGACTGGAGGGCCGGAACAAAAGCAACCTGACCATGCTGGCACTCTCATCTTGGGCTGCTGGTGAAGGAGCGGAGGGGAGAGCAAGAGAACCCTCCGCTCTTTCGGCTCCACAGGCCGGATAGAACAGCTGAATGGGCCGGATTCGGCCCGCGGGCCGTAGTTTGCCTATGGCTGGTCTAGGGGGATCCCTCTTAGTCTCTTTTTAAAATTTATAATAAGGACTCTCATATTATCTGAGAGCATCACCATAAATTACAAAAATTTTTATCCTTTGTAAAACTTTTTAAAATCTTAAGAAGCTTTGCATACTTTTTCTCCTCATTACCTGCCATCACTGCCTCATAGTTTCCTGGTAACAATGTAGAGCTCCAGACCTATGTAAACATACATAATATGAGTTATGCTGATAGTGTAGTAGAGTGAAGTGCTTTATTCAAGCCTGCTTTGTTCCCACAGCCTTCAGGCTAATAGCTTCTGCTTTAGACCTGCTGGTCACTAGAGGAATTCTGCTTGGGGCATGAGGTTTTAAAAGACAGCCCCTCTTGACATGAAAGAAGCCTGAACTCGGTTGGTACTCCCTCTGCCCCCCAATACATATTTAATGATTTTAGAGAGGACAGGAGAGAGAGAGAGAGAGATAGAAACATCAATGATGACAGAGAAACATTGATCGGCTGCCTCCTGCACATCCCCTATTGGGGATGGAGCCTGCAACCCAAGCATGTGCCCTTGACTGGAATTGAACCCAGGACCCTTCAGTCCCTAGGCAGATGCTCTATCCACTCAGCCAAACTGGCTAGGGCCCCTGTACTTTCTTAAGATGTATTTTAGGAACTACTAGGGCTCCCAACTTCATGGTTAGTGCCTTCTTGATCAATAAGCCTTGCCTTGCTCCAAATTCTGAGGTTCCTTTGAAGCCTTAGGCACACAGACTTTGGGCTGGTAACAAAACGTGGTACTTCTGGGTAAACAGTAATGGTAACTGGTAATAGTAGTAGTAATCAGTAACAAGAGTTGGTATTTCTGAACTAAAAATAATTTTAAAAAATTGTTTCCTCAAGGAGTTTGAGGTGGCTTAAGGTGGAGTGTGGATGCTTGGATCACTTTATGCTTTATGTTCTTGGCATAGAAGAAGAGTTTGTGAGTTCCAGGAGTCAGATGTAAGGGTTGGAAAGGGGGAAATTCAGTCGAATTGATGGAATTGTTCCATTCCAGAAAATGTCCACAGTACTTACAAATGTGAAACAGAAGGGATAAACTATTTGGGTAAGGACATAGGTTATGAAATCAGCTAGTCATGGATTTGACTAAGTTGCTTCTTAGTTTTATGATCATAACCATTCTCTGAGCCCCTGGTTTTTCAGTTGTAGGTGGGAATTATACTACCCTAGTTGTGAGGACTAAGTGGAGTACATATAAAATGTTTAATATGGGATGCCAGGCATGATTAAGCCTTAACAAATGCTATCATTATTATCTGAAGGCAACCAAATAGATACTGCCACAGGCCATCTTTTTTAATCTAAAGCTCTGTGGTTTGTTTTTCTTCCCCAAACATTCTATCCTACAAAACAGCCTTGGGCCACCATTTGGTTTGTTTCCGGTTGACAGAGGTAATTTTGATTTCAAATCTGAACTGTGTATTCTGGTTTCATCTGAGCTTCTGGCTTACTGATCCCAAAATACATCATTATCCTTTTTATACTCTTTCAAATTGGGCTTAAATATGCTGGCCTTTTATCAATCTCCCTTTATAAAAGTTGTTATAAAGACAATGAAAACACTAGTATAAGATACCATATTTTGCTTATAAATGAAGTCTGATCATTCTCAAGTCAATTTCTTGGTCAATATAGCAAATAATCGTAAAAATTAAAATAATCACAAGGCATGTCTGCATTGAGCATTTGTAGTAGTAGCATGGAAAATTATAGTGACTATTAGTGAATGGACATTTAATCCCATTACCTGGCTGAAGTCTAAATAGATGGCTTTTCTAAACACGTGGCCAGGCCATCTTCTGGCTGGACTACTTCAGGTCCTAAATGGTTTATGCCATTCAGTCTTTTTTTAAAAAATATATATTTTATTGATCTTTTACAGAGAGTAAGGGAGAGAACAGAGAGCCAGAAATGTCGATGAGAGAGAAACATCGACCAGCTGCCTCCTGCACACCCCCCACTGGGGATGTGCCCGCAACCAATGCACATGCCCCTGACCGGAATCGAACCCGGGACCCCTCGGTCCGCAGACCGACGCTCTACCACTGAGCCAAACCGGTTTCGGCTATGCCATTCAGTCATGTAGTCCTCCTCCAGGCTGCTGCTTTTAAAAAATACCAATATGGTTATGCTGTTGTCTTCCAGAAAACCCTTTCTTTCTTTTTTCTTTTTATTTTTTTAAAAAAATATTTTATTGATTTTTTAGAGAGAGGAAGGGAGAGTGATAGAGAGTTAGAAACATCGATGAGAGAGAAACATTGACCAGCTGCCTCCTGCACATCCGCTACTGGGGATGTGCCTGCAACCCAGGTACATGCCCCTGACCGGAATCGAACCTGGGACCCTTCAGTCCTCAGGCCGACGCTCTATTCACTGAGCCAAACTGGTTTCGGCTTCTTTCTTTTTTGTTTTTTTTTTTAAAAGTATGTATTTTATTGACTTTTTACAGAGAAGAAAGAAGAGGGATAGAGAATTAGAAACATCGATTCAGCTGCCTCTTGCACACTCCTTATTAGGGATGTGTCTGCAACCAATGTACATGCCCTTGACCAGAATCGAACCTGGGACCCTTGAGTCCGCAGCCCGACACTCTATCCACTGAACCAAACCGGCTAGGGCACAAACTCAACGTTTAAATATTCAGCTCAGGCACACTTCCTACAAGCCTCTTCTGACTCCCCCAAGGTAGCATTAAGCACTCTCTCCCTTGTTCTTTAATGTCTTCCTATGAAATCAATATGTTTTGCTCATTTATTTGCATGTATGCTTTTTCAGCTAGTCTGTGATATTCTTGAAGGTAGGCACTATATTTCATTCATCTTGTATCCTAGGATTCAGTTTCTTTTTTTTTTTTAAATATATATTTTATTGATTTCTTACAGAGAGGAAGAGAGAGGGATAGAGAGCCAGAAACATCGATGAGAGAGAATCATCGACCAGCTGCCTCTTGCACGCCCCCTACTGGGGATGTGCCCGCAACCAAGGTACATGCCCTTGACCGGAATCGAACCCAGGGACCCTTCAGTCCGCAGTCCGGCGCTCTATCCACTGAGCCAAACCGGTTCCGGCAGGATTCAGTTTCAATGCTTAACACAAAGTGAGTGCCTAACAAATCTTTGTTGAATTACACATCTTCCCAAACCCTGTTTTGCTGAAATAATCTATATATGGTTTCTTGAGTGTAGTTTTTTTTTTGTTAAGATGTTTTTTTCTTGTTTGAAATATTTAAGAAGCTATATAATGTAATAGTTGAGAGCATGGATTTTGGAGCAAGACAGCATGAATTTATATACTGTCTCTATTTTTCTTTAATTGTGTGAACTTATATTCTTTGTGTCTTAGTTTCTTCATATGTAAAATGTAAATAATAGTTTCTGTCTTGTAGGTGCTTTTGTGATGGTGAATCTCTATTTTACCTAAAATACATGCTTAGAATAGAAATATGCTAAGCACTCAGGAATGTTAGCTAATGTTACTATCATTCCAGTCGATGTATTTAAACTTGACTTTCCTGTTAGCTGGTCAGAAATGATTTTTAGAGAAAATGCAAGTCAAGCCGAAACCAGTTTGGCTCAGTGGTAGAGTGTCAGTCTGCGGAATGAAAGGTCCCAGGTTCGATTCCGGTCAAGGGCATGTACCTTGGTTGCGGGCACATCCCCGGTAGGGGGTGTGCAAGAGGCAGCTGGTCGATGTTTCTCTCTCATCGACGTTTCTAGCTCTCTATCTCTCTCCCTTCCTCTCTGTAAAATATCAATAAAATATATTAAAAAAGAAAAAAAAAAGAAAATGCAAGTCAAATAATATTTCCAAAATTAGGTAAAATAATAATGATTGTCCCTCAAGACTCCAGGAACAATAAAAATTCAGTTACTATTAGTCCATCTATTTCTGTTTTGAAATTTTTAATGTTCTTTTCTATGTTAACATGCAGTGTCAGCCCCAGGCTTTGGTTAGTTTTGCAGTCAAACAACTGCATTTGGTCAAGAGTCTTCCATCCACCCTTCAAGAGATTGACAATAATTTCCTGTGACGTGGTGAATTTATGACTTATGAAAGTTTGAATAAGTATATCAATTGATATGCATTTCAAATTGAATTGTTGGATTTGACATAGTTACAAGTGGAGAAGAAAAATTCACTAGCCATATGTAATACCTTAATCAATAAAGAAAAAAATTTTTTAAAAAATTCACTAACCATCAATAGCATCAAAATAATGGGCATTTTGTTTCCTTCCCTTCCCACTTCATGAGAAAGATTCTAGGGTTAGTGTCTCAACTATATCTATTTGGTTAGTCAAACATATGACTAATCTATGTATGTGTGGCTAAATCAAAGCCTCACATTTTTTTTTACAATTGCCTATTACCACAAAATGGCATCATCACACAATTGCAAAGCAGTGCATTTATGAAAGCCATCACACGTGCACATGTCCACACACGACAAATCAGATCAGAAAAAGCTTAGTCATATAAAATAAAAAGGCTTAGAGATTCAGCAGTGCTGATTTTTCTAAAAAAATGTCCTTTTTTTTTTTTTTAAAGAAAGCACAACATCTTTGAATTCATAGTCACCTAAAGACTGAGGTTAACTTGCCGGCAGTGGGTTTGAGAAATGAGAGCTAACATCAGGGACAGATATTTTCTTTTACAAATAACACCCTATTATGTATTGTTCTCCATCTCCCACGTCCAAACGGCTACTCGACCTGTGAAACAAATCGCATCATGAGCACAGATAACCCCAGGCTTCAGGTCTGTAATCTGACTGTGGCCATCAACAGCCAGAAATGAGTTTCTCTCTTATCGGCCTTCCATCAGTCCCCAGTCACTCATATAAAGGAGCCCTGGGAGGAGAGGAGTCACATTGCTCTTCAGCACCACGGTTCTGGACAGCGCCCCGAGCGGGCTGCTGTTCTCAGGCTCCTCTCTCAATCTCCACCAGCGCAGCTGTTACCCCTCTAGTCCCCCCTGCTGCAGAGAAAGAAAATTACACCGGGATCCATGCAGCCGGCAATGATGATGTTTTCCAGTAAATACTGGGCAAGGAGAGGGCTTTCTCTGGATTCAGCGGTGCCCGAAGAGCATCAGCCACTTGGCAGCTTAACAGTGAGTACTGAGTATCTGGAACTAGTCTAGCGAGTGTTTTCTAGGGTAGCAATTGTCTCATCCTGCCATATTGTCATATGGATACACCTGGTGTAGAGTAAGCACACACACCTCAACTCCTTCCTCTATCCGTGTACCCTCTCTCCTGTCTGCCTCCAGTCTTCCCTCTCTCTCCAGAAAGTAAAGCAGGTGTACTGATCGCTACATGCTAAACTTCTTTTCCTCAGAACGTATAGGTAGAAAGCAAAGGAGGTCCTGATCATCAACGGAAGGTTATATAGGCCAGTGTGGTACATCCACACCCCCCAAAAGTGTGTTGAATTTTGAAAGGCCATTTATTATGAGAAGGGACATGGAGAAGAAAGGAAATAGATTTTCAGGATTCCTACAAGATTACTGCTTCTTCTCTACCCCATTCCATCTACAACGACTGACCTTCAAACACAGAAGTATTCTTTTCTACTTTACTGGATGGGTGTTGGTTATTGGAATAAAAGAAAGACTGAATTCCTTTCAACAGTTTCCTGCATTGCTCAGCACTCCATTTTATTCAGTTTAATTGATGGAATATGAAAGCAATGCACCACTTGTTTCAATATTTAAGACAGTTTTTGTATTTAAAGATTAAGAGAATAAAAATGTAACATTTTTCAGGATTTTAGGTTCTGGTTTGAGGTAATAGTCATGAGATTTAATTTAAAAAAAAGACACTGAGAGAAAAATGTATTCATATTTCTAGTCATTAAAAATATTAAATGTTATTTCATTATTGTACTATCAGACTTTATCAACCAATAATAACAATTCAGTCTATATCATAGAAAAATCTGTTTTAATATTGTAGCTCCAACTCTGTGCTGGAGGGTTGTATTGCACTGGTATATTATTATCGCTAAGAATATTGAAAAGTAATCAGGGCAAGTTGTGTAGAACTATTTAAATCAATATGCAAACATAAGACCAAAAAACTTAAACATAGATTTTTCTAACATTTAAATATGAATATTTGGATGAGATATTCCATGGAGGAATTTTGAAGTTATAATGTATTGCTAGAAGGAAAACTCAGAGTTATGCTACTTAAATATGTAAGATCTCTGTGTTAGGTGGTGAGGAGGAGGCAGGTGGTGAGAGTACTACGACATTTGAACTTTTAATGACTAAACATACTACCAAACTCCAATATCTGCATAAACATTTTTCCCCCTCAAGTCATAAGTAATAAAACATTTGTACTGATATACAAATCTTGTGAGTGAGACTATACTAACGTGTGAAGACAAAGCCAGTAGAAAATCAGAGGAAGATGTGGCAAATCGCTATCCACTTGGTCCCATGTCTAACGCCCTTTCCTCAATTTCATGAGGGAACTAATAGATGGGTGAGATTGTATTGAATCTCTATTTGTCAAGGGTAAAGTTCTGTTTACCCAGTTCCTCATTTGCAGGTACAAAAAGAGTGCACCCTAGGTTTGCTTTGTCAAAGTTTCCAGCTTTTTTATTCTGCATTTCGGCCAAGGTGACCCGAGTTTCTGGAAGCTGCCATTTGTATCTTTAGTAAAAAGGACAAGTAGTCATTACTTAGTCATATATATATAGTCTCTTGAATGGCTAGTAAAGTGTTAGTCTTTTTAGTTTCTCAGATTCTACTCTTTGTGCCTAATGATTAGGTAGCACCCTCTCTCTCTCTTTTCTCCCTTTCCCCCCCATCTGTGGCTGAATTTTAACAGCTACTTTTTAGACGTTATCTGCTGACACAGATGAACTTGTATGAAGGTATGTATGTTCCTACCTTCGTGCTGAACTTCTGTAGACAGATACCCATTGGTCATGTGGACCTAACTGCAGAAAGTGAGGTTATCAATGTCAGTGCATGTCTAGACATATTTCAGAATGAAATGAATATTTTGTTTTTAAGACTTAATCGAAACTAAAATTATTGTTTTAAAAACTAAAATACACACTCGGTCTCCTTTGCATTGTATTTAGTAATAATATAGTTTCCATATGAGTCAACTAGGCTAACAGTTCAAATTTTATGCTGTAAAGTAAACTTAGAAAAGCAAGTATTATTCATATGGTAGATGAGATTTTTTTACTTTTATGATCGTCAGATGTTTGTTGCTCTTAAAGTGAATCAAATCTGGTCCCCCTTTAATTTCCACCCCTGGATGATATTTTAGAGCAGTGGAAAATAGTTTCCAAGAGTAAATTAGACCAACATTTAGGATCAAAAGTTATAAACCGACATAGCACCTTCTTGAGTTTGTATGATGACTGGGCTTCCAGGATATGAATGGAATCTCTGAAAAAAAAATATAGTGAAAGAGAACTCCTAACTAATATGTGTGTGTATGTGTGTGTTTCTACCTTCTTAAAGCTAAATAAAGCAAACTCTGGCAAAAATGACGACAAGAAAGGCAACAAGGGAAGCAGCAAAGGTGAACCTGCTACGGAAAGTGGCAAGACGGCGGTCGTGTTCTCTTTGAAAAATGAAGTTGGTGGATTGGTCAAAGCGCTGAAACTCTTTCAGGTGAATGTACACCACCATTGCGTACCTTAAAAAGTGGCTGTGTGCCTGGTTACAAATCTGTCGTCTGTTAGAAAACATCACTGAGCCATTTCCGGGTAGTGTGTTGAAAGGGTCAAAGAAAGCAAACTTCATCCGGCTTTACAAGGGGAGTTGGTCTGCTAAGCAATGAGAGGAGCAGGGAAGTGGGAAGGAACTATGTTTTGTGAGTTCAGAGTTAGCCTACTCTGTAATTCTGCAGACTGTTGTCAGGTGAAGCAGTTAGTGATTAAAAAAATGTGAGCCTCACACCTGGAAATACAAACACAAAAAGAGCCAGGATCTCTTTAAATATTGAGAGCCTGCGGCCCGATTTGATTTAACATTTGAATCATGCCCATGTCTCGGAAGCACGTTTCCTGCATAAAATGAGGTGCCTGAGTTTAGGCATTTGGTATTCCCCTAAGCCTCCTTGTCTCATGAATTTGCCATTTGTAAAGATGAGTCACTCTCCTTGTATCTAAGTTTTCTCTTTTGCTTAAGGAAATGCAGTAGCCTTTTTTTTTCTTCTCCCTCTCTTCAGGCCCAAATGGGTGGTTTAAACACTGAAGAAAGAGCCTGGTTGAGAATGAGGTTAGAAAAATCCAGAAAAACTGCCGAAACCGGTTTGGCTCAGTGGCGGACCGCAAGGTCCCGGGTTTGATTCCGGTCAAGGGCATGTACCTTGGTTGTGAGCACATCCCTGGTAGGGGGTGTGCAAGAGGTGGCTGGTCAATGTTTCTCTCTCATCGATGTTTCTAGCTCTCTATCCCTCTCCCTTCCTCTCTGTAAAATATCAATAAAATATATTTTAAGAAAAATCCAGAAAAACTCTGCCCACTTGTCAGGGCATACCTGAGGGTTCTTCTTCTCTTCAGAAGGCACCCTCCCTTACCGATCGATGCATTTTGGGGGGAGGCAATGGCCACTGATTAGATAAGATAGGGTGCCGATCTCTTTCAGGTGCCTGGGGCTCCCACTGCAGGAAACAGATGGAATTACAGTCAGAGGATTCAGACCTGTGTTTTCCTAGCTTGGCTAAATCATAGCTGCTCCCTACGTTCAATTTCCTCAATTTGGAAATAGCAATAATTCTTCTTACCTAACAAGGTTGTTGTGATGAGATAATAGGAGTGGAAATGCTTGGTCAAGTGTACAGATATGAGGCATTATTGTAATGTCTCTTTGATGACTGCAGAGGGGGAATTAGGAGCCCGATTTGGCAAATATTTCCTTGTTCTCTTTTGACCTTGGAGAAAGGATCAGGCACCATAAACAGTTGTAATGGAAATCTGGGGGAATATTTTACGCGTAATTATATCACCCAGCGCTGTCTGCATACAGTGCCCAGCGGCAGGGCCATCCAATTAGACAGCTGGGTCCAGCGGAGAGAACCCTGGAGAAGGAGTTAGCGACCCTGCGTTTTCACTTGGCCACCAGCTAGTCATGGGGTCTCAGCTAAACCACTTAACCCGCGTGGACCTCAGTTCCCTCGTCTGAAAATATCCACTCGGCTTCAAGCGGAGGACAGTAAAAGTCCAAAGGGACACACCATTTGCGTGAAGACTCTTGAACTTTGAACTTCAGATTAGTCTCACCTTTATCATCGGCCAGCTTAGAAAGTGTGGCGCTAGCGCAAAGGTTAATCGAAACAGAACCGTGGCATTTCGTTTCCTAGTCGCAGGACTAGTTTCTTTATGCCGAGGAGGATGCTGTTTGATTGGCACTGGAAACCACCTCTCCTGCCCCTGTGCTGAGGAGTCCGAGGCCTCCCAGGTCCGTGCCAGGAAGCGTGCTGATAATCAGAGTGTGCCATCCGGAGTGATGGATGGGGTGGGGCCTGATTGTTTGGGGGTGGGCCAGGGGGAGAGGAGAACTTAAGTCTTCAGTTAACTCAGGGGAAAGGAGGACTACCTCCAAGGGGAAATTTAAACCTGAGGTTCCAGAATTAAATTGCTGCCATCACTCAAACACCTTATTGTGAGGAGACTTTTTCTCCTGAAATCCATCACGGGGTGGTGATTCCAACAAAACATTCTCGTGCGAAGCTAGCCTGGAGGTTGCCGGAGAACAGTTCCTAAGTGGTCCCATTTAGGGTTTCTGTTTATTTGGGGTTTGGTTTCTCTGGGCCTTCAGGGATCCACGCTTGGCTGTCTTTCTTCCTCTTCTTTCCCTGCCATTTGGCTACCCTTCGGCCATGTTTCCCGAACTTCAGTCGTTTCCTTACACCGTCCCCATTTCTGTCTCTTGTACTATTTACTTATTTTTCCCCCAAGATTATTTTATTTCTAAAGTTATAAAGCTTAATTTTAAACTTTAAATTGCAATGGAAACGTCATACCACTATAAAACGACGATTTTGAGTTTTAGTCATGTTTTTTGGAAGCATATGAAAATATAAATATAAATCTGGGGATTATATAACTTAATTCCCCTCCCTCTTCCCAAATAACCAGTGGGATGTGGACTGCTCGGGGGTATGCTGATGTTTGTAATTTTATAGGGCCCTTTATATTAATGTCCCCCTTTTTATTATTGATTTCCGAGAGGAGGGAGAGGGGGAGAGAGATAGGAACATCCATAATGAGAGAGAATCATTGATTGGCTGCCTCCTGCATGCCTCAGTCTGGGGATCGAGTCTGCAACCCTGACCGGGAATTGAACTCTGACCTCCCAGGTCCCTAGGTCGACCTTCAACCACTGAGCCACACCAGCTAGGCCCCTGTGTGTGTGTGTGTGTGTGTGTGTGTAAAAGACAGAGATTACAGTCTCTATTCCTAATAATAGAAACACTGGAGGAAAACACTTCCATGTTTTCATTAACCAAAGAGGAAGGAGATGTCTTTTCTTCCTTTGTGGGCCGTGGGCGCCTTGTGTAAGAGTCGAGGGAGAGTAGCGGGTGGCGTCCCTTCCATTATGCCTGGAGGTGATCCCGAGGTGTCGCTCGTATCCCCACAGGAAAAACATGTCAACATGGTTCATATCGAGTCCAGAAAATCCCGGCGAAGAAGCTCAGAGGTGGAGATCTTCGTGGACTTCGAGTGTGGCAAGACAGAATTCAACGAGCTCATCCAGTCGCTGAAGTTTCAGACTACAATCCTGACGCTGAATCCGCCGGAGAGCATTTGGACAGAGGAAGAAGGCAAGGCCAGTTTTCGCCTGTCGGGTGGTCTTGCGCTCTGGCAAACGTTGCAAAGGGGAGCGCACGGTCTGTGAGCTGGCATTTCTGACCCTGCACTGTGTTTTCCATAGAGCTGGAGGATGTGCCCTGGTTCCCGCGGAAGATCTCTGAATTGGACAAGTGCTCCCACAGAGTGCTCATGTATGGTTCTGAGCTCGATGCTGACCACCCAGTAAGTGCCCAGTAAAATCCCAGTTCCATCCAGGTGCCAGGCACTGTGCCATGTTCCGTGCTGTCAGTGCTGCTTTGTAGAGCGATTTATTATTTATTCCCCGTAACCGCGAGCAGACTCTTAGATGAGAAGGCTTCCCCGTAAATATGCGTTGGCTGGAAGCAGGTTAGAAAGGTGGCATTTCCACAAAGCGTTCATTTTTCAGAGGGCTGGACAGAGGCGGAGATTCTAAACCTGGGCGATTATTTCTGTAGAATTAGACAGCCCGAAATACACTTGCAGATGGTGACCCTTGGAAGAATGACGAACTGAAATCGATCGCTCTTGGTGGGGGACTAGGGAGGACTTGGCATTATGGGGCTCAGTGAGAGCATAAAATTCTCCTTGCTATTTTCCTTGGCTGGAGGTAGTTAGGAGTAGAGCAATGGAGTGCACTTCAGTCTCAGTGGGAAGGCAGAGGCCATTAGAATAAGGCTGTGATGGGAGACGCATCTCTTTCCGCATCCGCCCGGAATCTATGTACCACGGTCTCTCCCCTCCGCCCATAAAAGTGACCACCTCGAAAGAAATATGATACGTAGGTAAGCATTTCCCGTTATTCCCTCCCTCCTCCGCCTTTACATTCGTTTTTATTTAACACAAGAGACCGGGAACTTCTTTATGGCCGGGATGAAGTACAGTTAATAGTCTGGGAGGAATGAGCAATGTCCTCATTCGTTACAGGCATGTTTCCCCCCGGTGCCCCTTGTCTATAAACAGGCAGGTAAGAGGGCGAAACCCAAGCAGATCGGTCATGCTTACAAGATTGTTTGTGGTCTGAGGGTAATGGCTTATAGATATTCATTTTATTTAAGTGGAGGAAGTCTGGGAATCGGATAGTGGGACTACATGTAGACGCTCTCTCGCGGTTCCGGGCCCGTGTGGGCTGCACGCAGCAGGAGCTGGTGGTAACAAGGCCACACTCAATGCAGTCTGAGTGCTCCGCTTTGAAGAAAATAGTGACGACTTCAACAAGAGGAAGATTTCCAATCAAACCAGTTGGAGTTACTGTAGACCACAATTCCAACTAACCCATAATGTTATCGCTCAGACACATGGTCAAACAGGCCTAATTCAATTGCATTATATGCATCCCCTCCCCCGCAAAAAAGTTGAATTCACTCAGACACAGAGTGTCATATTTGCCATCATAGCCTGAGGTTTCAGGATAATTCACAGTAATTCACAGGTAAGACTCCTGGACATTAGAAAAACACTCAAGAGTGCCTTCAGCCATCGTCCATTTGTCATCGTCCCCTTCCCCACCCCCGGAGGAGTCAGAGTCAGCTCGGAGGCTTGACTTAAGAGGAGAGCAGTGAGACGCTGCCCAGACACCAGCTGTTTAACTTGCAGGATGACCTTGGGCAAGTCTCCCTCCCTCTGGGTCTCCAATTCCTTAGGCAAAAGTGGAAATAAAATTCTTATTGACCTCGAAGGGGCATTCGGGAAGCATAGTTAATAAAATAAGCGGGGGAAGCATTTTGGCGAGTAAATACCCAATTCCAGGAACGGGAGGGCCGCATTAAATCATCCAGATCAACGCCCGGGCAGTAAAGGATTTCTTGGTAACCTCGCTCCAAATGCTCCCCTCAGTCTAGTTTGAAAATTACTTACCTGGAGAAGGGTGTGTGTGTGTGTGTGTGTGTGTGTGTGTCCTTTTGATGGAACAACCACAGGCACCGCTGACCTTGCTGCGAAAAAAATGTATTCAATACGCAGTGTACATTGTCTTGTGCTTAATTTTGTCCCATTATCCCTAATTACACCCACCTTATGATGCCTTTTCTTATTTTCCTTACAGCCACTTTAAATAATTGCAAGTAGTTAGCAACCTCCTACCTCACTCTTTTTTTTTAAAAAAAAACCATACATGCTTCTTTTATAAGCACACCAAATGTTCATTGTGCACAATTTGATATTGGCAAGTTGGTGTTCTTGATGCTATTATTTGATGAGGACGGAAATGTTGTCCAAGGCCTTTCTGTGCTTCGGAAGAATCCTGGTTCCGAGAGGGTCACTGCAGGAGGACGGGCCCCCCCTAGAGCTGGGATGGCTCAGGAGGGGCTGGGATGGAAGAGTCAGCCGCGGAGGCGCCCCGGGAAGGGTTAACTATCTCTCTAGCCCAGGGCCTCCCAAACACCAGTGGACAAACAAGTCACCTGGAATAGCATCTCAGAATGCAGGTGGGGGGCCCCGAGATTCTAGAGAGCGCCCTAGCATTTCCAGCACGCTCCCCTTCGAGGCTTCCGCCGGAGGGTTGGGACCACACTCTGAGAAGCAAGGATCTAGACTGGTTCAGGGTCCACCCGTGAGGTGCTTGTTCATGGCACGAACGTCTGAGAACGAGCGTCCCAGCTCCGTGCTTTCTCAGCCTCGCTTTCCATTCAGATCATCTGAGGGGAATTGAAAAGCAGATGCAAGCCAGAGCCTCATTTCAGGGTGCTTAGACCAGAACGCCTGGGAATGCGCCTGGGGTTTGCACAGTATGTAAAGCTCCCCGGTGACCCCGAACTCCCAGCAGGGCTGACTTACGTGGGCTAGCTCCTTGGGTGCCAGCACACAGTGAGCTGAGCTGTTTCCCTTGGCTGAAACTCAGCGAGGAAGGGTGGGCTGTCCAGCAGCTACTTTCCAGGTGCTAGCATTGCCAGATTTAGCACATGAGCATATATAGGCTGCTCATTTACATTTTCATTCCAAGTAAACAGCAAATAACGGTTTCTTAGAAGAGTGCCCCAAATATCGCATGTGTCTCGTATCTGTATCTTATCTGGTACCCTTGCCCCTGGCCTCAGCCCCGAGTGATGGAATGCTGTGTCTTTGATCCCCCGGGTAGCCAGCATCCCCCCGTTTTATTTTGGGGGGCCCAGGATTCAGTCCCGGAAGCTGTAGATTGCCCACACGTTCGTGTAATCACCGCCACCCTGGGCTAATGAGGCGTGAGGAGTGAATCACTCGCCGCACGCCTGGAAAAGGTGCAGGTGTTCGCCGAGGAGAGGCCATTGAGAGCCTTCGGGAGGCCCAGCAGATTATGAGGCTGTTACCATGGTGTCCGGTTTGGCAGGAACTGGGGAACAGATGCTGTGCTTTTCACACGACTCCTTTCCTTTTGTCCTGGCCTGCTTTCTTTTTGAGTAACAAAGGTGCTTGGGTCTCTTCGGTTCCGCCCGCCCAGGTTGCCTGGCGTTCCCAGGGAGTGCTGAAACTCGCACTCTCTAGCAGGATCACACCCCCTCTCTGCAGCAGCAGCAGTTGTCTTTTTAGGCCCCAGACCCCTTCGTGACTGTGGTAACTCTGGTCACGAAATTGTGTATAGGCTTCCCACGCCTGCCTATGAGCTCCAGTTTAAAAACTCCCAGTTCACAGCGAAGGGAAGAAGGTGCCGGCTTCCAGGGCAGCGAGCTTCATGGCTGCAGGGTGTCTGGGTGATCTCAGGGCCCTCCTCCCCCTCCCCTTTGGGAACTCTCCTGTGCTTCCTTCCCAAAGAAAGGCTGTTGGTGAGTGAAGCTCTTCATTTCTGTCCAGCAGGGTCCTGGGAAGGTTTCTGGCTTGAAGGCCAGTTCTTCAGCCAGGAGAGAGAATGCAACGGTTGTCTGTGAGATTGAGTTACTGTTGAACAGCACACCTTGCAGAAGTTGCAGCAGAGGGCCCGTGTGAGCTTTGGGAGCCCATGTGAGCTGTGTGGGCCTGTGTGGGGCTGTGTGGGCCTGTGTGGGCCCGTGTGGGTCTGTGTGGGCATGTATGGGCCCGTGTGAGCTGTGTGGGCCCGTGTGAGCTGTGTGGGCCTGTGTGGGCCAATGTGGGCCTGTGTGGGTCTGTGTGGGCCAGTGTGGGCCTGTGTGGGTCTGTGTGGGCCCGTGTAGACCTGTGTGGGCATGTGTGGCCCATGTGAGCCCATGTGGGCCCATGTGGGCCTGTGGCAGCTCCCCTCTCAGACCCATGATCTCAGTGGCCTGTCCTCTTGCCTGGCCTCCCTTCCCGAAGTGGCCGCTGCTTCCTGCCTGTCTTTTGGGGCTGCATCAATAGAAAGTTAAATAGAAATAATTCCTTCTGGGCTCCCAGCACTTTGAAGAAACACCCTCTGAAGAGAAAGAAAATGGAAAGCCAATTGACAAGAGGAGAGATTTTTGAGTAAAACCAGAAGTCCTCTCAGAAGGATTGCACTTGACTGAAGGATGACAGACAGGCTGTTTAATTTCCCAGGTGTTATGACAATGAATAGAAGTCTTGAAGTTGCTAAAAACTCATCAGACTCCTGGGGACTCAGGGTGGAATGGAGCAGACTCGCTCTCCTGTGCATGAATGCCTTAAAATTGGTTTTGCGTCACGTGGCTCTACTCATAAGATACAGCAAAACCTCTTTAATTCATGCTAATTTGGGGATTTGATAATTATTGTAAATGAATGAGTTTTAAATGAATGAACATTTATTGATAATTTCCACAAAGGAACTAAATTTAGGTTAACTTACTGAATAATCAGGTTAAAGGGACCTGTTTTAATGGAAAGGATAATATTAATTTATGATGAAGATCAATTACATGCAAATGAAAACCAAAAGATATAGTCCACAATATCAATTTGCTTAACTAAGCCATTCCGCCCACTTAGTGGAAAGGTAAACTTGAGCCGGAATTCCCACACATCCCAAATGAGCACAGTCCCGGTTTACTGAGGTTTTACCGTGGTAAGCACAGTTCGCTTCTGCCTGTGTCATGGGGATGTCATGTAAGGATACACATTTACATGTGAATTGAGTCGTCAGTCAGCACCAGCTCCCTTTTTGGCTCTCTGTAAAATAACGTCATCTCTCTTCTGTTTAAGGGATTTAAGGACAATGTCTATCGACAGAGAAGAAAGTATTTTGTGGATGTGGCCATGAGCTATAAATAGTAAGTACCCGCGTAACTGTTTTCTGCAACTTGTCACTGGCTGGTTGGAAAGGCACACGCTGTGTTAAACAGACCCACCTTCCCTTCGCTGTGACTTTTCCGAAGGCAGATAGGAACCATTTTAAACACTCACCTACTCTGTGGGAATTAAATACCAACACTGGTGCTTGACATCTGGGCACAACTGCGAAAGCACGAGACCGCCGGGCCTCATGCCAACGCCTGCATTTTCTCCATTGTGTGCGAGCTCCACGAAGGAGCCACTTTCGTCCACGCTGCAGGGCCCACAAACTGTGTTTGCATTTTGCTTTTGATTTGAGTTTTCCGTAGCCTCCCTCAATGTCTAGCGTCGTCCCCAGTGAAAGTAGGGAATTCAGCAAGAAGGGCGAAAGGGCTCATGCGAGCAGCCGCGATGGAAAGAGATGTGCTTGCTTTGTGGGGAAAGGGAAACTTCCTGGGAATCGGAGAGTTTCAGACCCAATCCTGGCTCAGGGTGGGGAGGAAGTGAAAGAACCTAAAGATTGGGGTGAGGCCCGTGCATTGGGCATGGTATTAGATGGCATGGCAGGGTACTGCGGCAGGCGATGATGTAGTGTGTTGACTGCAGGCCTTGTCTAGAGAAATGCAGTAAACGTTAGGCCTCTATGTATTCTGATCACACCAATAAAACTTGTAGCCCATCATGGTGCTGCCTTTGCTTTGTCTGGTATGTGATCAGCTACATAAATCTTGTCATTAGGACACAATATAAATCCATACCTGGCAGGAAAGATGCTTTCTTATTCTAGTTGAGACTAGGTGAGAAACTCAACTGTCCTGTGGGGCAGGTTTGTCCTTGGTGAGAATTTAGGACATTACATGTGTTATACAAGGTATCAGTGTTTCCTTCCCTCCCTTCCTCCTTGCCTGCCTCCTCTCTCTCTCCCTTTCCCCCTCTTTCCTCCCTTCCTCCTTCATTTCCTCCCTCCCTCCCCCTCTCTTTCTCTCTTCCTTCCTTCCTTCCTTCCTTCCTTCCTTCCTTCCTTCCTTCCTTCCTTCCTTTCTTTCTTTCTTTCTTTCTTTCTTTCTTTCTTTCTTTCTTTCTTTCTTGAAATACGCCACACAGTTGCTTAAGGCAAAAATGAGAGGATATCATAGCACACCTCCGATTGGGCCAGTCATTTGCTCACTTCTAATTTCCCTGGATGCTCTGGTGCTCTTCCTTTCCTCCTACCAACCCCCCCCCCCCCCCCTGCGCCCTTCATTCTTCCTCTCCTATGTTTCTAATCCTGAAAACCAGGACTACTTGGCACATGCTCTCCCACATGTGTCTTCTCCATTCTCATCTCTTCTGTTCCCCGCAGCTTCTTGAGCCTTTTTAAACTACTGTGACCTTCTACCCCCTCGCAATGTCAGTGTGCTGATGGCTTGTCCAGGCTCAAGCCCATCCTCCTGTCCCCTGAACCCTCAGCACCGTCACTCTCTAACCTTGCCTTCCAGTGTTTCCCGGTCAGGTTGCCAAGATAGCACGCTGATGGCCACGCTCACCTCTTCACATCAGGCCCTGATCAGTGGTCGTGAGTGTTAAGAGGAGCCCCCGCCCAGCCAGCATGGCTCAGTGGCTGAGCATTGACCTGTGAACCAGGAGGTCACCGGGTTCAAGTCCCAGTAGGGGCACATGTCTAGGCTTCGGGCTGGATTCCCAATGTGGGGTGTGCAGGAGGCAGTCGATTATTGATTCTCCTCATCATTGGTGTTTCTATCTCTCCCTCTTCCTTCCTCTCTGAAATCAATAAAAAAATATTAAAAAAAGAGAAAAAGATGACTCCCCTTGGTTCACGGACCCTGCCTGTGGAATCAGGCCATGCCCGCCGAGGTGGGTCCTTAGAAAGGGGAGGGCAGAGCATGCCTTTGGGACCTATGGGGACATGGTCAAAGCTCAGGGCGTGACAGAGCCTTTTCCTTTATTTATTTTTAATTTTTTTCCATTTTAAAAAATGTATTAAGGTATTATATGTGTACATAGCTTACCATTGCGGCCCCGCCCCCCACCTCCCATACATGCCCTCCCTCCCCAGAGTTCTGTGTTCGTTGGTTGTACTTATATTCATGCATACCAGTCCTTCAGTTGTTCTCTTATCTCCCCCCCAGGTCTCCTTCCCCTCCCCGCTGTCATTTGACAATCTGCTTGTTTTATGGTGACCATCTCAGGACCACACGAATAGAATCCGCTCCTCATTTGGCAGTCTGCTTGTTTTATGGTGACTATCTCAGGACCACACGAATAGAATCCGCTCCTCCCCTGGTTCACACCGCCCTGCCCCCCCGGGTCCCACTGCTTCCCCGGGGCACACGGCTCTCCCGGGAAACCTGGCCTCCTGGGGCACACGGCTCACCCGGGGCACACGGCCCAGAGCCTTTTCCTTTAGATAAAAGACAGATACAAATGTATTTCATATGTAGTATATTACATATCCTGCGGTATATAAAGGGCTTTGATAGCATAGTGATCAAGGAGCTAGCTCAGATGTCATTTATTTCTTCTTGACAGAGCCCAAGCTGGACAAAGGCGAGCTGGTATTGTGATATCACTAATAGAATTGATACATATGAGGCAACCAGTTTTAAGAAGCATTGCTATGGGGAGTGCTTTGGTGTTACAGGAAATGTGTTTACACAGAGAGGAGAGGAAATGGACACACAGTAGAAACGACGGAGGGTGAGGCTCTCAAAGTTTTCACGTTTGCATTTGCCAGTTTCCCTTATCGCACGAGAGGGACACGGAGAAGTGGTGTCTATGGGAAACAAGTCAAAACTGGAGGCTGGGAATGGTGGAGATTTTATACAAAGGTGGGCTGGCCGGGGCCTGAGGGAGCCCCAGCTTACAGAGTGGGGCTGTGCTCAGGGTCCAGGCCGGATTCTCCGTAACGTGAAGATTCAGGCGGCCGAGGTAGGCAGGATGCTGGCGAGTCATCATTTTGCCGGGAGGAACTATTCTCACAGGTCTCACGCACGCTCCCTGTTGTCATGACGCCAGGAAGGCCAAATTATAACCTGCAGGCTATTTTGTGGCGATATAGTCAAAGCAGAGGATATTTAAGAGAGTTTGGGATCCAAGACCATTGCGGCCCTCTCCCCTGGACAATGCTGAGTCAGGCCGGGTGCCCAGAATAACGTGATGAAAAACTGGGCCATCGGAGCCAGACTGTCTGGGGCTTGAGTCCCGACTCCACTGCTTCCTCCTGGGGGGACCAGCACCACCGTGCCCCAGTTTCTTCCCCGGGGAAGCGTATCTAACAATAGAACCCCTCTCTCGGGGCTGTTGTAAGGACTATGAACGGGAACCCGTTGGCTGTGCTTTGCACGGTGCCCAGCACGTGATCTGTGATCATAGCTGTCAGTCATTACGTCAGCCTCCCCTTTCCCTGCGCACAGACTGTCTTCAGTCTCCAGGCGACCTATGGCTTCATTCTTCAGCTGTGCTAACACCATTGTTTTTTGCTGCCACCTTAACAAACGCCGCAGTTCAAGTGTCCCTGGAAGTAATCCGGGGAGTAAAACGCCTTCGGTTTCCCACTTAAAGACTGTTGTATATATATACCGATGCATTTTGTGCTGACCAACATCCCTCTCTGCAGAGAGATTTCATAGAGAGCAGTTAACGTTCCCATTTGTGTGTGTGCGGGAAGCTGCGAATCCTGATAACGGATGGCCAGTTGCCTCGGGTGCTTCTCGCTGTGGACAGAGTGGGGAAGGTGCCCGGGAGGGCTTCACACAGGGGCTCGTGGGACGTAGAGAGAAAGAGGGCATTGCTTAGTGTCTGTCACACCATCACTGCTGTGGCTTCTGCGGGGATGGGTTTGAGGACGGACAAGGGCTGGCCACTTGTGTGTGTGTGTAAATACATGTGTGTTTCTGTGCACATACATGCGTGTTTGCAAGCTGAGAGCAGGGCTCAGGCTTGTGTTCTGGTGCTGGCGGGGGTGGGGCACAGGTACTCGCGAGTCCCTAGTGGGGCCTGGGCCATCGTCTCCAGCCTGCCACGTGGTAAGCGAGGTTTGCCTTTTATTTTTATATAGTTTTATATAGTTTTTATTTATTTAAAAAAATATTTTATTGATTTTTTTACAGAGAGAAGGAAGAGAGATAGAGAGTTAGAAACATCGACCAGCTGCCTCCTCCACACCCCCTACCGGGGATGTGCCCGCAACCAACGTACATGCCCTTGACCGGAATCAAACCTGGGACCGTTCAGTCCGCAGGCCGACGCTCTATCCACTGAGCCAAACCGGTTTCGGCTGCTTTTTATTTTGTATATTTTATTGATTCTTTACAGAGAGGAAGGGAGAGGGAAAAAGAGCCAGAAACATTGATGAGAGAGAAACATCAGTCAGCTGCCTCCTGCCCACCCCTCCTGGGGATGTGCCCGCAACCAATGCACATGCCCTTGCCCGGAGTCGAACCCGGGACACCTGAGTCTGGAGGCCGACGCTCTATCCACTGAGCCAAACCGGTTAGGACGAGGTTTGCTTTTACTTGACAAAAAATAAAGTTACAGTTTCTGGTTGAAACAGATCTTTTTCCAGTGCTAATGGCCTTCTGAGTGAGCAAAGGAAAAAGATGTCAATACAATAATTACTTAAAATAAGCGCGTCTGAGTGGCTGCTGGCCGAGTGCTGTGATCTGATTTCCAAGCCGAAGCTTGGAGCACAGGTCTGAGAAGCAGGTCATTTGGAATCGGTCGGTGCTGAAAACACTGAGCGCGCGCGCGGAGTCCCTGCAAACATAGTTTGGTGTTAAAAAATTAAAGGCCATTCTGACACGGGGAGACCAATTCCATTTCCTGTTGATAGTTGGTTCAGGCTTTCGGGACACGGAGAAGTCAAGTCGATGGTCGGGAATATAGACAAAGACATAGCGGAGACGGTGCGGGGGTGCCGCCGGGATAGGCAGGATGGCGTCCGAGGGGGGCACAGGGAGGGGAAGGCAAAGATATGAAGTACCAAATAGCATCTATTGAAACATGGCCAGGAAGCCCTCTGGGGCGTTTGTGTTGAACGCTGTGTTTTCTGTGATAGTCTTGAAAGGATAAAGCAGGGGGGGAAGAGTCAACACACGCGGAGGAAAATGAAACAATTCCACTCTGTGATGAGAACGCAGCAGGCTCGAAGTCTGTATAACCAGGAGCCGGAGAGGGGAGCGGGCCCGGGGACCGTGTCAGCGCACTGAGCGTTGTCGATAGGTGCCCCTCAGGAGCCTTGCTGATGGACAGCGCCGCCGGGGAACGTGATTGATTACCCGGAGGCCTGCCGCCGCCCGCAGGCATGCCCGGGCGCCGTGGCCACGAGAGTGTCAGGAAGACACCTCCCTGCCCCACCAGTAACAGTGGGGAAGCACTCATTAGTGCACATAGCAGTCTCCCCGGAAGCCCTGAGTACCAGGGTCCTGGCGTGGCAGGGCACTGTTTTAATGTCAAGGGAAATGGATGCGGGCCGCAGCCCGTCCTCCCAGCCCGAGGAAAAGAAAGTCTAGTGTAAACAAGCTCAGAGGCCCCGGGGTGAGGTACGTGAAGCGCATCCAGACCTGCGGTCACCGGCACTGGCCGTGGCTTCTACGGGTATGAGTGTGAGGATGGACAAGAGCTAGCCATTTTTATTTTTTTTTAATTTATTTTTTATTTTTTTAAATATATTTTATTGGCTTTTTTACAGAGAGGAAGGGAGAGAGGTAGAGAGCCAGAAACGTCAATGAGAGAGAAACATCGACCAGCTGCCTCTTGCACACCCCCTAACGGGGATGTGCCCACAACCAATGCACATGCCCTTGACCGGAATCAAACCCGGGACCTTTCAGTCCGCAGACGGACACTCTATCCACTGAGCCAAACCGGTTTCGGCAGAGCTAGCCATTTGTGTGTGTGTAAATACACGCGTGTTTGCAAGCTGAGCGCGGGGGGCAGAAGGCCTGTGGAGGAAGGGAAGACGATGACGGTGCTGTTGCAGCTATAAGGCTTGTGTGATGCTCTCCAGGTTCCTGTCATTGGCACCTTCCTATGTGAAGCGTGGTGTTAGCTTTCCTGCGTTTCTGTGGGTTTCACAATTGCTATATTGGTGGAGAAAAAATAAGTAATACCATTTTTTTGGTGTTTTTTTTTTTCTCCCCTCCAGTTGACTGGAAATAAACAGATTTTTCTTTGAGGGCTATTATAATGATTATTCCCCAACAATATGCATGCATATTTAATTTAATTATATTAGTGGTGTGGGGGGGCAGTAGTTATTTTAATCTATCGTACTCTCCTGGAAAGAGGCCCCGAGCTCTGACTTTAATATCCCCTCTTGTTTGCTTAAGCTGATTTTGAATATTACTGTGATTGTGTTTGGTTACGAATGCGCTTTCTCCTGGTTGAAATTGAGGCGGTACACGAACCTCATATTCTTCTCATGGGGCTGCCTCCTTTGTGCTTTCCTTATTTATTTATTTTGTTTTAGTCCATGGAATCTGAAATGCAAATAAGTAAAAGCAAATGTCAGTGGGTAAGGTAAACAGGGGGGTTTCAACATGTCATAATTTGCTTTAATTAAAGTTGGAAAATTCCTCACTTTTCCAAGGAAACTCATTTGATTTCAGTCCCAGGGATCCAACCTAGCTGGTTTGGCTCAGTGGATTGAGCATCAGTCCACAGACTAAAGGGTCCTGGGTTCAATTCTGGTAGGGGCATGGACCTCAGCTATAGGTTCTATCCTCAGCATGGTTGGGCAGATGCGGGAGGCAATCAATTGATGTGTCTTTCACATGTTTCTCTCTTTCTCTCTCTCTCTTCCACTCTCTCTAAAAGTCAATGGAACCCACTGTCATGGTTCAGTGGTTGGGTGTCGACCTATGACCCTGGAGGTCATGGTTCGATTCCTGGTCAGGGCATATGCCTGGATTGGGGGCTCTACCCCCCAGTGTGGGGGTGCAGGAGGCAGCCAATCAATGATTCTCTCTCATCATGAATGTTTCTATCTCTCTCTCCCCTTCCCTTCCTCTCTGAAATAAAAAAAATATATATAATTTTTTTTAAAAAAAAGGTCAATGGAAAAATATCCTCGGGTGAGGATTAACAACAACAACAACAAAACAAACAAAACAGAAAACAAATCCAGGGATCCAAATGGTTTCTTGACACCTCTCAGCCTCAGCGTTCTCCTCTGTAAAATAAAGATTGCAGTGTCTCTCTGCCTCTCCCCCGGGATCATTTTAAGGAATAAATGAAATCAGTGGAGCATTGCCATGCAATGCCCTTTACTATTAACTTTATCAAAACAATAATTAAGACCTCCAGACCAAAAGTCTGGGGTTTACTCAGACCTCTGACCTGCTTGTAAGGCTTCAGTTAGTTTCTCCGATTTCTCCTTCAATCTGAGAGGCTGTGTGTGGAGTAGTTAAGAGTTGCAGGAGCTACAGCTGACCTGTCTGGGGTGAACTCCAGCGTTATCACTGCCAGCCAAGGGACGCCTGCAGGTTGTCTTCTGTGCCTCAGTTTCCTTATATGTAACATAGGGATAACCCTGCTTCTGCGTTAGAGGATTATTGTAAGGGTTAAATGAGCTAATATACTAACAGCCCTTAGAATATTGCACGGGAATGCTACTTTAAGTATTTACCAATCTATAATAATTAAAGTGTAATATGCTAATTAGACAGGACAGCTGAATGACCTTCCAGTCATCACTCCAGACTTCCTTCCAGATGAAGCTGCCATGGCTGGGGTTGAGGCAGAGGCAGTTAGGGGCAATCAGGTGTGCCGGCAGAGTGGTTAGGGGCTTTCAGGCAGGCATGCAAGTGGTTAGGGATGATCAGGCAGGCAGGCAGAGTGGTTAGGGGTGATCAGGTAGGTAGGCAGAGTGGTTAGGGGTGATCAGGCAGGCAGGCGAGCGGTTAGGAGCCAGCGGTCCTGGATTGAGAAAGGGATGTCTAACTGCCAGGTTAGGCCTGATCCCACGGCAGTTGGACATAACCCAAGAGATCCCGGATTGCAAGAGGGTGCAGACTGGGCTGAGGGCCCTCCACCCCCTTGCATGAATTTTGTGCACCGGGCCTGTAGTATGTTTATAACATTCGTTGTCTCGCTTCGACCAATCTCGCCTTTTTCTCTACCATCTCCCAATCTTTTTATTATCTTTAATACCCTTCTCCACCACCTTGGCCAGGACTTTCTATAAGCCCTGAAGTCCATCTGATTATTGCACTGTATTATTTATCACCGTGTAACAAACTACCCCTACATTGAGCAGTTTAAAACAGCAAATACTTATTATCTCACCAAGGTTCTAAGGTCAGGAATCAGGGAGCAGCTTGGCTGGGTGGCTCTGGGTCAGGGTTTCCCAGGAGGCTGGAGTCAGAGTGTTGACCAGAGATGTAGTCATGTGAGGCTGGGCTGGGGCTGGGAGATGTTTCCAACTTGGGCACGCACATGGCTGTAGCCGAGGCCACCGTTCCTGGCAACGTGGGCGTCACCACAGAGCTGCCCGAGTGCCCTCAACTCAAGTGATCCAAAGAGATCCAGGAAGAATCCATCTTACCTCAGAAGTGATATGCCATCCCTCCTGATGTATTCTACTGGTTTCAGAGCCCAGCAGCCCTGCTATCCTGTGTGAGGGGACTGCACCTGGGCATGGATACCAGCAGAGGGGGCTCACTGGGAACTGTCTTGGAAATGGGTGAGGACATACATTTAATTTGTGTTCGATATTGTTTCTTTAAGACCCTCCCTCACTGCTCTTCCACAGTGGGTGCTCATGCACTGCCAGTAGAACTAATGTACAGAAGACAGTGGTAGCATGGTGCAGCAGAAGGTGGAGCAGAATGTATAGGCGTTGGAGCTAGACAGAACTGGGTTTGAATTTCTGCCCCCCTCACAAGCTCTGCAGCCATGAGCATTGACATAGTCCAGTGGTCAGCAAACTGTGGTTCAAACTCGTAGCCACACTCCACTCAAGGGGCCAAAGAGCCGCATGTGGCTTTCGAGCCACGGTTTGCCGCAACCACTGGACTGGTCTCTCTGAGTCTCAGTGCTCTCATCTTACTGTGCACCTGGTATCACCGGGAGGATTAGCAATGATTACAGGGCCCAGATGCGGACTGGCGCAAGCTGGTGTGGAATCTATGATAATGTGATTATTATCATCACGGTTAAGTTGCTAATGGTTCCTTAGTTCCATATAACCATTTGTTAGGCTCATTTAAGCTGAGTAAAGGACTTTTAAGGAGTGAATGAATTAAGGAATTTTTGGCTCCATGTTGGGCTGGGTTAAAAAGGAGCTTTTCAAAAAAAAAAATTGGTGTGTGTGTGTGTGCTTGCGTACTTTCAGTTTCACGTAACTCACGCACACAGCTCGCTTCTTCAGCCTGACAGAGTGCCTGTCTGCAAGGCCTTCCCAGGTCAGTGAGTCTCAGCTACGGTTGGAGGGTCCGGGTGGGGGCTGCGCTGTGCGGGCAGCACCATGAATGGCTGATGCTGGCAGAAATGTTCACCGTACGTGGACCCCTAAGCTGGCGTATTTGGGTGGCTTCCTTTGGTTAAATTCCGGTCCCAGGCCGGCCCGTGTTAAGCACATTGCTTATGTTCTGTCACTGAACCTCACAGTAAGCCTCGGGGACAGGTGGCATGCCCACGCTTGGTTGGAAGGTGAGGAAACTGAGGTTTAGCGACATTGAGAGACTTGCAAAAGGTGACACAGCTGATTGTCATCCACATAAACACCACTTTTTATTGCTTTAATTTCTCCGAAACTGAGCAGTAAATCGAACACCAGAACCAAAGCAAATATCTATAGCCCTAGGTTTATTTCCCAGATGACCAGAACCGTTTCGGAATAAGGTCGCTCTCAGGGGTGTCCAGTGTGCCTCTCTGATGGAATCTAAACCTCTCCTTAGCGCAAGAAGCCAGAAGATGGTTTCTTCCTTTTTATTTTTTTTTTTGGAAGTGGCTGTAACACTTCACTTGCCATACGTGTTTTCATACACAAGTTGGAAAATGACACTGAAACAACTAAGTGACTTGGGATTTTAAAAAGTCTTTCTCTGCACAGAATTCTCAGCATATTTGAGATGATGCGCCATTCTTGTATGTATTTGATACACTTCAGATTGTATGCAGCCAGGACGCAAACCAGGCCTGTCTGGCTCCGAGGCTACGTGCTGCCTCTCGTGGGGCGCCTGGGACATCTGCCCGGGGCTGGCCGGCAGCCCCCCACCCCCCCTCGCCCTGCGCAGCAGTGGCGCCCCCCTCTCAGGCCCTCTGCTCCCCGCCTGCGGGAAGCCTGACCCTCGTGGGGTGTATCATGGATAGAAATAAACACAGCTGGGCTGAGGCTTGAAAAAACAATGTTCGAGATTTGTCTTCCTCTGGCTTTTTCTAGTTGCCAGCCTATTTCTGTCTTGATTTTTTGATTGACAAAATTGCACCCTTTGAGATTCATTTGCTCCGAGGGTAGGTACACAGCTAAGCAGAGACTAAAACAAAACAGCCCCAAATGGAGCCTCGCGCATTGAAAAGTGCAATCACCAGCCCGGCAGGCGCCTTCAGTTTGGGTGAGCTCGTGACTATTCCACTCAGCGCCATTACACAGGGAGCTTCCTCTCCTTCTACAGGGGGCGGGGACGAGGGTCTAGCCTCCTCTCCCCATCAGAGCAGAGAAGGGCATTTCCCCCTGCTGCCCCCCTTCCTCTCCCCACAGCCCCAAGGACCACATGCCGTCCGAGCAAAGCCCCCTGGGACGGAGATTCAGCCATATGCCAGGCATGTTAAGATGCTGGATAGACGCAAATTATGGGACGGATGAGCCTTGGGATAAACGTATTGGGCTTCTTTCTAAGCCGGCACCCCACTTCTCAGCAGAATCTCCTCAGTTTCCTCTTCTCCTTAGATGGCTCGGCAGGAGTCAGCCATAGGTTGGCAAAGGAAAGGAGGGAGGCGGGTGATCAGAGACAAAGGTAGGCTCCCTCGGGGAGAAGTGTTGGGCAGATATCGGGTAGAGCTGTTTGCTGTTCTGCCTCTGACCTCCCCAGGCCCAGCGTGAGAACAACTCTCACATGCCCCAGCCAGTCTGGCTCAGGGGATAGAGCATCAGCCTGTGGACTCAAGGGTCCTGGGTTCGATTCTGGTCAAGGGCATGTACCTTGGTTGCGGGCCCATCCCCAGTGGGGGGTGTGCAGGAGGCAGCTGATCAATGTTTCTCTCTCATCGATGTTTCTCACTCTCTGTCTCCTTTCCTCTCTGTAAAAAAATCAAAAAATCAATACAATATATTAAAAACAAAACAAAACAAAACAAAACAAAACAAAACAAAAAACAACTCTCACAGCCGAAAGGTTTTCTGCGGGGAGGCGGTCTGGAGCCCCCTGCTGGCCAGAAAAGGACCAGGTGCTGGGGCCTGCGGACTGACCCAGCAGCCACAGGGCACCACGGACAGGCAGTGTGGCCTGTGCTGGCACTGACGGGAGCTTTCACAGGTCAGATGTGGGGGAAGAAAGATGTAAGTTCTGGAAGAATTGACGCTGGCTGCAGAGGAGGAGGGTGGGTGGGAGAGATCGAAGCGGGGAAGCTCTAGGTAGGCTAGACGCATGGTTTCTCAACAAGGGGACATTTGCTACTTCTGATGGGTGGTAGGCAGCGGTCCTGACTGTTCACCCGCAAGCAGGGTCTGGCGTCCAGTGGGCGGCTAATAGACGGCTTGGAGGGAGACACAGAACTCCCACAGACACCGGGGAGTGTGAGCAGGCCTTTGTTAGTTGTTCCACCGCTACTCACCGGTTAGCAATCCTTCGTTTCTCTTACTCTCGGCCTTTGCTGTACTTTAATGTGGGACGCCTCAGACTTTTCTCCGGTGACCAGTTCTGTGCAGAGTGGGGCTCCCCAACTCCCAGGTAGCTGTGACGATGTGGCTTCTGTTTGGGCTGCCGCATTACCATTCACTGCAGCGTCTTTCCTGGGAGGCATTTGCAATTATTGCGACTTGCAGAAAAATAACTGGGGTGGCTGCACCTCTGCACCTTCCCGGAAATTTTCGTTGACCTTAGCATTTCTCATTTCATGCGGGAAGAGGCATGATTTATGGGGCCTGCTTGGTTTCAGAATGTAGCTGAAAGGAATACATTACTAACAGGAGTCCTGAGTGCCACATTACCTATTTTTAGATAGGCGAATCTTAATTGGAAACAAAACAAATAGAAGGCAGAGGAAGAACGAAAGGGAAAAGTTATGCTTTCTTCACAGGGGGGAAACAAACAAACAACCAACTTCATGGGGGGTGGGGCGTGGCTGCAAGTTTTTATCCCTAAGGACACGTTCCTCATCAGTTTCATTGGCAGTTGGTCACCTTGATGAATTGTGGGCGCTCTTGGGTTGTGGGTCCAGGGCTTCATTTTTTATCTTCTCTGTCTTTTTTTGAGAAGAGGCACCTCAGCAGGCAAATATGTTTTCTTCTCGACCGAGCTAATTTTATCCCATTTCATTATCCTCCATTGATTTGCTTTCCTGGGTTTTGAATGAAGCTGAGATGTATGTGGCTGTTTGGGTACTTTGTGACTCCCGCGCAAACACTGGCTGTTGATACTTTAATTTCTTTGAAATGGAGCGGTAAATTGAAAAGTAGAACAAAACCAAATAGTTGTAGTCCCGGGGTCATTTCCCAGACGGCTAGAATAGTTGCCGAAGAAGGTCACATTAGGGGTTTTCTAAGAGAATCTAAACACCGCGTTCTGCCCAAGGCCACACCCTTCCTTTCTTTAAAAAAAAAAAAAAAATCAGCCATAGCAACTTCGTTTCGACACAGGTGGAATCAATCAGGTTGAAAACAAGAGCCACAGGACCAAATGGCTTGGGTTTTTAAAAAGTTATTCTGCTCCACAGAATTCTCGGTGCACACGTGTTCTTGTAAGCATTTAAAAGATCAGGCGTTCTGGGGGAGCCATGTTCATGCCAAGCGTTTCTCTCCCCCCGACGAGGTTCAGCTCAATGGTGGACCGGAAGGGAGCCCGAGAGTCGCAAAGGAAAACAAAAGGGAAAATTGGTTTGGAAAAACGGTTTCTCCTTTTCCCGTTGGGGGCTGGATGGGTTTGTTAGATTGCATAAATGCCTCCGTGGGATGTTGTCTGGTGACAGCATGGCTCCCACAGCTGTGAGAAACGCGAACACGGGAAGGCCGGGTATTACTGACAAGGCCAGGAGCGGCACCAAGCTCTAACGTTCGTTTCACAGGGAACGAGGGACGGGTATTTTTATGGTACAACGATTCCCAGGAACTTGAAAGATTGAAATGACTTCCGCAAGTCCTGCCCAAGAGCTGAGTGGATTTCCCCGAAAGACCGCTGCTTTGTCATCTCCAGGCCTGCGGGGAAGGGGTGAAATTGTATTCATTTCTGTACCCCCCGGAGGAAGAGCCCCGACTGTACCGAGGACCCATTAGCTACGAGGCACTGGCCCAGGCCTTCACTGAGGACGCGTCTTTGGATCGTCTCGGTGTTGTGCAGTTGTCTTACTCCCCTCTGTTTCAAATGAGGGAGCCGAGGCCAAACGCAACGCGGGGTGCTATGAGGGACTCAGTCCCTTGCAGTGAGGCGCATTGGTTGAGTGGGGTCTCTAGAGCTAGCCCTCCTAAGTCTGAGTCCCTGCTACGCCAGTTACTCGCTGATGGATCTCGGGAAGATCACCAAGCCTCAGTGACCCAACCATCAGATGGGGTCGCACACAGTCATACAATCAGCCTAGGAGGTGAGCAGCATATGACATAATCCTTGTCGTGTGCTATTATATGATTGTTATTGTTATGGTAAAATGGATGAATGAATGAGTGAGTGGATGCTATCATTAGGCCGTGAACTGTAGGATAACTGCGTTCCCACATCCACCCCTGAAAGAGGTGGGGCCCAGGAGTCAGTGCCATTCCGTCCCTGTGTGTCCGGATGCAAAATGTGTGGGATCGGAAGTGGGCTCTGGGAGACCCTCGCCTGGGTCTCTTCATCCTAGTGGCCGGGACTGTGGACTGCCATTGAGTGTCAACTCTCTTCTGGATGGCCTTTCTGAGGTCGGTGAGCGAGCACGTTTTGATGGCTGTTTGACCCATTGTTGCTGCTGTTTGTCGATGTTTAATTTCATGGTGGTTTTGACAGGAGAACATCACTCCTCTGGGATGCGCAGAGGGCCTGCTGCAAGGTGAGAAAATGGTGGGAAGCCCTATCCAGGGGCACAGGGTAAATAAAAACAAATCATTTCCCGGAGTTAAAGCTCCTCTCTAGTTTGTTTTCATTATGTCTTTCACAAAGGCAGCACCAATATTAACAACGGGAATGACACAGACGCACATGTTTTTGCTTTCTCACAGCGGAAAGTTCCTTAGGGCCCATAGACTCATTTAGGAAAATTCATGTGCACAAAACTCATTTGCAAAAGCAAATAAAACGTGTGATCACCAATGCTCTGTCCCGGACTGGCCTAGGGGACCCGCAGGAAATGAATGTGTGCCTCGATGGTTACTCACAGAGCTGAGCTGGCACAGGGCCGCCGGTCTCCTCATCGAATGAGCCCTCTCGAGCCACTTTCTGTCAGGCAACTTGAATGACTGGACAGCTTGCTACCGCTCATCTGGTTGTTGAGTCACTGTAGCGATTCGTGAGCTTCCTTTTTGAGAAATGATATCCAGTCATCATGCCCCATGGCTTTGAAAATACCTTTGCAAGTTCATTCATTAAGATGTCCAGCCAAGGAAACGGGTCTGTGTCTAGTCAGGCGTGGCTGTGCATCCCTTTGGATTGTCATACGCCGCTTTCTTTCCTGATAAAATTTTTGGCTGCAAGTGTGGTGGGTGACAGTGCCCAGGAAACCTGAGTTGAGATCGTTAGAAAAAAAAAGGAAACCTTATTTGTAAACGAGGTGGTACATGAGGATAAATGAAGCTACCAGCAATCTGATTAGAATCTCAAAGTCTTCGAGCTGCTTTTTATTCCATAGCAATTAAAATATATGAACAGCTACAGTTTTCTCAGCCTTTAAATCGGTGGCTTGTTTTGGCCTAATTGGTTGATTTACTCATTCCACAAATATTATTTACTGAACAGCTATGTATTCCAGGCTCTTCTCCGGGTGGCAGAGATATAAAAATGAGCAAAGCAAACAAAAATCCCCATCATCAAGAAGCAGATATTATGATGGGGCAATAGATTTAGCAGAGTAATATTTTAAGGAATTTTACTTCTTTTTTACCCTTGGGTATTACTGATAGTATTTTGTTATAAACTAGAGGCTCAGTGCACAGATTCGTGCACATTGATGAAAGGAAATTAATTAGGATGTGAGGGCCATCTGGCTGCAACATCTGCCACCCCATTGATCGCCAGGGTTGAAAGGAAATTAATTAGAAGGTGGCAGCTGGTGAGATGGGCTGGACATGCGCTGGAGCCAACCTCCCGTGGTCCCTCCCTAGCTGGCCGCACCTGGGCAGCTCCAGGGCTCAAAGGGCATCTATGGAGTGAATGGGTTCCCTCTGGCAGGTGGGGTCCCTCGGCCTGGCCTGTAGGGATCGGGCTGAAACTGGCAGTCTGACATCCCCTACGGGGTCCAGGAGTATGAGAGGGCACTCTGCAAAATTGCGGTCACTTGGCAGCTCCTGCATTGAGTGTCTGCCTCCTGGTGGTCAGTGTGCGTCATATCTACTGGTCAGTTGTCCTGTCAGCTGGTCACTTAGCCTTTTATATGTATAGATTGAGTGTCCATTATGGTCTGAATTCTGAAGTGTAATTTTATCAAATGTGGGAGCCTTAGGGTTCTCTCATGAACTCTTAGAAATCAGTAGGAAAAAAAGGCATTTGCTTTATGGTATAACTGTAATGGAAGCCATCCATTCCACTTAGGATATACTGGATATATATTTTCCCTGGCTTGTGACCACTTTAAAAAATATTTTTATTGATTTTAGAAAGGAGAGGAGAGGGAGGGAGAGATAGAAACATCAGCTATGGGAGAGAATCATTGATTGGCTGCCTCCTGCCTGCCCCCCACTGGGGATGGAGCCTGCAACTCAGGCATGAGCCCTTGGTGGGAATCGAACCCAGGACCCTTCAGTCTGAAGGCTGATTCTCTATCCACTGAGCCAAACAGGTTAGGGCGTGGCCACACTTTTTTCCAGTCTCAGGGACATAAGTCATCTTCCTGTTGAGGACTCACTGACTACATGATTCCACTCTGGAGACACCTGGCTGCAGGTGGCACTAGTACCAACCAGCAGAGGACTGGGTGGCATTATGGTTCCCACCTAGAGTAAGGGTCATAAGAACTGACTGACATTTTTGCACACTCTGTGTCACCTCAGTTGTGAGACGTAACAAAACAGCACATTTTGTGAATGCTAAGTGTTTCTTTGAAATTAAATTAGGCGGGAATAGAGATGATTCTCTAATAATGTTAGAATGATGTTGCTGTTCTATACTCTTCTGTGCTTTCTTGGATGAGCAGGAAAGACAATGAATGACAGCTCCTTGGGGATGGTGCAGAATTCAGGGTATGCTCGTTGGGGAGCGTGGCACATCCGTCTCATAGCTCAAGGAGCAACAAAGATAGACACCTCCTGCCTTCGCTTCCCCATCATCTTTCTCCAAAGGCTCTAACAGGCCGGACCAGTGGTCGGCAAACTGCGGCTCGCGAGCCACATGCGGCTCTTTGGCCCCTTGAGTGTTCTAACGCCACTTCTTCAAAAGAGACTCACCCAGGCCACGAAGTTTCAATCGCACTGTACGTGCGCGCCCGCACATGGTATTTTGTGGAAGAGCCACACTCAAGGGGCCAAAGAGCCGCATGTGGCTCGCGAGCCGAGCCACTGGGCTAGACCCTTCGAGGACCTGCTAGCTGTTAATGAGTTGCAAAGTTGATGGAATTTTACATTTCACCTCTTCTCCCTTGCCTGCTGCCATCCCCAGGGGGAAATGTCAATCAAGAGAGAAATGCCTAACACGGGGAAGGAGAGGAAAGATGAGGCAGAGATGAGACAGTCTATTCCAGGCAGACGAGCGGTTCTTGAATAAGTGAGGCGCCTCCTGCCCCTAGGAACACAAAATGAAGTAAAACAGAAAATGAGTTCATTCCCAACTATTTCTATCGGATTCACCCGTCCCCTTAACCAATTCCCTGTTTACCTTCTGCTGTTTGGTCCTTGCTGCCAAGGAAATCCAGCTGTTTTCAAAGAACGCAATCCACCTAGTGTTTCAGCCAGTCCTATCATCTTGATGTAAATACTATCAATTGCAGCCTGTCACGCTGTCCTCCTCTGAGTAAGCGCGTTGCTTCCCGACACTGGAGCTTCTCTACAGATAACACGAGCAGCGAAATTGCATCTCACGTTAGGCATGCTCACAGCAAGGGCCCCAGGAGGCAGCCGGGACATACTCCATAATCAAATCTTTCCCAAGCCCACCAAATTAAAAAAGATACACATAAGGAAAAGAGCTTGCCTGGACCTGCTGGGGGAGGAGATCAAACAAATAGTCAAATCAGATGAAGGCATTGTTGCTTATTCGCCTGGCTGTACACAGCGCCCCAGCGTTTCCGCCTCCGCAGGGCACGCGTCCCTGGACGCCAGTGCCGGGATGGATTTGTAGAACAACTCTGCTCTAACAAGCTCAGGGCTTCCGAAGAAGAACTATCTGTGCCTGCCCCCCAGCGAGGTGTCTGTGCGCTTTCCACTCTCTCCTCTCTGCAGAGACAAGACAGGCGTTTCAGAATCACATACCCTCCCTGCCTCTAGGAAGAGTGGGGTTCCACCTTCCAGGCAGAAAGAGGCCTCCCACGGCCTTCAGTGTCCCCCCCACCCCCATTGTCAGGCCTAAATCCCCACTGTGCCCGCCTTCATCCTCTTCCTAGACCAGTGGTCGGCAAACTCATTAGTCAACAGAGCCAAATATCAACAGTACAACCACTGAAATCTCTTTTGAGATACAATTTATTTATTTATTTATTTTTTGATATATTTTATTGATATTTTACAGAGAGGAAGGGAGAGAGATAGAGAGCTAGAAACGTCAATGAGAGAGAAACATCGACCAGCCGCCTCCTGCACACCCCCAACTGGGGATGTGCCCGCAACCAATGTACATGCCCTTGACCGGAATCGAACCCGGGACCTTTCGGTCTGCAGACCAACGCTCTACCACTGAGCCAAACTGGTTTCGGCGAGATCCAGTTTTTAAAAAAATTAAACTTCTTCTAATACCACTTCTTCAAAATAGACTCGCCCAGGCCATGGTATTTTGTGGAAGAGCCACACTCAAGGGGCCAAAGAGCCACATGAGGCCCGCGAGCCGCAGTTTGCAGACCATGGTCCTAGTACATCTTCTTGAGCACTGGTTCCCTGTGGTGTTTCTAAGGCCTCCTCACTTTCTCTGGCCAGGGGGCGGAATCTGCCGTGAGCGGAAATCTCTTTGAGAGTGACACCTGTTCTTCTCCGATGACTTAGAGATCGGTGACTAGTAATTTTGGTAATTGTGGAGAATTCCAGATCCCAAAGAATCCCGTGTAAATGGAGGAACCCCCTAGGGACCTAATGATAATGTGTACGTGTAATGAGTTTGTTGAAGACCCTCATCTTGTTGGGATTTAAACCTACATCAAATGGCTTTATTTTCCCTGCTCACTGCGTTCAACTGTATTGTGTCGAATCCTGCTTTCCTGCTGGGAAGCTAGTTTCTTAGCAACGTCCAATTTCCTGTCATTTTCAATTATCAGCGCCGTCTCATTTGGGTATTTAAGGCCTCGTCCCGTTCATTTAAAAATAGATTAATATCAAACTTGATTCAGCGTGTATCCTCTGTCCCCCTCGTTATCTGTAGCGTGGGTGTGCGTGCTCTGCGAGGGAGACACCTTTTCTTTTCTTCTAGGACCTAGATCCTCTGGAGTGGGGGTTCAGGAGGAAGGGGGGGCGTTGAGGGGTTTTTATAGGATTGTTAGAATGTCATCAGCGGGCGGGCCTGAGTCCACACTCACCTGGTTCAGACAGACTCTTCCGGATGGGGTGATCGCTGTGGACATGGTCTCTGTACAGTGTCTCATGTAGTTTTCTGGGGGCAAGACCACTCCCCCCACCCCCCACCCTCCACCCACCCTTGCACATATGCGCCCGCTTGACCTTGTCAGTGGCCACACCTCCAGCCCCTCTCCAAGACGGGCACGCCACAGGTGGGCACTCCTCGCGCACCTGCCCTTCAATGCCTCTTCTTCAGGGGTGATGGCGACCCCTGGCATTCTGCCTCCTAGGAACTCAGCAAACTGGAGGGGTGGACCTCAAGATTTTGCTGGGCAGCAGGCTCCCTGTTTAAAGAAACCTCAAATTTTAGATGGCAGGCGGCAGGGATCCCTCCTCCTCCCCACAGTGCGCCAGGCTCCCAGGCTTCCAGACATGCCCCCAGGACTGGCTCTCTAGGGCCCCCCTCTGATGCAGCCTGTGCCCCTGCCACTCAGCGGGAGTCCAGTGGGCCATGTGATGCCAGACTCCGCTCCGAGGGCCTCCGCAGTCCTTATGAAGGGTTCCCGCAGCGCAGCCTGCCCTTCTCACTCGGGGAAGGGGAAGGAACCGACCTGTCCCTCCACCCGGCCTCCTCACCCTCCTACACATCCCTGGTTCTCTGTTAAGACTTAGGTGGGGTCTGGCGTGGGCAGGGTGCTGGAGAGGACTTGGTGGGCCGTAGGCCCATTTCTGCTGCTGCTGCCGAACGAGCCCTCCAGGGAGATGGTTGGCTCCAGCTGCTGGGGGCTTTCTCTGGAACGTGGAGTATCTGAGTGACTTAGTTTTGGACCAGAGGAGTGTCTTAGGACATTGAAGTATATGCATGATGATGTGTGTCCGCAGACAGGTGCGTAATGACACATGGGCACGTATCCTAGGCCCTAAAAGGACCGGGACATGGCGCTGTCATCTTTTTCACAGACAAGTCACAAAACCCCATGAATCCAAAGTACAAGCAAGTGCAATGGATTCTGATTTCCCCCCCATGACTACAAATCTAAAAGTTTAGAGGAAAATAACACAGGTGTTCCTGCATTCCGTGTTCTCCAAGCACAGGTTTACTCTGCGGGGGAACTCAGCACTTCATCCCTGTCTTACTGAGAAGGCTCCATGAGTGAATAAACAGGAAAGTATCTACAAAATTATGTGATCTACAAATAGACTCGAGCATCATGATCAAAATAGTATATACATATGAACACGTGAGCACATATACCCACAAACCTTGTTTTAGTTTGGTATGCGAAAGTAACTTGGTGCCTGGAATACCTCTTATTTCATTGGTAGGTACTATAGTTAATCAAGACTCCAGCCGGTCTCCAGCCAGACCAACTGGGTGGCAGACCTGGCAGTCTGATCCCAGGCAAATAGCTTAATATCTCAGAGTCTCATTTCCTCATCTGCAGATAGAGATAATAACAGTGTCTACCTCGTGGAGTTGTTGTGAGAGTCAAATGGGTTAATTCGTGTACAAACACTTAGCCTTAAAAACTGGTCTGGCACCACAGTCAGCTCTCAAAGATGAGCTAATATTATATCTCTGTATCAATTCCATGGAAAAATGGGAAATTCCTTATCTGCTCACCCGCCCCCTCTGTATTTTGGATGTTTTAAATATAAATCAAATGGATAAAACTAGCATTTACTTTGTGGTGAAGCTGATTTTTTATTTTTTAATTTTTAAAAATATATATTTTTATTGATATTTTACAGAAAGGAAGGGAAAGAGAGAGAGCTAGAAATGTCGATGAGAGAGAAACATCGACCAGCTGCCTCTTGCACACCCCCTACCAGGGACGTGCCCACAACCAAGGTACATGCCCTTGACCAGAATCGAACCTGGGATCTTTCAGTCCGCAGACCGACGCTCTACCACTGAGCCAAACCGGTTTCGGCTGGTGAAGCTGATTTTTAAACATTTCCCTTAAAGGTGACATGGGTGTGTGTGTGTGTGTGTGTGTGTGTGTGTGTGTGTGTGTGAGAGAGAGAGAGAGAGAGAGAGAGAGAGAGAGAGAGCGAGCAATGTGAGCAATCTTGTGATATGGCGGTTGATCCAGGTAGCAGTGCACCCCTGCGTCGGCCGTTCGCTCAGAAGGGCAGGCTGGTTGGTTCCTCAGGCAGGACAAACAAGCAGCAGCAAATGAGAATATACATGACCATCTGTATTTCCAAGATTGCAACTCCAGGCATTCATTACCAAGTGACAGGTCTGTATGCCTCTCTTTCTCCCCTCGCTCACACTTGTTTCCCCTCCGCCGCTTCCTGTGGGACTCAGCCCGCTCCCCTCCGACAGGCTGCGTGTTTGCAGATTGCTATCAAAGGGGAAAGTCTGACCTAACGATTCTTTTCAAACGGCTTCTCAATATTTCGTTTATCGTTTCAGCCTCATCGCGTTCTCACCTTCCGACGGCGCACAGCTCTGATTAGCTGTATTGGCTTACCCGACTCAAATTGATTTTGTTGAATTTTCTGGACTGTTTGTGTATTTATTTCCTATGTCCTTTCTATTTTTTTTTTTACCTGTCCATTTCACGCTTTGCTTCTGAACTCATCTAGATGCTAAGTCTTAGCAGTCTTGACCTTCTCAGCCGATATCCGCCAGGTTGTAATGTATTGGCCATCAACAGCCAAATTTAAACGATGCTAATCTTGTTCTAATTTGGTTTGTATCAGCCCCACCTCTTGGTAGTTAGAAGAAGCAAATGTTAATGTCTGGTTCTTCTCTTCTGTGTGTGTTACTCCCTCATCCTTCATGTACCGCAGTTAATAAAAAAGAGAAATGGGGGCCCTGGCTGGTGTTTTCCCAATGGTTAGATCACCAAGACTGCACACCAAAGGGTCTTGGGTTCGATTTCTGGTCAAGGGCACATACCTGGATTACAGGTTTGCTCTCCTGCCCCTGGTCCGGGAGCATGCAGAAGTCAACCAATTGGTGTGTCTCTCTCACATAGATCCCCCCTTTCTCCTTCCCTCCCACTCTCTCTAAAAAGCAATGGGAAAAATATCCTCAGGTGAGGATTAAAAAAAAAATTGAGGCAGTGGGAATCATAATTTTATCTGAATTTCAAACAGAAAGCATTTTGACAAGAACACTGAGAATGCAGGGGACAGTTTTCGAGCCTACTCTGGCTATGGTTCTCTTCCTCCGTTCTCTTCCTCTGGGGCAGGGCTGAAGTGGTGGGAAGTGGGGATAGGATGTGTGTGTGGGGGTGTCTCAGCAGGTGCAAGATGCCCCACAGCATCCCTGTGTGCCTGCCGCTACCTGGGCACTGGCTCCTGTGGTGGCTGCTGCTACAGGCGGGATTATGCTGGGGTAGAATTCCTTGTTTTCTGTGTGTACATATTTGGGCTTCCATTCCTTGTGTGCTTGTATTTGCTGACTTCAGGGGCAGAATTTCTGAAAAGTGGCCAGGTAGGCAGAGGAGAGCGCTGCAGGTGGCTGTTGAGCATGTCGTGAGAGGCCTTCTCAAACCCTAAGTTCACTTTCCAAACAGGTATTTTAATCAGAGGCTAAATTCAGATTCTGGGCCCTCAAGCAATAGTTTGCAAAAGCTCAAGTCTGTGTCCCCTTCCAGGTTGCAAGAGGAGCTATGCTCCCTCCTCATGGCTGCTGGCTACTGTTAGAGCAGCATCTCTTTCTCTCCTTCCTTCCTGTCGTGAACCTGCAGCTCATACCTGGCCTTCAAGGCTCAGCTGATGTTGTGCCTCCTCCAGGAAGCTCTCCCTGACCACTCCAGTAGTCTACACCAGGCATCAGCACATGCTGTTTGTGGGCCAGGTCTAGCCCACTGCCTGGTTTTGGAAAGAAAGTTTTATTAGGACATATTGCTATGTACCTGAGACTAATACACACTAATATTAAGTGTAAACTGCAACTAAAAAATTAAATGCAAAAAGACATGGGTAATATGTAAAGAAAACATATAGCTACCTTCACTTGTTGAGTACTGTCTGTGGCTGCTCTCAAGATCCAATGGTAGAATTGAACAAGCCTGACAGAGACTAGATGGCTCACAAGCCTAAACTATATACTTCTGGCCCTTTGCAGGAAGTGTGCTGACCCCTCTCCTCCGCTGAGGGGCTTACTGTGCACATCTCTCGGCATGATGTGTACTAAATGCTCCTATTTTGCAGTTTGCAAGACTCCTTAGTTTTAAACGTAGCATAGTCTCTTAGTATTTCTCAGATATTTTTCTCACTGAACAAATAATCTTAAAATTACACTTGGAGATTGGGGTGAGTTCCCCACCCGGGACAGAGAACCCACAGGCAATTTCATTTTCAAGTGACAACATTCATTTGTTACTGTTGTCAGGTGATTGCCGATAAGGCTCCCAGAGCACAGCTTTGTGCTGAAACCGATCCTTCCAGCCCACAACTCTCACTTGTTACTGATCTCAGAGTAAGAACATAAATCTTATCCAATTTCCATAAGGATATGTGAAGCTGTAACTTAATCAAACCATTTCTATGGAAGTCTGAAAGCACACACCACTTTTAGAAGGTTAGCACTTAACTTAAAAAAAAAAAAGTACTGATGGGCCTGGCCGGCGTGGCTCAGTGGTTGAGCGTTGACTCATGAACCAGGAGGCCACGGTTCGATTCCCGGTCAGGGCATATGCCCCGGTTGCAAGCTTGGTCCCCCGTGGGGGGTGTGCAGGAGGCAGTGGACTGATGAGTCTCTCTCATCATTGAGGTTTCTGTGTTTCTCCCTCTCCCTTCCTCTCTGAGATCAATAAAAAATAGATTAAAAAATAATAACAATACTGATGGGATTCTTCCAGCTGTGGGCAAACTACGGCCCGCGGGCCGGATCCGGCCCGTTCGGCTGTTCTATCCGGCCCGAGGAGCTGAAAGAGCGGAGGGTTCTCTTGTTCTCCCCTTCGCTCCTTCACCAGCAGCCCAAGATGAGAGTGCCAGCAGGGTCAGGTTGCTTTTGTTCCAGCCCTCCGGTCCAGTTTAAGAACCCATTGTGGCCCTCAAGTCAAAAAGTTTGCCCACCCCTGTCAGGCGTCCCACTTTGTAAGAACCTGACTTGTGACAGGAAGGAAGGCGAGCACACGTTGAACTCGGTGACCCAGAGCTAGACTCATTCATTCGTCTTCTCTCCTGCCTAGCGGCCAGCCCATCCCCCGGGTGGAGTACACGGAGGAAGAAACCAAAACCTGGGGCGTTGTGTTCCGGGAGCTCTCCAAGCTCTACCCCACCCACGCCTGCCGGGAGTACTTGAAAAACTTCCCTCTGCTGACGAAATACTGTGGCTACAGGGAGGACAACGTGCCCCAGCTTGAGGATGTCTCCATGTTCCTGAGAGGTAAGGCTTCCATCCTGGCCAGCTTCCTCCGTTGCCTTCCACGGACACCCAGGTCCCCCTCGGACTCGGACGCTCCCGCCTCCCTCTTATGAGAAGGACCCTTGTGACCACACCAGCTTGGCCTGAGTAATCCAGGGTCAGCTCCGCATGCCACGTCCGTCACTGATCACACCTGCCACGTCCCCTGGCCACGTAAGGGGCCGTATCCACAGGCTCAGGCCATGGGTGCGTGTGGAGGGCCGTTATCCAGCTTACCACGCTCTCTTAAGTGTTGCCACGTGGAGCTTTGGGACCCGCTGTGAACCTGTCTTTTCTTCCCACTCCAATGCCACCGCTCAGGCTGGAGTCCCTTCACTTTGTAAGCGTGTCACTGGTGTCCTCTCCCCTCTGGGTGGTCTCCTGTTCGCTGCTTCCTTATAAAGCTCCCTGTTGCATGCCTTTCTTCCTGGCGTCTCTGCTCAGAAGTGCCAGTGCCTCTCCTTTGTTTTTATTGCGGTGGGCAAACATTCCCCCCACCCTCCCTGTAAAAGGCCAGAGGGTAAATAGTTTAGGCTTTGTGGGCCAAGAGGCAAAATGAAGGCTACTATTGAGGTACTTATATGACCATTTACATATGACGATTAAAGAATGTAAGAACTATTCCTAGCTCATGGATGGACAGAAACAGGCTGCAAGCAGGATTTGGCCCTAGTGAGCTGAGCTCTGGTTTACAGGGTCAAATTCTGAACCGCTCAGCCTCAATTCAAGGCCCTGACCCAGCTTTCCGAGTGTGTCTCCTGCTATGACTGAGCTGCCCACAGCCCTCTGTTCCAGCTGTGGGCCCGCCACACCTTTGCTCATAGAAGAGTCAGCCCATTTCCACCTACTCAGATTCTACCTGCTCTCTGAGGCTCAGGACAAACCCTGCTCCTCTAGGAATCCTGAGCTCTCCTAGGCCACGTGCGTATCCAGAGGGAGGTGGGTATGGTCTGACAGCTGGTACGCTGGGCACCACCCCCAGCACCAGGGAGGGTGAGCATCACCCCCGTGTGTGTGACTGAGGGACAGAGATGGAGAATCAGACTTGTTATATTGTTTAGCTAGATTACATTTCCCCTCATAGCCTGCCTCTGACATGCCCCTCTTTGTTTCCCGCAGAGCCACGTGCGTGTTACATAGTTACCTGATTGCTCACCTACGGGGATCGCTTCCTACTGCATTGTTTCTCAAACCCTGGAATTAGAACACCAGCCCATGCGTTTTGTCATCTCTGTCTCCCAACAGCATTTTTCTTAGGAGGGGTGGAATAGCGTATAGCACGGATTCTGGAGGAGCCTGCGTACTGCCAGCTCCTAGAGGAGCTTACCCTTAGAGGAGTCTCCCTCTCTGTGCCTCCGGGTTTCCTCTCTGGGAATGAGCATGATGCTTTCATCCAGCTCACGAGGGTTGGGAGGGGAAACTAACCGATATAACTTAGAGCCCTAACATTATTGCTTGACACACATTAAATGTAGCGGAGTCTTCGTTATTATCACTATTACTGTTGTTTTTATTGCTGTTTCTCACGACCCTTGGTGAACTGGGTACTGGGAGTGTGGTTTACGTCACTAATTGGTTCATAGAAAGCACAATGTCAGTGTTTCTATTGCTTTTAATTGACCGACTTTTAAAATATCTAATTTATTTTAAAAGAAAACTTTTACAGCAATGGTACCCACAAATTCAAAGTTCTTGCTGTGACAGACACATCTTTTTAAAAATTTATATAAAAATAAAATACATAATTATTAAAATAAAGACTGTTCCTTTGTGTACCACACTCATGTTCCACACATGGGACACACCCGCTTAATGGATACCGAATAGAAAAAAGGAGAAAATACACTTACCTTTTAGCTATCCAGTGGGGAACAACCCAAAGCGAGAGCCTAACACTCTGAGGATGATGGGTCTAAGGAGGCCCGAGGACAGGGTAATGTCCACGCAGACACCAGAAACTCCACGGAGACTGGTTTTATAAGCTTAATTGCCTTTTGTCTTTATTGACCATTTCTGGCCATTCTAAGTGCTCTCCTGATGTGGGGAGGTTTACAGAACGAGGGCCTGTGGTGTGCTGGTGTCCGAGGGAAGTGGGGCCTTCCTGTGGTAACCGCTCTGGCCTTGACCCGGAGGAAGCAGGAAGTAGCCCTTAAACCGAGACGCTGATGATCCATCCACAGCCTAACTGAGTTAGCAGCATAGAGCAGTTTTATAGATTTTATTATATTCTGCTTATTTGATTCCCTCTTACTATAAACCAATAAAGCATGTAGGGCTTTCACATCCCTCTTCAATTTGGAGTAATTGATGTGACTATTTTCATAATGTCACCGAAACAATAACACGGAATGAAGGAGTTAGGTGGTATGAAGGTGGTATTGACAGTAGGAAGCTGGGTTGTGAACTGATTCCACGAAGCCAGTGAAGGGAGTGAATGAGCTGTTAGCTGACCACAAACCCGAAGGCAGGAGCCCTGCCTGGGGGACGGTGTGGTGGCGGGGGTGGTGGTGGTGGTGGCTGGGGGTGGTGGTGGTAGTGGTTTAGAAAGATACCAGGCGATACGTGGTAAGCCTCACGTTAGGTTGTAATCCTCTCCTGTGTATTTGAGCCTTCTCGTCCTAAGTTGGCTTCTGTATTTAAATCCTTCAGTCTTTTTCCACCTTTCCTTTCCATTGTCACAGATGTCTTCTCCCCCTGGAAACCCTCCCTCAACAGGGTAGTTTAGTAACCGGAAGCCACCGATGTGATAGCTGTTAGCGGTACAGTTGACCCTTGAGCAATCCAGGGCCCCCTGCACAATCGAAAGTCACATGTGACATGACTCTACAAGTTGGCCCTTCCCGTCCCGGATTCAAACGACTGTAGATCAAACAGGATTGTTGAACTGTGGCTGGGAAAAATGCGGCTGGGACTGTGAAAATAGGTCTTTTGATCGCAGTTCCTGGAACCTGTGAGTGTGAAACCTGCGGATAGAAAGGGCGGACTGTATTTATTGACAAAAGTCCACGCGGAAATGAACCCGGGCACTCAAACCCGTGTTGTTCAAGGGTCAGCTGTGTATGTCATTCACTCGCCAGGAGGTGTGGGGCCCTGATTACTTTGTTTCCAGAACCTCCTTATAAATAACGGGAGGCTCTGCATGGCCCAGCAAGTCCTGTTGGCCTGGCATTTAGTTGGCTCTTTCTGTTGCCTCTTTAGAAAGATCTGGCTTCACGGTGAGGCCGGTGGCTGGATACCTGAGTCCGAGAGACTTCCTGGCGGGACTGGCCTACAGGGTGTTCCACTGCACCCAGTACATCCGGCACAGCTCGGACCCCCTCTACACCCCGGAACCGTGAGTGCCGCACGGGAAGCCTGGGCTGGCGGGAGGCACCACACTGTGAAGTAACCAACGCTCCCTTCCCTTGAAAGTGACGAGGCCCTCTTTCCCCCCTGACTGCACCCTTTGGCCAGTGAGGGGCGCAGCACTCACCCCGAGAGGAAAGAGCTTCCTGAATGCTCAGGCTCCTCAGCTGGGCGCATGAGGCCTCTAGGAGTCATGTGTAGCTGTCATAAAGCCATGGTCCATATAGACAATGTTTCATTGAAAGGAGCAGGACTCACATGGAAATTCCAATAGTCAGGATAATTCCTACCTTGCAGGCTCTGCTCTTATCAACTCATTAAAAAAATATGTATATTTTAAAATTGATTTTAGAGAGGAAGGGAGAAGGAGAGAGTGATAGAAGAAGCATCAATGATGGGAGAGGATTATTGATAGGCTTCCTCCTGCATGCTCTCTCCCCTCCCCCCCCGCCCCCCCCCCCCCCCCCGATTGAGCATGACCTCCTGGTTCATAAGCCGATGCTCAACCACTGAGCCACACCAGTTGGGCTCATCCACTCATCTAATCCACATGGCAATCCTGTGGAGTAGGTACTGTTATTATCTCCACTTTTCCTGATGAGGAGACACAGGCACGGGACAAAGCCAACGTTGACATGCGTGCCTCTCACAGGAGCAGGCTCCTCTCATACTGAGAAGGTCACGCACACCATGGCAGCTCCTATTACTGACCCTTCTCCTGTGGTCCTCACGTCACCCCCAAACTCAGAACTCTGTGCCATGCTCTCCCTGCCCTCCTAGTTTTCTGCACACTCCTCCGCCCTACCCAGCACTGCTTGATTCATGTGGCGTTTGAGATTCTTCTTGGGGGTCTGTCAGGTTTCCTCAAGGGAATTCACATTTGGGACTTTTATCCTTTCTCTCCTGGACAGTGGGTGGGCTAGAGAGAAGCGAGTGATGATGCTGTGCTGCTCTATCATGAGGACCCGAGGGCAAGCTGTGAACCCTTCTTGTTAACGACTTGGCCTCATGACTCGTGGTGTTGCACAGTCTCTAGTGCGAAGTACCATAAGCCTTTTCCTCAAACTTACTGCCTTCAAGGTGGACGGCAATTGTCTTCTCTGACAAACACTCTCCCGCCGTCCTGTGCACAATCACTCCTTCAGAAAATCTATCGTTTATTCTCCTTATTAACCACCTATTACATGTATTTAACCATGCTAGCTTTAACATGTTAAACTGTGTCTTACTGCTTCCCTGAAAGTGTAAAGAACTTGAATGCTCTGAATTATACTTATTTTGTGCTTCCTGCAAACATTTATTGGGAGACTGCTATGTGCTTGGGTAGTCTGGGTACAAGACAAGGTCCCTGCTCTCCTGGGAGAATAGGAGAGACAACGGTCAGCGATTTTATAAATATATAAACAGCGATTTTAGAAATTTATAAATATATAAACAGAGCAGCGATTTTCCACCTTTCCCAGCTCATGGCACACGTAAACTAATGACCAAAATTCTGTGGCACACCAGAAAACAGATTTTTTGCTGATATGACAAAAAAATAGGTATATTTTTGATTTGTTCACAGAGAATGGCAATTGTTGTATTGGCTGCTGTCATTTTTTAAATTTGACAATCAACAGGAAGAGAGGTCAGTGCCCTTGACTGAATAGTCAGGCATTGCATGTTTTAAAAATTCCTGTGACACCCTGGTTGAAAATTGCTGAGATAGGTAGATATTATGGTAGCAGGTAGCAGTGCGGGGATGTGCTAAAAATGCTATGAAGACAAATAAAGCAGGTGATGTGAGATGCTTTTTTGGATTGAGTCATTAGGGCAGCCTCTTGGGAGCTGACATTTGAGTAGAGGCCAGACTGTCTCACGGGGAACGTTCCAGGTGGAGAGAGAAGAGCAAAAGCAAAGACTGTGAGGTTAGGTGCTCCATTCAAATGAGTGCCTGATCCTAGTTGTAATCTCATTTGTTACCCATTTGTAATAATGTGATTTATAATAAGAAATACACATTTGGTCTTTGTGCCCATTTCTGGTACAGAGCTTCTAATTTGAAAATTTCCTTGATGAGAGAGAGAATGTCTCTTGTTATATCCACGAGGCAACTTTTGGAAAGCCCTTAGGTCATCTAGCAAAGTAAGCTGGTTGTCAGGGGAAGCAACCCTGTGATTGGAGGGTTGGAACTTTAAGACCCACCCTCCTGGCCTCGGGGAGTGAGGAGGGTTTGGAGGTTGACTCTGTTGCCAATGGCCAGTGATTTAACCGGTGATTCCTGTGTAATAACTGAACAGGATGGCGTTCAGAGAGCTTCTGAGAAGCTCTTCACACCCCCCATATACATGCCCCACGTGTCTCCTCAATTGGATGCTCATCTGTATTTTTTAAAAAATCATACTTTAAAAAACAATAAACCAGCGATCTGGTAAATAAAATGTTTCTCCGAGTTCTGGGAGCTTTTCTAGCAAATTAATCAAACCTGAGGAGGAGCTCATGGAAATTTCTGGCTTAAAGCCTGTCAGTCAGAAGCATAGGTCACAATACGACTGGTGTCTGAGACCCGAGGCAGTGGTTGTTGGAGCCTCCAATCTAAAGCAGACTGGGCACTACATGACCTCACTCATTTATGGATATTAAAGAACATTATAAATGAATGAACAGAAAGATAGATATAGTGACAGTAAAACAACAAGCAGACTGTCAAATGACAGCTGGGGTGGGGGTGAGGGGAGGGTAGGGAGATCTGGGGGAGATAAGAGATCAACTAAAGGACTGGTATGCTTGCGTATAAGAACAACCAATGGACACAAAACTCTGGGGAGGGAGGGCATCTATGGGAGGGGGTGGGGCAATGGTAAGCTATGTACACAGATAATACCTTAATAAATTAAAAAAAAATAAAGCAGATTGGGCTAGAGCATCAGGGATGGCCTGGCTTGTGACTGGGGTCTGAAGTGGGTGGGGAGGCAGGCTTGTAGGACGGAGCCTTTACCTGTGGGGCCGATGCTAACTCTGGGTAGATGGTGTCAGCGTGGGGTTAAATTATAGGACACCCAGCTGGTGCCTGAGGATTGCTCCTTGTTTGCAGGAGTGGCCCCTATCCAATGTTGGAATTGGGGCCAGAAACCCAAATGACCACTGTTCTTCAGGCCACTGGGGTTATCACTTTACTTACGATGCTGTTTTACTCCAGTAATCTTGTGATTAACGGGCTGCCATCATCTTCCCTGGGAGCAGAGAGCCCTGGGAGGTTTAAGCAGTTAAGGAGCTGATGGCGGAGCAAGTGGGCAGAGGTTGGAGCTGAGCGTACGAAGCCCCCTCCTCCTTTTAGGTGGGCACGGAGCTCACTGACCAGGTGGGTCCCTGCAGTGTCTCTACATTGTTTTGTTTTTTTAAAGCTCCTTTCAGCTTCCCTGATAGTGTTTTCAGGGTAAACAAAGGTTACTTATAGGACTCCAGACACTTGGAAAAGAAATGCTTCTTAAGAGTGGAGTGAGGCTCAAAGGAGTGTTGTCAGCGTTGGAAAGGCAATCTCTAAATCTAGCCCAGAGGGTTTACAAATGGCCCTGTTTACAAATAGTAGGCACTTTGTTAGTTCCCTTTGAATACCTGGCCCTCCTGAGACCAGTGATAGTGTGCCAATTGGTCTGCGTGCGGAGTAAGAGGGCAAAGAAATGAGATTTTAGCCACAGAGGTCTATAAAATTTGGGGATAATGTGTTACATTTTTATCGAAGTACTTTTAGCCAATTCATTCAGCAAACATTTATGTGCAGTGCTAGCAGGGAGGTGCAGTGGATTCAGAGATGAATAAAATATAGCAGGTGTTTTTTAAAGCGGCTCACATTCTGGCAGAGGAGATAGAAGCATAAATAATTATAAGAGAGTGCGGCTAGGGCTGTAATGGGGCAGTGTACAAAGTCTTAGAGGAGCACAGAGGAGAGAGCGGTCCCCAGAGGCTTTCACAAGAGGTATAAACTGAGTGTGTGTGTGTGTGTGTGTGTGTGTGTGTGTGTGTGTGAGGGGGGGGGGCATTCTGGAAAGGGAGATAGGACATTTTTTTTTTTTTTTTTGGACAAGGCAGGGGTGAAGGGAAGGGAAAACTTTCAAGTCAAGGAAACAGTAAGTGCAAAGTGGTAAAGGCACACAGAGGCAATGAATGATGAGGCTCGCTAGACCAGAGAGGCCAGAGCACAGGTCATAAGGGATGAAATGTTTCTTCAGGCCTCAGTGTAAATAAACGGTCATTTGTCAAACTAGGACCTTTGGGTTTAATTATGTAGACGGTAGGGAGCTGTCCAAGGTTCTTAGGCATGATTGGATAATCTTGTTTGAGAAGAATGAGGTAGTGGTGAGGTGGTGGTGGTGGTGGTGGTGGTGGTGGTGGTGGTGGTGGTGTGGGATGTGTGTGTGTGGGGGACTAGGGAATGAACTGGATGGAGAAACAGATAGGGAACTCACATTCCACTGAAAGGACCTAGTTTATAAGGTGTTGAATTAGAAAGGGTCAGTGGGATAAGACAAGTGGGCACCTGTGTGCAAAGAATCACTGAGATGGAATGAACAATATTGGGTGACTATCACAGGGGTGAGGAGAGGGGAGGGTCCCTGAGGTAAATGCTAAAGGTTTTGGATTGGGAAGCTAAGTGGTGGGTAGTTATTGCCAATAGTGACTGAGAATATTAGAGGGAGATCCTACTTGGAGGGAAGAGGGAAGGAAGAGGGAACGGAGGAAGTGGGATTGGGGCATGTTGTTTTTGAGGTGCCCATGGGTGGGACCTCCAGATGTTCTGAGAACGTTCTGGCAGCTGGAAATACTGGTTGAAATTCGGAAGTAAATATAAAGCTCTCACTACAGATTTGATTGTTTTCCTCTTCCCTGACTCCTATGACATAGACAAGAGGAAATTTGGGATTTGCTAATTTAGGCTTTTTATTTTTATTTTTTTTATTTTCAAATACCATTCTTTTTTTATATTTTTAAAAATATATTTTATTGATTGTTTTACAGAGAGGAAGAGAGAGGGATAGAGAGTTAGAAACATTGACGAGAGAGAATCATCCATCAGCTGCCTCCTGCACACCCCCACTGGGGCTGTGCCCGCAACCAAGGTACATTCCCCTAACCAGAATCGAACCCGAGATCCTTCAGTCCACAGGCTGACGCTCTATCCACCGAGCCAAACCGGTTTCGGCTCAAATGCTGTTCTTTAAAAAATGTTATTATCTTGGGAATAGGTAAGCCATGTAGATGATTCAGAATTCAAAGCTACAAAAGGGTATACACTGTGAACACTGAGTTTCGTTCTTAGAGGAGCCGCCATCAGTTACCAGTGCATCTTTCCAGAACATGCTGCGCAGACACAGTTCTCAGTACAGACCCCTTTACTCCTTGCGTGTTGCAGAGTCCTGAGCTCCTCATCAGCCAGTTTGCGTCGATGGGACGCTCTATGGGAAGCGCCATTTCCTGCCCAAGCACTTCCACAGCATTGTTTTGCAATGAAATTCCATTTCCTCGACTGAAAGCCAGCAAGAGGGCAGATTCTCCAAAGTGTGAAGTTCAGCTTGGCTAACGCGCGTGGTGCTTGTACTCTGCTTCCCAATAACTGCCTCCAATTGCAGAGCTGTTGCCTCGGAGGCAGCGCTAATGAGACAAAGTTGCCCCCTGGAGACGCAGGTAGAAAGAGAGCGGAAGGCAACAAAAGACATTACCTGAAAAAGGAATTCTATTTTCCTTTTCAGTCTGTGTAGAATGCATTTTGGTGTCACAGCTTTTAACACACGTTTAAACAGTTCTGTGCCTGCGTTTGCATTTTAGACTCCGGATTCTCTCCATCTGGCCAGAGAGTGGGACTTGAAGTTCAGAGATGACGCCAGGTGGGGTTGGTTTCCTGGGGGAAAGTTTTCTGGCCTGGAGGGCAATAAAGTCCCGGAGATTCAGGGACTCCTGGTTTTCTAGGGGGGGGGGAGGAAGAGGCTTTCTGGGTGCTTCTCCCTGGATTGAAGGTGCTGCCGCTGGAGGGGGTGGGGACATACTCTCGCTCTTCCTCTCTTGAAGCAGCGCCCGCCCGAGGCAGTGGTTTTGCACTTGACTGTTGCATAGCTGCATGCTTTGATCAGCTGTGATCACAAGCAGCTTTGTCACTAATTGAGTATTGAAATTTGCAAATGATTTCCTTTAAAAAAATCCATTGGGTCAAATTCAAGGTTATTCCAATAACAGCATCGCTCTCACTCAGTGGGATGAGAGGGAAAGATCTGGAGTTCCCAGGTGTATGGGTGTGTGAGCATCACCCAGCATGTGGGTAGGGGCAGAGTAAACGTTTGAGAAGTCCTTTTATCTGCTGGCTTCCTCTTTGCCTCTCTGGGCCTTATGGCATCCTCTGGCCACCTCATCTTCCCTCAGGACACGGTTTCCCAACCTCGGCACTATTGATATTGTGGGCCAGACAATTCTCTGCTGTGGGGAGCTGTCCTCTAGGACAGTGGTCGGCAAACCGCGGCTCTCGAGCCACATACGGCTCTTTGGCCCCTTGAGTGTTCTAACGCCACTTCTTCAAAATAGACTTGCCCAGGCCGAAAACCAACTTCTGCCCATGGGCCACGAAGTTTCAATTGCACTGTACGTGCACACCCGCATGTGGTATTTTGTGGAAGAGCCACACTCAAGGGGACAAAGAGCCGCATGTGGCTTGTGAGCCGCTTTTTGCTGACCACTGCTGTAGGATATTTGCCAGCATCCCTGGTTTCTACCCACTAGAGCAGGGGTGGGCAAACTTTTTGACTTGAGGGCCACAATGGGTTCTTAAACTGGACCGGAGGGCCGGAACGAAAGCAACCTGACCATGCTGGCACTCTCATCTTGGGCTGCTGGTGAAGGAGCGGAGGGGAGAGCAAGAGAACCCTCTGCTCTTTCGGCTCCACGGGCCAGATCTGGCCCGCGGGCCATAGTTTGCCCACCTCTGCACTAGATGTCCTGCAGATATGACAACCAAAAATGCCTCCAGATATTGTCTAATGTCCCCGGGGGGTCACCATGGTTCCCAGTGAGAACCCCTGTTCTAGAAGAAGAAATTTGACAGGTCACATTAACACTGCTGCTCTGTCTGCTAATTATCACACTTCCTCCTCTTAGAAGCAATCTGTAGACATTGTTTCCTTCTAACACACAAATCTGAACATACGTAGCGTTCCCTTGTTTAACCCCTGTAGGTTCCCTGTTAGTACAGGGAAAACATCAGATCTCATTAAACCATGTCTTCTGCTTCTCTTTCTGCCTCTTCTAAGCCTTATGCTCCTGCCACACCGACTTCTCCACGTCCCCACGAGCCTGCCGATTCATGCCTCCGTCCCTCGCACAGGTGGCTCCTTCCGCCTGAATGCTCTGGCAAAATCCTTTCATTCTCTAGGATTAAAGCGCAGCCTCCACCTTCCCTGTGAAGGCTTTTGTAGGCAGAGTTAGATATTCCTGTAGCACTTGGCCTCACTTCTATTTCAGTGCTCACCACACTGCATGGTAATTGTTCAGTCTCCTTCCTAAGGCTGTCGTTACCTCAAGGCCAGCTGGCGAAGGCAATGCAGAAACAAGTCAAAGCTGAGTCCAACGTGGGCTGGAGCCACGAACAGCACCACCACCGGGAGGTGCCAGGTTCGAGATATACTCCAATCCCAGGCCCCCCTGAGATCTGTGGAGTGAGGGAGCGTGGGAGGTCCTGGGTACACATCATGTGGCAGTTGGGCCTCTTTCCGAAGGGCCACAGCTCTATATTGGTGAGGGTCCTCCCCTCACCCCAGCAGCTTTACTCTAACTTTAGGGACCGATGCTGGACACCCCTCTATGGATAAGGCGTTTTTGCTACGAGATTGGCGACTTCTGCCCACCGTTAACACAGGTCCCTACAGGATGTCATGTGGATGGGTGTGTTGTCCGTGCCTGACGTGGGTGGGAGCCCTCTCTCAGGGAGGAGAATGGGTCAGACAGGTGGGAACATGTCCCCACTTGTCTGTAGCAGCTTCTTGCTGGAAGGTGGTGATGCTTCAGTGTAGGAAAGTCTTGGGCATCCTGGGAAGGGAAGCAAGTTGTGGGCTGGGCTCTTGCTCTCACTCCCCGGCTGTTTGGCCTGCTCTGGCCTGGTCTCTGACACCAGGCTCTGGTTCTCCGGGGGTGCTTTGAATGTCAGATGCTCCATTTATCCTACTCTTCCTAGCTCTGCTTTGGTTCATTGCCTTTTCTTCCCGTGGCACTTCCTTCTAGGGGATCTGTGGTCTCTCATCCTCGTGGTTCCTACAGACTTGTGTTTTGTGTGAGGTGGATGTTAAATAGTTGCTAACTGAATGTTCATGTGCACACGTACTTGGGTATATGCTTTGCAAATTATATCTGGAGTCCTGATGGTCAGTGGTATCTTAGCAATGCAGCTCTCTAATTAGAAACCATATTTTTCTAGGGCCAAATTTCATGCTTTCCTTCAAAGCTTAATGGACTGACTGAGGTCTCTGAAATGAAGGGGGTAGGACAAGAAGACCCTATTTTTTAAAATATTTTTTAATTGATATTTTACAGAGAGGAAGGGAGAGAGATAGAGAGATAGAAACGTCGATGAGAGAGAAACATCGATCAGCTGCCTCTTGCACACCCCCTACCGGGGATGTGCCTGCAGCCAATGTACATGCCCTTGACCGGAATCAAACCCGGGACCCTTCAGTCCGCAGACAGACGCTCTACCACTGAGCCAAACCGGTTTCGGCAAGACCCTATTTTTTAAAGCATATTACTCCTATATATATGTAGGAAACTCTAGACTTGTTCTCTTCACTATAGGTCAAACCCACTCTGAACTAGATTTCTGGTTGGAGACCAGAGGTTACCAGATGCCTGTGATTCTCTACTGATGCCCCTTGGAACATAAAACATTGCCCAAGGCAGTGTTGAAATACACATCCATAGAACAACCCCTCACCCCTAGTCCATTGTTCATGGAGAAGCAACTGGGAATTTAAATGTAAAATATACTTTTTGACATCAATTCTCTGAGGTTGAGTCGGTACATCATTTGTCTTTCCAAAAGAGCTATTGTAATTTTGCACCTTTTAAAAATGCTTTAATGAAAACATTTTAAAACATTCATTCTAGTTTATATATCAGATGTTGAGCTTAACATACTAGTAACAAAAATATACTTGGCTCAACATAGCATAAACTTACTTCATTGAGGAGTTCCAGATTCAAGGCTGCATGGGGATGGCTGGTTATTCAGCCCATCTGATGTGGTTGTATCTTATTCCTGGTGGGCCACTTTGCAAATCAAAGAGTAGACATTCACCCTTAGAAAATAACTCAGGACACTAGTGACCAATATTGCAATGTTTATTGCATAATGCAACTACCGCGTTTCCCTGAAAATAAGACATCCCCCCAAAATAAGACCTACCTAATGGAAACATAATACATCCCCTGAAAATAAGACCTAGCACATTTTTGGGAGCAAAAATTAATATGAGACACTGTCTTATTTTCGGGGAAACAGGGTAAATGACTTTGCATTAAGGAAAATCTTTCTTGCTGCAGTTAGTGTTTTTAGGAGCAATTACTTTATTATTATTATTATTTAAATATATATTTTATTGATTTTACACAGAGAGGAATTGAGAGGGATAGAGAGTTACAAATATTGATGAGAGAGAAACATCAACCAGCTGCCTCTTGCACATCCCCTACTGGGGATGTGCCCGCAACTAAGGTACATGCCCTTGACTGGAATCGAACCCGGGACCTTTCAGTCTGCAGGCCCACGCTCTATCCACTGAGCCAAACCGGTTTCGGCAGCAATTACTTTATTAAATACTAGAGGCCCAATGCACAAAATTTGTGCATTGGGGGGTGTCACTCAGCCCAGTCTGCACCCTTTCCAATCTGGGACCCTTCTCACAATCCAGGACTGCTGGCTCCCAATTGCTCGCCTGCCTGCCTTCCTGATTGCCCCTAACTGCTTCTGCCTGCCAGCCTGACTACCCCTAACCACTCCTTGCCAACCTGATCAATGCCTAACTGCTTCCTGCTGGCCTGATTGCCTCTAACTGCCCTCTCCTGCTGGCCTGGTCACCCCTAACTGTTCTCCCCTGCAGGCCTGGTTGCCCCTAATTACCCTCCTCTGCCAGCACAATTACCCCTAACTGCCCTCCCCTGCCAGCCTGGTCACCCCTAATTGCCCTCCCCTGCAGGCCTGGGTGCTTCCAACTGCCCTCCCCTACAGACCTGGTCACCCCTAACTGCCCTCCCCTATGGGCCATCTTGTGTCCACATGAGGGGCTATCTTGTGTATTGGAGTGATGGTCAATTTGCATATTACTTTAAAAAATATATTTTATTGATATTTTACAGAGAGGAAGGGAGAGAGATAGAGAGCTAGAAACGTCGATGAGAGAGAAACATCGACCAGCTGCCTCTTGCACACCCCCTACCAGGGATGTGCCCGCAACCAATGTACATGCCCTTGACCGGAATCGAACCTGGAACCTTTCAGTCCGCAGACCGACGCTCTACCACTGAGCCAAACCGGTTTCGGCTGCATATTACTTTTTTATTATATAGGATAACTTTTAAAATTTAAAAAAGTTTTTGCAGTCCGGTGATTTTTATTTTTATAATTGCCACAATGTTTCAATTTTACAAGAGAAACAAAAATGAATTATTCCTGACACTATTTTTCATCTCTTTTTGAAATAAATTAGATGAGTTTTATGCCTAGCCCTGCTGCTCATCAGAACAGAACCCTCTCTAAAATTGGCAGGAGGTGCCATTTCCCTCCTTTTCTTGTGGCTCAGACATTAGTCCTCATTTGTTAAGTAACAATATCAGCAGGTAAAGACCCAGGCGTTCAGATTTATGAGGGTTAGCTGTTCCTCTGTTGATCGAACAGATGCCTCTCACTAGGTCTGTAATGAGAGGAAGACACAGGATCTTTCCTTTCCCAATTTTCCCTGCTTGTTGACATCTGAGAGACGGTCTGTGAACTTGTCTGATTTAACCCCTGGCTGTCCTGGGTGTTTTTGGAATCAGGCCTGGCTGGCTGGCTGAAGTCAAGGCTGAGCAAGGTCTTATGGCAGAGCCGGGAAGATAAGCTGGAGCTTCGTAGACTTTAACCTTCATTCCTAGGTGCTCTGCTCAGTTTACACACGCTCCTTCCCATGGGACGCCCGAGCCCGAGCCAAGCTTCCTGCCCAGCCACCTGGCCCCCTCCACAGCGCTACTTTCATTTCTGCTGCTCAGGATTGCAAGCAGCATTCCTACCACTATTCTCAGAAAATGGCATGTTCCCTAAAAGCCGATCCCATCTGAACTCTTTCCTGCGTTTAGCCCAGAACTCACAGCCCCAGCATCACAGCCAGCGTCTCCCTCAGGAGAGGTTTGGTTGGGGCTACGCCCAGGGTCAGTTAAGATGGTTCAGGCCCTAAGGCCTAAAAAGACTGTCATCTCCTCTATCTTTCAACTTAGATAATTTCAACGACAGCAACAGCAGCAGCAAATATATTTTTATTGATTTCAGGGAGGAAGGGAGAGGGAAGGTAGAAACATCAAAGATGAGAGAGAATCAGTGATTGGCTGCCTCCTGCATGCCCCACACTGGGGATCAGGCCTGCGACCCAGGCATGTGCCACTACCAGGAATCAAACCATGACCTCCTGGTTCACGACCTCCTGATGCCCAACCTCTTGAGTCATGCAGGCCAGGCAGCAATATATATTTTTTACTATTAATAACAAACATGCATATATCAACTATTACGTACTAGGCACTATTTTAAGTGCTATACGTGGATGAACTCAATATAACGACCATTTGAATTGTTGCTTTTATTATTGTGGATAATATTATTGTTTATGGGTGAGGAAACGGAGGCACAGAAAGGTGAAGTAACTTGCCCAAGGTCTCACAGCTGGTAACGAACGGAGCCAGGATCTGAACTTAGGAGGTAGTGCCCACATCTGTGCGAATAAGCACTGTTGTATGTGGCACAGTAGCACTAAGCAGAAAAACTCAAAGCTTCTATGTGTGCTGACGCTGAATAGCTCCTTTCTTGGCTTTCTAGTTACAAACTTTGTATAAGATAGTAAAGCGACACTTCCTTACTTTAATTTAGTGGCTCCGCCTTGCCAGAACCCCAAGGACGGCATGTGCCTATGGGGTGATCTTTGGTCCTACTACTCGACTGGCTGGAAGCATACCCTCTCCTTTGATCTTCTCAGGGCCCTGTTAACTTGCCCCATTTACCAAGAGGGGGCATCTCCTGCTTCCCTGGGAAGAAGGAGGGGCAAGTGCATCGCCACCATGTAGTAACGCAGAGGGGAGGCTGCTGTGTCCTTGTCCCTGGGCAGAAGGACCTACGGCTTCCTGGCCCCAAACCCAGGCCCCTCTGTATGACGGGCAGCAAACCGCTTAGCCTCCCAGCATGAGAGATGATGAAAGAACGCTTTGATCTTTGGAGAGAAAAAGCTTTGTGTTAATCCCAAGCAGGCCCACTCTTCCCTGGCACCTCTAGATTCATGGGGAGGCTGAGGTGCCTCATACATTCCAGTGCTTCCTCAGTTACAAGCCACGCTCCTAGCGCTGGACTCCCCAGTTTTCAGTCGTGATATCGTGTCTAGTTTTGTGAAGTGCCTGCACGCAAAAATAAGACTTTTTACCGAGACTTTTGTCTCAAGAGCTCCAAGCAATCTAACAATGAGCAGTCCATAAAAACAAAACAAACACCCTATACATTTTTAAAAACCTATGCATTTTCAAACCAAATTTGTGCCCTGCGTGCCTGCTGGAGTCCTGTTTTTAGGACTGTTATTGGTAGTGGCTTGGGAGAAAGCTTTCAAATAATGTTTAAAAATGTTTATTTTTGAACAGATTCAAAGCAGGTCTCCTTTTCCCCACTGTTCCAAAGATTTGCCTTCCTTGTGTGATGCCTGTAATCCAAAATTAGCGCTCATAAGCACCCCCCTCATATTTCACAGTCCCTCAGCGTTACGCTGTTGGGGAGGAGCACACCTATGTACCTTCAGATGTGGAGGATGAAGATGACCTGGGAGAAATATTTTCAGGAATATTTGCATTTAAAAAAATAGCCTCATCTGAGGATATTTTTTTCCATTGACTTTTAGAGAGAGTGGAAGAGAGAGGGAAAGACAGAGAGAAATATTGATGTGAGAGAAATACACAGATCAGTTGCCTCCTGCACACACCCGGACCAGGGCCTGGGCTGGGGAGGAGCCTGCAACTGAGGTATATGCTCTTGACCGGAAGTGAACCAGGGACCTTTCAGTCTGCAGGCCGGAGCTCTATCCACTCAGCCAAACCGACTAGGGCAGGAATATTTGCATTTTTAAAATTTTGAGTTCAGAAGAAGCAATTCAAAGTGAGTGAATTTTTTTAGGCGAGGAAGCGGTAACCACTGTTCATTCCCTTCACTACTGTGTAGAGAATGACATCTATTGACAGGCACAGAAGCCACCGCAAGAGAGAAGGAAAAAGGGACGTTTCCCACACATTTTCTGTCTGTCCGGTGGGATTGCCACCATTTTACAGATGGCAACTCCAAGGTTGAAAGAAGTTAGGTGTTTCCCCTGTGGTCACACAAATAGGAGATGGCAAAACCAAGGTAGAGTCCAAAGTCCTATGAGACACTGAGAATTAGGAAAAGTATGCTTGGTTTTCACTTTACCTCTGTAGGGAGCCGCAGAGCCCTGCCACCACGGCTCTATTCAGTTGAGTTCAGTTGAGTAGCCCTTGGGCATCTATGATGTGCCAGGCTTTTCCGAGCCCCGGGCCCCAAGATGAACATGGCATGGCCTCTCACCCAGAGAAGTTTACTGCTTCTTGTTTAAGTGATAGAATATCCCCCCAGAGAGCAAAACTTATGGCAGTACAGTAGACTTTGGTGTAAGTATAATTGAATGTAATATGATGAATAATACATAACTTGTTGGGAGCTTATGTTTAATGCATTATCTTACTACACTGCTTAAGAACTCCAGGAGATAGAGACCCTTACAGTCTCTGTTGTATAGCTGAAAAATCAGTACTGCTGTGGCTATTTAAAATGATTAGTTAAAATTAAATCCTAACATATAACAACCCTGACTCTGTCACATTCACAACGACTGGAGGAAATCAGTCCTGCAGTCAGTGCTGGGTTGCTGTGATGACCCAGCACTGACTCCTATGGCTGCAGGCACAGAGACTAATGAGGGGGCTTCCAATCAGGCCTGGAGACAGGTCTGAAGAGAAAAGCAGGGTCTGATCCATAGCCTCTGTGACAGCTGTTGATCAGCACTTGCCTCTTTCTTTCTCTCTGGGCCTGGCCAGCAGCCCTGCCTCCATTTCTCTCTAGGCCTCTATTAGGGCTGTTGATCAGCCCCATTCTGATCAGGCCCTGTTGATAGGCCCAGAGATGCTGACTGGCATAGAAATTGGCCAATGAGAACCAAATTCGGGTGAACTGTGAGGAGCCAATGGCTGCCTAGGAGGCGGAGCTTTTGACACTGACTGGCATAGAAACTGACCAATCAGAGCCAAATTGGCTGGCAGAGGAAGGCAGGAGAGCAGTTAGGGGTGAGATCAGGCTGTCAGGGGAGGGCAGTTGGGGGCAACCAGGCTGGCAGGGGAGAGCAATTGAGGGGGACGAGGCCTGCAGGGAAGGGCAGTTAGGGAGACCAGGCTTGCAGGTGGCAGTTGGGGGTGAGATCAGGCTGGCAGGGGAGGGAATTGGGGATGAGATCAGGCCAACAGGGGAGGGCAGTTGGGGGCAATCGGGCCAGCAGGGAAGCAGTTAGGTGTTAATCAGGTTGGCATAGGAGTGGTTAGGGGATGATCAGGCTGGCAGGCAGAAGTGGTTAGGGGCAATAAGGCAGGCAGGCAGGCAGGCAGGCAGGCAGGTGAACAGTTAGGAGAGGGATTGTGAGAGGGATGTCAGACTGCCGGCAGTCAGACATCCGCTGAGGGGTCCCAGATTGGAGAGAGTGCAGGCTGGATGGAGGGACAACCCCCCTCCTCAGTGTACGAATTTTGTGCACCAGGCCTCTAAATGTAGTTCCTCAGTAGTGTTAGCCACTTTTCAAGTGCTCAGTAGCCACCTTTGACAAGTGGCTGCCATACTGGATGATGTAGAACATTTCCATCAGAGAGGAGGCTGCTGTGCCCACATCCTCAGCAGGAGGTGCTATCGCACAGCCACCTCTGAGCCATTTGCCTTGGGAGGGATGCACTTAGGTCTGACTCCAGGGGATTAGCTTTTGACCAATATGTTATATTGTCTTCTTAATAGAGGGTATCCACCCAAATGTATACACACTTTGAATAATTATTAATTCCAGTGGGTTAAATCTGAAAAGAAAGACACATCAATTGAGCTACCAACTGTTATGTGTGTATATAGTTTTGGGGGGGTACCCTGTATGTTGTGAAATTTAGGAGGGGCAAGGAAAGTGTTAAAAGTCACTTATTTCTCTAAGAAACAAGAAATATCTGAGATGGTAGGGAACTAGAGACATCGAAAGTTTTCCTTACAGTGTTTTGTTTTTTTTTTTTTTTTTTTTGTGTGTGTGTGTGTGTGTGTGTGTGTGTGTGCTACTTGCAAGAACTGGAAACTTTCTTTCACTGGTCAGGAAAGTTAGGACTTGCTGTTTGTTCTTTTATGGAAACACTTGAGGCCTGGTTCATGAAAATTCATCACTGGGTTGGGGCAAGGTCCTGGTCCCTCAGCCTGACCTGCACCCTTTCATAATTTGGGACCCCTCAGGTGGGGTCCCTAGGCCTGGCCTGAGATCAGGGCCTATCAGGGCTTTCCTTCCCCAGGCTGCAGGCAGCTGGCCCCACCCCTGCCACTGCCACTGCTTGTCATCTGTGCAGTGCTGCTTCCCCCCACCCCCACCACCAGTTGCCTCCCTCTGCCGGCGACAGGCATGGGGTGCGATGGCTTGGCTGGCCTGGACCTCCCTCTTTCTTTGCTGGGGGCAGAACCAGCCCCATGAGTGACTGTTTGCTACCTGATCACCCCTAGCTACTGGCCTGTCTACCTAATCACCCCTAACCACTCTGCCTGCCTACCTGCCTGCCTGCATGATCGCTCCTAACCACTTGATTGGGGGCAGGGCCAGTCCAGTGAGAGGCCGTGGTGGTTCTGGTCTCTGGTCGTTCCATTCATTACACTTATCATGGTGGGCCTTTTATTATATAGGATAAGGTGACTTTTGTTAAGAGTTACATTCAGAAATGCCTTATTTCCTGTTAAACCTCAGTTCCTAACATAGTACCTGGTCCGTAGTAGGCACATAGTATAAATGCTTCTCGAACTAAACTTCAAAAAAGATAACTATAGTATTTTCTGCCAGTGTCAGAAGAATTGTAGTGCAAAAGAGTAGCATCAGGGGCCTTCCTTACAATTCCTAAGGGAGAAAATAAGACTTTCTCCAGGGCAGGATCCAGGTGCTCAGGTTCATAAAGAGAGGGCCACAAAGGTGTCTGTCTACCCTGTGATAAGGGTAAAAGAGGGAATGATCATAGGGCTGCCTGTAAACCGGGCTGGATTAGATAGCACGGCATTTTAAACCTAAGCTAAAGAATCTCTGTATACGGCTCCAAAGAGAACACCGGAAATTTTTTTCTCGGTACTAAATGAATTTCTGTTATCATCTCCTAGTGCAGTAAAAACAAACCAAGTCATCCCCTCCCCCCCTTTCCAATGTGTCCGGGTGTGTTATCCCCGATGACTTGCGTCTACCCACCAAGTGTTGTGTGACAGCCGAAAAAAAGACCCTATCTTGGCTCCCAGCTCACCTACTTCCTTTTCACCAATGCGAACGCCTCACCCCATTTCACCCCTCTTCCTTTCTTTCTCTTTGTGGTGTAGCTACGTGTTGGCTTCCGTGTCCTTTAGAACAAACAAAACCCATAGAAATATGGCTTCAAAGACAGCTGCGCAGATTTGGGATCGGAAGCCAATGTTGGGGGCCCACTCACTGCTTCCTAACGGTTTTAATTCGCAGCAGGAATGCACAGAAGCGCTCAACACCTCCTTCGTAGCTGGGGAAGTCCGAGTTGGAAACCAGTAAGAGAGGGAAAAAATGCCAGACAGGTTTTGAATTTAACCACCAGGACCCTTGTTTCCCGGTGCAGCAGGAGGATGGCAACTCTCTGAGAATGATTTAAGGATTCCCTGGAGGCATTTTGCTCAGGCTCCTCTGCAGGCCCATTTCGGCCGGCTTTGGAGTCCCTCGGAAGGGCTTATCAGAGAAGATTCCAATTTAGAGCGGCCCAAGGTTAGTGTCTGATATCAGCTCTAGCTTTTCGTTCTTTTTTTTTTCTTCTTTTTTTTTTTCTCCCCTTTTTGGTCAAAAGGAGACATGATGTTTTACAGTGTGAACAGTTTTGAAAGGTCCGACATTTTCAGTGAACAGAGCGCTATTGTGTAAAGGGCTCCGACAAGCGTTATTCAGGGCGAGAATATATCAAAGGAATGTGAGTTGAAAAGAGAAAAAGTTGGCCGATGTAGAGATTGGAGGCAGCATGTGCTGACAGGTGCAATTATGGCCAAATAATTGGGTCTTTTAAGGAGGATCTGGCGAGATAAGGCCATAGCTGCGGACTCACATCAGAAACCTGCTCACAGTCAGACACTTGGGGGTCCAGCAGTGGACGCCGTAACCGAGGCCGGGAACCACTTTACCTGCAGGACGTGAAGGCGGCTGCCCTTTTGTAAAACAGGGTGAAATGGCGTGAGTCAGCCCAGTGCAACTGAACTGACGCCACGGCTGGAGAGAAGGCCTCGTCTCCCCTCAGGCTCCCAACAGTCTGCCACCGCTTCCAGCCCGGAGAGCTGTAGTCAACCTAGCGCCCAAGTCCTTCAGTTGCAAAGACATTCAAGAAAATGTCAGCTTCTCAAAGTTAATGAATTGCTTTTGTTAGTTAACATTAAAGATCTTTCCACTGCAGTTTCCCTGGTCTACATCCCGGAAATTATCAGAAGACACCGGGATAGAGAACAACCTGGTGTTTTTTTTTCTGTAAATATATTTTATTGATTTTTTTTTTTTAACAGAGAGGAAGAGAGAGTAGGATAGAGAGTTAGAAACATCGATGAGAGAGAACCATCAATCAATTGCCTCTTGCACACCCCACACCGATGATGTGCCCGCAACAAAGCTACATGCCCTTGACCGGAATCAAACCCGGGACCTTTCAGCCCACAGGCCGACGCTCTATCCACTGAGCCAAACTGGTTTCTGCTGGTGTTTCTTTCTGAGAAAGTTCCACTAATGTCAGGACAGGTAATCACCTTTCTGGTGTGAAAATACGGTGCTCCCAGGACAAGCTGGTTCCTGAACCGCCTCTCCACCGGCTGGGGGGTCTCAGCGGCAGGTCTTCCTGGGTCTCTGCCTAGACACGGGGCTGAGAGAGGGCACAGAGCAGCAAAGTCCTGAGCGATCATTTACGCTTCTAATGGGGCGGAGGGCAGCCCTCCCGTGCCATTAATCCTTCGGTTAGACATCTTGCTTCAGGCTCTCATTATTTGTTTGTTTGTTTCTGGAGAGAAAGAGAGAAGCATGGATGTGAGAAACATTGATTGGTTGCTTCCCAAACCATGGCCAGGGACTGAATCTGAAACCTAGGCACGTGCCTGGCTGGGAATCGAACCCATGACCTTTTGGTGTAGGGATTGATGCTCCTACCAACTGTGAGCCTCGCCTCCCAGGCCAGGCTTTCCCTCTCAGTGAAACAATAGAACTTAAACTGCTGGATCGTATGACTTCTTTCTTTCTTTTTTTAAAAAAATATATTTTATTGATTTTACACAGAGAAGAATTGAGAGGGATAGAGAGTTAGAAACATCGATGAGAGAGAAACATCGACCAGCTGCCTCTTGCACATCCCCCACTGGGGATTTGCCCGCAACTAAGGTATATGCTCTTGACCGGAATCGAACCCGGGACCTTTCAGGCTGCAGGCCGACGCTCTATCCACTGAGCCAAACCGGTTTCGGCTGATTTCTTTTTCTTTCAAATTTATAATTCCTCTTCTAGGTATAGTTGCATTACCTTACCACTGTAATGCTGTTAAAGATTCCTAAACTGGCTGTGAGGTGCAGGTTTCTGATCATGGCACATTCACTTAAAATCCGGGTGACAGCTCTCTTCCTACCACAGAGAACAGGCTCCTTAATGTCTCCGGATGTCTTGTATTTCCCTCATTCTCGCCTTTCCAGTCGCCAGCTTTCCACTTTCCTTCCTACCCTTTAGACCCCATTAGGGCCGAGGTAGAGGGAAGGCTGTCTGCTGCACAGCTTCCTCAAGCACATAACAGGCTCAAAAGTAGATCGGGTACCGCACCAAGCATTCACCAGCACAGTAGGCACTGCCTCCCCTAAGCCCACATTATGAAGCCACTTAGCTCTGTGCCCGACCCACAGCAAGCATTTGGTATGTGTCGGCCACGAAGGTTCGTTTTGTTTCTGCTCACTTTGCTTATCCATACCGAGAGCTAATGCCAGCATCAGTATTTCCCTGGAGTTTGGTATCTGGTCTAATTTTGGAGTTACTGATGTCACATTTTTCTGCCTGGGTCAGCGGGATGCTTCAGTATTTACAGTGGTGCATTCAGATTTATCCAGGGTGGGCCACTTGATCCTAATTCCAACAGTGGTGCAGACAGCGTGGCCTTTTAAAAAACCGACCACAGGCGTGAGTCTGTGAGGTCCACTCCTAGCATGGAAGTATTAGACATTTAACTGAATCAAATACACACAAAGGAATAATTAGCTACCTGGTGACCTTTCTGTCACCCCCTTTCATTATCCTCCAGTATTAACGATGTGGTTCTGGTGAAATTAAATTTGAGCAGCTCAAAAGTACATACTCATATGCAGCTTCAATTTCAAGTGCTAGCTGCTTGAAGTTTGCTAGAAGAGCTCCTAGCATCATCCATTATGTATTGGGTCTCCACTCTGGCTGTATCTCATTATCGTCCAGAAAGTTTTTAAAAGAAGTGTGGATGCTCAGCTTTGGCTGGTGTGGTTCCGTTGGTTTGAGTGTTGTCCTGTACACCAAAAGGTCGCGTTCAATTCCCGGTCAGGGCACATACCTAGGTTGCAGGTTTGATTCCCCATTGGGGTGCATATGGGAGGCAACTGATGCATGTTTCTCTCTCTCTCTTCCTCTTCATTTCTTTCTCTCTAAAGTCAATTAAAAATCATATCCTTGGGAGAGAATTTTAAAAAAATACAGAGGCCCAGGTCCCAAAGAGTTGGCCTTTATTGGTGTTAGGTAGGACCCATTCACTGGTATCTTTAAAAAGGCTCCTCAAGCCAAAAATGGTTTGGCTCTGGATAGAGCGTTGGTCTGCGGACTGAAAGGTCCCAGGTTTGATTCCGGTCAAGGGCATGTACATTGGTTGCGGGCACATCCCCGGTGTGGGGTGTATAAGAGGCAGCTTGTCGATGTTTCCTCTCTATCTCTCTCCCTTCCTCTCTGTAAAATATCAATAAAAAGTATATATATATATATATATATATATATATATATATATATATATATAAAATAAAAAGGCTCCTCAAGTAATTGGGAGGGTTGAAGACTACTGAATAGTTGGACAAGAGACTTTGGATATGCTGACTACATTTTTACTTGGGCTAACTAACTCGGTTGACCTCTCCTTCCCACAAACTAAGGCCTACCTCCCTTCTCATTTACTCTACAAATACAAGTTAGGACAATGGAACAGAACGAGCATAGCTTTAAGGCAGAGGAATATTATTTCAGATCTTGTCTGTGTCTCTTATTAACAGAGTGACCTTGCAAAGATGCTTAAATTTACTGACTTTTGGCTTGCCCATTTGTTAGGTGGAAATAATAAGACCTCTTTGAAAGTGAAGGTTAAATTAACAATGTGACATGAAAACATTTTGTACAGTACCCAGGACACCGTGAAAACTCAATATATGATATCTTTCCTTTTATTTCTTTCTGTTTTTATTTTATTCGTGGGTAAAATGGGAGGCTTGGTCCCCAATTCTTTGCCTTACGCATTGTGATTAGAGGAAAAAACACACAGCACATCTTATTCTCCACAAATTCAGTTTATGAGCAAGAAGAAAGCTTTTGGCACACAGTTGACAAGGAACGAATCTGGAGTTTCTTTTAGTGTCATGTCCACATGTGTCATTTGGCTGCCCTTTCACTCGATGTGTCTATGAAGTGGCCGGCCAGTGGGGATGTGGTTTCAGTTGTGGGAACAAGATTTTTTTGATTGAGCAATGCCATCTGTTTTATCTGGGCATCCATCTTGTGTCTTTGACCACCATTCCCTTGCTTCAACCACATGACCATCCAACCTACTTGATATTGTCATATGGTGGTTGCACCTGGCATTTATAGTAGAGCACCTGTTTGATGTGATACCCTTCAGAGGAGCCCAGGTGAAATCAGGAAACATCTTTCAATTACAACCTGGCTAATTGGTTTTTGTAAAGGAAATAAACTATTGCTGCCTCTTGATCCATCCCCAGAGAGGCACAGGGGAATTCGTTCCAATATCGTGTGGTCTCAGGAAACAGTCTGTAATTCATGGAGACGACTCAGTAAGTCATCTGCCTTGACAAATTGTGACACATATTGCCTTTGCCTGATCATTCGGCTCCAAATGGAAGCTCAGGCAAATGAGTGAGGTTCTAAGCTTCTTTCATTACTTCGTTCAGGCGAACCAAAGCAGAGGGCTAGGAGGGTCTTGCATTCTGCAAGCTCAAGGGAATTGCTTGTGTTATGGGCAGATAAATTGTCTGTGAGTGAAGCCACTTCGGCGACGACAATATGATCCTCTGCTGTTTCCCAGAGCCTGGCAAAGTGTAACATGAGATGCAGTGCAACTGAAGGGACGGTCAGGAGCAAGAATTTGGAAATCATAACAAGCTGGATAAAACCATATTTTGGTTTTATCACTACCTATAGCAAGAGTCAGCAAGCTTTTTTTCCTATAAACAGCCAGCTAGTAAATATTTCAGGCTTTGTGGGCCATATGATCTCAGTCACAGCTACTCAACTCTGCTGTTTTAGTCAAAAGGGGTCACAGATAATACATAAATGAATGGGCATGGCTGTGTTCTAATAAAACGTTATTTACAAAAACAGGCCGTGGGCCAGATTTGGTCTATGGCTGTTGTAGTTGGCTCACTCCTGAGCTACAGGATCTTGTACTAATAAGTTACTTTTATATATATATATATATATATATATATATATATATATATATATACTGAGTGATCAGATTATTATGATCTCTGAATGCATAATAATCTGGCCACTCAGTGTGTATATATATTAGAGGCCTGGTGCATGAATTCATGCATGAGTGGGGTCTGGCCAGCCTGGCCAGGGGGAGGGAACATGGGTGGTTGGCCTGCTTGCTGGTGGAACTCCTGGTTGAAGGGACAATTTGCATATTAGTCCTTTATTATATAGGATATACACTGAGTGGCCAGATTATTATGCATTCATAGACCCTAATAATCTGTCCACACTTACCTTGTGCTTGGTATAAAGTAAGCACTGGTAAATAGTAGTCGCTATTATTTTACTAAAAATATTATATATCATAATTTAAGATGCCATTGACTGTAAGGTACATCTGGATTTCAGAGTTGTTAAAATGTGATAAAAGCCTTAGAATTGATGAAATTAACAGGAATTAATTAGAATAAACATATCAAGGTTATGTTTAGGATTTTAAGTCCTGTTCTACCAGTGATAGTTAAAGCTTCTAGCATAACATTTCTTTGTGATGTTTTTCTTGTCAGAGACACATGTCATGAACTTCTGGGACATGTTCCACTCCTTGCGGACCCCAAGTTTGCTCAATTTTCACAAGAAATAGGCCTGGCATCTCTGGGAGCATCAGATGAAGATGTTCAGAAACTAGCCACGGTCAGTTTATTTTCAACTTAAAAACCTACTTATGTTCATTTGTAAGGTAAGGAAAGCTTTACAATTATCAACTATGGATTTTAAGGCAAAGATGCTGGATAGGGCGTGTGACTTTATCTTCTCCCGTGTTGTGTTCTTTTGAAGCAGTGTGCTTTTGGCTTATTAATCACGCAAATGCTTGTGTCTGATTCTTCTCATTCAGGCTTTGGCTAAGTAGTAAACCTTTTAGTTCTGCAGGCCATAAGGTCTCTGTCACAACCACTCAGCTCAACCACGATGGTGCAGAGGCTGTCACAGTTTGTCAATGAGCGAGTATGGCTATATTCCAAGAAAACTTCATTCACAAAAGCTGGTGGTGGGCCAGGCTTGCTCTGGGTGCTGTGGTTTTCTGACTCTGATTTTCAATGTCGATTTCCTAGAAATGTTAATAATAGTAAAAAGTACACATTTATGGTGAAGTAGGGGTTGTGCCTGGGATTACGTCTTTGGTTAGTTGCTATGGTTGTACCAAGACACAATTTGAGTCAGCAATTAGAAGCTAGGCTAAACAATTATATGTACAAAACCAGAAAATTCTTATAGAGTCTAGGTCTCAGCAAGTTTCTTCTCAAAACATGCAGTATGAGAGGGAAGGTGTAGTATTGGCAGCCACCTTGAAGAAGCTGATGAGCCAGATCTGAAGGTTCATGTGACTTATTTTAGCCCCATTTCAAAGAGCCTATAAGAAAGAGCAGGCTTGCCGAAACCAGTTTGGCTCAGTGGATAGAGCGTCGGTCTGTGGACTCAAGGGTCCCAGGCTCGATTATGGTTGGGGGCATGTACATTGGTTGCAGGCACATTCCCAGTAAGGGGTATGTGTGCAAGAGGCAGCTGATTGATGTTTCTCTCTCATCGATGTTTCTGGTTCTCTATCCCTCTCCTTTCCTCTCTGTAAAAAAACAATAAAATATTAAAATAAAATAAAAAGAAGAAAGAGCAGGCTTGGCAAACTCTCTTACCTACAGGGAGTAGACAGGTAGTCTAGATGAGCAAAGCTCCAAGAGGAAGAAAAAAACAGGATCTTAAGTTGTGTGTATTTGCTACAGATACACATTTAGGGCATGTTAGACATGCGAGAATATTCTTCACTTCCACTAAGAAGTAAGTTTTTTCTTAGACTTCTTAAGACACACAGCCCTTTCAGTATATCTTTTGTCTCCTACTTTTGACAGAGATATGGGAGCTGGCAAACACTTCTCTCCTAAAAGAGGAACAGCACTGCCGAAGCCACACTGCTGGTGTAGTGTGGGCATGAATAGGGGCTAGTGGGACTCCAGTGCACTCCGGAAGAGCATGAGTCTTCTCCAGAGGAAGGCTGGTCCGCTTCTCACTCATGGCTGCCCACATGGAAACGCAGGCTTTGTGTTGCCAGGTCTCCACATTTCTTTCTTTTTTTTTTTAAATATTTTTATTGATTTTTTACAGAGAGGAAGGGAGATGGATAGAGAGTTAGAAACATCGATGAGAGAGAAACATCAATCAGCTGCTTCCTGCACCCCCCCATCGGGGATGTGCCTTGCAACCATGGTACATACCCTTGACTGGAATCGAACCCAGGACCCTTCAGTCCACAGGCCGACACTCTACCCACTGAGCCAAGGGAGGGGAAATCAGGCTTCACTTTTTTTAGAATAAGAGTGTCAAAGAGTTTATGCATATATTTAAAAAACTATCACACATGAGTCCTGTTACTTAATTATCAAATTTCCTGTTATTTAATTCTCAAAATTTGGATCTGGGTTTAAACTCCACGTTTTGGAATCTTTTCCCTGCCTTTTAAATTTTCCTTGAAATTTTCTGCTTTCAGCTTTTGACCTCCAACAGCTCTTAAAAAAATTTTTTTTAACAGCTCCTTTTTTTTTTGATCAGGGATGAATGTATTGCATACTTGCTTGACTCTGAACAGCCACAAACTGGGATTTAACTGCCAGGTTGTGTGTGTGTGTGTGTGTGTGTGTGTGTGTGTGTGTATGTGTGTGTCTAAAGACAGGAGGAGAAAGACCAAGGTAGGACTTGATGAATGTGAGTGAAAGTGGATCCTAGCGAGTGAGTAATCATTTTTCTTCAAAGCAGTGACACGAAAGCAGTTTGCCTGTTCCTTATTTTTTTACACTCCATCAAATGATGATTAATTAATTCCATCTTTCAAACTAACATGTACAAAGAACACGACATGGTCCCCACTTTTCAGACCTTGACGGCCTATATAGAAAATAAAGCAAAATTTTTCAGGGGAGAGAAAGTTTGTACTGAGTCTTAAAAGATGAGAAAAAGTCAGCCAAGTGGTAGAGAGGAAACAGGGGGAATAGAAGGATAGTTTCAGCTGGAATAAGAAATCTCTCTGGTTTGGGGGCTCAGCAGGGAATGCCTGCTCCCCAGTTTTGAGGGTCATGCTGAAGGCCAGGGTTGCCTTTTGAGTCCACTTTCTGTTGCTGTGTAACCAATTATGCATGGCCTAAAACGACATAAGTTTGCCTTACAGTTTCATAAGGTTGGAGTTCAATGGAGTTTTCACTGGGCCGAAGTCAAGGTGCTGTCAGGACTGTGCTCCTCTTGAAGGCTCCGGGGGAGACTCTGCTTCCATGCCTTTTCTGGCTTCTGGAGGTTGCCCACATTCCTTGGCTCATGAACCTCTCCTTCCACCTTCCAAGCCAGCATGTTGCATCTTTCTTCCTTTTCTTCCTTTGTCACATCTCTCTCCCGCTGACTATTGCTCGGCATGGCCTTTTCCTTTCAAAGACTGACAGGGCACATTGAACCCACTGCCATTCTATCATGCTGCCCTTCTATCTACAAAGTTAACATATTTACAGATTCTGAGGATTAGGGCATGAACATCTTTGGGGGGCATTATTCTTCATTTCTATTTTGATATTTATAAGAAAAAAAAGCTAATACATGTACCCTGAAAGCTGTTCATTAAGGCCGGTAAATCTGTAGGATGATCAAGTTTCTTTTGGAACATATATTTCTTAGCATGATTCCAATACCCTTGGCTGTGGATTGCCCTGGCTCTAATAGCCGAAAACACTTTCATCTGTTAGAGAGCATTAGGTCATTAATCATGTTTCTCTCTCTCTCTTTCTCTCTCTTTTTTCATTATCCTTTCCCTGGAATGTACCTGCCTTTCTGAAATAGCCAATCAAGTCAACAGACATTCTTTAAGAGGTTAAAAGAATCTCAGGCACCATGAAAAAAGGGATTAAAAAAAAAAAAAGACTAAAAGGTGGCACTTGCTTCAAAGAACTAACACCCTAGCACACAGAAATACAGAACACTCCGAGTCGGTGTCAGCTTTTATTGAGATACATGAGCAGATACATAGGAGAAGTGGATTTAAGGTAAATCTCCTAAGTGGATGTGAGCGCTGAGATTGGAGACTGGAGTTCGGAATGGGAGCAGGGGCCAGCAGAGAGGCTCTTCTCTGTATGGGAGGTGACTGGTGACAGGGGAGGGAGGAGGACCAAGGCTCTCCTAAGGGAGCCAACCTGCCTGGAATCTTGCAGTTAAAAAAAAGAAAAAAAAGCAACCAGAGCTTAAACTTGCAAAAAAAAACTTTGGCCTGAAAGATGTGGCGTCTCTTCTAAATGCAGCAGAGATCTGGGGTGGAGAGGCCCTGTCTCACCAGGGTTTTGCCTGATCTTATTTCTCGTTTCCCCATATGGCACGAGCCCCACCCAGCTCTCTTTGGTTTCCCCTCTCACAAGCTTCACAGTTCTGACCCTTCCCAATTTTAGAGATCGCCCACTTCCTTTGAACAGTGTTTTGTAGACCGAGGAGAAATTGGGAAAGCCCGTTCTGTGTGACGTGGAGGCTGTGGAGGACAGACTGACAATGGAGGAGGTCAGGGCGATTTTTCCTGAAATGATGCGAAAACTTCCTTTGACTTCTCGAACCACATGCCATCCCTCAGTTAGAACCAAAGTGAATGAAAAACTGCCGGAACGTGGTCTTAAAAGAAAACACAGGCTTTAGCTAGGCAATTTCAAACCCTGGAGTAAAGAATCTATCAGGTGACATGCATATTAATGACCCTCAAGCCGAGTGTGAAGCTAGAAGCCCGATTTAATGACCCGATTGCAAAGGCTAAGAGAGGTGCAGTGTCCAGTGCTAGGAGGGGTGCAGTGTCCAGTGGTGGGCGACAGTGGCTGCTAGCAAGTCCTCTTAGCTGTCCAGATGAGAAATGGAGGTGTTATTAGCTGATTCCCTCCAAGTTGTTGCCATTAAGGCCCTCGAAGAAATCCTAGAATAAAATGAGAGGAGATGTACCGAAGAAGAAAAATCCATCGAGAGGGCAAATGGAAAAACCACGGAAATCACATTATGCAGGCCAACGAGACAGGCCGTATGACTCTCTTACTCTAGGTGAGATTTATATTATTGATGACTTTGTTTATACCATGCCTGCTTGTCCTTGTTTCGTGAATTTAAGCATTGATGCAAAAGAGAGTCACGCCTGGTGAAAGCAGACACTTAATAACTTTCTGTGACGTGCTGTCAACAACGAATCTGTCTGAGGAAGAAAACAACCCCCTCCAGGACGAACTGGACCGCCAGACTCTGTCTTGTTCCAGTTGCTTTTGAACTTCTGGGTTCTGATTTCAGAGGGACCAGGCTATTGCCTGGAGCCACTTCTTTCCATCGCTATATTTCTGCCTGTTATTTATTCTGACATTTTAATAATGCTCAGTTTTGAGAACGAAGCTGTCTCCGCTGGTTTTATGTGGGCAGTGGTCTCTACGCCCCGAGAACCATTTAAATGAAACTCTTTTGTATCTGAAGAAATTGATGCTGCTGCTTGGTAAATGCGTTTCAAATGAATTGTTATACATGTAAATAATTTGCCCTCTGGTGGGCGATGAATAAGGCCGCTGGTTTCGGCAGCTGCACTCTTTTCACGCTCATCATGGCCGCCCGGGGTCTGTGTGTGATAGATATGCAAAAATCCTTTTGGTAAGGGCTGCCGTAGAGTGTGCTATAATTTTGAGACCAGCCACTTCCCACTGTAGTGCTGGCTTAAGTGGGTTTAATAGATTAGTGTCTTCTCTAAAGGTTGTAGACGTAAATGCCTTCAGGGACCAGATGGGCAGCAAACACGTGTGAAACAGCCTGATGTGAGATGATAAGGAGTATTGGAGAACCGGAGAAGGCACGTTACACCTTCCAATTCAAAAATTAAAACAAGACTAAAGCTCTTTGGCAACACCTTATGTCTGTGAGCCGGAACATACAGGCTCTCGGTTGCCAGCCCTTGTACCTAGAGCTAGATTATGTGCTAGGCTACCAGCCGGTCCTAGAGTCATCTTCATATCATCGTGAACATCCTCAGTGCCTTTCTGCTGGACAAAGGCTATTTTTTTCCCCCTAAGAAAAGATGGCAATTACAGTGTTCACCAGAAATAAGTATCTCAGTGCTGTCTGGATTATAATTTATACTGTTAAGCAGTTCTAAGCAAGACTGTCATACATATATGTTTGAGCACGTGTCAAAGACTGATTTAACTCAACAACAAGAGAAAAGCAGGATGGTCAGTCCAGCTATGAGGGGAATTGGGAGATTGAGACTATCTAGTCGCCGAAAGAAGGAATCAGGTGCAAAATGGCTTCTGCTTTACAGGACAAGAGACCGTCACCTTGAAGTTATCTTTCCTACCAGGCAGAGACCATTTGTGCATCTAGTGAATAAAAATAACGTGCAGCCTGTCAATCTTCACAAGGCAGCATCCGACTCACAGCATGTGGGCCCTGATCACCGGTAACCAGGAAGTCAGACCAAGGTTATGTAGCTCCTCCATCAGGACTGTTCTTGTGTAATATAAAGTGACCGAGGGATCTTGTGGACATGCAGATCCTGGGCACTCAGAATGGAGCCTGAGGTATGATGGCATTTCTTTTTTCTTTTTTCTTTTTTGAAAAAATATATTTTATTGATATTTTACAGAGAAGAAGGGAGAGAGATAGAGAGCTAGAAATGTTGATGAGAGAGAAACATCGACCAGCTGCCTCCTGCACACCCCCCACGGGGGATGTGCCCGCAACCAATGTACATGCCCTTAACCGGAATCAAACCTGGGACCTTTCAGTCCGCAGACCGACGCTCTACCACTGAGCCAAACTGGTTTTGGCTATGATGGCATTTCTGACAAGATCTCAGGTAATGCTGATGCTGCTGGCCCAAGAGAAGCCAGAGACCTGCTAGACAGGTGGGCCTGTGCTCAAGTATGTCTTTGAATAGGCACATGGTCACCTTTTATTTTTTTAAAAAATATGTTTTTTATTGATTTCAGAAAGGAAGGAGAGAGAGAGAGAGAGAGAGAGAGAGAGAGAGAGAGAGAGAGAGAGAGAGAGAGAAACATCAATGATGAAAGAGACTCATTGATTGGCTGCCTCCTGCACGCCCCCACTGGGAATCAGGCTGCAATCCAGGCATATACCCTGACTGGGGAATTGAACCGTGACTTTCTGGTTCATAGGTTGACGCTCAACAACCGAGCCATGGTGGCCGGGCAATCTTTTTTAAACTTATTTTCATGTTTAATACTTTCTTCTAAGAACTGGATTAACAAGGTATCAGCAGATAAATTCTGTGTGGGGTGCGATGAGTGTATGCAGGACTTAGTCTGGGCCTGAAGATGGACCCTGGAATCTCGGAGTGCCCTGTCATTGGTTCCGTTTTACGTGTCTGCTCTCACACTCTCCTGCCTCCCGCTGTTTTGTCATATGTCTTCTATCATGGAATTGTTCAGGAAGGCAGAAACAAGAGACTTGCTGATAAAGGTGAATTTAGGAGCCAGTCCTAGGAAAATACTGATTTCTCTCCTCCCAAGTGTTAGGAAATGTAAGGGGCTCCTTTCACCAGCCGGCGAATTCCATCCTATGATGCAGATGGCTTCAATTCAGTCTGTTCATTTCTCACATCAGAAAGGCATTTGAACAGAAAAAACCGTGCATCACTCCTAGGAGAAAGCAATCAGTGTGCATACACCACAGATGTTTCCCAAGCAGCCCCAATCAGCCGTGGCCCAGTTGGAACTTTCCCTGTCCTGAGAGTGTTAGGTCATCCATTCAGTTCTGTTGACCCTGACACATGCTTCTGCTCACTTTCTGGGAGGAATTCTGTCAGCGGGTCTTCCGAAGGAGGTGAGAGAGGTGTCTTGGCCAAAGGTAATGAAAGGAGTAAGCAAACTTCCCCAGAATCTGTTCTCAGAACTGAAGGCTAGTGAAATGATAGTATGAGTTCTGTAAAAGGAGAGACCCAGGGACAAATATATTTGGGAAACACTGAGTTAAAGGGAAAAGCTTGGTTTATAAAGGGCAGGACTTTTCAGAACCTTTAGTAAAATAAGGTGCAGAACAAATCTCCACAAGTGAAAAAAAAAAGTATTTTTCCAAGTTTGCCATGCTTTCTCCATTTTAAGATGGAATTGGTTGTAAAACACACCCTTAATTTAATAGTTTTATTTTTTTAAGGGAGAAAAAAGATTCAGCTAGCATTTATTTATTTATGAATTTATTATTTATATTTTATTGATTTCAGAGAGGAAGGGAAAGGGAGATAGAAACATCAATGACGAGAGAGAATCATTGATGGGCTGCCTCCTGCACTTCCCCTACTGGGGATCAAGCCTGCAACCCAGGCATGTGCCTTTGGCTGGAATCGAACCTGAGACCATTCAATCTGCAGGTTGATGCTCTATTCACTGAACCAAACCAGCGAGGGCCAGATTTTTTTTTTTTACATTGTAAAATGAGGCTCCATGTTAGAAATGTTAAAAAAAAGGTTAAAAAGAAAAAAAAAAGTGAACTTGAGAATTGAGAAACTACATTACATGGTCATAGAAGTCTATTTTTTATAAATTTGTATTAGCATCCCAGACTATTAATATTTCAAGGAGCACAGTTTAGGAACTACAAGTCTAGAATATTTTTTGAAAGGGTTGAATTCATATTTATTTTATTTTATTTTTTGCAAGGAAGAAATGTCATAAAATCAGTAATTCAGGATTCTGTTTATACTTCATCAAAACAAATAATTTATCTGTTCCAAGTGAAGTTGTTTGCATTGATTGGGGCTTTTGATGGCCATGAATCAAGTGTGTTTGAATGTTCAGGTATAACCGGTACTTTCTCATGCTGAGAGTGGTAATAAAATGTACATTGAGTCTTAAACCAATAATCAACTGTAATTCATATTAGAAGTGTAATTGTAAAGGCAACCTTAGCTTGTGAATTGCCCGTTAGTGTTTCCCTGCCTGCCCGCCGAGGACGTCAGCTTGTTTCCAGGTCTCTCGTGTCTTTGCCTGCTTGGCTGGAGATGGGAAATTTCAGATGTTTTTAAAAGAAAGCTCTGTCCCTGGCCAGTGTGGCTCACTTGGTCGGAGCATTGTCCTCTACACCTAAAGGTGGCAGTTTTGATTTCTGGTCAGGCCACATACCCAGGTTTCAGGTTCGATCCCCAGTCAGGCTGAGTATAGGAGGCAATCGATCAATATTTCTCTCTCACATCTCTCTCTCTCTCTCTCTCTCTCTCTCTCTCTCTCTCTCTCTCTCTCTCTCTCCCTTCCTTCCTTTCAAAACACTGAGACTTCTTTCCAATCTAAAAAAATAAAAAAATAAAAATAAAGGAAAGTTCTAGCTCCTTCTGAAGATGGACGGCATTAGAAGTGATCATTTCAGTGTCTCCGCAGAAAGCTTGCGTTAATAAGCCCCAGGCTTATTTGGTGCTTGTAGCACCTTTGAAGTAGTTCAAGTGTTTGGATCATTTGGTACAAAGCTAACAAAAGGCTGGAAGGAAGGTACTTGTATATGTTTTTAATTGAGATGTCTGGGTAGATGATCAGTTTGTGTGTTATTTCCAAGAGTAACTTAACTAAAAGTTAATATCTATTCCGACTCATTGCTTTCACTTTTATGTCTGCTAAGCTTATAGAAAAGTAGTAACATGTGTAAAGAACGCTGTATTTCTTTAGCCCCATTAGAGCTTACTCAGGTCCTTTTCAGTTTTCCCCATTTGCTTCCCCTGGTCTCTTTCCACAAGGGAGCTCCAAGGCCACCTCCTTCTGACGATAGCTGTCTTCTGAGAATTTTGATAGAGGAGCTAAGACGATTTTGCTCTATCTGTTTGTGTATTTTCCATGTATGCTATTCATCATTGCCATCATGAAGTGTGTGCCACCTACTCACATCATGGTGAGACCACTGTTAGTTGGAATTAAAAAAAATGAGCTCTAGCCCGGCTGGCATGGCTCAATGGTTGAGTGTCCACCCATGAACCAGGAGGTTACGGCTTGATTTCTGGTCAGGGCACAGGCCTGGGTTCCAGGCTCAATCCCCAGTGGGTGGTGTGCAGGAGGCAGCTGATAGATGACTCTTTCTCATTATTGACGTTTCTCTTTCTCTCTCTCCCTTTTTCTCTAACATCCATAAATATATATATATATATATATATATTTAAAAAGAGCTCTCGATTGCCCACTGTGTTTAGAAACAAATCCATTTGCAATCCAGAATAGTTGTATATTTTTGCAACTCAGATTTTTCTTCATCATTTATAACTATGTCCTAGGGGCTTCAGAGAGCTATTTTATAACTGTAGATGAAAAAAACAAAACAAACACCACACACACACACAAAAAAAAAAAACCAAACCAAACAAAACCCACAACCTACTTTAGGTATTTGGGAACTCATAAAAATGGAGCTTCTTTGGTAACTGTTTATTCTCTGTGTGCTGAATGAGCTCTGTGCCCACTAATTTTATCCACATAAATGCCACAAGTCAGCAGTGGGGGTCCCTCAGTACTTGATGAAGCTGCTATTCAGGATGTTTGATTGGCAGTGTGTGATGTGGTGTGTGATTTGGAAAGGGTCTGACTCTGAAGTTCGCTCAATGAGGCTCAAGTGCCAGATTTTTTATCCCCAAATTTATTGACATACTGGAGGCCCGGTGCACAGATTTGTGCACTGGTGGGGTTCCTCAGCCTGGTCTGCACCCTCTTGCAATCCAGAACCCCCGAGGGATGTAGATGCTCAAAGTGGCAGGTGCTGCTCCCGTTCATCCCAGCCCTGCTGCGCCTGCCACTACCACTCAGCAGTGCTGTCTCGGAGGCAGGAGAGGCTCATGCAACTACAGCTGCACTCACCAGCGGTGAGCCCAGCATCTGGCACCATCAGTCAACTGAGTGGAGCTCCTGCTGTGGGACTGCTCCTGTGTTGAGCACCTGCCTCCTGGTGGTCAGTGCATGTCATAGTGACTGGGTCAAATGGTCGACCGGTAGCTTAGGGTTTTATATATATAGATAATGGACATAGACACATAACAATGTGTAAGTTTAAGGTAAACAACTTCATATAATTCACTTACATATTACAAAATGATTAGTTGGCTAACACCTGCATCATGTCACGTAATTGCCTTTTCTTTTCTTTCTTTCTTTCTTTCTTTCTTTCTTTCTTTCTTTCTTTCTTTCTTTTTACCTTTTAAGTTACTTTTATTGAATGTATTTGACTTAGTTCTTTCTTTTTCTCTTTTTATTTATTTATTTATTATTATTTTTTTACTTAAAAAAATCTTTATTGGTCAGATTACTACAATTGTTTCTCTTTTTCCCTCCCCATAGCTCCCTTCCACCCGGTTCCCACCCCACCCTCTGCCCTTACCTTCCCCCCTCCCAGCCCCCCACCATTGTCCTCATCCATAGGTTATACGATTTTAATCCAGTCTCTTTCTGCACCCCCACACCCCTTTCCCCCTGATAATTATCAATCCATGTCCTTTCTTTGCCCCTGATTCCATTATATTCACCAGTTTATTCTGTTCCTCAGATTTAAAAAAAAAAAAAAATATATATATATATATATATATATATTATTGATTTTTTACAGAGAGGAAGAGAGAGGGATAGAGAGTTAGAAACATCAATGAGAGAGAATCATTGATCAGTTGCCTCTTGCACATCCCCTCTTGCACATGCCCGCAACTAAGGTACATGCCCTTGACCAGAATTGAACCTGGGAACCGTCAGTTCGCAGGCTGACACTCTATCCACCGAGCCAAACCAGTTTTGGCTGTTCCTCAGATTTTTAATTCACTTGATCTTATTCCTCTTCTTAAATAATACCTTTCAGCATTTCATATAATACTGATTTGGTGGTGATGAACTCCTTTAACTTTTTCTTATCTGTGAAGCTCTTTATCTGCCCTTCAATTCTGAATGATAACTTTGCTGGATCCAGTAATCTTGGTTGTAGGTTCTCACTATTCATCACTTTGAATATTTCTTGCCACTCCCTTGGCCTGCATAATTTCTGTTGAGAAATCAGCTGATAGTTATATGGGTGCTTCCTTATAGGTAACTCTTTGGATTCCTCTTGTTTGGGGTTCTGTGCGCTTCCTGTACTTGTAAGTCTATTTCTTTCACCAGGTGGGGGAAGTTTTCTGATATTATTTCTTCAAATATGTTTTTAGTATTTTGTACTCTCTCTTCTTCTGGCACCCCCATAATTCTGATGTTGGTACGCTTGAAGTTGTCCCAGAGGCTCCTTACACTATCTTCAACTTTCTGGATTCTCTTTTCTTCTTGCTTCTCCAGAAGAGTGTCTTTTGGCTCTTTGACCTGATTCTTATGTTCCTCCATTCTTCTGTTGGATCTCTGCATAATATTTTCCAATTTAGTCAGTTTATGTTTAATTTTTAGTTGGGTCTCATGAAATTTATCGGCCTTTTCTAGGATATTCTTGTATTACCTCATAACCATGGTTTTGAACTCTATATCCTCCATCTCTTTCATTTGAGATCTATTTCCTTGTCTCGGCATTTTCACTGCTTCCCAGAGTTGGTAGGATGACTTTGTGTGTTTGGTGTCCTATATGGCCCAGTGGGTCAGCCTCCTCAGTTTCCTGAGGTAGACACTCTTGGTGTTCTCCTTTGTGGACTGCGTGTACAGCCTTATTGTAGCTAAGTCTTTATTGTTGTTGGTATCCCTGGGAGGAATTGACCTTCAGGCCAATTGGATGTGGGTATCAGCTGTGTCTACTCTGGGATACCTTCTGTATTGGAGACAGTCTTATAGGATCAGACTTGCAAAATTGCAGAAGATTCTGTGCTCAGCTTGGATGGGGCAGAGTCTCAGGGCTGAGCTGATAGTCTTGGCTTCCTGTCAGCCCTATCCTTGTGCACTTGCCTGAGTTTTTGCCTGACTTCTGCCTTCTGTGGATCCCCTGAGTTTCCGCCTGACCATCCCAGATTCCCCGTGAAAGAGCATGGGTGCCCCAAGGGCTTGACCAGAATTGGGTTGGGTCTCTGTAGTCTGGAGCTTCTGACTCCTTCCGCTACAGAGATGCTACGGCAACCTCCACAGCCAGACCTCTGCACACACTCACTTGCTCGGGACTGTAGACCCTACCTGCTGTGGCTCCCGGATCCCCTGTCTCCCAGTCTTTGAGTCTCTGGGTGCCTTTCTCTACAGTCCAGACTCCACCCATATGAGCCTGGGTCTATGGGGTTTTGGCCGGGATTGGGGTTCAGTACAGTCGGAAAGGGTTCAGTGCAATCTGGAATTCCTTTCTCCTCCCGGTTTTTTTTTGAGTAAACATCCATATTGTTTTTTATAGTGGCTGTACCAATTTATATCCTTATCAACAGTTCCCCTTTCTCCATATCTTCATTAATATTTGTTATCTCATGTGTGTGTGTGTGTGTGTGTGTGTGTGTGTGTTTTAAATATTATGTAAGTGCCAGCTTTGTTACTTTCTAACCTTGTACTCAGGGACAAATTACAGGATCTCTTTATGCCTCAAATGTCTTCTTAAAATGGCGACGTTCTTCCATCCAGTGCTGAATGAAGAGAAAATGAGATGAAATACTTTAGTGATGTATGCCATGCCATTATCTACCTCATACCTTACCCAAGAAATCCTAACCTCACCAAAGGAACTAGTGTTATAATTTAAGTAAATTTAAAGTCATTTTAAGACCTGAAATCCTCTAGGTCTTCATCTAGAGCTAACTTCTTCCTGTGATTTGAAAGCCCTGACATTGAGCCTTTCTTACTTTTTTTTCTCCTTCTCAAAGTAAGCCAGAACGCATTCATCAAGCACAGAAGACTTTTGCAATCATTTCAATTTCCATAAAAATGTACAAAAAAAGAGGAGTTTTCTGGTTTAACTTCAATGGAGCAGGCTCTCAAAAATCTTTCACTTGTATTAACAGAAATATCTGTGGTACAATTCCATTTCTAGCAAAAGCAGAGAGAAGATGGTTGGATTTTTTTTTTTATGAGCTAGAATAGCAGAGGTAACATTATATTAAACTATAGGAATTTAATTACCCCATTCCACAGATGTAGTTTTCATATAAAAGAGTCAAAAGGATTTTCAGAGCTACTCTTCTGAACTGTGATATAAAAACCCAGAATGCATTTAGCAGATGTAAAATGTATTACGGTACATTATGAGCCACCGCAATGAATGGAGGCACAAAGGGGAACACGGCATGACATTGAACACACAGCAATTAAAAATCTCTCTGCTCCCTTCTCAGAAATACTGTACGTTGCTTAGAGTTTTATATGCTTGCCACCGCAAGGATGGCATTTTTTGGGATGTTTCTGATGGGTGGATTTCATACTGAGGTAAGGTTTTGCAGAAAATGGAAATGCTGTCATGTGAGGGCTTACATCCAGAGTGGGGTGTAAGTAAGAATGCTGGGAGGGCTGGGAGGCATCAATCACCCAGGAGGCCTCATCATTCTTCCCCGGGTCTGCAAGGCTGTCTTTATGGGGTCCATAAAAAAACCACTCCCTGAGCACTGACGGGAAGGCTGAGGCAGGGCAACTGGGGGACTCCTTTATGGCAAAGTCGGTACAAAAACCATCGTTTCTCCTCCCCGTTACAGAAGTGTCCGATGTTCATTGTAGAAAAAAAAATTGTTAATGAACAAATAAGGAAAAGAATATAAGGATCGTTTGCAACATCATGGTAGTGATAACACCGTTAACATTTTGGTCCATAGCCTTCTAGTTTTCCTGCCAAGACACTTTGCCGAGTCAAGTGAGAACCAAGTAAAAGCTTGCCCTGGCTCTGGGAAAAGGAGCAACAAGGTGCTCGTGCACTTAGCTAAGACCGGTGCTGTCAGGAGAGGCTTTCTCCTTTACACCCACGGAAGAAAGAACCAGTGGGGAGTTCTCTTAGAAATACGGGGGTTTATGACTTTTTCTCTCACATATGTTGCAGTGCTTACTGAACATCAAATGTAGCTAATGAGTTTCATGTGCTTTTTCTTTCTTTTTTTATTTTGAGCAGTTGTCCAATACAACTTTTATATATTTTAAACTTGATTTCCATACCTATTTTAATCTTTGGTCTTGAAATGTTGCATTAGTCTTGTCACCATCAGAGAGTGCTACTTTAATCAACATTCGCCTTCCTTTTGCTCTCTTTTTTGAGTAAGATCATAAACAACTTTCCTCATAGCACTTGACCTCAGATAATCATACCATCGGGAGTAAAAGAGAAAACCGGAATAAAATAGAGTGAACCCTACGGTATACTGCACTCTTGGTTTTCCTCGAGCCTGTGCATCTGAGGGAACCGCTAGTGAGGCAGTATGTGTAGTGGGTGATTCAGAGTGCAGACTTTACGGTCAAATGACCGAGGTTCACATTTAGGCTCTATCTCTTACTGGCTGGGTAACCTTGGGTAAGTGAATTCACCTCTCTGTGCCCTAGTTTCTTCTTCTTCAAAATGAGAGCAATAATGCTATCAGGTCTTGTAGAACTGTTGGGGATTCACGAGATAATGCATTGAGATAAAGCTGCCCAGCACAGTGCGAAGTGTCCAGTAAGTGCTAGCTAGTGAACATGACCCGACTGTGCTCTTCGGTATCTAGTGGCCACGTCAGTGAGACTCACGTACAGGAAAGGCCCCTGCAGAGAATTTCTACTCGTCCCCGTGACCTTGGGTAATTCCCTAACTTTCGAGAACTCAGGTTTTCTCTTCTGAAATGCAGACCATGCCGTTGATAATACAAAGGGGTTTTGGATGGAGACAGCCTGCTACCTTGCCATGGGAAGGGCTTTAACCATAAATAATAAAGGGACGACCTCCTTTAAAAGATGTCACGTTTCTCCCTGGAGATGGAGGAGGCCTCCCCTGACTTAATTAACACACCTCCCTTGAGTGCACATAAAGAAGGGCAAGTCGCAGAAAACAGCCTGGGAAAAACAAATGAATAAATATTGTTTGTGCCAGCGAAAGCACATGAAATATGAAACGCTGACTAAACTTTTCAAGCAGATTAGGAGTGATGCTGTTCGTTGGAACATGCAGCCCTCCCTTAATAACCGGAGAAAGCCATAAATTTGGGCTTTCAAACCTTGGCTGCCCCTCCTTATGAGTTTGTTTCTGAGACTTCGAGCCAGGTGTTTGCACTTCAGCTGTAAGATGGCTGCATGAACATAGGAGTATGCAGAGAAGCTATTGAAAGATTTCCAAAAGATGTCTTTTGCTCTCGTTTCGATGCATTTTTTTGGATGTGTCTCCCTCCATGCTGGTAACGGGGGTCCTATGTTGGTGTCTAATTAGCAAGGTTTAAGAGTTCTCTGTAATAAAACAAGGGCACGTACCTTCAAATGGCATGCTTTAGAAGCATTTAAATGTTTCGCTTTCACAAAAACCTTTTTTTGGGATGTTCACTTATTCCTCCCTCGGATATCATTGGGAAGACTTAGGTCTCCCAAGATAAAAGTCAAGGCTATGATCGGCAGGAAAAGGAGCATTGGATTCTGCTTCTTTGCTAAGGTGATCTAGCAAAGGTCTGACCTTGTTGGGTTCCTGCTAAATATCGTTTTTGCAACTCTGATAGAATCAGTTATGGCCCATTCGTTTACTCATTTGGTAATATTTACCGAGGCTCTTCTATGTGTTGGGCATTGGTAATTCAACTGTGAAACAGGTAGACATAGTCCCGCTTCTTGGGGACTTAGAGTCTAGTGAAGGATACTGATGGGGATTTAAATATAACTTGATAAATGCAAAGAGAGGGGAAGGAGGGCGCTTACATCTGTTTCAGGATGTGGGATGGATGATCAAAGGTAGTTTCCTAGGGGAAGACGTTCTCAGCAGTCAAATTGGTAATTTTTAATTTGCTATTATATATACTGACGGATAGAGCAGAGGTTAACAGTTTGGGAAAATTTTACCTCTCAATGGATTATCTGCATATTGGAGAGCTCCTTAGGTTGGGTTTCAGGAACTGTTGAGGTGTAATTAAGCCCATAATCTTCTGCGCAGAAGGAATTTCTCTATAGAATTTGAGCCCGAGACAAGACGAGTCAGTCATGAAGACAACTATGGTCTCAATCACCTCAGAGCAGGAAAATGTCACCACGGTATCTATCGCTCTTAAACTGAGTTAGCATTTGAGTCTCATAATGCCCCTTCAAGATGAGCAGGACTCCTTATGGTCCCATAGCACAGTCCCTGGCATCCAGAGGGTGCTGGACACACAGCTGGGCCTCGATAAACACTTGGCAAGGAAAGGGATCCCCATTTTATAAATGAGTAAAGGGAAGTTTGGAGAAGTGAGAAGACTTGCTCTAGGCCATACAGTAAATAATGGCTGGGACTGAGCGATTCAATTTTCAGAGTCCCAATCTATTATACCAAACCGCTCCTCAGGAGTGTAGGAGGTCAGGGCAAGGTGTGGCCAGGTGAGGCGTTCGGTGTTCCAGAGGCAGGTGATGGTTACAGAAGTGAGATTCAGACTCTCTAAGTTTTGCTATCCCCTGGGGTTACAAATCAGTGCCCTCTGTGCTCACTAATAACCCTGGGGACAAATAATTACATATTTAGCCTACGCTGTGTTACTTGGCTGATCCAGAGGCCACAAAGGCAATGAAGACACTTCCCCAGGGCAAGGTATAGAAGGATGGTTTCAGGCAAGCTAGACAACCTTATTAAGAGTTACCAACACAGGCCGAAACTGGTTTGGCTCAGTGGATAGAGCGTCGGTCTGTGGACTTAAAGGTCCCGGGTTTGATTCCAGTCAAGGGCATGTACATTGGTTGTGGGCACATCCCCAGTGGGGGGTGTGCAGGAGGCAGCTGATCAATGTTTCTCTCTCATTGACATTTCTAGCTCTCTATCTCTCTCCCTTCCTCTTTGTAAAAATATCAATAAAATATATTTTAAAAAAAGAGTTACCAACACAGGACCCCTGTTACCGACATGGAGGGAGACACATCCCGTCTTTTCTGACACACAGCTCAACATGCCATGTCAGGAACATGGCATACATTCCTGGAGTCTGCATTCCAAGTCACCGAGGGGCCTGAGAACACAGGGAGAGCAGTGTGGTGTAGTACAAACAAGGTAGCTACTGGGGGTCAGGCACAGCTGATTCCAGTCCAGCTCTATCAGCCCTACACTTACCCAAGTTACTCAACTGAGTCTCCGTTACTCTATAAGATGGAGAATCTACATGGCGAGCATTTCATACATGTGAGTCATTCATTTTATTTTCTCCATTTTATGGACAAAGGAACCTAAGACTGAGAAAGGCTCAATAACTTTCCTAAGGTGAGGTAACTGGCAGAACCTGCCCTTGAACCCTCCTTCTTTCACTCCACGGTCAATGCACTGAAACCACCACACTATATCGCCTTCACAGCACCTGCCTCTCGAGGCGTGAGCACGAGGTCAAGTGCTTTGCTTGGTGCAAGCATGTAGGTTTCAGTAACTGGCAGTGATCACTGTTAGAGACGGAAGCCCAACAGAGCTGAAATGCTGTCTAGCGGTTGGATCACCCATGGGCCCCCATTGTGACAAGGAGCCCAGTTTACAGGTAAATCTGTAGGTTCCATTTAGACATACAGATGGTACTGTCGACTCTGAGGGTGAGAGAGGATGATGGTCGTGGTGATAGTTAGTGACTAGAAAAGAAACGTTGACTTCATTAGTAAACACTTCAAATAGAAGACGGCTCAATGCAGTGGAGCAGGGAGAATGGCTCTCCCCACTGAACATGCCTTTCTTGTCAGTTTTCAGACCTATGATCATCCCCTAGGATTCCAGGTCTTGCCCGGAAAGAAATAGCTGCGAACGTTCAAGCTCTGCAGCCCAAATGCCGAGGAGGGCGTTGCTTTTCGTAATGCAGAGATAAAAATAAAACGACCCTCTAAAGGCGGTGGTGACTACCCTCGGTTTCCTGGGGAGTCAGTCAAAACCTCATTTTTCATACCAGCATTCAGGAGCTGACCTTTAAAATCACCACATCTGGGGAGAATGTGTGATTTGACGCAGAACATTTTAGGGCACGCCGGAAAACGAATGGCCAGGAACGCGCCCATCAGTTTTCTTCTCCTTCAAGGAGCTCAGGATTGCTTAGGTCATAAAAGCCAGTTCTTGGGCACTTCTGAATCGATAGCATTTGCTTAAGTAGGTCTTCTGTGCAAAGTAGATTAAGCACATATATATAAATGGAATGCTAATCCATGCACCTGGATTGAAATGATGGGCGTGTGCACACGTGTGTCCTCAGAGGGAAGTTTAGCCGTTTCAACGTACTTAATTATATAAGTTCAGTAAAGGGTAGCTTGGAAGAAGGTGGAATTGCTTTTTTTAAAAAAATATTTTATTGATATTTTACAGAGAGGAAGGGAGAGAGATAGAGAGCTAGAAACGTCAATGAGAGAGAAACATCCACGAGCTGCCTCTTGCACACCCTCTACCAGGGATGTGCCCGCAACCAATGTACATGCCCTTGACCGGAATCGAACCTGGGACCTTACAGTCCGCAGACCGACGCTCTACCACTGAGCCAAACCGGTTTCGGCTGAAATTGCTTTTTTTAAAAGAAGAGACACACTGTGTGAATTGTTTTGTTATGGACATGTCACATTGAGGCGCATATGCTACATCTAGGGTCCAAGGAATAATACCGATGAATATAAAACCAGCTTTTGATTTGTGAAACTCAAAGTACCTGCAGGTCCAGACGGCATTCCCAAGGAGCCTGTGTGTATTCATCATACCCTTCGTAAGAGCCCCAGCGTTACGTGGAAGACGGTTGGAAGGATGGGCATCTCACAAATTCACCTCCAGGTGAAATAGCGTTTGTCTGGTCTTGTGCGTCATCACCTGCTCAGTGAAGGTCTGGGCAGTGATGCTGGCGGAAATTCGTCGTAGCTGCTAATTCTGAGCAGCCTGGGCCGGGAGGCACCTCGGGGCCTGGATCTGTCACAGCCAGAATCCGCTATACCCTGACCGGGCAGGGAGCATTTTCCCCGGCTAGTCTCCAGCTGGCTCCCGTGTTCAGAAACAGCAAACTGAAAAATTTCCCCCTGATATGTTCTGATGAGGATCCAGATGTCGGAATCAGTGGGTTTTCAGAGTCGCAGCTTGTAGTAATGAAGGGGGCTAGGAGCCACTTAACCACGAGACGGCTGAGCTTCCGCAGGAGATACCTGCCAATCAGCCTCCCTCCCGGCTCCCGACAGCCCGGGGGGAGGTCGGCTCCTGCCTTCCTTCTGCATGGAAGGGCATTGGCTGCTGTTGAGGTGGCCAGTGAGAGAGAGAGAGAGAGAGGTCAAGGAGCAGATCTGTTTCTGAAGCCGTAAGTGGAAACTGATTTGATGGGCACAGTAGAAAGGTTTTCAACTTTTCAGAGCCTGTAATATTAGGGACTCTGCTGATGGTGATGACTACTGGCCTGGAATATCAGCACTGACCCTGTTGTCTTGGGTCACTGGGAAACGCTTCTTGTTTAACCGTTTCCTCCCTTCCTTCAATATTTGCAGAGGATCTGCTACATGCCAGGCAGGGCACTATCAACCCGACATTAAACAATAATAATAATAAAAAAAAACCCCAAGTCAAACACTGTCCCTGACCTCAGGGAGTCCCGAGTCTTGTGGAGAGAGAGGCAAGAAGACAGGCGACTTCAGTTTGGATCCATAGGCTACACTGAGGGCGGGAGGAGGACCCCCTACCCCGGCACACAGGCAGGGATCGGGGAAAGGTGAGGTCGGTGACAGCACTCCAGGCGGAAGGAAGCTGTGTGCAGAGGCCTAGGTGGGAAGAAGCTGGAGGGAGCGCCGTCGGCTGCACAGTTACAAGTAGTCCCTGCGTGGTGGGCAGAGGGAGGAAGAGGGCTGAGAGACGGTGTGGCGGAGGCAGGGGCTAGGTCCTGGTGTTGTAGGCAGTGGGAATGGCACCAGGTGTCTGACTGGTGAGGTCAGACCAAACCCTGAGCAATCTTGCCACTTGAGGTCTGGCTAGGAAAGAATTCAGAGCAAGACCCAAACTGTAAGAGAACATTTACTGGGTAAATTATGCAGGTAGAAAAAGTAATTCCTAAAAGAAATGGGCTTAGGACACTAAGTGATAGAGGTAAAGGAAGGGCCCTTGGAGCTTGGGAGGGAGGGAGCTGATGGTAATGTGTGTGTATGTGGGGGTGGGGGGTGAGGGGAGAGAAGGGAGAGGGAGAAAGGCAAGGGACAGGCAAGGGTGTGCTTCTGGGAGGGAGAGCACACTGGGTCCTCTGTCCTAAGGATTTTTAAAAATATATATATTTTATTGATTTTTCACAGAGAGGAAGAGAGAGGGATAGAGAGTTAGAAACATCGATGAGAGAGAAACATCCATCAGCTGCTTCTTGCACACCCCCTACTGGGGATGTGCCCACAACCCAGGTACATGCCCTTGACCGAAATCGAACCCGGGACCTTTCAGTCCGCAGGCCTACACTCTATCCACTGAGCCAAACCGGTTTCGGCTGTCCTAAGGATTTTTAAGGCAGAGATTTTAGGGGAGGGCCTCGGAAAGCTCCTAACAGAATGCTCAGCAGTTTTCCAGGTGTGTCTTCCAGGTTGTGCTCTCCACTGATTGGCTGGCCTGCTCCAGGGCAGGGCTTCATTCTTCCACGCACAGGTCCGCTCTGACATCAGCAGAGGCTGGTTTTGTTGCTTCTCTGGGCCTGGAGCTGAAATACAATGGAAGCCTAGATGTTATTTTAAGGGAGGAAGGTCAAGGGGTCCAAACCTCATGACCAGTGACATGCTAGGGGAGGAAAGGTCAGCTGGGGCGGGGGGGCAGGTTTTCCTGCCCTACAATTGATTGTCCATTGTTAGGCCCCTGGGGCTTTCCACGCTGGCGACCTTCTGTACCTGGACCATTGTCCTTGCTCTGCTCATGTCTGTCTAACTGCCTACAACAATGGAGGGTCTTTTCTGCCTATGGAGAAGCTTGGATCTTGAGGGCACTGGAGACAGTGAAGTTTCCCGATTGGCATTGTGACCTGGGGATGAAGTGTCTTGCAGTGCGTGGGTCTTGTCAGGGTTTTGGAGGTGGACCGACAGATGGTAAGTGATTTTGTTACTCCGGTGAGTCCATGAGCGGGAGGAAGAGAATGAGGGATGTTTATTTCTTTTTCTTTTCTTTTAGATTAAAAAAAAATACCATAAAAACGAGTAGATTTTGAATGATAATAAGTCAGGTGGTCTCCTTTGAAACTGAAAATGCTCGCAGATAAGCTGAAGAAGGGGCAATAAAACTGAGACGGCCGGAGGGCATTTAAACAAAATCCATTTGTTCTTGAAAGCAACCTGAAAGATATGGGAAACAGTATTAAGAACCACACAGAAAAACCCGACTCACACAGTGCTGCTGGAAATTGCCTATGCCGACGTATTCTTCAATAAAAGTTGTTTTCTGCTGACGCTTTTTTTTTTTTCCTCCTATGGACGATCCTCTTATATTTGATGATCAATTTTCCACAAGGTTTGCCTTAATGTTTCCTCAGAGCTTAGGTTTTTTACATTTTAATTCGTTTGATGGCTGTTCTTAACCCAAGACAATCTATGCCGTTTGCACGATTCAGGTCATTGTTTTCTAGCTGACAAGACAGGTGGCTCAAATCCCAGCTCTCTTCTTTTTTCTGGACTTGTTTTTGTCTGTCTTGCTTTGAGGAGAAATCCCTGGCCAAAGAGGCAGTCTCCACCAGTTCAGGTGGAGCTGGATGGGATATCCCATCACGTGACTTACCTCTCCCGCCACGTGACGTACACTTTGGGCTCTCTTACCCCACCTCCCCCCCACCCCCTCGACCTGATGATTTCCAGTCACTTTCCCTCTTCCCAAAGCCCTCCCAGCATTCCATTTATCTTTCAAAGTCCAACACAAGCTTCACCATCTCCGTGTTCTGAGACTGATAAGCACACTGCGATTTCAAGACGGAGAAGTTTGTGGTGGGGAACAAAGAGCAGCATTAAGTGATTAGTGTTATATTAATGAGACTCCGGTCTTCCCATCCATAATGGCAGGTTTCTCAAGCGTAGAACCCTATCTTTCGGTGCCTCTGTAATCTTTTTTTAAAAAAATATATTTTTTATTGATATTTTACAGAGAGGAAGGGAGAGAGATAGAGAGCTAGAAACGTCGATGAGAGAGAAACATTGACCAGCTGCCTCCTGCACACCCCCTACTGGGGATGTGCCCGCAACCAAGGTACATGCCCTTGACGGGAATCAAACCCGGGACCCTTCCGTCCGCAGACCGAGGCTCTACTACTGAGCCAAACCGGTTTCGGCTACCTCTGTAATCTTAACTAGAGCTGAGCGCAGAATTCAATAAATACAAATTCAGAAATGCATTTTGAATATGTTGCGACTTGGCAAGAGCTCTTGGTGATTTTTATTCAGAGGCTCATGGTAAAAATGTGAGTCTAGATATCTGGGTGCAGCTGTAGCGGCTCAAGGCATTCAGACGGCGGGACCTGGAATCCATGCAGCGACTGGGCCCTCGTATCTGCCGACATGTGAGGAGTGGCTTCTGTGGGCCCAGGAGAGGCTCCGAGAGTAGGGTGAGTGGTCCGTGGCCACAGAGCAGCTGCGGCCCCAGGACTGCAGATGACTAGTGTCTCTCAGCATTTCTTATTGCTCTTACTTCACACAGGATTAGCGCAGGGAAAAATCATGAAGCATGCATGACCTCCCTTTCGGCTCCCCTTCCGATCCCAATCCCAGAGAGCTTTCCCGGCCAGGAACCCTTCTTCTGCTGCAAATAAAGCGCGGGGGTCATCATCCCACCTACTGTGATCTGGCTTCACGCGTGACTCTTGGGAGTATTTGCAGTTTACCTGGTCAGTGTGGTGAAGGCGGGGGGAGGGGGCCAGGTTGCATGACTCGCAGGAAGAGGTTATATATTTATTCCCTGGACACTCAGGGAGTGGGGAGAAATGGGAGGCAAAAGGACCCTGGGAGAGGGAAATTGGGACAGTACATTTCTTTTCCATCAAGAGTTCTTTGAAAAATAATTACCGTATTTTTCGCGCCACAAGACGCACCGGACCATAAGACGCACCTGGTTTTTAGAGGAGAAAAATAGGAAAAAAATATTCTGAACCAAATAGTGTAATAAAATATTTAATAAAGTATAACAGAATAATATTTGAACCATATAAACTGAACAGCAGTCAACAGTGACATTGAGAACCATTATCACTGTCATTAACACATAAAGACAAAGGTTTGAGTACTCTAGTCTTCTGAAAACCCCAAGAACTCTCTTCGCTAGAGTCAGCATTCATGAAGATGCAGGCACTTCTTCTATTCGGACCATAAGACACAGGCACTTTTCCTCCCACTATTTGGTGAAGAAAAAGTGCGTCTTATGGTCCGAAAAATACGGTATTTATCTCTTTACCTGAAATATGTGTCTTAGCAAAAAACTTCAGGCACCTCACACCAAACATAAGAAGGACATGGCATTGTGGGCTTCTGTTAGTCACCACGTGGGATCAGTGGTATTGTGTTCGTGTGTTCAGTCTCTAAGTACGGACTGTGTTCGCTCAAGCTCTCTCTCAGGACTGCCCATCTGGCTCGCCAGAGCTGCTGCAGGAGTGGTGCGCTACCGGCAGTGACCTGATGGTGGCAGCATTGGGCGAACTATCTCAGTCCCTCAGCACCTGCTCTGTGGAAGCACGTCCCGCAGCCTGCTCCACCACAGGGTTTGGATTTCAGACTGTCACTCAGATTTTCTTCTGCTTAATGACTCTGTGTATGCAAATGACTCTGCTTTCTTTCTGTGGAAGAGGTCCAGTCTATCATTCCTGTTTTGGTTTCCAGTTAATGATTATATGTAATTATATTCAAATGAAATATTTATAAATAATTACATATAATTAGTGGTATGTAAAACTTGGAATTCATGAACTTCAGGCTTTGATGAAAGGTAACCTTCAATTTGGGAGGTGCTACTCTTAATATTAGTATTTGTTTCTGTTTAAAAGACATTAGTGGCCAAGAATCTGTAATTCTCTTTTACTGTTTTTATAAGGTTCGAAGTTCTTTGTTTGTTTTTTTTTTTTTTTAAATAATAGGTAGGCTATTTATTTGGTAACTCTCTAGGGGATATATTATAGATCCACATCTGGAGAATCCTCTGAGGAAAACAAATGGTATTTTCTTAATCATCTCAGAAGCAATTAGTTCTCCTTGACTTCTGAAAGGTCATCCCGGGGTCACCCAGTTCAATTCTACTCCGGCCTTGCATTTAACATCGGATGAAAGAGACGTGCACTCGCCCCTCTTCTCTGTTAGTGACCACGCCCAAGCAGGGCTGCCGGCATTTTGAGGGCCCTACAGCTGCTGAAAACAGAAAAAGCAAGTTATTCCGAGCCAGTAATTGAAATTTTGCCAGCACCAGAGGTGCAGGTCCATTTCACCATTTCTCTTTTCCTGGTAGCCACCCGTGGAGCTACGAATGGTAAAACTGTCTCAGAGCAAAAGGTCTTAATTCTGCGGGGAGAGTGGGCTGCAGTGCCTTTCACGGCCGAGGACAACAGGAAACCCAAGGGAAAGGTGGATAAAGGAAGAGAGCAGTCGGGGCTGTGTAAGGTCAGAGTTTCTGGAAGGACTCCCAGGTGAGGAGCGGGGCCCTAGAGTGCTCCTGGTGATGGGAAGGACACACTCTCTCCTCTGGGATTGCCCTGATTCTGGAAGCACAAGGACTAAAGACACACTGATAGGTGTAGCTTTGAATCTTCAGTTGAGTTGATGCAGACCTTTTAATTCCTCTTAAACTTAGATGGGATGCCAAATCCACGCGAAGACTGTGTGCACAGGACACCGTATTTTCTCAGGGGCTCCTCAGCCCATTTCGGTTTAGGCCGTAACATTGGACATGCATTATGTATGCAATGATGGAGCATAAGGAGAACGGAAGGTGCTCTTACTAGGCTGACCTAGAGGCTCCTCTGCCTGGCTCCATAGGTGTACTTTGGAGGCTTTAAATCATGACAGCACATTTTTTTTTTTTTTTAACAAACCCTTCTGTATGCAATGTTAAGGTTCCAAGGATTTCACATCATGTGACATAAATGCAATACACATTGGAGAAGCCATCTTAATGACGCACTAAGAAGATGCTATGAGATTCTAATTTTCCTATTTGACTTTTATTTCTCCATTTTTCAGTTGTAAGGGGAAAATCATGCATTTATTAATCTTTTACCTAGAAACTTTAAAATACTGAGCTCTAGGTCTCTTAAATGTCAGCATGTAGACTGGTCCTGGGTAAATCACTTAATCTCCTTAAACTCGAGTTTCCTTTTGATAAAAGAGGAGGCTGAACTTTCAGTCTTCTTGTTTTATGAGTATACGAGGAGCCCATTGCACGAAGATTCGTGCAAGAATAGGCCTTCCTTCCCCTGACTTTACAAGTTCTCACCCCCGGCCAGAGTACCACTCCTGTAGCTCCCTCCTCATAGCAGGCATCCTGCCCTGCCCGGCTGCTCAGCACCTGCACATGCAAATTAACCCCCAGTTTTGTTGGGTTAATTTGCATACTCACTCTTGATTGGCTGTGGGTGTAGTTTACATGCTTCTCTATTATTAGGTAAGGGATGATAGTTTCTCTTCATTGTAATCAGTATTGTGCAATCTGACACATTACATGGTTTTACTTAGATAGCATATTCTACCTGAAATTGTCCTGTGTATTTTCACTTTTCAAAACATATTCACATCTCTTATTTTGGTTCTTCTCATGAGAGGCCTATGTGATATTGTCTTTTCCCAACCCCCTGCTACCTCTCGCCCAAGTAAGTCTATTCTAAAGTCACTCAGCTCCCTTGTCTCTTGGCCGCTGCTTCCTTCTAATTGGTCTCTTGGCTTTTACTCTTGCCCCCCCCTGCAATCCAATCTTTACCCAGCACCAGCATGATCGTTTGAAAACTAAATTAGAACATCTCTTGCCAGGCCTAAAACCTTTCAATGCCTTCCAATCGTCCTTGGAAACACAAGTCTATTCCTGCCATAGGGCCTTTGCACTTCCTCTGCTGGGAACACTCTTTTCCCTAGACCAGGAGCGGGAAAGATTTTTCTGCCAGGGGCCATTTGGATATTTATAACATTGTTGGAGGGCCATACAGAATTATCAGCTTAAAAATCAGCCTGCTATATTTGGTCAGTCACTCAATTAACTCAGCCCTAATGCCGTGGCAGGGCCAGACCAAGTGATTTTGTGGGCCTTAGGCAGCTTGCAGGCTGGATGTGCTCCATTCCTGCCCTAGATCTTTGCACAAAAGGCTGTTTTTCAAGCAGGTTGCAGTTTAAACATTTCTCCCTCTGAGCGGCCTTCCCTGACCTCTCCATCTAAAATAGCCATGTCTTTTGCTTAAAATCTGACACATCACATGTTTTGTTTTTTATATATAGCATATTCTACCTGAAATTATACTTCGTATTGATTTCTGTTGTTGTTATTGTTGCCTGTCTCATCTCAGAATAGCATATATGCTTCATGGGGATGGGGACTTTGTTGCTTTGTTCATTGCACATCCTTAACAGCGAAAGCAGAGCCTGGCATATAGATACTCAAGGAGTGTTTATAGAATAAATGAATGAATGAATGGATAGATGAACAGATGGATGCCATGGGCAGAAAACTACATGCTTAGAGAGGTTGTGGTCACATAACTAATTAAAAGCAGGGCTCACATTTGAACACAAGCCTCATTATGTTTCTTTCCTTCAGGTCACACTGCCACACAGCAAGCCACATTAACTTAGAGATAATTCTTTCATTCACTATTTATTTATCCACCAAACGTTTATGGAGCTTATTGTGTTTTAGACACTATTGTGGTTCTCAACCGGGAGTGATGTTGCTCCCGTGGGAACATAGTTCAGTGTTAGTGACACTTGTGGTTGTTATAACTGGGGTGGGGGTGCTACTGGCATCTAGTGAGTAGAGGCCAGTAAGCATTCCACAATATGCAGGACACCCACCCACCCAATAGCGAATTATTCAGCCTGAACTGTCCATAGTGCTGAGCTCGGGAAACGCTGTTCTACGTAAACAGACAGATCCCTGTTCTCACGGAGTTTATAATCTCGGGTGGGGAGACCGATGACAAATGATACATACCAAACGTAAATAAAATGAAGACACATGTCAAAACCATGGTGTGATGGGAAAGAAAGAGAAGTCAGAACACAGGAGGAGTGCTGGTGGGCCCGATGGGTGATGGGGGTAGGAAGGGCTATAACCTTAGCTTCCTTGGGAGGTGAACCAGGAAAAGAAAATTTGTTTCTGGAGTTTTAGCTCCATGACCTGGACTGACCGGTCCTTCGGGTCCAGCCCAGTGCTGCAGGGCATTAGCCCACGCAACTCCAGGTCATCCTCACACGGAAGAAACAGAAAACCTTCCTGAACCAGGGGGCATGTTAACCTCCAAATAAAAATAGAGCAACTGGCAGGGGTTGGAAATATTATCTTCTGCCCCTTTCAGGAGTGTTGAAATTCTCTTTCTCAACACCTTCAGCACTCTGTCATCACTAATGCAGGACGGTGTTAATCTGATGCAAGTTTTATTGCTCATTGTCAGCTTCTCACTTTTTTTCTCAAAGCAAAAATAGTGTGATTTCAGCTTCTCTCAAGAGCTTTGTGAGTTTATGGTTGTACAGGGGTTTCTGTCTGTCTAGGTTAATTTCCTAAACTCAACAGAAACAACTGTAGATTTTAATATATTGGGAAAGCTGTAGTAGTTGATGCTGACATACCACAGGTGAATGAGATGGGTTTTACTATATATATATATTTAAGTATATATGTGTGTATATACAGTTATCACTAAAAAACATACTAAAATTGTGGTTTTGGTACTTTGGTTGGCATGTACTTGCTTTATTGATCTCTCTCTTGTTTCTTTACCAATCACTGGCATCCTGAAGGTATTCAACAAATGTTTGTTGAATTAATAAACAAACTGCAAAAATCAGTTTAGGATTATTAGCTTCTATATTATGTTTTCAGCTATGCATGAACTTACTGATATCTCTAAAACACAACTTAGTACACATAATAGCATTATCACAATAACATATTCATTTATTTCTCTCTCTCTATATATATTTATATTTATAAAATTATTGCATGGAATCTGATTTGACTCAGAGGGTTTCTGAATGTAGCAAGCATAAGACTTCTAGTGGTTGATACCTTTTCTGTATATCTTTAACCTAGGGAGGGATTATTAAACAGGAAAATAGATTTCAATAAATATCTTTGCTTACAAATTGACATGGTTGAAGAAATTAAACACAGTGCACCATTATATTTTGGGTGCCATTTTATTCTAAGGAAGAACTTGAGCAGTTTACTGGATGTGTGTTGATTTTTTTTTTTTTAGTGCTATTTCTTTACAATTGAGTTTGGCCTCTGCAAGCAAGAAGGGCAACTGCGGGCATATGGAGCAGGACTGCTTTCGTCCATTGGAGAATTAAAGGTATGAAGCTGTGAACGGAAGTATCCTTCCCACGCAAACTGGTTCAAGGTCATGGAAAATATTGATTTGTTTGCGCATTTCTACTTGCAGATACTCCATAAATATTTAACACGGAGGAGTTGGCACCTCACCGTGGGTGCTAACCTAACTTTTTGCACTTCTGAAAACGGGTCATGCCTTTCTGGGTTTGTGGCGTGACACAAATGGATGAGCAGCGATGTGCACAATCCACAGGAATGACAAATGTATGCTCACGCGGTGGCTAACAAATGACTGCTCTGAATTCAGTGCTGTAATGTGGGCACCAAGCTGGCAGTGCTCCCACTCACGAAAGCTTCCTTATGGGGGTGCCTTGGCCATGCCCACTTCTGTCACCCCCACGCCTTCACCAGACTCCCCAGCATTTATTCCCAAAGGGGAATTTGACATTATTTTTAAAAAACATATATTTTATTGATTTCTTACAGAGAGGAAGAGAGAGGGATAGAGAGTTAGAAACATCAATGAGAGAGAATCATCCATCAGCTGCCTCTTGCACACCTCTTACTGGAAATGTGCCCGCAACCAAGGTACGTGCCCTTGACCGGAATCGAACCTGGGTCCTTTCAGTCCCCAGGCCGATGCTCTATCCATTGAGCCAAACCAGTTTTGGTGGAATTTGACATTATTTTAACTTTTTCCAATTTAATGAGTATTAAAACATATGTGGACATATATAATTTAGAAAAAGACTGAACAAACATATGGTTATTTTACTGAGTGGTATCTAAAATGTGTAACGCTGCCTAAGGAATGCTGTTCTCCCCCCCACCACCCCCCGCCCCCTTAAGATACAGTAAATTATCATTTATTCAGAAATGTTGGGGCCTGGGGCATCTGATAATTTAAATATTCTGGTTCCTTCAGAATTGCTATCTATACCATGGGGAGAGTAAGTTTTGATGAATTTAGAATGAGGTATGAAATATAATCTAGAAATAGTGCTGAAAACAATTTAATCTTTCTTTGATTATTCACTAAAATCAGGAGTATGGGCTATCTTAGGGTTTTTATTTTGAGTATTGATTATCCTCCTATCATATCATTAGGAAACGTGGGGTAATTGGAAGTTTTTGGTTGTTTCCGTTCTTGAACGATGCAATTTAACTATTAATCTTATCAGGTCCTCTCATTCTTCACACACTTGGTCGAGCACCTACTATGTGCCCTGTACAGTGCCAGTCCCTGGAAGATACAAATACAAATAACGGGGAAGAATAAGAATCAGAAGAAAATAACAACTACCTCAACGGACACTTTAATAGACCTTAGTGTTTTAGACACTTTAGCCATATAAACCCATTTAATCCTCATAACAACATCATGAGATAAGCACTCCAGAGGAGAAGACTGAGGTATAAAGACACTAAGGAACCTGCCCAAGGTCACACAGCTAGTCAGTGTTGGCGCTGGACGCAACCACGTCCGGGCAGCCTGGGCTCCAGACTCTGAACCCTTACCCAGGAGGCTACACTGCCTGGGTCCCTGCTACAGAGGAGTTCACCTTCTAGTGCAAGAAAGAACCAGTCAGATGACACAGACGCTGTGGCAAATGTGCCTGGCACCGAGCGGGCATGCCTGGGCAGGCTTCCTGAGAAGGGCCCAGCTGCCCAAGCGGATCCCGAGGAACAGAAAGGGAGAATACGGGGAGGACGAGGTAACACAGATCAGCCATCGGGCAGCGGTGTGTGTGCTCTCGTCAAGCCTGCCCCATTTAGGGAGCTGCCAGAGGTTTGGCGCGGCTGGAATTGATGGTAATACTTAGCATACCAAAAGCCTGATGTAATGTGGTGAAATATTTTTTTTTTTTTTACTAAATTCTCAACAAAAATAGTCCATTTGGGGTTAATCTCAGCGCAGCGGCCGGAGCCCACAGCAATCGTATGATGTCATATAGACCTGAAAGACTTAGTCCTTCTATAGAGTGCTTTCTGATTTCCCCGAAAAAAGATTAGCCAGGAAAACCGTGGAGCTCTTGAGCTACATCTATTTACATTCTCCTCAGAGGCTTTATAAATCACGCCAGAAACAAAAGAAACAAATCTCTCCTATTGCCTCAACTTTCGACAAGGTCCTCTGATCTGGTTAATGAGGCGTGTGTAGGCAAGCAGCGGAGTGAAACTGTTTGGTTTTGTTTCTATTGGTGTGGATGGAATCGTCTGGAAATGGAAATCAGCCAGAAACATGTACACCGACCGAAGGGCATTGTCAGCCATGAATCTTCCTGTTCTGGTCCATCACCTCTGGTCATTAGCATTCTTCCATTCTCAAATTTCCACACTCCAACATCCCTACGATTGCTACTGTGGGCCATTTTTACAATTCAGGCATTCTTTCTACAAGAAAAATCTTCTGATAGCTCACAGAGAATACATAACGTGGTGCAGATGCTCTCGTGGCAGCCCTCTCTCCCTCCCTCCATCCCTGTCCACTCTCACACACTTCGCAACACTTCAGTCTAACTTTTACTTAGATGATCAGTGATGGTCCTTGATCTAAGTAGGGATAACTTGATTAATAGCATTATAATAATTCCAGTGTAAACACCCTTACAATTTGGGATCCAGTTACCTTATGTGGTAAAATATATTTGTGTTCCAACTGTAGCCCAATTGTAGGTCCCAGCTAAGTGGTTGGAGGTTTTGGTGTAGTTTTTATAACTTTTACATAGATATCTACAACGCACCTTCTCTGCTTGAATAGACACGTTTTAAACCTTGTGCTTTAAAAAGGCTAGATTTTCCTGGGCATCGATGTTGCACTTCAGAACTGAGCAAATATATTTTCAAGTGGTATATCTATGGTTTGGAGGATAACTTTCATTTTTCTGTCTTATTTTTTTGATAACAACATTGCCTTTTTTTTTTTTTTTTTACGATTTTGACAATGCTTATTTTTATCTTTAAAGACAGAAACAAAAATATGGAAAAGCTTGTAAAAGCTAACATTCATCTGATAGCCATAAAGGCTGTTTTTTTTGTTGTTGTTGTTGAAATTTCAGCAATGGTTCATCTCTCTTTTGTTCTAGTTATCTGTTTTGTCATGAGTTTTCAGAAAGTCTAAAAGTTTGCTTATCAGAGAAAGATAAGTGCCACATGACTTCACCCTCATGTGGAATTTAATGAACAAACTGAACTCCCAAGCAAAATGGCGACAGACTCATAGGCAGAGAGCAGGTAGGAAGCTCTGGTGGGGTAGAGGGATTGAGAGAAAGAGAGAGAGAGAGAGAGAGAGAGAGAGAGAGAGAGAGAGAGAGAGAGAGAGAGAGAACTCATGGACAACAGTGTGGTGATTGTGAGGGAGGGGGAGGTGATTGTGAAGGAGGGAGAGGAGGTTGGATGGAGGTGAAAGAGGCATAGAGGGAATAAAAGGTGATGCCCCCCCCCCCAAAAAAATATGTGTGTTTAAATAGTGCCTTTTCTTACCATCATCACTTTAGAGAGCAGTTAGTATCAGCTAAGTCATCTGGAAAACTGATATAAAAACAGGTTGAAAATAGGATAATGGACTGCCATTCCCCCACAGTCTGGTATGTGTCTTTCCTTTCACGCCCCTTCCCCCATCTCTATCCCAGAGTATAAATACATCTGTTCTGATTGGCAAGTTTTAATAAAGCTGATGGTTTAAAATTTTAATAATAATTATTATTTTGCCTTTGGTTTTAGGATATCCTTGCACCATAAATTTATTGTACTGCATTTTTAAAAAAACAACATTTTTTTAAAATTGATTTCATAGAGGAAGGGAGAAGGAGAGAGAGATAGAAACATCAATGATGACAGAGCATCATCGATCAGCTGCCTCCTGCACACCCCATACTGGAGGATTGAGCCCGAAACCCTGTATATGCCCTAACCAGGAATCCAACAGTGACCTCCTGGTTCATAGGTAGATGCTCAACTACTGAGCCACACCAGCCAGAACCCATGTGTCTCTCTCTCTCTCTTTTTTCTTTTTTGCTCTTTTTACAGCTGTTAATCAGCATTCACAGAATAGGTTCCTATTTATTACAGTCATTTGTATTTACCACCATGGACAGCGACTCTGTGAGGTGGTTGGGATGGCTGCCAGGCTGCAGAGAAGAGGGTCCTCTGAGGTCATCTGGTGTAATAGTGGTGCGAGATAGGGCTGGAGTTAGGGCTCACTGCTTCTGAGCTCCCACACCCGTACCCTGCTCAGCTGGCTCACCTCCCATCTTCTTCCTCCTCCCTTTTCTTTCCTGAAGCTGGCACTCTTAATAATAGTGACAGAGGAAATGCCAGGCATTGGAAGCTGGAAACTGAGCTTCGGCCTGTATGAGAGAATTGCTTGAAGAAAGAGTTGATTTTTCCACCCCTGTAGCTTATTCAAACTGATGAATTTTTCAACGTCACGGACACAAAAAAAGAAGCGTGATGCCATCATCCCCAACTTTGGCAATAAGGGTGTCACTGCCAAGTTGTGCTTGGTTAGCAGGAGGAGCATTTTGAGGGAGGTTAAAAAATATAGTATACATACATATGTGCATATACAAATGTATATGTTTGTTATTCTGATGTGGGAATAGGTGATTGTGGTGTGAGTGTAAAGGCATTTACAAATTTATATTATTCAGAATCTAAGGCCAACGCCTACCTGTAATCCCAACTTCACACTGTGTTTTCCCAGCTTTAACCAGTCCTATACAGAGGGTGAGGATCACAGGGTTCACATCAGGAATAGCAGAGATAATGACTCCGTGTCACTACAAAGGCAGGTGGCTGGGAGGGAGGAACTGCTGCGGTGCAGGGCCCGGAAGCCTCCTAACTGGGGCCATGGGTCTTACCCAGGGGTGGGCAAACTTTTTGACTCGAGGGCCACAATGGGTTCTTAAACTGGACCGGAGGGCCGGAACAAAAGCAACCTGACCATGCTGGCACTCTCATCTTGGGCTTCTGGTGAAGGAGTGGAGAGGAGAGCAAGAGAACCCTCCACTCTTTCGGCTCCGTGAGCCGGATAGAACGACCCGCAGGCCGTAGTTTGCCCACGGCGGTTACCTGTGGGTTCCAGAGCCCTGGAGGAGGTGGTAGCCGTGGCTGAATGCACACGCTCACCCAACCTCATCTTGAGACCAGCTCAGCGATGATAAACAAATATATCGAGCATTTCCTACGTGCCAGGTACTTTGCATGCCTTACCTTGTTTAATTCTTACCTTAACCCTGTGTTGCGGTTACTATTAGTTCAGTGTTCCCATTTTCAGATGCCCACTGAAATAGGCCTACTGAGGTGGGATAAGTCGTCCAAAGCCATGTAGGAACGTTAGGTAACACTGGATGCTAGGAAATTTTTGATGTGGAAAAGAGATGTTTTCATCGAAAAGGCTGGGATGGCAAATAAGTCTGAATTTGTACACGAAAGCCAATTCAAAGGTAATGGCCCTCTCTGCCGGGAAAGGTGGGAAGGCCAGACCAGGCTCCGGGGGAGAGGCTGCTTGGGCAGTTCACGCTGGCGGAGGTGGAGGGAGGGGTTGGTGGTATGAGTGCAGGCCCTGTTCAGATTGCATTGCAAGAAGAGCTTTAGAATTCATGGAGTTGCTCAAAGAGGACACTGTGCCCCAACCTGGGGAGTTTTCACCCCTGGGATTTTTAGAATCCAGGTCTCCTGGCTCCCAGTCCTATGTCCTAGTCTTTAGCGCCATGGGTAAATCCAGAGCAGTCCTGTTAGAAGAAGGGAGGTGATTCTCAAGCTTTCCTGGGCTTTTAAAATGGCTTGAGAATAAAGGACTGTCAACCAGACCCTGTCAGCATTGCCAGGCCCCTCTCTAGAGAAAGCTGGATTAATTCTTGCGGACGTTAGCATGCCTGAAGAACACTTCAGGAAGGATGCCCCACGGAGTTCCCTGGGGACATGCAGCAGTCTGGCTTGATGTGTACAGAGACCCCGCTGGGCACAGAGGAGAGGGAATGAGAGCTGTTCTCCAAGGCCCGGCAGCTTAGAGAGGGATATGGATGGTGGCTGAGGCGCAAACTCAGTAGGACCGCAGTGAAACATGGATACCCTGTTTCCCCGAAAATAAGACAGTGTCTTATGTTAATTTTTGCTCCCAAAGATGTGCTAGGTCTTATTTTCAGGGGATGTCTTATTTTTCCATGAAGAAGAATACGGTACACATTTATTGTTAAATGAAAATAAAGGAAATTTATTGTCTGTATACGGTACGGTAGTACGGTAGTTGTCAACACAAACCAGACAAACTGTGAATCCTACAGTATCAAGAATTTACTCATTTATTCAATGACCATCATGTCATCATCTTCTGGAACATCATCATAACAATCCAGTTCCTGAATTTCTTGGTGGATTTCTTGTGACTCCATTTCTTTCAGAATCAGTGGACCAAATCTCTCATGTTTAGCAATAGCACTGTCTTTAAATGAGTACTTCTTGTCAAGGTAGCCTGCTCGCAGTGCATTTGCAATGCAACTGTCAGTGATTTTCTCCCATGAATTCTTCTTCACCCGAGTCACAACTTCTTGCAGTTTAGGTTTCACAAAGTTTCCACGCTGATTTCTCTCCATTCCCACAGCAGTGACGTCAGGACTCCGCGTAACGTCACTGGTTGCTAGATTAATTTTCATTAAATTAATTTTCATTAATTTAGTAAATTAATTTTCATTCAGAGACAGAGCCTGGGGGCCTTATTTTCAGGGGATGCCTTATATTTCACTCAGAAGGAAACCTGTAAGTAGGTCTTATTTTCGGGGAAACACGGGTACTTGGCACTCTAGTGTTCAGAACAGGGGTCCCAATGGGCTGCATGGATATTCCTGGGAGTCAGCACACAGGGAGTTCCAGCAGGTGAAGGAGGCCGTTTATAGGTGAACCAAAGCTTCATTTGTCGTCCCCTCTCACTGGCTGTTCCTCCAACTCTAGGCTCTTGTCCTCCTCCAGGCTAATCCTGGGGTACCATTATCATCCCCATGTTCATATCCGCCCAGGGCAGCACTGGCCCCATTCTCCCCGGATAGAGGTCCTTAGCAGGTAACCTGCGTATTGGACACCACAGGCTCCCGAGGATGGGCTGCATTTTTGAGATCAGAGAACAATCAGTTTCCAGTGTTTCCTTGAATAGTACACGAGGCAATCATGGTCCGTTTTGTCTAGTGGTCTTTCCCCAAATTATATGCCCTGAGTCCACGGACTTTTCATGAATTCTGGGGCAGAGCATCCTCTGCCTCTGGAATTCTCCTTGGTGTCTTCTCATCCTCTTTACCAGTTAAAATGGTTAAAACAAGCTCATCCGAGTGTCCAGTGACGTCGTCCCATGATACATTTCTCTAAAACTACTCTGATCCCAGGCTCTAGTATTGCCTACACACTTCCTGGAGGCATTCTCTACACGTAGGGACTGTTATGGCTGTTAATTTCCTATCGAAGCATTGCAGACCCTCGTAGATGAGTTTCACTCCCCTTTTGTGCTTATCCTAGACCAGTGGTCAGCAAACTCATTACTCAACAGAGTCAAATATCAACAGTACAACCATTGAAATTCCTTCAGAGGCAAATTTTTAAAAACTTAAACTCCTTCTAACGCCACTTCTTCAAAATAGACTTGTCCAAGTCGTGGTATTTTGTGGAAGAGCCACACTCAAGGGGCCAAAGAGCCGCATGTGACTTGCGAGCCGAGGTTTGCTGACCACTGTCCTAGACCCAATGAGACGCCTTTGGCTCAGCAGGGATACCCCAGGGAACAGGGCTTACCTGTTCTTACAGGCTGCTCTGCCCTAACTCTGCCTGTGCTCCTGAATGTGGGGCTGAGAGAAAGACCAAGGAACGACCCTGTGTCAGCCACATCCCTTTCTTTTGCATGTACTGACGGGTGGATGGGCTAGAAGAACAACACACTGAAGTAAAATGCTCCCGGATATGGCTGCAAAGAAAGCAATTTCTAACCCTGAATCCGGTGGCGAGCCAACAGGAGGCTTGCTCTTTGCAGAGGAGCGACAGCTCTCACAAGAGGGCATTTTGTTTCCTGGAGCTGAAGTTGTTTCAAAAATGTGGGCAGAATCATTAGTCACGGGGAACCCAAACCCCCTGGTATTCACTGCACCGCACCGATTCTGGCACACATGCATTTGCAGGTTCAGCGACCTTCTGCTTAGGATGAAGCTGTCTGTGGGCCAAGAAAATGCGTTCACTTCGAGATGTCCTCCGCATCCCCTGATCCACCTGTGCGTTGCCCTGGACTCGCCAGAAAGCAGACCACAGGGGAGGGCCATGCGTGTCAGTCCTTTGGTTCACAATTATATTTTCAAACGTAGGGAACCGCAGCCCTCTTCAGGCCGCAAATCATTCCACGTGCTTTGAAATTGTTGGGGGGGAGTGCACCAAGAATACTGAACAGGAAAGGTTTTTCAGCATTTCTCTCGGAAACCGCAGCAGTGAGAGAGTGCGAAGGTGGAAAGTGCTTTGGGTGGAATCCAGAGGCTGGAATGGAAGTCGCATAGCCGACGCCTCTCTTTGCAGCTGAGGAAACTGAGGCCCGGGGGGGGGGTGAGGTAATTTGCCAAGCTTGCCCGCTCAGAGAGCAGCAACACCTGCCCTGGAGCCTAAGTTGCCCCAACTCCCCGTTCAACTGCCTCCCCTCGTCTTTCTCTCCCAACCGACGTACCCTGGAAATGAAGAGATAGACTCTAGTGGAGTATTTATCAAAATATGCTTTGCAGCCACTTATGTCCGAGTCACCTGGGATGCCTTTAAAATGCAGATTTCTGGGATTCATCCACACCTACCAGATAAAACTGAGCCCTGGGTGTCTGCATTTTCATGAGCTCCTTAATGATTCTATGCCCATTCCGTGCGAGAATCATCGATACAGGGTCTATAAACAGGCAGGTGGCACATGGCAGGGAAATGACCGTGAACTTTTAGCACCGCCGAACTTATGTGGAGAATCCAGTCCTTTCATTGTTCCCCGCTGTTCCTCGGCCAGCCGTGCAGCGAGCCGCATGGATCTGATGAAGGCTCGGAGAGTAATTGCCCTGGCGCTCCTGTTTTCCTAATGCCTGCTCTGGGCATACCTATAACTATTAATATTAGCTCTTTTGTTCCCACCTGGAAATATTTATCTGCTGTGTATTGCGCTGCTGCACCGGGTGGAAGGTAAATGAATGCTTTGTAAATTCCCTCAAATTGGCAGGCCCGCTGTAGGCTCTGTTGATACCTGGCCTCAAAGTGTCTCTCAACGAGTCCACAAATAGTTTGTTCAGAGCCCCCGTTACTGCTCCATGCAGGTAATTATTGCTTCTGCCATTTAAGTGAAATTTCAGCACATTGCTTAGAGCAGTAAATTCAGGACCGCATTTATGCCATCCCCGCCTCTATTCATAGCACGGATCTGAAATTCCATTTCTGGTGGGGTACCGCTCTGAACCGTTTTTTTGCCGTATGTATTTGGCTGATAATAAATGAAATAGCACCGTCCTCTCGTGTCTCCCCTTCGGCACTGAACAGACTTAAAATCAACGACACTGACACCTACAAAACCCCCAGACGCTCAGTTGAGCCCACACATGGGAGAGTTCCGGGTTCGAGGAGGGCTGGTCACGGAGCAGCCCCGTGGAGTGATGGAGCTGGGTGGGGGACACGGGCCGCCCCGGCCCGTCGGAGGCCCCGCGGTGGAGTTTCACGGGTGTCCCGGTATGTTTTGCAGCACGCTCTTTCTGACAAGGCTCGCGTGAAAGCCTTTGACCCGAAGACCACGTGCCTACAGGAGTGCCTTATCACCACCTTCCAGGAGGCCTACTTTGTGTCTGAGAGTTTTGAGGAAGCCAAAGAAAAGATGAGGTAAGCTCGTTTTTCTTCCATACAGAAAAAATAAAGTTTTTTTTCTTTTTCTTTCTTCTTTTTTTTTTCTTTCTGGCTCTGTTTCTGCCCTCCAGCTATCTCTCACACCAATGAGGGCCGATCGCATACCCTTCCGTGTCTGTTTATTTTGCAGGGATTTTGCGAAGTCAATTACCCGTCCCTTCTCAGTCTACTTCAACCCCTACACGCGGAGTGTGGAGGTTCTGAAAGACACCCGGAGCATTGAGAACGTGGTGCAGGATCTCCGCAGCGATCTGAACACCGTGTGTGACGCCTTGAACAAAATGAACCAGTATCTGGGGATCTGATGCCCAGGACCGGCGTTGTTGCCAGCGTGATCTTGTGGGTCTTAGCAGTCTCAATGTCATAGAACACCAGTAGCTTTCTGTGCCATGGCTTGGCTAGTAGGCACGCAGTTATGTATATCGCTACCTGCTTGTACCTTACTGTGCTAATGTGTGGAACACCATTAAGAACCCAGTGACAGGTCATAACTCACTGTAGGAGAGAGTTGTAATAGGTTTAAATATCTTAAGTCGATTTGACGCCCCTGCTTAAGTGTCTTTAACCAAACTGCATCTATATACACTCTGCAGCAAGTAGTCCTCTATGATTCTAGGATGTGACCTTTTCTCTCTCAGATCTAAGCCCTTTGCTCTGTGTTTGTTAGATAAAAATGAAAATAGCAGTGAACCTGTTTCTACTTAACATAGGATCAGGACTTTTTCCACAGCATTATCTGAGATAAACCCAGAATTGTATCAAACTTCCCGTCACATTAACATGGATTCAATATTCTGTTTTAAAGATTGCTGAGGTGACACACTGGTTGGAGTGGCTTTTAGGTTGGGTATTTATACAACGGAAGGAAAGAAAGCGTTTTAGAAATGGGATACACAGGTTGCACTGACCTTGCAGAAACTGGGTTGTGGCATGCCCCCCCAAAGCATTTCGGAAGGAAACACTTCCAGAAAGGACACGAGGAAAGACTAAATAATGGGTAATAAATCTTGGGACTATTAATTTTATGCTGGAATAAAGCGAATTATCATGCTCAGGTGTTTAACCCATTTCTTTTAGAGGGCAATAAAATCATAGAGCTCTGCTTTCAAAGATGTGGAAATGGAATCTCAGAGAGGTTAAGTGATTTGGTTGAAGTAGCACAGTTAGTTGTGCATCAACATTTATAGCCCATTGCATATTGCTTTTGAATTGCTAAGAAGCTTACCCTGGTATATGCATGCATTTATGTATAGTCAGAGAAGAGAAACTAATGCTTATCAAAACTAATGTTCAACACTAAATAGGGACTGGCTTGAGATTTAGACTTGCCAACAGTTCAGATGTTTCCTCTCACAGGCCCACACCAAGCCAGATCTCTGGGAGTCTGTCTATGAGCCCAAAGTTTGGGCACATCAGGATAAAAATTAGTGATAATACCACACATCTCTGGTCATGCTTGCCATAAGAGGTGTAATCAGGTGATTAAGTGAAAAAAATAAAAAAACCCTGTGGAATAAGTGAATTTCATCTTCTTCTGATTTATTCAACAAACACAACACTGTTCTCCTCATTCAGCTTTGGGTACAGAATCCTTGGGGGAAGAAAGGGGAGACGAGAAAAAGTAGAGAAGGAAAAGATAATGAAATGAATTTTAAGTTAGCAATTCTAAAATATTTATTAGAGCAATTTTCTAGGATGTTCTCTTAATAAAAAATTATATATATAATCTCAAAATCTTATATGGGTCCATGATGAGACAGACTATTTTGGACTAAATATGTTCAGGGAGAACACAAGGAAGAGTTAAAACATATATCAGAGAGAGGGAAAATTAAGACAAAAAATCAGAGGTTTGAATATTGGTTATCTTAGCTATTGAGACTCTTTTATTTCTCAGAATAACTGAATTTTTGAGAAGGGATTTGGTGCAAAGAATGTGAATATCATGCAATTTAAATGCTATTCTAAGTGAAAGGCATAGTAGTTTAAAAAATTATTGAGGGTGGGGAAATTATGAGTAAGTTGTACCAAATTAAAAGGATCTATAAAGATCAAGTAGTTGTATTTTCAGTAGTTTTATAGATCCATAAATGCCTAGTTTCTTAGACCTTACTTTGCTAAGTCTAGATAATCCTGGGTAATTATCCTTTCTAACAAAGAGGTAATATGTAAATTGACCATCACTCCAACACACAAGATGTTGGACACAACACCCCCATGTGGACACAAGATGGCTATTACAAGATGGTCAGCAGGGAAGGGCAGTTGTGGGTGATAAGGTCAGCAGGGGAGGGCAGTTGGGAGAGACCAGGCCTGCAAGGGAGGGTAGTTGGGGGGGACCACCTGACAGGGGAGGGCAGTTGGGGGTGACCAGGCCTCAGAGGAGGGAAGTTTGGGTTACTGAGTCAGCATGGGAGGGCAGTTGGGGGTGATTGGGCTGGCAGGGGAGGAAAGTTGGGGGTGATTGGGCTGGCAGGGGAGCAGTTAGGCATCGATCAGGCTGGCAGGGAAATTGTTAGGGGGTGATCAGGCTGACAGGCAAGTGAGCAGTTGGGAGCCAGTAGTTCCGGATTGTGAGAGGTATGTCTGACGACTGCTGGTTTAAACCAGCAGTTGGATATCCCCTGAGGTGTCCCAGTTCAGGCTGGGTTGAGGGACACCCTACCCCACCTCCCCAGTGTATGAATTTCGTGCACTGGGCCTCTAGTAATCCTATAAAATTTAATAGCCATCATTGGAAAAATGTTGGTAGAAAAAGTTCCTAAATGAAAACAGTACAACAAAATAATCACAACCAGTTTCTTGTCATCACTGATACCTGCTCAGTGGAACCATTTATCTCAATTACGACTCATAACTTAAAGCTCAATTAAATAGATCCAAGGGCAATTATAAGTTTAAATGCACGTGCTCACTGTCACCTCACTATGAATCACTATTTTATTTTGGCTTTGCTGCTGACTTCAGTAATCAGCTCATCAGAAATCAACCCAAGGTTCCTAGCAAGATCAGATTTCTTACATATCATACTTTGCCAAAGACAGCCAGAATCTGATTAGTCCAGTTTTCTTTTAGGACCATTTTTGTCTGTTATGAGTTAGAATAAGAGCATAATAGATTGTTCATAAGTTTCATCCTTTACAAGTAGGGAATTTTGATCTAAGATGGTTAAAGAAAAAATTTTTGAAAATATATATATTTTTTTAAATAAATCTTTATTGTTCATATTATTACAAATGTTCCTCATTCCCCCCCTCCATTGCTCCCCTACACCAAGTTTCCATTCAACGCTCTGCCCTTTCCCCATCCCCCATTGTCCTCATCCATAGGTGCAGTTTATATTCAGTCTCTTCCCGCCCCGCCCCACTCCCCATTTCCCCGAGAATCATCAGTCCACTCCCCTTCCATACCTCTGATTCTATTATATTCACCAGTTAATATTGTTCATCAGGATTTTTACTTCCCTTGGTTTTTAGACTCACTTGTTGATAGTTATGTGTTTGTTCATAATTTTTATCTTTATTTTCTTCCTCTTCCTAAAGAACCCCTTTTAGGAATTCATAAAGTTCTGGCTTGGCAGTGATGAACTCCTTTAGCTTAAATTTATTTGTGAAGCTCTTTATCTGGCCTTCGATTCTGAATGATAGCTTTGCTGGGTAGAGTATTTTTGGTTGTAGGTTCTTGTTATTCATCACCTTGAATATTTCTTGCCATTCCCGTCTGGCCTGCATGGTTTCTGTTGAGAAATCAGCTGACAATCTTATGGGTGCCCCTTTATAGGTAACTACCTGCTTTTGTCTTGCTGCTTTTAATATTCTCTCTTTGTCTTTAGCTCTTGGAATTTTAATTATGATGTGTCTTGGTGTGGTTCTTTTTGGATTCCTTTTGTTTGGGGTTCTGTGTGCTTCCTGGACGTGTAAGTCTATTTCTTTCACCAGGTGGGGGAAGTTTTCTGTCACTATTTCTTTCAATATGTTTTAGGTATCTTGGTCTCTGTCATCTTCTGGGATGCCCATAATTCTGATGTTGGTTCGCTTGAAGTTGTCCCAGAGGTTTCTTACATTATCTTCAACTTTCTGGATTCTCTTGTCTTCTTGCTTCTGTGGAGGAGTGACCTCTGGCTCTTTGTGTTCCAAATCTTGGACATGATTCTTGCAATCTTCCAATCTGTTTTTAGGACTCTGCATAATATTTTTTATTTCAGAGAATGTATTCTTCATTTCTTGTTGATCCTTTATCATTTCTTGTTGAACCTTTATTATTTCTTGTTGATCCCTTTTCATATCCTCATAGGTCTCATTTATTTTATCGGCCTTTTCTAAGAGATTGTTGAACATTCTTATAAGCGTGGTTTTGAACTCTATATCCAGTCGCTTTTTGTCCTCCATTTCTTTCGTTTGTGATCTGTTTCCTCGTTTCGACATTTTCGCTGCTTCCCTGGGTTGGTAGGTTGGGAGGATCAGCTGTGTCTATGCCAGGAGACAACCTTATTCCACTAGACTCGGAAACCTGCAAAAGCCTCTCTGAGTTCAGCTTGGATGGGGCGGAGTTTCAGGGTGGAGCTTACAGCCTTGGCTTCCGGTTAGCCCCGCCCTCTGAGGTTCCTGAGTCTCAGTGTACCTCAGTGTCCTTTGGTACTCGCTGCAAGCACCTCTGAGAGAAAGGCGCCCTAGAGCTTCGCCCGCTACCAGACAGTGTAGTCTCTCCCCCAACAAGCCCACAGCTGGGGTTCAGTGCAGTTGGAAGTGGGGTTAAGAACAGTCCGGAGCTTATGTCTCCTTCCTGCTAGCGCGATCTCGCGGCCCAAACAACAGTCTGTCCTCTGTGCGCGCAATGTGCGCGACTCGGGGGCTCTGCTTTTTGCTGCTCTCCCTGAGCTTCTGCCTTACAGCCCAAATTCCCCCTGTAAGAGGCTGGGGCTCGAGGGTCTTGCCCAGGACTGGGGTTCAGTGCAGTCAGAACTGGGGCTCAGCACAGTCCTGAGCTTTTGAGTCCTTCCCGCTGGGGCAATTCAGCAGCTCAGCGAACAGTCCCTCCTCTGCGCGCTATGTGCGCGACTCCGGAGCTCTGCCTTTCGCCGCTGAGCTTCCATCTTACAGCCCAGATCCCTCTGTATGAGCCTGGACCTCAGGGTCTCGCCCAGAACTGGGGTTCAGTGCAGTCGGAGTTGGGGTTCAGCACAGTCCGGAGCTTTTATCTCCTTCCCGCTAGGGACCGCCAGCCAGGCACTCCGCCGCCCCTCCTCTCCGGCTCCGTCCTCTCCCCGCGCGAACCGCGCCTCCGTACCTTGGGCTTTTACAGCTCCTCTGGTTTTCCTTCTGGTTTTCTCTTTCCTTCTGGTTGTAGAATTTCCAGTCAGTCAACTTTCCTGTAGTTCTGGATAGTGTCCACTCTATATTTTAGTTGTATTTTTTGAAATTGTTGAGTGTGGCTGCAGTTAGGCGTTTACCTCTGCCGCCATCTTGTTGCAATCTCTCTCGAAAATATATTTTTTTATTGATTTCAGAAAGGAAGGGAGAGGAAGACAGAGATAGGAACAACAATGATGAGAGAGAATCATGGATTGGCTGCTATCTGCACACCCCGCACTGGGGATCAAGCCCACAACATGACCAGGAACTGGACTGTGACCTCCTGGCTCATAGGTCAACACTGAACTACTGAGCCATGCAGGCCAGGCAATAATTTTTTTTTTAACTGTAGTGGTAAGGGTTGTGAAAGTTGGGTTTCTCGCTTAGTACTTACTTACTGTGTAATTTAGAAATGATGCTTTATGGGGATGACATATCTGCGCTTGTCTCACTTGCACATAGTAAATGGGCCTGAGCCTAATGAATGTAAAGTATTGCAACATTTACCAACATGAAAAGTCTAAAATGGAAAACAGTGTGCTTTAATGTGCAGGCAAATAGAAATACAAAGTTTCATTTTCAAATAGAGTCATGGCTCACATCATCTCATTTTCTTTCTTCGAGGAGGAGAACATTAACACGAGATGTAGTTGCCCTCCAATTCATTTGATCTAATTTTCAACTTCTGAAGAATCTGGCGCTGGTGTTCACTCTCATGAACCTTGTCTTACTTATAATGAAAAAGAAGGCAGCCCAGAGTTTTCCAGTGTGTCTGAGTTCCTCTCCTCCTCCTCCCCTCCTCCCCCCTTCTCCTCCCCTCCTCCCCCCTTCTCCACTTCCTCCTCCCCTCCTCCTCCTCCCCTCCTCTTCCTCCTCTTACTTCTCTTCCTTCTCCTCCTCCTCCTCCTCCTCCTCCTCCTCCTCCTTCTTCTTCTTCTTCTTCTTCTTCTTCTTCTTCTTCTTCTTCTTCTTCTTCTGTTTCCAAAGACATTCTTTTATTTTGGGACATGCTTCTCATGCAGATTGCCATATTCTGGGAAGTAGTAATGGGATACAGCTTCTTCTAATGTTAGATTTGTATGTATTCAAAATAAACCAGTTCTGGAAGATGAAATGGTGATTTTTAAAATAATGTTACTTGGGGTCATAACATTCATTCAATGGTTTAGACACTGTCAGGAACCGTATCAGGCACTGTTCTAGACACTGAGGATACAGTGGTGAATAAGACAGAGGACGTTGATGCCCATTTCAAACTTACATTCTAGTAGAGAGACACAGGCAAACAAGGTAGATTATTTTATTGAGATCCTGGTGACTTCTGTGAAGAAAACAATCAGAGTAATGTGGTAAGGAAAATGGGGGAGGGATTAAGTTGAGTAAGAAAGACCTTCCTGAACAGATGATATTTGATGAAGGACAAGATGAGAAGAAGCCAGAAGCCAGGTGTGAAGAGAGATGTGGAGAGAGTGTTCCTAGAAGAGGGAGCAGCAAGATCAAAGTCTAGAAGGCAGAAATGAGGATGATGTGTCTGAGGAAGACAGATTTCCAGGGGGCTGGAGAGGCAGGATAAGAGAGCAGCATGGAGCAAGGATGGATGACACAGGGGTCCAGAGGGGTCAGGTACACTCTGAATGCAGTGGGAAGTCTTGGAGGGCAGTAACCAAGAGAGTAACAAGATCTAGTTACGACTCATAACTTAAAGCTCAATTAAATAGATCCAAGGGAAATTATAAATTTAAATGCACGTGCTCACTGTTTTTAAGAGATTATTCGGGGTCCAGGGTGGAAATGAATTGTAGGGGGGTAGAGGGTGGAAAGGTGGGTGTGTGGATAGAGTAGAAGAGGTAAAACCAAGTAGGAGCAATCACAATACTGGAAATCTGCAAGTCAATATCTTGCTGGTTCACGGTGGACATTATTGAAAGAGCTGTAGTTACATAGGTTACAAAACTAAACGGGAAGCTCATCACTGTCGGATGAAGCACTGGAGGAAGCTGGAATAATCAGGGTGGGTAGTCATTTGGCCAGAGAAGCAGACACGCAATTATATCCAGTGACTTTCTCAAATACTTAAAGCTTTCTTTGTCAAAACAACATGGTGCTAAACTTACCCTCACCATCTTTTAAGGACAAAAAGCCAGACTGAAAGCAAATGAAACTGAATGCAGCTTTGGCTGCCTAAACCATAATGACAGCCAAACTCATGGGACCTGTGCTGGTGAGAAGGAAAGAAGTTAATTCAATTGCCAGCGATGTGAGAAGGCAGTGGATTCCTGCCCTAGTAGCCATATAAACATCTCATATAAAGCCAGGCTGTCTTATAAGGGGAGAGGGGAAGGGTGGGTGTGCAGGGAAGGGGGTAGATGCGCAGTCAGGGTTCTGGTCAGTCTCAATAAGGATCTTGGTGACAGCTGGTTTCTTGTGACCAGACGGCCCCAGGCCCAGGCAGGATCTAGAACAGTTGGTTCCTGCATTATGCTTAAAAGAAAATAAAAGAAAGAAAAGAAAAAGTTGTTGGCATGCTATAGGCGCGACAAACCAGGCCTTTATTTTAAGGCATACATCCTGTTTCCTGACCTGGGAGAAGCATTCCTCATTATATGTTATTTAATCAGGAATATTATATTATTGGTTAGTATAAGATTTCATACATCCTTTGTAATATAAATGCATTTTTTTCTTGTGACTCTCAGATACTAACTGCATAAGCAAAAATGAAGTAGAGAATAGGATGTTTTTTTCCCTCTCTCTTGTTCATGCAGTATTCCACCAATTTATTTATATTTCTAGGATAGTGAATTATTATTTTTTATTTTTTATTAAGGTATTATATGTGTACATATCTTACCATTGCCCCCCTCCCCCACTCCCATACATGCCCCTACCCTCCAGCGTTTTGCATCCACTGGTTCTTCTTCCTTTTTTAAATAATATATTTTATTGAGTTTTTACAGAGAGGAAGAGAAAGGGATAGAAAGGTAGAAACATCGATGAGAGGGAAACATCAGCTGCCTCTTGCACAACCCCTACTGGGGATGTGCCCGCAACCAATGTACATGCCCTTGACCGGAATCAAACCTGGGACCTTTCAGTCCGCAAGCCGACACTCTATCCATTGAGCGAAACCGGTTTCGGCCCATTGCATTCTTATATGCATGCATACAAATCCTTCAGTTGATCTCTTATCTCCCCTACCCCTCCCTAACCTTCCCACTGTAATTTGACAGTCTGTTTGATGCTTTACTGTCTCTGTATCTATCTTTTTGTCCATTGGTTTATAATGTTCTTTATTATCCATAAATGAGTGAGATCATGTGGTATTTTTCTTTCATTGACTAGCTTATTTCACATAGCATAATGTTCTCCAATTCCATCCAGATTGCTGCAAATGGTAAGAATTCCTTTTTATGGCAGCATAGTATTCCATTGTGTAGATGTACCATAGTTTTCTGCTCCAGTCATCTGCTGACGGGCACGTAGGCTGTTTCTAAATCTTAGCTATTGTAAATTGTGCTGCTATGAACATAGGGTGCATGTATCCTTTCTAATTGGTGTTTCTAGTTTCTTAGGATATATTCCTAGAAGTGGGATTACTGGGTCAAATAGGAGTTCCATTTTCAATTTTTTTGAGGAAACCCCATACTGTTCTCCACAGGGGCTGCACCAGTCTGCATTCCCACCAGCAGTGCACGAGGGTTCCTTTTTCTCCGCATCCTCACCAACACTTGTCGTTTGTTGGTTTGTTGATGATAGCAAGAGAAGAGGGTGTTTTTGGTGGAAGCTGGTAGTGCTGACATATAGGGAGATTCCGAACAACAACAACAAAAAGCTTCCTCACTTCTAGGCAAACTAAGTAGTTTTGTTCACTCTGGCCACATAAATGTAAATAAGTCAGTTAAGTCTATTTCTGTTCTTCTTGCTGCCTTCCATCTCACCAAGTGTACATCTCAGATATCTGAGAAAGGCTCACTTCCTGTGATTTCTTCTCTCCGAGAGGAATGGTCTGGTGCTGCAGCCGGTAAGACATTCCCTCTTTGGGAGGGTGGGAGTGAGCCTGATGTTCAACCTAGGGCATCTGCAGTCATGGGGCCTGCAAACAGCATTCTCATCATCTCGTCCGGGTACAGTTTTTAACAATTGGCCAACAAAAACATCTGGCAGATGTGTGGGAGGGCAATTTGAAAGCTAGATGGAACAAAGAAATCAAGTTCACTTTCTTGTCAACATCAAATCTTGAAAAAGGTGCAAAGCTCGTTCTCACTGGATAGATAGGTAAAGAAAGATAATATTACTATAGGAAGGGGACAGGAGATTCTCAGTCTCTCCTAACCTTCTCCCGGGTCCTTTGCGATCTCCTTACCCTTTGGCTTTGTTAACTCCCAGGGAACTAGGATAACGCTGACGCGGTCAGTCTATTATTCCCAAAGGTCTGCAAACCGCCGAACACATCTAATGGCCAGCTTGCCCGATATTAGTGAACAGCTAACTTCACAGGCGTTAATGAGGCCAATTATTGGCAAGCGAATCTGAAGTGAAGAACACATTAGAGTTGCCACTAGAGCAGTTATTTGTTTATTGGGATTGATTGAGGCAAACTTCCCTTTGATCATTACATCTGATTGATCAGTGCACATGGCATCATGAGAGAACGAGGTTCCCAAATCAGACAGTTACTTGGAAGAAAAATCTCCACCTTGCACGGGCAGAACATGTTCCCTTATCCATTTCAGTGTGAAAGCCTCGCCATTGAGTTGGAATGGATCCTAATTAGCCTCCTCACAAATCTCTGAAACTTTCCGGGCTTTCCTGTTAGGCAGAACTTAAAAGAAAACCCATTTAAAAATAAAAATAAAAAGAAGCCTAAATTTCTGCCCTGCCCACGTATAGTCAATATCAAAAAAAAAATAACGTGCCGGGTGATGCTTACTGCTGAACATGAGTGCAGACGTAGCAATCCTGATTTGAAGTGGCATGGGAAAGCATAATTTGATTCACCCAGCCAAATGATTACTGCAAGTACAGATCATCAGCACGGCCCACTCCAGCACATTTGAATTGGTGATCAGCTGACAGCTAATTGCCAGACTGAGTCTGCCTCTTGAGCTTCTGCCTGGGAACGGAGGGAAAAATCCTCACGACTCCTACCAAGCCTGGACAGAGGTGATTTTTTGTTTTTTGTTTTTTTCCCTTTGAGAGTGGATGTCACTTTGCTTACATGGGTAGCTTTTTTTTTTTTTTTAAAATATAATATATTTTATTGATTTTTTGCAGAGAGGAAGAGAGAGAGATAGAGAATTAGAAACATCGATGAGAGAGAAACATTGATCAGCTGCCTTTTGCACACTCCCCACTGGGGATGTGCCCGCAACCAAGGTACATGCCCTTGACCGGAATCGAACCTGGGACCTTTCAGTCCACAGGCCGACGCTCTATCCACTGAGCCAAACCGGTTTCGGCACATGGGTAGCTTTTATTTGCCCAGCATCCATACCCTCCTTGTCTAGTAACTGTATCCCCCTTCTCCTTTTGTGAATCACCGCCCACTTCTTCTTTGTTTATACCGTGGGTGAGACTGACTCCACTTTTCGGTTGCAGAGGTGGGCTTATGAGAGCCAAACTCATGAGACGCGTGCTGGTGAGAAGGAAAGAAGTTAATTCAATTGCCAGCGATGTGAGACGATAGCAGATCCCTGCCCTAAAAACCATATAAACATCTCATACAAAGCCAGATGGTTTGATAAGGGCAGAGGGGGAGGGTGGTGTGCAGGGAAAGGGGGTAGATGTTCTGGTCAGTTTCAATAGGGTTCTTGGTGTCAGCCAATGGGATGTGTATGGCCCTGCCTGCAATGATTGCTGCAGGGGTTGGGGGGGGGGTGATGCTGTGAGGTGGGCCAATGGAGGTCAAACCCTGGACCTTTCTGGAACCATCAGGAAAGAGGTGTGCTGCTTTTTTTTCTGTGACTGAAAGGTGGTAGTATGTGAGTCAGGAATTCCGGGGGCCACCATGTAGAGACAGGGACAAGAGTAAGAGAGAGGCAATATCTTTTATTTATTTTTTTGAATGAGTGACATTTATTTGCATGGAGTTAAATCCCTGAGTTTCCAAGGTCCCATTTCCCTCTGTTCCGCCCCCCCCCCCCCCAAAAGAAGTCCAGCTATGCCTTCATCAGGGCTAGGATTAAGGCCATTGTCCAGAGTTTCTGTTCCACATCGGAGCACAGTCCAATCCAGCTCCATGCTAGGTGAGTCTGTGTTCCCAGCTGCAGTCCATTGGTTCACTGGGTGTGAGGTCAGCAGGGCCACATGGTTGCAGAGGTAACATAAGCAGGAGCCAAAAATAGAGGAACAAGAGAGCCATAAGAGAGTCAAGAGCCTCCTTAGTCTTGGGGACTATGTATTCCTAAATTTTCACAGGCTTGTAGTAGCCCTACCCATTATGGCCAATGATTTCTATTCCCAGATTTGATTGACAGGCACCTTCCCTATGTCACCCCAAATTTACTGCACATGCATCTACCTCCCCTTTGTTGGAGTTCTTCCCCCAGTGGTCTATAGGGAATGGTCTGGGAAGTGTTAAATTGCAGCTTCCTGGTGAAGATGCCCAGATGGCCATCTATAATAATAAAAGCATAGTATGTTAATTAGACTGGACAGCTGGACAACCTTCTGGATGAAGCCAGGGCTGCGAGGGCCGAACCCCTTGCTCAAATTTCATGCATCGGGCCTCTAGTCTATCTATATAAAATACTAATATGCAAATTGACCAAACAGTGGAATGACCTGCAGAACGACTGGTCAGCAGGGTGTGGAGCCAGTGAGCAGATGGTGCCATGCCAGTCAAGGTGGGTGCCAGTGGGCAGAGGGAGGAGACTGGCGGTGGAGGGGGAGGGAGGTGGAGCCAGTGATCAGACAGTGCCAGGCCATCAGCTAAGGCAGATGCCAACGGGGGTCCCCCTGTTGTCCCAGCAGTTACCCCACAGATTGGCCCTGATCACCAGCCAGACCTAGGGACCCTAGCCTATATATTGGGAACAGTCTCTTAAATTTAAAAATTAAAACCTGACAAGGCTACTCTAACACTGAAAAAACAGGATGATGCAACGATGACATGCATGGACTCTGGCTTGCACATGTTGTGGTCAGCCTTGATTCTGACACTTATAAGTGTGTGATAAAGCCAATTACTTAACTTCTCTTGGCTTCAGTTTCTCATCCATAAGATGGGGAAAATGGTACTACTGCCTCAGAAGGATCACTTTATGTACTACTTTTTATAATCAGGGCAAAAAAAAGTAGCTGCCCATACAACAGCAAGATGCCTCTCACCTGTATGAAAAGTATGGTTACTGGTGAATGCAGTGTCCCGGATTGTGAGAGGAATGTCCAATTGCCAGGTTAGGCCCATAAACTGGCAGTCGAGTATCCCCCAAGGGGTCCCAGATTGTGATAGGGAGCAGGCTGGGCTGAGGGACACCCACCCTGTGCACGAATTACATGCACTGGGCCTCTAGTCTATATATATGAAAGCCTAAGTGACTGTTAAGACAGAATGACCAGAATGACCAAAACAACCAGTTGGCCAGTCGACCAGTCACTATGATGAACACTGACCACCAGGGGGCAGATACTCAATTCAGGAGCTACCCCCTGGTGGTCAGTGCACTCCCACAGCCAGCTTCCTGAAGCCCCTCCTCCCAGCCAGCCAGCCAGCCCCCCTAATGGCTCTGATTGGGGAGACTGGCCGGCCAACCTCCCATAACCTCTCCCCCCACGGCCAACCTCCTCATAGGCCTCAATTGCTGGCCAGGCTGAGGGACCCCACCCACGCACAAATTCGTGCACCAGGCCTCTAGTACTTATAATATCTGGCCTTCCCTTTGCTCCTCTTCTATTAATAATTAGCTAATTATGATGGTATCAATTGGATGAAGAGTAAAATGAATGGACACATACTTCTTTTAGATTGGTGGGTATAGGATAGCTAACAGTTAGCAACATGAGCCCAGCCAGTGTGCTCAATGGTTGAGTGTTGACCCATGTGGCAATATCTTAACAACATTGTCAGCTCATGGGTTTGGCTGTGCTTAAAGCTAGATGTGCCTTTGGACTTTCCAGATCTGTGAACTGATAAATGCCCACATCCCCTGCTCTTATTTTCCTGCTGCAGTCACTGTCACCCAAAGACTGCTAACACCCAGGATGAAAGCCCAAGAGGAGAGGCAGGAGAGTTTACATCTGCAGAAATCACAACTTCCTGAAGAAGTAAGAGTTACATTTTTTTTTTGGCTTCGTCTGTGCCATAGAAATATGGGATGCCTGACCCTGATCGGTTAATCTTCCGCTAATCCTGGAAACTGTGTGACTTCTCCCATGAGATATGGCCAGCAGACGTGATCAACAGAAGTGTTTAATTGGGTCGAGGTGACTCCTTGAGATTCAATCTGTAGGCCACCAATTTGTTTTATGGAAAAAATAAGATTAATCAAAATTAAACTTAGGATAACTGGGTAAAGCTTTTTCTGTTCCAGTTTTTTTTTTTTAACTGTAATTCTCAGAAGGATCTGGTTTTCTTTAGGATTGGTACCTTTAAAGAAAAATTCTATCTTATAGTAAAGAGAACATTGGCTTTGGAGTTGGGTAAACAGAAGTACAGATTCTCATTTTTTGCTTACTAGGTGGATGATCTTTTATTGATACTCTCTGAGTTTCATTTTCATTTTCTGTAAACAGGTATGAGAATACCTCATTTTCAGAATTATCCATGAGAATTAAATATTACATGTCTAACCACAAAATTATTTTTAAAATGTTAATTTCCTTCTCTTGTTTTTAAATCTATCAACTCCTAAACATTCCCAGCTTTCCCCACACTTTTAGATGATGAAATCATTGTAACTTAATGGCCCAAAGAAGTACTATCTCAGTGTTACGGGTCATTGTTTTTATTTCTGTGACCTTTCATACTTTTATTGGGTGATTTTGGTAGAACTGAATGAATCTCATTCAGACGTAAATCTGTAGGCTTGTGGTCATTTGCATGATGGCCTTAAACCACTACCTGAAAATTCAAACGCAATGGATACTAACCGATTCAGTGACCTCTGAGATGCTTTGCATTCCTCTCTGGACATCAAAATTTATATCTATGAAATGGGAATAAAGACCTATTCAAATCGATGAAACAATAAAAGGCTGGAACTTTCTGGAAGAAAGACACTAAGCAAATCCAACTATTATTCATAGTTCGTTGAATTGTGGCAAGATGGATTTGAGCTATTGCATAATGTCTATCTCAGAAAACCTGAAATAGAAGGCAGAGTGGTTGTGGGTATGAATTCCAGTAACCAGCCCACCTACCGAAAGGCAGGCCCAACCAACCTCCTTTTTTGTCTGAGGAACTGCATTTCCCAGGCTCCATTTCAGAGAGCAATTGCTTAGGGTTGTCTCTGATGAAAGTAAAGTCCTGGTCAAATGGAGCAAATTAAGGGCAGCATATAAATGCCTTTTACTTGCAGAGCAGAAAAAGGAAGTGCTAAGTGAAAATAGGAAATTGGAATATTATGTGTTGGGAGAGCAATCCCTTTCATCCTGGCAGCTAATGGGCTGAACAAAAAGTGAACAATTTGTTTCATGTGATGATTCACTAACACTAACTGACAAGCCTTCCATTTCTGAATCTCCTCCCACAGTCAGCTGCTTATTGCACTGCATAAACAGGACAGCTGAAATGTATGTGAGGAATAACCACCACTGCTGACATCCTTCCTGTTAAAGGAAGGAGTGAGGGAAAGGCAGCATGGAGTGTCTCCTACTTGCTCCCTATGACATAACCATCTGTTTCCTTTGTGATGTCCTCTCCTTTGAAGATTTCACTTTGAGAAAAATATTCTGATGTGGGAAGGGAAAGAGAGGCTGGATTCAGTTTTACTTTGACTTTATTCTTGCCTCCTTTTCACCTGGGTTGTAAGTCAAACAACTTTGAATGGAGTTCTCATTCTGATCACCAGCCTAAACACAGAGCAATGACCCCTGTGGCTTGCTTTTACATGAGGACCCAAGTTAGGCATGAGGAAAACTGACATTTCACATGTGATCTGAAAGTAGATACTCATTTCAGCAAGGATTATAATCAAAGATCAATGTATTTCCCATTCTTTACTTTGTTGACTTTTATTTTTGTAGTATTTGTATAATTGAAGTTAGCTTGGCAGACAATGGAAAACTTTATTACATATTACTAGAGGCCTGGTGCACAAAATTCATGCAGGGGGTGTGTGTTCCTCAACCCAGCCTGCACCTTCTCCAACCTGGGACCTCTTGGGCTATGTCCGACTGCTGGCTTAGGCTCTATCCTGTGGGATCGGGCCTAAACTGGCAGTCAGACACCCCTATCCCAATCAGGGACCACTGGCTCCTAACTGCTCACCTGCCTGCCTGCCTGATTACCCCTAAACCCTCTGCCTGCCTGCCTGATTGCCTCTAACCTCTCTGCCTGCCTGCTTGTCACCTCCAACCACTCCCCTGCCAGCCTGGTTGATGCCTAACTGCTCCTCTGCCAGCCTGGTCACCCCCAACTGCCCTCCCCTGCCAGCCATCTTGTGGTGGCCATCTTGTGCAAGGATGTGATGGTCATTATTACCTCTTTATTATATAGGAGGATGACTCATTACAACACAAGAGCAGGGATGTAGTGGGCCTCAGAAAGGGACTAGAGCTGGTAAGTGGAAAGATTTCAGAATTTTCTCTAGGTTTTCATCTTTGCCTTCTCTGCACATTTGTTTCATTCTCCTTCCCAGGACTCTCATCTTGTTTTATTTCTCTGCAGATGAGATGTTTCTACTTACCTATCTACATGTTGGAATATGGTGACTCTAGAATTTCTGAGTTTTACATGTTATAGTTTTAGCCAAAGAAGGTTTCATTGCCTCTGAATTAAAGTTTTTTGGAAAGAGAGTCCAATTGATCCAGTGTGGGCCAGTTGTCCAGTCATGGTCCAGTTGACCTTAGTCAGAGTGGAGAGATAAGGGGGTATAAATATGATTGCAAAGATCCTTTTCTGTAGGCAGAAGGCAGTTATGGGAGAATACAGGCTGGGCAGAAGTCCAAATGGATTTTTATAGTCCAGACTATAACTATTGTCCCACTTTAAAATCATCATGCTTAATGGGGTTTATCCTTAGATTCCCAAATGATCATATTTAGGGTGGGCCTTTACCTCCTTTTTCTCATTTCTATCATTCTCTTTTGGACTTGCTAGCTTCTCATTCAAATGTCCCTCCCTTCACTCCCTACCTTGTATCTGATATCATTTCATGGGGGGGGGGAGCTAGAAAGGTGACTTGGGGGGCTCTTACAGTAGTGGGCAGAGAGGAGAGAGTGAAAATGACAGCACCCAGAAAGGTAGGAGTGTCAGGAATGTGTGGCCCTGGAAGAAAAAGGAGGAGAGCTTTGAGGGTTAAGGGATTATGGACTCCAAAGAACTGAGCCTCTGGCCCCAGGGACGGGGATGGGGCACCTGTGCGCTGGACGTATCACGAGGACGGCCGACAAGTTCTGTGCTTACAGACTCTGTGGTCCCCCTGGGATTCCGGCCTCATTCAGGGAGCTGAGTTCTCCTTTCTTTGGAAAGGGAGGTTTATTATTTTTTTTGTGTGTGGCTTAATTTTTATCAAGACACTCCCTGGAAGGCAGGCTGACATAGTGGATTGACTCCCTACTTTACTACTGAGATGCCATGTAAGTGTGAGGTTTGTGGTACCCACTATGGGAAAATTTGGTCCTGTGTTTTTTTTTTTTTTTTTTTCTGTCTCAAAGTTTTCCAGGATTTTTTTCCCTTTGGCATACATGACCTTGTGGCTGTGATAATTTGAGTTATATGACCTAGAGAACTGTAGAGGTCCAAATAGGAAGATACCTGGACATTCTTTAGATTGTTGCTGACTGGGCCCGGGATATTGGCAGAATCATGTCAGTTGCACTCCCATCCTGAGAGTGTGGAGATGTTCTTAGTTCCTGGCTTGTGTTTGTCCAGGAGGAAGGAGTGGGTGGGCCCTGGGCCCTCCCAGGCTCCTTGTTTTTCTGTGAAACCCCCTTGTTGGATTGGAGGATAAATAGATGTGCTGTGTGGCTCAGGAGGTCGTCAGTCTGCCTCTCCAGCAGAGGAGGGCGGCGGCCCTCCCAGCTCCCAGCTTAAAATCTATCTCTGTGTCTTCTCTCTTTATTTCTAATATTTCTCAATCCCTGGCTGCCTCCCCTTAGAACCGGTTCGTTCATCTCCCTTTCCGTGCGGGACGCGGAAAAGGGAGATCCCGCCAATCAGGCCCCCGCAGAGAACTAAGGTCAGAGACTCAAGCCCTGGAGGTCTGTACAGTGTCAGATGCCTCCTTTAACCTGAGAGTGAAGTTGCTCATTAGTTTCACTAATGCCTCAGAGTGTTCGAAGCCTCTGCCTGTATGAAAAATGTCATCTTCAAATGACCACACTCAATTTTTAAAGATATTCAAATATATTTATAGTTTTCCTCTCTCTTTTTTTGAGATGTATGTTATTTCTTAAAAATAAAGCGTTTCATGTGCTAATCATAGTTCATACCTATCTCAAGCCAGGAAAAATGAGATAACTGTGCACTAATAAGAATTAGCTTGTTTTGTCAGGATTAGTTCGATATCCATTATTTTTAGTATGATTGCTACATATAAAATGAATAAAAGAGAACACAATGGTGGATTTGTCTGAACACGACATCACGTTCTCTTATATTTTAGAGGCACATGCACAAAAATTAAAAATGCCTCTCTTTTATCTTATGATTTTTCTGGTTCTTCTTTTCTAGTCAGGTGTAAAGCTTATAAAGCAGGGAAGGTGGGGGTGGGTAAAGATTAACCAAAGAGTTTATATGAATATGCATAATCCATGGACACAGACAACAGTTATGATTAAGGGTTTGGGATTGGGTGGGGGGCATTTGGTGGGGGGTGAAGGGGGTCAATGGAATAAAAAGGGGACATCTGTAATACTTTTAGCAGTAAAGATAAAATTTAGAAGAGCTTATTAAGCAGCCAGTATTCTTCAGGTGTAGAGGAGGGAACGCATTTGCTTTGTCCAGCAGATGTGTAGATTTTCTCTCCTCTCTATGTTGTAGTGGCCACAAGTGTAGGGGTGGGGGTCAGATAACCTAGCTGAGTACCCAGTGCTGTTATTAACTAGGATAGCTGGCTTAATCACTCTATTTTACCCGTGAAACAGGCACTAATAATAGTGATCTCACAGCGTGGCTGTGAACATTAAGTGTGGCGATGTATTTAAAGCACACAGAATAGCATCTCTCACCTCTCTCACAGACTTCTCGAGAACAGAAAAATATACGAAAAGCATTTGGCCCAGTGTCTGCCACATGACATTTATAAACAAGTGACAAATGTGGGCTGTCATTATTCCATCCACTGTTCTTAGTTAGCCGTATAGTTCTATTCATCAGAACTTTCCTTTTTGTATACAATTAATACATCAGTCCGCTTTTTAAATTGAGAAGGTCAAGAATACAAAGGAGCGGGAAACACAGTATGAACACCCCTCCCTGTTCCTCACGCACATCATTGCCCTCCACAAACTCAGCCACTGTCAGCTTTTGGGAGGGAGGTTTGGTCTGCTCATAATCTTTATCTGCTCTCCTACACCACATTTTGGTAGTGACATTTTCTATTTTTTAAAATGTATGCTGAGTTCCAAGCAGACACAACTTGGAACTCAATAATACTTTCTGATGGAAGGTCAGGAGATAGCACGGTGTGGAAACTAGTGTCTTATGAGCAGTACCTGAAGGAAAAGGGATGTTTATGAAATACAATAAAATCAACTGGTGGGTAGGAGACCTGCCTTCAGCCATCTGAGCGATTTCTCTGGATTGCTGACCTTAATACACTCCTGTATTCATTCCCCAAACCTGTATTTTCTGAGTTCTTTTCCATGGTCACTGCTAGTTTTACCAAATGATAGCCTGGCTTCTTTGATAAGCTTTAAAGAAGTCAAACTTCTTTGAATGATATATTTTTTTGACTTGTAAGTAACAAAACATTTTCCAAAATATTCTTTAAATGAAATGTTCACTATACTTGGGAGAGGATTTGGAACACATTCAGATGTTTGCAACATTTTAAACATAAGTTTGAAAGGCAAAGAAAGATTAAAAAGTAACTCCCCGTCGTGCAGTCTTGTTTATTATTTATCAACTACAGGTGCTGGGCTAAGCCCTTTAAATGTGTTATCTCATTAATCTTCGCAACCACTTTATGAGCTAGATATCTTTGTCCCATACTTCCTTTTTCAGATAAATACTCTGAAATTCAGAAAAAGTAAATCACTCACCTAAGGTCAGGCAGAAACCTGGTGTTATTTTTTTAAAAACCTGGAATGTCTGACCCCATAGCTGAGTATCTGAACTTCAGTGCAACGGAGGCTTATTTTTGCTGACATGATGCCAGGCACTAGAAATGCATAGATTAAGACCTGATCCTTGCTCCAGGTAGTCAGCCCGTTGTCTAAACCAGCCATTTGCAACTGGAGGGCTGAGGCGCACTGCTGTGCTGCAAGGATTTTTAAAACATGCAATACCTGACTATTTAGTCAGAGGCACTGACCTCTTTTCCCTTAGATTGTGAAATAAAAAACTAACAACAGCCAGCACAACAATAGCTGTCCAGTATGAATGAATAAAAATTATACCTATTTTTTGTCAGATCGGCAAAAAATATATATATTTAAATACACACACACACACATTTACACACACACACACACACATATATTTAAATATATTCTTATTGATTTCAGAGAGGAAGAGAGAGGGAGGGAGAGAGAAACATCAATGATGAGAATCATTGATTGGCTGCCTTCTGCATGCCCACTACTGGGGATCAAGCCCACAACCCAGGCATGTGTCTTTGACTGGAATCGAACCTGGGACCCTTTAGTCAGCAGGCAAATGCTCTATCCACTGAACTAGACAGCTATGGCCAAAAATATATTTTTTGGTGTGCTGCAGGATTTTAGTAATTAGTTTATGGGTGCCATGAGATGAAAAAGGTTGAAAATCTCAGGTCAGAACAGAGCTAAGTCAGAATATAGCCACAGCCTCACTCTGGTATCAGATCTTCTTGGTTCTGATTGTAGCTGTATTGCCTAGTAGAGCTGAATGTCTTTTGACAAATTACTTAACCTTCCTTTGCTTCAGATTTCTCGTATGTAAAAATGGGGATAACATTAGGTTGGTAAATTGCTACTTCTCTCTCAAATGGACACTTTCTATCTTGATAAGAACTTAGTGTCCAGCTCCCTAAATAACAAATATTTTCCTACACACGCACACGCACACACACATGCACATTTTGCTACTTCTTTGGTCCCAGTGGTAACATATAAATGTACCATAATTTGACCATTTCTCAATTGGATTGCTTCTAAATTTTTGTATATAAATGTCTATTCACTCTTCATTTTTATAGACTAAATTCCTACAGGTAACATCACCAGGTGAATAGGTGTGAGGAACTTATAGTACCTCATACATATCACAAAGTTTATCTGTGAGAGATGGTATCAGCTCCAGAATTTTGCCTGCAGTTGCTAAGAGTTACAGCTCATTCTTGAATCACCAAGTTTTTAACTTGGAACTCTAATTTTGACTGAATTCACACCATGAGATGAAAACATACAGAATTTAGTTTTTGGTTAACCTTGGTATAATCATATAGGATGAACTTTAAATGGTGATAATGAGACCAGACATTCCCTGTATTCTCACTAAGGAATGAGCACAAACCCTAGCTTACCTATGGCTAAACAGTCTGGTTCCAGCTTTCTCTCTGGAACCATTCAAGCGTTTTCATCCTCTTCTGTGTGTCTCAGGGTGTTCTTGTTCCACGTTAGAAGGTTTCTTCCTTTGAACAGGACATTTCTTACTATCTGCCGCACATGCTCAGTTCCCTTCTGCTCCTTAAAATGCAGAGCCCATCACAGTGGTCAATGAGGACTGCTTTCCCCTTTATGATGCTACTCTCCTGGTCTTTACCACCCCGACGGTGTTCACCCTGTGCTTAAGGTTCTTTGCAGAGTCACGCTGTCCTTGATGGACTGCCTGGTCATGACCGTTTCATCAAATGAATGGTCTGGGTTTGGGCAGAAATCCTGGGTCAAATTGTGCAGAAGCAGAATCACTGTTAGGTTTTGTATGTCACACTGTTCTGTGTTCTGGGTCAGAGCAGGCCAGTTTAATGACTTAACCTACTTCACAACCACATTCCTGCAGCCTGCACTAGTGAAGGCAATGTTACAATACAACTTATCACGCCAAGCTCTTATTCCATGTAAAAGGAATCAAAGGGAAACTTCAATGCAGATATTCTCATTTACTGAGGAATTCGGGCACAGCCTGCCTTGGAGGCAAGCATGTGGCCTTGATGCTCTTAGGACATCATTTCTGTTCCAGTAATGGAACTTTACACAAATAACAACAATCAGAAAATCAAAGTTACTACCCAGTTCAACGAGGTAATGTTTGCCTCACGTTTATAAACGGCTTACCTTCGAAATGAATCATTTGATCTCTGGTTTGCATCTCTAAATTGTAAATTCTGGTCTAGTTTAAAGTAACACCAGGAACCCTTTAATCTCATGCAATCAGGGCAGTAGCTAAACGGGTTAATTGAAGAAGTTGGTTAGATCAGAAAGTTATTTTTAAAAGACACTTAGCGAGTCACCTTTATAAAATCTTTCTAAAGCATCCAGTTTTTTTAAAAAATATATATTTTATTGATTTTTTTTTTTTTTACAGAGAGGAAGGGAAAGGGATAGAGAGTTAGAAACATAAATGAGAGAGAAACATTGATCAGCTGCCTCCTGCACACCCCCTACTGGGGATGTGCCCGCAACCAAGGTACATGCCCTTGACCGGAATTGAACCTGGGGCCCTTCTGTCCGCAGGCTGATGCTCTATCCACTGGTTATGGCAATCAGATACAGTTTTCAATTCTTGTTTTGCCTTCATATTTTGTTGACTTACATGACATTTCATTAAATTAGGCAATTACAAAGGCAAGTTTAAGTATAATCAGGGTTGGGAACAAACTCTCGGCAAGCCCCAACTGAAATGATGGGCTTCAACAGAAAAACTTTATAGGGGGACAGGGAGCATCGGGGAATCTAGCACGTTCGCTAATGGGGTTGGTTAAGAGTTCTACTGAACTTCTAAGATCTCTATTAGTGCTTTATAGGGAAACTTGATTTACTCTGATTTCAATTAAGGTGTGAAATAAGTCTTTTGCAGAAGTCAAAGCCTTTTGATTTGAGATTCTGAAAGATGTAATCTTTAGTTCATTCTAACGCTCTAACACTTGTCTTGACACAATTCTTGGCAATTTCAGCATCTGAGCCTAGATGAATCTTCCAATGAAAAGACGTTCCAGTTCCTTCACCTCGCCTCTACACATATCATGTCCTCTGCCCTCTGAGACATTTCATTCTCAGGCACATCCTAACCTTGTTGTTGTCCATAACTGCAACCTGTTCATAAATCCTGTTAAAAAAGCTACTTTCTATGACTACCATACCACCTTTGCAACTTCCTTCACTAGCTTTAGTTCTAAAAGTTCTTGACCCAATCTTTGTACTCCCCTTCACCCTGACTCCTACACATTTCTCTTCCTTTCTAGCTTAAATCCCATGGTCAAACACTATCAGTTCCCTGCATCCACGCTCAACTCCCTTGATGCATTCTGTTGCTTTCTAAGTTTTGGTTGGGAAAATCCCAACCTTGGGTACATCTAATCTTCCTACCCAATGGGCAGAACAGAACGTGGTTGTAAACAAAAACACAATTGTGTGATTAGTCTCATTTTAAATTCATGATCATGCACCTCAAGTGGACCTTATTCAGCCTGTCCTTACCCTTTCTTCTAGATGATTATTTCATACTTTAAAGTCTAAAGGGAAACTCAAACTTAATAGGTCTAAGGCTAAGATCTTGATTTCTTCCTCAATCTCTCTCCTTTGCAGGCTTAGTTATTGAAGTAGCTGCAACTATACCCATTAAGTTGTTCAGTGTATCAGTTAGCTGTTGCTTCTTGAAAAACCTTATAACCATGGTTTTGAACTCTATATCCAACCTTTTGTTTTCCTCCATCTCTTTCATTTGCGATCTATTTCCTTGTCTCAGCATTTCACTGCTTCCCAGAGTTGTTAGGATGGCTTTGTGTGTTTGGTGTCCTATATGGCCCAGTGGGTCAGCCTCCTCAGTTTCCTGAGGTAGACACTCTTGGTGCTCCCCTTTGTGGACTGCGTGTACAGCCTTATTGTAGCTAAGTCTTTATTGTTGTTGGTATCCCTGGGAGGAATTGACCTTCAGGCCAATTGGATGTGGGTATCAGCTGTGTCTACTCTGGGATACTTTCTGTATTGGAGACAGTCTTATAGGATCAGACTTGCAAAATTGCAGAAGCTTCTGTGCTCAGCTTGAATGGGGCAGAGTCTCAGGGCTGAGCTGATAGTCTTGGCTTCCCACCAGCCCTGTCCTTGTGCGTTTGCTTGAGTTTCTGCCTGACCTCTGCCTTCCATGGCTCCCCTGAGTTTCTGCCTGACCATCCAGCTTTCCCGTGCAAGAGTGTGGGTGCTCCTGGGGCTCGGCCGGAATTGCTTTGGGTCTCTGTAGTCTGAAGCTTCTGAATCCTTCCGCTATGGAGAGGCAGTGGCAACCTCCACAGTCAGACCTCTGTGTGCGACTGTAGACCCTGCCCACTGTGGCTCCCAGCTCCCGTCTCTGAGTCTGTGGGTGCCTTTCTTTACAATCCAGACTCCACTCACCCATATGAGCTTGGGTCCACGGAGTTTCGGCTGGGGTTGGGGTTCAGTACAGTCAGAAAGGGTTCAGTGCAATCTGGAATTCCTTTCCCCTTCTACCAGCCAGGCATTTGGCCGCACTTCCTCTCTGCACAAGAGTGTCTCCCTACCTCAGTGCTTTGTGGCTCCCAGTCCAATCTGTGAGCCTCTCTCCTTCTTTCTAGTTGTAGATTTCCCACTCCGCCAGCTTTCCTGTGTTTTTGGATGAAGTCTGTTCTGATTTAAGTTGTCGTTTTTGAAATTGTTGTACGAGGCGGCAGCTTAGGTGCTTACCTAGGCTGCCACCTTGGTTCTCTCTATCTTTTTTGAATGAAAGAATAATTGAGTGAATTTTACTATTTTATCAGTATTTACTTCATAATATTTCATAATGTGCAGAAATAATTACCTTAGAAATGTTTAACTTTTTAAATACTGTTGATTAATCTAGTCCTCTAAAGTTGGTTATGGATTTAGGAATTATTTCATCAGAAAAATTTTATAACTTGAATGTTGATTAATTATTATTAAAGCACATACTAGATAATATATTAATTGAAATTCCTTTTTAACTGAGCTTCCTTTTAATCTTTCCTCCTAATTTAATGCAAAGTATTTACTCTGGACAGCACAAAAATCTTTATTATTTGCTCCCTTTTTTTTCTCTTCAAAAATGACTGTCTTGCAATTTCGGCAAAATGGCCTCAGTTGGGGAAATAAATAAGCTTAATTCTCTTTTAGGTTTTGTGATGATTAAAATTGAGAATAGGTGGGATGTTTCTTTCATATATTATTTCTTCAGCTTTGTAATTTTACGTTCAAGCTAGTTTATTTTTCTAAGCTCTCCCTTATTTTCCCTGCTCTGAGGGCAAAGTAAATCGCTTTTCCTTGCAGAAATGTGCCAGCAGCATCCTGCACAATCTTAGAGGAAGCTTATCCATTGTCATTAATTTTGGAAGATTCATGGATCCCTGTAAAAGATATAAAAAGTCAGTGCTTGGAAGTTGATGATGATTATTTTTTATTCTTCTTCCCTTTCATATGCAAGAGAGTGGGGCGGGCATATTTCCTTAGTTTTAATGATAGCGATACATGATCAGATACAGTCATTCTTCCCCAGTCCCAATGGGGTGGGGAGGACACTACTCATCCAAAAAACAGATCTTGGTCTTCAGTAAGAATTATGTGTATGTGGATGAAAGAAATTGGTTCGGGCCTCCTAGCATATATCAGTAAGTTTAGTTTCCTTTGTATATCTTACAAAGTTCCTTTCATTTCTTTTACTTTATGAAAGGTGATTGAAGTAGAGGTTTAAAGGAACTAAATATATAGCTGCAATTCCCTGAAACTATTATGTTTCCTTCCATATGACAGGCTGAAGACAATTATCAATAAAATGTATGGAATTATTATTTGGCACTGACACCACTTATGGCACACATTTATAAGTACTTGGGGTATATGTTGACTTTCCCAAGTTTTTACAAATAAATCTTTTTATCTTTGATTGTTTTAATTCATATTTAATTTTCAATTCATATTTTAATCTTCAGTTTTGTATAGGAAAAAAATCTTCACTATCTGGCTTCTTTGTGTTCCACATTTCAAAGGAGATTTTTTTTTGTAGGATTGCATAATATTATCTTCCTCACCTTCTGAAATGATCAAATAGTAGTTTTTCTTTATGTGAAAAAAAATTTGAACTTAAATGATATCCTTAAAATTTTTTTAATTTAATTTTTTCTAACACCAAATTTTAGATTTGGTGTTATGGGGATAATGGAGATACATTTAGTAGGTAAAAGTGAACAGGACTTGGTGATGTTTGGGAACATGAGGGATGAAAAGGTGGTATTGAGGAAGACTCCTTGTTTTCTGGCTTGGACCATGGAGTGGCTGGCTGGCTGGATGAAGGTTCTAATAATTGGAATAGAATACCCTGGATAAATGAGAGTCATCCAGACCTGACTTTCATGTAATTTTCTATAATCATTCTTTTAAAAAAATTAAATTTATTGGGGTGACATTGGTCAACATGAACATATACTAGGTTTCAGGTGTGGATTTGTGTTATAAATTCTGTGTATTGCACTGTGTCCGACACCCAAAACTGTGTTTGTCTTCAGGAGTTTCAGTTTTATTTCCCACACTGAGTGAAATCATATGGTCCTTAGCTTTTTCTAACTGACTTCTTTCACTACATAGTATTCTCCAGGTCCATCCATTTTTGTCACAAATGTCAGTATTTCATCTTTTCTATGGCTGTATAGTATTCCATTATGTACATGTACCACATCTTCTTTATCTAGTCCTCTGTTGGTTGTTTCTATGTCTTGTCCACCATGAATAATGCTGCAATGCACATAGAGGTGCATATATATTTGCAAATATATGATTTCTAGGTTTTTGGGTATATAGCCAGGAAAGGGATTGCTGGGTCATATGGTAGCTCTATTCTCAATTTTTTTTAGGAATTGCCAGATTGCTTTCTTTTTTAAAAAAAATTTCATTTATTTTAGAGAGGAAGGGAGAGGGATAGAGGGATAGAAACATCAATGATAAGAGCAAATCATTGATCGGCTGCCTCCTGCATGTCCCCTCTGTGGATCAAGCCCATAACCCAGGCATGTGCCCTTTGCCTGGGACTCTTCAGTCTGCAGGCCCATGCTCTGTGTCCACTGGGCCAAACCGGCTAGGGTGCCAAATTGCTTTCTATAATGGTTGTACTAGACTACATTCCCATGAGCAGTGGATGATATAATTTTTAATGGCTGACACATATTAAGAAAAATACTTTATGTTCATTATTTGACCTCCTTTCTAAAATCAAAAGCAATACATGAGTGGGTTTTTGAGAAACATTGGTCACTTTGATATTCTCCTACAGGAATCTTTCCATCTGTCTGTAGTATCTTGTAATAGTTTCTTCAGGCCTAGAGATCCTGAGACCCTTGTCTCTTCTAGGGGGAAAAAAAGTAGGAAACGCTACCTTAAAGAAACGACTAGGAAGAAGAATGGGTGGACATGTCACCCTGGTCATACTTTGCAGGTATTTCCAAGTTAATTTCTCCCCAAGGAAGGGCAATAAACAGGCATTCACTTTGGAAGGGTCAGAATCTTATTTTTTAGCCATTTCAAAAGGGAATGTTAATAAGACCATGATTAGCGTAGTCTGCGGCCCATGTGAGAATCATCAGTTATGAACAAGAGGAGGCATTTAGTGGTAAACATAATTGGTGAAAACACATTGGAAAGGGAAAAAAAAGAAAGATTAGACAGAAGATATGCTGTGGGATTTTAATCAGCTTTTGGCTCCTTTTTATACATTCTCTTCAACCTTCCTCCCCCAAATATCAGTCCAGGTCTGGTCTTCCTGCCTGGAGGGCTGGGAGGATGGCACTTCGCAGACAATGTAGTGAACGCCAGCTTCCCCTTCCCACCTCCTTCTTGTGGCATCTCCTGGCTTCGCCAGCCCCGTAGCTTTTACTCCTTGCTGGATCCTGGCCCACACGCTCAGGTGGAAATGGTGTTTTCCTTGTGTGAAGGCACTCAGGCCTTTCATGGGAGAGGTCCTGATAAGGCTTTCTCTACTTCTATGGAAAACTCAAGAAAGGGACTGGTTGGAACTCAGGACATGGCTTTTAAAGGTTAAAAGCACTGGGAGAGTCGCTGTCGCAGAGAAAGGCGTTGCGTTTCTGCTTTTGGAGATTTACAAGGAAAACGTTCAGTTCATCAACGGCTATTCACTGAGGCTTATTTCGTTTTAGTGTTCAGAGTTTTTACTTCTGCTGTCTTATAGTTACACCAGGATGTTAAAAGCCATGGAACTTCTTGTTATGCATGATTTAGACTGTTCTTGTCTGAGGTGAGAACCCCCCTTCCTCCTTACCCCCAGGCCCTGAGTCTGAAGAGGCAGGATAGCAGCTGGCTGGTGGAGGCCTTGGCCTCAGTAGTCAGATTACCTGGCTTTGAGTTCCAGTTCTCAGGCTCATGATGTGGGTGAAAGGTTCTCCCCCTCCCAAACTGGTGGGTGGAGCTAACAACATGATTGGCACCTGCCAAAGGGACATCTCCAAGACATTGAACCACCAATTAACACGGCCAGAGTGCCCTTGGGGCCCATCCCTTCCTGTTCCACCTGGGCCCAACCCCCTCCCTTTCCGTCCTTTAAGAGGGACCCCAGGCAAGACACGTGTGCTTTTTGGAGGGGCACCTCCATTAGTCCGGTTGGATCCGATTTCCTGTCCCCTCTCCCCCTAATTCTGATCTCTCTACCTCGGTGATGGGCCCCACCCATTACCGGGGAATAAACTCTCTTTAAAACTCCCTGTTGTTCTGTTTCCTGTTTCCTTTCAAACCTAACAGTGGGACTGTAGATAGTTATCTAACTTCTCTGTGCCTCAGGCTTCTCATCTGTAATATGGGAGCAAAAATGGTATTTCCCTCATAGAGTTTCTGTCAAGTGCTGAAAACAGTCTGACACATTGCAGCTCATGAGCTGGGAGTGGAGGCGGCTGACAATAAGAATGATTCTGCTCTGCATTTAATGTGAGATGTGACCGAACTCTACAAATTAAAGTGACTCATGAAGAAGTGCGACAGCAGCAATGAATTTTTTTTCTACCCCGACATTTAGGTGTAAGACATTTCTTTTACTTCTCCAAATCAAATTTAATCTGATCCAAGCTTTCATTTTATTATGTTGACTGAGAATTCAGTTTCAATAATTACTGTATTAGAGTTTTCTCTGATACCAGATTGGGCAAAGGTGAGGATGGGAGGGGGTGGGGGGTGGATGTGAATCCTACAGGAAGAGTATTTGGGGATAATTTTTGTGTTTTTTGTTCAATTGGATCTCTGCTTAAGCTCACAGCTCTCTTGGATGGGGAGGCTCTGCTGCACCCCCCAGGCTTTATTGAGGTAGAATTAACAAATAAAATTGTATATATTTAAAGTGTACAACATGATGATTTAATATACACACTGTGAAATGATTACTAGAATTTAGTAAATTAACACAAGCATCACCTCACATAGTTACCTTTGTTTTTTTGTGGTAAGAAGCCTTAAAAATCTACTCTCTTAGCAATTTTCAAGTACCTGGTATATGATACAGTATTATTAACCACTAGAGGCCCAGTGCATGAAATTCGTGCATGGGGAGGGGGTCCCCTCAGTCCAGCCTGCACCCTCTCCAATCTTGGACCCCTCGGGGGATGTCCAACATGCATATAAGATCTTTGTCTAATCTTTTCCTGCACTCCCCCTCCCCCCCTACATCTCCTTCCCTCCGAGAATCACCAGTCTGTTCCATTTCCATGCCCCTGATTCTATTTCATTCACCAATTTATTCTGTTCATCTGATTTTTTATTCATCTGGTTTTTAGATTCAATTGTTGATAGACATGTATTTGTTGTGTCTTTGCCCATATATTTTTAAAAAATATATTTTATTGATATTTTACAGAGAGGAAGGGAGAGAGAGAGATCTAGAAACGTCAATGAGAGAGAAACATTGACCAGCTGCCTCTTGCACACCCCCTACTGGGGATGTGCCCACAACCAATGTACATGCCCTTGACCGGAATCGAACCCAGGACCTTTCAGTCCGCAGACCGACGCTCTACCACTGAGCCAAACCGGTTTCGGCTTGCTCATATTTTTTACCTTTATCTTTTTCTTCTTCTTCCTCTTATTAAAGAATACCCTTCAGCATTTTATATAATACTTCCATGGTGGTGCTGAACTCCTTTAGCTTTTTCTTATCTGTGAAGCTCTTTATCTGACTTTCAATTCTAAATGATAGCTTTGCTGGGTAGAGTAATCTTGGTTGTAGGTTCTTGCTATTCATCACTTTGAATATTTTTTGTCACTCCCTTTGGCCTGCACAGTTTCTGTTGAGAAATGAGCTGACAGTTGTATGGGCGCTCCCTTTCAAGTAACTAACTGCTTTTAAGATTCTCTCTTCATCTTTTGCCCTTGTTATTTTAATTATGATGTGTCTTGGTGTGGTTCTCTTTGGGTCCCTCTTGTTTAAGGTTCTCTGAACTTCCTGGAGTTGTAAGTCTATTTCTTTCACCAGGTAGGGAAAGTTTCATGTCATTATTTTTTCAAATAGGTTTTCAATATCTTGCTCTTTCTCTTCTTCTGGAAAACCCATAATTCTGATGTTGGTATGCTTGAAGTTGTCCCAGAGGCTCCTTCACCATCTTCTTATTTTGGATTCTTTTTCTTTTTGCTCTTCTGGTTGGGAGTTTTTTCTTCCTCCCTCTTATTTCAAATCTTTGATTTGATTCTCCAGATCCTCTGTTGAATCCCTGTATATTATTCTTTATTTCAGTCAGTATATGCTTAATTTCTGACTAGTCCTTTTCCATTTATTTGGCATTCTCACTAAGATCCTTGAAAGTCTCACTAAATCCCTTAGAGGTTTCTAAAAGATTCTTGAGTAACCTTATAACTGTGGTTTTGAATTCCATATCCAGTAGTTTGCTTTCTTTTATTTCTTTCATTTGTGACATGTTCTTTGTCTCTGCATTTTGGCTGCCCCTCTGTGTTTGTTTCTATGTATCAGGTAGAGATGCTAAGTCTCCTTGAATTGATAGAGTGGCCTTGCGTAGTAGTTGCCCTGTAGGGCCCAGTGGCTCAGCCTTCCCAGTCACCTGAGCTGGACACTCTAGGTGCATCCCTTTGTGTACTGTGAGCACAGTCTTATTATAGTTGAGCCTTGATTGCTGTTGTCACTGGGAGGCATTGACCTCCGGGCCAATTGGCTGTGGGGATGAGCTATGACTATAGTGGGAGAGGTGCTGTGTAGGAAACACCATTTTGGAGCAGGACTTGCTTCAGTGGGGCTTTGGTATTCACTGAGTCTTTCCCTTGAGTATGCCACTTGTGGATGTGAAGAGTTTTAATCTGGTTTGGTCTCACACTGACTACTGGGTATACTGGTTTCTGGGTCTCCAGGGAGGTGCAAAGTCATCCACTGCCTGGGGTCACCCAGAAGGAGCTATTGAGAGATCTTCAGATTCCTCCTCTTTGTATTGTGTTTACAAGTTCCCAGATGAGGCCCAGCTGTGAAGCAAGGCAGGCTGGTGCTGGTCTTAAGCCTTTATTGATAGGTTTGGAGCTTCCTGACCCAGGTGCAGCTTTTTGACAGGTTTTAGCCTGAGAAAGGACAGGCCATTCATATGCAAAAGCTGCTGCCCACAACTTGTGATGGAGGAGCGTGTGTGTGTGTGTGTGTGTGTGTGTGTGAGGCAGTGTGGGGGTATAAGTTGGGTGGGGCAGGGTCTCAGGGAATCACCAGGGCTGAGCAAACAGAAATGTCTGCCAGTCAGCCCTGCAACCAGGAGGTCCCAGCATGGGGATAATGACCACTGCGAGTACCTTCATCTGGAAGAAAGCTCCTCCCGAATCCCTGCCCTGATGTCACACAGTACAGTTTCTCCCTGTATGTGTCTGTGCCCTCCAGAACCTCACCTGATGTCTGGAGCTCAGAAGTGGAAGCTTGTAACTTTAGTTTGTGGTGCCAGTCTTTTAAGAGGAGCAGCTAGGTCTCCAGCAGCCTGTGTGTCACTGAGCTCCAATCTGCACTGTTTTTTACAGCTTGTAGTTCTTAAGGCCCCTAGGGACTTCTTTCCCCAGCTCTGGGACCCTGGGCTGGGCATCTGGTGTGAGTCTGGGACACCTCACTTCTCTGGGCAGCCTCCACAAAGGTGATCTCCATCCTGATTAAAAAAACGACACACTGGGGTGCTGGACCAGCCAGTTCCGTGCCTCCTCACCTCCTACCAGTCTCGGTGTGCTTTTTTTCTTTACTTCTCTGGTTGTAGGACTTACATTCAGCCAGGTTTCTGGTGGTTCTGGATGATGATTGTTCTGTATTTTAGTTGTAATTTTGATGTGGTTGTGGGAGGCGAAGAATACAGGCGTTTGGCTACGCCGCCATCTTGGTTCTCCTACTGAGGTACAGCCATATGCATTTGTTTTCATATCGCCTATGGCTGCTTTTGTGCTACTGTGACAGGATTTAACAACTGTGACAGAGACAGCCTGGTTTTAAAAGCCTAAAATATTAACTATTTGGCCCTTTGCAGAAAATGTTTACTGATCCCTGTTATTGAAGCTCACATTTAGTGTGGAAGCAGTGTGGAGAGTGGAAAAGGAGACATCTGCACCTTTTGGCTCACTTTTATTATATGGTATGCTGGGTAAGAGGCAAAGCCTGTTGTGTTTCCACTGTATCCTGTATATGTATTTTTAAAACAGCACTGTCACTGCCTAATTACAGTTATTACTTTTAAGTAGCTATCTCCCTTACTGTTAGACTGTATTTGTTCAACAAACATATTAAGGATCTTCTTTGTGCATTGTTCTAGGTATGAAAGAGAGGAAAATAAATAAACAACAAAATGTTCTCTGTCTCTCCCCATGAAGTTCACAGTCTAGATCCAGGTTTCCAAACCCAAGTGACTCCAGGGAGCAGAGTGGTAATATAAATGAGTAAAGCAGATAGTTACAACAAAATACCATTGACAGGGTAGCTTGTAAACATTAAACATTTATTTCTCATAGTTACAGAGGCTAGAAAGTTCAAGATCATGTCACTGACAGATTCAGTGTCTGGTGAGAGCCAGCTTTCTCATTGACAGCTTCTTCTCACTGTAACCTCACAGGGTAGAAGGGATAGGAAAGCTCTCTGAGGCTTCTTTTAAGGACATCACACCTATTCATGAGGATACCACCTTCATAACCCAATCACCCTAAAGCCCTACCTCCTAGTGTCATCACCTTTGGGGTTAAAATTCCAACATATGAATGTTGGGAGGATTCAAACATTCATACCACAGCAACAGGTGCAAGGCACAGACTCACTTTTTTTTGACTAGTAGATGTGTAAAAATAGTTCTCATTTCTACAGAGTTTATGCTGTTCCCTGGTTTTCTTGAAACATGAATTCTTCTTGGATTATCCTTTACTTTTCCAATTTTGATAGAGACACATTTGAGGTGTATCTCTCTACTATGAAAAACAACAACAGTGTATCATCATAAATGGAGACTAACACTTGGCATTAGTATCAGAGAGGCAATAGGGACTGATGGAGATTGTGATACACCAAGATGAATACTTCTTCAAAGGAAACACCAGGTACTCAACTCCAGAGCATTATTGTCATATAAGAATGCTAACTTTTCCTCTTCCTCCTCCTCCTCTTCCTCCTCCTTCTCCTCTTCCTTGCCTTCTGAAGAAAGAGTAGCTGGGTGGCTGATCTGGGTTTTCTGTGAACTCCTAATCTTTAAATATTGGCTCAACTAAAAAACATATCCCTTGCAGACCCAACTCAGTATATACAGCTGTCAAATTCTGTTTCCAGTTCACCAGTTTGTGTTCTCTGTGTGAGAACCATGTAAAGTCCTTGGGAATAAGTATCTTGTTTCAAAGTAACAACAATGTTCTCAACGATTCCTTAATTATGTTATGATTATTCATATTTTACAGATAAAAATGAGGTTCAGATAGAAGTAATTTGTCTGAGATTCTGAAAGGCTCTTTCTCTAAGAAAACTGAAGGACTTTTGTGAAGATTTAGAAATAATATCTGCAAGGTTTTTTTTTTAAACCTTCGTGCATTGTCTAGATGTTCATTTATAAAGTGATGAAAGAGAGCTTCAGTATTCTCTGTAAATGTTGAGATAGGAGAGACTTTGCCTTTTTTAGGGGGGATGGACTTCCATGTGAAGTGTCACAGAAGGCCGGGGCCTTGGAGGTGCGGAGCAAGGCATCTGGGCTGAGGGAACAGCTGGGCAAGGGCGAAAGCATCATTTCTTTAACTGTTTCTGGGAATCTCATAGGAGCTGGGTGTTTGAGAAATATTGGCCTAGAAATATGTAGCTCTAGCGTTCATTGAAGGAACGGGAATATAGTTGTGTAACTGAAATATTGTTGCATTGACTGAACACATGTTTATTTTTTTTTCTTTAAATATATTTTATTGATATTTTACAGAGAGGAAGGAAGAGAGATAGAGAGCTAGAAACATCGATGAGAGAGTAACATCGACCAGCTGCCTCTTGCACACCCCCTACTGGGGATGTGCCCGCAACCAAGGTACATGCCCTTGACCAGAATCGAACCCGGGACCTTTCAGTTCACAGACCGACGCTCTACCACTGAGCCAGACCAGTTTCGGCGACTGAACACATGTTTAAAGGGGAAGGAAACTGCCCAATTGGAGAGGGCCTGGAGGGCCATGCTGGAGAATTTGAACTCTATTCTGTAGGAAATGGTCATCATTGGAGGTTTTGGGCAAGCACCAGATATGTTCATATTTGAGGAGAAAATAAACTTATATTTGAGGTTAAGGAGAAAATAAAGCCCTTTACCCCTGGCGGGCATGATGGGAAGCTTTAGGAAACTGACCTGAGGCTGGGAAGCCAGTTTGTCCATCCAAGAAGATGCCCAACATGTGCAAATGAAGGATAAGGTTGGGAAAAGTTTTCCATAGTCTTTCTCTTCTTTTTAATAAAAGTACGTTTTTAAAATGTTGCTTGTAATATTGAAGAAAAAGGTATTTGGGTCTAGGCTGTAGATTAGTTCTGGAGAAACTGAAGGACTTTTGCATTATTGAATTTGATCCTTTCTGTCACCGTCCATGGACCTGTATGCATATATGCATAACCTATGGACACAGACAATAGGGCAGTGAAGGCCTTGGTTGGGGTGGGGGGTTGGAGGGGTGGGGTCAGGCTAGAAGGGGTCAATGGGGGGGAAAAGGAGACATATGTGATACTTTTAACAATAAAGATTAAAAACAAGCAAACAAACAAGGAGAGAAGGGAAAGCTCTGGATAGAATGATAAACATGAGTTTTTATTAAGAGAAATTTAATGATGTGAAGAAAAATTCATTTCGATGGTACCACTTTGAAATTGTGATGTTCTTGAACTTGGGTGCACTGGGTTTATGTGCTGGCTCTGTCACTACAGGCTATTCCGTGCTGTTGATGAAGCTCTTAAACTCCCCTCACCCCCCTTTTAGTGAAAATAATTGATCTTTGCTTTATTTACTTGCTTCGGAATTTTCTCCTGCTTAACAACTCACACCGACTTGTTTTTTTGTCATCATTTCTAACCTGCTTAGGCAGGTTGCTTTAGTTATGCATGTTTTAAATTCTTTTCTTTCCCCTGTAGAATCCTTTATCTAACAGATCATAACTCGTCTGCTTCTCTTGAAAGCTGGTTTTCCGGGCCTGCTGGAGACAGGCTCTTGGATAATAAACAGTCAAGAGACTGTCACAATGATCTATGTTTCCCATGTTTAGGTCAGCATTCTGCATCCAGAGATGTTTAAAGAATACTGTTGATGTCTACTATCTTTTTGCAAGTCTTTAATTCCTACTTTAGTTTGTAAATAGCCATCTCAAGAGAAAACGAGGGGAAAGAAGTCCTGAGTAGAAGGAGTTTATGCAGATGAATTAAGATGAGCATTATGCATTAACCTCAGCAGTTTGTCCTGGTTAATCATAGCCAACACACCGCACTTTGGAAGATTACTTATTAGGTGGTATAAATGTCCCTTCAAAGACATTCTTGCTATTTCATTTAAAAGACAATGAATTAGCCCTGGACATCTGCCATCTATAATTTCTATCTAGTGGAACTGCCCTTCTATACAGCACATTAGATTTCAGTGCTGGGAAAATTTCATCAGGTAATATCTTATTTCTTGGGCCGGGGAAAGAATTAGAATGAGAACAATGTCAGGAGTGATGATGAAATTTACATATTTTTGACACAAATTGTTTTAAATTTATTTTTAAAGTATTAAGCATACACCTATTTAGATCAAGAAATCTATGCAATGTGACACATTATTTCAAAACAATTCAAATTTTATGGTATGGAGTGTGATAGTTCAATTTCTAGAGACGGATAAACCCGGGTTCATCTATTAGGTGTGACCTGGGTAAATTACTCAGCCACTATGAGCCTCAATTTCCTCAGTGCAGAATCAGGATAATACCAGCACCTTTATGGAGTGTTTTTAATGATTAAACCTATAGTGTTTGGAAGGCACTTAGTGGAGTGAAATCTAGGTTTTTGTCATCTAATTAACTGTATGATCATGGATAAATCATTCATTCATGCAAGAAATCATCGACTCCTGCATTTATGTATGTATGTATGTATGTATGTATATATGTTAATCCTCACCCCAGGACTTTTTTTTCATTGATTTTTAGAGAAAGTGAAGGGGGTGGGGAGAGATAAGCACGATACATTGACGTGAGAGAGATACATCGATTGGTTGCTGCCCATACACTAGCTGGCCTGGAGCGGGGGTGGGGGGGTGGGGGGTGGGAGGGTGTGGGAGGGAGGGGGAAATCAAACCTGCAATCTAGGTATATGTCATCCCCCCACCCAGTGACTCTTAAGTGTGCAGGTTGATGCTCTAACCACCGATCCACACCAGCCAGGGCCATCTACTCGTGCATTTATTCAATGTAATTTTGGAGGGTCTGTTTCTTACATGTAAAATGTAGACAATAATGGTAGTTACTTGGTAGAATGCCAGAGGATTAAGAGAGATATTGCAAATAAAGCACTTGCCACTGACATCATCCTATATAATAAAACCCTAATATGCAAATCAACCAAAGAGCAGAACAACCACTGATGTGCATTGACCACCAGGGGACAGATGTTCAATGCAGGAGCTGCCTCCTGGTGGTCAGTATGCTTCCGCTAGGAGAGCACTGCTCAGCCAGAAGCCAGGCTCATGGCTGGTGAGTGCAGTGACAGTGGAGGGGAGCGGGCCTAACCTGACAGGCAGACATCTCCCCAGGGGTCCTGGACTGTGCGAGAGGGTGAGGCTGGGCTAAGGACCCCCAACTTAGTGCACAAATGTCATGCACTGGACCTCTAGTAACCACAAAATAAAGAATAGCTATTATTGCCAGGCTGGTGTTGCTCAGTGGTTGAATGTTGACCTATGAACTAGGAGGTCATGGTTGGATTTCTGGTCAGGGCACATGCCTGGGTTGCAGGCTTGATCTTCAGTAGGGAGTGTGCAGGAGGCAGCCAATTGATGATTCTCTCTCTTCCTCTCCCTTCCTTTTTCTAAAATCAATAAAACTATATTTAGAAAAAGAATAGCTATTGTTATTTTTGTGTAATTGATGTTATTTTCATTATTGTTGCTTTGGGCTGAATCATGTCCTCTATCCTGCACCCCCATTCATATGTTGAAGCTCTGCCTTCCAAGATGACTGTATTGGAGATGAGACCTTTAGGAGGTAATTAAGGTTAAATGAGGATATAGGGCGGGGCTGTAATCTGATAGGGATAGCACCCTGTAAGAATAGGGAGAGACGCAGTCCTCCATTGGTGATGAGTTTGGATGGAGTAATCTCTGTCCTCACTTGGTTTGTGAGGACCAGCAAACATTTGGAGAGACGCACTGACCAGGGTAGAGATATTGCCCATCAATGTGAAAAAGGAGCAATGCTCAGGTTAGCCAGTCCTCTGAGCATATGAACTAAGCAGTCATGACTTCTAGGGTTATTAGTTCTGTAGCAATGTTTTATTAGTCTGGCTTCATATAATAACGGCTGGGAGAATTTTAAAATTATAGATTTCTGGATTATGCCTCCAGGAATTTTGTCTCAGTAGTTCAATGACAGAGCCCTGTAATCAGTATTCTTAACAAAATACCTCAAATGCTCTGCCAAGTTTGGAATATATTGGCTTTAAAACGTTTCTGAGTGACCTAAAATGATGTCATAAAATGTGCTCAGATATATCAGACTTTTACCTGGAGAACTTCAGGCCCTAGGAGATTCTGGTTATTTAAATGTAGCATTATGGGTTTCCTAGGAACTTTCTCTCTATGCTTTTAAGAAGCTATGCAGTGTGATTGTTTTGCCATGTCCTTTGGATTTAGACTTTATAGACTGAAATCCCAACAACACTACTTACTAGCTATGCGATTTGGAGCAGAGCATTTGACTCATTTTATTCATCTGTAAATGGGATAATTATAATGCCCCGAATCCTTGAGCAAATCTTACCAAAACCAACATAAAATGAAATGAAAAGTTTGGATAGTCCTATAAGTATTAAATAAATTGAACCCATATTAAAAACTTTCCCACAAAGAAAACTCCAGCTCAGATGAATTCCCTGGTTTATCTGAGAAAATAATGAGAAATAATGTCAATCTTAAACTCACTCATGTAAAACTAAATGGAGAGAAGACTTTCTATTGCTTTATGAAGCTGGCATAGAAATATTAAATTCTGACAAAAATACCAAAAAAAAAAGAGAGAGATGTTATTGGACATTCTCAGCCATTCTGCAAAAGTCTAACACAGCAGGCCTGAGGTTGCTACTCTTAGAAAGGCCTGCTTGCAAGGCTGTTCGTTGGCAGGCATCTGAAAACTTGAATTTCAGGAGCCTTTCTACCCTCTCCTAACTGAGAATGGGCCTAGCTGTCTGTGCCAGCAACACAGTCCATGCTGAACACCTGCTTTCCTCCTAGAAATATGGAATTTTCATGCCAGGCAGAGTGCCCATATGACCAGCCCGTACCAAAAGCCCTGGGCACTGCGTCTCTAATGAGCTTCCCGGGTAGACGCCACTTCACGTGTTGGCACAGTCCTTTGCTGGGGGAATCAGCAGGCCTTGTCTGTCTCCACTGCAGGAGGACTCTTGGGAACTCGCTCCTGGTTTCCTCCACACTTGACTCCTCCTGCCTTTTCCCTTTGCTGAGTTTGCTTTGCATCTTTTTGCCGTAATAATTCAGTATTGACTATATGCTGCATCCTATGAGTTCCTCTAGTGAGTCATAAGACCTGAGGTGCTCTTGGGAGCTCCTGTACTGTAAGTATTAATCAATCCAATATCATGAAAAAGTAATAAAAAGTAAAAATTATTTGCTCATGACATGGTCATGTGTATGCAATTAAAAAATAAGTTTAGCAAGAAGTACATCATCAAAAATTTTCAATTCAGCATGGCTCAGTTGGAGTGTACCCTCATACACAAGAAGGTGGTAGGTTTGATTTCCAGTCTGCAAAGGAGGAGAGCTGGGGGTGATCAACCCTGCAGAGGAGGGCAGTTTAGAGGTGACCTGGCCGGCAGAGGAGGGAAGTTGGGGGCAAACAGGCTGGCAGGGGAGTAGTTAGACATCAATAAAGCTGGCATGGGAGTGGTTGGGTGTGATCAGGCTGGCAGGCAGAAGTGGTTAGGGGAAATCAGGAAGGCAGGCAGGTGAGCAGTTGAGAGCCAACAGTCCTGGATTGTAAGAAGGGTCCCAGATTGGAGAGGGTGCAGGCTGGGTTGAGGGACACCCCCTTCCCTGTGCACAAATTTTGTGCACTGCGCCTCTAGTGTTATATAATTTTGATGTACTTTACAGTAGCCACTAAACAATATGCTTGTGGAGCCCTTGAACTGTTTCTAGTGTGAATGAGAAACTGAATTTTTTTATTTAAAAAAATTTTTAGTTCTTAAATTTAAATTTAAATAGCCTCATGTTGCTACTGGCTACACTAATGCACAGTGCAGTTCTTATACTCATTACAGGAGACAATCTTTAGAACCTTAAGGAAAGAATTCTTAATTAGGGCAGCAGAATTAGCAAATAAAAAGGAAAATATAATAAATTGCATTACATTAAAGTTAAAACTTTTTATTCATCAAAAGATACCTTTAACAAGATGAAAAGTTAAGGCTCAGGTTGGAGAAGGTATTTTAAGTACAAAGAACTGATAGTCTTGTTCAGAATATATAAAGAACTCATGAAAAAGAGGATCAAAAAAAGGATATAATATCAGAAAAGTTTGCAAAAGACTTGTACAGGCATGTTAAAAGGAGGCCACATAAGTAACCAATGAACATATGGAAAGGTGCTCAACTTTATTAGTAATCAGAAAAATGCAAATTAAAACCATGAGAATACTGTTCTCGTATCAGAATATTAGAATTCATAACACTTAAAAAAATACCCAAGGATGACGATGATGCGGAGCAGGAATTTGCACACTGATGGTAGGCATGTAAGTTAGTTCCACTGCTTTGAAAAATAATTTGATATTGTCTTCTACTGTTGGAGATATGTATATCCTATAACTCAGTAAGTATTTTCCCAACAGAAACACAAGCATGTGTGCTATAAACAACATGTCTAACAATATTTATAGCAGTATTATTAGTTATAACCCAAACTAAGGAGAAATCCAAATAACCATCGCAAGTAGAATGAATGCACACATTATGGTAGATTCATAGAGTGAAATTTCTTCATAATAATGAAAATGACTGAATTACATCCACACACATAAGCATGAATTAATCTTATAAAGCTGAGCAAAGAAGGCAGACTAGAGAGAATGTATAATGTCTTATTCCACTTATACAAAATTAAAAGACAGGCAAAACCACTGTGGGCTTACAAGTTGGGATAGTGGTTGTTTTGTTAGAGAAGTGAAGAGCTGTGATTGAAAGGGGGCACAAGGGAGCCCTCAGGGGTGCTGGCCTTTTAGCTCTTGACCTGGTTGTTGGTGACCAGGGTATGTTTGCTCTGTGATAATACACCGAGCGATGCACTTACCTGAATGTGTTTTACCTCCATAAAAATGCAAATTAGTGAAAAGAACAAATTGGACGATGAAAAGTAGCCTGCAATATAGACTACACGTAGAGATGAAGACAATTCATGTCCAATGTGTGAGGAACACACATTCTTTTCAGCAGTGAGCAGCAATATCATATCCTTGCATTCGTATCACTGTCCACGTTCATGTCAGGTCCAGGTTTTGGCTGATAGTGCAGGACCCACAAGTGGGTTAGCTCAGCTGGGCAGGAGAGGAGAGGGCTGCTTTCACTCGGCAAACACCGTGAGGCAGGCTGGCAGGTGGGAGCTGGTATCTGGGAGGCCTGGCAGTGGTCGGCAGGCAGATGTCCTGGCTGGCGGGTTAGGCTTCTCAAGCTGGCAGCAGGCAGGCAAGTGCGTGTCCAAGTGGTCAGGTGGCTGGGGCAGGGAGCACGGGTAGCAGGTAGTACTGACCATGCCAGGCAATAGGCTCAGGAACTGGCGTCCGTATCAGGAGAGGAAGGGGAGGAAAAAGAATCCAAATCCCGCAGAAGTAGGAGACAAGGCAGGAAATCAGGTTGCAACTCAGTTGATGAAAATGGGGTACAATGTGGAGTTTTGGTCATAGAATCTCAGAACCTGGAGATATTGTGAGTCTACCGGCGTGAGTCTAATATTTGTCCTTTGCAGGTTGGTGGCTAGGAGAGGGCACCAGCTTGGGAAACAGCTTCTAGTCCCCAGGGAAAAAGAAGGGAACACGAATGTTAGCACCGGAAGAGAGCTCCGCCTTCACCCAATCAAACTCCTTCGTTTTACAGGGAAGGAGACTAAGATGACTAAGCACCTGTTCATTGCTTTTCACAAGTGAATCCATTTGATCCTGGTAGCCCTCCTGTGAATTAAATAGTATTATCTTTATGTTACAATTGGGTCAGGGGAGTTAAGTCAGACAGCACTGACATGCTATTTCCACTTCATCATATAGCACGCTATGGCTGAGCTGGGCTCTAAAATTCCGCTCTTTTGACTTCTAGGTTTATTCTATTTCCAATACGACAGAAATGACTGATTTTATTTACATGGATTGACGGTAAAATTTCAATACTTCTCCTATCTCACTTGAGCTGAAACAGGGGTTGACTGACAAATGACACGGGAAGCATTGGTTTCCTGTATTGGAGGGGCATTGAAAATCTGATGTGCACCTGAAATGGCCTCGAATACAGAGGGATGCTTAAATGGATGGAATTGTATTTTCAGTTTCCAGTTGAATTTTCCTATGCACAGCCTTAGTTCAGGAAAACCAGAGTATGCAAAGTAAAAAAAAAGAAGAAAAAGAAAAGAAAGAATAAAAAAGACCAAATAGGAAACTTCTAGTCAACTGTTCTGAAGCTCTTTGTGGATGAGAGGTGAGCTGATGGACTGGGGAGAGGCTAATGACACCCTCAGAGCCTACTATCACAGACCTGTTAGCCCTGAGGCTGGAGTGGGGAAGACAATGGAAGCACTCTGCCGGGAGAGAGGAGGAGGCATTGCCAAAGCCACCCGAGAAGCGACATAATTAGAGAGTCCCCTGAAATCCAGCCAGAATCCTAGCATGGACAAGTCACCTTAGCACTTTTATTCATCCTGTCTGAATTGCAGATAAAAGCTTTTTATCTACCTACCTTACGAAGACATAGAATACATGTAATTTTTGTTGTAAGATTCTTTCAACTATTTCACAAAGAATCCTATCGCAAGACAATGTATTGTTATTATCGGTTCTTTCTGCTCCGTGTCTAGGGGGATTCTGAAAGATGCTACAAATGGATTGGGTGAGTCAGGGACAATACAGTCCCCATCCTCCAGGAGGTTGAAATCTGTAGATGGAAAACCATTTTCTCCCCAGCACCTACGTGCAGAAATGAAAAGGAATGCATAGCAATATGCATGCAATATCTAGAGATGTTATTGCATTGTTAAGTTGTTTTAAGCAGTCTTGCATTAGCATATGAGGTTTCTTATTCTCTGTCTTGCTATATGTTTTGTCCCCTTTCTCCTTTCCCTTCCTCCCTCTCTCCCTTCTCCTTTCCTCCTTCCTTTCCTTCTCCCGCCCTTCCTCTCTTCTGTCCTTCTCTTTTATTTTCTCCCCTTTAGGCATTATTGACTAAGATGAGAAGTGAAACTCATGGATGTTTTCCTTTTCTATGTGATGCAAACTATCCAAATATTCTTAAACATCTGCAATTGGGAAGAGTCTGGATGGCGTGTTACTGAAAAACAGGTGGGCATTCTATCCCAGTTCAGTTTTGAAATGGGTGTCATAAACAAACAAAATACCCAGGGTTAGGGAACACATGGTTCTCTCAGCCTAGATTTCATTTTCTCATGTAGTGAAAGATACTCATAGAAACATGTCCGTGACATGCAAAAGAGACCGTGCACGTGCACGCTTGATGATAAAGGATTATTGTTGCACAGACTAGGGTCTGAACATAAACTGTAGTTATTACTCATCACGTGGAAACATGGGTCCAGTGTAGACATATTTCAAATTTTCAAGGAAATTCAGAAATTCCCATTGTTAATGGCAATATCCCCCTTTTCAAATACTGGTATGAATTAAAAAAAATTTTTGAAACACTCTTTGGGACAAACAAAACATGTTTGTGGGTCAACTATTCACAGGTCCTAGTATATAGTCTTTGAAGTGAGATCTTGAAGAGAAATGTGGATTTTAATATGCATGCAATGGGACGTCATTGAATGATTTCAGTGGCAGTAACATAATCTAATTTACATTTCCCCAAACCCTTGTGTGACCGGAGATTGGCCTCTGGGTGTGCCAGAGTGGAAGGAGTTTGTGGCTGTGGCCCCAGGGAAAGATGCTGGGCCGTGGTATGCGAAAGTGTCAATGGAAGAGGAATTTGAAGAGGGAAGAATCCTGGATGTCACGAAGATATGGGGCTGAAGCAATTGGGAGGATGGTGGTGCCATCTACTGAGAAGGTGACAAGGGGAAAGGACTAAGTTCAAGGTAGAACTAGAACAATTTTGAACAAGTTCTTTTTCTAATTTCTTACATTGAATGCTTAGTTAACTTATTATTTCTTTAAAAATTGATAGCATTTCGTAGAAACTGGTTTGGCTCAGTGGATAGAGCATTGGTCTGTGGACTGAAGGGTCCCAGGTTTGATTCCGGTCAAGGGCATGTACCTTGGTTGTGGGCACATCCCCAGTAGGGGGTGTGCAAGAGGCAGCTGATCGATGATTCTCTCTCATTGATGTTTCTAACTTTTCTATCCCTCTTCTTCCTCTCTGTAAAAAATCAATAAAATATATTTTAAAAAATTGATAGCATTTCTGTTGAACCCTATCAAGATTGTCTATTTTGTTTTTGGTAGTTTACCTTCAGCAGTCTATCATATTTTTAAGTTTTCTTTCTGATCCAAATTTGTTTAAGAGTATGTTTTAAAATATCTGAATCTTTCTGGCTTGATTATTGGCTTCTTTTAATGCATTGTGGTTAGAAAATGAAGCCTGTCCACATTCTGCTTTTCCCAATTAATTGAAATTTTCTTTGCATCTAGTATAAAGTTGGTTCTTTTGGAAAAGGAATCTATTTTATCTCAATTTCATTTTACTAAGGTTTTAACATCTCAGAAGGCCAATCAGAGTTTCTTATCCAGACCACTTCAAAAAGAATTCTCCTTCTTAAACTAATGGTTGATTTGCTCTGTCAGTGAAAAGAGCTCATACAACATTAATCTCACGAGAAGGGAATGCCATCTCATTTTTTACATGTACGTGTTCAAGTGAACACAGTGAACATTTGCTACAGAAGGATCTACTTTAGATCTGACTGTGACAAAAGGCGAGCTCATTCTGGACCTTGTCCAAGGAAGCTTGACCTCTCCCAAGGGTTTGAAGCTACTGAAGACCAGCGAGTTACAGAGTGTCTCTGGGACTTTCTCCTAACATAGCCCTGATCCAGCCTTGCTCGGCCTGCTAGTTCCGGGGGCCTGCTGCTCTTTCCACCACAGATGCTTCTTAAGTGTGCACTTACTTTGATTCCCTCGTATGCTCTCAGCTCCTCTTTTCCAAACCCTCACTTCTGTGAGTTCTTTGATAGCATCTAAGAAGTACTGCCTCTCATGCACATACCATACATTTCTTAGGACTTCCCTTTCTACTGAAATACTGTGCAGCTGCTCTGTGAGAGGGATAGTCTTGTTCCTGCCACCTTTACAGGCTATTTTAGTTTCATTTCTCTTTAAATTTTTTCTTTTCTTTTTGTTGATTTCAGAGAGGAAGGGAGCAGTAGGGGAAAAAAAAAATCGATGATGAGAGAGAATCACGCCTCTTGCAGGGCATCCTGCAACCAGGGCATGTGTCCTGACCAGAAATCAAACCATGACCTCCTGGTTCATAGGTCAATGCTCAACCACTGAGCAACCCTGGCCAGGCTCTCTTCTTTTTTAATAAGTAGTCAAGCAGAGAAAAACCTTGCTAAACTCCTATTTCTCATTGTAGTCAAAAGTTCACTCATTTATTTTTCAGTTTTTCTTTCTCTGTAGGTCCTTACCTGAAACTACTTGGGTAAGTATAAAGTGTGTATTTCACAAGCATAGGGTAGTATTTTTATACTAATAGTTATTACTAGAGGCCTGGTGCACAACATTCATGCACTTATGGGGGGCAGGGTGTCCCTCAGCTTGGCCTGTGCCCTCTCACAGTTCGGGAGCCCTTGGGGGATGTCTGACTGATGTTTTATTGGGGAGAGGGCCTAAGCCGGCAGTGGGTCATCCTCTGTGTTGCCTCGGAGGTGGGAGAGGCTCCCGCCACTGCCGCTGCACTTGCCAGCTGTGAGCCTGGCTCAAGGCTCTCTGGCTGAGCTATGCTCCCCCTGTGGGAGTGCATTGATCACCAGGGGGAAGCTCCTGCATTGAGCGTCTGCCCCCTGGTGGTCAGTGCACCTCATAGCAACTGGTCATTCTGCTGTTCGGTCAATCTGCATATTACACTTTTATTATATAGGATATGTATACTTATTATACTTATTATAATGAGATAGCCAATAGTAAACCTGCTTGTCTATTCTACACTATTTTGGACTTCTGTGTACACATTTGTATATTGCCTTATGAATAGTTGAGCTCAACATTCAGTAGAAGGAAAATATTGAAAAGAAGTGCATTACAACCAAAAGCTCTTATAGGAAGAGGGCCTTTCTTAGTTTCTGAGACGTCACCAAATGAAGGTTGTGCTAAAGGTGAAGCAAGATAAAAATAATTAAATTTATGTTCTTTCCCAAATGGTAGGAAGTATTTCTAGTGCACATAGAAAATAAACCAGTCTACCAGTTACTAAGTAGGCTTGAATATGTTATTATAGGAAGAAAATGATATGGGACTTAAGTGCCAGCTCAGAAAGAGAGAGGCCTAGGCTAGCTTTCTCACCTCCTCTGGTCCCCATTTAGCTGCAGCTTGCTTCTAAAAGAAGCAATCAGCAGTGGTTTATGATGTTCAGACATTTCTCTGATGCACACTCCCTGAAAATCATTGATGTTTCTGCTTTAACTAGATTTAGCTGCTTTGAGTTGAAAGCGCTGCGCTGCCTGAAATCCCATTTTACTAAACCCACCAGTGGGTCGACCCACCGGGTTCTTCAGGAAAATTCCGCTGCACAGTGAGGGGAAGCTGTTAATTACGGCTACCGTCAGCTCTACCTTAAAGGTGCAGGAATCCTGCCTGTTCCTGCTATCTTTGCATCCAGCTCACGTGGTGTCATTCAGGTGGTACCATGTAGTTTAGTCTCTTTTGATGTTTCCTGGGCTCTTACGACTTTTGTGTCCCTGCAAAATGCTTAGCGAGCAAGGCTGCGGATCTTTCAGACATATCCCTCCTTTTCCCTTCCTCCCATTCCAGGCGTTTCCCAGCCGCCATCCGCGCCCCCTTCCTTTTTAGCAGAACAGCTACTTAAGAAATAAATCTAAACAGCCCCACACTTGATTATGTATAGAAATGGCCCCGTTTGCACAGAATATGTTACCTTGGGAACTGAGACAAATTGTAGGCTTATGGATTCTAAAGATTTTTTTTTAACCTTAATGAAAATTTAATTTGTTATGAATGGCTCATCATAACATATGCCAAGAAGAGCGTGCCAGAAATAACAATCTGAAGGAGCACACGGGATCTAATGCCTCCATACTTTCCCGAGAGCGAGAGAGATCACTGGAACAACACATGTCAGATGCTATTACTGTCATATTGTTGAGGCCATCTGTTAAAAACCAAGATCGAGACCTGCTGCATTCATTGGATTTGCAGTCCTGGAAAGGACAATGTCAAATGAAATTAAGTCGATTCGGTTAAGAAGAATGTACCTGAGGGATTAAACTCTTTTTCCCCTCTGGAAAGATAAGCTCATTTTATTTGTGTGGATGTCCTTAAAAACATAGCAGCCTTTTTTATTTTTTTTTTTTAAAAAAGCACTAAAATTCATACCATGCCCTATTCAGTTTTTAAAACACAAAATTGCAGTAATCATTTGTATAGTTAGATATTTGAATGTATGCTTGTAAAGATGCAGAATATGGATACATATCCAATAAAGTTGGCACTTAGAATACTTAGGGGCTTCCAGAATAAATCAAGGATGACTGCAAAAGAATATCTGATAGTTTATAAATGAAAAACATATGCTGTTTCCTTTGATATTCTGATGAGGCCTAAAAAGCGGAATTTAAGAGTGGATTTTAATGAGATGCCTGCTCACTTTTCAGCCATTCTTGCTTTTATATTCAAACATCAAGCTGGTTTTATTAAACAATAACTATGTGGGACCCCTTTTTCAGGCAGTATTTCAAGTGTCCCTGCTAACATTCCATTTGTCTGTATTCTATGCTTCCCTTCTCCCCTAATCCACCCTCCCTCACAGAGATAACAAAAGAGTAAAAATTTTCTTTCTCATTCTGTTTCTTAACTGTGACCAAGCTCTGTGGCTGGAGCTTTTTAGTAAAAGCATATTTGCCTAATGCATCCACTCTTAACTAGTGGCTAAATGCATTAGGCAACTCATAGGCAACCCTTTGATCTTAGTTTCCTCATCTTTTAAGCTCTTGGAGTGAATTTAATGATCACTAATGCCCTTTCTATCTCTAGAAGTCCAATATCCTAGGGCAATGTTTCCCAAACTTCTCTCATGATGAGAATCACCTGGTGGAGTTGTTAAAATACAGATTCTTGAATCCCAACTAAGAAGTGCTAAACTAGAATTTTTTGGAATGTATAGGTAAAATTGTATACTTAACTAGAATTTTTGGGAATAATAGGTAAAATTGTATACTTAACTAGTGTTCTAAGCTTAAGTATACAATTTTACCTATATGTTCCCCAAAATTCTAGTTTAGCACTTCTTAGTTGGGATTCAGGAATCTATAGTTTAACAACTCCACCAGGTGATCCTCATCCTGAGAGAAGTTTGGGAAACACTGTCCTAGGGGAAAGGAAGTCTTGTGTATAGCTATAACATGCCATATATTATATTCTATTTTAATTTTATATCAGCAGATGATACAGCGTTAATGATATATAGCAACATTGCCAAGAAAATCTAGGATGTAGAACAATGTTTGAAATAAATTTTACCCACTGTAGATGAGGATATTATCTGAATAACTCTCTAATCTTTCCTTGTTTTTTTAATATCTTATTCCATGTTTACCACAAATTCACATCTATCTATCTATCTATCTATCTATCTATCTATCTATCTAATCTTTGAATGAAGTTTCTTTTGAGATCACTAAGTGGCTTAAATGCATGAGGCTTGTTCCTCTCTTATTTTCCCTGTGGGAAGCTCAAGGCTGTTCCATGTTATAAAATGTTCTCATGTTCTAAGCCCAGGGAGTTGTTTCCAGTCTTCCCTTGTATGTAAAATAAGTCGGAGGGGAAAGGAAGTGGGCTGGGGACCGAGATTAAATGGACGTGAACCCAGATGGTGAGAACGGGCCTGTCAGTGCTAAAGCAGTAGGGGTAGCCTTGCCTAGAGCATATTTCCAGTTCCCTCTCACCCGATGGTTGTCCAGCAGGGCAGGCCCAATCTGACTCACCTACTTATAAACTGAGGCCTAACGTCTCTAATTTCACTCTCATGATCCTGTCCACTCTTGAAATGGATTCAGTGTCTGTCTCAGGTTCTGAGTCATCTCTGGTAGCATTTCATTCCTTTGGTGGGCTTTGGGAATGTTGTGGAGATGTGAAATTTAGCTAGCAAGGGTGGAAGTATAGACAGGTGTTACCCCTGTGGGCAGAGCAGAAGTACAAGGAGAGCAGCAGAAATGTCGCCAACTCCAGCAGTTTATATGTAACTCAAAATTGCGTGGCACCTCAGACCTGCAGTGCAGCTGCGGGGGCGGGACCCCAGACCCCCTGTGCAGTGAGATCTATCAATGCAACTGCTGTAACCGTCGTTACAATGTTATGGCCACAGGTCTTTTGTAATATGGATAGCAAACATGACAATTTGATGGGTTGCTCACCTTCTTGGTTCTACATATGACCCAGGAAACCAGTTGCCACTCTTCCATACTGTTATGCAAATGGGTATTGGGGATCAGGATGCTTTATGCTTCTGGGTTTTATAATCCTAAGAGGAACCTGCTTATGTGTGTGTGTGTGTGTGTGTGTGTGTGTGTGTGTTTTAAATATATTTTATTGATTTTTTACAGAGAGGAAGAGAGAGGGATAGAACGTCAGAAATATCAATGAGAGAGAATCATCGATCAACTGCCTCTTGCACACACCCCCACTGGGGATGTACCCGCAACCAAGGTACATGTCCTTGGCCTGAATCGAACCCAGGACCTTTCAGTTCGCAGGCCAACGCTCTATCCATTGAGCCAAACCAGTTTCGGCTGCTTATGTGTTTTATTGAAATTTTCTCTAAACCCATTTTATTAGAGTGACATTGTAAGATACTGGTTCATTATGACTTCATAGATTATGAGAGGGTCCCTAACCTGTTGGGAAGGTTTTAACTGTGTTTTACATATATTTGATTAGATGGAACAAAAGAGCATTGTCTACTATAAACAAAGCTCTGGAGAATTCATTCACACATGAATTCTTTGCTCTTCAGGATTTTACAGTTTGGCTTAAAAATGTTACTACTATACTTACTGATCCTAAGATACACTAACATCTCTAAATTTGGGGTTCTTCTTGTAGTGGATGGTATGATATAATTTAACTGGCTGCATTTAAAACTTCTTGATGATAAGAAAAATTTACATGTCTTACGGCTAAAGTATTTAGGTTCAATGGGATGGCAGCATACAAAGTCTGGGCAAGTCTACCTGCCATTGTACTTGCTAAGCACGTGCTGTGAGTGATTGGTTAGGAAATAGGAATCTGTTGTTCTGTCGGTTGATTTCAGTTTCCACCTGCCTTTCATTCATTGTGTGAACATTGCACCAGCTGAAAGTGATTCTAGGGTTGCTTTATTTTACTTTTCCTTTCTTCCCCATCTGCCAGCCTTAGGGTCATATGTTGATGACTCCTACATTTTTATGTCTAATACAGACCTTTTCCCCAAACTTCAAACCCATATATTTACCTGCTTATTAGACATATCCCTTTGGATGGCCAATGTGCATCTTTAACTCAACATGTTCAAAATGGAAATCCTCAACTATCCCTCAGACCTGCTCTACCCACAGCCTTCTCCACTCACTGATGGCAACTCTATCCAGGTGCCAAGGCCCAGACCTTTGCAGTCAGCCTTGGTCTCTCCCTTTGACGCCACATTTACATGTCTCTGCCTACAGAAATAGCCTGAAGCCAGCCACTTCTCACAACTTCGCTGCCGCCATTCCGACCTGCGTTCGCCTCCTGCCCTCTTTCTGGCACTGCCCTCTGCTGTCTTTTCTTGAGCTTGCTAGAGAGATCTTTAAAAAGGTAAGTCAGGCCATATCACTCCTCCAGCACGGTCCGGCGGATTCCATTTCTCTCGGAAAATGAATGTCCTTACAAAGGCCTGCGAAGCTGGATGTGACCTCTACTCCTTTAACTCTCCGGCCTCATCACCCACCACTCTCCTCCTTCCCACCCTGCCACGGTCTGTTCCTTGGACAGGTCGTTTACACTCTCACTCCTAGCCTTTGTTGCTGACAGTTTTCTCTTCCCAAAATGCTCTTCCTTCGGATGTTTTCTTGGCTAACTTCCTTGCCTTCAAATCTTTGCCCAAATATTGCCTTCCCAGTGAAACCTGTACCGCCTATCCCACTGAGCAGTGTGCTCTGTACCCGCTCCCCTATGGCGCTCCCAGCCTCCTAACCCCACTTTACTTTTTATTGTCACCTCCTTACATACTATACAATTTACTTGTTATGTTTATTTTTCTATTGCTCATTTCCCTGTGCAATAAAAAAAATCTATATGAGCAGTGTCTTTATCTGCTTTTATTATTAATGTATATTAAGAACCTAGTATGGAATTTAGCAATAAATATTTACTGAATGAATAGAACAAGGAATAAATGAATGGATGACTATAAAGCTCTTTCTATATGCTGGGAATTATACTAACTACTCCATGAATGCTACCTGTTATGGTTGTTATGTTTTAGTTGGGGGAGATGAGTGAAGAATAGGTTCTAGAAAGGTTTGAAAAAAGAAAGGAGGATGGAGAGGAAGACTATTAGGTTGACGTAGGCTAGAAAGTGGATTATGACTTTAAAATAAACCCTAGCAGTGTGGCTGGTGTGGTTCAGTGGTTGAGCATGGGCCCATGCACCAGGAGGTCACTGGTGTGATTCCAGTTAGGGCACATGCCTGGGCTACAGGCTTGATACCAGTAGGGGGCATGCAGGAGGCAGCCGATTGATGTTTCTGTCTCAATGATGTTTCTATCTCTCTCCCTCTCCCTTCTTCTCTCTGAAATCAATAAAAACATTAAAAAAAAAAAGCCCTAGTAGACTATGGGTTTCTCTCTAAGAGTTCTCTGAAAGAAGGCACCTTCGGGAGAGCATAGTTAGGAAATAATTTACCCAGGGATAATTATTACTAGCAGGAATGAGTCTTTTCCTACTCTGACTCACCCAATGGAGACTACTTTTAAGTAATTACCTTGGTTAAGTTTTATTAATCTTTTGGCACTGAGCGCAGTGGTGCACTTTATTGGAGGACACTGTTCGTCACTGAGGGTTTAAAACTCTTGGGGGAGCATTTGAACGAGGATAGAATTTGATAGCAGGATTGACTTAGGAGTATTAGTCACATTTTCCTTACTTTTCCTTTTTATATCTTTAATGTTTGTGCAATTAGTGAGTTTAAGAGAAAATTGCAAAATTTAGTTCAGAGATTCTGAGATTTTTTTCGATTACTTTGAGTGAGTTTTTATTCCTTTTGAATTTGGATCCTTTCTTCTTCTACTGCCCATTGATTTAAATATTGAAATGGATTAATTGCTATGTTGAACCTGGGAGTTTTATGGTTGACTAAAGGATAGTTAGATATTTTTTCCCTTAAATTAACCTTTTGTACAACTGACATAATTCATGTTCATCGCAATGTAGACAAGGCACAAGTAAGAAAAATTATCCTTTTCACCAGAGATAAACATTGTTAACCTACTGGTATATTGTGTATGTTCTACCTTGAGTCATTTCAGAAGTTGGGTATATTTCCCTTGGAACTTGTTCATTAGGCATCAAAACCACCTTACAGTTTATGAGGCAGTGATTTCTCACCCTATTTTGCATTATGGACTCCTCTGAGAACCGAATAAAAAGTTTAGATTCCCTTTCCCCTACTTTCCATATTATCCTGCACACAATTTTGTGTTTATTGTTAGGGGCTTTATGCACAACCTAAATACTATAATAATCTATGATACGAGGCAAAAACTCAAAAAGAGTTAGAAACATCAATGAGCGAGAAACATCCATCAGCTGCCTCTTGCACACCCCCTATTGGGGATATGCCCACAACCAAGGTACATGCCCTTGACTGGAATTGAACTTGGGACCTTTCAGTCCGCAGGCCGACACTTTATCCACTAAGCCAAACCGGTTTCAGCAACATTTATTTTTAAACTGGTGGCCCAGCGCATGGATTTGTGCACATTGAAAGGAAATTAATCAGAACAAATATTTTAATATTGCTTTTCACCCTTCCTCTATAATAGAAGTATCAACCAAATTCATGATTGACAATGACAGATTGAAACACAGGTGTGTGATTGGTACCAGGGAAAGCTTTATATGTATTGTGCATGTGTGAGTCAACTTAGTCTTTTATCCTATCTAATGAAAGAGTAATATGCAAATTGAGTGTACCTCTGCTATACCCACAAGCCACACTCACCAGTCAATCAGGAGTGAGTATGCAAATCAACCCAACCAAGATGGCTGTGGCCACAGAGAGCAGGAGACTTGAGTTGACTCCGGCAATGGAGGAAGCCAAGCTTTCTACCTGCCCTGGCCTGTCTTGGCCTCTGCTCAAGGCTACAAAGTTTCAATTATAGAAGATAAATAAATCTTAGATACCAGGGCCTCTGCTTTGGTCGCTGGGGTGTATGGCTGGCCTGCAAACCACCACAGGCACCTTACCCAGGCTGCCCCATGCCCCAAGGGAACCCCTACCCTTATCCAGGATACCGTTCAGGGCAAATCAACCAGCCCCCATCCATGCATCAGGACTCTATCCCATCTAATAAAAGAGTAATGTACAAATTGACCATCACTCCAACACACAAGATGGCTGCCCTATGTGGTCAAAATAGCTGTCCCCATGTGGACACAAGATGGCTGCCACAAGATGGCCAGCAGGGGAGGGAAGTTGCAAGGGACAAGGTCTACAAGGAGGGTAGTTGGGGGTGATCCAGACTGCAGGGGAGGGAGTTAGGGGTGACCAGGCTGGCAGAGGAGGAAAGTTGGGGGTGACATGGTCTGCAGGGAAGGGCAGTTAGGGGGGAACCAGGACTATAGGAGAGAACATTTGGGGGGACCAGGACTGCAGGGAGGGCAGTTAGGGGTAACCAGGCCTTCTGGGGAGGGAAGTTAGGGGCAAACATGCTGGCAGGGGAACAGTTAGGCATCAATCAGTCTGGCAGGGGAGTGGTTAGGGGGTGATCAGGCTGGCAGGAAGAAGTGGTTAGGGTGAGCAGTTGGGAGCCAGCAGTCCTGGATTGTGAGAGGGATGTCTGACTGCCCTTCCATGCAGGACCTGTCACCCCTTGAGGGGTCCTAGATTGCAGAGGGACATCCCTTGAGGGATCCCAGATTGGAGAGGGTGCAGGCTGGGCTGAGGGTCACCTTCCCACCCTGTGAACGAATTTTGTGCACTGGGCCTCTAGTATATATAGAATATCTTGCTTAATTAGTCCTGCTTTCTGATTTATTTTTTTTTTATTTTTATTTTTTTTTAATTTTACTTTATTAAGGTATTTTCTGTGTACATAGTTTACCATTGCCCCCCCCACCTCCCATTTATGCCCTCCCTCCCCAGAGTTCTGTGTTCATTGGTTGTACTTATGTTCATGCATACCAGTCCCTCGGTTGCTCTCCTATCTCCCCCCAGGTCTCCTTCCCCTCCCCGCTGTCATTTGGCAGTCTGCTTGTTTTATGGTGACTATCTCAGGACCATATGAATAGAGTCCACTCCTCCTCTGGTTTTCACCGCCTCTTCCCCTGGGTCCCACTGCTTCCCCTGGTACACACGGCTCGCCCGGGGCACACTGCACTCTGGGACACTCGGCTCACCCGGGGCACTCGGCCCCGTGGGACACTCGGCTCACCCGGGGCACTCGGCCCCCTGGGACACTCGGCTCACCCGGGGCACTCGGCCCCCTGGGACACTCGGCTCACCCGGGGCACTCGGCCCCGTGGGACACTCGGCTCACCTGGGGCACTCGGACCCGTGGGACACTCGGCTCACCCGGGGCACTTGGCCCCCTGGGACACACGGCTTACCCGGGACACCCTTCCCCTTTGGGGGGTACGGCTTACCCGGGGCACATGGCCCCCCGGGGACACTTGGCTCACCCGGGGCACTCGGCCCCCTGGGACTCTCGGCTCACCCGGGGCACTCGCCCCCCTGGGACACTCGGCTCACCCGAGGCACTCGGCCCCGTGGGACACTCGGCTCACCCGGGGCACTCGCCCCCCTGGGACACTCGGCTCACCCGGGGAACTCGGCCCCGTGGGACACTCGGCTCACCCGGGGCACATGGCCCCCCGGGGACACTCGGCTCACCCGGGGCACTCGGCCCCCTGGGACTCTCGGCTCACCCGGGGCACTCGCCCCCCTGGGACACTCGGCTCACCCGGGGCACTCGGCCCCATGGGACACTCGGCTCACCCGGGGCACTCGGCCCCATGGGACACTCGGCTCACCCGGGGCACTCGGCCCCCTGGGACTCTCGGCTCACCCGGGGCACTCGGCCCCCTGGGACACTCGGCTCACCCGGGGCACTCGGCCCCCTGGGACACTCGGCTCACCCGGGGCACTCGGCCCCCTGGGACACTCTGCTCACCCGGGGCACTTGGCCCCCTGGGACACTCTGCTCACCCGGGGCACTCGGCCCCCTGGGATACTCGGCTCACCCGGGGCACTCGGCCCCCTGGGACACACGGCTCATCCGGGATCCCCTTCCCCTTTGGGGGGTACGGTTCACCCGGGGCACATGGCCCCCTGGGACACTCGGCTCACCCGGGGCACTCGGACCCCTGGGACACTCGGCTCACCCGGGGCACTCGGCCCCCTGGGACACTCGGCTCACCCGGGGCACTCGGCCCCCTGGGACACTCTGCTCACCCGGGGCACTCGGCCCCCTGGGACACTCGGCTCACCCGGGGCACTCGGCCCCCTGGGACACACGGCTCACCCGGGATCCCCTTCCCCTTTGGGGGGTACGGTTCACCCGGGGCACATGGCCCCCTGGGACACTCGGCTCACCCGGGGCACTCGGACCCCTGGGACACTCGGCTCACCCGGGGCACTCGGCCCCATGGGACACTCGGCTCACCCGGCGCACTCGGACCCCTGGGACACTCGGCTCACCCGGGGCACACGGCCCCTCTAGGGTGTTGGGGTCGCATATTGGAGGCGCCGCACTAGCTCCTTGCTAGCATGGCGGGAAGGCTGGGACAGCTGCAGTTGGGCTGAGATGGTTGCAGGCGGGGGGACCACCTTCAAAGGTGTCTCCTTCGGTGTGGGAGCGGAGCAGCTACAGACATGGAGGCTAAGTTCTGAGGTCGCCCACTCCCTGAGCCCAAGGCGTGGTGAGCTCTGTTCTTGGTGGATTTCCTTTATTCTCAGCAGCAGTGGTGGGTGGCGGTGCCAGGTGCAATATTGACGGTTGCTCCTGTGGTTCAATTACCACTGTAGTTTTAAAGTTCACATGGCGGTGGTGGTGAGAGCTTCGGCTTGGCCACGTGGCATCGGAGGATGGGCTCGCCTGGGTGGGTAATGGAAGGCACCGTGCCATTTCCTCACCAGCGCGCTCCATCTCCCTCCCAGCATGGTGGGTGTGCTGGGAAGATTGTGGGCGGGCTGTGATGGCTGCATGGGGAGAGTCCGCCCTCAATGGTGTCCTCTTTGTTGCGGATGTGGAGCTGCTGTGGATGCAGAGGCTAATTTCTGAAGCCACACTCTCTATGAGCCCGGTGCGTAGTGAGCTCTGATTTCGGTGGATTCCCATTCTTGGGGGCGGCGGTGGGTGCGGCAGCGATGGTAGCTCCTGTGGCTCAATTTCCCCTGTAGTTTTAAAATCCGCATGGTGGTAGTGTCTGATGCTTTGGCCTGGCCATGTGGCAACGGAGAGAGGATTCTCCGGGTCTGCCGATGGAAGGCGCAGCGCCAGCACAGCGTGCGCGAAGGCCTGGCAGAGCAGGCCGCGGGCGGTGACGGAGAGTCCCCACGATGTCTTAGTCTTTCAGACTTAGTGGAACGCTTCCCCTGAGCCAGGACAAGCAGCACCACCACAAATATTGGCCAGCTCAGTGCTGCCCCTCTACAGGTGACAGTAGGGGCATCCTCACCTTGGTAGGCCTTTTCTCTTGGAGGTCTTAACCACTGCTTTCTGATTTAGCTAAACTTTTTCCAGCCCAGTTAAGCACCCCAACTTCTCTTTGTGGTAATTGTTAGCAACATAGCAGTAAATATCAACGTGAAGCAGATTATTATTGTAGATCAGGCAGGGAGAACAAAAGGTAAAATATTTAATTGTAGCAGTGTTTGACTATACTGAAATGAAGAGAAAATAGTATTCTACCAAGTCTCCTATCTACCTATTCCAGGACTTCTGTGATGATCAAATGAGATGAGGCATGGGAAAACATTTCACAGATATTTGGTTAAAGTGTAAAATGTTTCTAACTGGCTATAAAGCAAGTCATGTTCCAGTGCTGAAGATATTGCAAGGAGGCTAGTTGCTAGGGATAGGAAGCCAGGTGTTGCTACATGATGTCATTACTCGGTACCCACAGTGACCATTCTGGGCTGGGCTGGGCTGGGCTATGGGTTGCATTTTGTGCCATGGGATCTTGGTAGCATTGTGATTTGGTGATTTGGTGGGCTGTCGCTCTGGGGTCATGGCAGGGTCTGTGTCCCATTTGGGGGAAGCTGAGTGTTTTGTCAGCACCAGGTCTGTGATGTTGTTTCTTTGTAAATGGCCAGTGCATGTCACAGCAGTTCCTGTGTTGAGCGTCTGCCCCCTGGTGGTCATTGCACGTCATACCAACCGTTTGGATGGTCAGAAGGACACTTAGCATATTAACCTTTTATATATATATAGATTACTAGTGTGTGTCATATGTATTAGCCAGTTGGTCTGTCAGATAGATGGACGGTTGGTCACTTACTAGCCTTTTATATATATATATATATATATATATATATATATATATATATATGACATATATTAGTTTCAAATGTACAACACAGAATATTTATATTCTTACAAAGTGATCATCGTGATAAGTCTAGTAACCATCTATCACTGTCCAATGTTACTACAATATGATTGACTATATTCCTGATGCCAGACATTATATCCCTGTGACTTATTAATTTTCTAACTGGAAGTTTGTATTATCTTAATCCCCTTCATCTTTTTGCCCATTCTTCTTGCCCCCTTCCCTCTTGAAAAATCAATTTATTCTCTGTATCTTTAAGTCTGTTTTTAATGTTTATTCACTGTTTTTTAAATTAAAATTTTATTGTTGAAAGTATTACATATGTCCCTCTTTTTTCCCCATTGACCTTTCCCAGCCCATCCCCAACCCCCAGCCCAAACCTTCACCCCCCCCCCCATTGTCTGTGTCCATTGGTTATGATTATATACATACAAGTTCTTTGGTTGATCTCTTACTCCTGCACCCCCTGCCCAGCCTCCCCTGAGAGGAAGGGAGAGTGAAAGAGAGACAGAAACATTTATGAGAGAGAAACATTGTCAATCAGCTGCCTCCTGCATGCTCCAAAGTTATCTTCTTTCTAAAGAACATGCTCAAGTATTTCCATAAGACACTATGAGTAATAAACTTTATTTCTTCGATTTAAAACAACAACAAGACAAAGAATGTGTTTCAAATTATAATATCTACTCAAAGGGAGACAGTTGTCATACTGGGAAAATAAAGTTTACTCAGAGGAGTTATCTACTAATTTAAGTAAAATAGAAGGAATAAGAAGTAAGACAAATAAATCATAAAATAACATATAAACAAGTGTTGACTTTTAGCCTGTATTTTTGAAGACCCTATCCCAAAAAGTGATTATGAAATCTTTAATGGGTGTCTATAATATTGAATTACAAACAAAGTATACTAGTATATTAAGTTTTGAAAAATGAATATGAATTGTTTGAGTATTCCTGTGGTTATAAAAAATTATATGCAATCTGTGTTACTGGTTGTAATGTCCTATGTGATCAAGCTTACTTATTGTGGAATTTATACATTTTCAATTAGTCTTTTTTATTTTGTCCTTTGGTGTAGCACTTTCTAAGATGAATATGTTAAAATTCTCACAATTATTGATTCAGTTATTTATCCTTCCAAAATTTTCAGTGACTTAAAAATATACACCTTTCAAGGATACATACATACATATATCCTTACTTCCCACAGCTCATTACTCCAACAAGCATGTCAAACACCTATCCTGTGTGAAGTACTTCACTGAGGAAGTGACAAGCACAAAGGATTTGTTCCTTGCCCTTAGGGGATTTGCAGTCAAGTAAGTCACTGGAACAGCCATGAAATAATTTTGATTCAGAGCATCCTATTCACACTTCCTCCTTTGTACTCTATTGGCACATCTTCTTTGTAATATCTGCTTGCCACTTGTACATGTTGTTTTTGTCCCCTTACAATGTATGTCTCTTAGTATGCACAGTTCCTGTCACTCTCTTATTAAAAAAATGTCTTTATTTGTAGCAAGAACACTTAATATGAGATTTACCCTGTGGACAATTTTTTAAGTTTTCAATCCAGTATTGTTAACTATAGGCACAATATTGTATAGCAGATTATTCGTATTGTGTAATTGAAATGTGCTTGTTGATTAGAAATTTCCCATTACCCCTCCTCCTAGACCCTGATAACCACTATTTTACTCTCTGATTATATGAATTTGATTAATTTAGTTACCTCATGTAAGTAGAATGATTCAATATTTGTTTTTCTATGACAGGATTGTTTTTGCTTAGCATAATGTTTTTAAGGCTCATCCATGCAGGATTTCCTTCTCTTTAAAGGCTGAGCAATATTTCATTGTATATACTACATTTTCATTGTCCATTATTTATTAATTGACATTTAGCTTGTTTCCACATTTTGCCTATTGTGAATAGTGCTGCAATGAACATTGGGGTGATGATAATCAGTTTGCGATCCTGATTTCAGTTCTTTTGGATAAATACCCAGAAGTGAGATAACTGTGCCAAATGGTAGTTCTTGTTTAATATTTTGATAATTCTGCGTACTTTTTTTTTTTTTTTGCATAGCAGCTGCACCATTTTGCATTCCCATCAACAGTGTAACTATTTGATTTTTAAAACATGAATGTGCTGTTACAGGAATTACAGAGGATAAAAGAGCATTGCTGGGTTGCCAAGAATAGTGAAAATGCTATTTGAAGTGAGCTACTCTTTGGTTTTAACTCAAATCCTCTTTCCTCAGGTGTCCTTTCAAACCTTTTGATCATCTTGAAATATCTTTTCTCAAGAACACATCAGCTCCAAGGGAAGGGCTAACTGTTTTCGTCATCCTCCATGTCTTTTGGATCCAATGTGTTTTCCATTGAAAAAAGCAAAACTTTCACCTGATAGAGCTGAGAAAACCTGTTCGTGCGGGCTGGGCTGCCTCTGGCAGCTCAGTCTTACCTTGGCTAGGCTGCTGCCAACACCAACAGGACCCCTGACACTGCTATTCTCAGCAGCACACGTCCCACTTTTTTTTTTAATTTTAATTAATTAATTTATTTTAAAAAATACATTTTATTGATTTTTTACAGAGAGGAAGGGAGAGAGAGGGATAGACAGTTAGAAACATCGATGAGAGAGAAACATCAATCAGCTGCCACCTGCACACCCTCACTGGGGATATGCCCGCAACAAAGCTCCATGCCCTTCACCGGAATCGAACCTGGGACCTCTCAGTCCGCAGGCAGATGCTCTATCCACTGAGCCAAACCGGTTTCGGCCCACTTTTTTTTTTTTTTAATTTAAATAGCAAAAGGGCTGGAGCTAGAAAAGAGAACACAATCCTGTTTGGCGTTTAAATTAAGCATTATAAACATAGACTGAAGAGGTTGTAGAAAGGTGGGAGGTTGGGGTCCTGATGAGAGAGGAGATTAGAACTGTGCCATGATTGGCTGTTAAAAGGTGCCCTGCAGGTCATTAGCTCTAATCTCCTCACCTTAGAGATAAGGAAACTGACATTCAGGTGGGTGAAGTGACTTTGTTAAATTAGCAGCAAATCTGTAACTGCATCCTAGGGCCATGTTCTTCCTGCCATATTTAACTGCACGTCCTGTGTATTTCAGTCAATGATAGTGTGCTGATAGAATATTTTTCTGTAGATCTGGATTTTGTAAGTGGGAAAAAATTATTTGATAACATGGAGACATTAGCTAAGACTTCTTCCTATACCTCGTGTGGTGGCTAATTTGATGTGCTAGCTTGGTGGAGCATGGTGCCAGATATGTAGTCAAACATTATTCTGGATGTTTCTGTGAGGGTGTTTTGGATGAGGTTAACATTTAAACTGGTGGACTTTAAGTGAAGTAGGTTGCCATTCATACTGTGGATGGGCTCATCCAATCAGTTGTAGGCCCATATTGAACAACACTACCCTCTCCTCTCTGGAGCAAGAGGAGAAATTCTGCCAGCAGACGGCCTTCAAACTTGAATTGCACTATTAGCTTCTCATGGGTCTCCAGTGTGATAGCTTGCTTTGCAGGTTTAAACTTGTCAGTCTCTATAACTGGGTGAGCTAATTCCTTAAAATAAATTTCTTAACACACACACACACACACACACACACACACACACACACACACACACACATTCTATCGGTTCTGTTACTCTGGAGAACCCGGACAGACACTTAGTAAAATTTTTGTTTCTTTAATCCAGTATATGGACCTTAAATATTTGTATGCAGAACATATTGTCTAATCTTTTGGGTCACCATGTGCTACTATCTCTCTCTCTAATGCTCTGCAGACATAAAGACACTTCTCTTTTATTTTGGTACTAAAGGAAAACCTTTAAACCTTATACTCTTGTTTCTTCCTCAGTATTGAAGATCATTTCATAATAGAATCCTGATGTTTCTTTGTCAAATTCTGAGAGCAGTGCTGTTGGCTCTACCTGGTGAAGGGTGAGGCAGGTTTTTGGCTTACGTGCCAGAGAAGGCAAGAAAGCAAGCACACAGCAACTCAGGTTTCATTCTTTCTCTGAAAAACGGTTAATTATTCTGCTGTCAAGCCCTCCATCCGGCTTTCCTCAGACATTCCCAGGGCCCCTCCCTAATCTTCCTTCATATTGGTCAGGACACTTTCAGTCACAAATGCAGCAACCCTGCTTAAACTGATAACTCCAAGAATAGTACTTGCTTTTGTGATAAAGTCTGAGGGAAGTTATGGGGTAGGTGAATTCAGAGCCTCAAATATTGTCATCAAGCCCCAGTTTCTCCCCATCTCATTGCTTGGCTTTGTGTATTCATGCCATTTTCAGGCTAACTTATCCTTCATATTGGCAAGAGGCAGTCAGTAGCTCCTAGCTCCCATCCTGTTCACTTGCCACCACAGGAGAAAGGAGAGTGCCTCCCAAGAGTTGTAACAAAGGTCCTGGTCCAGACTCTCGTTGGTCAGTTAGGCCATATGTCTGTCCTTGACTATGCTGTTAGCTGACTCCCAGATCATCTGCCCATCTTTATATTGAAGTTAGTGCTGGCCTCAATCCACTCACATGACAAAGAACAGGAAGAGGCAGTTTTCTTAAAGAGAAGGAGAGAATGGATGCCATGTAAACAAAGTAATAGAATATACTGCATCATCCTTGTCAAGTTTAGGCAGCCAGATTGTGTTTGACAGGTGGGTAAAGAACCGTGGAGAGGAGAACTAAGGAGCTCAGTCTTGCATAGTTCAATACTTTTCAATCTTTAAAAAATGTAACATATTTTTTAGCTTTATTAAAGTGTAATTCACAAATAAAGTTGAAATATATTTAAAGTGTGCAATGTGATGAGCTGATATACCTATACATTATACATGTACACACATATATACAAAAATATCTTGTGGCTCTGGATAGTTGAGTCCTGGAAACAGTGAAAGAAAACTAAGCTAGAGAGCCTCCTCAATATTTTAGGAACAAATTACATTTCCTGGAAGGTTTTAAAGTTCTAGAATGGAGGTTTTGAATACAGTTAGTCTTTCCTTACCTTATAGTGCCATTTTCTCATCGACTATTTTCTTGTCAGCTCCTGGTCTTTCTCCTTTAGTCTTTTCTGTGGTTTGTTGTAGTTTGCAGAATGACGTGTGAATTGCATCCAGCACGGTCAGTGATGAACCTGAGGAGGGGTGGAGAAGGATTAAAGAAAACAGACAAGAGAATATAGTTGGGGCCAGATGGATCACTGCGCCTGGATGAGGACACAGTGACCCCGATAAGCCAAATCTTCATTTTTATAGTCAGATCACACAAAGCAAAACAAGGGGGTGGTCAAGATGTTTACAATGTTCTTGTGAGTTTCAAATCTGCTTCTTTCCTGTTATTGCAATTCTCTGAACTCTATCAAGCTTTGTTTTGGCAGCACTTACCGTGCCTCCTGCAGCCCACATCCTTTAGCTACCTAGGACCATGAAGTTGGACTATAAGGTCACGCTTACATACACCATAGCCTTTGGCTATAATTGTGCTGGTTAGGCTTTTCCCTCCAAGCTGGGACTTGTATGTGACTTTGCCACAAGAGGACCATACTCTCTCGTCAGACTGAGGCTTGGTCCTATCTAAATGCTGTAGCCGTTCTCCACAGACATGTAGAAAGTATGCTCCATGAAGAAAGGGCTTTGGTCCTTTTGCTTGTTGTTATACATCCTGGGCCTAGAAGAGTACCAGGCCATGATAGGCAGCCAAGTATATTTGTGAGTAAATGACTTGATAAATTACATGTTATTTGATATTTGGTCTCATCATGAATTGGTATAATGTCATGGCAATGAATTCTGCTTTGTTTACTGTGCTCTTTGTAATGACTTTTCCACTTGATTTTTTTTACATTAAAATTTTAATTTGAGATAATTGTAGATTGATAAGTACATGTTAAAAATAATAGAGAAATCTCATGTATTCTTTATCTTGTTTCCCCCAAGGTAACATCTTGCAAAGCAATAGTATAATATCACAACCAGGATACTGAGATGTTGACACTGATATAGTTGATCTACCGTGTTTCCCCAAAAATAAAACAGCCTCCGAAAATAAGACCTACTTACAGGTTTCCTTCTGAGTGAAATATAAGGCATCTCCCTGAAAATAAGGCCCCCAGGCTCTGTCTCAGAATGAAAAGTAATTTACCATAAACTGGTCGCTAGGGCTGCCCTGACTGGCGTCTAGCAATCAGTGATGTTACGAGGAGTCCTGATGTCGCTGCTGTGTGGAGGCGGAGTGGAGGTTGGAGAGAGTGGTGAGCGGTGAGCGTGGGGCAGGAGAGAGGAGACTTCTGCAGATGTGTGTAGAAGAACAGGAGGATTAGAGTGGACGGGATGCGGTGAAGGTGGTGAGTGCTGGTCTGTCTCTGGTGACACTACCTGATGCTCGCGGCCACCTTCATGATGACTGAAGGTTCTCAGTCAGTGGCAGACCCTGCTCCAGCCCAGATCCAGGCCCCAGCAAGCCCAGTGACAGTCCCCAGGCAGACCCCAGGGGGTAAATGTCTGATAAAGGGGTAGAGGGGATGTCTGGTGAAGGAGTTCAGTGGCACAGGGGTGGGGGGAGGGGATCACTTAAAATGACACAGGAGGATCAGAGGAGGCAATCAAAATGACACAGGAGGATCAAAAGGGGTTACTAAAATGGTAATCCCCCCTCTGATTCTCCTGTGCCATTTTGATTCCCTCCTCTGATCCCCCCTGTGTCATTTTAAGTGATCCCCCTCCCCCCACCTTGATATCCCAATTCCTTTTTTTTACCCCTAGAAATGAGCGCAAAAAGAAAAAGCTACTTCGTGGAGTACAAGAAGGGAATCGTGGAAGACTCTTGGGGCCAAAATCTTACTGCTTTCTGCAAAGAGAAGATGTTGAGTAGCTTATTGGTTCGAAAATGGCGAGCAGAGTATGGTGATCTCTGTACCATGGGCAATATACATGCCCTTGACCAGGATGGAACCTGGGACCTTTCGGTCTGCAGACTGACAAGGGAAATGCTAAAAAGCACAAGTGTGGATCAGGTCAGCAACCATTATTTTCCGAGCTGGAAGACCTGATCTGTGAATGGGTTGTTGAGAGGAGAGCAAAGGCTTTGGTTGTGAATAGGGCTCAGATTCGAGAATTTGCCCTTGCAATGGTACCACAGTTTGACATAGCCCCCGAAGACTTCAAAGCATCACAACACTGGCTGTATAATTTCCTTCAGTGAAGTGAACTGTCTTTAAGAAGATATACAACATTGTTTAGGTTGGAAGATACTCAAGTTATTAAGCGAGCACTTGCATTCAAGTCCTGTATTGATGATGCTGACTTCTCTAAATACAATCTTTCCAACATGATTGCTATGGATGAAACTGCAGTGTTTATGGGCCAATCATCTCAAACAACAATTGAACAGCGGGGTGCCTTCTTAGTGTACATTCCCTCCACTGCTTACGAAAGTGCACGTGTTTCCTGTATTTTGGCAATTCGTCTGGATGGCAATAAAATCCCACCTTTAATCATTTCTAAGGGCAAGAAGGAAAAGATTGAATGTGTTTTGGGCGTTTTTATTCTTCTTTTTTTTTTAAAAAAAATATTTTATTGATATTTTACAGAGAGGAAGGGAGAGAGATAGTGAGCTAGAAACGTCAATGAGAGAGAAACATCGACCAGCTGCCTCTTGCACACCCCCTACTGGGGATGTGCCCGCAACCAATGTACATGCCCTTGACCGGGATGGAACCTGGGACCTTTCGGTCCGCAGACCGACACTCTACCGCTGAGCCAACCGGTTTTGGCGGGCGTTTTTATTCTTGAAACTGAAAAAGCCTGGGCCACATAAGCAGTTGTAAGGAAGTGGGTCGATTTAATGCTGCTGCTTGTTATGCGAGGGAGCCAAAGAGGTCTGCTAGTCTGGGATGCAGCCAGCACTCACCGTGCTAAATACATGAAGACATTTCTTCACGAAAGAAAAATAGATCAGATAATGATTCCCTCAGGAATGACAGCCTATCTCCAGACTCTTGATATTGCAATAAAGAAGCCATTCAAAGACAATTTGCGCATGGAAATTAATGACTACATTGAAAACAGAATGGAGTGAAATCAGCGTGGAAACTTTGTGAAACCTAAACTGCAAGAAGTTATGACTTGGGTGAAGAATTCATGGGAGAAAATCACTGACAGTTGCATTGCAAATGCACTGTGAGCAGGCTATGATGACATGATTGTCATTGAATAAATGAGTAAATTCTTGATACTGTAGGAGTCACAGTTTGTCTGGTTTGTGTTGACAACTATCGTACTACCATACCGTATACAGGTAATAAATTTCCTTTATTTTCATTCAACAACAAATGTGTACCATATTCTTCTTCATGGAAAAATAAGACATCCCCTGAAAATAAGACCTAGCACATCTTTGGGAGCAAAAATTAATATAAGACACTGTCTTATTTTCGGAGAAACAGGGTAGGTGATTGTGCGCACGCGCACATGTGTGTGTGTGTGTGTGTGTGTGTGTGTGTGTGTGTGTTAATTTGTTTCATGTCACAAATTATCTTAAAAAAATATTTTCATTGATTTTAGAGAGGAAGGTAGATGGAGAGATAGAAACATCAATGATGAGAGAGAAACATGGATCAGCCACCTCCTGCACACCCCCTACTGGGGATGTGCCCGCAACCAAGGTACATGCCCTTGACAGGAATCGAACCTGGGACCCTTCAGTCCACAGGCTGACACTCTATCCACTGAGCCAAACCAGTCAGGGCTGCCTCCATCTCTTTGAATGTTTATCCTCTACCCTCCCTTAAAGTGCCATGTGCCATCATGCTAACTTCCTTAAGAATCATCTCACCTCTTCTTTTCATTGGAATTGCCCGTAGTCCTGTTTCTGAGCACCTTTCTGGGACTGTTTCCTTTTGGAAACTTGTGGAATTATGCCTATATTTTCTTAAAATATTTTGAAATCTAGCTTCCTAAAGTCCTCAGTATACATTTTATCCAGCTCAACCTTTCCCTCCCTTAAAAGGTGCTCATCCCTTTAACTCCAACAAATTACTTTTTCGCATTGGTTGGAATCACTCAGAGTACAGTTATTTTTATTCCTTCCTCTACCTTATAGGACATGAAATTGTTAGGAAGGCAAGTAAAATAATCTGCTTTTATCTGAATACAGATTCTTCCTATCAAATATACGTGCTGTTTTGAAACATGACTTTTCTGTTCCTAAATCCAGAGGTAAAGTCTCTTGTTCCATCCCCTTGAATCTGGGCCAAGCCGCCCAAAGTTACCTGGTGTGAGTCCTAGTGCCCAGGCCTCAAATGGCTTCACATCTTTTACCGTCTCTCTCTTGCTATGTTGCCTGAGACCCGATCCCCTTCTCCCCACCCCACCCCCACCCCCAATTTGAAGAAGATGGCCTAGTCTACTAGAGTATGAGAAACAACGAGGAAGCAAGTTGAGGTATCCCACCAACCAATAGCTAGAACCAACTGCCAGAAATGTGAGTCCTGCCTACTATCTCTCTAAATGCATGAGTAAGCTCAGGTGAAACCAACAGAATTGTGAAAAATAATTATTGGTGCTTTAATTTTTGGAATATTTGTTACATATTAAAGGGTAACTGAGATAGCAGCAGCTCACATTGGGAGTCTTTGGGTATAAATATTCATATTTTATTCTTGGATCATGATATGGTAACTAGCAGGTGAAGATCAGCTATGTGTACCTTCAGTTTCCCCCCCTTCAATACATAACCTGATGGTTGTTTTTATTAAATTCTTTATTGTTTAAAGTATTACATGTAGTGTTATATATGTCTCCTTTTCTCCCCAATGATCTCTTCCTGGCCACTCCCTCTTCCCCCATAGTTGTTTTAATCTTGTCATGTTTCTACTCAGTTGCATAACTAGAAAACCTGATTAATAACAGCCTTACTTCATCTCCCTTTTTTGTTAGCATGCAGAATTTTTAGTGGATCTGACAAAGCAATTTAATTGTTTCATGTAGATATAGGCCCAAACCTTGTTTTCTAGATTAATATTTATGTAGACTCAAATCTGGCCAAATAGATGTTTCAGTAGAAAAATCCACATTACCATATTGTAAGATAAGTTCTGAAACCCAGAGTTCAGACTCAAGAAGACAATTCAAAGACTGCTAATGTTTCTGAAAAAACATTCAGTTCCTATCACTGTCACTTTTTTTGTTGATCCCAATGTTAATACCAATGATAAATCTTTACCTAGATATGGTCTGAAAGGATACATTATTTTATTTTTTTTCTTTCTTTTTTTATTTTTAATTTTTATTAAGGTATTATATGTGTACATAGCTTACCATTGAGCCCCCCCTCCCATTCATGCCCTCCCTCCCCAGAGTTCTGTGTTCGTTGGTTGTCCTTATATTCATGCATACCAGTCCTTCGGTTGTTCTCTTATCTCCCCCCACATCTCCTTCCCCTCCCCGCTGTCATTTGACAATCTGCTTGTTTTATGGTGACTATCTCAGAATTACATGAATAGAATCCACTCCTCATTTGGCAGTCTGCTTGTATTATGGTGACTATCTCAGGACCACATGAATAGAGTCCGCTCCTCCTCTGGTTCACAACACCCCTACCCCCGGGTCCCACTGCTTCCCCTGGGACACACAGCTCACCCGGGGCACACGGCCCCCTGGGACACATGGCTCACCCGGGGCACACGGCTCCCTAGGACACATGGCTCACCCAGGACACCGGGCCCCCTTGGGGGACACAGCTCACCCGGGGCACACAGCCCCCTGGGACACATGGCTCACCTGGGACACCCGGCCCCCTGGGACAGGATACATTATTTTAGAAATCCCAAGAAAGTATCTGGACATACAGAGTTTTTAATAGATAGTGAAAATATAAATGCCTTTATATTTACTGGTTCTTTATAGCATTTCTCTCTTAGATATATTAAAGATTAATAAAATAATCTAGTGAGTAGATCTCTCTATTCATAGTGGTGAAGAAATCATTCTGAAATTAGACTCCCGGGTTTAATGTTAATTATATCATTTACTGTATATATAACTGTAGGACCTTGGGTTGCTTAATCTTCTTGTGTCTCATTTCCTATTACTGGAAAACAGGGATGATAATAACATCTCTCTCAGATTTGTTATGAGGATTAAATGGGAAGATGCTCCATCCCTACCAGACACTAATCACTCAAGTTTCACTTAATACTACACCTCCTTTTTACTTCTTCGCCTCTGATGGTACCATAATAACTCCGTATTCTCTCTCCTTTGTTGACTACTAATATGGACTGCCTTATTCCCGGAATCTCATAACGCTGGGACTCTGAACATTTAACACAAAGCTAACAACTTGTTGCCTGGTTCAAGCTTGTGATTGTTACAGTTAATGGATGTTTATGATGAGATCAGCCAGGTGCAGAATGGGAGAAACTCCATACGTTCAACTGGATCACTATGGTGTGTTTGTTGTTGTCCCACTAGTTTCTTTTTCCTGGATATCCCTCTACTTTCCCTGAGGAAGCAGATAAACAAATAAAGATTTATGAAAATTTCTGCCTCGTAGTCCCTTTGGGATCTTTGTAAAGGAAATTACCTCGTGCCTGTACTGGCCTCTCCACGACATATTGCAACCATGACCTGTTCATTCCACCAAAGTTCAAGGCTTGTTTCATTTATTGAATTATAGGCTGGGTCATTGACCCCTCTCACATACATGGTGGCGTTGTATTAGTCTGGGAATCGATGACAGCTCAGTTTCTAACAAGATTCCTCATTCTTTCTTCTGAATAGCCATGATTCTTTCTGGCTTCTCAATTCATCACAAGGTACATACATTCTGGGTTTTCTGCATGCAAATAAAGCTGCTTGGGATGTATCCAAATTCAAAAGTAAATGAAGGGTAAAATGGTATGCTGGTGTGACTGCAGTTTGACTAATTTGGATCTATTTGCCCTCCATCATTTCTGTGGCAGCGTAGCCATACCAATGTGGATTCTGTGAAGCTGATTGAATCACAGCATCTAGGAGTTTAATAAGCTGCTGAACTGTAAATACTGACCTGAGGAATTTTGCATGGCTAATGAAGCCGGAGTTTAGTGTCCATGATTATATTGCACAGCTTTCCTGAACACAGCCAATAAATGTTTACAAATCCATTTGATCTACTCAGTTTGCCTGCTCACAATATAGGTGGGGTGATTCTATTTCAATAAATACTTAGCTCTTTCAGGGAGAATGACATAAAGGGAATGAAGCAGTAGACACAGGATGAGTGTCTGTGTTGAGCCCGGGCTTTAAGGATGGTTGATGAACAGTTCTTAAAGTACTCTGTTTGGTGATTATGATATCGTCTTTATGAGCAAGGAGCTTTCTGCCAGTAAGTGTTACAAGTAATTTCTGTTCTGAAGAAAACAGAGGAGAGTGGGGAAAAGAGAACACAAATGCTTTGTTCTACGAATGCTAGATCTTTCCACCTGAAATCTGTAAATACAATATAGATTTTTCCTGGCATCGAGTTTGACTTGGCAGATCCTTCATCCCATTGATCTTGAGGGTAATAATATTTATCATAGTGTATTCCTTTATTAGAAGCAAAAATACTCTTGACTGAAGAGATGTTCCAATTACTCATGTCCCTTTGTTATTGTGGTATTATATTTATGTTTTCTTTGTCAGATTGTTTTGGTGAAAAGAGAACAGACTGAGAAAAATGTGGAATTTGAAATGGTACAATGTGAATGTCCTAGAAAATGAGACATGCACATATATATATATTTAAACTTTAAATTAGAGTCAAAGTTCATTTTCAAACTAAACACATAATTAGCTATAATGACAGTCTATTTTTGTTTAGGTCATTTAAAATTTCAAAGTGTGTTGCCAAATGCACAGATTCTTTCTTTTCATGTCTTCTTCCATGTGAATCTTCACTTAAAGCAAGGACCTCCATGATGGAGCAGAGGGAATCTTTATGAAGCAGTAATCAAGCATAATAAACACAATTGGGAACTTGGTAAAAATTATGCTTTTCACAGCCCTCAGGTGTATTTATATAGCTGGACATACTTAACTCACATCCTGGGTGCTAGGCAGTTTGGCTGCTCCCCCTCCCCTCCCCAGATAACAGCAGGACTCTTGAGTAAGGCATTTGGAGAGGGACAGAGTGACAGCTTGAGCTCAGTTGCCTCAAAGGAGCTTTCTCTAGGGCAGACAGGTGCGGTCATCCAAGGACCTCCCCAAATATGGCAGAAGGGTCACAAGAAATGCCAGTAATTTGATGGGCATATTGAACAGCCGGGACCAGCACACATGTGCCAGGCCCCAGCTGACACTCATTCCCTGCGGGGGGGGAGGGAGGAGCCAGCCCCCGACAACCCTATCCCCTATCCCTAGCCCAACCAATCCTTTATCCCCTATCCCTAACCCAACCAATCAGGGTGATATGCCCCGGGTATAAAACCCATGGAAATGGGACTTTGGGGGCTCTTTCTTTCTCTCCTCGCTGTTGCTGGCGTTGGTGGGACTGAGCTCGGGCTGGTCCGAAATAAATCTAGGCTTCCTGCAGTTACATTGGATGCGGCTCCCTGATGGTCTTTGGTATTCAGGTACAGGGGCACAACATTTGGGGGCTCGTCCGGGATTTTTCCCTGATACTCAAGACCATGAGGGACACCAAATCCAGAGCCTGTCTGGTTGTGGTAGAGGTGTGAGGTGTGCGGTTTGCGGTTTGCGGTTTGTGTGTGTTTGATTAGCTGGTTCTGAAGGGATCCCTGTGGGAAGAGCCCAAACGGCCTAGTGGACGCACTTGAAGGCGTGGGCTAGAGTGGTCAAAAGACGTTTTGATCCTCCTGTAGGCGAGTGGCGTGAGGCCAACTCGTTAAGGTTAAGGCGGGTGGCGTGAGGCCAACTCGTTAGGGATCCCTGTGGGTAGTGCCCAAACGGCCTAGTGGACGCACTTGAAGGCGTGGGTCAGAGTGGTCAAAAGACGTTTTGATCCTCCTGTAGGCGGGTGGCGTGAGGCCAACTCGTTAAGGTTGAGGCAGGTGGTGTGAGGCCAACTCGTTAAGGTTGAGGCAGGTGGTGTGAGGCCAACTCGTTAAGGTTGAGGCAGGTGGTGTGAGGCCAACTCGTTAAGGTTGAGGCAGGTGGTGTGAGGCCAACTCGTTAAGGTTGAGGCAGGTGGTGTGAGGCCAACTCGTTAAGGTTGAGGCAGGTGGTGTGAGGCCAACTCGTTAAGGTTGAGGCAGGTGGTGTGAGGCCAACTCGTTAAGGTTGAGGCAGGTGGTGTGAGGCCAACTCGTTAAGGTTGAGGCAGGTGGCGTGAAGCCATCTTGTGGAGGTTAAAGCGGTTGGAGTTAAGGCAGTTGGAATCCTCGAGGTGGGCAGAGTCATTGAGGCAGTTGGAATTCTTAAGGTGGGCGGAGTCAGTTAGGTGCTGCTTCCAGGGAGTCGGAAGCTGTTCCTCGGGCCCCACCCCTGTCTGTTCCTGTGTTCTTTGTATAACACTGAGGATGTGGATGTGGGGAGTTCTCCTCTTGGGGGCCGTTATGATTCTTTGTGTAATCCTATGGTCTCACCTCAGGGGTATTATGGGACAGACTCACATTACTCCTTTGAGCCTTGTAATTAGTCAATTTCAGGATGTAGAGGAAAGGGCTGACGATTTTGGTATAGAAGTCCAGAAGGATGAATGGCAGACTTTTTGTTCCAATGAGTGGCCAGCTTTCAATGTCGGATGGCCACCAGGGGGAACATTCGATCTCCATACCATTCGCCGGGTCCGGAGTGTCATCTCTCAACCCCAGATGGGGTACCCTGACCAGCTTCCATACATTATCATGTGGCAGGACCTTGTGGAGAACCCACCCTTGTGGCTTAAGCCCTTCATGTCTCTGCACCCCTCGGAGCCAGAACCTATTTTTGCCTTACAGGGAATGGAGAGATCAGTGGAGAAGAAGAAGAAAATTACCGTGCCATCGGCTCCCCCCTACTCTGTCTTGCAGGGGGGAACTGAAGAAGAATTAATTTTTCCTCCCCCAGATTACTTCCCTAGGGTGCCTGAGGAGGAACCTGAGCCTCCTCCATTAAGGGAGGCAGACGCCAGGAGGAGAGCGGGAAGCCCACCGTATACCAGACAAAGAGCCCAGAGAGAACCACTCGCCTTCCCCCCTGACTCCACTATTAAGACTTTACCCCTGCGGGCCACAGGACCCCCGGATGAGAGGGGCAATCAGCCCCATCACTACTGGCCTTTCGCCACTAGTGATCTCTATAATTGGAAAGCTCAAAATCCTACATTTTCTGAGAAACCGGCGGGGCTTATTAATCTGTTGGATTCTGTCCTTTTTACCCATCAGCCAACCTGGGATGACTGCCAGCAGCTCTTGCAGGTCCTGTTCACCACCGAGGAGAGGGAGAGGATCCTTAATGAGGCCCGGAAGCTGGTTCCGGGTGTGGATGGGAATCCTACCACCATCCAGTCTCAGATAGATACCTCTTTTCCTCTGACTAGGCCTGAATGGGATTTCAACACGGCAGAAGGTAAGGAGAGGCTCCGGGTCTACCGCCAGGCTCTAATGGGGGGTCTCCGGGCGGCTGCCAGAAAGCCGACTAATCTGGCTAAGGTAGGGAGTGTACAGCAGGAGAAAGACGAATCTCCAGCAGCATTCTTAGAGCGGATCATGGAGGCATTCCGCACCTATACCCCCATGGACCCAGAGGCTCCTGAGAGCAAGGTGGCTGTTATTATAGCCTTTGTAAACCAGTCTGCTGCAGATATTAGGAGAAAACTGCAAAGAGTAGATAGACTGGGAGAGAAGAGTCTGCAGGACTTGTTGGCGGTGGCTGAAAAGGTGTACAATAACCGGGATCCCCCTGAAGATAAACAGGCTCGCAGGCAGACCCGAGACCTGGCTAGGATCCTGTCGGCTATGAACTCCCCTGAGAAACAGAACCTCCGCCTCCGACAGCTTGGGAGGGATCGAAAGAAGGGTAAGGAGACCTCTGGAGAAGGGAGGTGGAGACTGCAGAGGGATCAGTGTGCATACTGCAAGGAGATAGGGCATTGGGCTCGAGAATGTCCGAAGAGAGACAGTGGGAAGGGGAGCAAGACAGACCGAGTAAAGGTCTTGGAGCTTGATGAGCTAAGTGAATAGGGGAGTCAGGGTTCGGACCCCCTCCCCGAGCCCAGGGTAACTCTTAGAGTGGAGGGGACCCCTGTCAACTTTCTTGTTGACACCGGGGCGCAGCATTCGGTCCTCCGCACTCCACAAGGAAAACTAGCTAGTAAAAAGTCCTGGGTACGAGGGGCAACTGGTATAAACCAGTATTCATGGACTACCCGAAGAACAGTGGATCTAGGGAAGGGCCGGGTAACCCACTCCTTCATGGTAATACCAGAATGCCCCTACCCACTGCTAGGCCGGGACTTACTGACCAAGATTGGAGCTCAGATAACTTTCAGACAAGGGGGGCCTCAGGTCACTGACGGAGAGGGCCACCCCGTCCATGTTCTGACTCTAAGGCTAGAGGATGAGTACCGCCTCCACCAGGAGGCGCTCCCAAGAGGGGATAACATGGACAGATGGCTACAAGAATTCCCCACAGTCTGGGCAGAGACAGGAGGAGTAGGACTAGCTGCTCACAGGACCCCAGTCCTCGTGGAGCTAAAGCCAGGAGAAGGTCCGGTAAGGATCAAACAATACCCCATGTCTCAGGAGGCCCGGGAGGGAATTCAGCTACACATCCGGAGACTGCGGAGCCTGGGGGTGCTGGTCCCCTGCCAGTCTGCCTGGAACACCCCCCTGCTGCCGGTCAAGAAGCCTCACACAAATGATTACCGACCGGTGCAAGACCTCCGGGAAGTAAATAAGAGAGTCATGGACATACACCCAACTGTCCCCAATCCATACACTCTCTTGAGCTCCCTAGCACCCTCCAGAGTCTGGTATACTGTATTAGATTTAAAGGATGCCTTCTTCAGTCTGCCGCTAGCACCCAGGAGTCACTAACTGAATTTGAAAACCAAGAAATATCTTTTTCTTTAAGAGGGCTCCAGAGGGCGCATGAGGACATTTGGCCACGCCTGCAGGCTATCTACGAGGCTGGTCCAATCCCTACGCCCCACCAGTACCGGCCTGGAGACTGGGTCTTTGTTAAAAGACACCGCCAGGAGACACTTGAGCCACGTTGGAAAGGACCATACATGGTGGTGCTGACTACGCCCACCGCTCTCAAAGTGGACGGCATTGCAACCTGGATCCACCACACCCATGTTCGTCCAGCTGATTCCTCTGCGATCCGGGAAGACTTCGCCAATCGATGGAGCATCGACCGGGACCGAGACAACCCCCTCAAGCTCAAGTTAAGGCGTACTCAACCTGCATGACATTGGGAATTCTGTTTGCGACTGCTGAGAGTCTCCGGACTCTATAAACTGGTTGACTCCCAATGCAAACAGTCCCATGATTGGGCCCGTTAAGTCTCAAGACAAGGGGGGAATGAACAGCCGGGACCAGCACACATGTGCCAGGCCCCAGCTGACACTCATTCCCTGCGGGGGGGGGAGGGAGGAGCCAGCCCCCGACAACCCTATCCCCTATCCCTAGCCCAACCAATCCTTTATCCCCTATCCCTAACCCAACCAATCAGGGTGATATGCCCCGGGTATAAAACCCATGGAAATGGGACTTTGGGGGCTCTTTCTTTCTCTCCTCGCTGTTGCTGGCGTTGGTGGGACTGAGCTCGGGCTGGTCCGAAATAAATCTAGGCTTCCTGCAGTTACATTGGATGCGGCTCCCTGATGGTCTTTGGTATTCAGGTACAGGGGCACAACAATATCAAATACTCAAATAACTTGACTGTCTTTGAGAATGGAACCTGATTGTTGGGCCTGACTCTGGTGGGCCATCTGATTCTATGTTTCAGACTAATGTTAATCCTAACTTAAATTTAATTATTTATGCCATTAAATTCCAATCTTGAACTTGAACTAGTTCAGCTGATAATAGGCAGCTCATGGGATACCAGGAAGTATGGTTAGAGATTGAATTTATTGGCAAAAGCTTTGGAAGTTTATGGGGAAGAGAAGGGAAGACCATGAGGAGTCACTGTCACCGTGGAATTCTCCATATTACAAAGTTTAGAAAATGCTCCTGTGGAGAAAGCCACCAGGCTAAGAAATTAGGCAAATCCCAGGGTATCATGAATTGTGAAATGCATTGTCTAGATCCCCTTTTAGGGAAAGGCTTGTTGCCTTAGCTGGTGGAAGTGCTCTCAACAGAGCCTGCAGGCATCATCTCAGCAGCAGAGCATCCACTGCCTTGCCCAAGGCTGCCTTCTTGGGCAGCCCATATCTAATGACTGATCTAGACTTGAACTTTTGGCCCAACACAGGACAACTCTAGCTTCTGATCTCTCTTTGACATTGACCTGCTTTACCATGTGACTTCTTCCTCTTCCCAGTCCTTCTTTCTTCTCCCTCTTTCCAAATGTGCTACCTGAGCACTGAGTTCCATCTCAGAATCAGTTTCCTAGAGAGCCCAACTTGAGTCACTATTGAAAATACAGCTAGAGTTTAATGAGGAAGCGTGAAAGTGCCCTGATTTGAAAGGTAAAGAAGGTAGAAATTAACAGATCCTTTGCCACAGTACCTGGTCAGGTACAGTTTTTGAAAGCATTTTATCTTAGAGAAGTATCACACTAAAATGTCACTAAAGAATTATCTTTTTCAATAAATTCATGCAGAAGTCTACCACTTATAGGAATACCACTTTAGGAGAGAGAGTCAAGAAGGTCCCAACCTGTTACAGGGAAAAGAGACCAGGATGGCAGAAGGGGGCTAGGCATTAATAACAGTAGAAATAAAAGACAAGGCCTACAGCATCCCCTGTCTGAAGCCCTGTTACGTGATTTCCATTTATCGTGAATCCTGTGGTTGGAGAAGTTCTTACAGTCATAAAGAAGAGAGGCATCTATTTTTTGTTTGATTCCACAGTCTCTACTCCTCTATTAAAGAAATATTATTTGCAGGCTGGTCTTTCCAAATACAGTGTAAGTTCTCTAAGGGCATCATCTTAGTTTGGATTTCCCTGGAAACAGCAGTGAATAAAGATTTAAATGCAATTAGTCCTCCCCGCTACCCTGGGAGATGCAGAGAACACTGACAGGAAGTGAAAAAGAATAGAACAAAGAAGAGAAGGCCAATTAAATGTCTATTATTAAGTTGGTTATAGTGGGCCACTCATGTGTCTCAACATAATGCCCACCATGGGTCAAAGGAACTGGGGTATTTATGCACCCTCTCCTGTTATTCACTGGCTGAGGGGTATGCAGTACAGAGCTATGGGAAGCTGAGGAGGCACAGGGTGGTGTTAATTCCCTGGAAATTCTGGCCTACTGTCTTCTGGAAGAGCCACTTTCTAGCAGAACTCCAGGCTCAGGGATCTAGATACCACCAGATGGTAATTGGAGCACACTAAATTGGTGAAGTCCAAAATATCTGGGTGTGGGGTAGAAGCTGACAATGGCTGTCAAGCATGAATTATATTATATTATATAATAAAAGCCCAGTGACCAAGTGGCAGAATGACAGGAATGATCAGAGCAATCATGGCCCCTCAACCCGGCCGTCTCCGCCCCCTATTGGCCCCCATCGAGGCAGGCTGACTGGACCCTACCAGTGCATAAATTGGTGCACCTAGTTCATTATATTTCCCCTGACATGCTCTGTGCCTGGTATATAGTGTGTGCTCAGTTGTTTCTTTTTGAATTCCTTAAAGATGAGACCAAGCTCAGCTATGTGCTCCTTGTGGGTCAGGGTCTAAGACTCATAGCCAGCTGGAGGAGATGAATGTGCTGTGGCTCAGGTCATCTCTTGTGTCTGGAAGAGAGAATGAAGAGGGCCAAGCACGCTTAGGCTCAGTTCTTAAAGATTAATGCAATACTTGGATTCCCTGATAAGCTTTAAATTAAAGTTGGAAATTGCCTAATGCAACTCACAAAGGTGCATACACAAGGAGGGAGAAAAAATTCTGATTACGGTTTTATTTGCTGACACTCCTTAACAATTTATGTTCAAGTGCTATTTTGCTAATTAATGGCTGCTCAAGAAATGCCATGTGTCAGCAATGAATCACTTAATTTGGTTGCTCTTCAATGGTATATGGATAATGAACTAGGACAAGTCATATAATTAAAGCTGAAAATAGCCTGGCTGTGGGACAAAGGCCTGTCAATAGGAAAAAAAAAGATATTATATTTGCCAGTATCCACACCAGGCTAACAGTTATACTTGTTAAAAGCATAAGAGGGAACTTTATTGACAAATAAAACTCAATAATCAAGGCACAGAAGACAGGTAGCACTAGCTTCAGGAATATTTGGGACCAGGGAGTAGAGTCCCATCCAAATTCCCACTTTCCATCCCTCATCTATGCATCTCTCTGTGCTTCCTTCATTCTCTCACACTAGCTTTTACTTGGGTTTTTGAGTCATGGCTTTTGTTAGCTTTGGGCTCACAACTAACACCTCTGTGCCAGACAGGAAGAGGGCTCTTCTCCACTCACACTTAAAGTACTTCAAGGAGCCGAAACCGGTTTGGCTCAGTGGATAGAGTGTCAGCCTGCAGACTGAAGGGTCCCAGGTTTGATTCCGGTCAAGGGCACGTACCTTGGTTGCAGGCACGTCCCCAGTGGGGGATGTGCAAGAGGCAGCTGATCGATGATTCTCTCTCATCGATGTTTCTAGCTCTCTGTCCCTCTCTCTTCCTCTCTGTAAAAAATCAATAAAATATATATTAAAATATATATGTATATTAAAAAAATAAAGTACTTCAAGGAAGAGCTAACTGGCCATGAGAGACATTGACCCAGGGAGTGGATCCCAGTCTTTAGAGACCTTCCTGGATGAAGGGAGTTGCCACGTGGATGAACAAGACAACAAATTGTTTAATATAAACAGGACTATAATTGAGTTTCCAGGTAAAGAGTCTCAATTAAAGCTGCCATTGTAATTCTGAGAAAAAGAGGATGGTTCAAGTGTTTGGGGAGGTGGGAGTTGAATTGGAATGTGATGAATGGGTAAATAGGAGAGAAAAGGGCATTCTAGATAAGTGATGCTAAATAAATAAGGCACATTCAAGATTGAATGTAGGGCATTGAGGAGACTTGTCTTATAGGAGCTGAGCTGGTTTGTGCTTGGGAGTAGAAGGGAAAATGTAGAAGAGAGATTCTGGACAGCTATGAATGTTAGACAGGAAAATCACAATAGTTTGAGCTAGAGAGTAATTTGATAATCATAATGGTAATAACAGCAAATATTTCTATAGTACTTACTCTGTCAGGGCCAAAGAGTATTTTAAGTGCTTTATATAACACCAGAGGCCCGTTGCAGGAAGATTCCTGCAATAGAGCTTCCTGCTGTGCTCTCCCCTACTTTCTTCCCTTCTTCCCCTGGCTCTGTCTGCTTTCCTCCTTTTTCTGCTGCCCTGCCTGCTTTCCTCTCTTCTCCCCTGGCCTCACCTGCTTCCCTTCCTTCTCCAAAGCTTCACTCCCTTCTGCAGCACTTGGCTTCTTTCTAGGCTGTCTTGATATGCAAATTAATCACCATCTTGGTTGGGTTAATTTGGATACTCACCCTGATTGGCTGGTGGGCATGGCTTGGGTGCAGCAAAGGTGTAGTCAATTTGCATATTACTCTTTTATTAAGTAGGATAGTGTTTAGATAACCCAGTAGGTACACTTATTCTTCTCTTTAAAAAAAAAAAAGTTTCTTTATTGATTTTGGTGTCACATAATTGTCCTCATCCCCCCATTCCCATCTCAAACCCTCAACACATATGTCCACCCCCTGTTGTCCATGACCACTAGTTAGGCTTATATGTTTACACACAAGTCCTTTGGTTGATCTCTCCCCTTTGCCCTCACCCTCCCCTCCCTTCCCTCTGAAGTTTGACAGTCTGATCGCTGCTTCTCTGTCTCCAGGTCTGTTTCTGTTCATCAATTTATGTTGTTCATTATTTCCCCTAGATGTGTTATATCATGTGATACAAGAATTCCCTTATAAGAACTGAAACTGAGACAAGCCATAATAGTTATGCTGAGAGGCAAATGAATCAGTCTGTAGTGAGTTCCTTTCTGGGCCAACAGTTCTTTTGAGTCTCAATTTCAATGTCAAACAGCTCCTTATGTGTACATGGCAGCCATGATATTTCAGATCTGGTTGGCAGACAAATGGTGTTGATGCAGGTTGACCATCTCTGGTTTGGTCCTGGGCATCCTTCAGCTACGCATAGCTGCTGTCTGCTAGTATGGCAAGGTGTTGTCAGCATCTTCCACCTCTGGACTGATTCTCTTCTGTCTTCATGGCTGGGGCACTCCTGTCAATTCCTTTCTGTTGCAGGAATCCACATGGTCTCAGAGTTGTTTTCTGAAAATATACAAACATATTCTTGACTAAAAGTTAATAAAGGGATGTTTTCCATAAATTTGACTTGGGATTCCTTTTCATTTTTCCCCCAAATGATTTTCCTCTGGCTTGTTTTGACATGTATGTTTTTCATGGGTATCTTGCTGTTAGAGTTTCAAATGAAAGTTAATTTTCTAAAGTACAAATTCTCTAGATGTAATTTACTCGCATGATATTTTTCCTTACATGATATTTTTCCATTATCACCCCCTTTTTTAATTTAAATATTTGAAGGCTTTTGGAAATTTTCTAATGTACTCTTGATAGCTTTAATATTTTAATTATTTGTTCTAAGATATGACTGCTTTAGATTCATTACATGTTATGCAATTTTACCATGAGATGAACTGCCAATAAGAATTTTTGTTAACACTTTAGAAACAGCTTTTGGTACAGTATAATTAAGTTTTCTAGAACATTTGCTTATTCAATTAGCCAATTTAATTATCTCTTAGAAATTGTCTACTATTCAACTGTCAAACTCGACACTCTATCAACAATCTTATTTATTTATTTATTTATTTATTATTTATTTTTTGCAGTGGAGAAAACTGAGGTACAGGCCTTATATGCTCAAGGTCATGTAACTAATGAGTGGTAGTCTGGCTCCCAAGCCCATGCTTTCACTGCTATGCTACACCATTTAAAAATAATACATCTTAAGCTTAAAATTTAATAACACTAGCTATTTATAAAATGTTTTAACACTACAAAGCCCTATTACTTAGATTAATTCATTTCTGTTTCATAACAATCCTGTGAATTCAGTAAGAGAGGTATTTATTTCTACCTCCATTTTAATTTTGAGGCCATTGAAATACATCTCTTTCATCTCATGCAATTTCTCTAAATTCACATGACTGTTGATACTCTAGCTCAGACCAGAGTTCAGAGCTCCTAAGTCTGGCTGGTGTTTTTGCCTCATTGCCTGAACATTAATGTATTATGGATAGACAACATTAAAATGAAGGCATGGCAGGAACCAGGGGTATAGAAATGATCCAGGAGGCTGCTGGGGTCATCCAGTGGAGAGGTGGTACGAGTCTGTTATAGTAATTCTGTTTACTTTGCAAATCAGAAAGCCAAAATTTATAAAATTATACTCTGTGCTTATATTTCAATAAAAATTTATGAAAAATCAAGTTCAATGTCTTCTGATTTTCTCAAAGAAAAACCCAATCATATGCAAATTTTTGTTGAAGAAAGACCATTTATAATATTGAAATTACTTACTTTAAAAAGTTGAACATTGCAAACCTAAGATTTAAATCAATGAGTGTGAAAAATACTAAAAATATTTTTCAGTTTTTAATTAATTTAAATTTAAAAACAAATAAAAGGAAAATCAAAAGTAAAGAGATGAGTCAAAAGGAATGTACATTGAGTGAATAACAGTGGGAGAAAGACATGAGAGGAAGGCAGGATGAATGAGATTATATAGGTGAAAGAAAATAGCACAGACCTTGGTGCACTATTTATCTATCTATCTATCTATCTATCTATCTATCTATCTATCTAACTATCTATGTATCATCTATCAATCTAAGCTCTGTACTTTTTGAGATGTGTTTTGGCCTGCAAAATTCCAAGAAAATGACTTTTGTCATGTTTTTTTAAAAATATATGTTTTTATTGATTTCAGATAGGAAGGGAGAGGGAGAGATAGAAACATCAATGATGAGAGAGATTCATTGATCAGTTGCCTCCTGCATGCCCCCCAGTGGGTATTGAGCATGTAATCTGGGAATGTGCCCTTGACCTGAACTGAACTCAGGACCCTTCAATACACAGGTCAATGCTGTAGCCACTGAGCAAAATAGGCTAGGACAACTTTTGTAATGTTTATTCCTTAGAGATGTTTGCTAATTTGAACCCTGAGTATTTATAGGTCTTAATCTTAATATGATAGGCAGAAGGAGTCAATATAATAGACATTTGCACATTGTGAAAACATCAATAATTTATTCACTCTATTCACTAACTAATTCATTCAGAAAACCTCTTCCATTTTCCATATACTATCCTAGATGGTCCTGGTCCTCACTGAACTTTCAGTTTAGCAGAGAGAAAGCTTCAGGTGTGTAGCCCTATAGAAAATACTTCCTGATGTGTTATGTCATTAACCTAAAGGTATCATCTTCTCCAAATGACAGATAAGGACCATGAGATTTGGGCCTACAAATTGGGACTTGAATTTTTAAAGATCTACTCAGAGAAATATTACTCTGACTAGAGGCTTGGTGCATGAAATTTGTGCATGGGGAGGAGTGTCCCTTAGCCCAGCCTGCACCCTCTCTAATCAGGGACCCATTTGGGGATGTTGGGATGTTCGACTGCCAGTTTAGGCCCAATCCCTGTGGGCATTGGGCCTAAACTGGCAGTCAGATATCCCTCTCACAAATGCCCCCATTTTGACTTCCATTGTCCTCCTCCACCTAACCCCCCCTTGCCTCTGGCCATTACCACACTGTTGTCTGCGTCCATGGGCTATGCATATATGTTCTTTGGCTAATCTCTTCACCTTCTTTCAACCAGTCCCCTCTCCCTCCTCCCCTTTGACAACTGTCAGTCCATTCCATGTATCCATGCCTTGTTTCTATTATGTTCATCAGTTTAACTTGTTTGTTGGATTGTATATATAAATGAGATCATATGGTATTTGCTTTTCTCTGACTGGCTTATTTCACTTAGCATAATAATCTCCAGGTCCCTCCATGCTGTCACAAAAGGTAAGATTTTATTATTTTTTATGGCCATGTAGCATTCCATTGTGTAAATGTACCGCAGCTGTTTTATCCACTCATCTACTGATGGGCACTTGGGCTGTTTCCTGATCTTGGCTATTGTAAATAACACTGCAATGAGTATAGGGATTCATATATTCTTTCAAATTGGTGTTTCGGAATTCTTGGATTATGTTCCCAGAAGTGAGATCACTGGGTCAAATGGCAGTTCCATTTTCAACTTTCTGAAGAAACTCCATACTGCTTTCCACAATGGTGGCTGCATTAGGTTTCCCTACATCCTTGATTTATTGGTGGTACCCATTCTGGCAGGTGTGAGGTGATATCTCATTGTGGCTTAATTTTCATCTTTGATGATTAGTGAAATTGGGCATTTTTTCATATGTCTATTGGCCATCTGTATGTCCTCTTTGGAGAAGTACCTATTTAGGTCCTTTGCCTATTTTTAAATTGAATTATTTTTCTTTTTGGTGTTGAGTTGTACAAGTTTTTCTATATATTTTGGAAATTATCCCTTATCAGATGTATCATTGGCAAATATATTTTCCCATACAGTGGGTTCCATTTCCATTTTGTTGATGGTTTCTTTTGCTGTGTAGAAGCTTCTTAGTTCAACGTTGTTCCATTTGTTTATTTTTTTCTTTCTTTCCCTTGCTGTAGGAGATATATTGGCAAAAATATTGCTATGAGTGATATCTGAGATTTTACTGCCTATGTTTTCTTCTAGGATTTTTATGGTTTCATGATTTATGTTTGTCTTTTATCCATTTTGAGTTTCTTTTTCCTTGTCTGCAAATAATTTTAAATTATCTTGAGACTGCTTCTTGTGAATAGAAATCTGTCTGCTATTATGAAGTGTTTGGTATCGGTGGAATTTACTTTCTACTGAACTTTGAGAAGCAAAATGCAATAATAACCTAAATATGTGCCAAAATACTTGGGAGCACAGGAAGTGAGAGAAGCCTCCGGGTTAGAGCTGTAAGCCTGTGACTCCATCCTTTAAGTTCTTTTGTTGATTCAATGTTGATAACTTGGTAAACTCACACTTTCTGAACCTTTCAGAATTTCCAGTGGAACTATCTTCTGTTTTCCTTTCTTCAACAGAGAGTTCTACATTGGAAACGCAGAGCTAAATCCTTTGAAAAGGCTCCTGTGGCATTTGGAGATGCAGGACTTTTAATCTCCAAAGCTATTGTGGTTCTTGAATGTCTGATTAAACTGCCAGATATCACAGAGACACTGCAGGCCTGAGAATTATCAATGGCTTTGATAATTTGCTGAGAAGTTAAAATGAACTTCTTTTAGTGCTTATACATACATGGTTTTGAAATGTGTCATTTAGTGAATTGATTGAGGCAAACTTATGCTTCACTGTTTCACTTGTTGACTTGAAGGACTATATACCTGCTTCCTTAAATTTAGATAATCTAATAGTCCAATTTATAACATGACCTTTTTGCTCTGCCTGGTTTCCTTTGGCAGTTTCTCAGACTTCAAGTATGAAGAATTGCCTATATTCCAAATTACAAAATTATGGCTTCCTGATAAATGCCAAGGGCGCTCCAGTGATGGGATAGCACTAATAGTTAGTCAGCTAACTCTGGAAAGTGGTGTAACCCCAAACCAGTGAGAAAAACAAGTGTGACATATTCAGGAAAACAAGGATGATCGATCATTAACAGGGAAGATACTGGTCTAGGACATAGTAACTATCCACTATAAACTGCTTTTAGTTAAAGTTTTAATTTTAGACCATCGTTTGTGTTTACTTTAGGTCTTTGAGATTGCAAAATAGCCATGCAGGCCTTCCCTGAGCGCCCCCCCCCCCCCCCCGCCAAATAAAAAAAACACCACATTTGTTTCTAATTATTTATGGTTGTATGGTGATGGATATTAAACTTATTGTGATAATTTCACAGTATATACAAATATAAATTCATTGTATGTATATTTGAAATTAATATAATGTTATGTCAATTGTAACTCAATAAAAATGATTAAATAAAATATTTTCCTAAAACAAAACAAAACCAAAAATTAAAAACCAAAACAAACAGTAGAACTGATGATGGGAGGATGATGAAACTGTTTTTTGTCTAAATAGACGGATTTGTAGGAATAAAGTTATTTAAGAGCTGACAGGCTGAATTTTCTTATTGTGGGAAATGCTTGAACAATGACCTTTATCCAGGGAGAAGAGAGAGGAAGGAAGATATGGATGGCTTTCAGTTTTTACAAACATTGACAGAATAGTCAAAATAGAATATGATAGGGCCGATGAACTCAGAGCAGCAATATTTTTTTTTTCAGGCTAACATCCTATTTCCAAAATGGACAGACGCTGTTTATTTTTGCAAGTAGTTGACTAAGCTAATGTGTCAGCTTCTTCTTTGATGTTTCAGCTTTAAGAAAGTTGCATTAATGGAGGGCAATTATGGTAATTTGAATTAGGAATGGAATTATGGTAATTGAAAACTTCTGCGGTGACAGGTATTTGTGAGACCCCGGTGTTCCGATGCTGTTCAGAACCGCTATTAAGCCCGTGGTAATTAGCATTTCCCCCCTGAAATGGCTGAAAGAATAAGAGAACATAAAACAAAATTTGACAGTGTGAGAAGGAAACTGGCAACTACATCAAAACCTGCAGTCAACACAAAGAAACACACACACTGATGGTCTTGGGCTTTTTAAAAATAGAGAATCAGAAGAAAACCTCAGCTTTGTATGGGGCACTGGGGAGGCTCAGCATTTATGTTGTGGGCCTGCAGCAAAAAGCCTTTTGCAACAGAAAGATGAAGCACCAAAAGCAATTCTTGTTTCCTCACTTCCTTTCCAAGTCTAATTGTTGTGGAGAGTGCGTAGGCCCCCACATCCGATGCCTTAGAGAGCTACAGCTAATTTGATAAACCGCTCAGTTGTTCATGCAGTTTTTCAACAAATGCTTATTGACTACCTACTATGTGCCAGGCGCTGTAGATATAACTAAGACAAGATTTCTCCCCTCACAGAGATTTTCCAGTTGAGTGTGAAATTGAGACCTATTTGGCTCCATCTTAAAGGCAGGGAAGCCTTCTGTTAGATCCAGAGCTACACTGGCTGCTCTCTTCATCCTGGAAGTATTAAAAATGCTAGTTTAGCTCTTAATCCTTTAGACTTTGCCTCTCTGTGGTAGTTTCTCCTGAGGGCTCTAAGGACCTATCTAATAAAAGAGAAACATACAAATTGACTGTACCCCCAATACACTCACAAGCCATGCCCACCAGCCCACCAGGAGAGAGCATGAAAATTAACCCAACCAAGATGACGGTTAATTTGCATAACCAGGAGCAGAGCGAAGACTGAAGTCAGCCTGGCCAAGTGCTGCAGTAGGGAGCGAAGCTTCGGAGAAGCAAGCAAGCAGGGGTGGCCCAGAGGGAGGGAAGCAGGTGGGGCTGGGGAGAAGGGTGGGAAGCAGGTGGGGTGGTGGAGACGGCCACAGGAAGCCCTATTGCAGGGATCTTCCTGCAATGGGCCTCTAGTCCTAAATAATAAGAGAGGAATATGCTAATTATCCATTACATCTTGAGAAGAAATGACCATGTCAGGGATCTGCAGGAGGGTGGGGCAGTGAAAAGATACAGGAGGGGGGACAGGGCAGCAAGCTATGGGGGGAGGAGGGATGCGAGGGTGGGCGGAGCTTCATGAGTGTGGAGCAATAAACTAAGAGCAGGGGAGAGCTACCGTGCCAGTAGTGGTGGGCAGTGGCCGGCTGAGGCAAGTGGCAGCAAGCTACTTGTGGATGAATTCGTGTGCAGGGCTACTAGTAGTACAATAATAGAGTGCTTATGAATTAAGATTTGCTTGACTATAAGAACCAGATACCTGACTGAAAGTATAGAAGTATGGCTCACTAATCTGACATAATAAGTAGGAAATTTCAGAGTTAGAATAGCAAGATAATGTATCACCAATGGTTCAGGCTTGTACTCTTTCGGATTCATCAATGTCTCTGTGTTGGCAATGTCTCCCTCATGGCAATAACATGGCTACTAACATGGTAAACTAATGTCTTTACACAATAAAGCGCCAAGCAAGAAGAAAGGGGGCAGGAACTAAAATAGCTTTATCTTTAAGGGGAGAAATTATTCCTGCCGGAGAATTGTTTTCCTCCCAGAAACCACTAGGAGACTGCCCCTATGTCTCATTGGTGAACACTAGGTCACGTGCCTACTCTTAGAACTTCAACTGGCAAATGGGAAGAGCGTTGGCATGACTAGCTTAAAAATCATTACTAATTGCCGAAACTGGTTTGGCTCAGTGGATAGAGTGTCAGCCTGTGGATTGAAAGGTCCCGGGTTCGATTCCGGTCAAGGGCATGCACCTTGGTTGCAATCACATCCTCAGTAGGGGGTTTGAAGGAGGCAGCTGATCGATGACTCTAATTCTCTATCCCCTCCCTTCTTCTCTGGTAAAAATCAATAAAAATAAATTTTAAAAAATTGTTACTAATTGCCTGTGGCTGCTTATGTCCATGCCATTCAAATCAGGCTTCAGGTAGGAGGAAGGGGGAACTGAAGTCACAGGTAATGGAAAGGCCTGGAGGCACTTTCCCTGCCCGTGCACATTTCTATTTTTTCCCTCCGGGTCAAATCATCTTTCAGACATCTTCCTATAAAAATGCAAATGTTTCTGAGAATGGCAGCACATCCAGTCCCTAACACCTGTCTGTTGGGTAAACACTAACAGGAGAGAGTGGGAAGCCATGGAGCACATTCCAGGTGAGGTTAGTACTGAGAGACGGGAAAATCATTTAGAAATTCGAGATTGAGAATGCTGAGAATACATCCTTCCTACATAATAATTTTGTAAGTCTATGCAAAATTTGATTACTGTGCCCAAAAGAGGCCATATTTCTTGTGTTATCTGTAGAGCACTATATCCTGTGGGCAATTAATCCCTGCAACATTCAGGTGAGGTAAGACTGTCTTGACAAATGAAGGAGATAAGACACAGAGAGGTTATATAACACGCCGGGTTTGCACACACCAGGCTGGACAGCAAAGTCTACTTTTTCTCCATCGCACCACAGTTCTTCTTAGAGTCCAGCTCAGGAGGAGAGTCACGAGAATCTGAGGATGTGATTGACTAGGTGTTTCTGTCTCTGCTGAATTTCCTTGTTATTAAATGCTAATTTCTGTATAACGCACCTTTCTAGTCCTGCAAGATTACAAACACATTGGGAGAACAGAGTTAAGAATTTACTATCAAACACCTGAAATTAAATAACACTGCATTCTTTTGCTAAGATATAGGTAATTACACCCAGACTCTGGGTGGTGCCATCATCACCGTCCTTCAATGATTTATTTTATATGAACCGTGGGAAGATTTTATACCGAACAGAATTGTTTCGTTATGGAAAGAGGAAAGAAATAGCAATCGGTAACTCCAGTAGGAAGTGGTGTTTTGTAAACACGTCCCAACGTTTGATGTTATTGGTTTAATGGGAGGATATGATGGAAAATAGGGTGAAATCCCAATTTGCTCAAATGAGAGCTGTGTCCTATGAAATTGGCAAGTACAAGTCCGTCTCTTTCCCTGTGCCTCCCGAGCAATCTCTGTTTGTGATATGCATTGTATAGACCTCAGTTTTAGCTGAGGGTAATTGACCACGTCCACTTCTCACAGCCAGTGCTTGCTGTTACCAGTTTATGCGATGTCCTCTGCAAGGAACTGGAGACTCAGTCTGTTATTGGAGTTCCTCTTCGAGAAAACAAATGTTTTCTTGCTGCCGAACATGAACTCATGTTACAGATGTGATTGAAACGACGGAGCCCTCTGTCTCGGAGAGGGGGAAACTGGTTCTATTGATGACCTGATTTCTGCATCCTGACAACTTGTGCCAGACACAGGCGTTCCCCTGCGTTCGACAGTCCCTGGCAATATAAGAACTGTTGTATGCAAGAGGAGAATTTGTCTGTGCAGTTACTGTTTCTGCTGAGTTTTCATTCCATTTAACAAGCACACATACGAAAAGGTAAACCTTCCCTCGGCAATTCAGAAAGGCTGCTAATTTTTTTAAAAGTCCTTATAAGTAGAAAGCAGATGAAACAGTTCATGACACTGGGAGGAAAGTCTCATTTGGGAGTATAAAAGAACAATTTGACAACGATCTCCAGAGTTCTAAGGTCTGAGGGAAGAGAAGTGACAACGTTTTATTATAAAGCACTTTTAATTGAAGTAATTAGGAGCAAGGATGCCAGTGAAGGCTGAAAGACTGTCAGAGAGAAAACGGAATTCTGGTCAAGTGTGCTGAGCTCAGAGGCTCCTGACGAGCTTGTGTGATAATAATAACATAATACTTCCGAGGCATTTTCAGCCTTTACCAGAAATTATTTTTCTCTGCCTCGTTCTTCTTTCAGATGAAATAATAATGTTTAGCACTTAGCTGGCATCTCTCATTTCGATGGGTCCCCTGGTTCTTAAACAATTTCTCTCTCTCCACATGTGTGAATATATGTCTACACAGAGACATTTCAGCAATTGCCAAAAATCTCAGCAATCCCACTGGGTAGCACGTTGCAGCTGTTCAGTATTATCCAGCAAAGCTACACAGCTTGAGGGGCATAGAAAAAAGAAAAAAAGAAGAAAGAAAAGGAAAAGAAAGACAAAACCCCCAAGGTTCAAACTCAGTGTTAATAGGAGGAATCCAGAAGGCAGAAATGTGTAAATACCCAAAAGGGTTTGCTCAACGTCCACCGATGCCGGCTTCTAATGCCATGGAGCCATGAATGATCTGGGTACCAGGCGGGGATTGTGAAGTTGGTTTTAAAGTATCTTTGAAATATGGTGTTGTCAGCGGCGGGGTTTCCTGATGCTGTACAGGGACATTCATTCATTCAGCACTGGCGCAGAGCAATGTATGCCACTCCACTGAATGAGCAATAGACTTCCTGCAGCATTCTGCGTTTTCCTTAGAGGTCTCACTCAAGGACTGGCCGTGCCTGCTATTTAGGTTGTAGGAGCTGATAAGTAACTGTGATTAGCCATTCAGATTTCATTGGAAAAGAAATAAAAATCATTTAATTGCTTTAAAAAGATATGCACATTCACAGCACTGGGGTAATTGGAGTTGGAACAGTGACAACTGATTTTTTTCCTCAGGAAATGGAGCATGCCTGGCACACAGTAGGCACCATGTATGAAATGAGTGAATGGAAGTTTTGAATTACCGATGATAGTATTTGTGTGGTAATAAGTACTTCTCAATGCACTTTCATAGATACCAATTTTTAAAAATCTCATGGATACCGTGCTGGACTTAATTTGATATTGTTAATGTCAGGAGAATTCCATGTGGGAAGTTCATCACAATGAGATCACTTCCATTTCTCTTTGGCAAGCTATTATATTACCAACTCTCAAAATGGATTAAACTTCCAAGACTTGCCTTGCTCACACTCTGTTGAATGCTAACTGCCTGGTCCAGAGACCTTATTGCCTGTTAAACCTTATTTTAAACTGTTTTATCCCTCCCTGCCCTTCAAACCCAGCTTCCTGGGCTTCTGTGGTCCTCAGAAGCGGGTATACTATCCAAGGGCAGCCATTGCATAAGCTGGCCAGTGATGTGTGACCTGTTTCCAAAGAGGAGTTGAATTAGGTGGGTTTTCTCTTAAGAATTTGGAATTAAAAATGTGGGAAAGAATTTCCAGCTCCTAAGGCAGCTGAAATGAAATGGGCCCATGAGTTAAGCTGTCGCAAGCTGAAGCCATGTGATGGCTTTGACGGAGTCCCAGGAGGGCGCTGCTTGGTGGTAAAGAGAAAGGAATCCGAGACAACATGCATTGCTGATGAGATCATAAGGACCCTGAAAAAGCGACAGAGAATGTGACAGCTTCCTCCTCCATCTGTGTGCATTGTTATCACGCACCGTTCATTTCCTAATGTGACTTAAGTGGACTCTTGTTTTTTATCATCAAAAGAATCAAAAGAGATGTTGGCATGATACATATTTGATGATGAAAGCTGAGTGACTCATAGGAAAGATGATGATGAGCTTGAACTCCTTTTCCTGGGTGGCGTGTTATATTTAATTGATGTCATGGCTTTAGGAGGAATAAGCAAGTAATTGCCTTGAAAGCCAGCACCCACTTTCTGCACGATGTGGGTCCTCTTTCCTTATGCATTACAGTGTGCAGCATACGGTTTGAAGCAGATTCCTTGCCTTCTAGGAGCCTATATCGCAAGTAGGGTAGCTACTTGTTCAGGCCTAACCTTAGGATTTGTTGACCAGGATCTTCACTGGCTCTTCCAGTCTTTGTGTAATTACCACATCAAGTCCTGCATTTGGGGAAATTAGGGTCCAGGCATGATTTTCTTTGATTTCTGAGAAGCTTGGCTTTATGCCAAAGGCTCCTGAACTATCATTTGGGAGATAAAGGAAGAAAGAAGAGTACGCTGGGGAGTTAACTCAGCTGGTCTCATCTTCGTGTTCTTTTCTAATGCTCCATAGCCTTGAGATTACTTGGGAAAATAGCAGAGAGTTGTCGGTAGCTACTTAACTTCACCGAATTATATCTACAAAAGGTGAAGAATAGTTTTTGTCTACCCTACAGAGGTGTTATAAGGTCCAAATGTTAGAACACATTCACTAAAATGTACTGAGCTCCCAAACACGGACATACTAGATTGTTCTACCTGGGGCAAAAACATTTCCCCTTTCCTGTCCTTCTGCGGGCCATGTGTTAGTGTTCTTGAAGTTTTTACCTTGGACCCACGGTCTTCTTGGGGGGACTCATCATCTCTGCCCACGGAGGGTAATACCACCCATGCTGGTCAACTCCAAAACCTTTACCTCCAATGTGTTTTTCATCAGTTGTGGACTCCAGTATCAAACTGTGTCAAACATTCCTCTCTAAATATTTTATGGGCACCTTTAGAGCATGCCAAGGTATATACAGTGGCTTAGAGGTGAAAGGAAAGATGGCTTGTAAATTCAATTTGGGAACCCCTAAGTAGTGCAGGAGGGAGAGAGAGAGAGAGAGAAAGAGAGAGAGAGAGAGAGAGAGAGAGAGAGAGAGAGAGAGAGAGAGGAGAAAATGGGCTAAGGAGTTTGTTTCTGTGGTGGCTTCTTCCTTGTCAACCGAAATAAGCTGGAACTATGTCCCCCAGGATTCTTTGTCTGCTGTGGTTCTGGGAAAGTCAGAGTTAATCGAGGAGAAATTTGGTGGAGATTTGAGAGGTGGGAGTGTAGCAATAGCCAGATGTCAGTGTAGGGCCAGATGCTGTTGCATGATCTGCCAGCTTACCTGGTTGGTGTGGAGCAGAAGTCAGGTTATCTGTGCATCCCCACCCTTCTTTAGGTTCTCTGAACCCCATTCTGCGCCCTGTGGTGAAGGATACCCGATATCCTGCCTGTCACTCACACCATCAGGAGTGGAAGTGGTAAGAAAATGAGTAGGAATTTCTGATGCTAAACATATTTTCCCCCCCGTTTATTTGTAAGGAATTTCAAATCTAAATGTTGTTTAAAAATATATAATAAACAACATTTTTAAAATGTAGCTGTCAACTATTTCTCACCTTAAAGGTTACTTTAAGGGAAGAAAAAGTGAAAGCTAGTTAAAGACAACACTGCCCTGAATTACACGTCTAAAAAAGAAAAACATGCAGCTCCAATGCCTGGTAGCAACTGTTAGGCTGGTAGATAACCAACATTTATATATCTGAGGTTTAAAAAAATTCTTAAAAATTAGGTTTAATTTATAATATACAAATAATCTATGGTTCTGTTTACTTCAACAGTTGCTACTTAGCAAACCTAACAGGAAAGTTATGATTCTGCTGTGCATGCCAGAATGAGCTGGATTTAATGTGTATGGCCAGGGGAAGCCTCTGTACCAGCAGGTTCTTCCTCCCTGCCCAGCTTCATTGTGATATGATGGATATATAACATGTGCAAGTTTAAGGTGCACAACTCGGTGATTTGATGCACTTCTATGATGCAAAATTACCACAGTAAGGTTAGTTAACACTCCATTATCTGCATGATTACCTTGTGTGTGTGTGTGTGTGTGTGTGTGTGTGTGTGTGTGTGATGAGAACAATGAAGTCTACACACTTATCAACACTGTATATTCCTGATCGGGGAAGTGAAAGGCCTATTTCAGGGTGATTAATCCTGCAGAAACACAAAAGATGGGTCAGAAATGATGCATGAGCACAACAGTAATTAAATAAATATATATATATATAAAATATATATATAATTTTAAAATATATTTTATTGATTTTTCACAGAGAGGAAGAGAGAGGGATAGAGAGTTAGAAACATCAATGAGAGAGAAACATCGATCAGCTGCCTCTTGCACACCCCCTACTGGGGATGTGCCCACAACCAAGGTACATGCCCTTGACCGGAATCGAACCCGGTACCTTTGAGTCCACAGGCCGACGCTCTATCCACTTAGCCAAATCGGTTTCGGCTAATTAAATATATTTTAAAATATGTTTTTCTGTTGCAAAATACATTCTCATTAGAGGAATTTGAAAAATTTAGATAAGTAAAAGAAGGAACTAAGCACTGTAAGTTGGCACCGTTGAATGCCTAATAGCATTTTGGCCTATTTTCTTCTAATTTTTTTTCTTGTTTATGGTTACATAGTAATAATCATGATGTATATATTATTTTTTCTGATGTTTTTTATTTAACACTGTTGAATACCCTTGAAATGTATGAGATTCATATAGAAACATTTAATCTTGCTTAAGTTCATTAATATAATTTGTGTATATTTTTACCTTCTGTTTTGTAAATTTCTTTAGGTGTAACTTTATACAATAAATTTCTCCTGCATCAAGTAGAGAATGTGAGGAGATATGACAGACATAAATATATACCTGAAACTACCACCACAATCAAGATATTGAACATTTCCACACCTCAAAAGGTTTTATCATGTCCCCTTATAATCATCCTTCCCTAGGCAATCACTGATGTATTTTCTACCATTGTGTGCATTTTCTATGGAAAGACTTTCTACAGAATATACTCCCTTTTTTTTCTGGCTGGCTTCTTTTATTCAGCCTACTGCATTTGAGACCCATCCATGTTGTTACATGTACCAGTAGTTTCTATTTATCACTGAGTGGTATGCTGATGTGTAGCATGTAATTTTCTCCATAAACTGTGCAGAGAACAACAAATCCACACTGAGATGCAGATGCCAGACATCTCATCTACCTTTGACTCATAAAAATTAAATTCATGCCTCGACGTAATTATATATTTTCATAAATCACAGAACTTGAGATAACTTCTGTTATTTTTCTAGTTACTTCAGAAACAATACGACAATAAAAAGGGCACTGGATATCCCCAACATTAAATTCATCCATTGATTCATTTGAAATATGTAAATTAACTAGGCACTTATATTTTATTTATTTATATATATTTAGTTTTTTAACAACAAGAAATGAGAAATTTAATTTCATCTTAGTTCAGGGTCAGTCATATGAATGCTTTTCTTTTCCTTGTTTATGATCCTTTTAGAAGAACAAGATATGGCAGTGAGAGACCACAATGTGGAACTCAGAACCAATTTATACATAGGTAAGATCTTGAACATTTTTAGTGTTGGAAATCTCTTCTGATAGTGATGTCAGGTTCTTTATCTAACAATAGTCTTTGATATCTCATTACTTAGGGCTGGGTTTGCCAGTGAAAATTGCTGGTAATAGCTCTTCAGCCTTCAAGCGTGCTCATGTTAACCTGTAATAAATGGTAATAATCTTACTGCTTTATTGTTACCTGTCTGTAATGAGATTGAGATTATGAAACCTATTGCCAATAATTAGAGTAATGGATACCAAGGCAGTACACAGAGTGGTCCTTTGTTTTTCTCTGTGGAAAGATCTCTTTTTTTTTCTTTATTGATTAAGGTATTACATATGTGTCCTTATTCTTCCCCTACCCCCCGCCCCACACACACACACTCATGCCCTCACCCCCCTGGTATCTGTGTCCATTGGTTAGGCTTATATGCATGCATACAAATCCTTTGGTTGCTCTCTCCCCTTTACCCCCATCCTCCCCTACCTTCCCTCTGAGGTTTGATGGTCTGATTGATGCTTCTCTGTCTCTGGATCTGTTTTTGTTCATCAGTTTATGTTCATTATGTTCCACAAATGAGTGAGATCATGTGATATTTATCTTTCTCTGATTGGCTTATTTCGCTTTTGCTAGGCACTTTTTGATACTTGAGATATATCGGTAAACTAAACAAAGAACTTTTTTCTTGTTGATATATTGATATGGAAGAAGACAGGAGATTATATTTTAATAAATAGTAAATAGAAACACATAAATCATTCAGTCTGTTAGAAGTTGATAGTTTTACATAAAAATGAAAAAACAGACCTGGATAAGACAGATTTGGAGTGCCAGGAGTGTGTTTGAGGATAGAGGTAGGCTGTAAGATTAAGTAGAATGATCAGAGTAAACCTCAGTGAGGACTGACTGAGTTTTAAAGTCTGACAATGTTAAGGTGTCAAGAATCTATTTATCATAGCATTTATTTTGTGTGTAGTTATTTGTAAACACTATAGGATTCTATAATATTCAGTTGGGTGGTTATATCATAATTAATTTAATCAGAGATACGGTTGAACATTTAGATTTGTTCTAATTTTCACTATTATATACAATATCACTGTGAAGGTTGTCCTTAGATATGATGTTATTACTTCCTAAAACATTGTTAGATTCAATTTATTATATTTTATTTAAAATTTTACATCTATTAAAAAAATGACCTATACTTTATTTTCTACTCTTTTTTTTTTAAGCATAGTTGTTAAGGTAACTCTCTAATAAAACAGGTAGTTTTCCTTCTGTTTTTCTATTCCTAGGAATAGTTTTGGGTGGAGAGCTTTGTTCCTTTGAAAGTATAAAACTTATCTATATATCCTCTCTTCTTGATCCTTATGATGGGGAAGATTCCTTTCAGATTGTTTATATCATTTTAATTTTTATTTCACGTATTTGGTTATAATTGTTTCTGTTATTTTTCTAGTTACTTCAGCTGAATGCTTGATTCATTGAAAACATTGGACCTCATGATCATATTCCTGGGATCGGGGCAAATGATCATCACTAGGCAAGAACTTCACTCATTTCATTGCTTTACTGTTCCTATCATCTACATCTGCAATTTCTCTTATTGCTCTAACATCCACTGCTATTTAATTAAATATCGGACCTTTCTTTCATTAGTCATACAGTTCTTTATTTGTATCCCTGAAAAGTATATGGTATTTTTTATGCTTTTAAATTTTATATAGATAATTTATGGCCAAGATGGAGTTCCATCCTTAAGCAAATGGAACCAGATGAAATATTTTAGCCAAATGGTTTTCAAGGCACTGGATATCAGACAATGACAAAGAGTTATCCCTGAGAGATGAAAAACAAGCGAGGTGATTCCTATGACGCCCTGGGACTTCCAGGTCATGAGGCAGGAGTGGGGAAACCAGGTGGCTCCTGGGAGACTCCCTGAGTTGAAGAGATGAACTGAGAATCTGGAGAGATCAAGGCAGCTTGAGTTTGCATGGCAGAGTCCCAGAGGAGAGCAAACTGCACAGAAACAGAACCCTGGGTGTCAGCAAAGGTTACCCCTTGACAATCCAGCAGCGTCCCCATCAGTGAGACCAGGGAAAGAATCGTCAGAAAGATTTAGAGGAAATGGTACCTTGCACTCATACAGGGTCAAGAACTGTGTCTATTTCCCCTATCCAGTCAAGGAAACCTCATAGTTCACAGGACATTGGGTAGGCTACTCAAGGGTTGGCCTCAGAAGTGGGCAATAATTAGCCCTTGAATAAGCACTGCCAAAGTCCTGAGGAATACACCTTAAAAGCAAGGCCTGGAATAATTGAAGTGTTTACAAGTAACTGCATTTTAGAACAAAACTCAACAGCAATTAGGGGAATACGAACACATCCAGTACATAATAAGATACTGTGTACCAGATGTGTACTGACACCCAGGCATCCAAAGAAGCAGGGCAACATGACCAGAATCCATTAATTGAAACTGAACAAGAACCAACGCAGTGTTAAAATTTTTGAACAAGGATATCAAAGCAATTATTAAAACTATAACATATGATCAACAAGTTAAGTACAAACAGACGCTATGTAAAAAAAAAAATTAAAAAAAGACTAAATCAAGTTTTAGGGATTAAAACTAAGATGTGTGAGATGATGCCCTGGCTGGTGTGATTCAGTTGGCTGGCCATTGCACTGAAAGGCTGCTTGCTTGTTTGGTCAGGGGACATGCCTGGGTTGCAGGCTGGATCCTCAGTGAGAGCTGTGCAGGAGGCATCCTATTGATGCCCTTTTACCCACCCCATCTCTAAAAATCAATAAAATTCAATGAATGGGGCTAGCAGCAGATGAGACATTACAGAGGAAAATGTTAAAGAATTTGAAGGCAAAGCTATAGAAATTATCCAAAAGAAAACATAGAGAAAAAGGAATTAAAAAATACTGTCAGCTGTGAGATACCGGTAACTTGCAAAAGCCTAATGGACATGTAAACTGGAGTCTCTAACGGGGAAATGGAAGAAATATTTGAAGAAATAATGACTGAAAAATTTTCAAATCAGATGCAGATCATAAACCCATAGATCTAAGAAGTGCAAAGAACTTCAACAAAAGAAAGAGGAAGCAAATCACAGTCAAACTGCTCAAAACCAGTGTTTAAATAGGAAATATTGAGAGCAGCCAGAAAAAAAATCTCACATATGTACAGAGAAACAAAGATAAGGATGACAACAGATTCTCTTTGGAAATAGTGTAACATCTTTAAGTTACTAAAAACAACAACAACAACAATGTTTAAAAACAAAGATGTAAAGACAAAAGCTGGAAAAAAATACCATCAGCCAATTTACACTAAGTGAAATGTTAGAGTAAGTTCTTTAGGCCCAAGGAAAATGATTCCAATGGAAATACGGATATCCACAAAGAAACAAAGAGCACTGGAAATGGTAACACGAGTAAATATATAAATTTTTCTTTTGATTTAAATGTCTTTCAACCATCTCTACTTATCCATTCCTACAGTGTGACTTCCTGTATCATCTCCAACACTTTCCCAACACTCAGACAATTATGATAAACCTATTTGTATTGTCTTGTGTGTCTGTTCAGAAGATATATACTAGGAAAATTGGAATTAGAGGAAACTTCTAAATGATAAAAGCTCTTTACCAAGAACCTAGACATTTAACAGAGAAACTTTGGATTCATTCCTCTTACTGTTGGGCAAAAGACAAGGATGACTGCTTGGACTGCTTCTGTCCCACAGAGTGTTCTAGTTTCTGGATGCTGTAATAAACAAAGAAAAAGGAAACAAGACTCTTTATCTGAATAAGCAGATAAAATAATTACTTCATAGGGAACCCAACAGGATTCAGTAAGATTGCTGGATGTAAAATTTATTAGTATTTCTCTATACCAGTAAAGAACAATTAAAAATGTAATAGATACCATTTTCAATAGAACAAAAACTATAAAGTACTTAGTAAATCACTTAATAAATTGTTCACAATACTCTAGTAGAGAAATATAAAAATTTTCTATTAAGGGACATAAAATAATAAATGGAAAGATACATTATACTCATAGTTGGAACAAGTCATTTTAAAGATTTAAGTTTTTCTTTATGTTATTACTCTATGAATTCAATGCTAAAATAATATTGAAAAAGAAGAACAGATATGCAGGGTTGCCTTACTAGATATTATGACATAATACAAAGCTATAGTTAAAGCTGCAGTATGGTACTGGCATGGAGCCCAACCAGTAGACCAATTGGTAAATGCTAGAGCAGTGGTTTTCATCCTTCCTAATGCTGCAACACTTTAATACAGTTCCTCATGTTGTGGTGGCCCCCAACCATAAAATTACTTTCATTGTTACTTCATAGCTGTAATTTTGCTACTGTTATGAATTGTAAGGTAAATATCTGTGTTTTCCGATGGTCTTAGGCCCTACAGCAGCGGCTCTCAACCTATGGGTCTCCACAAGTTGAGAACTGCTAGCAGGGTCTTCTAAGACCATCGGAAAACACAGATATTTACATTACAATTCATAACAGTAGCAAAATTACAGTTATGAAGTAGCAATGAAAATAATTTTATGGTTGGGGGGTCACCACAACATGAGGAACTGTATTAAAGGATCGCGGCATTAGGAAGGTTGAGAACCACTGTGCCAGAGTATAAGAGGGGAAAGGATGGACAATTTAGAATAAATTCTTCAAATAAATGAAAAACCTAACAGAAGAAAATGCTGGAGCATATCTTCATGGCATTGAGATGTGGAAGGATTTGTGAGATGAGGCCAAATAAATAAAACCACTAGGGGGTAATATTAGTGGATTTTTCTACATCTAACTAAAGGATTTCTGTCCATTTAAGAACACTACAAGGTTAAAAATTGGGTACAGGCTGGGGGAAAAATATTTGTAAGCTAATAAGAAAAGCTTAAGAAATGCAATTGAAAGATGGGCCAAGGATATGAATAATAAGTATATGAAAGATTCTCAACCTCATTACTAATTAGAAATATGTAAATTAACATGTGACCACAAACAGTATCACTGGGAAAAAAATGAAAAAGATAGGTAATATTGATTGCTGGTGAACACAAAGTGAAACCAGAACCTTTCTGTACATCTAATGAACTTATAAATGGGAAATGTCATTTTTTAAAAATCATGTGACAAAAATAAGAATTTAGGGATTTTTGTAAATACTGCCAAATTGTTTTCCCCAAAGTGCAGTGTCTTGTGTCTCTTTCTGTACCCATTGTAATATATATATAGTTATAATATATATATATACATATATATATTTTAAGTTTACAAAAAGATCATAGTTAGTTTCATTTTAAACTTTAAATTAACAGCAAAGCTGAATATTTTCCATCTGTTTAATTTAATTGGTTTCCTCTCTTCCAAGTTATCTAGCTCCTTTACCCATTTATCTTTTGGGAATTTGATCTTTTTTTCCTTATTGATTCATATAAGCTTTAATAGGGAAAGTATTTTCATTTTGATATATTTACATTAAATTTTTTTCATCTGTCGTATCTGTCGACTACACTACCATTATCAATGACCCCAACTATCAGTTAGTTATCCGTTGGCTGCTGGTTGGTGACAGCTCCTCTGGGACTGAGCGGATCTCCCTCCACATGTGCTCATCCTTCTAGGACCCCAGTGCAGGGAGCAGCCCCACTCTGGGACACATCTTTTTTTTTTTTTTTATGGTGCAGGCTGAAAAATGAAAATGAGAGACCTGGTGGAGGTATATACTGGCTCCTCCTGCTTCTGCTCTGAACCGGCATTTGGCACATGTGCTCACAGATCATTAGCCAAAAGAAGGCGGGAAAATTTCCCCCATCTACAGGGATGCCTGGGAAATCACAGGATGCAGCGGTCTGAAATGGATAATCCTCTCAACGGGAACTGAGTAACGAAGGGTAAGGAACAAAAGTACAACCCGCAGAAGAGTTTATTTGCAGTGACTAATTTCTTAAAAAAGAATTCAGATCCTTCCATTTTTACCTTGCATCGATGTAACAATGGGATAGGAGTGTCTTGGGAAGGCTATCGGAGCAATAAGAATTACCCCTGGGAAAGCACCCCGCTGTAACGCTTAGAGGTTTGAGCCCGCAGCTAAGTTGGGCTGTTTCACTGAAGCAGGGAACGTGGCGAGCCCGCTGGGTTGCCTGCTGGAGGCCGGGAGGCTGGCTGGCTGGCTGCAGTGCTCCTGGCAGCTAATAGACCGGAAGGAAGGAGCTGGGGTTTCATGCCAAAAGGGGGTTTGAGAGACACTGGCATTCCTAGTCTTTCAGGGTGTGTGTGTGTGTGGGAGGGGAGGAGGGGGGGAGCATTGCTTTGGGAGAAGTTTGTGCCCAACACGAACCGGACCAAAAAGTCAGATTGGACACTTTTGGGTATAGGATTAAAAAAACACACAAAAAAGAACAATTCAATAAAAAAGGCAAACATAAAATAAAAGGAGCACGAGCTCAAGATAGAAAGAGTTCCTGTTTCCTGTCCCCAAACCTCTTCTGATTAACGAAGTTCCTTTGATGACCCTGAGCTCCCACACCCGGGCACCCACGCTCCAGCCCCCCAAAAGCAGCGCTGCCAGAACGGAGCACAGTCCTCAGCTCTAAACATGCCCTTCGCACCCATCCCTGGTGCTTGGGGAGATTACTTCACTGAGTATTTATGGAGCGCGTTCTTATGCCAGCTCTGTGCGGGGTGCGGGAGACAGAGATGAATAGGCCCTGTCCCCAACAAGTGGATATGAGCATAGATAATTTTCTGGTAAGGTAGACGGGTAAACACTGCAAGAGAAGCCGGGGGAAGGACATTCAAATTTGGCTAGGAGGGCGGTGGGTTAGATGAAGTCTCACAGAAAAGCTGTCTTCACCCAGATCTTAACGATGAGGAGAGGGTCGTGAGCAGAGACAGCCAAGGCATGGAGCGGAAGAGAAGAGAGGAAAACAGAACGTGGCTCATGCAGACAAGCCAGAGGGCGCGGGAGAGGGTGCATGAAGTGAGTCTGCGGAGGCAGCTTGCAGCCGTGACAGTGGATTTTTATTTCTAAGCAGTGGGGAGCCACTGGACGTTTTTTTTTGTAAATGTACACATCGAGCAAAGCCCATCGCTCTGAGTTTAGAAAAAACAGTTTAGATGACTGAAGACAAACGAGAGAAATCCGAGTCTGAAAATTGGGAGACTGGAGGGAGGCTCATGCCACGGTCCAGAGAAACATTAACACGAGTCCCGATGAAAGCAGGAGCCGTGGAAATAAAAAGGAAGGAGATGTGCTCAAAGGATAGTTCAGAGACGAAATTGACAGGGCTTGGCAACAATTAGGATGGGGGGTGGTAAGAGACGGAGGAGAGGGACTAAGCGTGGGAGAGGTCACGAGAAGAGCAGGCGTGGGCGGGAGGGCGGGGTGCTGGGGATGTTGATTTCTTATCTCAGGAGAAGTCCCATAATAGGATGCCTGGGCTAGAACAGGAAGCACTCCAACAGCTTTCCAATCTCTTAGAGTCTTTTTCCACCTGGTGGCTGCATTTCGAGGCGGACTAGGACTGTACTGCCATCATAGCCTTGATGCTAGACTTGTGGTGTGGATGCCGATTCAGAGGCCCATGGCTGGGCCCCTGGGTGTCGCTGGCTGCCCATCTTCTGACCTATGATGAGTGTGCTGGGTTCTCTATGGAGTATGTAAGGGACTTACTGTCCAGGTTGGTCCTGGGCTAGGTACACGGCTGGGACTGAAAAAGCTACTGCACCTTTCTCCCCCCCCCCCACTTAAAAAAAAATCCCACAAACAAACAAACAACAACAAAAACCTGCATCTCCTTTCAACACCTTCTCAGCCTTTCCCGGGATGGCTGTTGTATATGCAGAGAGATAGCAAGCTCCGGAGATAGGTGATGTTGCTGACTGCAGGGGACTAAAGTGGCTTCTCTAGACTCTTGTTTGTACTGGCAGCGAATGTTGTTAATTCACTCCTTGTTCTAATTAAAATTAGAATTTGTGAGGTCTTTGGTTAATTTTTTTTTTAAAAAAAGAATACACATGAATAGCTTGTGATGACGCTGACAGGTTGCTTTAGTTGTCACTGGCACAGGGTGATTTCTGACTTTCTTCCCTCTGGGATTTGATCATAAATTCAGCATAATTTTAAAATTCAAATCAAGGACATGATTATATTGTCCTCTGTCTTTTTTTGCCCCTTTAAGGTTATTTTTTTGGAAGTTTCCCAAAAGAGGGATGCTCCCTATTAGGTTTCATCTACAAATAGGGTGGACGTACTGACATACTTCAAGCCCACATTTGCCCGGAAGATATGTAGTGGGAGAAGAGGCTCATGGGGGGAAAGTGGGAGAGGGTCTTGGGAAACAGGCTAAAGGCTGTGTGAAGAAGAGTGAGAGACATGGAAAAATCTAGAAGCAGGTTCATTTTAAGCTTCAGGATTTCTCCCATATGGGTCTCTTCCAAGTTCCTGGGACTATATATATATATATATATATATATATATATATATACAGCCAAACTATATATATATATATATATATATATATAGGCAGCCTCTATATTCATAGAACCTGTATCTACTCTTATTTAGGGCCCTAGAAAAAGCAGACGAAGTAAACAATTTTTTTATGTTCTTGGTGCTCTTCTATGGTGTATGTTAGCTTTATCTGGCTCCCTATCTTCCTATGATTCAAAATGTAGCTATTTTTGCCGAACCGGTTTGGCTCAATGGATAGAGCGTCAGCCTGCGGACTGAAAGGTCCCAGGTTCAATTCTGGTCAAGGGCATGTACCTTGGTTGCAGACATATCCCCAGTGGGGGGTATGCAAGAGGCAGCTGATCGATGATTCTCTCTCATCGATGTTTCTAACTCTCTATTCCGCTCTGTAAAAAAATCAATAAAATATAAAAACAAAACCAAAACCAAAATGTAGCTATTTTCAAAGCAGGAAAGTTTGGGGGGTGGGGTGGGTGAAGGGAAGGGAGTGGGGGATTGATTTCAGCTGGCCAGTTTAGTTCTGTCATTTTCATACTTCCAGGTAAACAAATGATGGAAGCAATGATTCAGTTATTGTGATAGTCCTTTAATTATTTCAAGCCAACAAAATGGTGCTAAGCTATTGACGCTAGACTCTCTTTATGCTTGCTTTGCTTTGGAGATCTGTGTGAGCTTTAAAATGAGTCACCACAACATGTAAAGCACTGTGAAAAGAAGAAAGAAAAAAAGAGGATGAGAGTGTGAATGCGAAAACACACCAAGCTCCAACGTATCGGCAGATGAAAAGTGGGCAATAAGCCTAGTGCGTGTGGGCTTTTGGACTCCAGCTCAGTCACTCACAATTGGCAGTGGAGTGTCATTTTCCGGAGGCATACTCCAAATGACCAAGTCTCCATAGCCTCTTCAGCATCGCAAATTCTCTTCTCTTTATTATTAATTCGTCATGTTATTCCCAAGCATTCCAGCACAATCGTCTCGTTTGAAGCACATTTCCGTTCGTGATGAGTTCCGCCGAACCCCCAGTAGGTCCATTGGCAGCTTTCTCAGCCTGTCTTCCCACTGGAGACATGGAGGCAGGGCCAGATGAAGCTTGCCGTGGGTCTCACATTCAACCAATACCTGGGACAAAGCTCAGCAGCGGTAGGCAGACTTGCTAGCCTTCTACTCTGGCTACTGCGACATCCTGCTCCTATGGTTTTTTTCTATAGTGTGTGTGTGTGTGTGTGTGTGAGTGTGTGTGTGTGTGTTATTGTGTGTATGTGTGAGTGTGTGTGTGTGTGTGTGTGTGTGTGTGAGTGTGTGTGTGTGTGTGTGTGTGTGTTTAACCTACAAGTTATTTTTGCCTAAAAGGTTCAGGGAAAAACATGTTCTGATCTTAGCTACCTTGAGTCGTTGAAAAGACTCACCAGGGTTACTTACTGGTGATGAACTACAAGTGCCTCATTGCAGTAGGAGATCAATAAGTAGTGTTCTCTAGACTTCCTGCTGAGCTCCAGGGAGATTAAGCTTGTTGCCTTCTCTGAGGATTCTTCCCCATCTAGAAGCAAGCTGCTGTGCTCCATCCAGGGCACGGGCAGCATTATGTTGCTGGGACAGATGTGCTGCCCCCGTGGCTTTGACTCTTTATATCTCTCTTTTTCTGATCCGTACTGACACCACACCACCGGACAGGGCAGTGATGGGAATCTTGGGGCTTGATCTTTCTGGATCTATCTGCTCGCCTGCATTTGCTGCTCGGTTTCTTGTTGCTATAAGCACGCCATTCATTTGCATCCACAGGACCATGGATGATGCCTGTCCTTCATTTGGACCATGCATAGGTAGTGAAATTCTCAGGACCCAATTAATTTAGATATGCTTGAAATTTCCGAGCTACAGCTGGCTGGGGGAAAGAGGATGTCTAAGCTTATTTTCAGTGCAGAATATAAGCAAGTCTGTGCTGTGAGGCTTTATGAACATCTGCAAAATGGGCTCTTTATGTTTTTTAAGAAACGTGCACTGTAGTGGAACAGAAGTATAATATAACCCATTAGCATTAGTGTCAGTGTAACAGCCTCTGAATTGCATATTGTTGGGGAAATATTGATAGCAAAGTGTAAACAACTGCAAATGGGAAATGCAATAAAGCTCTCTTCAAAGGACCCGTAATTTACAATTGAATAGGCTACATTGAAATAATATGAGGTAGAGGCATGTATGTCCAAAGTAACAGGTAATTTGAATTAAAGCTTAAACTTTCCCATTGACCTAGAGGAGGGGGAAAAAAAGCAGAAAGAAAGGGAAAAAGAAAGAGAGAAATAAAGGAAGAAAATGCACTAGATGGATTGTCTGGCCAGTGCATGGCAATTAATGGTACAAAAACTACTTGTTAATCATACTTCGAATTTGTGTAAAATTTTCAGTGCACCCCAATGCAGTTTGATCTTGTAGCAATAAGGTATTTCATGGGCACAAATGTATTTATTACACATCAAGGAAATATGCAACTGAAGGGGAGTTTTCTCACACTCAGGCAGTTATATTTTCGGATGAGAAATGACTGGTTTAGTCAAGTGAACTTGCACTCACTTTTATAGAATCCTTAGGATTCAGTTTCCTCTTCTATACTGTAATAGTTCTGACCTAAATCAGTATTTTTCTTTTTCTAAAAAAACAAAGTTTTATTGATTTCAGAGAGGAAAGGAGAGAGAAAGAGATGGAAACATCAATGATGAGAGAGAATCAGTGATTGGCTGCCTCCTGCATGCCCCACACTTGGGATCGAGCCCACAACCTGGGCATGTGTCCTGACTGGGAATCAAACCCAGGACCCTTCCGTTCACAGGCTGACGCTCCATCCACTGAGCCAAGCCAGCCAGAGTTAAATCAGTATTTTCCATCTGCTTCTATCTTGTGTCATGTAAATAAGGTAACGATTGGTAAGACTTACTGGTCCATGTCTTGGAAAAATTGTCAACTTCAGACTACTGTATGATTGTCTGGAAACAAAGTAATGGTATTATAATTTTTGTCATTCTGTGGCCAAATTGGCACTGATGGGGGAAGGAGGAAGCTCCTTTGAAATCTGCTACCTGTGGTTGGAAACATTGCCAGGTGTGGATTTGGAGTGGAAGCAGATGCGCAGTAAATACTATCACTGAACCTCCAGGGTTTTTATGTTTTGCTCTGTTGGGCACCATTTGTGGAAGAAAGAACTTCCGTGTTTCAGCCTTGATATCAAAAGAGCATGACATGGGCCCAGCCCTACAAGACAGTTCAGAGATAAATCTTGACTGGCTCTTTAGTCCCAAGGATAAACATTGCTCTCTCCCTGAGGTTGTGGGGAGGCTGGTGTGGGCATGGATGTGACTGAAGCTCAGAACCCTTTCCCACTTGGAATCCTGGATGTGGGTATATCCTGAGAGAATGACTTATGGTGTGTCTCAGTTCAGAATCTACCAGTCTGTGACATTGACACCCCCTGTCCATGCTTCTGAATAACTGAGGGGGCAGTAGCTATATGGAAGAGAAAACTCCAAACATCTGTTTTTATAGCACATGATGGTGGCCAGACCCATACCTGTTGCACAGTGTTCTAAGGCATGGTTACTAGCTGATTGTAGCATTTGTGAGGGCAGCTTCCTCCTCCTGTACCCTGAGGACACTGCCATGCCTGTGACAGCTGTTCTTGCAACAGGTTTCTGCACCACCTGCTCTCACTGTGACATCACAGAGAAGAGTGAGTGGAGAACAGATTTTCCCTTTCTTCTCTTGGAGCTATGTCCCTTGGGAAGGGCATGCCATGGGTTCTTTGGGTGTGTCATAGAAAGACATTCTCCAGGTAGCAAGTTGACACAGAGTCGTTCAAGTTGCATATTCCAGCGGAAGTAGTCTGATTTTTGAAGCCCAAATTTGCAAGGCAGGATCTTTGGGTAAATCAGTGGTCAGAAAACTCATTAATCAACAGAGCCAAATATCAACAGTACAACGATTGGAATTTCTTTTGAGAGCCAAATTTTTAAAACTTAAACTATATAGGTAGAAATATTGTTATTAACTTAACTAGGGTACTCCTAAGCTGGCCTTTGCTAAAAACTCAAGGGGCCAAAGACCTGCATGTGGCTCATGAGCCGCAGTTTGCCGACCACTGGGGTAGCTCCATATATGGGACAGGCTCCCTTTAGTAACTGTGCTTACCATGGGCCACAGCATAGATAAATAAGATTGACTATTGGTTAGTTCCCTATATGCTAGGATAAATGTCTCCATTTTCTTTTTCAGGGATCTTGTAGTAGGAGGCTGAGGCTGAGAGCCTGAGGTTCCTAAATAATTCCATGGCTATGGTGGTTTCACTTGCCCTTTGTAGAGAACCAGTGGTGCCCTTATAATGACTGCTGGGAGGAATGTCAATAAGGGAATCTTTCTTTAAGAGAAGGGTGCTAAAGGGAAATGGACATAATTTGAGTTCTCTTTACTGTTTCTCAAAGTATAAGACTGTTTCCTGATCAAACTATCCTCCTTCAGGGTCAATTGGAGAATCAAAATTGTGATAAGAGAAAGGCAGAGACCAAGAAATAGCCATTGTTCTGTAAGTGACTTCCAAAACAGGCCCTCCAAGTCCACATGAGAAACAGTAGTTTTGAAAATAAAAGCTTTCTATTTTCAAGTGCCAAGTTCTGCAAAAGCTAAGAAAACATCTTGAGATGCCAAAGGAAGACCCTGAAGGAAGTTTGCTCTATAGTTTATGCCAGAAAATAGACGTGAAAGTGAAAAACAAAAAAACAGAAAACTGTGTATTAAACCCTGGCTGAACATTAGAATTGTCTGGGGGAGCTATTAAACGCCTCTTCCTAGGCCCCGCCCCAGGCCAGTTGAGTCAGAATCTCTCAGGGTGGTCACTGGGAATTCATACTAAAAAACATAACAAAACAAAACCCTCAGAAAACTAAACTAAACAAAACAGAACTCCCTGGATTTTTCTTGTGCAGCCCAGGTTGAAAACAAGACCCAAGACCATTCTGCTCTGGGAGGGGGTAGTGTATGCACGTGGAGGAAATGTTTGGGACTGAGATTAGGAGACAAGATCTGGGTAGGCCCCATGGAGAGGATTCAGTGTCAGCTTGAAAAAACGGTCCATTTACCGCTAACCTCAGGTAGTTGTGTGGGAGCTGAGGTACCATCCACAGGCCCACGATGTTGCCATTTGAGTATGTAACTCTGAGGAGTCACAGTCGCTTCAGCCCTCACTCCCTGGCGGGAAAGGTCCAGGGGGTGATATTCCACAGCCCAGTGTTTGTTAGGTCATCCTGAGTTGAACTGCAGAAGTGGCCCTCACAGGTGCCCAGACATCGCTGAATCCTATCCAAATGCCCCTGGCAAATTCCCACGTCCAATGGCCCTGAAACAGAAGGAAGGGAACCTGGGAAAAAACTGGAGGCATGGGGAGGTCATGCAGAGGGCAGCACCTGAACTTAGAGGCAGATGGACCACATTGAAATTCACCTTGTTATCAGAAGAAAGGGCATCTCAACAAAATCAGAGGAGCACTAGGTGCGCTTTAGAAAGAAGGATTCCTTGAGCATAGCCTTTGACTTGCACTTCTTTCCCCTCGTTAGGCATTCCCACGATGATTTTGAAACAAGGCATCTGGACATGTGTTAGAACCTGGCCCTCCAATCGGGTGGAGTTGAGTTGTTCTCAAAGGAACATTTAAAACGACAACTAGCACAGTTGAGTGCGAAAGGGAGAAATGCACATAAAGATGCTGGCGATGTTTCCATTGCTACTGTCAAAATTTAAATGGCAGAACCGATGTTTTATTTTTAATGTAGTGAAATGGCTTTTAAGGGTAAGTTCAAAAGACTTTTTCAGATAACATTTAGGTTTCTGAAAAATTTATAGTGATAAAAGGTTCATAAAGATGATAATTGTCATGCTTGCATGACTTGAACCTGAACAGGGTGATAAAATATCAAGATGTGTATTTTATATAAAATACATCCAAAGAAGGACATAGAAAAACCTCGCTAGGGGGAAGTTGGGGGATTACGGAATCCTCCTCAGTGTCCGGGTGCAGCCGTTAGCAATAGAGATGTTTTCAGCCCGAGCAGGAGGTTTAATTTTTATGAAGAGGGAACATTGGGAATGTCACAGGTGGCGGCGATGCTGAACGGGAAAACATCATTCTCTGCTCCTTGTGCCAAGTAGTCTGCCACCGAGATCAACAGCACTGCGCTTTCCAAAGCCCCGCTGGATCCGGTCCTTATTGGAGACCAAATTAGGCTATTATGAGAAATAGTCTAATTTAATGAGAATATGATTATTTTAATTGTGCCCGGTAACAACCGTAATCCAAGTGACAGAGTGTGCTAAGGAGCTGGCTGGCTTGCTGATCAGCCTGGGGATTCTCTGCTGCCACTCTCCCTGAACCTCAGCCTTCTCTCCTCCAGGCCAGTCATTTCTCCAGGCCAGTCATTTCCATGGACATCACGGAGTTTTGGCAGAAACAGTCTACGAACATGGTGCAAAAATATAGAATTTTCTTGAACTTTTCATTAAACGGGGGAGATGATGAGGTAGAGGTAGTAACTGCTGATGTGAGTGGCTAAACTTAATCAGAAAACTCCTTATAATATGAGTTTTTCAAGTTTTTTAAAAAATATATATTTTGTTGATTTTTCACAGAGAGGAAGGGAGAGAGATAGAGAGCTAGAAACATCGATGAGAGAGAAACATCGACCAGCTGCCTCCTGCACAACCCCCACTGGGGATGTGTCCGCAACCAGTGCACATGCCCTTGACCGGAATCGAACCTGGGACCTTTCAGTCCTCAAACTGACGCTCTATCCACTGAGCCAAACCGGCAAGTTTTTTTTTTCCCCCTTCATGAAGTGAAAATACAGGATGCCCAGCTAAGTTTGAATTTCAGATAAACAATAACAGTGTGTGTGTGTGTGTGTGTGTGTGTGTGTGTGTGTGTGTGTGTAAGTATGCCCCATGCAATATTTGGGGCATTCTTAAACTAAAATATAGGGTACCCTGTGTTTTGTCTGGGACCCTAATTAGGTGGTCACCTATAAGGTGAGATTTGAGCAGGGCCTCAAGGAAGGTCTCCATGTATAAAATATTATCTTCTCCCACTGATGGCTCTTGGCTAGACCATTGCAAAGCTAGACCATTTCTATGAGCTAAGGCATAATAGCTAGGATGTCTTTATTTACATGCACACGTACCAAACATTATCACATTATTTTATCTTAGCTCAGCGGGGACTCATGCAGTGAGTCCCCTCTATTCTGTAGCCTCCGAAGGAACAAAGAGAACTGTAGGCTTAGCTCTGCCCACTCCTTAGCTAGCTCTGATGATGGGAGACAATATGTTTGGAAGCTTAGAATGGTCAGCAGTGCGCTCTGAAATTATGTTTGTGGTCACGATCCCAAATCTGGGGAGCCTTGGCTTCCTTTGAGCAGTTTTATGCCTCCAGGGCTGCAATCACTCACCGACCACACATTTGCTGAGTGCCTGGCCCTGTGCCCAGGATGATGGGTAAAAGGACTGATAAGTAATGATCCTAATGAATTTATAGTCAGGAGCATCAATATAGCAGATAGCTGGGCTGTAATGTAGGGGCTATGGTAGAAATGGGCTCTGGATGTGATGAGAGTATGCAAGATGAACCCCCAAAGCAGACTGGGGTAATTAGGGAAGACTTTTGGAGAAGGCGATGTTTTAATGGGGTTCAAATGATAACTAGGGACTAGGAGTGAGGAAGAGGGGGGAAGGGCCTTCTATGCAAGGCTTAGCACATTCAGGGAAACAAAAGGGAGAGAACATCACGTGTTCAGAGAATTACAAGCAGGGGGTTATGCTGAGATCTAAGTGGTCTATTCACTTTGGGGTGCAGGGTGTTGAGAGGTACCCTGGGCTAGCAGACAGTTATGAAGGTGTCTTTGTCATGCTGAGAATTCTTCACCCAACATTTCCATGTTAAAGGGACTGATTAGGCCACTGCCTCAGTTTCTCCTTCAGCATTCATGGCAGTTTTCATGGGAACTAGAGTGTCATCCTAACTTCTTTGGCAGGAGTCATATCATTCTGCTTGGTTCTTTCTAGTCCCTCACTGGTCATGGTGGTAGTGGTGGTAATGGTATGTGTGTATGTGCATGAAGGGAGGATTACAAATGAGCTGGAATCCTATTTCTTGAATTACTGAATTGGGTCCTGATAGCCACATGGTATTCAGAAACCCAACACTCTACCTCAAATGTATTTCAAGTGTTTTGACTGCTTGACTGCTGACCCCATGTTAATTAGATCACCACATTGAACCGTCTTTGTTACTGGTGATGAATTTATTGATACATAAATTGATTACCCACTCTTGGAACTAGAGATTGGACAGATTAACACTGTTTTTTTTTATTTTTTTATTTAAGGAGCAGCCTGTAGCCAGGTTCCTAGACCCAGTCCTTTGCAGTTCAGGTTTCCTATTTTCCTTTGAAATCTTGACATCTCGTCTATCAATAAAGTCTAGGGCATGTTATCATATCTCAAAGCCGGTTTCTGGAGCAGTCAGGTGAGAAACAGTGAGGAGAGGAAGCATCCAAGGCTTCCAGGGAGGACATATCAAGTGGTGGAGGCTCAGTTTCTAGAGGGCCATGCAGGACTCAGGGGGATGACCAAAGTTTTTGCAGGGCTCTCTTTGATTCTCTGTCTCCCTGATCTTCCTGTTAAGGTCCTCGCTGGTCTGCCTCTATTGGCATCTTAATACCAACTCTTAGCTTCTATTAATTGCCAGCTGATGGCTCTATTGTTTTTGACAATGTCCTGGGGCACAGCTTGCTCTATAGTCTGATCCAATTAAAATCAGGCCTTTTTTTTTTTTTTTTTTTTTTGCCCAGGTAGTCTTTGAGACCTTCTCTAAGGCCTCAGTTTTCTCTTTCTCTGGTTCTCTCTGTTAAACCTCTGGTCTGTCTCGTGTTTTTCTGGTGGCTGTCAAAGAGCTGCCAGCCTCCTGTCAATTGCTCTGTTGTTTTCACTAAATCCCCTAGACTTGAACTCACCTCTCTCCTTGCAAATAAAGTTAGTCCCCTGAGAGAGAGAGAGAGTGAGCAACAGAGCTCTGTTCTAACAGCCTGCCTCTCTCATGGGGAGAATGTCTATGCCACGTGTCGTGGAACGGGTACCAGGGAAGTGGCCCACTTCTCTCAGAGTGACAATCCTGTTCTATGGGTGGGCACTGGCAGTGTGTGGTAGGACTTGATATTCTCCACTTGCCCTCCTGGTGTGGAATGTCTCCCTCATGGGAGAGTAGAGGTGAAAGTGATCAGGGCCCAGTGTTCTTGGCTTGCCCTGCCTGTGGTGGAGATTCTGCCCTAGTGAAGGCTGGTGGAGAAGGGGCCTCAGACCTGTCTGTCGCTCTTGGTGGAAAAGGGATGGGCATGATAGATCCTAACAGACCCCCCCCTTCCAGGGAGAAGCCAGCACCCTAGCCTGGGAGCTGGGGGAAGAAAGAGCCCTGTCTTCTTGGCTGCACCTCATCACACTGAGCTGCTCTTACTGAGATTTATTAGATTTTTTTGAATAAATATTTTCCTATTTGCCCTTAGGACAATTCCCATAGACTTTAAATTGTTGTTGTTTTTAAATTATATTTTCTCCAGTTAGGTTGTTTTGCTATGGAGAAGGTCTCCAGAGATTCTAACAACACTATTCAGAAGTGTTTCTCTTTTACATCATTAAAAAAAAATATGTCTTGGATGGTCTTGAGGAAGAATCGTAATTTATTCAACCTCTCTTTTTGGGTATTTTAATGACAATACTGTAAAAGTACAGTGGTCATCAGCGTAGCTTGATCTTTGCATAAATTTGGAGTTTTATTTTTTTTTTAGCATTAGTCCTTTGAAGTTTTGTAGATGATTATAAGCTAGCATCTGGCTTGATTCTCACCAGTGATTCACAGAGCTTAATGGTAATTTTCCCCCCTTAAATTCTATTTCACAACATCAGTTCTGTGTAACAGTCAGAAGCACACTCATTGGCCCCTCCAGTTTCAAAGACTCCAGTCTCTACTATGTGACTCATTTTATTCTGCTTTGATTATGAAAGCCTTTTTCAATTCTCAGCTCTTTTGGGTAGCAAAGGTAAATTTTGAAGTCAGCAAGTGATTAGACTTTCCTAGTTCTGATAACGAATGCTTTCCACATCTACAATTTCTCTTTGATATCTCTATTCTCAGCGTTTTCCCTAGTCAAGCAGTACTCAAATATCTTATACAAAAAAACTTAAAACACATGACTCCCACTAAAAATAAGAATTGTTTCTTCATAGGTTTGGAGAATTGAAGTGGGGACTCCTAAAGTAAACTTTTCCTTCTTAAAATTTTCTCCTAAGGCCATTCTTGATGCTAAGCATATTTAAAATTTCTTACCTCTTATTATTAGGTATTTCTCTCTACCAGATGTGTGCTATAATAATGATTTGCTATGAAGACTGTGTGCTTATTAAAGGTATTTAGGGGTGAGGTGATTAGCTAGATTAAATTGAGAAACCAAGTTTGGTTAAACACTTAATAAAACATACGTGTTCAACTGTCACCCTATCCTTATTTTCTTACTCTTATACTATTTTAATAAGCTGCATTCTTTATTTTTCACTTCTAAATTGTTGAGGAAATAATAATATAACAATAACCTCACAGAGATATTTTTGGTCATGTTGGTTCCCTATTCAAAACCCTTCAATGTCTATAGGGTAACACTTTTATTCCACATGTAACACTTCAAATACCTCTAAGTTTCCTGTTTACAACTCCCTTGCTGAAGCTCTGTTCTTTAGCTAGTGCAGTTGATTCATTTTCTCCTGTGTATGTGATGTCCAGTCTTGCCCCTTGTTCCTGTTTTGCCAGCTCCCCCTTCTGGATTGCCTTCCTAATCTTTTCCTATCTGTCACCTATCAGTTGGCTTTGAACTTGGAGTAGGAAATGAATATGATTATTTGTCAGTCTAAAATCTCAGTATAACAACCCCCCCCCCCACCATCCATTAAAAAACACACGTGTCCATCAAGGCTCAACCCCTCTCACAGTGGAAGGTCTTGGTGAAATTTTTCACTCCCATCTCCCAACCCTACCAATTGATACCCATCACTTGGCACTTATTTATTGGCCTGTTTTTATAGTGCTACGTAGTCTTCACTGGAGTGTGAGGCTGTTGAAGGAAGAGAGTGTTTCAGTCACTCTCTTTGAACCACTGAAGTGCTTTCCGGAGTAGATGCTCGCCCGACGTTGAGTGATAGCAATTGTGCCGAATAGCTCTTTTATAATTATTTCAATCTAGCTCCTGAACACTGACTTCTCTTAAATATGTTATTGAATTAGTTTTGTACTTCACAATTTTCAAACTGCATTTCAAATGACATGGCTTACTTTATTTAATCTTTAAAGAATCCTATGAGATGGGCAGAACAAATCTCATTTCCATTTCTTAGATGTGACAAAAAGATCTCAGAGAGGTGAGTTACTTTGCTCAGGGTCATGGTGGTTATAAATTACAAAACCCAGTTCTACTAATTCCTAGGAGATCATGCTTTTATCCTGCCACAACTGTCTCTCTTATGATCGTGAAAACCTCAGGTGACTTTCCAGAAAATTTTAAGCATCTCACAGCATGAGGAAATATATGACATTTCCAAGGCACGAGTTGAAATTTGATGTGAAATTCCATCTGACATGTTTGTAGCAGCTTTAATTATTTAATCAATTTAAAATAGAATATTTAAAGCAGCCACAAAAATCACTGGGCATAACCAATTTCATCCACAGATCAGACATTTTTCACCTCAACTTTCACTCTTCAGTTCTATTTTGTGAAGTAATTGGCAACACGATGAAAATTTAAGATGTAGACAGACTATAACAGGTGGAGCTATCACACCTTCACAAGGAAATTAATTTATACACATGCACAAATACACACACATATTCACAGGCTCTGATCCTGCCAAGAGAAGAGCCCCAGCAGTGTGGTTAGCTGCAATTATGGCTAAGTGTCATAAAACAATTTTGGCATATCATGGCGCCCACAGGAATCACAGGGATCTCTCAGTTCTTGGTCTTCTAAGCACGTTTCAATCTCATGTGAATTCATCCTTGCAAGTTTTCTTCTTTGTTTGTCAGAAAAGAAATTTGACTGCATCTGCTACTTGTTTTGTGATTTTGGGATGTCATGAAAGCAGCTATCTTGCAACCTGGACCAGAGCAAAGTGTGTCAGAATGATTTACAGGAACTGCTGTGATTCTGCTTGATGAAGACACAGCTCCATGTATGACAGCATGTATGCACAAAAGCCCTTCTGCAGGAATGATTTCACTCTAATTTCCAAAGATTTTTTTAATGCTTCTGTAATTGCATGGTTATTATTTAATATTTGAGTAAAAGCAGTCTTTGATTATTTTGTGCCTTATTTTTGGCAAACTCTGACATGATTTTTTTCTGGGTTGGCAATGGCAATAGAGACATACATACATACATAAAATAAAATAAAACTCTCTGAGTCCAGGCTAGATTAATAGACCTAGCTAAAAAGAGCCCTGTTACTAAGTAGAATTTTCTCTAACATGTAATTTGGAGTATACCAGATGTACTGTGTGAGGTAAGATGTATAATGTGTACTAAGTAGAAAATTTAAAAATTAGCGCTATATACTCAGAGTTCATTCTTCATAGAACAAGAGTGAGAGGAAAAATGAACTTAGTACTATGAAGTGTTCCATTCAACACTTCAGTCAATATAGATTGGGAAGAAAGCAGTATACATGAGCCCTCCAGTCATTAATTTTGAAGCCAATATAGTTTCAAATAGAAAGTAGTATGTGTTTGAGAAATTTCCACTACTATTTATCTAATTTTAAAAATTAAACTCACTGTGGGAATAAGGGGGAGAGATCAACCAAAGGACTTGTGTGCATGCATATGATCCTAACCAGTGGTCACGGACAACAGGGGGGTTGGGACATGCATGGGGAGGGGTTTAGAATAGGAATGGGGGTATGAGGACAAATATGTGATACCTTAATCAATAAAGAAATAACAAAAATTGAACTCACTCAGCTTGGCATTTGCATATTGTTTTAAAGCAAGAATATTAGCATTGTGTTGTACATTCACAGTAAAAGATACCCATGTGTTCTCTCCTTCAGAATGAAAGCTGATTATAAGTAATACATACTCATTGTAAACAAGCAAACCCAAAATATGAAAAAATATAAAGAAGATAAATAGTACTAGTATGTGAAGTCATACCACTCAAAGAAAATAATTGCTAATATTTTGGCAAATATTTTAACAGACTTATAACTCTCCAGTCATAAATACAAGCATACATATGAAAATTGGATTGAATAAAATACATAATATTTTTCATTCGTTAATATATTATGGTCCCAATTTCATATCAATAAATATAAGTTTGTATTATTATTATTGATCATTATTGATCATGCAAAGTGTTGTAGTGTATGAATACTTCATAAATGCTTTGATTCTTCATTGGTGGATTATAAATTATTTTCAACATCTCCAACATTGGAACCACTATTCACCAACTATACAGAAGAACTATTAGAGTCTTGCTTGACTCATTTCTTTCTCAAAGATTCCATATATGCAATCCATTGGCATCCTGGACAGAAGGAAAATAAGAGGAGAGAATTTTCCAAGGAATTGCACCAGCCCCGATTGGGGATGACCTTCAATGTTTTAAAAACAGAAGTAAGGTTGATGTGGCTCCAGTTCAGTGATTAGGGGAGAGAGGTTGGGGGCGTGAGAGAAAAAAGAGAGAGAGATAAAGAAAGAGAGAGGAAGCTAAGAATGGAAAAACAATCAGAGATTTATCCTTCAGGGCCTCATGGCCTATGCATGGGAGTCAGATATTATTATAAGCAAAATGTTTTTCAATGCTCTAAAATGCTGTTTGAGAAATTATTTAAATTTAGTAGGGGTGGGTGCTGATTTTAGGTGAAAGACCAAGGGAACCACTCATTTATTCAACCTATCTTTCATCAAATATTTATGGAGCAATTTTCTCATATCACCAAGTTCTAGGCCCTAGAATATAGGGAATGCCATGAATTCAGTAATGACCAAGATAGAGGAAGTCCCTACCCTTTTCAAGTTGATATTCTAGCTTCATATAGTAGAATGTCAGGTAGAAATGTATGTAAAAATTAAAACAGGATTGTGTGTGTGTGTGTGTGTGTGTGTGTGTGTGTGTGTGTACATGTATGCATATGCTATTTTAGTTAGGATTGCCTGGAAGGTCTTTTAGAAGAGAGGATGCTTAACAAAGATCTGTAAAAGGCGAAAAATGAATCAAGCCAATAGATGGGGAGTGATTATTCTGACAGAGGGAATGTCTGGATCAGAAAACACATTCATTTTTTTAATTGATAGGCCTAAATAAACCAAGAGACAGAACTGAGGAAAGTACTACATGATAAAGTCAGAGAGGTAGTCAAGAGCCTAAAGGCTATGGTGAGGATTTTAGTCTAGTCTTCCCTTCCCTTCCCTTCCCTTCCCTTCCCTTCCCTTCCCTTCCCTTCCCTTCCCTCCCCTCCCCTCCCCTCCCCTCCCCTCCCCTCCCCTCCCCTCCCCTCCCCTCCCCTCCCCTTCCCTTCCCTTCCCTTCCCTTCCCTTCCCTTCCCTTCCCTTCCCTTCCCTTCCCTTCCCTTCCCTTCCCTTCCCTTCCCTTTTCCTTTCATTTTCTCTTCTCTTCTCTTCTTCTTTTTCTTTTTTTCCTGAATAGAATAGAAATAAATTGGAAGTTTTTGAGCAGAAGAGTGACAGGATCTCATACTTTTAAATATCACCTGAACTGTTACATGAAGGGAGAAATGATGGGAGTAGGGAGGAGACTATAATAATAGTCCAGGCTAGGACGACGGTGTCTTTGGCATGGGTGATAGTGGTGGAAGTGGTAAGACATTGTTAGGTTCAGCATGTACTGACATGGAAGGGCTAATAGGATTTGCTGGTGGATTGGATATGGAGTATTTGAGAAAGTCAAATAAGACTCCAATAGTTTTGTAGTACATGGTGATTTTGGAAATATGAAAGACCAGCAAAGGAGAAGTTCTAAGGGGGGAAATAGAATTGTATTTTGTGTAATAGAAGTGCCTATTACACTTCCATAGGGAAATGTTGAGATGGCAATTGAATATACAAGCCTGAATTCAGGAGAAAGGTCAGGCCTAGAGACATAAATTTGGAGATATTAACATTCAGATGATATTTAAAGCTGTAGGAATGGATGAACCAGGTGGATAGTGAGTAAGAAGAGAGAAGATAAGATATCTGAGGAAGGAGCCTGGGGCATTCCAACACTGAGAGATCACGTGGAGAGAAGAGCTAGTAAAGGAGGAAAGGCAGGAAGTTGTGAAATCTCAAACACTAAATGAATATCAATCATGTCAAATGCTGCTGGGAGTCTAGTAGGTTGAGGACTGAGAATTGACTGTTGGATTTAACAATGTAAAGTATAGCCAAAACTGGTTTGGCTCAGTGGATAGAGCATTGGCCTATGGACTGAAGGGTCCCGGGTTCGATTCCGGTCAAGGGCATGTACCTTGGTTGAGGGCACATCCCTGGTGGGGGGTGTGCAAGAGGCAGCTGGTCGATGTTTCTCTCTCATCAATGTTTCTAGCTCTCTATCCCTCTTCCTTCTTCTCTGTAAAATATCAATAAAAATATATTTTAAAACAAACAAACAAACAAACAAACAAAACCAATGTAAAGTATATGATATCCATGCAAAGGAGATTGTGGTAGGAGGTGTTGATGAATGGCTGATGGGAGATAATTTGAGAAAGAAAAGAGGAGATAAAATAAAGATAAAGGATATATAGACAATGGATATTTTATCCTTTATTTTTCCACATCACCATTTATCCCCCTATACCCTCTACCACTTCCACCCACTCCCTCTTCCTCATAATCACCAAATCACCCCCCCTTTTTTTTCTATAAAAAGGAGCAGAGAAAAACCTAGAATAGAATGTTGTATAGAGGAGGGTTTGTTGTTATTTGTTGAGTAGTTAGTTTTTAAAGATGATAGAAATTACAGACTTGAGCATTTACTTTAAAACATACAATTTTTAAATTAAAGGCCTTAATTTTAGCTTCAGGGTTGGTGTCAGATCATGAGATTAGAAGGAAAATTAGTCAGGAAGCTGTTTCGAGAATATAGGGAAACTATGATAGTGGTTTGGATTACAATGTGCATGGTGGAGAGGAGAAAAGAGGATGCATTTATAGGTAGAATTGAAAAGACTTGCTGAGTTGGATGCAGAAAATAAGAGAAAGAAAGAATCAAGGGTAACCAAGTTTCTTTCTGAAGCAACTAATTATCTGGAGGTGTTATTTAGTAAAATGGGAAAATATTGGGATATTAATAAGCATTGTTGGGAGTATAAGAGTTTTTGACCTGTTAAGTTTAAAATTGCAATTGGCATCTTCTTTAGAAGAAATGCTTTAAAGTGGAACTGCTAGATCAAAGTGTTAAAATTTTAATATATATTTCTGACCTAAGCCCTCTAACAGTATTTTGAGATTGTCTATTTCCCTGCATTCTGGTCAACTATGGGTATTATCAATCTTTTAAATTGTTGGCAATCTTATGGGTAAAAAGGTATTTCAATGTATTTTATGTCTTTAACTATAACCAACACCAGTCTCATATATATATATATATATATATATATATATATACACACTAGATGAACAAAATTTGTGCAAGGGGGCTCTACCCTTGCAACCTCAGCTGGCCCTCACAGCCCTCACAGCCCCATCTTCATCTGGAAGGTCATCTGGATGGTCATCTGGATGGTCATCTGGACATTCGTTCTGCTATTTGGTCTAATTAGCTCTTTATTACATAGGAGCATACATATGTATACTCCTATATAATAAAGAGCTAATATACATAACTTTAGATTTGCCTTTTTGCTAGGAGAGTAGAATCCCTTATTGTGATATGTTTATGTGTATGTGATTGTCTCTTTGTGTTCTTTAGTAATTTTCATTTTCTTATTGATTTATGAATTATTTGTAGTTAGAAACAATAATTATTTACCAAATATGTTGCAACTTTTCATTTGGGTTGTCATTTATTAGACAGTCTTATTTATGTTATTACTATTGTAATATGAGATTTTATAATTTGTATAAAGTGAAAACAAACATACATCTTTTCTATTTTAAGTTCTTGCTTCAGTGTTATGTGTATGCAACCCAGATATCAAATTTCCTTCAAGAATTAAGTAAGATTTGTATAATCTTTTATTCCATGTCCCATGGAAAGGCTTTCCTAAAGCATCTGCAAATTCATGATGGCTTATATGTCATAGTATTTTCTGACTTTAAGCACATCCGATTTTCTGAGTCTCTTTTCTTTTAAAATCTTTTTTTGGGTCAAATTTGTCATTGCTTGACTCCCTCAAAACTCATTCATTTACACAAGAGATTGTGCCTTATTTATTTTTCCAAACCACTAATCAATGCACCAGATATTGAACACATCTCTGCCAATTTAAAATGCCATTATAATGTATTTAGAACTTCTAGATATGCTATGCTTGGGTCTAATTCTGGACTCTTAATTTAGTCCATTTGAACTTACAGTTATAATATGCTTTGAATTATGATAACTTTATAATTATGTATTAATTCATGTAATACATTTATTGGCTACCTACTATGTGCCAATCACTGTAATAGATAAGAGGAACCACATAGTAAACAAGACAAACATGATTTCTCTCCTTGTGGGGTTTAAATTATATGGGAAGTTACCTATAGTTAACAACATAATTATATGTCTTGAAAATTAAAAATATCCAACTTTGATTGCGAAGAAACAAATAATTAGTTGAAGTGCTATTAAGTCAAAGGTCTGCTTTAAAGAGGAAAAGTCAGGAAAGGGTTCTGAGAATTTGATATTAAACCTGAAAAGAGAAGGATGACAATGACCCTCCCTTGAATTGTTTCATCGAGGCAGAGATGAGGCTAAGGCAGAGTTGCTGAGGCAGGATTTTTGTCATGTGAGTGAAGGTGACATGAATTTTATGCTTGGGAGCTTTTGTATTATTTAACCTTAAACTTCCATTTGTTCAAGGGATATGTAATAATTTTTTTAAAAAAATCATATTCAGGGTTTTTAAATAAAAAAAATCTAACTCTCACATAACATATTGAAAATAAGTTTCATTTTCCAATTATTTTGCTATTTTCTTCAGGCATACTAATTAGCTATATACTAGATTTCTGTTGCTTGTACTTCATATCCATCATTTTCTCCATAATTGTTGTCTTATTGTCTTTTTCCTCTTTATTTCTGTTTGGCTTCCTCAAGCCTATCCTCTACAATATGCATTTTGTTTTCTCTACTTTTGTCCCTTTTCACTGTTCCAAATGTTATATTAAAATTTTTCCAATGATGTTTCTTTCCTTCATTTTCTGAGCTTTCCTTTGCCAGTTTTCTTTTCACTTATTATTTTTTTTGGTAATATCATTTCATCTTTCATCTTTTGTTTTATAGGGCTCTTGATATCTCTACTTTCCTTTAGAGGTCAAAATAGTTATTTTCTTAAATGCTTATTTTTCTTTCTGTTTAAGTTACATGTTCATGTTGTTGGCCAAGTCTTATTGGCCACTCTTCCTGGTTCTCTGACTCTCATTTGCATATTTCTCCTAGAAATTAAACCAGAAGTCTAGATCAGTAAGGGCTCTCACAGCGTGGTCTCCAATCCAGCATCATCAACATCATTTAGGAACTTATTAGATACACAAATGCTTGGACCTCTATTAGAGACTTCTATAATGAGAATCTCAGGGGTGGGGCCCAGCAATCTATATTTTAAGGACCCCTCCAGAAGAACAACATAGTGATGAGACATTTACATAACTTATTAAATGTTATATAAGTTTAGTACCATCTGATACAATATGTAGTTATAATTTTATTGACTACTAGAGGCCCGGTGCATGAAATTTGTACATGGGGGTGTGTGTCCCTCAGCTCAGCCTGTACCCTCACCAATCAGGGACCCCTTGAGGGATGTCTGACCACTCATTTAAACGGAAGTAGGACATCCCTCTCACAATCCAGGATTGGTGGCTTCCAACTACTCACCTGCCTCTGTATGATTGCCCCTAACTGCTTCTGCCTGATAGCCTGATCACCCCTTAATCACTCCACTGCCAGCCTGATCTATACCTAACTGCTCCCCAATTGCCCCTAACTGCCCTCCCCTGCCAGTTTTGTTACCCCTAACTGCCCTTCCCTGAAAGCCTGGGTTCTGCCCCACTGTCCTCCCCTGCAGGCTTGGTCCCCTCACAACTGCCCTTCCCTGCTGGCCCAGTCACCCTTAACTGCATTCTCTGCTACCCTGATCACCCACAACTGTCCTCCCCTGCAGGCCTGATCCCCCCAACTGCCCTCCCCTGCAGGCCTGGGTCTCCCTAAACTGTCCTCCCCAGCAGACCTGGTTCTGCCCCCAACTGTCTTCCCCTGCAGGCCTGGTCCCCCCCCCCCCCCAAATGCTCTGTCCTTCAGGCCTAAGTGCCCCCCAACTGTCCTCCCCTTCAGTCCTGGTTATCTCCAACTGCCCTCCCCTGCTAGCCCAGTCACCCCCAACTGCCCTCCCTTTCTGGCCTGGTCTCTCCCAACTGCCCTCCTCTGCTGGCCTGGTCACCCCCAACTGCCCACAATTGTTCTCCCCTGCCAGCCATCTTGTGGTGGCCATCTTGTGTCCACATGGGGGAAGCCATCTTTGACCACATGGGGGCAGCCATCTTGTGTCTTGGAGTGTTGGTCAATTTGCATATTGCTCTTTTATTAGATAGGATATCCTCATGACTATTTAAAAAATATATATTTTATTGATTTTTTTACAGAGAGGAAAGGAGAGAGATAGAGTTAGAAATATCGATGAGAGAGAAACATCAATCAGCTGCCTCCTGCACACCCCCTACTGGGGATGTGCCTGCAACTGAGGCACATGCCCTTGACCAGAATTGAACTTGGGACCTTTCAGTCTGCAGGCTGACCCTCTATCCACTGAGCCAAACCTGTTTTGGCATCATGACTATTTTTATAACTGCTAATTTGTACTTCTTAAACTCTTCATCTTTTCCAATTTAAAGTAGTATAATGTTGTGTCAACTATAATTGAAAAAAATATTAAAAATGAAAGAATTAAAATCAGGATTTCAAAATAGAAAAGAAAAAGAAGAAAAGAGGAAGAAGAAGAGAAGGAGAAGAAGAAGAAGAAGAAGAAGAAGAAGAAGAAGAAGAAGAAGAAGAAGAAGAAGAAGAAAAAGAAGAAGAAGAAGAAGAAGAAGCAGCAGCAGCAGCACTCCAGATTATTCTGAGGCATACAAAGTCTCAGAATCACTAGTTTAGATATATTTTCTTCTTCCCCGTGGCTTCTATCCTATTTATGTTCATGTCACATTACTAAACACTAGAATTTTGGGGCAATATATTTGAAATGTATTACTGTTCCCTTGGTAGTGTTTAGTGCTGCATTGCTGTTTGAGTAGAACTGTTTACTGTCTGGCATCCTTTATCATATATTTAGTATCAGATTTTTTTTCAGTTTGTTTTATTTAGTAAATACAAAATCTGTTTTGGTTCCCTTTATCTCACGCTTATTATACCTTTTATATATCATTGGCTGCAAATTGTATCTGTGCAGTATGACCTGCTCATTCAGTTGCTGATAGACATTGCTATCAATAGTATATGTCCTCAATTGTAGCAAGTAAAATATTTTTACACTGATCCAAATTTGGAGAGACACTTGTGCTATGAACATCAGTATTCTGTTATACACATATAGGACCAATGGTTTATATGATCTATAGTTACCGGTATATTGATTTTTGTAATGGGTAAAGAGAAAACTAGGGCTATGCCCCAATATGTTAAGCATTTTTCCCCCCTGGATGTTTATGAATGAATTAAAACTTTTGTATTAAAAGCTTAGATTTTTGAACTTGAGAACAAATCCTGTTCTCTGTTGTGTTATTCCCTTTTTTAAGAATGAATTGATTTTAACTGAAAATTAAAAAAAAATGTTTGAACATTAAGTAAAAAGCCATATGAAAAGCACAAGCAATATATTATCCTATGTAATAATCCTATATAATAGAGGAATATGCTAATTATCCATTATGTCCTAACATCACGACCAATCTACAAGTGGTGGAGAGCTACATGAGGGCAGGGCAGTGAGCTACAAGTGGCGGAGAGCTACCAGCGGTGGTGGGGCCAGCTGAGGCAAGTGGCAGGGAGCTACCTGCACACGGACTTGTGCACAGGGCTACTAGTGATTAATATGAAAAAAAGAATGAATTGGCTCACTTAATGTAATGTTAAATGAAAAAGAACCCCCCCCCCCATAGAGATGGATTATAAAGGAATTTGGAAAAACTACTGAGGTTGATGGATATGTTAATTATCTTGATGTATCAATGTTTTCATGGGTGTATACTTATATCAAACTTGGATGGTATACTTTAACTATATACAGTATATTGCACATCCATTATACCAGGGTAAAGCTATTAAAACACCAGGGGTTTTTATAAAACTCTCAATATGGTTTGTCTTATAATTTGTGAATGTAGATAATTGGTTCTAACTTTGACTTTTCATAAATTTTACCTGTCTTCCCACCAATCATGGGCCAGAGAAAAAAATGATTTTAAAGTGTTTGTGATGCAAAGTGAAAAAGGGAACTACAGATGATAATGGCTAACTCAGCATCCCCTCTTAAGTTTTTTTCTGATATGCTAAAACTATATTTCCAGATCACCAGAAATCAGAGTTTCAGATATGACTTATGATCCATCAACCAGATGCTATTGCATGAGACTCTGATTAGAAAATGAATGTAGACCAGAGAGGTAGCATGTAGGAGTTGTGGGAGAGAACTGACGTGGTTCTGGAGCCAGCCTATGACATGGTGACCTGCTTACATGGCAGATGATTTCCTGATCAGCTTCCTGGCACAGTGTGATGCCACTATGCTCCCCGTGTGTTAGTGCGGCCTGGGGTGCAGGGTTCCCACTCATGTCAGAGTTAGAATGGTTTTGCAGCAGTCAGCAATAGTACAAATGGACTCCTGATTTGTTGACTTCCTGCAGTGGTGATGGTCATTTTTTCAATCACAGCAGAGGAAGAGTGGGTCTAAGGGCTGGGACTTGGTCCTGGGAGATTGGCCTGGAGCCTGCTTCTCCAGCTCTTCAAAACTTATGGGAGCACATGATTCCTCAGAAAGACTCTTTCTGCTTAAAACAGTTCAAGTGGATTCTGTTGTGCATAACTGATACCCAAGTAATAAAGTAATTAGTACCAGAAGTGGTTACAAGCCATAAACTGTAGAGGGCTCCCTTGGGAATGCACATGGGTGACTTTTAATTATCATCAGCTGAACTCAAGGTGTAGGCAGAGCCACGCCCTGGGAACACCTTTTCCCAAAATGTGGGAGACTGTTATCAGTACAGATTTCTTATCTTTATCCATGTGCTTGGAATGAGGAACAAATAGGACCTTGATTTTCCCAGGTCTTGATATGCTAAATCCCAGGAATGAGGGAATGAATAGGACCTGGGCACACCCAAAACTTCTTTGACTTTAAACCCCCCTCTGGAAATCACTAAATGCGCTGTGTTGTTTGTGGTGGGGGTTGACTGTCCCTCCATCCGAGTGACCGCATCCACCCAGCACCCAGCTTATGAATCTATTTCTGTCTCTTTCTTTCTTTTATTTATTTATTTTAAAAAATATACTTTATTAATTTTTTAAAGAGATGAAGGGAGAGGGATAGAGAGCCAGAAACATCAATGAGAGAGAAACATTGACCAGCTGCCTCCTGCACACCCCCTTTCCAAGGATGTGCCCGCAACTAATGTACCTGCCCTTGACCGGAATTAAACCTGGGACCTTTCAGTCCACAGACCGACGCTCTATCCACTGAGCCAAACCGGTTTCGGCTCTTTCTTTTATTTCTTAATCCCCAGCTCCTCCACTCAGGAACCTGTCCTTCTCCCTTTCCGTGCGGGGAAGCGGAAAAAGGAGAAGCACCCACCACAATAAACATCAAAGAAATAGGACTTGATTTTGTTTAAAGGCAACCACAGCTCACAGCGAGCAGTTACTTAAATCATCACCTCTGGTCATCCACTGTGATAGGCCAATATGGGGACTCAGGGAAGAAATGTAGGACCCCAAGATGGAGGAATTGACCTTCCCCACTGCCTGTTCCAGGATGTAACCTTTACGGTTAAAGATTAGACAGGGAGGAGGTCAGTTCTTTATGGTTGAAGATTAGGCAAGAATGAAATCAGTCCCCCAGAAACTCCCTACCCTGAGGACTTACCCAAGGGGACTGTTGACTCAGCATAGACCCTGTCATAAAACATGTAATTAACGAGCCCACCTGCGTGTGGTGTTTATTTCCTTGTTTCCTTCTTCCCCCTCCATGTGTAACCCCACCTGCGTGTGGTCTTTATAAACTCATATTCTGCAGTTACTCGGGGCTCCAGGAGACAGCTCTGTTGCTGTCTGCCTGAGAAGCCCCTGCGCTTGTACTATTAAAACCTCATGCTTTTTGCATCAAGTTTCGGTCTCGGCGTTTGACATGGGGTCATCGCCCCTCCGTCGGACTCACCGGGGGTCTTGGGACCTTACAGAAAGGGTCTTAGGAGTGAGTAGGTTTTTTGCTAAATTGTGCTGGTGAGCTAAAAGAAAGAAAGAAAGAAAGAAAGAAATATGCTCAATATTTTAAATTACCAGCTCTAGGAACCATGTGAGAATTAAGAAAATTTTACAACTCTTCCTTAAGGACTCGCTCATCTTTTGCAGCCTCAAGACTAATTTACATGGAAATCAGATGGAATGTCTGATGCTTCAGGTTGTTGAATTATAAGGTAGGGTGAATTTATAGTTTTGCCATTTATTTTTTGCAAAATTGAAAACATTGCCTTGGAAAAGTTAGACGTCATTATTGAAATAATGTCATTTAGGAGAAGTAGGATAAATCTGCATGCTCGAACTTCCTCACCAGCTGAAGCAGCTTTTCCCTTGCTTGATGATGTTTATCTGGTTTTCCTTGAAGGATCTCTAACAGCCTTTTCTAAGATAGGTCCCTTGCAAGGAGGTGACAATTCTCCACTTGTAGCATCTTCACTACCCTTATTGTTTCCACACCTACAGCCAGATCAGATCGCTGAATGTCATAGGGAGCAACTGTGACCTCAAATCTAGAGGAAAAGACTAAAAAAAAAAAAAAAAAAAAAAAAAAAAAAGAGTTAAATAATTTTACTAATATATTATAACAGCAGAAAGCTGAATATTATTTGTAGAAATGGATTTTAAAGACAACTGTCTAACGTTTTGATGGGGGGAGGTTAGCTTAGTTATAGATAGTATCACACACATCATACTTTTTCTAATCAAAGAACTAGTAGCCAAAAGTAAAACATCAGGTTCATATTTATAGATTTGTATCTACCCAGAAGCAGTTGCCCTTATAAAATGTGGAACAGACCATTGAAGGCTCAGTTATAGCAGGATCTAAGAAATGATACATGTGAGAAGTGCTGTCTTATAGATATGGTTCTTACTCTGAACCACTGACCAACATATTTACCCTATAGCCGGAACACATAGGGCCTGATGACAAAGCGAGAGACTTGGTAATGGCATCTCTTCCTACTACACCAATGCAATAGCAAATGACCTACTTACAACATTTTCCTTCCTGTTGCTGAAGTTTTGGCTCTGCGGCTATAGAACTCTTAGCATCTAAGGGAGAGTTATTTCCTTTAGGGGATAGATACTACTGGCCATTTTAGGAAAAAGAGGCTAATCCTGTTTTGGTTGACATAATTGATCCTAATTACCAAGGGGGAAGTAGAGAAAGGAGTGTGTCTGGAGCACTAGCAATCCTCTTGTCTCTTGTGACTGCGGGTCTACCGCTGGCAAAGGGCAGAGGTAGGCATGCTGTGGAGGTTTGGATGTATAATCATGGGAATTAGGTCATATATGGGTGTTAAGTATACAGAAAGTAGCTTTATAAATAAATATTTCAATCTTCTAGACACAAAGGATGAGAAATTGAAAAACCGCATTTCCTGGGCTCCCTTGCAGTTAGGGTTCTGGACCTCATTTAGATTACATCCATGACACATTGGGTGCTAATTAAGTCACATTGGTAGAGAAACAGGATGTGGGGCATCCACTTTGCTCATATAGATAGAGGATGATGTTGAGTGGTACTGGGATGATCTGCTAAAGCCTCAATGGTTATGTAGAATGTGGCTCTCGGATTCAGCAAGTTGCTACAGAAGCAGCTTTCCCTAATCATAGCAGAGGCAGTGTGGCTTTAGGAGCTGTTCAGATCCAATCCTGTTTCTCCTGACCTTCCAACATTTTTGTAATGACTTAATTTTCTTCTTCAAATCCTGTTATGCTTCAGCTAACTAGAGTGAATTTTATTTTCTGTAATTGAACCCTGTCTAATATACAACTTCCTTCCAGTTTGAAAATATTAGTAGGATTTTTTTCCCCCAGAAAAATTTCCACTTACTTCCAGCCATGCTGTAACACTATTCTCATGAGAAGGTGAATTATGTACATTACTGGCAACTTTTAATTTAGTGTAAATTTAGACGATGTTTCTCAAATGTTGTGCTCTAAGCTTAGAACTCTTATTTACAGGGTTGTTAAGGGTTTCTTTACTAATTTTGTTTCTTTTTTTAAAAAAAAAAATTACTTCCAACAGAAAATAAGAGATCTTTAATAAGATATTATATTAAAAATCTTGGTCTGATTTATTCTGAAGTTATTTTAATTCCAAGCTCAGTTCACATTCTGTTGCTCAAGCTGGCAAGCTATAATCATGTGTTCCTTATCTATTTGGGGATTCCTTGAAATAGGAGAACAAATATGTCTAAATCTAAAGATATCCTCTAAATGATGTCAATGGGACAGACTTTTCCCTTTTTTAAATAGGTCTGTGGGTGCATTTTGCCAACTAGGGACAGTCCCATGGTTCTTAACCTTGGCTGCACATGGAACAATCTGGGGAGCTTCTAAGAAGTGTTAATGCAAGAACCACACCTCAGGCACACGTGGGGTATGGATTTTTTAAAAAGCATCCCCCAGATAATTGTATTAGTCTGCTCAGGCTGCCATGACAAAACACCACAGACCAGGTGGCTTAAACAACACACATTTATTTTTGCCAAGTTCTGGAGGCTAGAAGTGCAAGATCACGGTTGGGTTCTGGTGTGGCTTCTTTTTCCTAGTCTGGAGATGACCACCTCTCACTATATCCTTCCTCAGCCTCCCCTCTGTGTGCTTGTGAGAGAAAGAAATCGCTTCCTCTTCTTCTGAGGTAGTCCTATTGGATTAGGGCTCCACTCTTATGACTTCACTTAATTACCTTCTTAAAGGCCTGTCTCCAAATGCAGTCACATTGTGGGTTGGGAATTAAACATATGAATTTGTGTGTGTGTGTGTGTGTGTGTGTGTGTGTGCGCACACACGTAGGGGGGCATTTCAGTTTATAACAATGATGATTGACAACCACTGGTTTAGTAGAATAATTTGGTTTTGGGGTCTGAATTTCAGGTCATAAGAAAAAGCAGACAAGTCACAGTCATGTACCAGGTTTGGTCTATGGTGGCCACTTGGTAACTTCTGCTGGGTAGAATGGAGAGAAATAGCACAAAATAGGGAAAGGTGGGGGGTGGGGCAGGCACTATTCAACCATTTAGTCTAAGTAGGATGCCAGGCTCAACCCAGTTCCAGCTGGCACTATATCCCAGAGAGGGTTACAGTATTGAGACTTGTCAAGTGCTAGCAATTTTAAAGTCATGAACCCTGAAGTCAATAACAAGAATATGAGAATCCATCTGGAGCGACAGGGGCAGTAGGAAATGGATGTATAGTCCAGTTAAACTGGTTTTCAGGACAAAGCTCTTGACCTTGTCTGAAAATTGGAAACTAAGTCTTGAGGCCTGAAGAGCCACACAGAGCATACATGGGGCAGTCAGAGAGCCTACGGAGGCTAAATCTATCCCCACAGTTCCCTGTGGCTGGGACAGCTGACCATTGTTAAATGTCACCTGGTGGTGGAGTGAGGAATTCTTCACCTCTGACATGGCTCTCATTGGTCAGGTATCTAGAGCAGGCCTCACCCCCAAAGTTCCCGATTCAGCGGGTCTGCGTGGGGCTCGAGTATTTCCACTTGTATCAAGTTTTCAGGTGCCAATGATGCTGCTGGTTTTGGAGACCACTTTGAAAATCTCTGATCCTATTTGCACATAGTAGACATCGTACGATGTGAGCTACATATTTCTTTTATTGTCTCTATGATACTCAAATGATTAACTCAGCTATTATTAGAAATACATTTTAAGCACCCCAATGCTACTCTAAAATCATTATTCTGATGTCACAGCTGGGCAGAGTAAAGTGGGGTGGAAATGGTATGACGTTGCAGCCAGATGGACCTGAAACTGACACAGAGCCGGGAGAGGCTGGTGTGCCTGACATGGGTGTAATCATTATCATTCAGGAGCTCACCAGCTATCGCAAGGCTTAACTGACACTGCAGAGACATGGTGCGACTTCCCACGATACAGAATTCGTATGGGGAAAAACATACACATATGTGGCTAACTGAACAGGAAAGTACCCAAGCTCAGAACTCAGGAGACCCTTGCCAGCACTCTCCTTTAGGGCTCGCTTCTCCTCCCATCATGTTGTTCCTGTGTGTGCGGTTGTTTTCCTACAGCAGTCCTATAACCCTAGAATCAAACTGAGGTGATCTGATACTTCAGTGAGACTTAAAAAGCACTTTTCATCATGAAATGATTGTAAACCTAAAGAGTTGTAAGAACAGTACCCCCAAACTCCCAAGTATTTTTTGTACCCATCATGCAGTTCAGCAGTTGTTACCATTCTGCTCCACTTGCTTCTTCCCTCTCCCTTTCTGTACATAGGCAGCAGATATCATTTTTTTCCTGAACTATTTGTTTTTAAAAAATATATATATTTTATTGATTTTTTACAGAGAGGAATAGAGAGTTAGAAATACTGATGAGCCAGGACCAGTTTGGCTCAGTGGATAGAGCACCGGCTGACAGATTGAAAGGTCCCGGGTTTGATTCCGGTCAAGGGCATGTGCCTTGGTTGCGGGCACATCTCCAGTGGGGGGTGTGCAAGAGGCAGCTGATCAATGTTTCTCTCACATCGATGTTTCTAACTCTCTATCCCTCACTCTTCCTCTCTGTAAAAAATCATTAAAATATATTTTTTTTAAATTAAAAAAATAGAAATATTGATGAGAGAGAAACATCCATCAGCTGCCTCCTGCACACCCCCTACTGGGGATGTGCCCGAAACTAAGGTACATGCCCTTTACCAGAATTGAACCTAGGACTTTTCAGTCCACAGACTGATGCTCTATCCACTGAGCCAAACCGGGTTTGGCTTCCTGAACTATTTGTAAGTGGCAGACATTACCCACCTTTATCCTGAATTACTTCAATGTGTGTTTTCTAGAACAAAGATATGCTTAATAATAGTATGATGGCTTGCAAAATGGCCAAATAGTTCTCCTACACCTGTCTGCACATACTTTTGTAAAAGGGACTTAGATGCTCCTCCCATCAAGAGGGAAATCTGTTCCTTCACTCCTAAAGTCTGGCTTAGCCACGTGACTTGCTTTGGACACAGGTTATGAAACACTGATGTAGGCAGAGGCTTGAAAAGTGGGTGTGCGTTTGGGTTTGCCCTCTCTTGAAGCTGGGAACCGTTCTGCCACAGTGTGAACATGCGTGGCGAGGCTGCTGGCAGATGAGAGATACAGCTGTCACCTTGGTTTACATCAACCCAAGTGCTGTTAATGTGAGTGAGGCTATCTGCACCACACAGCCCCAGCAGGATCAGCTCAAACTACGAGAATCACCCAGCCAACCCACAGAACCACAAGAAGGAATAAATATTTATGCCTTTAAGCCATTAAAGTTTTTGTTGTTGTTGTTGCTAATCCTCACCCAAGGATTTTTTTACAGAATGGGAGGGGGAGAGACAGAGAGAGAAATATCGACTAGTTGCCTCCCCCATGTGCCCTGACTGGGGCCACAGACTGAGCCTGCAATTGAGGTATATGTCCTTGAGTGGAATCTAACCTGTGACTCTTCAGTCCACAGGCTGAAGACGGAAGCACTGAGCAAAACCAGCTAGGGCTCAGCCATTGCTCTGTTCTGTTTTTTAAATATATTTATATTGATATCAGAGAGGAAGGAAGAGGGAGAGAGAAATAGAAACATTGATGATGAGAGAGAATCATTAATTGGCTGCCTCCTGCATAGCCCCCTACTGGGGATGGAGCCCATAGTGACCTCCTGGTTCATAGGTAGATGCTCAACCACTGAACCATGCTGGCCAGGATAAGCCATTAAGTTTTAAGGGGGTTTGTTGCACAGCAACAGAGTAAAATAATCAAATACAGGACATTTTATAGTGATATGATATTATTATCCAATCCACATTAAAATTTTTTTAAATTGTCTTAAATCTTTTTAAAGCATTTTCCCCCCAATCCATTTTCTAATCTAAGATCATGCACTATAATTATCTGTCATGCCTCTCTCTTTTAAAAAATCTCCATGACATCTTACTATCATTTGTAATATGCAAAAAGCTGCTCATACTTCTGTATACAACGTGACGAATTTGGAGATAAGTGTATACACTGTGAAACTATCACCACAATCTGTCGTAAACCTATTCATTGCCCCATCCACCTATTTATTATTATTATTATCCTAATATATAAAAAGGCAGGGACTGTCATGACTGAAACAACCAGATGATGGACAACCGAACACAGGCTGTGTGGGGTGACAAGGCTGGCTGGGGTGTTAGTGAGGGACGACTGAACGACTGAACAGCAGTTTGTAGGGGCAACCAGGCTGGCAGGGGGGCCAGTTGGGAGTGACCAGGTCAGCAGGGAGACAGTTGGGGTGAGCAGGCTGGTGGGGGGCAGTTGGAGGTGATCAGGCAGGCAGGCAGGTGAGCAGTTAGGAGCCAGCAGTCCTAGATTGTGAGAGGGATATCCGACTGCCGGTTTAGGCCTGATCCCAGGGCCTAAAACTGGCAGTCATACATCCCCTGAGGGGTTCTGGGTTGGAGAGGGTGCAGGTTGGGCTGAGGTGACCCCCCCTGTGCATGGATTTCATGTACTGGGCCTTTAGATTTTGTGATAAGAAGATCTACCCTCTTAAGAATTATTTTTGCTTTAATAATTTTATCTAAAAATCACTGTTAATAACTAGAGAGATAAAACATGTATTTCACCTTTTATCTTTTCATTAATGAATTAAAAATTTATATATATTTTAAACTTTTCATTTATAGTTTACATTCAATATTATTCTGTATTAGTGTCAGATGTACTTCATTGTGGTTAGAAAATCATTTACTTTACAGAATGGCCTCTTAGAAAAATTTGAAGTATAGAATACAGTATTGCGAACTATTGTGCTGTGCAGTGGGTCTCTAGGACTTATTCATGCTGTATAATCAAAACTTTCTCATTGACTAATACTTATATTTTTCCCTTCCCTCAGCTCCTGGCAACCACCATTCCATTATCTTCTTTCATGACTTTGACTATTTTAGCTTCATTATATAAGTGGTATTGTAGTATTGTTTTTCTGTGTCTGACTTATTTCTTTAGCAAAATGTCCTCTAGGTTAGTCAATGTTGCAAATGGAAGGACATTTTTTTCTCCCTTTTTAAAAGGTGAATAGTATTTCATTGTATGTGTATTCCATATTTTCTTTATCCATTTTTCTATTGATGGACATTTAGGTTACTTCCATGTCTTGGCTATTGTAAATAAAGCTGCAATGAAAGTGGGAGTGTAGCTATCTCTTTGAGATCCTGATTCCAATTCCTTTGGACATATAGCCAGAAGTGGGATTCCTAGATTTTTATGGTACCCCTTCTTTTAGTTTTCTGGGGAATATCCATACTGTTGTCCAGAGTGGCTATGCCAAGTTCCATTCCCACCAAGAATATGTAAAAGTTCCCTTTACTCCAGACCCCTGCCAACATTCATTTTATTTATTTTTTTTTTTTATTTTTTTATTTTTTTTTTTTTTTATAAATCTTTATTGTTCATATTATTACAAATGTTCCTCATTCCCCCCCCCAATTGCTCCCCTACACCAAGTTTCCATTCAATTCTCTGCCCTTTCCCCATCCCCCATTGTCCTCAACCATAGGTGCAGTTTATGTTCAGTCTCTTCCCGCCCCGCCCCATTCCCCCGAGAATCATCAGTCCACTCCCCTTCCATACCTCTGATTCTATTATATTCACCAGTTAATATTGTTCATCATGATTTTTACTTCCCTTGGTTTTTAGACTCACTTGTTGATAGTTACGTGTTTGTTTATAATTTTTATCTTTATTTTCTTCCTCTTCCTAAAGAACCCCTTTTAGCAATTCATATAATTCTGGCTTGGCAGTGATGAATTCCTTTAGCTTAAATTTATTTGTGAAGCTCTTTATCTGGCCTTCGATTCTGAGTGATAACTTTGCTGGGTAGAGTATTTTTGGCTGTAGGTTCTTGTTGTTCATCACTTTGAATATTTCTTGCCATTCCCGTCTGGCCTGCATGGTTTCTGTTGAGAAATCAGCTGACAGTCGTATGGGTGCCCCTTTATAGGTAACTACCTGCTTTTGTCTTGCTGCTTTTAATATTCTCTCTTTGTCTTTAGCTCTTGGAATTTTAATTATGATGTGTCTTGGTGTGGTCCTCTTTGGATTCCTTTTGTTTGGGGTTCTGTGTGCTTCCTGGACGTGTAAGTCTATTTCTTTCCCCAGGTGGGGGAAGTTTTCTGTCACTATTTCTTTCAATATGTTTTCAGTATCTTGCTCTCTGTCATCTTCTGGGATGCCCATAATTCTGATGTTGGTTCGCTTGAAGTTGTCCCAGAGGTTTCTTACATTATCTTCAACTTTCTGGATTCTCTTGTCTTCTTGCTTCTGTGGAGGAGTGTCCTCTGGCTCTTTGTGTTCCAAATCTTGGACTTGATCCTTGCAATCTTCCAATCTGTTTTTAGGACTCTGTATAATATTATTTATTTCAGAGATTGTATTCTTTATTTCTAGTTGACCCTTCATTATTTCTTGTTGATCCCTTATCATATCCTCATAGGTCTCATTTATTTTATCGGCCTTTTCTAAGAGATTGTTGAACAACCTTATAAGCGTGGCTTTGAACTCTATATCCAGTCGCTTTTTGTCCTCCATTTCTTTCGTTTGTGATCTGTTTCCTTGTTTCGGCATTTTCGCTGCTTCCCTGAGTTGGTAGGTTGGGAGGATCAGCTGTGTCTATGTCAGCAGACAACCTTATTCCACTAGACTTGGAAACCTGCAAAAGCCTCTCTGAGTTCAGCTTGGATGGGGCGGAGTTTCAGGGTGGAGCCTACAGCCTTGGCTTCCGGTTAGCCCCGCCCTCTGAGGTTCCTGAGTCTCAGTGTACCTCAGTGTCCTTGGGTACTCGCTGCAAGCACCTCTGAGAGAAAGGCACTCTAGAGTTTCGCCCAATACCAGACAGTGTAGTCTCTCCCCCAACAGGCCCACAACTGGGGTTCAGAGCAGTTGGAAGTGGGGTTAAGCACAGTCCGGAGCTTATGTCTCCTTCCCGCTAGGGCGATCTCGCGGCCCAAACAACAGTCTGTCCTCTGTGCGCGCAATGTGCGCGACTCAGGGGCTCTGCTTTTCGCCGTTCCCCCTGAGCTTCTGTCTTACAGCCCAGATTCCCCCTGTATGAGCCTGGGGCCCGAGGGTCTTGCCCAGGACTGGGGTTCAGTGCAGTCCGAACTGGGGCTCAGCACAGTCCTGAGCTTTTGAGTCCTTGCCGCTGGGGCAATTCAGCAGCTCAGTGAACAGTCCCTCCTCTGCGCGCAATGTGTGCGACTCAGGGGCTCTGCCTTTTCGCAGCTCAGCTGAGCTTCCGCCTTTCAGCCCAGATTCCCTCTGTGTGAGCCTGGGACCCCCGGGGTCTCGCCCAGAACTGGGGTTCAGTGCAGTCGGAGTTGGGGTTCAGCACAGTCCGGAGCTTTTATCTCCTTCCCGCTAGGGAACGCCAGCCAGGCACTCCGCCGCCCCTCCTCTCGGGCTCCGTCCTCTCCCTGCGCGCACGCACCGTGCCTCCGTACCTCAGGCTTTTACAGCTCCTCTGGTTTTCCTTCTGGTTTTCTCTTTCCTTCTAGTTGTAGAATTTCCAGTCAGTCAACTTTCCTGTAGTTCTGGATAGTGTCCACTCTATATTTTAGTTGTATTTTTTGAAATTGTTGAGTGCGGCTGCAGTTAGGCTTTTACCTCTGCCGCCATCTTGTTGTCTCCCTCCAGAACTGAGCATTTTATTTTTTTTTGATAATAGCAATTCTAACAAATATGAGGTGATATCTTATTGTGATTTTGATTCACATTTCCCTAATGATTAGTGGTGTTGAACAACTTTTCATATGCTTGTTAGCTATTTGGATGATTCTTTGAAAAAAAAAATCTATTCAGTTCCTCTGGCCATTTTAAAGTTGGGTTATCACACCTTTGTGATTTTAAAGTCTATAATAATAAAAAGGGCAATATGCTAATTAGACCAGACGTCTTCCATATGTCATTCCAGATAGCCTTTTTGACGAAGCTGGGCCCAGAGAGAAGCTGGCTGGGTCCTGGGTACCTGTGAGCAGCCCGGGGTAAGCCAGCCCAGGTCCTAGGTGCCTGCAGGTGGCCTGAGGGAAACCAGCCCGGGTCCCGGGTGCCCGGGGGAAGCCGGTGCCAGCAACGGGGCGGAAGGAAGGCTTACTCTTGCACGAATTTTTTGTACTTTGGGCCTCTAGTATATTATAAAGACACAGTTATTAAAATTGTATGGTACGGGCATAAAAACAGACATATAGGCTTATGAAACAGAATAACAGAGTCTAAAAGCAAATCCATTCATATAAGGTTAATTGATCTTTGGCAGAGTGCCAAGAATACATTGTGGGGAAAAGATAGTCACTTAAGGAAGTGGTGCTGAGAACACCAGAGGACTACATGCAGAAAAATGAAATTGATCCCTTATCCTATGCCATCCCCCCAAATCAACTCCAAACATAACCAATCCAACTTTATCAGGACTATAGAATACACCTCTGCCAATGTAATCATTCTGTCACATTAATGGGTAGTGACTGTTTGTGCACTGACTGGTTTCACCACCCAGGAGGCTGTCCCTGAATAGGATTCGATAGCTGTGTGGTTTCAACATTTGGCCATGGCTTTCCTCTGAGTGGTTGGGCTGCTGCACCTGGGTTTTCCCTGAGCACAGGGGAGAGTCTGCCCACAAAACAGCCTCCCTCTCCTCAAGGTCAGATGGGCATGTTTTGGTTCCCACTAGTACAATCATTTGGGCACCGTCTTTGTTCTCTCCATTGGCCTGTAGGACATTCTAGCACACATAGAAGGCCTTACCAACTTCACCCAGTGAGCCCTAAGTGACAGCCAGCAAAGCCTGGCTTTACTGAACACTGAAATGCCTCTAATGAGAAAAGCTTTCTTCCAAAACAGAATGGCCTTGGACATTATCACAGCCTCGCAAGGAGGCACCTGTGCCATTATTCAAGCAGAATGTTGTCTTCATATTTTATGTGGCTGCTAATATATCATCTTTATTAAGTTAGATGATGGGCACAAGCGAATACCCTGAGTGATCCTACCCCCAGCTTAGGCGACTTAATAAATCAGTGACTCTGATCATGGGGCTCTTGGTGGAAGAAATTGGGAATCGTTATTTTATTCTGGGTTTTCTCTTGCATGTACCTATGTGGTTGCTGTGCTATCTGCCTCCAATGTAGCCAGAAAATCGCACAAAGTGAGTGACTTCTATGCTAGTGAAACCCCTTGCTGACCACTGATGGCACAATGCATAAGTAGGGGTGGGGGTGGGGTATGAGATTGTAAGAGCCAGTCATAAGGTGTGGAGTGTTGGAGGAGGTCATGGAGAGGATGTGGCTGCTGACTGACCCACAAGTTGGACCAAGCAATCAGAGACTCTTCCTCCCCTCCCCCCCCTCCTCGCCTCTACTGACTCCTATTCTTGGAATGTACACTCTGCCCAGTGTTCCCACAGTGGGAGCCATTTCAAGGATGCAGCCTTGAGACAGTCAGGTGGTGTTGAGACCGTCTGGGTGGTATATGTGACTTAACCCATGTAAGGCTTTATTTAAACTATTAAGAGTCTAGAAGGCACGTGCAGATATCTACTGATTTTGTGGTTGCCTGCTACAAGCCTCACATGTAACTTCCCTTTTTATTAAAGCTGCCACTTGCCAATCTGGAACAGTCTGCCTCTTTCTTTGGTCTCTCTTTGCTCTCTGTGTATGGGAGCCAGGTTCAAATTTCACCTGGGAAGCTCCTTAGGATATGGCCCTTCAGAATATTGCCTGGGTCTGGCCAGAGTGTTCTGGGTCTGGCCAGAATTGCTGATCCTTTATATTCTTACCCTGATCTAGAAATGGCTGGCCTGAGAGGGGTTTGACCTTGGGCTGAGTGCAGTTGTAGCAGACCCTAAAAGAGCTGGCAGTTGGAGGCTGTCTGGCTAATTGTCCTCCCCATAGTTGGGCAGTGAGTCCTACTGGGAGACTTCTCTGTGTCTACCACACCAAGACAATAAAAACGTGAGTATTTCTATGAGTTAACATATGCTCTTCTCAGTTAGTTAAAACTAATTGTGTGCATTAATGTGATAGTATTTTTTCCCTAAAAAGCTATTATTAAATTTATGATGCATACATAGCCAATGTCATCATAGAATGGGAAAAAAATACAGCAATTGTGATTGAGTCGTTAAATGAAAAGTGGTCATTAACTTGTTTGAAAATTTCCTGTCCTGTTCCATTTATTTCGTAGAATATAAAGGAACCTTGAAAAGTTTACTTTCAAAAGAGTTACTTCTCTCATTCAAAGGAAAAAAAAGTAGAAAAACCAAAATAATCACTTGATATTTTGATATCAAGGTTCCTGTGGATTTATTTAAAAGAACAAGTTGAATAATACCTTATAGAGAGGCAGAAAGCATGCAAGAAGAACAAGATAAATAATGGAAAATAAAAAAAAAAGTTTTTTTCCCCCAATGGTAAGGAAGCTGGGGCAGTCTAATCCATCATGGAGACAAGTGAGCGGTGATAACAATAAAAGATATTCTGGGAATGGATATCCCCACAATTCAAGTGACTGGCCTTAGTCCAGGTCTTTATTTCTAGGTCTTAAAAATGATATGTGTCTGAGCATCACCAAAGGTATTTTTTTTTATTGGAAATTGCTATAACTAAGGACAGATATGATTGGAATTTGGAAGGCCGCATTTATCATTGCTAAATTGGATTGCTTATATTTATAGTTCTTTCAGAAGTACCAAACATGGAAAGTTTCCACTTGTAACAATTCTACAATATTATATGTTAGCTCCCAAAATATGAGAATGTGATGCTTTTGAGACTTGATTTTTATAAAGACAGTTTGGCAAATATATGTTGTGCCTGGAAACCTGATACCAAGAGGCCTAATCAATTCAGGTCACTCAGTGGCATTTATCTAGGAGTATACACCAAACACGGGCGTCTAGAAGATGTAATAAATAGCTATAATAAAAATGTTCAAACCACAGGCTAGTAAACTATGACCAAGAAGAACAAAATTATGAAATGTCTATAAAAATTATCCAAGGTGGATATATGTAATAAATTCTACAAATGTGGAATAAAGACCAAATGCCAAAACGTTCTCTACAAAACTGGGTTTATAGAATGCCACAATTAAGTGTGGGCGCAGACATTAGAAAATACTTTTATTTAAAAAATGTGTATTTTACAAAGCATGGCTGCTTGAAACCTCAGATAGCTGTGGAACTGTGCCTAAATGTCTACAAGGATAAACTATCATCGGAAAGGAAAACAAACAAGAACAAGTGAATACTTAGAACTGTGTTCTAACCTGACTTCATAATGTATTTTATCATTGCAAGGGGAGAAGGCTCCATTGCCTTCTTTTTAAAGGAGAAAAACATACATGCTTTTGAGATATAAGTATGGGGGCTATATTTGCCGAATATATAAATGAAAAGTGTTAAATAGCTTTTTGAAGATCATTTTTCACATATATTTCAGAAAATGAGCAATTTGTATAATGTCAAGCACCATTAATTGAAATGTGCCCTTGCTTTGATACATTTGCCTCACTGATGTGATCCAGAAGCTTTTTTGATTAAATAGTCCGTGCTTCTAAGTTGCAAAATACATTGAGGAGTTTAGCAGCTGTTGCTGTAAATAGACTTATTGTACTATGTATCAGGAAATTCAGACTCAGATATTGGATTGTGGGATAACATTATCATAAATAATACGATATAATAAAGAGGTAATATGCAAATTGACCATCATGCCCTCACACAAAGATGGCCACCTCCATGTAGTCACAAGATGACTGCCACAAGATGGTCGTAAGGGAGGGCAGTTGTGGGTGACCAGGCCTGCAGACGAGGGCAGTTGGGGGCAACCAGGCCTACAGGAGAGGGAAGTTGGGGGCAACCATGCTGCAGGGGAGGGAAGTTAAGGGTGATTGGGCCAGCAGGGAAAGGAAGTTGGGAGTGACTGGGCCTGCAGGGAAGGGAGGGTAGTTAGGGGCAACCAGGCCTGCAGGGGAGGGCAGTTGGGGGAGACTGGGCCTGCAGGACAGGGCAGTTGGGGACTACCAGGCCTGCAGGGCAGGACAGTTGGGGGCAACCAGGTCAGCAGGGGAGGGCAGTTGGGGGCAATTGGGCTGAAAGGGGAGGGCAGCTGGGGGCCATCGAGCTGGCAGGGGAGCAGTTAGGTGTCAATCAGGCTGGCAGAGGAGTGGTTAGGGGGTGATCAGGCTGGCAGGCAGAAGCGGTTAGGGGCAATCAGGCAGGCAGGCAGGTGAACGGTTGGAAGCCAGCAGTCCCAGATTGTGATAGGGATGTCCCATTGCTGGTTGTGGGACCAGGCCTAAACCAGCAGCCAAACATCCCCCGAGGGGTCCCAAATTGGAGACAATGCAGGCTGGACTGAGGGACACACCCTCCCCCACCCCCTGGTGCATGAATTTTGTGGGCCTTTAGTAATATTTATTATAATAATAGTAACAGTATTGATAATAGAAAGCCCCAAATTTTAAATGCCAAAAGAAATAATAGTTATGAATATACTGGTTTAGAACTATAAAAACTGATTAAAAAATACCTTGCTCAGTGGATCAGACATTTTATTCCCTAAAACTAATAATATAAAGTTGCCCATATTTATAACTGTTCTAAATAGAAACACCTCAATAATGGAGGGGGACAAAATTAGTGTAGCCTGTGGGTTTGACATGAGATTTGATGAGAAATGGAAATTGAGGGATATCAAACTATCGGAATATAAAAATAGTTATCTTGCTAAGTGAAGTAGTTTCAGAAAAGCTAATGGGAAATGTTATGGAGAACCTATCACATTTAGACACCAGTTAAAACGTTACTACTTCCTGTTATTTTTCATACATCAGGATATTTCTAACCCTAATAGAAGATATTACAATGTATTTGGCCGGTTAAATTGACTCGAAAACAGATTTCTCTGAGCTGCAAAAACAAATGTAAATTATAAATCCAGGCCAAGACATATCAAAATGTTTCCTTAAAATAAATAAAATATCTTGGAGACTATCATGACAAACTGACTACAGTGGTAATATCTACCAGCTGAAAATATATAGAAGCCACAATTTGAAAGGTTCCCAAATGCCACTGAAACAATATGGCCTTGTGAAGAAATAAATCAGACAGATGGAAACATGCAAATGTCACCTATTAGAAATCTGAACAGGAGGTGACTGATGTAATAAAAGCAGCATGTAACCAGAAAGCTTAGGTCCTGAGTTACTGCAGATTTCTGGTACAGAAGGTTCACGACAACACTTGGAGATGTTGCATGGCTGTATCGTGAATAAATCAGAAGAATACTGAATTGAATAAGACTTGAAAACAAGTAACAATGGTAAATAACGCTATTTTCAAGTCACTAAAATTTAGACCAAATTTTACTTACTTTCTGTAAATCATTCCCATGAATACGAACAAACACATAAACAAATGATTATAGGTTTTGTGTGCCTCCCGGTACTTTATTCCAGCCAACCGACTTCCCTCCCACAAACCTTTACATTCCCAGGTCCGTGTCTTTGTTAATCTCTCTGCTTTGTACGGAGTCCCTACTTCTCCATTGTATACATCCAAACCTTACCTTCACTCGCTTCTTTTTCCATGAAGCCAGTTCCTACCATCTGACAGTCAAATTGAATCTCTTCCTTATCTGAACTTTATACTTGTGATTTACTTGGGGCTCCTTGTCTTTTTTTTTTTTTTTTTTTTTTTTTTTTTTTTACATCTGTGTTTTTTTGTTTTTTTTAAAAAATATATTTTTATTGGTTTCAGAGAGGAAGGGAAAGGGAGAGATAGGAACATCAATGATGAGAGAGAATCATTGATGCCTCCTGCACACCCGCCATTGGGGATTGAGCCCACAACCTGGGCATGTGCTCTTGACCGGAATCAAACCAGGGAACCTTCAGGTCACAGGTTGTTGCTCTACCCACTGAGCAAAACTGGCTATGGCTGGACTCCTTGCTTTTGACCTCATCTTATAGCTCATTATGTACTTGCACTATTTCCTTCTTAAAAATATAATTTTCCTCAGGGAAGAGTTTAATCTGAATCATTCTTATTTTCCTTGTAGCTGCTAACAGTATCTTGTACATACAGTAAGCATTTGCTAAATAAATAAACCAATCATGTTATAATTTCCAAAACATAGAATAAATGAGGAAATATGATTGAATCTCCTCATAATTATTCTAGTTCTTTGTGGGTTTTATTACGGTAGAGACAGTCTCTGCCAATGCTTGCTTTTACATCAGGTTGTGCTATCTGTTCAGCACATGGTTGCTCATTAATACTACCTAATACTCATGCCTCCATTCTGAAGTTTATTTGATCTATTACTAGCTTTGTCCTATGCATCAGGTTACTAAGTTGTATCTTTTTTTTAACCCTCTCATGAGGATATGTTTTATTGATTTTTATTTTATTTTAATTTTTTAGAGAGAGGGGAAGGGAGAGAGACAGAGAGAAACATCAAATGGCTGCCTCTGGTATGCACATACTGGGGGATTGAACTTGAAACCTGGGTATGTGATCTGACAGGGAATCAAACCAGCAACCTTTGGTGTTCAGGAGGACACTACAACCAATTGAGCCATACCAGTCAGGCTCAGTTGTATCTTTTTAAAAATAATTTTTATTTTTACAGCCTCGTTAAATTTTTAAAAAATATATATTTTATTGATTTTTTATAGAGAGGAATAGAGAGTTAGAAACATCAATGAGAGAGAATCATCGATCAGCTGCCCTTGCGCACCCCCCACTGGGAATGTACCAACCAAGGTACATGCCTTTGACGGGAATCAAACCCTGGACCTTTCAGTACAGAAGCCAATGTTCTATCTACTGAGCAAAACCGGCTTTGGCCTTGTTAAAATTTTAAGATAGTTTGCAATTTACATACTTTTGGGTCAAATACCCTGTTTCCCTGAAAATAAGACAGTGTCTTATATTAATTTTTGCTCCCAAAGATGCGCTAGGTCTTATTTTCAGGGGATGTATTATGTTTTCATGAAGTAGGTCTTATTTTCTGGGAAACACAGTTAGTTGCCAACATTTTAATATTGGAAGAATTTACTTTGACGACCTCCCTGCCACCCCACACCTGATTTCTGACCTTTCTTGAAAAATCAGATCTGACAATACCCTTCCCCCCCCCCCCTTTCTTTCTTTCTTTTTTTTCAGAGCAATAATCTTCTGGATTCAAATATGGGAAATAGAATATTTTCCAGCTTTGAATGGTTCCCACCAGGCCCCTATAACTAACTTATATTCTTTATCTGCCCATTTTAGGTCTCTGATTTCATTATTTTTATTTTAAAGCTTCTTTGGAAAAGATAGGGTGTGGCATGAAGCTATACTATTTTTCTTAGCTAACCTTACAGTTAGCTGTGGTCATGAGACTGAGTCTAGCTAATGAATGGAGAAGTAGTAATATGTGCCACTTTCCATGCAAACTTTCCATGCAGACCTCTCCATTGTCTTTCTCTTCTGATAGCTGGATGCAGATGAACACAATACCCTGTGTAGTCCTGGGTGGTGCTACTCAGTGGTTAGAGCATCAGCCTGTGTATTGAGGAAGGGCTGGGGATTCAATTTCCAGTCAAAGACGTTTACCTGGGTTGCAGACTCCATCCCCAGCCGGTTAGGGTGCATCTGGGAGGCAACCAATCAATATGTCTCTCTCACATGGATGTTTCTCTTTCTCTCCCCTTCCCTCTCTCCTTTCACTCTCTTTAAAAATCAATGGGGAAAAAAATATCCCTGGGTGAAGATTAACAAAACAAAACAAAAAAGACCCTGTGTATTGGCAGAGCGACAAAATTGAAGCAGCCCATGTCCTTCAACGATTGTTTGTAGGAGAGCTGAGCAACTGATTGCTATGGCCCTAACTCTTATGTGAGCAAGAAATACACTTTAAAAAAGAAGTTTAATTAAATCTGAGAGATTGAAAAAGTATAATGATACTTTTCTCAGAATTGTACTGCAAGTTCTAGTCTTTTATCTTTTAACTAGAGGCCCCGTGTACGATATTCGTGCATGGGTGGGGTCCCTAGGCCTGGCTGGTGATCAGGGCTGATCAGGTTCCCCGTCTTCCCACCTTCCCGCCTCCTCCTTCCCTCACCACCTGTGCACTGCCACCATGCGGTTCCCTTCTTACCTGCCTCCTCCCCTCCTCCTTTCCTTGCCACCTATGTCCACTGCCACCCATCCCCAGTTCCCCATCCCAGCCCAAGGCCTGGTCCCAGTCAGGCGATTGGGACCTGCTGGTGGGGTGGAGGGACCAGGAGGTTGGCCAGCAGACCTCAATCAGGAAATCAGGCCCATGACTGGCAGGCAGCAGGCTGATTGGGGCATGCCAGCCTGGGGGGAGGGATGGAAGGTGGGACCAGGAGGTTGGCTATCAGATCCCATCGGTGATAGGGGGACCTGTGGGCTGGGGGCATCTCCTGAGTTGAGCGTCTGCCCCCTGGTGGTCAGTGTGCGTCATAGCGACTGGTTGTTCCTATGGTTCCGGTCGTTCCATTGCAATGGTCACTTAGGCTTTTATATATATAAATTGTTGGAGTCATGTATAGGTCTATGGTTTGAAGTAGAACAGAAGAAGAAATACACTTCTGTGGTAAAACATATATTCATTTAGGTCTTTGTGTTATGGCAACTAGCCTATCCGACATAATCCAACATCTGGTGACCTGGTAACTGTTAATGGCCTTGGATCCATGATCCAACAAATGTTAAGCACACAGAGGACAAGTGAGAATAAATGATAATGGCTCTATTGGGTCCGAGTGCCTGGTATGCAGGTACTTGCAGGCCAAATTTGTTAATAGAAAAAGGTGAGCAAGAGAAATATGGGGTCACTCCTGACTTTTAAAATGCTTTGTGTTCTGAGAAGCCCTGTTATTAGCACGAACAACAAACCTTTATTGAGCACCTGGTTTAATGCTTTGAATTCATCTCCTAGGCCAGTAGCATAGTTTTGAATTCTCTGCTAGCTTTGCTAAAATATGCTGAGGGAAGAAGGAAACCTCAGTTTCAACTTACATGTGCAGTGTCTTTGAGAGCCCTGGGCTGACCAAACCATTTCACTTACATGGTTCTCAATTACTAGGTTGCAAGCAAAATTAATTTAAATTAAGTTTTTGATGTTTATTTTAGTCTGCATATTAGTTTTAGGTCAAATTTTGAGTCTTTAAAATAAATTTACACAAGTATAACTTAAAATTCTATGTTTATATACTAATAATGTATTGTTCCTAGCTTAATCCTATTATTCTTATAAGATTTGAAGCATCATTTTATTTGACCAGAAACAGATATTTATAGTCTTGGTCTTTGAAATGTTCATCAGGGCAGGCCTCTGTGGGGAGATGCCTGGGAATTTCTAGCTGCTCTGCTTGCTGCTTTAGAGGGAACTTCAACTTTGGGTAGAAAGACAAGGGAGCCAATCCATTCTGACCTTTGATACACTATTCCTGGCTATAATGTACTTGATGGCTTATAATCCCACTGGTAAGATTATTTTTATACTTTTCTTAATGGTAGTCCATTTTATGACACAGTTTTCAAGAACACATTGAAATAGAAATGGAGAATATCTGAAATCTCTAAATGTGGAGTTTGGATGGAAAGATCTGTTTGTTATATTGAGAACCATCCTGTGACTGAGTTATTATGTGGAATTCATCCAATAGGAACAGCTTTAGGGGAAAATGCTATTTTAGTGTCCCAGAGTGTTATAACTCCAAGAGACTGTTGACTGTAGGTGGGTCTACCTGTTTTACTACCCTTTGGAGCTTTCCCCAGGGTTTCTGTTGAAGAGGTAGCACTAGGCTCCAGTTACCTTACCCCTTATAACCAACCACTAGTGCTTCATGTGGCTCATAACCCCTACCCTCTTTTTTTAAAAAATATTTTATTGACTTTTTACAGAGAGGAAGGGAGAGAGATAGAGTTAGAAACGTCGATGAGAGAGAAACATCAATCAGCTGCCTCCTGCACACCCCCACTGGGGCTGTGCCCGCAACCAAGGTGCATGATCTTTTTATTTTTTAAAATATATTTTATTGAGTTTTTACAGAGAGGAAGAGAGAGGGATAGAAAGCTAGAAACATCAATCAGCTGCCTCCTGCACACCCTCTAGAGGGGATGTGCCCGCAACCAAGGTACATGCCCTTGACCGGAATAGAACCTGGAATCTTTCAGTCCACAGGCTTATGCTCTATCCACTGAGCCAAACCGGATCTATCCACTGAGCAAACTGGTTTTGGCTACCCTCTTTTTTCTTTAACTAAACCACCCTTAAGATGCTAAATAATCTTTATTGATTTTAGAAAGTTTATTATGTGCTAAAGTGTGGTATGCATCTGGTAATCTTCAGTTAATTTGGTGAAAGGCTGATTTGTCATAATGGAAGTAAGTAAAGATGCAGTAATTAAATATTAGATAGTTAACAGATTTAGCATTTTAGCTCAACTAGCATGGTTCAGTGGATTGAGCATCATCCTAAGCACCAATAGGTCACTGGTTCCATTCCCAGTCAGGGCACATGCCCACGTTTTGGGCTTGATCCCAAGTAGGGGCTGTGCAGGAGGCAGACATTTGATGAATCATCAATGTTTCTACCTCTCTCTTCCTCTCCATCCCCTCTCTCTAAAATCAATAAAAATATTAAAAATATAACATTTGGCATTTTAATAGCCCCCTTTGCCTCAATATAGACTCCCAGAAACTCTGCAAATGATGGTTAGTAGCACTGAGAAAAACCCACCCACTCCAAAAGACCATTATTAGTTCATGTGTGAAAGATGATAAATACTTTCCTCAGGAAAGATACAATTCTACAGAATTCCCTTGAATACATTTGTAATAGCTCTAACCTTTATTTGACATTATTTGAAACATGAAGACAAAGAAATCACAATATTAGGTTGAACCATATGAAGTTCTCGTGTGTGTGTGTGTGTGTGTGTGTGTGTGTGTGTGTGTGTGTGTATGTTGAAAGGGTCAAATGTAGGCAATTTTCTGAGTTCATCTCATTATGCAATGTAATAGGTGTAATAGTGGTAATGGTCTTGTGCATGTGAGAGATGAAAGTTTTTTTCATGCAGACAACTTTCTATGCTCTGGTCTAGACTTAAGTGGCTCACACACCCCAGTTTATGACTAAGATGTAACATCTGTGCAAAATGAAAGAAATAATAAAATGTGAAGAATTCCCCCCCCCCAAAAGTTGAATTTCTTCCATTTTTTAAATTCTGAGAATACAGGACTTTGAAGGGTTAAACTATCATTTCTTTTGTAAAATGATGCTTTAGTAGATAGTGCTTTTAAAATCTACTTTCTTGGAAGTAATAATGGCAAATACACATCAGCCTTTAAAATAATTCTTGGTATTTATTCTGTAAAATCTAAATGTTTAGAAACCACCCAAGGACACACCAACTAACCAGAAGCGGTGTAACACAAAAGTAAGCAAGTGGGAAAAATTAAAGGCTCTACAGGCCATTTATTCATCCTGGAGTCTTTATTCTTTATTTTATTTCTGCGATAACTTGTGGAGCCCCATAGAGTATTTCTTGCTACCCTTAGGGGAAGAAGGTCTTCAGTTCTTGGGGTCTTCTCTGCTACTGTCCCATGTATCTCTCCCTTGCTTGATAAAGGGGCATCACTCCACCCTGTAATCCAGTGTTTCCCAAACTTTTGACATATGGGTACCCCTTCTATAATTTTTGTAATGCTGAGTACCCCTCGTCAAAAAAAAAGGATGTATCTTAAAAAAATATATATTTTATTCATTTTCCACAGAGAGGAAGGGAGAGGGATAGAGAGCTAGAAACGTCGATGAGAGAGAAACATCAACCAGCTGCCTTCTCCACACCCCCTACTGGGGATGTGCCCTCAACCAAGGTACATGCCCTTGACTGGAATCAAACCTGGGACCTTTCAGTCTGCCGGCCAACACTCTATCCACTGAGCCAAATCGGTTTCGGCAATGGATGTATTTTAATAAAAATCAAAATATATTTACTTTTTCTTTTTTTTGGTACATACACAAAATAATAATAAACAAAAAATAAAATCATTCATAATAAAATATAAATAAAAGTTATATTATAAATAACATTTATTTGCACACCGGACCATCTCATGCCTCACAAGGCTGTCTTGACTTGACTCATGAGAACGTAGAATTAGGTGCAGTTAAGCACGGTGCAGTGCATATCCCCACCAAACTCCGGTGCAACGCGTACCCCCACCAAACTCTTCCCGTACCCCCGGGGGTACGCGTACCACACTTTGGGAAACACTGCTGTAATCCATTGTTAGGGAGCAGTGCTCCTCCAGCTCTCTCTCCCCTGAGACCTGAGTAAGACGATTGCAGAGAAGTAAACTTCTATCCCTGGTACCTCCCACCTTCCCTTCATCCCCAGCACAAGAGATATAAACCCATTATGGAGATTTCTCAAATCCTCGAATGCAGGGTCTTATAGGTCTCAGAACTGTAAAGAAAGAACCAAAAATGAAGATTTTATCTTACTTCCTTTCTCTCTTGAACTACAGATAAGAAGAAACTTTCTTTAAACAAATGTTCAAAAGGCCCCCTTCTCTCTTGACTGACTTCACTTACCTTAATATTTTGCAGTCAGCTCTGCTAAGTTCCCCATCTTTTTCTCCATTCCCTTCCTCATGGAATGGAGTTTTCATGCCTACATCCCTTCTCCCTAATTCTTTTTTTTTAAAATATATTTTTTAATTGATATTTTACAGAAAGGAAGGGAGAGAGATAGAGAGCTAGAAACATCGATGAGAGAGAAACATCGCCCAGCTGCCTCTTGCACACCTTCTACCGGGGATGTGCCCGCAACCAATGTACATGCCCTTGACCGGAATCGAACACGGGACCTTTCAGTCCGCAGACCGACGCTCTACCACTGAGCCAAACCAGTTTTGGCTCTCCCCATTTCTTGCTGTGCTTTGAGGGCTTCAGACTTGGCTACATTCAGTCTGGAGATGAAAGGGGTGGCGTTTTGCCCGCGTATGGAGGAAAAGTAAGACCTCCAGCAGGTCCACGGTTCATTTCCTCAGTAATTTAACCTAAGAAGCAAGATAAGAATAAATATTTTCTTCACAGAAAATACAGTATTATCTCAAATGAGTAAAGCATATTTCCTCCATTAGCATATCAACATGATGTGACCTTGCCCATTGCAAAACAATAATATCAATGAATAGAATTATTTTACTACAAAGATTTTGATCCTTTTTTGGATCTGGCTTGTTAAAAACAACAACAACAATACCCACCTACAATTATTGCCGTTATAAATGATTGTCTTTTATCACGCTGGAGGGGTGGCATCAATTCCAATTAAATTTCATAAGATTCTAAATGTCCCGGCTAATAAAAATAGGATAAAGAGCTTGTCTTACCTGTTTATCCCACCACTTAAATGATAGAAACTCCATTTGGCATTGTGATACAGAGAAGAATAAGGCATAGGCACAGCTCCTCAAAAGCTCACAGGGTAGATGAAACTCTGTGATTACAAACATTTACATAATATTGTATTAAGTAGCATACAAACCAGGAAACAGAATTTAGTTGTTCAATGAAAGACATTCATAATACGGAGACAACTTTAAAGTCTTGTAGGATTAGTTTGTAATAGTTTGAAAAATGTTTTTCACTTTTAATATCTTATTTGACCCTTGTGATTATGTTGTGTGATAGATGTTGTTATTCCATTTTACGGATAATTAGAGCTCAGAAAGCTGAAGTAATTTGGTCAAGGTTACCAAGCTTCTGAGAGGCAGAACTGGGATCCATATTGTAATTAAAAGCTACATATTGCCTTTGACTGCTGTGGACTATATTACCAGATTAAATGTGGCTGAGAATGTATATTAACAGTTAGTTCTTAAATTTAGGCTAATAAAGAATTTAGGGCTCTATTATACACATAAAACCAAGGCAGTTATTGAAAATAATTAACACGAAAACTAGGAGAATAAAAAACTCTGGCCAAAAGAACTAAAGTTCTGATGTTTGAGATATGTAGTTAACAGCAATGACTCTGGAAACTACTCTTCCATAAAGCAAAGATATGCAGAATTTATGCAACATTGACAATTATTGTCAGAGGATTTGTTAAAGTAAATGTATAGACTGAGTCAATCAACACTGCTCTGATTTTGGGGGGAAAAGGTTCAGTAGTCAATAGTTAAATGTCTTGAACATGATGGAATTCATTGCAGTTGCAATAAACTCATTCAATTGCACTGACATTTGAAGTCAAACTAGACTAGTTTCAATTTGTTTAAATAGTTAAAATCATTGTAAAAATGGATCCCTAAAAACAATCGGCAGCAAATAAGAAAGTGCTTCTGTACCTCAGCGATTAGGACTAAATTATTCATGCCCCACTCCCCCCCACTGCCTGCAAGAGCATTGTTGGCTGTTTAGATCAGGTGGAAACAGACTGCTGGGCACTGCCCGTGCCCCTGGGATCCAACCCATCCATCTCACCCAGACTCAGATTTCTTTGTGCTACAAACTAGCTGCAAATCTCTTCCCTGCCCAGATGCTCATCCCATAAAGGTCAAGAGAAAAGCCTTTGGAAGTAAACAGATGTACTATTCAAAGAACTTATTTATATTCCTCCTCATTTTCTTGTACTTAAACTAGGGATTTAAAACTCATCTTCACCAAAGCTATCTTTGCTGTTCAAAGTTTTCATTATTTCACCATCTCAAAGAAAAACCTGCTAGTCTACTTCATGGATGCTTTCATGTTCGCAGGACCCGATAAACAGGCAGTAGCAGGTACTTTATTTTTATTTTTTATTTTTTAATTTAAAAAAATATATTTTATTGATATTTTACAGAGAGGAAGGGAGAGAGATAGAGAGCTAGAAACGTCGATGAGAGACAAGGTACATACCCTTGACCGGAATCGAACCTGGGAACTTTCAGTCTGCAGACCGACGCTCTACCACTGAGCCAAACCGGTTTTGGCAGCAGGTACTTTAGATGCCATGGCAGAAAATATGTGATTTGAGAGTAGGAGGAAAATCCAAAGAAAATTCAGTCCCAGTCACTTAGGGTGAAGTTTCTGGAAGACTAGCAATCTGAGGTATGAAGAGGTATCCCCCACAAAGTACTCCTAAGGAGGGGGGACAGTACTTTGAATTTTGGGGGCAACAGAGCTCACATTTGAGGTAACCCCTAATGTTGCCTGTATGTGTGAGGCCAAGAGCAAGAGAAACTACTGCAGCTGGTTCAAGTCTCAGAGGCAAGCTCTGTCCTCTAGTCCTTATGAGCCAGCAGGCACAATGGTGCTTGAAATGTCTGTGGCAGTTTGGGACCCCTCTAGGAGCACCGTAAACAAAGCTAGCTTGTAGTGTTTGGAAATAGATACATATTCTACCGTCAAAAATCTGCTCTTAGCCTGCTAATGGGCTCCACTAGACACTGAAGGTCTGCTCATGTAAACTTTGCCTTTAATAACGATCAAGGTTTTCTCTGTTCCATCAGGCATTAATGTTAAGTGTGTCTAGCATTAATCAGTCACCAGGTGGAAATGGCACAAATGAGATGAGGCCTACTCTTGTTCTGAATGCACTAATAAGTTTTAATTGCCAGTGATGGCCTCTGTTAAGAGCAGGTGGGCTCATTTTCCTAATGTACTTACTTGTGTTGCTGTGTCACCTCTCTATCCACCCACTGATGGCTTCGGAGTTTTCTACAACTAGCTGACTGAGAAAGTACACGTTCAATTCTGATTTGCAAGTGGCTCTTTCTCATAATAGTGCATTGCAGAAGCGACCTCCTGCAGCAGTATAAACCGCCCCCCCCCCCCCCCCCAGGGAAGTGGATCTGAAGGACAAGGAAGAAAAATAATCCTTCCAGTGGGTAGAAATTTAGGTGATATAACTGATTTCCATTTTGTTCGTTGAAAGGAGAGTTGGTCAGAGAGTCGTGGTTGGAGGCTAATGGTTTGGCTGGATCTTTAGGGTTTGGAAAGATCACCATTAAAACATCTGTGATATACAGTTTTAGGGAAGAGAAACGTAGGTAGACCTCTGATGGGCACAGAATGTAAAACTGTTTACATATCATATGAATATTCACCACAATTCCCCTTCTTTTGAAAAAATTTCAATAAGCATGTAGACAAGATAACTTTTTAAAAAATATATACATTTCACTGATTTTTTTTTTTAGAGAGAAGAAGGGATAGGAATAGAGAGAGAGAAACATCATCCAGCTGCCTCCTGTGCACCCCCTACCAGGACCAATGTACATGCCCTTGACAGGAATCGAACCTGGGACCTTTCAGTCTGCAGACCGACGCTCTATCCACTGAATCAAACCGGTTTTGGCAAGATAACTTTCTTTGTAGATTTCACTAAATCTCTGTCACTAGCCACCCCAGTGTTTGACCAATGGGATGATGAACAAATGACTATGGGGGCAGAGATGGAAGTAATGCATGGACTACAAAACATAGGTTTTCTTTTACTAAGTCTGAGGTGGCCAATGCCCACACACAGAGTCCAATCTGCACCCTAGTTCATGGAAACCTGGAAGCTACCTAGTGGCAGGTCAATGAGACCAGACCCTTTCCCTTATGGAAGTGGCAGCAACTCATTCTTACTGGAATAGTTATTTATTCTAGATTTTGTGTGGCCTTCCCTGTTGCCATCTTTCTGCAAGCACTATAATCTATGAACTTTGTGAATGCCTTCACCTCTGTTATGGTGTCTCACAGAACATTGAGTCTGACCAAGTAACTAATTTTATGTAAAAAATAAAAGACAGTGGGTGGCCCTGGCTGGTGTGGCTCAGTTGGTTGTGTCCTGGGTGCTGAAAGGTCACCGATTTGATTCCAGTCAGGGGTACATGCCCAGATTGCAGATTCAATCACCTGTTGGGTTGCATGCAGGAGGCAGCCAATCACACCAATGCTTTTTTCTCACATCAATGTTTCTCTCTCTCTCTCTCTCTCTCTCTCTCTCTCTCTTCCTTTACCTTCCCCCCCTCTCTCATAAATAAAAACATAAAAAAGGGTATGGACTTTCATGGAATTTACTGTTCTTAACATACACACCATCATTCACAGACAGATAATTTCTTGTGATAATTTCCCTACTCCTTCTGTTAGCTAGAATGAATTCTGTTTTCTGCAACTGAACCCTGATGAATATAGGAAGTAAACTCTTTTCCCATTTCCTAAAATTATGTGTACAAATAAACCAATTTTAACCTGTGCCTTTCAATAGATAGCATTTTGAGAAAATTTCAATAGCAGCTGATTATAATGTACCCCCCAAATGTTTCATTGTTGTCTTATTACTAAGCACATTTGAGAAAGATAAAAAAGAGTATTGGTGTGAATTCTTTGGGAGTGTAAGTAAAAAGAAAAAAAGGAAGTTAAACTAGCAATAATAATAATGTTTACTGAGTATGTAACCATGTGGCCAAGTCATTGAATATTTTGTAAGTTTATAATAATAATCTGTTCTCTTAAACATGTCATAAAACTACTGGAGATGTTAATGTGGTATTTTGTGATTCATAAATGTGCTACAGAATTGAAGAATAAGTAAGCCTTAATGTAATGTGACAATTATATCCATCATTTTTTTTCAAATCAGTGACTGAAATACTTTCTAAAAACAGAATCCTCCCACTGAAGTGGAGCAGTAGTAAAGGCTGTCTGCCTAAAAGTCTCTGAATAGCAGCTTTTCTGGGTTAGCTTCATAGATTGGAAAATTTGGGGGAATTTGAGTAAGTAGGTTTTGTGAACTAAAATTTAATCTCTTGATCAACTTGTTTCTGTTAGACTTAACAACAAATAATTTGATGGATTCCTTTTTCTAATTCAGACAGACTATTTGGATATTTTTGACATTGTACTTAACCCAGTCTCAATGTCAGCTCTGTTACATTTACAAAAGAAGGAAAAAGGTAGAAAAGTTGAGGTAATGACTTAAAATAGTATCAGATTTTTAAAAAATTATATATTGATTGGTTTTAGAGAAAGAGAAGTGGGGGGTGCGGAGGGAAAAAAATGAGAGAGAGAGAGAGAGAGAGAGAGAGAGAGAGAGAGAGAGATATCAATTTGTTGTTCCCCCTATTCATGCATTCACTGGTTGATTCTTGTTTGTGCCCTGAGTGGAGATAGAACTCACAGCCTCAGAGGCATGTCAGGTGAAGCTTGAACTAAATGAGCTGTCTGGCCAGGGACTGGTAGATTTTCAACTCTGGGCTAATTAAAAATTCCAAAACTTTTTTTTTTTATGTGACAGTCATAACATCATATAGTTGCAGAGGTTAAAAGGGATAATATAGGTAAAATTTTTAGCAGAATGCCTGCACACAGGAAATGCTCAAATATTGCCTATTTTATTAGTTATTGTCTTCAATGAGCAAACAGTCTAGATTCAATTTGATTGTAACTTATTGGAACAAGAATTCTTGGCTAAAAATCTATTGGCTGTAACAGTTAATAAGGTTGTTTTCTTTAAACTTGTTCATCACCATTGTTATCATATCATCCTATAATCTATAATAATATAAGGGTAATATGCTAATTAGACCGGAAGTTCTTCTGTACAAAGCTGGGGCTGGAGGGAAGTTGCGCGGGTCCCTGGTGCCTGCCAGTGGTCAGAAGAGGGAAGCCCAGGTCCTGGGTGCCAGAACGAAGCCAGGGGGAGGAAGGCCTACTCTTGCACGAATTTTCATGCATCGAGCCTCTAGTAACTAGCAGGGGTGGGTAAACTTTCTGACTCGAGGGCCACAATGGGTTCTTAAACTGGACCGGAGGGCCAGAACAAAAGCAACCTAACCATGCTGGCACTCTCATCTTGGGCTGCTGGTGAAGGAGCGGAGGGGAGAGCAAGAGAACCCTCCGCTCTTTTGGCTCCTCGGGCCGGATAGAACAGCTGAATGGGCCGGATCCGGCCCTTGGGCCGTAGTTTGCCCAGACCTGAACTAGAGTCTAGTTACTAAATAAGAAGCTGTTGATTGCAAATAAAGTACTTCACCTGGGAGAAAAGTTGTGAATATAAAAATTGGATACATTTGATTTTCAGATTACTTGCAATTGGAAGATTTCTCATTTATTACTTTTGGTTTAGATCTTTAAGTATCAGTTTACTTATTTTTGTCATTGCTACCAGTATATTTATTTTTGTCATTGTTATGATTATAAGGGAAATAATATAAAGTATGTACATTTCTTTATGAATATTTAACTGTGGAGTTGCCCTAAAACCTTTAATGTCTTCTATGAGCGTACAGATTAATTTCAATACATCATATTCCATTATTTATTCCAGCATGTTTGACACTTGCATTTCAACCTCAGAATCATTTTTTCCGCCTTCGATGAGGCATTTGTGCAATTGTTCACATCTGTAGAACTTCTAACACTGTATTTATGTAAAATTACACTTCAGTATAATTGCCTACGTAATTAACATTCGGGAAGAAATTATTTATTCAGAAGCACATTTCACAATTCAATTTCAATCTGTAATAAAGAGGTTTTTAAATGTTAATCATATAAAAAATGGAGCAAATAGTAAAGGCTGTGGATTCATACAAGAGGCAGCTACTTATAGTATTTTAACATTTTCCCTGAGTGGGAATTACCTATTTTCTCCCAGATAGTCTAGGCATGTTTCAAATTGCACTGGGAAGTGTGGGTTGAATCTTATATTCTGTGCATATTAGATGATTTCACATAAGGTGACTAAATATAAAAATAAAATGGTTTTAGATACATTTGTTGTTTGAGCTTTTAAGAGACAGAGAAAATAAATGCACATTATGGTGAAGTTGTAAATGATCAAGAACATGTAGAAAATAAAAATAGGACACATATTTCCAGTCTCAATTCTATGGAAATTTTCTCCCTTGGATAATGATCCTTTCAAAGCTTCTGAGCAGGATCCATACCTCTCCTCCATCACTAGCTTTAAGTTTCAGCAATATATGGTAACATCTCTAAAAAACCACTGGAACAATTTCTGCCACATACCCATTATTACAGGGATTGATGAAAATATAAGGGCAACAAGAGTAATTAGAAATATTGTCTTCTTATTTGTATGTTTTGTGTTTATAGACTATCATGTTGAAATAAAATTAAAGAACTTTATAAATGTCCTACAGTACTTTAAAACTTGTAGTAACTTTATTTTCTATCCATGGTTTTTTAAAAATTTTTATTGTTGAGAGTATTACAGATGTTGCCTCCTTCCTGACCCCATTTAGCCCACCCCCACTCCCTGCCTCAGGCCTTCACCACCCTATTGTCTGTGTCCATGGGTTATGCATATAACACATACAAGTTCTTTGGTTAATCTCTTCCCACCCATCCACCCTTCCCTGCCTTCCCTCTGAGATTCCAGTCTGTTCCATGCTTCTATCTCTGGATCTATTTAGTTCATCAGTTTATTTTGTACATTAGATTCTATATGTGAGTGAATTCAAGTGACATTTGTCTTTTTCTGACTGGCTTATTTTGCTCAGCATAATGGTCTCCAGGTTCCTGCATACTGTCTCAAAGGGTAAAGGTCCTTTTCTTACTGTTGCATATTATTTCATGGTGTAAATGTACCACAGCCTTTTTACCCACTCTGCTATTGATGGGCACTTGGGCTTTTTCTAGATCTTAACTATAGTAAATTGTGCTGCTATGAACATAGGGGTGTATACATTCTTTCTGATTCGTGTTTCAGGTCTCTTAGGATGTATTCCTAGATGTGGGATCACTGGGTCAAAAGGCAGTTTCATATTTGATTTTTTTTTTGTGTGTGGAAACTCCATATTGTTTTCCATAATGGCTGCATCAGGCAGCATTCCAACCAGCAGTGTACTAGGGTTCCCTTTTCTCACACCCTTGACAGTACTTGTGGTTTGTTGATTTGTTGATGATAGCCATTCTGACAGCTGTGAGGAGAAACCTCATTGTTATTTTGATTTGCATCTCTTGGATAATTAGTGACTGAGCATTTTTTCATAGCTCTTGGCCTTCTCTATGTCCACTTTGGATAAGTGTCAATTTAGGTCCTCTGTCCATTTTTCAATTGGATTGTTTGTCTTCCTTTTGTTAAGTTGTATGAGTTCCTTATGTATTTTGGAAATTAACCCCTTACTGGATATAACATTGACAAATATGTTCCCTCATGCAGTGGGTTCACTTTTCATTTTGTTGATAGTTTCTTTTGCTGTGCAGAATCTTTCATTTTGATGTAGTCATATTTATTTATTTTCTCTTTAGTTTCCTTTGCCCTAGGAGATTTATTCATAAACATATTGCTACCAGAGATGTCTGAGATTTTGCTGCCTATGGTTTCTTCTAGGACATTTGTGGTTTCACAACTTACATTTAAATCTTTGATTCATTTTGAGTTTATTCTTATGTATGGCGCAAGTTGGTGGTCTAGTTTCATTTTTTTTTGCATGTATCTGTCCAATTTTCCCTACACCATTTATTGAAGATACTGTCTTGACTGCATTGTATGTTACTGCCTCTTTTGTCAAATATTAATTGAACACAATGGCTTGAATTGATTTCTGGGGTTTCTATTCTGTTCCATTGATCTATATGCCTGTTCTTGTGTCACTACTCTGGCCATATTTGTAATACAAGCTTACACTTTTTTAAATGACTTTAATTATACTAAGATATTATTTAGTGGTTTGAGTTAATTTGCAAAATGAATGTGTAAATACTTATATAGGAAGGTTATTGATGATGATGCACAGAAGTGAGATAACATATATGCTTGTTTAATCATAATATAATAATTCATTTTCATTGCCATTATCTTGGCCCGAGCCACTAACATTTCTTATCTATACCAGTCTTCTTTCTGGACTCCCTTCTTTCGCACTTACACTATTGCCCACAGAGCAGTCAGAATTAACTTTGATTATATCCACAGACTCCCACCACCACATAGATTCAACTATCTGTGTCTGTTCCACTCTCACCTTCATTTCATCCTATTATTTTGGATGAATTCTTTATTCTATCATCCAAAGCCAACCCTCCATGTCTGAATGAGATGCCATCTCCTTCACTTACTTAAAAAACAAAACACAAAACCCCCACACTCCAGATAGTCTCCCTGCTCTCTCTAGTGTCACTGCTTTTTTCTTCTTCATTGGATCATTTTCATGAGCATATCTACCAAAGCCTCCCCATATATTAGTTTCCCCATTATCTCTGAACATACTCCAGTCAGGCCTATACCCACCATCACTTTGCTGAAACTATTTTATCAGAGTTTACCAGTGACCTCCATGTTGCAAAATTTATCAGTCTATTCTTAGCACTCATGTTACCTGAGCCATCGCTAGCATCTGACACAACTGAAACTCTATTCTTAGCAGGCCTCTGGGTTATCATAATTCCCAGTTTTCCTCCTGCCCATTGGCAGTTCCTTCTTAGATCCCCAATAAACATTCATATCTCACTTCCTCATTTTTTCAAGTCTTTGCTCAAATACCATATCACAATGAAGTATTCTTATTCTATCTGTATTAGTCAGGATTCTTCAAAGAAGCAGAACCAAGAGGACATAGATATCCGCAAGAGACACAGGGGGTGAGATATTTATTACAAGGAATTGCTCACGTGATCCTGAGGCTGAGAAGTCCCACCGTCTGTAGGTGACAAGCTGGAGACCCAGAAGAGCTGGTTGTGTATTCTCTGTCTGAGTCAGAGGCCTGAGAAACAGGAGATGGTGTGTGCTCCCACCCAAGGGCAGGAGTTAAGCAAAGCTGGAGTTCAGGCAGGTGAAGTTCCCTCTTCCTCAGCCTTTGTTTTCTCTTTAATCTTCAACTGATTAAATAAGGCCCATCTTTAGGAGGACAATCTGCTTTACTCAGTCTACAGACTCAAATGTTAATCTCATCCACAAACAGACACACCCACCCAGAATATGTTAATCTCATATGTTAATGAGATTATGTTAGTCTAATAATGTTAATCTCATCTACAAACAGACATGCCCACCAGAGGTCTGGGCTATTCTATGTCCCAGTCAAATTGATACATAAAATTAACCATCCCATCACTCTATTTAAACAGCACACTTAGTCCTTTTCCTAACTTTCTTCTCTCCATGGCACCCACATATGCTACACTTTGACTTATTTACTGATTGTATAAATGCCCCTCCATTGGAATGATAGTTCTATGAGGGCAAATAATTGTGTGATTATTTATGGCTGTACTTCCTACCCCACAGTATTTGGCACATGATAGGTGATAACTTAATGTATGTGTGAGTGAATAGGTGTCATTCGCTTGCTCAAAAACTTTCAGTGGCTTAATATTGCACATCAGATAAAAATCCAAAATGTTTACCATGGTTTCCAAACCCCATGTGATCTGCCATTCTTTCCTCTCTAACTTCTTGTACATGAATATTCTTCTTTGAGTTCCTAGAACACAGTAAGTTATTTTCTGCCTTAAGGTTTTGATACTGTCCCTTCTTCCAAGAACACTGTTCCCTCTCTCTGTGTGTCTGGATGCTGCTTATATTTTAGGTATGAAATTAGCTACTACCTCCTCAGAGTGGCCCTCCCTGGTCATATTTTCTAGGTTTCTTTCTATTATTCTCTAGATCTATTTTCTCTTTGGAAATTCATATCTCTGATTTGTGACTGTACTTGTTCTTTTTTTAATTGAATATAATTCACATACAATAAATTTGCCCTTTTAAAGTGTGCAACTTATTGGGTTTTTTTTGTATATTCACAAAGTTGTGCATCCATTACCATTATTTAACACTTTCATCAACCCCCAAATAATCCCTATATCCATTAGCAGTTACTCTGACATTTTCCCTTTCCCCAGGTTCTCCTAATCACTATTCTTCTGTCTTTATTGGATTTGCCTATTCTGGACCTATTATATAAATGGAATCACACAATATATGACCTTTTGTGTCTGGCTTTTTTCATTTAGCACAATGCTTTCAAGGTTTGGCCATGTTGCAACATGTGTTAGAACTTCATTCCTTTTCATGTCTCAGCATTCTGTTGTGTGCATATGCCACATTTTGTTTGTCCATTCATCAGCTGATGAACATTTGGGTTGTTTCTGCATTTTGACTCTTATGGGTAATGTTGGTGTGAATATTCATGTACAAGTATTGGTTGGATATAAGTTTCCATTTCTCAATTTGCAATTATATATTAATTACAAATATTATATAGCATCTACTTATTTCCTCATTTTATTGCCAATATTAGACAAAAGATATGTTCTAGGAGGTCAGGTTTCTTACTGTTATTCACCTCTAAGTCCTTAGGGCTTAGCACCATTCTTGGCACACTGAAAGCACTCAATATACATTTGTTGGGTAATAAAGGCTTGTTGTTGGCAAGGGATTGTATAACCAGAAGTAGCCTGCCTTTTCAATTCATAACTAAGTGCATTGAAATTATCCCACTCAGGTGGATCACATGTTAGCATCTGATACTAAACTTGAACATTGCCGGGGCACTAGAATCTGAACTGGGGCACTTGGCTGGAAAGTTCTGCCTGAAGTAGATATGTGGCATTGGACAAGTTCTTAATGTCTGCGAGCATGACTTCTTTTCTTATGTGTCACACGAAGAGATTGGACTAGATCACTTATTTTCCAAATATGTTCTGTGGATGAGTGTGTGGAGTAGCTCCAGGTCCCATTTCCCTCCTTTGACTAAGGGATTCCAGTCCTGTGTGCTTTTTACAGTAATAGGTTTCCACATATGATTTCACTTAAAAATGGTCATGGATGTATTCTGATCTTTAAATGAGGTTTTTTTTTTAAAATTGATTTGAGAAAGAAAGAGATAAGAGATAGAAATATCGATCTGTTTACACTCACACCCCCTCCCCCATGCCCCGCTATGCTCCCTAACTTGGGAATGAGCAGGCAACCTAGGTATGATCCCTGACCAGAAATTGAATCCGCAATCTTTTGTTGTATGAAACGATGCTCCAACTAACTGAGCCACCCTGCCAGGGCTTAAATATAGTTTAAAAAGCCACTGGACACCGCAGAAGAAGGTTAGGTTGCTCTCAGCTTAACTTTCTGTGATATAAGTGCATTTGGAAATCAAAGGAGGGATGTTAGGAGGGGTGTTTTCAGACAGATGATGCTTGGATGGGGCTTGTTGGGTTGGCAAAACTGTGGAAATCGCATGTGCCAAGTTGTGTTGTGTTAGTGGGACAAAGAAAAGACCATGTGGGGGGTAAGAGTAGGACATAAATTGGAGTTGGATCCTGGACGGCCTTGGATGCTGAGTGATGTTTGTGCCTGTAAACTCCCGCAACTATCAAGGAGCCAGCAAGGCGGTTTAAACAGGTGACATGATAAAAATGGCTTTTAGGAAGATAAAGACACAGCAAGCACAGTAGAAGGCCATTCTAAGAACTGAAATAAGCCTCCAAGAGGCAGGCAATTTGATTAAATTACTTTGCTCATTATTCATTCAGTGACTTGGGGGCTTGCCATTTAATTCTTGGATTATGTGAAGGTTCTTCTGTTCTCTCTATATACCCGTGCATTCTGATCAGGGAGCTCACACCATTTTGGCGTTCAGATCCTAGAATGAATGTAAATTCTAAAGGGCTAGCCTGTTTGAGATTTCTTCTCCTGTGTGCTAAATGTGGCCAACTGTGGTGAAAGTAAGGTTGAACTCCTTATGGTCCCTTCAGAGGTTATCTGCATCTGTCTAGTCTTTTTTTTTTAACAAGGAGGGGTGTGTCTCTCAGCTGAGTATAAGGGTGCCACTGAGCAGTTTTTCTGAGTTCCAAGGTATTCCTAGGTGAGTAATGGAGTGATCTAAAGAGCCCCCCCTGATTTCTAGCATATTGATGGATGGCGATTTATTTCCTATTGACTGTGTTCCTTGACTGGAATAGGAACCATGTTATCCCCTGCAATCCATTAGGCAGACACCTCTTGTAATTGAAAGCTGAGCAGGTCTGCGTAGTGAAGATTGCTCGTGGATTTGTGTATGTATTAAGAAGAGGAAAAGTGGAGTAGAAGGAAACGTGAAGAGGGCAGGCTGTAGTAGCTGTTGAAATCCCAGTAAAGTTAAGGAGCTTTACTAGTAACTCAGTCATAAGAGGGCTCCACCGAGTAAGCTGTCAGAGAAACGAGTGTTAGAACAAACACTTGCTGCCTGAGAAAACTGGCTCTCACTTTAAGCTGCATTTCCTACGGAAATATCATTTGCGATAATGGCTTGTATCATTTATTATGAAATCAAGAAAATGCATCCCCCGAGCCTAAGTGGAAGGTATTGTCTATCAGGGGAGAAAAAAATAAAAATAAAGATGATAATTAGAAAGTTTGCTTCAGGGTTGGGATCTGAAAGTGCAGAGAATGGAAAGGAGATAAAATGGCGAAATCATTTTCAGGGCCCAGCTTGTGTTAATCCCCAGCACAACACCGAAGAGAGCTGTTCACACTGGCAGCCGGACTTAGCCGTGGGTTTTGACTAATTCGGGCGCAGTGTGGCTTGTCCCTACTTGTAGGCATCTGGTTGTGTAGTGGGGAATAAACAAGCGTCTATGATACAGGGGTGAATTGCATAGGCTGTTTCTGAGTTCACCAAGGCAGGGCCCCTAACCCACCCTTGGGGAGGAGGGGATCAGGAAAGCATTCAGGAAGGGATGTAAGCTAAACTGAGCATCAGCAGGGAGGTTGGAGTCGGAGAGCGATAAAGGAAGACTTCTTAGCAGACATAGCAGCATGTCCAAACTTCTAGGGGTAAAATGATGGGAAATTATATGCCACTGACTGTATTAGTGTAGAGTCTTGGAGCTATTACCCGACTCTGTCTCTCTCCGGTGTACCGGGGAGAGGTCGGCGTGGGAGTGGAGCCAGGGGAGAATGAAAAGGGATGCTGCCGGGTAGCAAGCAGAGTTCAGGGGACTTAGTGAAGTGGAAATAATTAAAGGAGAAAAGGAAAATGCTACAGCTGTAAAAAGAAAAGAAGAATTGTTAAAAATCCAAACCCAGAAAGGGGGTTTGGGGGGAGGTAAAAGAAGATAAAGGGGGGTGGGAATTAATTGTGTTGGAAGGAGGAGATCTGACGGGGTGATGAGCACACAATACAATATACAGATGGTGTGTGATGGAATTGTACACCTGAAACCTATGTCATTTTATTAACCAATGTCACCCCAATACATTCAGTAAAAAATTAAAAACAACCCAAATCAAGAAGCTGACTGTAGGTGTTTTTATTTATTTATTTTTAAACTCATTTTTATTTATATCAGAGAGGAAGGGAGAGTGAGAGAGAGAGATAGAAATATCAATGGTGAGAGAGAATCATTGATCGGCTGCCTCCTGCATGCCCCACACTGGGGATCGAGCCTGCAACCTGACATGTGCCCTGACCGGGAATCGAACCGTGACCTCCTGGTTCATAGACGCTCACTCAACCACTGAACCATATCAGCTGGGCTTACCATAGGTCTTTTAGAAAATAGTTTTAAGGGAGCAGAGGAAAATGAAGGGAAAAAAAAGGGGGGGGAGGGAAAGAAATGGAGTAAGGAGAGATCAATATTTTTGGCTAAGTTTTTGAAGTTAGACTCCTCCAATTTAGCCTCCCTCTGTTCAGCTCCTAGTTAATTCTGTGTACTATCAGAGGGTGTGGAAACACAACTGAGAGGATTAAAGAGAGAGCCCCTTAAGTACTTGCAGGAGTGAGTGAGTCTAACAGAGTGGATGTGCTGGGATGGGAGTCAGCTGGGATCAGTGTGCACCATTAAAGGGACAAGCACTACTCAGCTCCAGCTGGTTATTGGCACACAGCAATCTTGCCCTCGTGTTACCAGGACTCTGTTTATTTTTTAAATATTGACAACTAATCAAACTTCCTCTAGTCCTTGCCTTCACCTGTGTGACAGCTACCTCCAATCACTTGTGTTGTTAGAATCACAAAACTGCAAGCTATTCCTAATCCTCAATAAGAAATTACCAACAAGTTCATAAAGTTTCTGTTTGTAGCAACCCTGGGACATTCCCATTAGGTTTGAGTGAGAATATAAAATGCTAAGAGGAGCAGATATTTGCATCAGCCTCACAGTGCTGCCTCCTTTTGCAAGCAACCTACGTGGAGAGGTAATTCATCATGACGGATGCTTGGTGAGAGGGCTGAAACCAGATTTGGGTTTTAATTTACCTTGATCTCTGTGGAAGGCTCAGGTCTGGTGTGTGCCCAGGTTCTGCTTGTTTCTTTGGTGCTAAGACTCTTCTCTTTCTCTGAGTGGGAGACCTTGTCCTTGAGTAACTGTGGCCAATGCAGAGCCTTGACCATTCTGAGGGAGGTTGGAGAGTAGGGACAAGGTATTTAGTCCCTTAGTTTCCTTAGGGAGTATCCATTTCCTAGAGTCAATGAGAAGTTTAATAATGTAAACTTAATACAGTCTCTGGCACATGTAAGCTCTCAAAAAAACTTCTTTTAATTTTTTTATAAGAATAATTAATATAGTTTAAGAAGTCCCTGCTTCTCCTATGAGAGTGTCCCCCCCCCCCCCAACTCCCTTTCTGAATTTTATACTCTATCTTTCCCATCTTCCCTTGAGTCTAAGGGGGGAGGGGGAGGAGACTGGTTTCATTTTATTTTACTTTTTATTGATTCTCACCAGAGGATATTTTTCCATTGACTTTTTGACAGAGTGGAAGGGAGAGGCAGAGAGAAAGAAACATCGATGTGAGAGAAATACATCGATTGGTTGCCTCCCGCACACACCCTGACCAGAACAGGGGATTGAGCCTGCAACTGAGGGACATGCCCTTGAGGGGAATGGAACCTGGGACCCTTCAGTCCACAGGCTGATGTTCTATCCACTGAGCCAAACCGGCTAGGGCAGGAAGTTGGTTTTAGCTTTATAGCTTTTTAGTTCCATATTTCTGCATTATCCATTAACCCCGTTCAGATTGTGAAAATGAATTTCTTTTTATCTCAATGTGAATGTGCCATCTTCTTCCACTAAAAACTCTGACTTTTCGATATTTGAAGCATTGCCATCTGTTGCCCAGACAATACCTTCTCTCCAGTTCTGTTTCAGCTGAGCCAACCTAGCATGCAGTTCTGAATATACCACTTTCCTCCTAAATATCTCTCAGAATCTACAGCCTTTACGTTAGTGCCCATTCACTGTATATCTTCTGTTTGACTCTTTTTCAATGACAATGTCCCCTGTCTCTTCTCCTGTCCTTGTCCTTGTCCAGTCACCAGTGGAGCTGGAGCGCTACTCCTAAGCAAAGCTCTACCTTCCCCCAGCAGTTAATTTAGGCTTCCTCCGTCGTTTGACACAATGGCTTTCATCTTACAAAATACAGTGGTTAACTCTCTCCATCCATCTCACTTTACCTCTCAGGAGCATGAGCCAGTTGATTAATTTCTCTTTCATGAAACACTTTTTCCTTGCCTTCTTTTGCAGTACACTTTCCTGTTTTGTTTTTTGTTTTTTCCTTCTGCATTGCCTGTTTTTATTTTTATTTTTGTTTTCTCAGTCTCCTTTGATGGCTTCTCAGCTTCTTCTTTCCTTCTAACTATTGGAGTACTCCAAGGCTCTGTTCTTGCCTATCTCTTTTATGTTGATTTTCCTCTGGGTAATTTCACCCATTGTTTTGACTTTAAATAGTATAACCAAAGGACATATATGCACATAAGCACAGCCCATAGACACAATGATGTGGCGAAGGCCTGGGGTGGAGGGGAGTCTGGGTGGAAGGGGAAAATGGGAGGCATATGTAATACTGTCAACAATAAAAATAAAAAATGAATAAATAGTATCTATATTGAGTAAAATTGTCATATTTATCTCTGACTTGAGCCCTCCTTGAGTTCTAGACTTCCATACTCGAAGTGCCAAATTCATGGTAGGTGCTCAGTGCATACTTACTAATTTAATTCCTGTTACCAGGTAAATTATATTCTACATCTTATTCTACCAGCATGTATAGAAAGAGTTGGTCTTTTTTTTTTTTTAACACCAACCATATCATCTATATTTTAAAATAGAACTATATGAACTATCTTATCTAATAAAGAGGGAATATGCTGATTGGCCCTCACAAAAATGGTGGCACCCACAGCCAATAAGGAGGGAATATGCTAATTGACTGCCCTGCCCTCAAAGATGGCAACACCCACAGTCACAAAATGGTGGTGCCCAGTCCTCTCAGCCCCGCCAGGTTGGCAGGTGTGTGCCTGCCTCCAGAGTCCCCCAGTCCCATCAGCCCCCCAGCCACCCAAGGTCAGCCTGAGGCACAGGCAAACCTCAGATGTTGGCTGCCCAGCCCTCCAGGCCTGGCCTGAGGTGTAGGCAAGCCTTGGATGTTGGCTGCCCAGCTGCCCAGGGTTTCCTGAGGCTCAGGTAACCAGGGCCAGCCGAGGCTTGCACTGCCAGCAGTGGCAGCAGCAAAAAGGTGTGATGGGGAGTTGCCTTCCCCTCATTGCTGGGTCACCTCCAGCCTCTGAGGGCTTTCGGACTGTGAGAGGGGGCAGGCCGGGCTGAGGGACTCCCCACTCCAGTGCATGAATTTTCATGCACTGAGCCTCTAGTGTTTTAATATTATTCTTTTCTCATGGAATTAATTGATTTATTCATGTAGTTATTCTATTACTATTCCAAATGATAATTTTTAAAAAAGAAGTGAATATGTTATATTAATAGCTTTATTTAAAAATAAAATATGCTATGCTACATATTAATGCCTATATGCTTAAAATGTATAATGTACTTGTCTATGTATAGTAAAAAATATAGGAGAAAGTATTTTGCGTATAATGAACAGGCTTGACAACTAAGTATAATTCATAGTAAGTGAACAAACTTCTTGGAAGCGAGTGGAATGACATGATTTATTGAATACAATGGGATAAAAATATGACTTTTTACCTTTTCTCTTTTAGTGTTGTACTCTAAGGTCCCCAGCATTTTCTATTACAGCTTGCTAAAGTGTGTCAATAAATCTCTACATTTTACTCGCAATGTTATTTTATCTTTCTCTTGGACATCTGCTCATACTTCATCCTTTTGAGCATTTTTAAAAGACTGTTTCCCCCCCTTCAATTTTCTGCTACATCTGATGACCAAAAAAGATGTGTACAAAATAGGAAATTAGGACAGCAGTGCTATTACATATGGTCCAGTCACATTAGCTTAGATCCAAAGTGTTTATTCTGACTTTTACCCCTCATGTCCCCTGGCTTTTGGAATTGACTGTAGGCAAACCGAGAAAACACAAGCTCAATGGGATAGTTACCAGCTAGCAGTTAATTTTCTTAGGACTTGAATTGAACCACATCTAGAGGGACACGTTTGAGCACAAATGTCAGCGCTAGTGGGAGATATACACAAACATTTGCATGCTGCGAGACAGAGTCAATAACAAAGGGAAAGATCACTTTAATATATGGTTAAAATTCAATTTCTAAAAAATGATTATAAAAATAAAATCTCAAGAGGGAAGGCCCTTGTGGATTATAAACTCTTCTGGAAAAACGCTGAGTTGCCCTTTATTGGTAGGTTGTGTCGGTAGCTGTGCTGACATGATTGAAGGGCTGGTTTCTATTGCATCGCTCCGGCTCTTTCCTCGTCCTGTGAATGCAGCGGGCTAAGCTGTCCCCAGGCCTCGCCGGCCTCTGCAAACAAGGAGGTCATGGTGACACCAACACCTGCATTTTGCTGCTTGGTGTTGTTTACCTGCATAACTGTGGGGTTTCAACTTTCTCCTGCTGCCATTCAAAACCTCCCCTGTCTATTTCTAGGCATCTCTGGGGGAGTTCTCAGGAGACCCGAGGAACAAAGCCATTAATCTGCGTTTGTCTCTTTGATGTCTGCTCCCTGCGAGTCACAGGAGGAAGCATCTCGCCACTGTCACTTACTGATGCTGTGCTGAGTGCCTCAGTCCCTTCTGCTGCCCTTTCCCCAACTGCTCCACATTTTATCACGTGGGCTCCTCTCAGCCTGCATGAACCACAGGTCTCAGGGAGTTCCTCCCAAACACAACTCTGCTAGCTTCCACCTTCAAGCTTCAGCTGTTTTCCACCTTCTAGATCTTTCTCCCTGCCCTTTATACACACACACACACACACACACACACACACACACACACACAACCACTCACACCTCACACAGTTCAGACACTCAAAAGCCAAACTTCTATAAGTCAAAAAGCAAGAATCCTTGCTTCTTCCCTCCTTTTTTTTTTTTTTTTTTGTAATCCTCACATAAGGATATTTTGCCATTGATTTCTTTTAGAGAATGTGGAAGGGAGGGGGAGAGACAGAGAGAGACACACATCAATTGGGTGCCTGCTGCATGCCCCAACCGAGGCCAGGGATTGAGCCTGCAACTGAGGTACATGTCCTTGATCAGATTTGAACCCAAGACCCCTCAGCCTGTGGGCTTATGCTCTACTCACAGCCAAACCGGCTAGGGCAAATCCTTCCTCATTTCGATTCTAGTGAATTGGGTGGAGGAGGGTCAGAGTAAGTTCCATATAGTTGCTATCATTTGCTCAGGTTCCACCATGAATAGCCAACCTGACATTCATGATGTACGGGAAGGGAAAATCAGAGGGAAGGGGTGGAATAGGGAAAGGGGCGTATAGACTAAGGAAAGAAGACCGGCAGCTGAAAGGGAACGAGAGTGGCATGCAGTGGTGAAGGCTGCAGACTGCTGGGCTTCACCTCCAGCTCCATCACTTAGGTGACTCTGGCAAGTGACTCAGGTCCTCTGCACCCCATTTCTCTCGTCTCCACATGGAGAGTGATCATGGTATCTGCCTCACGGAGCTATGGTGAAGACTGAGCTGGTTAATATATGCCAAGTACTTATTAGGTGCTATGTAAGCATTGGCTATTGTTAATTATTATGATTTGCCATTGAGCCTGCAAATCCACCCTAGATATATGTTTGCTTTCATCAGGAGTTGAGTTAATCTACAAATATCTGTTTTGGAACCACCATCAACATCTCTGGGTTCGGAGACACTTGTTTTCAGCCGCCATTTGAGTTTTCCACACAGCTCATCAGTGCTGCTCCTAGGACTTCTTGGAGCTCCCGGGCTCTCTGCTCCTCCAGGCTTGCCTCCTCCTCTGCCTCCCGTGACCTTTGCAAACCAGCCTCCTTGTTTGTCTCTCATCGTGCGGAACTTGCCGCTGTCTTCTGTTTAGCTGGATCTGTCGTCCTGTCCTCTCGGAGCCAGTCCTCTCCTGTTGTGGGTGTGCCCTGCCACGGCAGAACTGAATATTCAGAGACTAGAAACAGATGGATCATGAGGAATACGATATACTGTGCCCTTGCTCATCTTGGTAACAGGTGGCCGCTCAGCCAGCTGGGGTCTTTTTGAGGACGCTCTCCCAGGCCTCCCTCTGACCATATGCACTCCAGCCCAGATGGCGACATGGCTCCCCAGAGCCCGGAATCAACTTAACGGGAGATGGCAGAGCTCTGCTGATTTTGCCTAGGGTCTAATACAGCATAGATTTTTTTTTTTTAAATTTTGCTTTCTAATTCAGGAAAAAGGAACAAACCTTATGTGAACGTCATGTTCACAATGTGGTTTCAAATTCTCTCCCAGGAAGTCTAAATTTACGTGATTAAATTTGCATTCATAATGCCGGGGCAAGAAAACAAATTAATTTGTTTGTACAGTTGGAAAAGAGTAAAGATGACTTTGGATAATCTAATGTAGTAGGTCATTTGCTCTTTCTGACTTCCCTTCCTAAAGATTCATCCTACATTAAAAATAGTAGCAAACATTTGTTATGTTAAATGTGGTGGGTACAGGTTCACCTTGGTAAGAGATGGAGGTAAGCCTCTGTCACATAAGGTTAAAACTATTTTACACTATATCCTGGAACTAACCCACTTTCAAACAAATGGCTTATAAGAATAGTACATATTTGCTTAAAGTCATCTCTGCTTACGCAGTGTTTTTTGATGCATTTATGCAAGGGTTGATTAAATCCTTCATGTTGCTTGAATGCTTATGATCACTGAATTGTTGGCTAAGGAAATCAAGAAAAAATTGTTTCAAGACCAAGGCATAGATATTTTTAAGGTTTAAAAAGAAAAAACACAACACACCAATATGCTATTACTTAAGACTGGTTGAGAAGTTTGTAATAACTGCAAATTAAATATTTTTAAAACTTTTTCCAGTTAATGAAAATATCTTATCTATTTACATGAGGGGGAGAGGAATGTTTTTTGTTAAGCCCTCATCCAAGGATATTTTTTCCTTTTTTTTTTTTTTTAGAAAGTGGAAGAGAAGGGGTGGGGAGAGAGAAACATTGATATGAGAGACACACATTAATCGGTTGCCTCCCACATACACCCCGACTGACATCATGGGGGATCAAACCTACAAGCCAGGTACTTGCCCTTGACTGGGAATTGAGCCCAAAACTCTTTGGTGCATGGGCCGACACTCTAACCAGTGAGCCACGCCAGCCAGGGCTGACGATATAAATTTTTAATTTTAATATTTAAACAGAAACTGAAATATCTAGAACAACAAGAACAACAAAGATTTTAAACTCTATAAAACAAATTTAAATATATATGTACCTTTCTCTCTGGGAGAGCAGGGTGTGGGTGTGTATCATTGGTCTATGACATGCAAAGCTTCAGCAACATTCTTCTGAGTAACATGGCTCCTTATTGAAATGTGACAGAATTCTGTTAGTGGTCTCCGTTGTTTCCTTGTCTATCACCAGTGTTGAGTGTACCTGTTAATTTCCATTTCTAACCCTGGAGTTTAAGTTTAGTGGAGAGAAAAGTTAGAAAAGGGAGGAAAAAAACACTGAAGGACAGAAAAATTGGGACAGTGAGAAGGCGGGGCCAGCGCACCTGTGCCGAGCCCCAGCAGTCACCACGGGGTGTGCTCCTTCCCTGGGGGGGTGGGACCCCGGGAATGGGGGCCTCATGGTGTTGGGCTTGTGAAGGGCCGGCTCAGCCCAGGGCCTGCCCACCTGGTCTGGGATAAGGGGCACAGGAAATGAGAAGGCGGGGTGGGGCCTGCTCCCGACCCACTCCATTTTGTGTAATTGGACTCTAGCCCTAACCCAACCAATCAGGGTCACATCACCACCCCTATAAAACCCATTGATATGTTAAATTCTTTCTCTCTCCCGCCACACTGTAGCCAGTGTAAGTAGGACAGAGCTTGGATTAGTCCAGGGGTGGGCAAACTTTTTGACTCGAGGGCCACATGGGTTCTTAAACTGGACCGGAGGGCCGGAACAAAAGCAACCTGACCATGCTGGCACTCTCATCTCGGGCTGCTGGTGAAGGAGCTGAGGGGAGAGCAAGAGAACTCTCTGCTTTTTCGGCTCCGTGGGCCGGATAGAATAGCCGAACGGGCCAGATCTGGCCTGCGGGGCCGTAGTTTGCCCACGGCTGGACTAGTCTGAAATAAATACAGGCTTTCTGCAGTTGCATCAGATGCGGCTTCCTGGTAGTCTTTGGGGATCATGATACTTGGGCACAATAACAGCAGTAATAATATTGTCTAACCCTCAATATTAATGTTAAAGGATCATATTTGTTAAAAGGTAAAATCATGATTTTCATACAATTATAAAAGGAGTGTGTCAAATATTCTATTTAACTCATTAATTTACGAGGGAAACAGTGTATGTTAAAATTAGTTAAAAGGAGAATTCAACTTACACATATTTATATTCTCTTTTGGACAAAAGCTACCTGCTTTTGTATGAAGAGGAACTTTTGCATGACTATGGAGAGGGAACTCTTTCATTACACCAGTTTTCTAAGCAGGCTAGTCAAAGCTAGGCAGAACCCCAATTTCTTTCCTCTCCTTTTTTGGTCATTCTAAAGTTATTCAAAAAATTTCCTGACATTTGTATACATAATACCTGTTGTGAACTGAATTGTCTCCAGATTCATATCTGAAAATCCTAGCCCCCAATATGACTCTATTTTGAGGTCTTTAAAGAGGTAATTAAAGTTAATTGAGGTCATAAGGGTATGAGCCCAATATACTATGACTAGTGTCCTTAAAGGGAGAATATGAGACACCAGGTTACTCACACACAGAGGAAAGGCTATTAGAAGACATAGTAAGGAAACAACCATCTGCGAGCAAGGAGAGAGATCCCAGGAGAAACTTAACCTGCCAACACCTTGATCCTGGACTTCCAGCTTCCAGAACTGTGAGAGAATATATTTCTGTTCTTTAAGCCCTAGGAGACCAATTCTATACTTGAATCCAGCTATAGTCTATGTAGGGCAAAAAGTGTCAATGGAAGTATTGCTTTATTCTAAAATTAATAACAGTACTGAAACTTAGCAGCTGGCTGACCAGATAATTGATGCTTATCCATTGGTGCTGCCTGTCTAGCAGTCCCCACCTCGATGGCATTTTCCCCCTTCCAGTTTAAGAGGACACTAAATGTCAGATAAACACTATAGAAGCAGGAACTCTCCCACTCCTTGTTGCTTTCAGAGATAGCTTTGCATACCAACCTCCTCCATTTTTTCCGCACCTCTTCTCTCTAGAAACTTACCCTTTCCCCAGAGACGAGGCAGAGGATAAGCACCAAGATCTATTGGTTATATCATAGTACTGAGTGGTCTTGGATTTTATTTTAATTGGGTTTCCATTAAAAAAAAAAAAGCAAACTATTTTTGGCTGCTATTTACTACCCAGTGAACTTGAAGACCCACTTCAGAAACAGATCTGAAAGCAGTCCTATTCCCTGGTCAACTTGCCATCATAACTGTCCGGAAAACATTATCAGCACAATCTGAAACTCTTATTGTTATTCTTAAAGATTCCACTTTTCTTTTGGTACCTGCCTGAAGGCATCAACACCCTTAGGCCTTTTCTTTATTTTTCAACTTTTGCCTTACAAACAAGAATTTTGAAATCTTCTAAGGGGATGTTTCTCAATCTATAATGCTTTTTGCCTGGAAAGAAAGTTTCCAGTGTTAGAAATTTCAGTAACACAAAAATATCATAATAATGGCAATGGCAAGTAAGGAGATAAGTGGACCCTAAGCAACAATTTAACTGATGAAATTATAAAACAATTATTTGAAGTCTCTGGAAATTGTTCTCCGGGTATCAAATAAATGGAGGAGCATACATTCAAGAAAATCTACTAAATCTTGGTAAAAGCAGGGGAGACTGGTGTTTCAGTCACTACTTGCTCTGTCACCATTCTCATGCTATAAAATTCTACCTGGTGATCTCTAATCTGGGCAGGTATGGCCAAGGAGAAGGGAGCTCCCTTTCTCCCCAGCTCCCAGTCTGAAACTATTATTTCATCCCAGGAGGGCTAGGCTGCCAGCATTTGTTATCCTTCCCTACTCACTAGCCCCAGCTCTATTTTAGGCAGGCAATTTCAAGAGGACCAGATTGCCCTTCTGGGCAAGTGGGATGGGGAAACTGAAACAAGAAAATTAAGCAAGGCAAAACAGTTTGGGTAGCCTGTGAAACACAAGACCTTATCTTTCCCAATCAAGGACACTTGAGAGCAAACGGTTTATACCTTTCCTCCCTAACCAGAGAATACATAGCTTAAATCACCTTGGCCTGGGAAAACAGAGAACAAAATAACAAAGGCCCAACTAATGCTATTTGTGCCAGCTAAATCCAAAGACAGATAAAGTCGGGGGATGGGGGGTTGGTGGTGGTGTGGACAAACAACAAAACCCCCAAAGCATTTAGGTGGTATTACTTGGGGAATGTTAGGGCAGAAAAGGGGGTAAAAGGGACAGAAGGGGGAGTTTTATCTCATCCACTAAACAAAGAAGTCAGCTGCCTTTGGACTTGCCAAACAAGATGACCAGATATATGTACAAAAATTTTGAGATAAGCCACAACAATGTCAGAGAAGACTGTGGTACCTACTGTGTTTCCCCGAAAATAAGACATCCTCCGAAAATAAGACATCCTCCGAAAATAAGACCTACTTACAGGTTTCCTTCTGAATGAAATATAAGGCATCCCCCCGAAAATAAGGCCCCCAGGATTCACAGTTTGTCTGGTTTGTGTTGACAACTACCGTATTACCGTACCATATACAGGTAATAAATTTCCTTTATTTTCATTTAACAATAAATGTGTACCGTATTCTTCTTCATGGAAAAATAAGGCACCCCCTGAAAATAAGACCTAGTGCATCTTTGGGAGCAAAAATTAATATAAGACACTGTCTTATTTTCGGGAAAACAGGGTAGTCTGCTACTCAAAATATCCACATAGAAGCTTTAAAACCTATAAGGGAAAGAGATATAAAACACTTGAACCCCCACCAGGCTGGGCACTCAGAGTAGCTGAGTTGCCCACTTGTGCTTTCTGACTAATGTATTCTTAATAAATTTGTTTACTTTGCTTTAACACTGCTGTCTGTCACTCATCTGAAATCTTCCTTGGGAGATTGATAAGAGCCAAGAAGGGGGCATTCCCCCTCCAACTCAGGGGGCAGTCCCAGAACACAGTCAGCCCCCATTTATAGGGTGGAAACTCTATCTCAGGTGTGGCTTCTAATACTGGTACCTCAACCATCCCCTCTACACTGGTAGATGTTTCCCATCAGGGAAGCAGAGAAGACCAGAGGCTGCCACTATCAGCTCCAATGCAGTGATGCCAGGGTTCTGCCAAGGAGAAAGGCAAACCATAAGGGTGAATAGCACCCTCACAGTTCTGATTGAGAGAACTTTGTTATGTAATAGATTAAAAATATATATACCATGCAAAGAATAACCATGAGAGAGTGAAATGGCTATGCTAATATTAGACAAAGTAGGCTTTAAAGCAAAAATATGTTACTAGAGATAAAGAAATTTTATAATGATAAAAGGGTCAGTCTACCAGGGTATTACAGATATTAGTAGTAAACATTAATTCTGACAATTATTGAGCACTGATATGGGCCAGGAACTGTAACAGATTTTGGGGACCCCAAAATATAGACAACTACTCTTAAAGAATTCAGGGGACATAGGCATTTTAAAAATTGCTAATTTGATAATGTAACACAATAAGGGTTCTTAAAGAATATTTGAAAAATCCATTTCAATAAAAAAGGATAATAATAAAAACAAAACTAATTTACTCTATTAATAAAGCCTTAAAAATGTTTTTATGTCATTATTTTATTTTATCATCACAACTATTTGTTATTATTCAGCTGGAAAATTTGAAGTTAAGAAAAGTCAATTTCAAAAAACTGATATGTAAATATGTTTACAATTATCAAAGGAAAAATGTTGCCTAAAAACTATGTGAGTTATGTGATCCCATTAAAAGTTAATGAGGTTTTTGGAAGCATATAAACCCAGATGATAAAAGTAGTTATTCTAGAATAAATAGGATTGTAGGGTTTGTTTTGTTTTTTTGCTTTATTCCTTTTTCTTGTATATGTTTTTGGATTTTTTTCTAATGAACATGCATTACATTGGACATGTTAAGTTGACAAAACAATGAAGTGAGATCCCTACCTCACACTGTAAACAAAAATTAACTCAAAATGGATCATATATCCTAATATATAAAAAGCCAGGGGCCATCATGACCAAAATAACAGACCAACAACCAAATAGCAGGCTGCTTGGGAGACCAGGCCAGCAGGGGGTTTAGTGAGGGATGACCAGATGACTCACCAGCAGGCTGCATGGGGAAACCAGGCAGGCGGGAAGGGGCATTTTGCGGTGACCATGCCAGCAGAGGGGGGCAGTTGGGAGTGACAAGGCTGGCAGGAGGAGTAGTAAGGGGCATCCAGGCTGGTGAGGGGGGCAGTTAGGGGCAATCAGACCAGCAGGCAGAGGCAGTTAGGGGGGGTCAGGCTGGCAGGGGGGAAGTTAGGGTCAATCAGGCAGGCAGGCAGGCAGGTGAGCAGTTAGGAGCCAGCAGTCCAGGATTGTAAGAGGGATATCTGAGGGGTCTCAGATTGGAGAGGGTGCAGGCTGGGCTGAAGGACTCCTCCCTCCTTCCCCACCCTATGCATGAATTTCATGCACCGGGCCTCTAGTTTAAATATAAGAGCAACAACTATGTAACTCTTAGAAAACTGAGGAGCACATCTTTATGAGCTGGTCTCAGCAAAACCTTTTTAGTACAATACCAAAAGCAATAAAAGAAAAAATTAGATGAAGTGAACTTCATCAAAATTAAAGTATTGTAGGTCAAGAGATAACAGTAAAGAAGCAAAAAGCCCACATAATGGAAGGAAATAGAGGTAAATCATATAGGTAGGGACCTGTAGCTCTATATAAAGATCTCTTACAACTAAAATGACAGCAAATAAGCCCATTTCTCCCAGGAAGCTATACAAATAATCAATAAGCACATGAAAGATATTCAATTTATTAATAATAGGGACATGCAAATCAAAACCACAATGTCATACTACTTCACACCCACTAGGATTATTTTAAAAAATAGACAATAACAAGTGTTGGAGAAAATGTAAATTGATATTCCTATACATTGCTGGTGAATGTAATATGTCACATCTTGTTTTGAAAAACAGTTTGGCAGTTCCTCAAAGTATTAAAGATAGATTTATAGAATCCAGCAGTTGCACTCTTACTAGTAGGTATTTACCACAAGAAATGAAAACACACATCCACTTGTATATGAATGCTCATAGAAACATTATATTATTCATAATAGCCAAAAATGTAAACAACCCAAATGTTTAGTACCTGATGAATGGGTAAATAAAATGTAGTATATCTGTATAAAAGAAAATTATTTGGTAATAAAAAGAAATCAGGTACTGATACATGCTACAATATGAATGCATTTTATAAAAATTATGCTAAATGAAAGAAGCTAAAAGAATTAAGCTAAATGAAAGAATTAAATATTATCTGATTCCATTATTATGAAATGTCCAGAATAGATAAATATATAGAAAGAGTAACCAGATTTTTGGTTGCCTAGAGATCAGGATGAAAGGAGTCAGGGACATTGAGGGTGACTGTCAGTGGCTATCTATGGGGAACTTTTGGGGGAGACAAATATATTTTCAAGTTAGATTGTGGCGATAGTTGCATAATCCTATGAATATAATATAAACATAGAATTGTATCCTGGAAATGGGCGAATTATATGGTATATGAATGATATCTCAGTAAAGCTGTTCCAAGTATAACATAATATCTTTAGGTACGTTTTCTATCTAAAGATAGCAAAGGCACTTTCCTAGAGATTGCTCTTAAACTCACAATACATTTGTTGTTGTTTCCCAATTAACCGGCTTCATTTTCAATGAATTTTTTAAAAATTTATTTTATTGATTTTTTACAGAGAAGGGAGAGGGATAGAGAGCTAGAAACATCAGTGAGAGAGAAACATCGACCAGCTGCCTCCTGCACACCCCCCACTGGGGATGTGCCCGCAACCAAGGTACATGCCCTTGACCGGAATCGAACCCGGGACCTCCCAGTCCGCAGACCGACGCTCTATCCACTGACCCAAACTGGTTTCGGCTTCAATGAATTTTTGAAGAGAGAGAACTGAGGTTCGAAGAGAGGCAGTGACTTGCTCTAGGCCCCAATAACAGGGGTGGAACATGGATACTAGATGTGAATGTAGATCTTTTGATTTGCCAGGCTACTGGGTAAATCACACCTGCAGTTACTAAATCCCAACATGGTCCTTATACGTGCCTGCGGGACGTGCCTCAGTGGGCACCACAACTTTGTAAAGTCCAAAACAGGATTTAATGTTTGACATTATTTGTATGCCACACCATAAAATTCAATTTGTTTAAATTTCTTTGAGCCAGTTAAAAGGATTACATGTGAGTTGAATAAAGCAATTAATTTTTATCATGATATAACTCACATTACACGGACCACCTAACTGGAAACTAAGGGTAAAAAAAAAAACAAACCAAAAAACCCTTTATACAACGAATACTCTCTAGATCTCCTTTACTTCTTGTGTGCCAATCTACGGCATATTTACTAGGCTAAACTCCAAAACCAAAGACAAATTTGAAAAGTGAGTGAAAACAATAACAGCTCTTAAATCCTTGGTCACTCAGATATAACCAGATGTTTACATTTTTAGATAAGTTAAATCTTTGTACATTTCACTCGGTGCAGGTCAAGAATAAATGACCGATTTTGATAATTTCAATCAATATACTTTGTGGGAAAGTGCCTGTGAAGTGGGGGAGGGTTAATACACTTAATGACCTGAGTAACATTTTGGGGAAGAGCACGCAGGTCTCCTGGCTTCCCAGGCAGCTCTCTTGACAAAGCGCTGCATCCTGAATACTGAAACCCAACACTTCTCGGGATGTAAAATAAAACCATTAGTTCTCCCTGACCCTATCCCAGGATAATTTGACTAGAAATTAATAACTGTCAACTGGAGATATTTTGCTGGCACCAAGGCAAAATGAAGCGTGATTCCTCCTTCAGGTTATTGGCATTGCACACCGCATTTACAGCCGGAAGATTAAGTCACTGGCTGGAGTGGGGATAAAGGATTTTAATTTGCAAAACAATTATTGCTTTTTTTGAGGTCATGAATTTAGTTTTCTGGATATTTTAGATGTTTTAAAGTGCTGCCTCACTCAGTCACTGAGTAACAAGCACAGTTAATGATACGGTTTCAGCGACCTTGTAATAAAATGTTCAGTGGTCTATATTTGAACATTTAAAAAAAATATTTTAAACAAAATCATTCCGTGTCTGAAATATAAAACGAATGAACAAACAAACAAATCAATGACACACAATGCTTACCTAATGCTAAATGTACTGGAATTTCCTGAAAGAAAAGAAAAAATAGATCCGGTAAGATACATTTAAATTGTATTAAAGCTGTATTTAATTGTGCCTTTTCTCCTCTCAGATAATTTCTGTTCATCCTACTGCTGGCCCTACATACAATTTTTTTCTTTCTTCATATGTGTTCTTTGGTGCTGACAATTCATAGGGCGATAGTCTTGAATCTCTGAAGGCTTTTGTAGATATTGTGGAGAGGAAGACTTGTGTCTTTGCACTTCTTTTAAAAAAATATTTATTGTTTAAAGTATTACATATGTCTCCTTTTCCCCCCATTGAACACACCTTGGCCACCCCTACCCTCCAGCACATGCCCTCACGCCCCTAGTGTCTGTGTCCATTGGTTATGCTTATATGCATGCATATAAGTCCTTTGGTTGATCTCTTACCCCTGCCCCTTCCCCTGATTTCCCTCTGAGGTAGACTGTTCAATGCTTCTCTGTTTCTGAATCTATTTTTGTTCATTAGTTTATGTTCATTATATTCCACAAATGAGTGAGATCATGGGATATTTATCTTTCTCTGATTGGCTTATTTCGCTTAGCATAATACTCTCCAGTTCCATCCATGCTGTTGTGAATTGTATGAGTGTAGGAATCTCTTTCATGACCCGCATGGAAAGAGTTCCAATTCAGGGTTTGGGTTCTAGAGAAGGGCCGAACACAAATGAAGAGACTTGAGACTTGAAGAAATTCATCTTGGCGATATGGGGGGTCAGGCGGTAGTCCAACTCTAGTGGGAGAACTACTCCTGCTCTGGCCCTGCCATCCCCTTTTATTGAGGCTTTGGGAAAAAATCTTAGGAAACATAAACAGAAATTTACATGTAGCCCTTAGGCAGGCAATAACAGAAATTTACACAGGACAAATAAGGTGGAGGCTGCTTCAGCTAACAATGTCTCAACTAAAGGGTGAGTGGTTAGAGCAATTAAGGTTGTTGACCAGCCTTCCTAGCTTCCTGTCAACATCTCTTTTTAGTGAAACTGATTTATTTTCCAGCATCATCCCCTTTTTCTTCCCTTAAAAAATTTTGCATATGCAGACTAGAAATAAACAAAAAATGAGACAAGCAACAATGGCTATGCTGAGAGTCAAATGAAATCAGTCTGCAGTAAGTTTCTTTCTGGGCCAACAGTTTTTGAATCCCAGATTCAATGTCCAACAGTTTTTTGAGTACATGTTAGCAATGGTATCCGGATGTTGGACAAATGGTGGCAATGCAGGTCTGACGTCTGGTTTGGTCCTGGGCAACCGGCAGCAACACACATCTGCTGACTGCTAGTATGGCAAGGCGTTATCAGCATCTTCCATCTCTGGATTGCTTTTCCTCTTGTCTTTATGGCTGGAGTATTCCCTATCAATTCCTCTCTGTTGTAGGAATCCACATGGTCTTGGAGTTGTTTCCTGAAAATATACAAACATATTCTTGACCAAAAGTTAATAATGGAATCTTTTCTATAAATTTTACTTGGGGTCTTTTTTATTTTTGCCCAAACGATTTTTCTTTGGCTTATTCTGACATCATGTGTATTTTTTTTTTTTTTTGTCCTGCTGTTAACATTACAAATGAAAATTAATTTTTTAAAGAAAAAATTTTCTGGATATGTTTTCTTACATAATATTTTTCCACTATCCCTCCTTTTTTGATTTAATTATTAGGAGGCTTTTAGAAAATTTTTATAATGCATTCTTCAAATTCTAATTTTTTTGCACAAAAATATGACTGCCTTTAGATTCATTACATGTTAAACAATTTTAGCATGAAATGAACTACCAATATAAATTTTAGTTAATACTTTAGAAACAGTTTTTTGTACAATAAAATTTTCTTGAATATTTACTTATTTCAATTAGCCAATTTAAATTAATCTGAAAACTTGACTACTATTTTACTGTAAAATTTAACACTCTAACAATAATTTTAATTTTCCCAGTAGATATTAATACAAAGGATTGTTTGCATCCTTGAGAAGGTTCTAAGCACTCCTGGTATTAGACTGGATTTCAATATAGGGCAGCTGTTGTCAGCCAAGTCTCTGTTGCCTGGGTCCTGATCTGAGCTGGGCATGGGAAGCATGAAGTAGCCATGGGGCAGGAGTCCTCCCCCAGAAGGGGCAAAGGTTTAAGTCCCTGCAATGTTGGGGGTGGGGTGAGGATCTGTGCCTCACCTCTGTTGACCGTCAAGTTCTCTCCTGATGGCCCCTCCTTGACTGTGCCTGTCTTAGGTTGTTCCTCCCCTGAGGAATCTTACCTGTCTTTGGCTAACCAGCCATCCTCCGGGGCCAAGCAGGGTGATGTGAGGTTCAGTTCTGTCTCCTTGGTAGGTTATTCCCCTTTTGGCCTCCATGCCCAGCACCTGCCTTGGGATCCCTCACCGGCTGGCGGGGCCCTGGCATTTATCACATATCTTGGGGAACACAAGTTTCTTCTCCAGGGAGGGTCCAGCTTACACCTTTGGGCAAGAGACAGATCTATGGTACCAGCCACCATGAGGCTTCAACCTCAGCATAAATTGAAAACTCAGGCAACAGCTGTGAGTAATTGGATTGTGAGAAGTGGATCCCTCTTTGGCAAAAGAGCAAGAAGGACCAATATGGAAAGCTCAAGTGCCTTCCCAGGGGGCCTTCCACACAGTGGAAGGGATCAAATCCTTTCATTTGCTTTTAAATTGTTGCCAAACATTCAAAGAATTAGTTTGTAAGTTTGTTTGGTATATGCTGGTATAAAATATCAAAATTATAATGACATTGTAGAATAATATCATGTAAGGATATTCTTTACTCAAGGCCATGGAAATTCAATTTTAAACTGGCTGTCAATTTCTTTTCTTTTTCTTTTTTTTTATGGGGGGAGGCCAGTCATCTTATTGACTAGAATACACAATTGTCTTTTAGGAATGCAAACAGACATATCAGTGGTAATGTGTATAGTAAACATGAGATTATCAGGTTTGGGAGAGTTTGCTTTAGGCCTGTGGTCGGCAAACTGCGGCTCATGAGCCACCTGAGGCTCTCTGGCCCCTTAAGTGTGGCTCTTCCACAAAATACCACGGCCTGGGTGAGTCTATTTTGAAGAAGTGGCGTTAGAAGAAGTTTAAGTTTAAAAAATTGGCTCTCCAAAGAAATTTCAGTCGTTGTGCTGTTGCTATTTGGCTCTGTGGACGAATGAGTTTGCCGACCACTGTTTTAGGCCATTGAGTCAGCAGTAGGTAATAAAATGCAAATCTTCCCCCTGTGACTATCAGAGGGGAGCCCAACCAGCCTTTTGGTGGACTCCTGCATATATATATATATATATATATATATATATATATATATATATTAAAATAAATCTTTATTGTTCATATTATTACAAATATTCCTCATTTTTCCCCCTCCATTACTCCCTTCCATCAAGTTTCCATCCCACCCTCTGCCCTTTCCCCATCCCCATTGTCCTCATCCATAGGTATAGTTTATGTTCAGTCTCTTCCCGCCCCACTCCCAACTCCCCATTTCCCCAAGAATCATCAGTCCACTCCCCTTCCATACCTCTGATTCTATTATATTCACCAGTTAATATTGTTCATCATGATTTTTACTTCCCTTGGTTTTTAGATTCACTTGTTGATAGTTACTTATTTGTTGTTCATAATTTTTATCTTTATTTTCTTCCTCTTCCTAAAGAACCCCTTTTAGCAATTCATATAATTCTGGCTTGGCAGTGATGAATTCCTTTAGCTTAAATTTATTTGTGAAGCTCTTTATCTGGCCTTTGATTCTGAGCGATAGCTTTGCTGGGTAGAGTATTTTTGGCTGTAGGTTCTTGTTATTCATCACCTTGAATATTTCTTGCCATTCCCGTCTGGCCTGCATGGTTTCTGTTGAGAAATCAGCTGACAGTCGTATGGGTGCTCTTTTATAGGTAACTACCTGCTTTTCTCTTGCTGCTTTTAATATTCTCTTTGTCTTTTGCTCTTGGAATTTTAATTATGATATGTCTTGGTGTGGTCCTCTTTGGATTCCTTTTGTTTAAGGTTCTGTGTGCTTACTGGACTTGTAAGTCCATTTCTTTCCCCAGGTGGGGGAAGTTTTCTGTCACCATTTCTTTCAATATGTTTTCAGTATCTTGCTCTCTGTCATCTTCTGCGACCCCATAATTCTGATGTTGGTTCGCTTGAAGTTGTCCCAGAGGTTTCTTACACTATCTTCAACTTTCTGAATTCTCTTGTTTTCTTGCTTCTGCAGAGGAGTGTCCTCTGACTCTTTGTGTTCCAAATCTTTGACTTGATTCTTGCAATCTTCCATTCTGTTTTTAGGACTCTGAATAACATTTTTTATTTCAGAGAATGTATTCTTTATTTCTTGTTGATCCTTTATTATTTCTTGTTGATCCCTTTTCATATCCTTATAGGTCTCATTTATTTTATCGGCCTTTTCTAGGAGATTTTTGAACAACCTTATAAGCATGGTTTTGAACTCTATATCCAGTCACTTTTTGTCCTCCATTTCTTTCGTTTGTGATCTGTTTCCTCATCTCGGCATTTTCGCTGCTCCCTGAGTTGGTAGGTTGGTAGGATCAGCTGTGTCTATGCCAGGAGACAGACGTATTCCACTAGACTTGGAAATCTTAGGCTTTTGCAGCTCTTCTGATTTTCCTTCTGGTTTTCTCTTTCCTTCTATTTGTAGAATTTCCAGTCAGTCAACTTTCCTGTAGTTCTGGATAATGTCCACTTTATATTTTAGTTGTATTTTTTGAAATTGTTGAGAGAGGCTACAGTTAGGCGGTTATATATGCCGCCATCTTGGTTGTTTTCTGTCAATTTTTTTTTTAATAGATAAGGTCTTAGTTACATTTTCTGCATCTCTCCCAAGAGAAAGTTGTGATAGTTCCCTACTTCTTTACCCCATCCATGTTCCTCCTGGATACTACATTAGGTGGGGGATCACAGAATCAGTCCTCTTTTTTAATTAGACCAATAATAAGTAACTTATTTCGAATTCATAATTATTAGAGAAAATACATTTTAACTATATACTTTCTCCCCATTTAACTTGCACTTTGAACTTTTAAAGCTGGCTAGTCAAATATATTTTGCATGTCCTAGATTAATAACACTTTACATTTCTAAGAAAAATAAAAGACATAATCAATTAAGAGCTTCAATTCTGTCCTCTAGATTTTTTATGAGGAAAATTTAAACTTTACTTTTTTATTTATATAATTAAGCAAACTTCCAAAAAATTTTTTTTGCCACAGGAGTTTGGAGCAAGTTTGTAGCCATTCAATACAAATGACCACATTTCTTAGCACACTGGGAGAGTGGTCTCCCATATTGGATCTCCATGTGTCTCCCTTATCCCAAATCCTGCTTGCTCTGGGGGAAGTTTCAGCAACAAATCTGGCCACATACTTTTTCATGCTTAATAGATAAAGACATCTCAAATTTTTCTTTCTTTTTCGCTTTCTGAAATAATAAGTAGCACCCAATTTGGCCAAGATAACACCCAATTTGCAAATTCTTGTATAATTTTTAAGCAAAGCATTGAGTAATCTCATTGCTGGAGAGCAGATAGCCTTGCCCTCTTCTGCCACTTTGAATTTCTCCGCACCAGAAGTGGTTTCAGCAGTGGACTTTCACTTCTTATTACAGATTTTAAATTCCAAATACAAACTAAGATTTTAATTTGAACAAGAAATCACATTCTTTAAGCATACAAACCAAAATTCTATAATAAAGTTTACTTTATATTTATAACCTAATTCTTCCCCATTAGCCTGGCTTCAAAAGTCGTTCCCACCCTACTTATAGTTCATGACTTTGCAGCTGGTCCATGGGCTTTTGAGTACGGTGAATTTCCCTCACCTTTTTCTGGTGAATTTTCCACACCTTTTCTTGGTGTAATTTTTTCCTTCCTTCGCTTTTAGGAGAAAAATACTGAGAGGGCAGGGTGGGGCAGGGCTAACCCCTGACTCCATTTTGTACTGTGGGGCAGGGCGGAGCTATCCTCCATTTTGTGTAACTGGAGCCTAGCCCTCACCCAACCAATCAGGGTCAGCCAAAGCAGTGACATCACCACCCCTATAAAACCCCTTGATCTGTTGAAGCTTGTGCTCTTCCTCCATGCCAATGTCTGTGTAAGTGGGACAGAGCCCCATGCTAGCATGGAACAGGCTTTCTGCTATTGCATCGGACTCGGCTCCCTGGTGGTCCTTGGGAATCACAAAATATGGGTGTAACAATACCTTCTCCTCTAGAAGTCCCACATTGAAGGTGCCAGATATATGTTGGACAAACAGAAATTTATATGCAGCCCTTAGGCAGGAAATAACAGAAACTTACATGGCACAAATAAGGTGGAGGCTGCTTCAGCTAACAATGTCTCAACTAAAGGGTGAATGGTTAGAGCTATTAAGGTTGTTTACACGTCTTCCTGGCTTCCTGTCAACATCTCTTTTTAGTGAAACTGATTTGTTTTCCAGCATATGAGTTCTTTCTTTTCTACAGCAGTGTAATATTCCATTGTATAGATGTACCTCAATTTTCTAATCCCCTCATCTGTCGATGAGCACTTAGGCTGTTTCCAAATCCTAGCTATTATAAATTGTGCAGCTATGAACATAAGGGTGCATATATCCTTTCTGATTGGTGTTTCTGATTTCTTGGGATATATTCCTAGAAGTGGGATTACTGGGTCAAATGGGAGTCCTATTTTTAGTTTTTTGAGGAAACTCCAGTTTTTCACAGTGGCTACACCAGTCTGCATTCCTACCAGCAGTGCACAAGGATTCTCTCCACATCTTGGCCAACACTTATTGTTTGTTGATGATTGCCATTCTGACGGATGTGAGATGGTATCTCATTATCATTTTGATTTGCATGTCTTGGATGATTAATGACTTTGAGCATGTTTTTATGTCTCTTGGTCTTCTGTATGTCCACTTTCAAAAAGTTTCTATTTAAGTCCTTTGCCCATTTTTTGATTGGATTGTTTATCTTCCTTTTGTTAAGTTGTATGAGCTCTCTATACATTTTGGAGATTAGGCCCTTATCGGATCTAACATTGGCTAATATGTTTTCCCATGCAGTGGACTTTCTTGTTGTTTTGTTGATAGTATCTTTTTGCTGGTGCAGAAGTTTTATATTTTGATGTAGTCCCATTTGTTTATTTTCTCCTTAGTTTCCATTGCCCTAGGAGCTGTGTTGATAAAGATATTACTATGACATATGTGTGATATTTTGCTACTTATGGAGTCTTCTAAGATTTTTATGGTTTCCTGTCTTACATTTAAGGCTTTTATCCATGTTGAGTTTATTTTTGTGTATGGTATCAGTTGGTAGTCTAGTTTCAGTTTTTTTGCATGAATCTGTCCAATTTTCCCAACACCATTTATTGAAGAGACTGTGACTTTTCACTTTTTAACCCCACCAAATTCTCATTAGCTGAGAGCTTTCTTTGTGTTAGGTGTTTCCCATACATGACTTCACTTATCTCCCAACCCTTTAGGTGCTATTTTAATGTTTATATGAGAAGCACGAGGTGTGCAGACATCTGGACACTGCCAAAGATCATAGAGCTAGAGATGGAAAGCACAGGGCTTGTGTAGCCTGGTTCCTAAGTGCACTTTACACAGTTTTGCCACCCTAGTCCTCAATGATCTGCCCATCTTCAACTGCACTTTCCAAATCTGCATGATAATACTGTAGTCTGTGATCCCTCAGCTAGATTCTCAGGGCCCAAAAGATTTATGTAAATTTGGGCTAATGGGTGGCTTGTTTTGCATCTTCAGCAAGAGTTTAAAAAGAGGTTGAAAATGTGCATGTGGCACAGCAGTGGCCTAAGATTCTTTTGTATGGCAGCAGTGGCACTTGAATGACCTGGGGCCTCAGAAATGGACACTGACAATTTGGAATCTAAGCATTTACCTTGGAACATAGGAGAGGATTATGGTTGCATGGTTGCGCTTATATTTCACTTCTGAATCTTCCACTCCAATTGCACTTTAGCCAAAGGAGAAATTTGGGCTCATAAATTAAGGTGGAGAAAAATTTTGGCATGGAAGCAAGGCATAGCTGTGTTTGGAGCTCATCTTTGCTGTTATTACCAAGTGAAATTACACAAATTAATCAATATGAGTCTCTCTCCTCATTTGTAGGGTGTGAATAGCAAAACTTATTTCTCTGAATTGTCATGGGGATTAAATTAGGCTGTATGAAGGGCTAGATAGTAGGCTATCAACAAATATTAATAGGCTTCCCACTTCCCAGAAACCCAGTGGATAAGAATAGCCAAGAAAAGCCTGCTTGGGTAGATTTTGTACTTGACTTTGTGAGACTTCTAGGCTGTCAGCCTGGGACTGTAGCTACTAAGGCATGCCAGCTTTATCGTGTTTTATAATTTACCAAGCATTCTCAATTCCAACTCATTATTTCATTTGATTCTTATAAAACCCTCATGGTAGGGACATGCCTAGTACTCATGTCCTCTGTTTGAACTCCATTTAATACAGACGAGGGGGCCGATACTCAGAGAGGTCACGTAACTTAGTTAAAGTCATAGAACTGTCAGGTGGAGCGTCCAGGATAAAAGCTAGGTCTTCTGTCTTCATGAGTGTCTTCATTAGAGGTCTCTTCTGGGAGGGGGAGACATGTCAGGCTGCAAGGTTCATGACATTCAGATCAGCTTGAACCTATAATTCCTACTTTCATTCTCCCGTGAAAGATGTGCTTTAAATAGAAAAGCATGCCTTGTAATGGACAATGCAGAATACATTATAGTGATATATTTTAAGCTTGACAATTTATGCTGATTGATTTGTTGTGTCACCAAAACAAATATCATTTTTACATTTTCAATTTCCATTTACATTTTCTCTATGGTTTAATATCAGGGTAGCCATCTAATGAATTAAATTTGCATTTATTTCACTTCAGCAAGGTGAAAGAATTTCCCATTATAAATAATTTAACTGAAAAATTTACATACATTGAATCCTTGGCATTTCATTTTAATGGTATTGGCCATGGAAAGTAAACAGCAACTTAACTTGAAGTTTGTTTGTTTTTTTGCATTTTGTCATTGAAAAGGCTTTAAGGTAATGTCAGTTGTATTTTTTTCTTCTTCTTCTTCTTTCTGAGTGAGATTGTATTAAGGGAATTGGTCAGATGAGCAATTATAGTTTTCTGATTTTATTATAGGCACCATAAATGATTTCTTTTGGAACGTCTGTCGGTGTGCTTTGCTACCTTAAGAAGAGAAAATAGGAAGAGGATAATGTTTACTGATAAGAAACATTTTTAAAAAGTGCTCAAATGAAGGTGTAGGTTAGACAGTCACATGCACTGTATCTCTACTATTTCCCATTCAGGAAGTCAGGCATGGTAATGAACTTTGATCGTTCCATTCAATATGAGCTAGTAGCCATAATGAATCAAATTACTCTATAACCTCATTAATACTAACTAGCTCTCTTTCTAGCCTTTGGTTTCCTATATAACTATCCATTCACATTTTGGTTAAGGACTTTCCCTAGTCCCTTTAGTAATTAATGGAATGGAGCATTCCTCAGCAGCTCTTAAAAAGCCAAAGATCATTTACTGTATTTGGAAGAATCCAATGGATGTCTGACAAGATGTGAGAGTTCCTTACATCTGTCAATCTTGTATTTGATCATCAATGTACAGCATGTCAGTTAGATGGCCTCTGTAGGAGAAAGTAAGCCTTGTTAATCTCTATAAAAGCCAGAAATTGCTGCTCCATCATTCCAACTTAATGGCTGATTTTTATGCTCAAAGAACAGTGCATATACATTTAAAGTAGCAGGATCTCTGCAGATTCAACAGAATGCTAAGTGAAACAGAGATGCTTTCATCGCACAATATAATGAAGTAGAAACATGAGAAACATAAAAATTTTAAAAACATAAGCTTAAATGTCAGATTGCAGAACAGCTCAACTTTTTTTACTGTGTCTGATGGAAAAAAGTTAGAACGAAATATTGGACTGATCTTGCAGAAACCCAGATTCAGATGTACTCATTCCTTATTTGTTTCTGCATATTATTAACATAAACATAAAAATCAGTTTTAAATTTTAATTTCTTTTGTCTACAACAAAGAATGTTTATATTCTCATAGACCTTGATGTAGCTCAGTTCATGATTTAGCAATGACACAAAAAAGTAGCCTTTCTACATCAGTATGCCTGAATTTTACTTTCATTCACAATTGCTAATAAAATGACAGTACACATATATTCAAATAATGATACCAATGTGAGCTATAGGCAATGTAGGTACAGAAAAAAAGTGAAGCCACTTTTCACATGTTCATGATTTTGTGTCAATGAGGTTTTAAAAGCAAATAATGGAGCATTTCTATCACTGTGGCTTCTGGATCAGGTATAATTTTGGTCAAACAAGCTTGATAAAAATTATAGCTTTGATGGACATATATCATTATCAGCTCTCAACTAAAGGAAATGTGAAGTTGGGAGTGCTATTACTTTGATAGTCTTCTTCTAGCATAAAATACCAAATACAATGGCCTTTCTCAGACTACAGATTTCTCCGTTTTCCTGCATTTTCATAATGCCTTTTTCCTCCACCTCAAATTTGAATAACTCCCTGTATTAGTTTCCTAGGGCTGCCTTGACAAATTACCACTAACTGGGTGGTTCAAGATAACAGTTTATTTTCTCATAGTTCTGGAAGCCAGAAGCCTGAAATAAGGGTGTGGGGAGGGTTTGTTCCTTCCGTCTTGTAGTGAACCCCTTTCACGTCCTGCGTGGTTCATGGTTCAGGTTCAGGGTTCGGGCTCCTGAGGAGGTTGCACACAAATGAAAGAGACTAAACAAGAAAGTATAAATTTGGGAATATTGGGGGCCAGGCGGGAGCCTAACTCAAGGGGAAAGACTCCACCTTGCTGGGGCCTGACGATCCCTTTTATTAAGACTATGGAATATACCCATAGCCTTTAGACAGGCAATTCCAATAATAGCCAATCAGCAAGAATTTACATAAAACTAAAAGGTGGACATTACTTTAGCTACCGTTGTCTCAACTAAACAGTGGGTGATTGGCTTTGACCTTTCAGAGCTTCAAGTTGACCAGCCTTCTGGGTTCCTTGTCTACACCTCTCTGCTAGTGAAGGTAATGGGTGGCTTCCAATACTGTCTAAGGGACAATCCATTCCAGGCCTCTCTCCTAGTTTCTGGTGGCTGCTGCCAATCCTTATTGTTCCTTGGGTAGTCCTCTGCTTTTTATTATGAGGATTTAGGATAGAGGATGACCTCATCTAGAGACCTTTCATGGAATTATGTCTGCAAAATTCTTTTCCCAGATAAGGTCACAGTCACAGGTACTATTAGCTATATGTGGGTCATATTCCGGAAGGGATCTATCTCAGCCTGGATTAGGTGGCCTGCCTGCCTTGAACCAATCAGTGTGTCTGTGAGTGAGGTACTAAGACTTGGTATATCTTTCTTCTTTTTTGGGGGCGGAGGGGGTTGGTGGTGGTGGAGAGGATGTCTTTTTGACAGCTACTACTTAACTCAGTATAGTCCATAATGCCCTCGTTCCATGAATTAGTCCAAATCTAATCTGAGTTTCACCAGAGATAGCAGAAAAATTAGAGAGTCAATGACAATGAAGCAAATTCTTTATAAAATCAAATGACTTAAATATAGAGATCAGTCTTTTGTTCTAAGATTACTCTTTCCTAGTTCCTGCTTGTTAAAATGTGGTGGTAATAGATAGCAATTGTTTTTAATTGCTGGAGTAGGTGGCCTGCCTGCCTTGAACCAATCACTGTGACAGTAAGGCACTCTGATTGGTCCAGCCTGAGTCCCACACCCAGCACTGAGGTCCTGCGATAGGCCTATTGCTAGTAAGAGGGAAAAGAAAATGTAGACAAAAAACGAAAAGACAGTAATGATCCTCTGTCCTGGGACACTGAGCATTGCTAGCATCACAAACTTGCTTTGTTTCTGGGCATTGCACATTGCATGGCATTCTCAGGTCTTCACTGATAACCCAAGGTCCTTTGGCTACCGTGGTATCGATTTTGTGTATTCCCTGGAGACCAGCTAAGGTGCTGTGCTTGATGCTGGAGTTAGATAAATAGAAATAATGACTTTAGGCATTCAATTAAAATACAACATGGCAAATAACCTTATCAGGAAAAAGTGCCATTTGCAGAGATAAAGGAATAGCTAGCTTCCAATAGGTTAAGATTCCCAAAGGACAGGAGGAGTGTGGAGTGGGCCTTCCAGGCAAAGATAATAAATGGGATGTAAAAAAGCATGGGCGTTTGAAAGGGCACAGCATGTTTGCAGATCAGTTTAGGGTGGGTGGTTCGGGAAGGGATGTGTGGTGGGGGAGTGCAAAATGAGGCTAGAAACTATAGGGTGGAAGGAAGCCTATACGACTTGGGTTGCATCTTTCAGCAAGCCTCTTCAATGTCTCTGCGGCCTCCAGAGCTTCCCTTTTTCAATTCTGAAGGTTGTTATCAAGTCATATTTAAAGTTTGCTTTGGTATGTCATTTTCCTGCTTCAAAACAGACATGGACTTCTACGACCTAAAAGCTTGTAGCTGTGTTCTAGAATTAATACAAAGGAAGCAGTTGAGACAGTGCCTGGCTCTTGATAAGTGCCCGTTTTATGTTAATTTCTCTTGTTTGTTGTTAGCCTGGCATCCTTGCACTCTGTAGGGTTTTCTTCCAATTTTTTTTTCTCATTATTTTCCACTCTGTTCAAACCAGGCCACTCACTGCTCCCCAGTATGTCTTGTTTCTTTCCACCTTGGTTAACCTTTGGTATTACCTTCAGAGGTCGAATCTTATCCATACTTCAAAATTCCACTCAAAGGTCACTCCCATTTCTCTTAGTCAGAAGTTACTTCTCCTTTCTTCTCATAGCATTTTGCTTGAACTTCTTTGATGATATTTAACATGGAGTCCTACACTATAGTTATTTATGCACATGCTTTCTACCTAATTTTCTAAATTGGCTTGACTCTAATTGGTGCATGGTTTGATCTGTTTTCTCATCCACCAAGGAGTACTAGTGGATATTTTTGATGTGGGTCTTCTTGTTGTCTTTCTTTATTGTGAAAGTGGACTGCATAATTTTGAGACTATGGTTATTAAACTGGAGACAATAAACAAAGGAAGGACTTAGGGAAAAAGAAACAATAGGAGAGAGCCTAGGCAGTGCTCTGTTTTGGCTCCCTAGAAATGTTTTAGAAAAATGTGAGCCACGTGGTGCTGCTTTTGGGGAAGTCAGAGGAAAAGGGTGCCGTGGAGACAGAATCAGCTGGGGACAAGCTGCCACTACCCGCTGCTCCTCTGAATGCAAGTTTTGTGGGGACCCTCAGAGTTTAAAAAGTTCATGCCCAAGAAGGGGCTCTAAAGCAAGCCCACACTGCTATCCATTGTTTTGAGGGTTTTATCTCTTTTCTGTGGGTGAGAATCTTAGGGGAGGGTTTCAGCAGAATATTCATCAGCTTTCCAGGTGCCTTTTTAATCTGCTGATACATCAGAATAAGCATATGGAGAGGTATTTAGAATTATTCTTTGGTCTGCTCTACTATTTTTCTTTTTATCTTGAGTCTGTCAGGCTTTAATGGGGTGTTTGTCATTTGCTTCCTTCACTTCATCTGTTTTTGGGTTTGGCTGGCACAAATGGCATTAACTGGCTTTCTCTTCTTTCTCTCCCCAACCAGGGTGATTTAAACTATGTATTCTCTGGTTATGGAGGAGATGTATACACCATTTGCTCTCAAATGTCCCTGGTTAGGGAAGATGAGGTCTTGGGATTCACCAGCTGGCTGCAAGTGGTTCAAATTGTTTGGCCTTGTTTAATTTTCTTGTCTTAGTTTCCCCATTCCACTTGCCCAGGAACTTTCCTAGGTTCTTACTATCCTGCCTCAGCATTGTCTGAAAAAGTCATTAAAAAATGTAAGAAATTCCATTCTTTAAGTTTAAGAGATGGATAGCTATTGATTTTCCCCCCCCTGGAATCTTTAAACAGTGCAACAAGATAAGATAATGGAACAAAGAACATGAGAAAGGAGGCAGCAAAATTATAAATATTTGCAGAATATATAATTATCTACTTGGAAACCAAGTCAATCTAGTTGTGAGAATACTGGTAACTTGAAAAGTTATTGGGATTATTTAGCAAGTTTAGTAAGGTAGCCATGAATAAATAATATAATATGCCTATTTAAAAATATGTGTGTATAATTTGGAGTGGTGACAATGAAACCTAATAGCACTAGTAACAGAAACAGAAAGTACTTGAGAATAAATTTACCAAGAAATATCCGGGACTATGTGAGAAATAAAGCCAAGCATTCCTGAATAACATGGAAGAAAACTTAAATAAATGGAAAATATATCAAGTTTATTGGGAATTCTTAATATTGTGAAACAAACTAATCTATGAATTTAAGATAAAGTCAAAATAAAATTTCAGTGGTCTTTTGTTATTTATTTATCAGTAGACATTGAAAGTTGTTCTGAAATTTAGCCAACAGACTAGACTATTGAAAAAGGTGATTCAGGTTGGGAATAATCCTATTCATTATTAAAACATATTACAGAGCTATATTTAAAATACTAAAGAAAAGATGCAGAAAAAGGCACAGAGAGGGAAAAGTCCAAAAAATAGACCCAAGAATATAAAAAAAATAATATAGTAACTGTGAACAAAGAAAAGGTGGATTATTTCATAAATGGCATTAGAATGACTGGCAAACTTTAGCAAAAATGAGGTTAGATCTCCAAGTAGCATCCAATCAGCACTTCTAAATATTAGTAGCTTAAAATGCCAGCCATTTTATCACCTCACAGTTTATGTAGGTCAGGATTTTAGGAAGGACCAGATGACTGGTCTGGCTCAGGTTCTCTCAGGCAGCGGCAAACAGTGGTGATTGGGTCTGGTACTGCAGGGCGTCCAAGCAGCCAGCTCTGGCTGAGCGTCTCCAGTCATGGAGCCTCTTCATGTGAATTCTTCTCATGGACTCATTTGAACATCCTTACAGCATAAAGGCCTCCAAGATAGCTTACATTTTTTTTTTACAAGAGGAATTATTTATTGACATAAAGTTTTACACATTAGCATATTACAAGAACCTTATCAGTTAAACTGGCATTTCAAGTGATTATAAAATTCCATATGGCTGTAGTTACAAGTGATATAAATTTTTGTGTATTCTATGGAGCATACTTTAATATTAAGGGTCTACATGTAATATTACTCCTGCCTACCACTATTCAAACCATGTTGACATATAAGTTGGTGACTAAAGATTTCTTTTTCATGTCTCTGATTATTATGATTACTAATTGGTTACATTGGATTCTTTAAAAAGTATTTAGGATTATGCCTTAGGTTAAAAAGAGGAACATGAATGCTTCTTGAGTCTAGAACCAATATATTTTACAAATAACTATTTTAAAGGAAATAAACTTTTAATTGTGGAGCAAAGAAAAAAAATGTTTATAAAGCTGTAGGTGTGAAGGCTTATTTATTTTTAGTTTCCCAGAGCTATAACAATTATTAGACTGTCATCAGGCTGCTAACGTGTTGTCTGACCCCTCCAAGAGCAACTGCTCCAGCAAACAAAACAAAAGTTGAATTGCCTTTTGTGACTGAGCTATGGAAGTCATGTGGTATACCTACTGCTATATTTTATGGGTTAACATTGACAGACAAGCCCATCATATTTAAGGGTAGAGGACGTAGACCCACTTTTCTGATGGGGAGATCACCAATGCCATTGTAAGGAAGGCATGTGGGATGGAAGACATGGTTACAGCCATCTTTGGGAAATACAGTCTGCCAACATATTTCACACGTTGATGATTGAGACCTCATGGACTAATCTGGGGACAGTCTCCCCATCTCTCTACACTGATAGCCATTATCATAGCTCCGTGATTTGCAAATTTTAGCATGTGTCAGAATCACCTGCAGGGGTTCTCCAAACACACATTTCTGGGTCCCACTACAGAATTTCTGATTCATTATGTTTATGGGTAGGAAGGTGAATTTGAATTTGGTGCTAAGGCCACATTTTGAGAACCACCATTCTAGGTCATAACACTTGTTGTGCTTTGGTTACTAGTATCTTTCAGGTGGATGCTATGGGCCATGTATAAAGCAGTTCTTTCCCATGCATTGAATCACTTTTCAGAGTTGTTCTCATTTGCATCCATGGTTTGCCTGAGAAAATTAGAGGGTTAACAAAAATAGGGAGGATTTTTAGTCTTTGTGAGTCTCAGTTGGCTAGCCTGCAAGGATACTAGAGGTTTTGGGGGAAGAGAATGCCACAGAAGATACTTTTTTTTTTTTTGCTTTTGCTTTTGACCAACCACTTCAAAGAAATATTCTGCCAAGGAGCCAGGGGTGAAGATTCTCCTTTCGCCCTCCATCAAAGAGCTCCTGATAACCTAAGACAAAATCTATCCGTACGGTGATAGGCAACTCCCGTCCCAGGGCCTGTTTGACAAGGCTTTTATATTGCTCCAAACTCCTCACCAAGTCAGTGTAATGACTTGAAAAGCAACTTAGAAGCAGTCTTGTTACCTCACCAAATCGAAATATTCTTTATAATCTTCTTTTTTGGCTTACAAATTTCAAATGTAATTAATACATGTGGAATAACCTAAGTTTAGCTTCAAAATCAATGCATGAGGCCACGTCGTACAATATAGTCTCCTGAAGTTGGCGATGATGTCATGAAGGCTCAGCACCTAGAAGACATATGCAGGTTTATTTTTCCTGGATTTGCAACCCATGGTAAACAAATTTGAATTCTGTAGCAACCTGGGTACTCTGGCTGGCAAAGCTTATTCACAGCTGACTTAAATGTTCAACCAGATAAAGCTGGCAGAGCAGAGCATCTTTTCCCATTACTGTTCAAGGACAACTTCGAATATTGAGCTCTGATCCTTGTCTATATTAATCTAGAAATATAGTCCGGTCTAGTTAGACTAGATAAAAAGCTATTCAATTTAAGAAAAAGATGAATGACTTCTAAACTCAAATTATAGACCTATTAGCTTAATAGAAATTTATCTACCTACTTGTCTATCTAATATTTACTTACCTACCTATTTATATCTTAGTCCGTCTATTTTTTAAAATATATTTTTATTGATTTCAGAGAGGAAGGCAGAGGGGAAGAGAGAGATAGAAACATCAATGATGAGCGAGAACCATTGATTGGCTGCCTCCTGCACTTACCCTACTGAGGATTGAGCCCATAACCTGGGCATGTGTCCTGATCTGGAATTGAACTGAATCATAGGTCAACATTCAACCACTAGTCAGGCCATCTACCACCTTTCTTAATCAATCTATTCAGTAATATGAACTCAGCAGAATATAGATATAAAATATCTTACTTTTTCTCCAATAAATGGCTTCAAACATATGCAGTGGGATTGGCCCTTTTCATTCTTACCCACAATTGGACAGATACCTTTTTTTTTTTAGTATACAAGATCAGTTTAAGGGTTTTGTGTAATATCCAGCTCAAAGCCCTACATGTCCTTTAACTTGCCCTTAACTAGAAAGATAGCATTGCCAGGAAAGAGAGAGTAACCTATCCTTTGTCTCTCTCTCTCTCTTTTTTCCCCCTACAGTGTGTCCTTTGGAATGTTACAGTCTGGCAAGAAAGATGGAGGAAGGAGAACTTAATAGCACTGTTGTGGTTCTCTCTTTTCAGTTGATGGTTTCTGTGTAACAAGCACCCAGAGTCTGGCTTTCCTATCGGATGCCTGTGTTTGTTCTTCAGGGCCCCTTGGGAGAGTCTACATCCACTGCATCGTTCCTGACAGGGGAAATGGGCTCCTGCAAGATCTCTTCCAAGTGCCATCAGCCTTTGACACCAGCCTTCTACACCCTAGAGCCTCCCCTTGCTGGGGCACCCTGTCCATCAGACACCTCCTTTAGCTGTCTTCTGTGGTATTCCCTCCCACCCAAAACTCAAGCATCTTTAAATCCTCGCCACTTCAAATAGGGGTGCGGGGTAGCCCATTGACACCTCTCCCCCATTTCACTCTGATTCCCTCCCTTCTTTTTACCTCGGCACAGGATAAGTAGATATCCAATCAGGAAGGGAGATGCTGGTGTATTTTGCTAGTTCCTTGCAAAAACTTCCCATCCCTACCAGTGGCCTTCACCTCTGTCCTACACAAAGCCCTCTTTTGATACCAAGTGCTTTGTATTCCTTCCTTTTTTTAAAAAATCATGAAATGAAATTCAGAGATAAAAAAAATCATAAAAGAACATATTTTAATTTAAAAAAATAATTTTAAAAGAACAATATAATGTTCTAACTACAAAATAAAAAAAGAATTTGATTTATAATAAAATAGCATGTAATACATCTTGATATGTAAGTGCTCAGCATAATAGTACTAGAAAACATAATGAAGTAGTCAGATGCTTGTAGCTACTTATGATGAATACTTGTATTTAAGATTAAAAAAAAGAAGAAGCCAGAAGCCATTCTCTATAAAGGAAAGAAAATTAAAGGGCAGAGGAGTGGGTGGATCCTAATTGAAACTAGTGGAATGATAAGTAATAATAACCTGCCATATGTAAATGGTAAGAAAGAAAGGAATGAATCTTAACCAAGGTAATGACGATGCCATGGCAAATTACAAGCTGACAAAATGGAAAAAAGGAAGAATTAGCTAATGAGATGGTCTTATTTATAAGTATAATGTAAAAATAATTTCTATCTTATGACATGGGTTGAGTCAGTAATAAAATAACAGAAGACATATTTCCCATCTTGAAATGTCACCACATGTAGAAGCGTGTACTTTGTAGTTGAGTGTTCTGGCAAGACACGCTAAAAATACGGAGGTGTGAAACAAACCTTCACGGGGTGGAACTCTCCCATGCAAGGACGATGTCTGGCACCCTGGGCTCCTGCCCACCGAATGCCTGAGGTGCCCCACAAACATGGTGAGAACAACAACAACAACAACAAAGAAAAATAAAAAAGAAAACCTCTCAAATTTCCAGAATGCTCCCTAGAGGGTGGTTCCTCCCTTATATAAAACTTGTCTTAAAATTAAAAAAAAAAATTAAGCCGGACTATCTCGCTGGTGCATCCCAGTCAGAACTAATTTTGCTGAATTAAGCTTTAGCATGATCCAGTCATTGGTTTACCCAGAAACTCAACACTGCATTATCTGCAAATGTGGTGTTGAGGATGCTGCTCACATCCCACAGGGTCTTCCATGCAGACTAATGGGATGCATTTACCTCTGACTCAATGCTGTGCTACTTCAGCTTCTCCTGAGTACCACTCACGTTGAGTCATGCATCTAATCAAGTTGACTGAATGGCATGGGATGCCTTGAATGCACTAACTTCATTCTTCTTATTTATTTATTTATTTATTTATTTATTTATTTACTAACTTCATTCTTGATTTTAATCTTATTTTCAATTTTCTTTCCTCTTTTGCTTTACCTCTTCTGTGTTGAAAAGCCAGAGTTGGCGTATGTACTGAACTAAGACTATGCATATTATGACCTGCTGAATGAGGAGCTACCCATCGGAGTGGCAGGTAGCGCCCTAAGCACTGAGCTTCCACTTTGGGAAACTGATACTCACCGGGTTGTTTAGATTGAAGGCTCAGTTCAATACACACCACAAAACGCATTAAGATATTATTACAGATTCTAGAATTAAGGGGGCATAGTTGAGGGGGGTGGGGAGAGAGGAAAGGGAGTCTGTCCATGTCACAAGGGAGCAGGAAATAGGAAGAGGGGTAGCAGGTACCTAGTAGATATGATATTGTTGGGGCAGAGGCCACTCACTTTTCGTGGGCTGAAGTGATTATTTTAAAAGGTGCCCTGGGAAAAGTAAAACACGAACTTATGGCCAGCATCCTATACTCAAGTCCTTATCTAATTGTCCAGACTCTGTGTGTGAATAGGATTATCACACTATAAATGCCTAGGCAGCAACTCACACAAACACATTTATATTTTTCAAAAGTTGTTTACTCATCACAGCTTCATGATGTAACGGTCTTTAAAATAAACATTTTTCCCCCCTATTGGGACAAAATAACTCGATTTCCAGTTTTGAGACCGCAGTCTGAATACATGCTACATTCTCCACTCCTTGCACCAAAATCCCTAGAAATATATTCATAGCCATGACTGTAAGTTAAGAACGGCCCCTTCATTGCACCGGAAGCTGTGAGGATGAAAAGCCACTAAAAAGCGGGGACTTTTGCAGGTGATGTCTACCCAGGAGAAGCGCCGGAGAATGAGGAACCCAGGGATATGGGCGTGGGGCTCTGGGGAGGCCAGTTGGTCAGACTGATCTTTCGATATCATCTCATATTCCATACTAATTCACTACATGCCACCAACTGGACTTTGGTGAATGGAAAATATTATCTTTGCTTGAAATTTGGTGTCAGAGCAGCAGGGCCAGATGGCCGCCCGATGGAGGGCTGCGAGAAGAGATTCCTGTTTGGATGTAGCAGCAGTGAGCTCTGTGTCCTCGGGGAAGAGGGCGTTTCTCTGTAGAGTTTCATCACCCTGATGGCTCCCCTCGATTGCCACTCCGAGCTGCTCAGACAAAGATAGAATCAATAAGCTATACTTCAGTAACAACAAAATTGACAGATAGGCTACAGCTTCAGACTAATGAGTCCTTTGCTGTGTATGTATCTTGTAAACCACCTTAAAATATTAAAGTGGGTGATAAACAATCTTAATGGCGTGATTATTAGTCCTATCCCTCCACTAATGCAACTATATATAATGGTCACGTTTTAATCATCTTCCTCCTTCCTCGTTTAAAAATCCTCGCTAGCTCACCCAGCATGTCATCATTTGATTTTAATGTTTATTCTATTTTATTTATTAATACTAGATATAAGTAATTCTAGGTTTACTTTAACATTAATAATTTGAACCGAACTTAAGTCAACATCCCTGTTACTGGAATCATCAGTAAGTCCTGATTTAGCAGAATTTCTGTAGAGAAATACACCTCTTCCTAGTGAGTAATAATATAATAATATGATGCCTGTCATATGCTAAAATGATGCAATTGACCAACTGTCGGGAAGTGCTCTCTGACATATTTCCTAATGATCATGCTGAATGACTCCGCTGGCTGTAGGTTGTAGGGGAAATTTCCTCTCTGTGAAGTTAATTGGCTCAGGTGAGAAACAAATAAATGTGCAGCCTTAGTCCCATAAGCATCGTATCCCCTAACCAAGTGAATTGCTTAAATGATGTTTATTACTGTTACATAGAGTAATCTATTGTTTATTAAAAGCCAGATGCCACTGCTTTCTGCAAAGCATTATCTTCAATTGTCTTGGGAGTTAAGGAAAAGCCGTAGAAAGATAGAAAAAAATCCGTGATAAAGGAATGGTAATCGAATGACATATAAATGAGCTTCAAACACAGGCACTGAAATTCATTCAAAAGCTTTTTATCCCGGGTTGGAAAAAACAGTGGTGCTGGTTTCCTTGTGCAAATGTGAGTTATTAAGCATTTAATTTAGTGATATATGAAGACTCAACTGTATTCTTTCCTTTCCTGGGTTTATAAGAAGCATGTCATTTTTCCTTGGGAGGTGGGAGATCTGCTATTGTATTCCTAAAAAGTCCAGGAAAATGAATAGCTTCTTTTGTGTTGCTTGGCTGTTTGATTGTCCAGTACTTAATGATCACACACACACACACACACACACACACACACACACACGGACCAGAGAAAGAAAGTCTGTTTTTTTTTTTCCTTTTGTTTGTTTGTTAAGGGCTAGAGAAATTAAGGGTTGACTTCTCAGGGGACAGGAGAGTGCCTCTGAGAAGGGACCATGGGCTGACAGCTCCTTTGGTGGGTGGAGACCAGGATCTTGCTAGAAAGTAGAGTTAGGAGATAACTCCCAAATCCTATCTGTATGGGTTTCAGAGAGGTGCGCTAAGAGTTGCCCTATGGGGACCAAAGTTGAGATGGGCGGTGATGGCATGATGCTACCTGCAGAGCAATCCACCCTTTTGTATATGGATGGGCATGTGAGCATCTCAGCTGTGACCAAGATCTCTCCTCCTTTAATTGCTCAGGATTGTGTAAACTTGGGCTCTTCCTCCTTAGAGAGGAAAGGGAGCCATTTAAAATGACTGACATTGCTGACCGTGGCAAATGGAATCTAGAGTTAGATTTGATTTGCTATAATAAGGAAAGGTGACATTTCCTGACACTTTGAGTATGAGGGGAATCGATTACATTAGCATGCACACCTGACCTGGTTCACTCCTCAGAGTTTCTAAAGGAATTAGTGTTACATCTTGCTGTTCACATCCTAATTCCCTTTAAACTCCTATACATACAAAAGCATGAAAAAAGTCTTTATATTTTTTGGAAACTCTAAAATAGGGTCAATTGACTTTAACTATAGTATATTTAAACTGACAGTTATATTAATAATGTTATAATAATAAAATCACTTCTAATTAGTATAAATTCAAGTTACAATCTGTAACTTATCATGTAAAATGGACTGTAAGCCTCAGTGCTGATTTGTGAATTTCCAGAGGCCAACTAGTAATTGTTTGACTTACCATTGTAAAAAATGTACCCAAATGAGAAATAGGGTCATATAAATATGCTGAGTCTGGCATAATTGACTATGTCATGGAGTTGGTATAAAATATTCAAAGGACTAATGTTGTGGGGGGAGGTGCGGGGGCAGTCAGACATAACCTCTGATTGAATTGGTGCGTGATTCAGAAACTACATTTCCTATGATTCTATCAAGGAATAATTAGCTAAAAATATGAGAATTGTACCTAAGATTAATGATAACATCAATAAGCTATTTGAACACAATAGGCTAAGAAGGAACACATGGAACATAGCAATTAAGCACACTTGGCTTAAATAAAACACCTTTATTTGTCAGGAAAATTACCCACTGTGTTTATGTTTCCATTGGGAAATATTTCTTGGGATTGGGGCAACTAAAGCATTTCAAAAATAATGGGAACAATAACCAAGTAAAAAATACTTCAGAATGGAAGGAGGGGAGGGAGGGAAGAAGGAAAGAAGGAAGGAAGAAAGGAAGGAAGGAAGGAAGGAAGGAAGGAAGGAAGGAAGGGAGGGAGGGAGGGAGGGAGGGAGGGAGGGAGGAAGGAAGGAAGGAAGGAAGGAAGGAAGGAAGGAAGGAAGGAAGGGAGGAAGGAAGAAAGGAAGAAAGGAAGGAAGGAGGAAAGGCACACTTCTGGTCATGATTAACAAATTTTAGTAAAATCAAAGAATGGACATTAAGAAAAAAGTATTATATATGCATCAAGAGAATAGTGAAAACTTGGGTGATAAATAGCATGGGCTTATTCAGAACAGATCATGTCAGACATATTCAATTGCATTCCTTTGATTAAATTACAAAGTGGATGAAAGGAATTCAGTAGATGTAGTATATCTGGACTTTGCTATACATTTTCTTTATGCCTTATGAAAGCTTACTTAAAATTTTAATTAAAATGAGCTTAGCTATTTACACTGAAATAAATAGCCTGAAATAAACTCATAAGAAAAAATAAGAAGGGAAATGAGATTTAGTAGCAATATATGAATTGAGGAAGGAGGTGAAAATCTCTTGAAAGAGCACTGGACATTCAATGAGCAATTGTCCCTAAAAACAATGAGAACTATTAAAAGAGTAGAGAGGTGAGATGCTAATACAGTTTATAGATTGGAATGGACTTCTTTAATATTACAATTCAATATTCATTTTGAGGAATCTAGAAAATATTTTTACAATATGAGAAATGACACAATACTGTCAATTTATAGATGTCTGCCACCACCTGACAATTTTGTTCCTAGAACATCTTTAATAATCAAAAGTTGTATTACAGCCCTAGCCAGTTTTGCTCAGTGGGTAAAGCATCAGCCTGCGAACTGAAGGATCCCAGGGTCAATTCTAGTCAAGGGCATAAACCTCAGTTGCAGGCTCCTCCCCTGCCTTGGCCCTGGTCAGAGCTTGTGCAGATATTTTTTTCTCTCTAAAAACCAATGAAAAAGTATCCTCAGATGAGGATTTAAAAAAAAGAAAAGAAAAAAAGAAAGGTTGCATTACAGAATCTGTTGTGTCAATGAGAAAAAGGGCCTTGGGTCCTAAGAGTTTGAAAATGGCAATAGTAAAATAGTATTTCCTCTAGGAAGTTCAATGAATGTTGCCTTAGATTCCATCTAGTTTTTGTCATTAATAGTGGTCTCTATGTTCTTATCAACATTAAACCCTAACTTCAGTACAGTGCTCCCATACCTTCTTACCATCCTCATTGCCCCTACTATTATAAAGAAAACAACTGTTATAATAGTTGCTTCAATTTTTTTCTCACATAAGTGTCTTGGCATCCAGACTTGGTCCTGATATAACTGATAATCTGTTATGCAAAACATGTTTTGCAATATATTAATCACATCAGATCCAGTTCAGAACATGAAAGTTCACACTATCAAATAAAAGCTGTATATAGAAGTAAGTTGATTAGCAACACTCCCCAAATGCATCTCATCCAGGATAACTGGCCACAATTTTCACTAGCTGCCACTAACTATGAAATCCTCTGGTGCTGTAGCATGGTGATAGTCTAACGGATTCCAGAGTTCCCCACTCAGAGCCCTCTGCTTTCCTCAGAGTGGCTGACTGTAAAAGCTTTCAGGCCATCCTAGCAGAAAGACTTATTGGACTTGTCAGGATAGGGAGATGAGTTTTCCCTCTACTCTCCTTGCTGCACAATTCCCTGCAATCCCCAACATATGCTTATAAAAGTTCCCTCTGCTTTATAAGCTGCTAAAGCTTCTAAACCAGAAAATATGGTAATGTGTTAAACAGATATGTAGTCTTTTCCCTCCAGGAGCACAAAACTCTTTTTAAGGCAAACATACTGTTACTATGAATCACGATGCTGTTTTCATCACTCTACACAAATGTAATTGAAAAACAACACACTGGGATTATTTTAGGACCAAGAATTAACATACATTGTGAAAAGAAAATGGGTAACAGAAATGATATTGTCATTTTTGGGATTTGGGCATTTATCAACACTTGGAACTCAACAGTCAGAACTCTGTTGCTTCTATAGAATTAATTCACATACTGGGCAGCATTTTAGCTGATTTAGAGTTTTAACTGTCTTTTGAGGAAAAATTAAATGTACATAAATATGTCTTTTTGACAACCGAGAACAAGCATGAAAATTAAAAAGGGAAATATCAAAACACTAACAAACATTTCATGTTTGACTAGTCATTGAAATGGTCACTAATTTGAGATCAGGTTTTTACTGCCCTATCTATCTATCTATCTATCTATTATCTATCTACCTATCATCTATCTATCATCATATATCATTCTACCTATCTATCATTCAAATCACACAGTTATCAGTTTCTAATGTGCATAGTCAGTCTCCAAGTTCACAGAGGTGAGATGTATTTGCAGGATTTACTTGCCCAAGGAAGTCCCCCTTTTGGAGAAATATCAAATTTAATGACAGTTCTGTTGTACAACAGTTTGGGAAACCCAACTCATTCAGTTTTCAAACAAAGATAAGAGTGGCCCACAAGGTTATTCTTGACTTAGATGCCTTTGTCTTGTCAAACCAGACAGGAGGTTTGCTTAGAGTCCAGACAATGCAGAACACAGGGTTTCCAGGTAAACCAATTTTTTATGATCTTTAGTTGTCTACCCATAAAAAAAACCCCAAACAAACCAACTAGTAGTGTTTTTAGGGCACAAGATTTTCTGAACACTTGATCACTTCCTTAGTGAACACACTGTTCACAATGAAGATAGTGAGTTACCTGTGACTCAGAAGGTACCATTTATATTAAAGTGTTAAATGGGGTGGGAAATTGGAATGAGGCTATGGAATGGTGGACAGGGGGTTATGATTGTATAATCAGAAGTGGAGTAGAACCTTTGTACTATAGAAAGGACTTTTATTTTGTGTAGGAAATCTAATTAATGTGCCAAGGTAGACCTTAATACTTCAGCTGACTGGGAGCCATTACTGGAAACAAAACTACTGCTATTTCTCTGTTGAGGAATAAAAAGAATTTGTGAGTTGTCCATGATTTTTTTTTAAATATAACTGGAATTTTGGTTTTACTCAGATATGGCGAGGCCAACAGATCAGGAGATGATTGCCATTGAAAAGAGAGTTTGTTACAGCTCCAGAGAGGAAGGGGCTGCCATGCCGTGTAGTGTCACAGGAGCAAGCAGTAGGGCCAGTGAGTAGGCAGCAGAAGCAAGGGGAAAGCATGGGTAAGAGCCTTTGTGACTTTCCATGGAATACAGGGGTGAGGCAGGATAAGCATCCAAGTGGGCCTTGGATTGAGTAGTTGGAACAGTTTGGGCAGGCTCTGCACTATAGGGGCCATCCTTAGTTTAGTACCTGGCCCAGGGGACTCAGGGCAGAGGAATAATGCCTCCTGGCCTGAGTTTGAGCTCCGGATTGGTGATTCACATATTAAAGGTGCATTCCTGGGAGAATAGTGAGGCCCCAGATGTGAGAGCTTCAAGAACACAGAAAATAAAGAAATAGAGTTAATTCGAGACTCTGGAATGCAGGGAAGAGTCTAGGTAGTGAGGAATTTAAGAACTTTGTCCCAGTACCCTCTGCTCTACCTCTAAGGTTCTAGGGAAGCTCCCACCTCAGAACCTCTGTATTTGCTATTCCCTCTTCCTGAGCACTCTTTACAAACTTATCCCCCTGGCTTCCTCCCATGTTTCCTTCATATCTTTATATAAATACCACTGTTACATTAAATTCATTCTTCCACCACCTTCCTTAAAATTGCACCCCTAAAACACTCCCTTTACCTTACTTGCTTTATTTTTCTTGATAACACCACTCTCTAACATACATTTTGCTTGCTTGTTTTATATTTCTCTCCCATAACTAGAATGCAAGCTCTATAGAAGTGGGGGTAGTGGTGGTTGTACAATAAGTAATGTTTTACTTACTGTTGCATCTCCCTGATTTTGAACAGTTCCTGCACATGCTGGGTACTTGGTAAATATTTGTTGAGTGAATGAGTAAATGGATGAGCAATGAACATTCAACTTAGAGCTCTATTATGTTCTCTTCAAACCTCCAATAACACTCTGTTGTACACATAGCCTTGGGTCATGGTACTTTGGACAATGAACCAGAAGAGTCTATTTGGGATGAAATGGTGTAGAGAGCAGGTGGTATGTGAGGAGGAGAAATCACTGGTGGGGGCAAGAGCAAGAATTCATAGCAAAACTGAAGAATGAGATGTATCTGGAAGAACTGTAGGCAACTCCATCCCATTTCTCAAGGGGACAAAGATGGATTTGGATTCCCCCAAGCATGTAGTATGGGCAATTCAATCATTTTACCTGAATATTAGAAAAAAGTGACCTCAGATGACTTGGGGGGGGGGGTAAGGTAACTATGGGTCACAACAACACTGCAAGGCAGTCTTAGGTAAAAAACAGAAACAATTATAGAAAAACAATAACAAGAAGCAATCTGACTTTCTAATGCAAGTGCAATTCATAGAAGAAAGGAATCACATTGAGTTTCATTGAAGAGTAAGTAAGGAGACAAGGCCATGACTAGTGTCATTCTCAGTAGTTCCTTGGTGATGTTTTCAGTGCGTTTCACTGATATGTAGGAAGCACAAAACCTCACCCTAAAGTTTCATAGTCTGTGGGTCAACATTGCAAGAACATGGGCAATAATGCAGCAGCCCTTAGGTAAATTAAAACACCACTACTGTTTCTGTTTGGGAGTTATTCTCTTACACATTTTTAAGATTCCACTTTGCAGATATTCCCCCTCCCCCCAGTCAATGCAGTACTTGCTTTGTTTTGTTATCTAATTTTTCAATCACCTACTTCCAGCTGATAATAAAAGAAATGAAAAATATTCCAAATGTGTGCTCAGGTTTGTGTTTGCATTGCCAATTGCAGGAACTACTTGTACATTATAAAAGAGATCATTTCTCTGAACTGAAGGCAATTGATGTTTATTTGTGATGTGACAAGTCTACTATATATACCTATGGAACAAGAACACACTAAATTTTATTGTAAGGCTTTCTGATGAGATACAATATACTTGAAACACATTTTAGTATAAGCGAATAAATTAACTTTTTTCAGTAAGTGATACAGAGAAAATATTTAAATGTTGAGTAAGCCTTGTAATTTTTATGTTCACAGCTTTGTCAGAAAGATGTTATCTCCCCAGCAGCATCATGTTATCAAAGATGCAAACCTTAAATCAACAGCTGTTACACCTTCAGCAAGTTATGAAATTTTCCTGATTTATAGCAAACATTTTTTTTCATTTCTTTTCTCAGTCAAGCAGGAAAATTAAGGTTATTTTCATGTAAAAGATACACACATTGTGGCTTAGTATTGCACACAATCCACGTCTCTTACCTTTTAAATTAAATTGCTATTGAATTGAATGTGATCTGAGGGCTCTTTTTTTTTTTTTTTACTAATACCAGAAATACTGTTAGTAAATAGAAGGTAGAGACATTATTTACATAAAAATAAAGAGAAACTAACACAGTCATATAATAACAGGGATCATTTTTATGATTTTCATGATTTGCATTTTGCAGATAAAGCAGAATACAATGAAAATAAAAGCTAAAGAGATTTTTGGTAGTGGAGGAGAGAAATGCTCCAGCCTCATTTGTGTTGGTTTTAGCTGTTCTTTTAAAAAGGCTACTTTGCCTTAAATGGGTCAAAGAAGGTTACCTTATGGTGAATTTTGGTAAATAATATTTTTAAATTACAATATATTCTCCTTTAAAACATACACATTTGCCGAAACTGGTTTGGTTCAGTGGATAGAGCGTTGGCCTGCGGACTGAAGGGTCCCGGGTTTGATTCCTGTCAAGGGCATGTACCTTGGTTGCAGGTACATCCCCAGTAGGGGGTATGCAAGAGGCAGCTGGTCGATGACTCTCTCTCATCGATGTTTCTAACTCTCTATCCCTCTTTCTTCCTCCCTGTAAAAAAATCAATAAAATATATTTTTTAAAAACCATACACATTTAACTTATTTATCATTGTCATGTAAAGCTTGATTTTATAAAGCACAAAAAGTCTTTAAGAGTTCTTTATCACAGGAATTTAAACCGGAGATATAGTGACAGCTTTGGAAGTGTAAATTATATACATTAAAATCAAATACATGGAGAATTTTTTCAATATGGAAATTGTACAAATGAAATAAATGGCAAAGGACGTATTTTTTGGAGTATTTTGTTAAAGCTAAGAGTGACCTGGTAATCCCTCAAATTGTTTGCCCAAATTAAGAATAACTAACACGTATTAAATATTTATAATGCAGTATTTATTTAAATGTTTTTTATAGAGCAACTACTATAATGCTGATAACTCTGCAGAACTAAGTACTGTTAAATCCTCATTTTACTGATGAAGGAATGGAGACCCAGTGTATGGCAGAGTGCCCAAGGCCTTAGATGGTGGAACAAGAATTTGAATCCAGGTCGTCTGACTCATCAGAAAGAAGCCTTAACAGATGGAATTTTCAACATTATGTAACCTGGACTCCTGATCACAGGGAAGAATGTCTCTGGAGAATTCAAGCATCCTCTGGAAGCAGCAAACACTACTGAAATTGTCACATTCTTGGTAAGGGTAAGTTGCTGACACATTATGGGTATACAAGGTTTATTTTATTTATCTCATATACACAGTCACAGTGGCTACTATCTGCTAGTCACTGTTCCAACACTATAAATGTTAACTATATGAGATAGGTACTATTATCTCATGTTATACAAGAGAAAACTGAGTCATGGCTTAAACTACTTATAGAAGGAAATGTAGCTAATGCATGATACAGTTTTGACATAAAGAATTTAGCTTTATAGCCGAAACCGGTTTGGCTCAGTGGATAGAGCGTCGGCCTGCGGACAGAAAGGTCCCAGGTTCGATTCCGGTCAAAGGCATGTACATTGGTTGCGGGCACATCCCTGGTTGGGGGGGGGGGTGCAAGAGGCAGCTGCTCAATGATTCTCTCTCATCGATGTTTCTAGCTCTCTATCTCTCTCCCTTCCTCTCTGAGAAAAATCAATAAAATATATATATATTTTTTTAAAAAATTAGCTTTATAATATGTATTGTTAACCACACTGCACCAAGGCTGTCTGTCTGACTCATCAGAAATTGCTTTAATAAACCACCCCAAACCAGTGGCTTACCAACATACTTCTCTTGCCTACTGGTCTTCCAGTTGACCATAGTTTGGCTGACCTAGGAAGGGTGCAGCTGGATGGTTCTCCTCCCAACTCGGGTCAGATGGCCTTTGCTCCCAGCTGATGGGTTGGGTTTAGGTCCAATATGCATGTGCTGTTTGAGGGGCTCAGTCTGAAGAGCAGCAGCTCCCCAGGGCATGCTCTTCTCAGGCAGTTCAGCAGAGCACCACAGACAAGGCCAACTACACAAGCATATTTAAGGCCTCTACTCACCTCACATCTGCTAACATGACATTGGTCAAAACAGGCAATGTAGGAAGTAGATTCTTCCCATGGTGGGATTAAGAGGGTAGACATTGCTTCCTGAACAGCAAGCCAAAAGATCACTCTGGACCCTGGCTACCTCTCAGACTTAGGAGTGGGCTGTGTATGAGTTAAGGTTATTCTTGCTATGAAATTAGATACGTTCCCAAATTTCCCCGAAGTCTCAATTATTTAACACAATAGCTTCTCACGTGCATGGCATCTGAGCAATATTCCACTGGCTCATTTTTGGACTCAACTCGGTCCCAATCTAGTATTCTGGCTCTACCTCCCTCTGTGTTCTCAAGGATCTCTCCAGTCATCTGACAGACACAGGAGAAAAATGGTCAATTGGGCATGCAAGCTTGTTATGCACGCAGTCTCGAAGTCACATTCATTCTATTGGCTAGAACTCAGTCACATGGTCACTGATAGCTTCAAGAAAGACTAGGAAATGAGATTGAGTTGTAAACTCAGAAAGGAGGATAATTGGATCTGGTGAGAGCACCTAGCCACCCTATGCTATGGATGGCAAAGTTCTTTGAAAAGGCAAAGGCATTCAAGTGAGTGTACAACAAAGCCGGGACATTTGAGCTGTGCTTCATGTTAGTGCATTACAGCTGGCTCAAACCAGGAAGGCTTGCATATAGTTAGTCTATTTCTAAAAATGAAGGTAAAAGTCTTAGCATACAATCATAGCTTTATGATAGTTGATCTGATAAAATGTTGGCATTTTGTGTGACTGGGTGGGAAGGTGGTCAAGAGAAAGAGAGGAAGCCCTCTTTACTGATTCCTGCCTAAGGCTTGTCCTGTGAAAATGAACCGAAGTGAGAAAGCACATAGATTACACCAGAATGAAGCAGTCAATATGTATAGATGGGAAGTTTTGAAGTCCCGGAGCAGAGGATGAGTCTTTTGAGGAAAATATGTTGCAATGGAATGATTTCCCTGGAGTCGTTCTTTAGAACAAACATTTCTCTGCAGTTTTATGAAAGTGCACTGTCTTTCCGCAAGGCTTCAGAAAAGCCACAACTTCCCAGTTCATCGTCACTGTTTTTGAGGAACAGGACCAGTTAAAACAGAATGTCATTACCTAATCTTGTAATTTTTCCTCTTGTGCATTTTTGAAATAAAATTACTCATAAGAGACAGGCGGAAGATGAAAGATTAAATCTAGTCTTCCAAAGTGCCAACTCAAACTCAGTTCTGAGGCAGAGCTGTAGCTATGCTATGAAAACAAGAATTCAGCTAAACTGGTTATTCATGATATGACTCACCAATTACTAATACAATACTAATACAATTACAATGATCCTTGTTACAATGAGAACTTCAATTATATTACGGCAAAATTACTATAAAATGCAAAATAGATGTTTCTTACCTTTTCATTTTTAGGGATTTGAAGCATCTACTGGTAAATCACATCTGGTAGCTGTCAGTTTTCCATCATTATTTATGTCAGATGCATTATTGACTGATAAAAGCCAGGTTTTCCTCGCTCCCCATAAAACACTTAGAATGGCTGTTTTTGAATCTTGATTTTTGACAAGTACTTTTTGTGTCAAAAACATATTATGTCATAGCATAACTCACTGCTTCAGTCCCGGCCTGCATGCTTTTCTAAAAGGAGATAAAATCTGTTAGATTCCTTTAAAGTGAAAAACCCATTTGTCGGCTACATATCACCCATAACATTGTAGTTCAATTTATCGTGTTTGCTTTACACAGTTATACGGCAAATTTATTGGGAATGTGGATAAGGGATTTTTGTGTCTAAAACATGATAATCATAATGACACTGCTAGTTATAAAGATTCATGCTTTAATTGATTTTGTTATTTTCCTGGGAATTTCTGTATCTTGTACCTTAAAAAAGAAATTTTGGAATGTTGTCAAAACCTAACTAGTATTGGGGGCTATTGTTGGTTTAGGTGGCCCTGAGAAATCTTTTCTTTATTTTCTGTCTCTCTCCTCTTATAAGTAACACTGTTGGCTCATGGGGGAAAATTATTTCTAGCATTGAAACAACCGGCACTTCAATATTTATATTTTTAAGTTGAAATAGCACAGTGAGATCATTGTGGGTAGAAAAGAAGGAAATAAATCAGCATGTGCAACATTATCACTCACTTTACATCGTGAAAAACAAATATAGCTGCCATATTCTAACACTCACTATAGGTAAATTGAAAATATATATCACTATTTAACATAGTGAAAAAAGCGAGAGTATTTATGACTATGGGATGTATAGTATTTCAGTAATGTGTCTTATTAAAGCAGAGTAAATCGGCTACTGGGTAGTTAAATTGCAAAGAGCTTACGAAAGTGCTGAATCAGAGTCAATGTATAGAAAAAAAATCTTGCACATTTGGAAGTAAACAACACATTGGTGTTTATTAATTTTTGGAATAGGCCATAGCACTGTTCAGCATTTTAAAAACACAAAAAGGCATCAAAGTGGACTTCCATATGGGAAGAGTTGTCTTTGGTGGCAGGAACCTGCATGTCTGGCCACAGTGATGATTCTGGGTGATGGGGAAGTCATCGCAGTACTTCCTCCTCTATTTCCATAGTGGGTGTGATTCAAGCTGGGCCCACGAACCTCTTTTTTATTTTTTTTAATTACAGCTGGGAACTAGAAGAAATATATTTTAATTGATTTTTTTTTACAGAGAGGAAGAGAGAGGGAGAGTTAGAAACATCGATGAGAGAGAATCATCAATGAACTGCCTCTTGCACAACCCCTAGTGGGGATATGCCCGCAACCAAGGTACATGCCCTTGACTGGAATCGAACCTGGGACCTTTTAGTCTGCAGGCTGAAGCTCTATCCACTGAGCCAAACCAGTTTTGGCAGAAAACGTACTTTTATAGTCAGTTTGCAGTAAAAGAGAATAAGGTCAAAATACGGCAGGAGCAGAGGAGAATCTTGTTTGTGATTGAAATCCTGTGTCAAGGCTCTCCAATCCCAGAAGCTACTCTGCTAAGGTTTGGTACTGCATTTCTGTGAGACTCCACGGCATCTTTTCTATAAACATCCCTCCTATTTTTCCTTATTTCCTGGAAGTTCAGATAAAAAATTTTAAAATAATTTTCAACCAAAGGAATAAAGGAATCCTGTCATATTATATAATTATGTATGTTTATTTGAACAAAATATTTAAATTAAAACTCTAACAGCTTTTAAGACTAGAATAATAAATTTTAATTAGATAAAAAGGCATATTGGATTATGTGGCTTCAAGGAATGTTTCATAGAATATTTATTTTTCCTCAAGGCCCCAAAGATACATTCTTTTAAATTTTATTTTGGTATCTAGTGAGAAAATACATTTCCAGGCATTCATCTGTTCATTCACTTATCCATAAATATTTATTGAGAACTGCTTTGGACTAGACACTGTTATAGGTTCCAGGGCTATGATATTGAAAATAAAACATGCAAGATGGCTGTTTTCATGGAGCTTACATATGTGGTGGCAGAATACAGACAATAAACATAATAAGTATAATAGAGTGTAACAGGTAAAAGAGCCATAGAGAAAAAACAACAACACAACACAAAACAAAGAAAGAAGGTAAGTGGGACTATAATTTTAAATCAGGTGTCAGAGTTCTCAGTGAGATGTTGAGACTGAGCAACCTGAGAGATGATACAGTGTCCACAGGTAGGGTGACCATATGATTTATAATCCAAACGGGGAAATTTTTATGATTGTTCCTGTTTTGGAATAGCAGGCACAAATGAGAACCCTCATGGGCACACCAGGATATATGGCCATCCTAGTTATGTGGACATTTATCTAGAAGCAGAAAATTCCAGAGAGAGGAAAGAATAAGTGTAAAGGCCCTAAGCCAGGACTGGATATGTCTGGTTCAAGGTCCAGTAAGGAGGCCACTGTGGCTGAGAGAGAGAGAGAGAGAGAGAGAGAGAGAGAGAGAGAGAGAGAAGAAGAAGAAGAAGAAGAAGAAGAAGAAGAAGAAGAAGAAGAGGAGGAAGAGGAGGAGGAGGAGGAGGAGGAGGAGATTGCAAAGCATTTCATTAGGGGCTTTGAAGGCCGTAGTAGGAACCTTGGTTTTTATTCTGAGTGAAGTAGAGTTGTAGAAGTGACATTACCTGACTAGTGTCTTAAAAAATAGTAGAGTGCAGGTGGCCAAAAATACAAGAAGAAATGTCACTTATAGGCCGTTCTAATGACCCACATGAGATAGTGAGTGGCAGTGGTAGTGGCTGTAAGTAGCAGAAAGTGGTCAGATCTTTGATGTATTTTAAAGGTAAAAAGAAAATTTTGCTGATGGATTTGAAGGTGAAATGTGAAAAAGAGGACAATGTCAGGAGTGACCCCTGGAAGGTTGCATTTGCTATTTCCTGAGATGGGAAAGGCACTGGGAGGACCAGGTTTTAGGAGAAAAGATGTATTAACTGTTGGCAGGTTTAAGCTTTAGGAGTCTATTACATATCCAAAATAGTTTCCCAAAATAATAGCAAGAGTCTATCACTAGGAAGAGGGGGAAAAAAGTGTTGAACAGATTAAGTCTGAGGATATAGCAGCCATCACTTCTTGTTTGTTATGACATTAATAGTTGAGCCCGAGCTGGCATCCTAGTGGCATTTCTTCTCTAAGTTCTCCAAGTCTGTTCTTTCAGTAATTAGGTGAACAATGTTGCTGCTGTTTTCAGAAGATGGCTTTTTTTTTTTTAAAGATTGGAATTTTTGCATATCTTCTGTTCTCCAAAAGTTCTTTCAATGCTCTGGGATGTATTAAATTGTAACTCCTATAAAATCTATATGTACTTTGAGAAACTACTCACCTGGGGCTTCTGTTTTCTTAAAGTTTCTTTTACCCTATTTTTCATTTTAAAATCACTTATTTGTTCTGTTTTATTTTAAAAATGGTAAGTGTGCATTGCAGAATATTCAGGAGGAAATACAATGCACAGCAAAAAGAAAACGAGACTCCTACATCTAGAAATAACAATTGTTAACATTTCAGTGTACGTCCCTCTCATATTATTTCCATGCACATATGTGTGTCTATATATCGCTATGTCTATAACTATACCCACATATATTTAACTCAAGTGGAGTTACATTGTACATTCTGTTTTCAGAACTCACCATTTTAATTTATATCAGGTCATCTCCTTGACAGATAAAATGGAGGCATAAAAGCAATTAGGTAGACAATGCTCTGTCTGTCATCTAATCTTACACCATCTGTCCTTAGCAGAGGGCTTGTTACTTCCTTATATTTGCTCCAAATAACAAAAAGATAAGCAAATTTATTTTTGCATTATTTTTCACACATCTCAGTTTAATCAAGAATTATCCATCACTGAGTTTCTAACAGACCTAAGCCACTCTCTTACATTTATTTGTCCTTTCGTGCATGCTTATCATGATCACTGCTGGTTGTGTATTGAACACCCATTCTACCCACTTCCTAAAAGGAATCCTTTCTACTTGGTTGAATTATACTCATCCTCACCCTGCACTCCCCTATATAGGAGAGCAATGTGCCTAATGCATTCCACTTGTTTTTTAAAATTTATTATTTGAATGAATATACAATTGGCACTTATTTATTTTTGGTGTGCAGTACTGCAGATTTTAACACATGTGTAGAATCATGGCACCACCCCTATAGTCAGGATCCGGAACAGTTCCATCACCCCAGAACACTCCATTGTGCTATCCCTTGACAGTCTTACTCTCCTCCTTACTCCTAGCCCCTGGCATCACTGATTTAGTGTCTGTCACTAGCATTTATCTTTTTGATAGTGTCATGAATGTAATCACACAGGGTGTAACCTTTGAGTCTGGCTACTTTCTTAGCAGAATGCTTTTGAAACAATGCTTTTTGAAATTATTACGTATATCAATACTTTGTTTCTTTTTATTACTGAGTAGTATTTTGTTTTAAGTGTATACCCAAATTTGTTTATTCATTCAACTGTTGAAGGATATCTGCATTGTTTCCAATTTCTGGCTATCATGAATAAATATTTGATGCAGCATTTTTGTGTGAACATAGTTTATAGTCCTCTAGGGTATATACTTGGGAGTAGGATTGATGGCCATATAATATGTAGATTTAACATTGTAAAAAAACTGACTGTCTTCTAAAGTGGCTGAATCATATTGCATTACCATCAGCCATTTATGACAGTACCCATTGTTTCACATCTTCTATTGCTCATGGGATGGTCAGTGCTTTTTAAATTTTCGCCCTTCTTACAGACAAATACTGATATCTCATTGTGGTTTTATTTGCATTTCCCCAATGACTGATGATGTTTAACATATTTCATGTGCTTATTTGACTTACATATAAACATTTTGGTAAAGTGTTCAAGTCCTTTGCACATTTCTTAATTGGGTTATTTTATTGTTGAATTATGGCAAATCATTATATATTCTTTTCAACAATATATGACTATATTTAAGTTCCTTTTTAGATATGATTTAAAAATATTTTCTTCAAGTATGTTATCTTTTCATTATTTTAACATTGTCTTTCAAAGAGCAATTAAAATAATTTTAATAAAGTCTGATTTATCAATTTTTTAGAAAATGTATTTTTATTGATTTTTTTTGAGAGAAAGGGAGATGGAGGGAAAGATAGAAACAATGATAAGCTGCCTGGGTATGTGCCCTGGCAGGAGTCAGACTGGTGACCTCATGGTGCATGGATGACACTCAACTACTGAGCCACACTGGCCGGTTATAAATTTTTTAAATGGATTTATACCCATAGTGTTATAGCTGAGAACTCTTTGCCTAATATTGAGTCATGGAGAATTTATTTCTTTTACATTTTCTTCTAAAAGCTACATAGTTCCATGGTTTATATTTATATCTATGATCCATTTTGAATTAACTTTTGTACTAACTGTGAGATTTAGGTCAAAGTCCTTTTCTTAAATGGTGCTGTCTCAATACCATTTTTGGAAGTCTATCTCTTCTTTATTGTAATGGTTATCCAAATTTATAAAAAAAATAAATTGACCATATTTGTGTGGTTCTATTTCTATACTATCTATTCTGTTCCATTGGTTATGTGTCTTTACCTTCACTGATACCATACTACCTTGATTATTAGAGTTTTAAAATCAAATAGTGTAATTCTTTGTACTTTATTCTTCTTTTTAAAAATTCTTTAGGATATTTTAGTTCCTTTGCTTTTCCACATGAATTTCAGAACCAGTTTACCCATAACCAAAAACATTCTTTTGCGAGTTTTATTGGTATGCCTGCTTTAAACCTGTAGCTTGAGTTGCCGCAGTGGCATGTACATCCATTCTGGCTGCACCAGTGCTTAGGATGCAGCATCGCCTGCCCTTCTCAGTTCCAAGTGGGTCTCCTGCAGCGACTGTCATACTGTAATCTTCACTGGTCTTGGGAGTCTTAGGAAGAACTCAGGGAGACCCAGAAAGCCTATAAATGCTGAATTTGGTCTGATCTTTAACCTGGAAAGAATGAAGGACACCTCACAGGGGATTACCACAAACTTGAGGTTTTGGTCACAGCAAATAAACCTCTAGTTCTCTTCAGTGTATTGATTAATTCATACTGGAGAGAAACCCTGTGAATGTAAGGAATGTGGAAAACCCTTCAATATTGTCAATAGTACTCCATCCACTCAACAACTGTTCAATATTCTGCTACCATAGATTTAGGACTCTGTGGACTCTGAGGATGTGGCTGTGAACCTCAGTTTGGAGGAGTGAGATTTGTTGGATTCTCTGTAGAAGAAATTCTACAGAGATGTGATACAGGAAACCTTCAGGAACCTGGTTTCAATAGGAAAGAAATGGGAAGATTATGATGTTGAAGATCAGTACAAAAACCAAAGGAGAAAACAAAGAAACCTTATGTTAAAGAGACCCTGTGAAGAGGAATAGATTAGTCAGTGTGGGGAAAATTTCAGCCTTATTCCAAATCTTATTTTGAAGAAAAAACTCTTCCTTAAGTAAAATCATGGGAACACAGTTTGTGTGAGAAAGTCTTCATGCATCATTCATTCATTAATATGCACATGAGATGTCACACAGGAAAAAAGTAATCTGAGTTTCAAAATTATGGAGACAAGTTATATAATTCTGATGTATGTGGAGAGTCTTTAGTTGTCTTCAGTGTTTTAACAAACATGAAAGAAATCACAATGGAGAAAAAAGCCCGTAAGTATAAGGAAGTGGGAAAACCTTTAGTTCTTCAACTTTACTTCAAATACATGAAAGATTCCACACTGGAGAAAAAAAAAATCTTATAAATTTAAACAATGTAGTAAAGCATTCACTTGCCTTAGTTCTCTTCAGTGTATGGATTAATTCATAATGGAGAGAAACCCTATGAATGTAAGGAATGTGGAAAAGCCTTCATATATTACCAGAGTTTTCAAACACATGAAAGAAATCACAGAGAAGTAAAACCATATGTATGTAATCAATGTGGTCAAACATTTAGTTGTCTCCATATCTTAAAAAATATGAAAGAAACAGCACTGGAGAGAAACCCTTTGAATATATGGAATGTAGTAAAGCTTACAGAGATCTCAGTACCTTATCAACACATCAAAGAACTCATATTGAAGAGAAACCCAATGAATGTAAGGAATGTGGCAAAGCTTTCAGTTCTCATGAAGGTGTCCAAATGCATGGATGAAATCATACTGGAGTGAAACCCTATGAATATAAAATATGTAGCAAACACGTGGTTATCCCCATTCTCTTCAATTTCACAAAAGAACACATATTAGATAGGAATTCTATGAATATAAGGAATGTGGGAAAACATATAGATAGATCAGTTCCTTATGTGCCAGAAGCCAGTTCGAGCATGTCATAATTGCAAGAGTTTTATCAAAAGGTCGATGGAACTTGAGGACTCAACAAGGTATTCGGCCTGTTCAGCTGTTCTATCCGGCCCTTGGGTGAGGGTTCTCTTGCTCTTCCCTCCACTCCTTCACCAGCAGCCCAAGATGAGAGTGCCAGCATGGTCAGGTTGCTTTTGTTCCGGCCCTCCGGTCTAGTTTAAGAACCCATGGTGGCCCTTGAGTCAAAAAGTTTGCCCACCCCTGCTCTATACCCTACCATTTGAAGTGTATTATATCCACCTTGCCTTAGGACAAATTGGTTAATAAAAAGCAGGGGTCCTGAGACAAGGAGAACTTAGAACTTAGCTCCTTTAGCTAAAACTCCTCTGACCCCCGTCTCCCCCCAATGCCTTTCAAAATTATCTTTCATCTCTGGATGCTTATTTAATCTACACACAGCCTTTCTCCAGATTGCTGAATCCTTCTTAATGCTGGAATAAGAATCCCAGCACTTATGAATACATGAAAGAATATTCATACTGGAAGGTTCCCTTACAAATATAAGGAATATGGAAAACTCTACAAATAGTATCAAAATCTCCAAACATATGTATATAAAAATGTAGTGAAGCATTCAATTGTCTCTATTATTTGAAAACATGAAATACACTACACTGGAAAGAAACCATATAAGTGTAAATGTTGTAATAAAGCATTTAGTATCCAGTGATCTTCAGAAACATGAAAAACCCTTTGAATGTCAGGAATCTAATAAAGCCTACAGAGATTACAGTTTCCTACAAATATATGAAAAAAATTCATACTGAAAACAAAACCCTTTGAATGTAAGGAATGTGGGAAAGCCTTCAGATATTATCAAAATTTTTAAACACATGAAAGGAACCACATTACAGAGAAACCATATGTTTGTAAAAAAAAAATGTAGTAAAATATTTATTTGTCTCCCTTATCATTTAAAACACAAAAGAATTCATATTGGAGAAAACCGTACGAGTGTAAGCAATTTGGAAAATGTTCATTTATCACATAGCCTTTCAAAATGTAAAAATGCACATGGAGAAAAACATATTAGTGTGCAGAATTTGGGGAAGGCTTCAGTTATCCCAGTTCCTTTCTAAAGCATAAAAGGACTAACTGTGAATATTCCCTCCAAAAAAAGAATTAAAATGTAAGTAATGTGAGGAAGCTTGGTAGAAATTAATCCATGTGTAATGTGCCAGAGGGTTTTCAACATGAAAGAGTCCTCATTGATGTCATAAATATTGTAATTATTGAATCCCCTCATTAATGGGATTCTATTAATCACTTTTAGGAATGAATACTCACGTGAGATAACAATGAGAGTCTTTCAACAACAATACATAAATTAATAAGTAGTGCTTTTTTCCTTAAAACGTTTAATAGTATTTTCTCTCTATTTTTAAGCTTGTTATATACATGGGTGAAATAAAGTACATTTTTACATGCAGTTAGGTAAAATAACTTTTTGTAATGTTTTATTTGTTCAGTTTTATGGGGCCATTGAAAAATGACAGTTTGGTATTTGGATTTTCCTGCGGGGTAGTCCTTTATATCTGTGGCCCATTATATTTATTCCACCTTTCTCTCTGACAAAGCTCATTTTTGGGGATGATAAGTATAGGAGTCTTTTTTCTGTTTTCCATTCTAATAAGTAGTTGGAATACGTTTTATGTATGGCAACTTTAGGAAAGAATATAGTTACATGTGAATCCTTTTCATAGTTGGACCTTTGCTTGTTTTTCTTCTTTTGGACTGATGTTTGACAAATCGACTTTGAATTAAGAAGTAGGACCTGTGATAGGGAAACAAAATCAAGATCTAAAGATTTTCCTCCCATTGGGTAATGCTAGAATCTTGATTTTCCAGAATCAATTTCCTTTATGGTCCATGTTAGAATAACTTAGTATTCTCACTTGCATGAGTTTTGGAAGGCAAACACAAATAAGGCATTAGTCAGACAAGAAAGGATCACTAAGGGCCATTACTGGGGGAAGGAATAAAAACAGCAGGAGAAATTCCTCCGCTGGGCACATGCCAAGATGACACGGGGCAGGCAGTTCATCCACTATGAGGGGTGCACAGGAGGAACTAGTGGAGATTTTAGAGGCCTGATTGTCTATCCTGGGAAAGAATCAGATAAGAGACACAGAACACTGGAATATGGAGGAAATGGATTGGTTAGGGGGAGGACTCAACACCAGCCCACAAAAAAGTTTGGGAAATTGATTGGTTAGTTTGTCCCAAGCCTGATATAATATAATCATCTTACCAAAGAGCTCTTCTCTCTGTCTCTAGCAGGTGCTGGCTGATGGGTTGGTTCCTCTCTCTCTCCATAGCAGCTCTTGGTTAGGCAGGCCTGCAGACTCTAAATGCAGGCTCCAAGTTTGAGCCTGGATACAATAACACAGTGCCAGCTGGAATGCAGTCAGGAATAGGGACTATGCTAGTCGGACAGGAATATAGGCTGAACAGGACTAAGTTTTGATATGGACTGAACCAATGGCACAGTTTGGACACTGGCCTCTGTTTTGGGCTTGATAAAGACAAGGCTGGACTTCTTTCACAGCAGGATGGAGTGGAACCTAGGGCAATCCTTTGATTTTGCTTCTACAGTAAGCTTTACCACTAAACTTTGTTCTCCCACACATGGGTTCCTGGAATCCTTTCTTCTGACTCCGTGTAAGAATCTCACTTCCACCTGCAACACATTCAGACAGACAAACAGACATAGGAGCTTCAAGTACCAAGTCTTCCAGCCTGTTATTTAGATTCTTTGATCTTCCAATCAAGATTATTCTCAAAACCATCAACAACTGTCTGATATTCATTTTCTGAGAAGTATAGGTTTCCACTGATGTCTTCACAAAATCTACATCAAAGATCCATCAGAATTTGAATTTTTCTTCCTTCTGCTTGGGTTTACTTTAACATTTTTAAGTTATTAAGTGAGAACATTAGATTATTGATTTAAAGCCTTTCTGCCTTTTTAATATAAACATTTTACTGTTCTACACCTGCATTAGCTGCATCACAAATTTGTTGATACTAGTATGTTGATTTTCATTTTCAAAAAGATCAAAATATTTTATTATTTCAACTGAGACTTTTCTCTTTGAGCCATGGATTTCTAGAAGTGTCTTCTTTAATTTCCAACTGTTTGCTGGGGAGGGATTTTCCCATTGTCTTCTATTGATTTCTAGTTTAATTCTATTATGATCAGAAAAATGATATGTACAATTTCAATTCTTTAAAATTTATCCAGTGTTTTTTAATCTATCCTGGATATAGCCTATCTTGGCAATAGTCCATGTTTAATTGAAAATAGTGTGCATTTTGTTGAATAAAGATGCATTAAGTGCCAGTAAATACTCTTCATTGATAGTTCTTCCATATACTTCTTATTTTCAGTCTACTACTTCCATCAGTTTCTGAGATAGGGGTGAATTTTCCATCAATAATCATGGATTTGTCTTTTTCTTTCAGTCAGTTTTTCACTCTTCATGTATTTTGAATCTCTTGTTATATTCTCATTTTACTTGGTTTGTTATTTTCTGACGAGTTGATCCTTTTTTACCAATATTTAATGTCACTCTTTTACTGTTAATTTTCTCTGCTCTGAGGTCTAATTTGTCTGAAATTAACATAGCCATACCAGCTTTTTAAATTTATTTTATTTTATTTTTATATTTTATTGATTTTTTTACAGAGAGGAAGGGAGAGGGATAGAGAGCTAGAAACATTGATGAGAGAGAAACATTGATCAGCTGCCTCCTGCATACCCCCACTGGGGACGTGCCCGCAACCAAGGTACATGCCCCCGACCAGAATCGAACCCAGGACCCTTCAGTCTGCAGGCCGATGCTCTATCCACTGAGCCAAACCAGTTTCAGCTAGCTTTTTTATGTTTACTAGTGGTTATACAATATTGTTTCCATCCTTTTACTTTTAATGTAACTACAATATAATATTTGAAGTGAGTTTCTTGTGAACAGCACATAGTTGGATCATAGTTTTAAATATATCCTCACAATCTCTGTCTTTTAGTTGACATCTTTAGACCATTAACATTAAATGTAATTATTGATATATTTGGTTAGATGTCTATCATCCTTCCGCCTCCCCCCCCCCCGCCCCCCACTCCCCCCACTAGTTTTCTTTGCTTGTCATTCCTCTGTTTTCCCTTTCCTGCCTAAGTTTGGCTTATTTAAACATGGTTTTAGTATACCATTTTAATTTTTCTATATGTTTTTCCATGTCTTTGTTTAGATTTACTTTTTTAATGGATGATGTAGGCATTATACTTAACACATACTTAACCTTTTATAGTTTAAAAATCAACACTTTGCTACTTCAAACAGAATATGTAAATCTTCCCACAATATAGGTGGTCTTATCCTACCCATTTGTGATGTACTTGTCATATATATACCTTATTATTGAAAACCTATAAACAATTCATAATATTTACCTTTTACTACAGTATCAATTGCATTGTAAAGAACTCTTGAGGCAAGTAATATATATTTACTAGTATATCTAATTTTTTATGATGCTCTTTCTTTATTAATGACTAGAGGCCTGGTACACAAAATTTGTGCATGGCGGGGAGTGTCCCTCAGACTGGCCTGCACCCTCTCACAATCCGGGACTGCTAGCTCCTAACCACTCACCTGCCTGCCTACCTGATCCCCCTAACTGCCTCTGCCTGCCAGCCTGATGGTCCCTAACTGCCCTTTCCTGCTGGCCTGATGGCCCCTAACTGCCCTCCCTTGCCAGCCTGATCACTCCTAACTGCCTCTACCCTGGTCCCTGCCACTGTGGCTTTGTCCAGGAGTAGGAAGGGCAACCAGAAGATGTCCAGTCAAGCAGTCTAATTAGCATATTACCCTTTTATTAGGATAGATGTTCCAAGTTTCATTCTGGTTTTACTTCCTGTCTATCTGAACAAACTTCATTAGCATTCTTTTATTGTAGTTCTATAATTATTTTAATTTTTCTTCACCAGAGAATGTCCTTATTTCACTTTTATTCCTGAAGGACGTTTATTGGATATAGAATTCTTGTTGACAGATATTTTCTTTCAGCACTGTGAAAATGTTACATTTCCTTCTGGACTCTGGTTTTGGTGAGAAATCAAGTCATTCAAATTATTATTCCCCTACTTTTTCTCTCGATACTTTCATGATTTATTTTCTTCAATTATATTTAGACGTATGAAAATGATATGTATTAGCATGGCTGTTAAGTATCAAACTATTTACCTTTGAGATTTTTCAAGCTTCTTGAATCTGTAAATGTATATCTTTTACCAAATTTTGGAAGTTTTCATCCACTTTTTTCCCAAATATTACATTGTGCACTACACTCTTTCTCTTCTTATTATGGAATTCTGATTAAATAAATGTTGGACCTTTTGCTCTTGTATCGCAGATCTTTAAGGCCCTGTTTACATTTTCAATTTTTTTTTGCTCTCTGCTATTCAGATTGGATGATTTCTATATTTTTAATTTTTAAAATATGTTTTTATTGATTTCAGAGAGGAAGGGAGAGGAAGAGAGAGATACAAATATCAATGATGAGAGAGAATCATTATCAGCTGTCTCCTGTATTTCTCCTACTGGCGATCAAGCCTGCAACTCAGGCATGTGCCCTGACCAGGAGCTAAATGGTGATCTCCTGGCTTGGTCAACCACTGAGCCATGCCAGCTGGGTTGGATGACTTTTATTAATCATCTTTACATTCACTGAACCTTGCCTTTGTTATCTACATTTAGCTACTGAGAACATCTAGTGAATTTTTAATATTGATCCCTGTATTTTTTAGTTCTAAAGTTTCAATTTGGTCTTCCTTACATCATATTTATTTGCTGACACATTCTATTTTTTTTTTTTCATTTATTTGGACATTGTTCACACTTTATTGTTGAGCATTTTTGTAGTAGCTCCCTTTAAAATCTTTGTCAGATAATTTCAAAATTTGTTTCATTTGAGCATTGGATTCTGTTTATTTTATTTTATTTTCCCACGTGGGTGGAAATTTTCCTGGTTCTTCATATGTTGAGTAATTTTGAATTGTAACATAAGCATTTTGAATATTGTTATGAGACACTGGGTCTTGTTTAAAGTTATAAACATGATTGGTATTTTTGTTTAGCAGGCAATTGACCTTATTGGGTTCAAGCCACTAATTTTATTCAGCTTTCTATGAATCATGATTTCAATGCTAGTTTTCTTTCAAAACCTTAGTGGAGCTATGCAAATTTGCTCCACATCTAGTGGCTAGTCAGGGACCTGGCAAGGGTTTTATTTCTCAGTTCAGTAATCAAAATCTTTGATATGCTGCTTAGAATCAGATCCACATATGTGCAGCTCCAGCCCACAACTGTATTCAAATGCAAAACCAAACTAAAGTTTGTACCAACTTCGCAGAAAGTTCTCTCTGTGGTTATCTATTTTTAACAGATGGAGAGAGACAAGAGAGGGAGAGTAAGAGAAGGGAGAGAAGGAAGAAGAGAGGAAGGCAAGGAGGGAGGGATGGAGAGAGGGAGGGAGAGGGAAGGAAGTGGGAGGAGAGAGAGAGTGGGAGAGAGAAATATAGAGGTTTTTGCCACCTTCTTGGAATCACAATACCTTGGTCCAAGAGGAAAGTTCCTCTTTGTGTTGTAGGTGCCCGTGGGTTCCTGCTACCATGGCTATTGCTAACAGCAGATTTTCTACTCCTTAATCCTGAATTACAGTGTTTCTTTTTGAGATCTTTCTATGCATACCAAAGTGTACATCTGGTTCTTGGCCTGCCTTGACACCAGCCTGTTGGATACTGGAGGAAAAAAAGATTAAACTCACTGTTGGAATCCCTATCTTCTTCCTAAATCTCAAATATCTGTTTCATCCATATTGTCCTGGTTTTCTTATTGCATTCAGTGGGCAAGTCAAGTTGGAGAGTGCCTTCTTCATCTTACCCAGACTGGAGCTACCCATATCCACTTGTTGACATTGATTATTAAGGAATATCATTTAACTCAATTCTGACTGAGATATAAAATGACTCCTATTGAGGGTGGTGGCATCTTAGCAAAGTTTTCTCACTAATTAAAAGAGACACACCAGAAGAGGTGCTTTCCTTTATTTTACTTCTGAAAACTCTTATGTAAAGATATCATATCTATGACTACTACTGCCATTTTGCCACCAGCCTTGGGATAAAGGTAACACAGAGATGCCAGTGTAAACACATGAAAAGAACCTGGGTCTTTGATGACATGATTGAATCTGCCCTACTTCAGGACTTCCTCTGATGGCAGATACATACCTTTCTTTAAGCTTGTTTTGGTTTGAAGTTTGAGGCTGTCACTCGCTGCCCAAAGTAACTTAAAGTGCAGTGCTCTTCTTTCTATATTTTGTACAAGAATTTTCATTTATTTACTTGTTTTGTTTCTGATGTGAATTCTTCAGAAGGTTCCCTCTGTGGTCATCTATGTTTTTTACACATATGCTGCCCAACAAGGTAGCCTAGCCATCAGTCATATGTGGCTACTGAACAGAAATATGCTCTAAAGTGCAAAATGTACACCAGATTTTGAAAACTTAGTTTAAAATGACTATATATATATAAAGATCCAGGGGCCATCACATCTGAAACAACCAAATGGACGATCAAACAGGCTTCATGAGGCAACCAGGTGGACAGGGGGGTTAGTGAAGGACTACCAAACAACTGAGCAGCAGGCTGTGTGGGGCAACCAAGTGAGCAGGGTGGGGGTAGAGGGGAAGACAGTTGGAAGGGACCAGGCTGGCAGAGGGGGGCTGTTGGGGGCAACCAGCCCAGCAGGGGGGGTAGTACAGGGTGACCATCCTGGCAGAGGGAAGGCAGTAAGGGGTGATCAGGTTGGTAGGCAGAGGCAGTTAGGGGTGATCAGGTTGGCAGGCAGAGGCAGTTAGGGGCAATAAGGCAGGCAGGCATGCAGATGAGCAGTTAGGAGCCAGCGGTCCTGGATTGTGAGAGGGATGTCCGACTGCCAGTTTAAACTGGCAGTCAGATTTCCCCCTGAGGGGTCCCAGGTTGAAGAGGGTGCAGGCTGGGCTGAGGGGACCTCCCCTGTTCATGAATTTTGTGCTCCGGGTCTCTAGTCATGTTAATATTTTTTATGTTTATTACATGTTGAAATGATAATGTTTTGGAGATACTGTTTAATAAATATGCTACTAAAATCAATGTCATTTGTTTCTTTTAACTTTTTAAAATGTGGCTACTGGAAAATTTAAAATTTCATATTTGATCCACATTATATTTCTACCAAATAGCATTGACTCCCAAACTCATATCTCTAATGCTGATTCAACAATTTCACCTAGAAATTTAATCTCATATTTAATATGTTCAAAATCTTTCAATATGCTCTTTCTGTACTCTTTCTCATCTCAGTAAATGACAACACAGTTCTTCACGTTGCACAGGTCAAAACTTTGGATTTTTTCTTGGTTCCTTCTTTCTCCTACCTCCCATATCTATTGGTTCTGCCTGCAGATACTATCCAGAATCCAAATACATTGCACTTAAATTCATATTGCCTTGTATTATTGCAATTATCACTAGTTTAAACAGAAACCAGAATGACCTTCTTTAGAAGTAAGATTACGCCACTCCTCTATTCACAATCCTTCAATAGTGTATCTTTTTACTGAAGGTGAAACTTTAAATTTGGACCCCATATCTCTTTTTACCTCATCACCTGCTAGCCTCTCCCTCATTCACTCTACTCTGGTCACATGGCCTTCATGCTGATGTCACACTTGTCCAGTGAGCTCCTGCAGGGTCTTTGCACTCAATGTCCCATCTACCTGGATGCCTTTCTGCCAGATATGCATAGGCCTTTCTGTCTGACTTCCTTTGGATTTCTATCCAGAAGTCTAACAATTTACCATACACCTCCGGCACATGGTGTAGCCTTTTTCAGATGTTATTTTTCTCCATGGGACTTATTACTTTCATACACTGTTTATTTTCTACCCTTCTTCCAAACAGAAGCTTCACCAGGGCAGGGATTTTATCTATTGCATTCACTGCTGTATCTTTAGCGTCTAGAACAGCGGCTGGCATATGGAACAATGCTCCATATCTAGGAGTTTAATTTTTTCCCTTATTAACTATCATCCAGATTTACTTTTCACTGTTTACCTTTATGATCTTCTGAACTTTGATATGCTCTTATTCTATACTCAACTTTTTAATTAAAAAAAGAAAGTATAGCTTTAGAGTGGCTTCTCCTACTATTTCATTTTTTTTCCCCGAAGGGTTGAAATTATGTGCAGGTGCAATTAAGAACCTCACTGACAATTTTCTTAAGAGGAAAATAGACTCCTAGCAAAATGCCTAGGTAATTAATTACATAATTAATATCTTCTGCTGACTCTTTTCTAGTTTTATATTCTGTATTAATGGGGAATACTTATTTCCCACTGACTTTCTTTTCTGTATAGGGAGCTGAAGTGGTTAAACTATTAAACTATCAGCTTCTTTCTTCTCCATTTACTCAATTTGTCCTTGGAGGTTAGGACTTGGCAAGAGAAATTCACTTAGGAATGAGTCTGCCCACAGAGAGCTTACTACTCCTTTGGTCACCCTTGCTGTAAGTAATGCACGTCTCCTAAGAGCCATCATTGCCTGTGCAAAACTGGCCTCATCTTCCTGATTTAAGGGTTATTATTAGAAGCAATAGTGGGAAAGAGATTTACTGGGACTTCTTCAAGATGTACAATCTGTGCCAAAAAGCATAATCAAATTCCTCTAACTAGCCTTGTCATCTGTGGTTATTTTAATAATAATATTATTTCAATTCATGATTCCTAGGGTATTTTTTCTAACTGCTTCTCAATATGCTACCATAGTCAGGTGGATAGGGTAGGTATGACACACAGTCCTACCCTGCTTGCCTTCAAATATCTGTTCTTTTGGGATACATTATAGTTGTTTCACATCATTTTCTAAGTTGTGTTGAGTATGAGACTCTATCACCCTATGCTATTAGATTTATTTATTATATATTGTGTGCACATTATATGGATATCTTAGACTATGATGTTACTGATCCCTTTCTTAGTAACTTTTTCATGGAATTTACTTCAGCATTATTTTATGTTATCCTGATGTACTCTACAACAATGATTTTCAAACTGGGGCATATATAACCCTGGAGGTATTAGAGTTGGGTAATTTAATAGAAATACATTGTGGATTCTATTGTAAATGATTCATTTAACAACACCATTTTTAAGTCCAATTCCTAATAGAGGTCTAAGATATCTCTTATTTTAGCGATTAATTCCCACTGACTCGGTCATTATAAATAAAAGAATCTCCATGAATACATAAACAATTGAAAAATAAAGAGTACCCTAATTTCAATGAGATGAATTCTCAATAAAATTTTACTTTTATGTTTATTAATTCTAACAATATTTAAAATACTTATGTTTTCATTGATTATTAACTAAAAGCTTTTTAATGATAATTCAAGCCAGAAGAAATGTTGTCATACTTAATGGTGCTATAAGATTGTGAAAATTAAAAATTTAATTTACATACATATTTTATTGATGAATTATGACAGGTTGATCAATAAAACACTCTCAAGCATAACAATATATTGCATTAAGATCAAATTCTTTTGGAGAATGGGGAATGAAAATATAAGTTCAAAGAGAAAAAGTAATAATGTAAGATTTCTGACTGTCAAAAAAGAGCTTGTGCATGTATTCTTCAAAGTAATATGTTATCAAGATTCATTTGACTCACATTAAACATGATGGAACAGTTCTATTTTAAAAATATCAATCTTTAAAACACACAAGAAATTATATCTTGCCTGGCCAATGGGGCTCAGTGATTGAGCATTGATCTATGAACCAGAAGATCATGGTTCGATTCCTGGTCAGGGCACAGACCCAGATTGCGGGCCTGATCCCTAGTAGGGGGTGTGCAGAAGGCAGCAAATCAATGATTCTCTCTCATTGATGTTTCAAGCACTCTCTCCCTCTCCCTTCCTCTCTGAAATCAATAAAAATATATTTAAAAAAAGAAATTATATCCTTTGCAACCATTTATACACATAATCAAAATTGCAGATGTTAACCCTAAAATATGAAAGGGATATCAATAATTTAAAATATTTTATAGAGTGCGGGTTAAAATTAATGCTTTAGAGTAAATTAAAAAATTTTATCTGGACATTCCTCCCCTACCCCCAACTAATCTATAATTTCCTCTTAAAGAAGTCAAGATAGTTTATGTGTCAATATCTCACCAATTGTGTGACATAAATACATTCCTAACTCACCATGCCCATAGTTTCAAATCCAAATCTCACTCTTTGATTTTATATCTATCTGTATTTATAACTATATCTATAGCTATCTATAGCTATATCTCTCCAGCTACTCACTCCCACACACTACTTTATCTTCCCAAATTGCAACCTTCAGAGATAAAAAGATGAAAGCATGTCACTACCGACAGTCCTACAAGACTACAAGGATACAAATTCTTAAGTTTTTCTATCCAAGATTTTATAGTCTCTGAAAATTTCCAAATCTCTTCTGTGGGAATTTTCCCTTCTCTGACTCCTACAAACAGCAACAGAATAATACTGCTTTGTCTTTAAAATGTCCACCTTTATCCATATGGTTGTATAAACATATCTATAAATACATCTAAATATTCACATATCTATATTCAATATCTTTTTCCCACATTACATGCCCCAGTATAGGAAATTACTTAAAAATGTATTTAAATTTATATATATTTTTAATTGGGGAGTATATATTATGTTGATCCACTTCACTATTCTTTTTCTAAAAAATTTATTTTTATTTATTTCAGAAAGGGGGAGGGAGGGAGATAGAAACATCAATGATGAGAGAATCATTGATTGGCTGCCTCCTGAAACCTGGGCATGTGCCCTGATTGGGAATTGAATCTTGACCTCCTGGTTCATAAGTTGCCTCTCAATCACTGAGCTACCACCGCGGCCAGAACACCTTTCTATTCTCAAGTACAAAGGACCATGCTGTATTTAGCTATGTCCATATTGATGGCAAACAAGAGGTTTTCAAGGTTTAGTCTCAGCCACAATGTTTCACAGAACAGTTTTGTGAATATGTCTGTGCTCCTGTTTGATTATTTCTCAAAGCTAGATTCTGACAAGTAAAATTACTTGGTCAAGACTCTACATGTTAACTTTTAATGGGTATTATCCTCCAAAAGCTGTGCCATTTTATATTCAAATAACATTTGAAGAAATATGTGTTTTCTTATACCTTTGGAAAAATGCATATAATCAAATTTCATAATGTTTTGCCAGTCAAATAGGCCGAGAATGATTTCTTGTGAATGTTTTAATTTGCATTTCTCTGGCTTCTGGTGCATTATTACACTGTGAGAAGTGGCACGCACTTAATTTGAATTCCAGTTACGCTAAGTTACTGTTCTTTCCCCCCAGGCCATGTTTATCAGCTCAGTATGATTTGGATATGGCTTTTTAAGTCCCCTCTGACTCCAAAAAAATATATTTTTCAGTTTTACTTTTTGGATCATTTCCTCTTTCTATTTTTGTCTCCATCTTTTTAAATATAGTGTATAGCGAGGTCTTCCTCAAGCCTGCTTGCTTTCACCTCAAGCTGCTGAGTTGCTTAACATAAATAGCTGGCTATTGCTTCTGGCAAGAGCATGAACCAAGGACACTCCCTGAAGGGCCAAAGTCATAATCACCTCACCTTCCACTTCTATTCCTCCTGCTTTTGGTTAGTTTCCAACTTTGTTATTAAGTGTTAAAAAAGTTATTTTCTTCTTTATGTTAAGGTGGTGCTTTTGAAACTTTTCCACAAAATTGCTTCAAGAAGCAGAGAAGAGTGAACTTGAAAATAATGATGTTTTCTTATTACAAACCTTTGAGTAAAATTGAAAGTATAGGAACATCTGTCACTTTATTGTCAGCTCTTTTATTTTCTAACAAAGAATATCCTGGTGTAGAAACATTGTGTTAAGCTGAATGAAAATCAAAATCATGATTCATTCAATTCAATGCAAATTTGCAAAAAAAATGTATATATTGCATGTTAAACTTTTATTCGGTAGTTATATGGGAAATTGGGGAAAGTATTGACTTTTGACCAAGTACACCCCCCTGAAAGAGGCTCAGGGACCCACAGAGGTCCATGGATCACACTTTGAGAACCCTGCTCTAGAACAGGGCTCTAGAATAATGGCTCTCCGTGTGACTGAATGTGAAAATCATCTGGGTGCTCTGAGTCTCAGACCCACAGATTTTGATTTGATTTAGTTTGGAGTAGGCCTGACCATTGGTTTCATTAAAGCTTTCTAGAGGTTATTTTAATATGCAGCCAGATTTCAAGCTCACTGCAGTAGAACACAGCATGGGGTCATTCACATTGTACATACTCAGAAGCTATTTTGGGATTGTATTTAAAAACCTACAAGCACAAAAACATTCAAAAGATATTTAAATTACATAGGACAATATTAGGTCATATTTTGTATAAAGAATGGGCCAGAACAATTTGAACAACTTCTTTCTCAGAATTATGGATGTCAGAATGGTGTACTGGAACCTTATTTTCATTATGTATAGACCCATGGTCGGCAAACTGTGACTCATGAGCCACCTGCGGCTCTTTGGCTCCTTGAGTGTGGCTCTTCCACAAAATACCATGGCCTGGGCGAATCTATTTAGAAGAATTAGCATTAGAAGAAGTTTAAAAAATTTGGCTCTCAAAGTATTGTTGTACTGTTGATATTTAGCTTTGTTGACTAATGAGTTTGTTGACCACTGAATAGACCATTTATATCCATCTATCATCTATATCTACCTACCTACCTACCTATCATCTATACATCCATTCATCCATGTTCATTTGTGTTTCTCCAAATACATATACATGAATTAATAACAAAGTTGGAAACTAACCAAAAGCAGGAGGAATAGAAGTGGAAGGTGAGGTGATTACGACTTTAGCCCTTCAGGGAGTGTCCTTGGTTCATGCTCTTGCCAGAGAGAAAGAGAGAGGCAATAGCTGATCAACAGCTGCAATAGAGGCTGCGGATCGAACCCTGCCTCTCTCTCCAGGCCTTTCTCCGGATCTGATCTGCAACCCCCTTGGTAGTCAGTGCTGTGTCATCATGGCAACCCAACACTGACTGCAGGACTAACTTCCAGTGTTCAGTTGGTTGTTACAGACATTGGGTTTTTATATATTTGGATACCTATCATCCTATATAATAAAAGGCTAATATGCAAAAGACTGAATAGCAGAAAAACCTAATAACTGAACAACCAGTCCCAATGATGTGCACTGACCCCCAGAGGGCACTCATGGAACATGGCAGGCATTGGCCATGGTGGGATGGTGGAGCAGATGAATGGGGGCACCAGCCCAAGGTGGGGTGCTGGGTGCTGTCATTGGCATGAGCCTCTGGTGATTACTGAAAATTCTTTCCTTCTGCATGCCATGGTCCCAACCCGGTACTCACACCTGCTGCTGGCACTGATCCCACTTACACCTGCTGCCAGCACTAGAGCCACCACTCACATCCACTGTCAGTGCCCTGCACCATTACCGATCACTTGGTGCCATCAGCAGGTGTGAGCAGCAGCTGTCAGCCCTGATCACCCCTGAGATCTTCTTCACTTCCCTCTGCTCCTGAGGAACAATCAGGAAGCAGCTGCCACTCATACCCACTGATGGCACTAGCCCTGCTCTCATTTGCTGCTGGCACTGGCCCCAATTGCTCCATACCATCAGCAGGTACGAGCAGGACTGACGCCGTCAGTGCATGGGAGTGATCATGGTGGGAGCAGGAGTCCTGGAAGACAGGGGATCGGGGACCATGGTGAGAGGAGCAGGGTGGGGGTGTGGAGGATGGGCCAAGACCCACCCCTGTGCCCACTGCAGCCTCACAGTCCACAGTTCCTTTCAAGGTGAATGAATTCATGCACTGTGCCCCTAGTTTGATTATAAGAACCTAGGTACTTGCTAAAGAATAATAAAATCCTATGATCACATTCAAAGACTGTTACATGTATATTCACAGCAAGTTTATTTGTAATAGACTAAAAATAATCCAAATGTCCATTAACAGGTGAATAGATAAATTATATATACAGGATGGGGCAAAAGTAGATTTATAGTTGTGAGTTTATAAACATAGTTTATTCTTGTATTATTAATTAATTATTATTTAATTTTCCATACAAACAACTATAAACCTACTTTTGGTTCACTTTGTACGCATCAGAATAAAAATAAGCAACCACCAATGCACACACTACATAAATAAATACAAATAGCTGAAACCTGTTTGGTGTATAGAGCGTCGGCCTGCAGACTGAAGGGTCCCAGGTTCAATTCCGGTCAAGGGCATGTACTTTGGTTGCGGGGGCACATCCCCAGTAGGGGGTGTGCAGGAGGCAGCTGATCAATGTTTCTTTCTCATCGATGTTTCTAACTCTCTGTCCCTCTCCCTTCCTCTCTGTAAAGAATCAATAAATATATTTAATAAATAAATAAATAAATAAATAAAACAAATAGTAGTACACTGAGCTTCCCTGCAGCTTGTCTGGAGTAAGGTGTCCTTGTGGAAAGTGTCCTCAGAGTCCCACTGTGGGCAGAGTGGCCCATCAGTTCAGGAGCGGCTCAGGAACCTCCTCGGTACTGAGTGTGCGTGTCACTTACTGGGTGGCCATGCCTGGCAAAGCTGTCAGAATGAGTATGTGATTCTTCTAAATGTTAGACTACAGATATGTACATTTAAGAAATACAGGTGTTCCCCAAAATATATGCAGCTGATAAGCTCAGTTTTGAAAATAAAATGTATTTCAGTGAACACTGCCTTTATAATTATTCAAAGTATGTGTGTACATTTTTTGGGGTACAACCTATATTATGCCAGGCACACTTTATGCTTCTATTTAGGTAAAATCCTAGAACAGACAAAACGAATCTATAGCGATGGAAAGCAAATAACGGGGGCCGAGAGCTGTTGAAAGAGGCCAAAGTACTTCTTGGGGTGATGAAAATGTCCCGTAATTTGATTATGATGGTTCCACAGTACTAAACCCATTTTCAACCAGCATCAAGCTTATACTTGAAATCAATGTTTTTCATTGGCATATAAATATGCCTCAGTTTAAAATAAACACATTAGTATAGGTAACGTGTTAAAGCCATTTAGAGATGGGAGAGAACATTAGCGGTTGGCACTCTGGAATGTAGAAACATCAGGCCTGGCTAAATTCTTTGGAAGGCGGCTGAAGATGCTAGGACATTAAACTAGTCTGGGAGTCAGGTAATCCAGCGTTGAGGGTGCTTTGTCTCATCTAAATTTGGTTTTACAGATGGTCAGGTGCTGAAAGACCTTTCTCTGTTCTGCTAAAGGTCAGTCGGCAGTGAGGAACTGGGTAAAATGGGAAGTCATTGGGGACGGTCAGAAGGAAATTTAAAGAACATTTCCTAATAAATTGCAAACAGACTCTTAGAGGATACCCAAAGGTCCTTGGCACTAAGCTGCTTTGAAAAGGTATCAGAGACTTTTCTCAGCCTAAGAAAGGCTTCACAGTGGATTTGAAGAGTTCTTTCATTTTGGCCAGAGAAAAGGCCAGGGATAGTCTAAAAAAATTGATGTTAAAGCGGAAACTGTGTGCTGCTGTTTTATTTCTTTCACTTGCCCAACATGGTGTGTCACTTTTAACAAAAGTTACAGATTTAGAATTGTTTGATTCTTACTGTGTGTGTTTTCTTTCTAAAGCATAAACAATGCTGCTCAAATTATTTGCTCTCTACAGGAAAGCCTTCTCTCCCCTCCCATCTGTTATTACAATTTATTTATGTAAGTCTTAATATTGAGATTCACATGCAATTATACAGAAACAATAAAGAAAGAAAGTGGAAGGAGATGGGTGGGCGGGAGGTAATTAACCAAGAACCTTGTATACATCATGTATGCATGGCCCATGGCCACAGACAATGGGGCAGTGAGGACCTGGGGTGGGGGAGTGGGCATGCTGGAGGTGGTAAATGGGTGGTGGGGGGAGGGAATATATGTAATACTTTCAACAATAAAGAATTATTTTTTTAAAAAGATCCTCTATATCCATCACAGTTTCCCCCAGTGTTAACATCTTGGATAACTATCTATATATATAAAACCCTAATATGCAAGTAGACCAAATGGCGGAACAACGGAACAACCAGTCACTATGACGTGCGCTGACCACCAGGGGTTGTGTGCGGGACTTGGCGGGCATTGGCCATGGTGGGATGGTAGAACAGGTTAGCGGGGGTGCTAGACCAGCCATGGGCAAACTATGGTCCACGGGCCGGATCCAGCCCATTAGGCTGTTCTATCCAGCCCGAGGAGCCGAAAGAGCAGAGGGTTCTCTTGCTCTCCCCTCTGCTCCTTCACCAGCAGCCCAAGATGAGAGTGCCAGCATGGTCAGGTTGCTTTTGTTCTGGCTCTCTGGTCCAGTTTAAGAACCCATTGTGACCCTTGAGTCAAAGTTTGCCCGCCCCTGCGCTAGACCAAGGTGGGGCACTGGTCACTGTCATCAGGGCGAGCCTCTGGTGGTTACTTAAAATTCTTTGCTCCTGTGTGCCATCGTCCTGCCGAGCACTCACACCTGGTGCCAGCACCGGTCCCACTCACACCTGCTGCTGGTGCCGGCCCCAATCACTTTGCACCATCAGCAGATGTGAGTGGGGCCGGTGTTGTCAGCGTGTGAGAGCAGCGGTGGAGGGAGGGAGCTATTGTTGGTTAAGTATAACCAACGACAGGGGATCAGGGGCCATGGTGGGAGGGGCCGAGTGCAGAGGATGGGCCGAGACCTGACCATGTACCCACTACAGCCTCGCAGCCTACAGTTCCTTTCAAGGTGCATGAATTTGTTCACTGAGCCCTTAGTCCTACATAATAAAAGGCTAATATGCGAATTGACCAAACCGTGAATGACCGATCACTATGATGCCCACTGACCACCAGGGGGCAGATGCTCAATACAGAAGCTGCCCCCTGGTGGACAGTGTGCTCCCACAGCGGGAGTGCCACTCATGCAGAAGCTGGGCTCATGGCTGGCAAGTGCAACAGTGGTGGCGGGAGCCTCTCCTGCCTCTGCGGCAGCACTAAGGATGTCCGACTGCCAGCGGATCAGGCCTAAGCCATCAGTCGGACATCCCTTGAGGGCTCCTGGACTGCGAGAGGGTGCAGGGCGGGCTGAGGGATCTCCCTGCCAATCCCCTGCCAAGTGCAGAATTTTGTGTACTGGGCCTCTACTAGTACGCTGAAAAATATCAGACTGGAAAATTGACATTGAATATAATCCATCGACCTTATTCAAACTTCACAAGTTTAACACACTCATTTGAGACAGTGCATATATATGTATTTAATTCTGTGCAATTTTGTCACATGTGTAGATTTATGTCACTACCACTAGACAGAATACAAAACAGTCCCATCACCATAAAGATCCCTTATATAACCATATCCATTTCCCTCCCACTCATCCTTACTACTGTGTATAACTCCTGGAAACCACTAATAAATTATTCATTTATGTAATTTTATCATTTTATGGCTGTTGCAGAAATGGAACTATATAGTATACAACATCTTGAGATTAATTTTTTTTCACTCAGCATAATTCCCTGAGATTCATCCAAGTTGTTGTGTATATCAATAGTTTGTTCATTTTACTATTGAGTTATATTTTGTGGTATGGATGTACCACAGTTTATCCATTCACCCATTGTAGGACATTTGGATTAATTCCAATTTTTGGTAACTATAAGTAACACAGTTATGAACACTCATCTATAGGTTTATATAAATGAATTTCCATTTCTCTGGATAAATGCTAAAGTGGTCTTTGTGTTGTAGAGTAAATGCACGTTAAATTTTTTAAATTGCCAAACTGGTTTTCAGTGTAGCACAATTTTAAATTCCCACTAGCAATGTATATGTGATCCAATTTCTCTACACCCTTAACAGCATTTGGTATTGTCACTATTTTTTAAAATTTTATTTTAGCCATTATGATAGGTATGTAGTGATAGCTAATTGTGGTTTAATTCACATCTCCTTAATAAAATTAAGTCTATAGATCAATCTGGGGAGAACTGATCTTTACTATGTTGAACCTTCCAATCTATTAACATGATAATTCTCTCTGATTGTTTTGACCTCTTTTATCAGTATTTGAAATTTTCAGCCTACACATAGTGTGCATGTATTGTAAGGCTTATACCCAAATGTTTCATTTTCTCTGGAGTGATTATAAATGTGTTTTAATTTTGGTTTTCACATGTTCACTGTTACTATATAGAAATAACATTGATTTTTGTGTTGATCTTTTAGCCTGTGACTTTGTTGAAACCATTTTTAGGTGCAAAGAGTTTTATTTTTGTAGAATTATTGGGAGGCCATCTGTTCTTAGGCTTTCTTTAATAAAAGTTATAAAATCTTGAATTCTCTTTATTTGTTAAAAACCTACTTATATTTTCTATATCTTCTTGAGTCAGTAATTTTAGTCTTTTTAGGAATTTGCCCATTTAATCCAATCTATTTATTCTACAGGTATAAAGTTATTATATTCTTTCTTGTTAATTCTTTTTATTTCTGTGAGGTTGGCAACAATGTTCCCTTATTTGAATATTTAAATATTAAAATATTTGAATATTTTATCATTTTATTCTTGAACAATTAAAGAATCACAAATGTGTGATTTTTAAAATTATTTTAAAAAGAATAATAGTTATGGGTGTTTTTTAGATGCTCTTTGTTAAATTGAGGTTGCTTTTGGTTATTACTAACTTGCCGAGAGTTTTAAAATTATAAATGAGCATGGATTTTGTCAAATGTTTTTTTCTGTAATCAATTCATGCAATCATTATATTTGCCTGCCTATTTCGCCCCCTCATCCTCTAACTTGAGGGCTTATAATAATAAAATTTGCTATGAAAATGGAGTCTTAGTGGAAAGCAGGTGTAGTCATGACTAGAGTAAAAATTAACAAGAGTATTAGAAGAAAATAAAGTTTAAAAAATGGATTTGTAATAGAACAGAAATTCCTGACTACACATAAAAGTTTAGTGGGTATCAGTGGCATTACATATAACCAACAACAGTATAGAAAAGAACATGTGTATGTTTGAGTTCTAGAGCAAAGGGATTCAAGAACCACTATTATTTGAGGTGTCTGTGCCTTAAATTTAGTATCTTCATTTAAAAAATTAGTACTAATAGTAAGTACTAATATTTCATCAACTTTACAGGAACCTATAATCTACTCATTGGACCCCATTTTCACTGCCTTTAACTCTCATATCCTCATTTTACTCCCTACTCAGTTTTGATTCATGTTTCAATTTTCACAATTGCTCCCTTGCCAGTAACATTTATCTCCCTTGCCCAGCTTTCTCTCTGATTCAGTTGTCTGGCTCTTAATTCTATTAAATCAAAATCCAACTACTCCAGGCCTACACCACATGGCATAGAGCAGTGGTTGGCAAACTCGTTAGTCAACAGAGCGGCAAACCAAGACTCACGAGCCACAGTTTGCTGACTGTTGGCATAGAGTGGTTCCAGAAAACCTTAAATTTGTGTCCACTAATCTTATCTAATAAAAAAGAAACATGCAAATTGATCGTACCGCCACCATGCTACCAGCCAATAGGAGTGAATATGCAAATTAATCCAACCAAGATGGTGAGGCCCATAGAGGCCAGGTGGCGCAGGGGCTACTAGGGTGGATGGAAGACAGAAAGCATTAGGGAAGCCGTCACCCAGTAGCCCCAATCCCCCTCCATGGCCGTGCTGGGGCTGAGAGGGTGGATTTGAGACACAAACCAGCAGGGAAGCCGGCACCCAGCAGTACCAAGCTCTGCCATGACCGAGGTGGGGCTGCAGGGGCCAGATTGGAGACACAAACAAGCAGAGAGGCGGGCACCCCACATTACCAAGGCCCATAGCCAAGGCGCTGGGTCTGTTGGGGGGGTAGGGGAGCAGCGGAGACACAAACCCCCCAAAAACCTGTGGAATTGGAGATAAACTACCATAAGTTTACCTCCCTTTTCACAGGATGAGAAAATTGCCCCGGGTTTACTTAGTGATGTGGCCCACACCTTTCTACAAACACAGGGTATGTTATGACCACTCCCAGGAAGGTCTGGTCAGAATACCGTCTCCAGAGAATAACGTTACTATGGCAAATCATCTAAGAGAGGAAACAAACTTTTGTTGGGTTTATTCTAAAGGTCAGAGAACATGCCACCCCAACATATGCTGTGTTGTTATATTGATGATCTTGAGCTGCAGATGCTTGAAAAATAGCAAATGCATGCAGAGGCTTTCATTGAAGTCTCCTGACCTGCCTAAAATAGGACCCCCCAAAAGGAGCTTAAATGTCATAGGTCCCCTTGACGGGAGAAGTGTCATCAGGCAGAGAAGACTGACTCCTGTCACAGGACAGGAGAGAAGTTGACATAACACCCAAACTTTGTTACAAACTATCTTCCCTCACCCCATTCATCTTTCCTAAATATAATTTACTCTCCTCTAAGAGGCCTACATCTCCTGTCCCCTTTTCCTATGAAGAAGGTATTTAAATCTGCATTCTAAGCCACCTTGGGGAGTTACTCATTTTTCCCTGGGATCTCCCACATATACATGAGAAACACATGTTAATGAACTTTTGTTCTCTCTTGGTGGTCTGTCTTTCATTACAAGGGCCACCACTAAAAACTCAGAAAGGTAGAGAAAAACTATTTTTCCTCCTCTATAATTCTATCTCAGGAAATCAAGTCCCCAGCTGAACAATGAGGTTGGCTCAAGTACCAAGCAGTCTTGGCTAATGGGAGTGAAGCTTCTAGGGAGAAATCAATGATACTGACATCAAAGTGGGATGGAAGGCACATGCATGGTTGCTGGTGGGAATTTAAGTGGTTCAACATTTTTGGAGGATGATTTGGCAAATCCGATAGAAATGTTCAAGATACATCGAAGAGTCTTCTTCTAGGAATCACATTTACTGAAATAAAGCACAAGCACATAAGCCTTGGTCAGAACCCAAGATGCTACTGTGGGCTCCCCTTCCATGATAGGAAAACCTGGGAACAACCTGCATTTTTAGGACAAGGTGGCATCTATTCTAATAAAAGAAAAATATGCTAATTAGACTGAATATCTTCTGGACAACCTTCTGGATGTCCTTCCTAACGTCCTTCCCGACAAAGCCATGTTGGTGGGGCCAAGGCAGAGGAGGTTAGAGGCTATCAGGCAGGCAGGGGAGAGAAGTTAGGGGAATCAGACCAGCAGGGGAGAGAAGTTAGGGCAAACAGGCAGGCAGGGGAGAACAGTTAGGGAGATCAGGCTGGCAGGCAGGTGAGCGGTTAGGAGCCAGAGATCCTAAGGGGACCCAGATTGGAGAATGCAGTCAAGTTGAGGGGATCCCCTTCCTGTGCATGAATTTTGGGGCCTCTAGTATAATATAAATACCTAGAGCCAATAATCCTAAAGCCTAACATTTTCATTTTTTATTTACTCATCTTCTTAGACTACTATAGAATATATCTTATCTTTTCCTCAAACCATTAACACCTTCTTACCTACCCAGCTGAGAAAATAGACACAATTGGGAGAGAATGTTCACAAGCACCCACTACCACATGAACCTACTTAACCACCAACTTATCCATGAAGTGGAGAGTATTTGCCTGTATTTTACACTTACCACCTATTCACTCTTGAAACTTCTCCAATTATGCTTTTGTCTCCAACTGTCTACTGCAGCCTGTTCATGTGAAGGTCACTGATGGCCTCCACATTGCCAAATAACATTCATTCTTCGACCATATGTCCTCAACTATCGGCAGTATAGACACAAACCCTTCATCTTCACCTCATACCTGCCTCCCCCTAAGCCTTTGCCTTCTCAAATGGCAACTCCACTCTTGTAATTGTTCAGATGAAAATCCTGGTGTCAACCACGAGGTCTCTCACACAAATATCAGGTATAATTCTTTAGCAAAACCAAATCACATCTCATTGGCTCTGATGCTACCTACTTGGTTCAAGACATAACCATCTCTGACATACATTATTATAATAACCCCCAAACTGTTCCCTCTCTTTTTAAAATCTTCCACTGAATTCTCATCAAATTCACCGGAGTATTACTTTAGGACTCACAGCAGATTGTAATTTGTCAGTTACATTCTATATACCTTCTTTTAGCCCCATTTATTTTACTTAAAATTTTCTTATTGCCTGTCTCCCCACTAGAACGTAAGCTCCACGAGGGTGGGAATTTAACCCATTTTGTTCACTGTACACCAAGAATAGTATCTTGCACACAGTTGTTTCTTAAATATTTGCTCAATAAATGAATGAATACATAAATACATAAATACATGAATAATCTTAAGACATGTTTCAAAAAAGAAACCTTGAGATATAATCCTTACATTAGTGGCCATGACAAAAAGAGATCGATGTAAGTTGGAGAGCACATCCCAGGCTCCTCCTTATGGTACCAAAATATCTAAGCACAGCTGTAGTCCTTTGGTAGGGCAGATCCTGGGCCAGGACAACACAGATTCAGGATCCTCATTGGCACAGAGATATGGCTTACGAGAGGACTACTGCATGAAATCAAACAATGGCACTCTACCAGCTGTGCGTGAACACTGCATGATGGGAAATGACTGATAAATATGGTATGCAGTTCAGGGTGCAATACTCTTGACTTTAGAGATCTCAAGGGGAATGAAAATACTGGCAATGGTTTTCATGATGCCACAAATAGTGCTGCTTAATTGTTTTTATCATCATCATCATCATCATCACCATTACACAATATCTTATATATTTGAAAGGCACAATTTAAAAGCAATTTTAGACCTACATAGAATATTTTTCCTATTCTTGAGTTGTTATTCAAGTACCAAGGAAGTAGATAATAATTTTCTGAGTCAAAAACCACAGTGCCTAGTGGCTGTAGTTGTCTAAATCTTGATGGTACTGGACTAAATTTTAAAATTATCTTGTAGTTAAAGCACTGTTAACTCACTATTTTGTTTATTGTTTCATCATCTAAACCATTTTCTGAATGGTTATGGGGTAAATGAAGGCTATTCAGTTTTGTTTAAAGTTGTCTGGACTTTTCAAAGACACTTCTCTTCAGGAGCTTGCTAATTTCATAAGACACTTCCCTCCAGGAGATTATGAGATTGGCAGAAACCTAGTTTGATGATTGGGAAGAAATTAAAGATTTTTCTTAAGTGGTTATTAACAGATAAGCAAGATGTCTGTGACATTTCCTTTGTGCAGAACTTGATTCTTAAAAATGGGATTCAGCTCTTTCCCCTTTGCCTTTAGATGTTTTATTTTTTATTAGTGAGCCTTCTCTGATAGTCACTTCACTTTTCAGTTCTGAAGAGTCTGTGGGCAGAGATATTAGGAAAGCAAGTAAATCACCATGATGTTCTATATATTACCTTTGCAAATAATTCCTTGAGCAAGAACTCTAGACTAATAAATGAAAGCATGTGAATCATTTAGAAAGGTTTTCTTTGTAGAACCAATTGCCTGGGAATTGAAAAATACAAAGTGCTTTTTCATGATGTTATTTGAATTCATTATATAAAAAAAATTCACTTCATTTAGACCCGTTTCTGTGTCTCATCAATTTGCCCTCCTGAGAAAGAAATGAAGACTACTGCACTTTGGGAAAAATTTAATTAAGTCAGTTCACAAAGGAACGCTAGAAGATAAAATTCCTTGGGCCCCATTCTTTTGTGGAAATAGCAGGAGGGGAAGCTCAGAGGCAGCCCTCAGCCTGCAGAGCAGAAGCTCCCCTTGCAGGCGGGCAGAAGCAGGAAGGCTGCGCAAGTGAGGCCGAGATCAAGATCACAATGGGTTCTCTTAATTTAATACAATTTCAGCTAGCTGATACGTGCAAGGTGTGTCAGAAGCATTAGTATTTTGAGCCTTAGGCAATTAGATCTGAGGGCTCATTCTGTTCACTCATATTGTGCATTATCCATATCTATAAAAGCCTAAGCAACCAAATATCAGAACAACTGGTCCACTGGTAGCTATGATGCGCCCTGACCACCGGGGGACAGATGCTCAATGCAGGAGCTGCCCCCTGGTGGTCAGTGCACTCTCACAGGGGGAGCACCGCTCAGCTGACTGACCTGTCCCGGCAGCCCATCAGCCCGGCGGCAGCCACTCATTCCCTCAGTAGTCCTGCAGGTCCATTCTCTGGAGAGTGGGCCAGGCACCAAAAGACCAGTGCTGCTTGCACAATCCCTTGGGTACCACATCTGCTTCCCCCCCCCCCCCCCCCAGGACACTCCATAAGGAAGAAATGATAGAAAAGAGGCCGCCAGGTGGCTCCCAACAACCCGCATGAATGTCAGCTGGACGGATCTGGGTCCTGAGCCTGCAAGGGCATCCCACCTTTGTGCCCAGAGGGCTGATCACTTTTCAGACCCCCCTCAACCCCTTCGGAGATGGTGCTAGACATAGGGCTCATGGCTGGCAAGGCTGCTGCAGCGGCACAAGCCTCTCTCAATCAGGACTGACTAGGCGTCCTGACAGGAGACATTTGGAAATATCTGGCAATAGTTCTGAATGTCACAACTGGGAAGGTGCAGCAGGGCCGGGATGAGTGGGAGTGGCAGATGGCATTGGACTGTTGGTTTCAGCCCAATCCCCACAGGCCAAGCCAAGGGACCCCACCAGTGCACGAATTTGTGCACCAGGCCTCTAGTATTATATAATGTCGCCTAGTCTTGATTATTTGCACATCCTAGAAGGTATAACTCCTGCTCTGGACATTTAAAGGAAAACCACTATAGAACTCTGAACATTAAACAGAAAACTACTAGAGGTAAGTCTCATAGAAGCAAAGAAATCGTCCTATGATCATGGTTTTAGAATGATATATTTGAATGACTATCACATCGGCAGTTTAATTAGACTATTGTGGCAAGCACTGATTATGGAGGAGTGGCACAGAAAACTGTGTCCTTTATGACCTGGCAGGTTAGCCTAGTGATAAATAAAACACTTTTATTCAGACCATCTAGAAACATGCCGTGTGTGTATGGAAAATAATACAATACCTAATAAATAATAATGAGAGAATAAACTCTGCGTTTTGGGTACTCACAAATATAACCTTCCTTTTGCCTCACCCTGTATATACCTCTCTCATCTCTTTATATCTATCTCTATATCTTTATATATAAGTATAGAAAATAAAGACACACACATACCCAAATAAGACATAATGGTCACAGAAAGTATCTGTAAACATTAATGTTAACTTGTGGACATACATTGATTTTAAACACATCCTTACTTTAAATAGCTTTGATTTTCTGTCCAGAAGACAAAAGAGAACATTAATTGCTATCACTTACTAAGTTTACCTAGTTGAATGTTAGCGCCTCTAAAGAACGAGTCAATACTCATTACTTTTCCATATGGGAAGATTAAAGGAATAAAAGATCCTTTGAAACTAAAACTGAAATTCTCAGAAATGTCAAGAAAATATTTTGCTCAGTCTCACTTTAACAGGAACCGAACAGAGATCATAAGAGCCTTTTGACATTAAAATGAAAGGTAGTTGGTATATGAGACCCACTTTAAAAAAAAAGGATCTGCTTAATTTGTGACAGAGTAGATATAAGGTGCATTTTGCTGCTTTCAAACTTGATTTAGAAACCCCACATATTTAACATGAATATAATCAAAATGAGGAGAGGCAAAATACGCAGAGTTAAGCTGTGTGTGTGTGGGGGGGAGGGGTACTGCTTACTCCAACACAGTAAAACCCCTACCCTGCCGACAACAGCACAGCCCAGCCCAGGAGTCTTTGGATGGCAATACACAGCAGCTTGTTTGTTAAGCTTTATTTAGCTTAAACCGAAGATGGACACACCTTTATTAGTAAAGCTGAAGTTGAAGCATGATCGGAAAAATCGTCATGGTGTTTCACAATCCCCGATAAGAAAGTCCTTTCCCTAATTTTTTTTTTTTTTTTTGCAGGGGGTGGGGGTAGTGGGGGTGGGGGTGGTAGTTAAATTCTAACAAAGATGCAAAGGTTAACTAGGCAAAGGTTAAGTGGAGGACTTTTAATCTGCTCTAGCACCAAATCCATAGGAAAACATGTATGTGTCAGAATGTCATGGAGACATTCAAATCTCTAAGTGTACAAAATTAACAGCTACAACTCATTTTTTTTTTAAACTGGAAAGCACAATATACTACTTTCAGAGAAAAGCCATAAGACTTGCTCACGTTAAAAATGATTAGAGAGTGGAATTCTAAGGGTTTACAGCCTTTCTGTTAGTATTGGGCTGCTTTGGTTCTATAATAAGGTTTTTGCAAGCCTACAAGAACACTTAGAATGCTTTCTGTTGTAGTTTGTGTGCTTCCAGCCTAGATAACCGATAGCTGATGACACTCGGGTTATAGGTTAAATCTGAGGCCTTACTGCACATCCAGGGAAATTACTTTTTGCATAACACATGGTACAATCTTCAACTCCTAAAAGGGCAGAAGGAGTTCAGATGTGGACATTTACATACACTCTCAGAGAGACCAGATTATAGGTGATTTTTCACTTGCGCCGAAATAACTCCATAAAGGCATTTCAAAATTTACTTCTCCATTATACCACAAAAACGCTTAGCAATAAATTCTAACATACTCAGGTGTTTCTAAGAGGAGAAACGACTCTTTTTTGTTGTTGTTGTTTGGCTATTTAAAAGATTATTATAGCACCTCTAATACATGGAGAATATTAGGGACTGTATAACACGTTTCCCGTGTGTCGTCAATCAGAGATGTTTCAACATACTGTACTCAGTTTCCCTCATTCCTTTATAACTGCAGCATAATTAAAATAAACTAAGGTAACTCAATGTAAATTCCATCTGATGTGAGGAGGAAGCTGCACATAAGACTAAATCAGACACAAAAGTGTTTTCTAAAATAGGATTAAGCAGCGTTTCAAATCACCTACAATCAATTCTCATGGGACGCTGTTGTAGAAATGATACTGACTTAAGAAAACATTTTTCTTATGGAAAAATAATAAGTCAGAGCTTGTCACTTATGTTATCCAAGACAAGTTTGGTGATTACCCTGTAAATGAACATTGATTTCTGTGTAGACTGCAATATTTCCAATCTCTGAGAAACTGTTCTGGTGTCTGGAATGTCCAATTGCAGAGTTACGGCAAATATCTTTTAGTGAAGTGGTTGCTTCCCTGAGAAAACAAAGAAATTGCTTCACATATGAGTTTTACCAGATTATTTTCTAAGACTAGTTTTAATGCAGCAGAAGAAAAGAGAACAAAAAAATAAAACCCAAACCTCAAAACCTTATCCTACATTCATTGTTACTGGCTAACCCACAAGGTGGCACTAAAGAGAAAAGTGACAAAAGCAAAGATCACAGGCAACTTTTATACCAAATCAACTCTAATATGAGAATTAACCCTATTTCAGGACAAGACCGTCCAAATTTTAACATGCCAATAAACTCAAGACATTTATATGCAGGTTCCTTGCTTTTTTCCTACAGAGATTTTTAGAGTAAAGAAGTTTCATTCAGTCAAATAGGTGGTTATTGTCAAATGTTAGTCGTTTGAATATTTCTGTGTAATAGTTCTTCTGTAGGAAAATTTTTCTTTCCAGAGACAGACTCCTAACCATTATATGTTATACATTATGACCAATTTTTTTCTATGTTTTGTAGAGTGCCAAGAACTTAATGCTTTTAATGAAAGTGTAAAAAACAACCACCCTATTTAATATCATACTTGTAGTATAATGATACATATAAACTTTTAATATTTATTATGACAAATAACTCTTTAAACCACCAATAAGAAAGCATTTTAGCCATAGACTGTTTGAATTTCAAGAATAATTTCTATACATATTTCCAAATACCTATTTCACCTGCCTTTCAGGGTACCTGGTGAGTACATCCTGGATGTGAATGGGGAAATGTTCTCAGAAAAATCATGTATAGAGAAAGAAAAAATGGTATGATTTTGGCATAGCGTTGGCATAAAATCCTGAAAGTAAAGAGTCACAAGTGATTCTTAGTAATAGCTTCAAGTGGTAGAAGGCATTGGGTCTTCTTTAGCAGACATTTCTGATTATGAGCAAGAAGGTATAGACCACTAAGAGTCTATTCTTCATTTTACAACTAAGATATGTGCTATGCATAAATAGTCCTATAACTTTAAAGGGAATATAATTCATCTATTTTCTTAGTTTAGAAGTAGGAATTCAATGAATTGAAAACCAATGCAATTTTTAGTTTTACTATTATGTATATATATATATATATATATATATATATATATATATATATAGCTTGCAAAATATTTTCTAACAAAATGTGTTTTTTCTTCTTCTGAAATGACTGTGTTTTTGATTAGAATACTGACTCAGAAAATCTATATAATATGTAAAATTAAAAAAAAAACACTCTAGATCAAAATCAGCCCTCAAATACTCATATTCAGGTATATAACCTCAAAATTATTGATATTTTAATATCTAAGAGAAAAACTTTACCATATCTCTCCTAATATCTTCATCAAACCATTTACAATGATCATTTGCTACTCAAATTTGAGAAAGCATTATAATTACCTTATTTAAAGAGCTGTAGTGATCAATATTTACATATCTGTCTCTCTACAGGTTTTAAGATAAATGTGTTTTATTATTAAATGGAAGAAGTGAATATATAACTATACATTTATATACATGTGCGTGTGTATCTTTGTAATGGAAACTTTTCATGGTTTGAAAGAGGTGTTGCCACTCTCATTTCATGTAAATTTGACTTGCCAAATAAGCCTGGGTTCAGGATATATTTCTTAATGCATTCAAGAGGTAAGATTTCTAAGGCATATAAACTGCTTGTTCCACAGTTTGAATATAAGCTATAGTAAACTCTTTCAACTACTTAGTTCTCAATCCAGGATGTAAAACACTTTCCTTTTTAAATTTATCAGTACTTTATAAAATGGTAACTATTTTTTCTGCTTAGGATCATATTACATTTTCTCTATTCATTTCATTTAACAAATACCCACATGACGCTCATCATGTGCCAGGCACAATGCGGGTGGAGACCACAGCTGTTGGGTTCAATGCTATAGCTCTAGCACTCCGCCTCGCACTGACTTCATAAATTATGCAGCAATATCAATTATGCAATGGGAGACTTGACATCTAGCTTACCTTTCAGGAAGTAGTATGGTATAATGGTTAAATGTACAGGTGATGAAGTAATTCTAGGTTGGAATTCCAGTTCTGCTATCTGGGCAAATCATTTAATTTTTCTGAGTCTTAGTTTCCACATTTATAAAATGAGATAAATAACAGCATTGACCTCATGAGGTTATTTTCATAATTAGACCAATATAACCTATAGCGCCTAACCAAATACGTGATGCAAGGTAACCCCTTGAAAAATCTTTGCTATTATTATTATTATTATTATTATTATTAATTCCTTTTGCCATATTTATTTAGAAACATAGCTTTGAACAATTTAAATTAATGGTAAAATAATATTGGTACAGTTAGTAGTATTTCCAGTTCTTGAGCGCTGTTCAAATGGACTAGTTCCACAGAAGCACCAATTTCCTTTTTTGCTTGTAGAATTTAGTGTATATAATGCTTGCAAGTTTCATACATAAACTGCAAACATTTCTATGATACATTCTTTGCCTTTTTATGGAGCTTTCATACTGAGATCATAAACCAAAGCACAGTGAACACGGAAAAGTTCTAATCTAGCGTTAGAACCCCCACACAATAATATAATTTTCCTGAGATCCCAATTCTTTCCTCTCTGGATATAACTAATGGTAGAATTGGGAATGACAATGTGGATATTTGGTTATCCTTCTCCTTATATGTGATGCCAAATACTCCTTTTATGCTGTCTGACTGGTTCTGTTTCGGGGTAAGATTAATGAGGAGACTTTCCTAAGATTAGTAGTAAGTAGTTTTTAATAGGTATGTAAGTGTTTTCCTTTTAATGTTCACCTATTCTTATGTGAGAAAAAATATAATCAAATTTAGATATAATTCCATTCAGATTAATCTTTTTAAATACCCAAAAGGCAGACGATAGTTAAATCAAGGTGTTAAGTGTAGTTGGCAAACCACAGACGTCATGAAGTCGCACTGTCCTAATGATGGCTAATTTTAAACAGTTGTCCTCTTTCCATCATCCAGGTCCTGAGGAATGTTCTATCTAGAATATCCTATCTAGAAGGGTATTTCTCATCTGAAGCTCATCAACAATGTTGACAGATGCTGTGGTCAAATGGTATGACATTTTGGAATTATGCAATATACAAACATAAGTAAAGTCTGCAATGATAGGAGTTCCTCAAAGGGAAAAAAAAAAAAAAAAAAAAAGCAGTGCAAGTGTGAGCAACCAAAGAATAAAGACTCCAAAGCCAGCTCATTCACTGAAGGTAGTTCAAATAAAGTTACATCAAATGATCACAATCTTCCTGAGACCGGTTTGGCTCAGCGGATAGAGCGTCGGTCTTCGGACTGGAGGGTCCCGGGTTCGATTCTGGTCAAGGGCATGTACATTGGTTGCGGACACATCCCTGGTGGGGGGTATGCAGGAGGCAGCTGGTCGATGTATCTCTCTCATCAATGTTTCTGGCTCTCTATCCCTCTCCCTTCCTCTCTGTGAAAAATCAATAAAAATATTTTTAAAAAATGATCACAATCTTAAATGTCAAACTTAAATTCGGCCCTTCAGCCATTCCCATCAGCATTGGCCTCCGATGGTGTGAGGTCTTCAGGAACGTAACCTCTCCTACAGGGGGGTATCAGCCCTCTCCTCCCCGCCTCGGTAGCAGGGGTTGTTTCCTCCATATGCTTTTCCCAGGACAGCATATTTTTATAAAGTCTCTTCACACAAGAAACTTAGTTTTTAATTACTTTGTTTGCTTCTCAATGAAGAAGATTAATTAAAAATCTCTTGAGAGCATAATGAGACTAGTGTGTAAGAGTTAGAATTTCTTTCAAAAAGCTTGAGGACCAGACTTCTGAGGATAGCTCATCTAACTCCTACGATACAGTTTCTGCATCAACACTCCAAGAAACGGCATCTAAGTAACTAAGTTAGGATAATGTAGGGGAGTGAGGGCAGATGGGACTTGTTCTTTCTCCCGAGCCAAGATGCCTCTGATACAGAGCACCCATTGCACTTGAAGGGGCTGACTATACAAGGACACTTAAGTGAGCCTCTACATACAAACCAGCGTGAAAAGGGAAGAAAAAAAAAAGCAGTTCAAGTGTGAGCAATCAAAGGGTAAAGACTCCAAAGCCAGCTCACTCACTGAAGGTAGTTAGTTCATTTTGATTATTTACTGGGCCAAAGTGTAGATTTAATTCAAATCACTTCTGTTTGGCCTCATGTGTATTAAGCACTCAAACTATTTTGACTTTTACAAACTCTAAATCATATATGACTATACAATGGCTTTAAAGACATTGATTAGATTAAGGAAGTAATCATAAAATTCTCCCAACAAATGTGTTTCTGAGAGAAGCATGGGGCACTTTGGAAAGTCTTATTCCACTATAGGGTTCTAGTGTTGGCAAAGTCAAAACTATCTCAAATTTAGTGATCCACAACCCTGAAGGCAACTTCTTCATAGGAGTATTAGTGAATCATTGCTTTAATATTTTTGTTAGGTACACAATCTGAAATTTTTTTCTTTGTTAGAGTGTAGAATGGGCATTCTCTAGAAAATATGATTTTACCAAAGTGCTTGCTTCTCAAGGGAAGGGTGTTATATACTTTCAGAAATTTTAAAAAAGAAAAAAAAAGAAAAAGAAAAGGAAAACTCCCTGGGATCCTTTTGTAACATCCACTTGAGAGAAAAAATATTTATGCACTTGACTTTGATATTGAGTTTGCTGGATACAGATGCAGTTTAGGGGAATCTATGTTTTAATAAGTTGTGTCCACTTTGTGCTAACAAGCTTATGTCCACTCTACTTGGATCTCAGAGATAACCCATCCACCAATGTAATCACAATCAATCAGTAGAAACTTTACTAATTGGGAAATATAGTCTTTAATTCAGAGATATTTGAGAGCTGAATTTAATAATTTCAAAAGCACATAAGCTCATTGATAAAAACAGGGAAGACCAGAGAAGGCATTTGAATCTTTTCTTGATTAAAAGCATTTTAGAGAAAGGTCTTAAATATTGCTCTGTGGGTAAGCTCTTCATTTAAACTGTGGTTCTCAGACTTCGGGGGGTGGTCCCAGATTCCTGTAACCATCCAAATGAACTGAATCCCTGGACTGTAGGTCAATAATCGTGAACTGCCAGACTCAGACCCTGAGCTCAGAGAAGTCTGGTAACCTGCTAAGAGTCACACAGGCTCTTTACACCTGCCTGTAATGTATTTCCTGATTCTGTGAAGAAAAGCAACAACCACTAGTGAACCTCAACTCCTCAACTCTTAAAATGCATACAACCAGATACATATGGACAAGAGCACAGAGATTTAAAAACAGAACAGAAAAAAAGTTACTTGAACAGAATGTGGCATTTCCCTTGGTCTGTTGCTAACGGCCCACATACAACATGCTTTTTTTAAAAAAAACCCACCCTGGCACTTCCTTTCATCATCATTTAAAAATGCTTCAAGTGGACATTTAGAATGTATGGCCATGGGGCTGCGTCCCATCTGGGGATAAACGGAAGTGAGCCTTATGGATCAGGGCTACGTTTTCAGTGGTCGTCCTGCTAAAGGTGATGTGCATTTGGTCTCTTCTTTCTGGTCATGCTTTAAAGACAAACACAATGTTTTAATTATATATTTTCAGGGCTACAAAGCAAGTAACATTAAACATTCCTTTTTGTAAAAAAAAAAGATATTTTTAAAATCCCCTCAGGATTTGAAGATATGAAGAAATATAAAAAGAATTACCTCTCTCTCTCTCTCTCTCTCTCTCTCTCTCTCTCCCTCTCACCCATCACACTTTGTTTTATTAAAAAACAAAAACAAAAAAAACCCAGAGACTCCTGCCACTTAGTTGTTACCATTGGGATGGCTCTTTTCTGAATATTGTTCCAATTAAGGTTTTTTTAAATACAAATTCTAAGGATTGGGTAACCCATATGCTCACGTACACTCTCTATATAATTTAAAACTTCTCTACGCTGAGACAAGGGTCCATATCCAGCCAATGGTCTAGGGACCTGTTTTGATGCTCCTGTTGCCAATAAACGCTTTCTACTGGTAACTATTTGGAAAGAGTTTGAACGATTTTCATGACAACACTAAAAACAGCCAAAAAGTAACTGGCTAGTTGAAGTGAAAAACTGACCAATCATGCAATATATGTGCTTGCCGGTCCAGTAAGTCTAAACGGGGCTCCCCTTCCCAGCTTTCCTCAGCCTCAAGTTTTTAGTCCTGAATGTTACACTTGAAGGCATTGCAGTCTAATCATGCCCCCAATCTAAAAAATATAAATTATTCCGGTGTGTGTGTGTGTGTGTGTGTGTGTGTGTGATCTTTTCTGTAGCCTTTATTTCTGGAGGATTTTTAATAGTTCACCGCTAATCCTTCTTTTTAATACTGCACACCTGGACACATCACACTGCATAATCCACGCAGTTGGGTCTTGGAGAATTTATTTCACTTTACATACAATCCTCCCAATCCTCTGGCGGGCTGGGCTGGATGTGAAACCTGACGCCGCCGCGCCTCCCCCGCGGGGTCTGCCTCTGCTCTCGGTGTTAACAGCCTAAGGCTTCCAGGATTCCTCCGGGGAGACGCGGCGAGGCTGAGCCGGGAAGAGGGGTGGCTGCGGGGCTTGTTGCGCGGAAGATTTACAATGTACTTCTTGCAGGCGGCTCAGCAACCCCCTCTGTGGCTGTGGGTGTCTAGTGTGACAGAGAGGAGAAAAGCTCTCTAATCTCCCGGAGCCTGCCTCAGCCTCTCCGCCGCTCCCCTCCCTCCCGCCTCCCCTGCCTCCTCTCGCTCCCTCCTTTGCCTTTCTCCGGGAGTTTCAGCCCCTGAATGCAGCCGGAGTAGCCTGGGTGATCCACGCACACACACACACGGGCACACACGTGCACACGCACTCACACTCACACACGCACACGTACACGCACTCGGGCTCTCCCCACGGGGATAACCAGGACACCCAGGGCGTCATCTACCTGCAGGGGATGGCCCGGCCTGGCACTTCTTGCTCACGTGTGTCCTCCGGCGCTCGGAGCCACATCGGAGAGAGGGAGGCTCGCCGTCCGGTCTGCAACCTTTCGCCGCCGGCCGCCGCCGCCGCCGCCGCCGCCGCTTAAAGTGTCCAGGGCGGAGGGAAGGCTCTTCTTCCAGGACAGACTCCCCGGCGCAGCTGCTCGGCGGCGGCCCTGGGACTGCGCCCGGCTGGGCTGGTTCGCCCCAGTCGCTTCCTCCCCGGCCATCCTCTCCTCCCCGGCGGCTGCGGGGTGCATGGCTCGGGCGCCCAGTCTGCTGCTGCTGCTGCTCCCGCTGCTGCCGCCGCTGCCTCTGCCGCCGCCGCGAGCACCGCCCGCCCGGAGGACCGAGCGCCGCCGCTGGAGTGGGGAGAGAAAGCGGAAGCCCTAACTTCCCTCTCCGCGGCTCCCGGTCCTCTCCCAGCCGAGGACCCGTGGGAAGGAAGGCTCCCGCGGACCCGGGCGCTCGCCGGGCGCGGGGGAGGGCCGGCCCGGAGCCGCGGGCGCCCAGGGGCGGGGGCGCCGGAGAAGTAGCGCGCGCCCTGGGACGGAGGGACGCTTTCCAAGTTGGGCGCGTCCCGGAGCTCGCCGCCCCGCGCCCCGGCCCGGCCCTGGAGAGAGAGAGGCGGGGCCGCGATGGGGGGCGCGGAGGGTGCCGTCGCCTGCGGCTAGAGCCCGTCTTCCCAGCGCCCAGGCCGGCCTCCCCGGGGTGCCGGCTGGCGACGCGCCCTCTAGCCGCGTGCGCCCTCTGATGCCCGCGCCGGCGCGGGCCCGGGTGGCCGGCCCGCGGGGGGTGCCGGCGGGGGCGGGGGCGGGGGAGGAGGCGGCGTGATGGCCCCGGACGGCGAGCGGGGGGAGCAGGAGGAGGAGAAGAAAAAGAAGAAGAAGAAAAAGAAGAGGAAGAAGAAGAAGGAGGAGGAGGAGGGGGCCGAGAAGAGCCGCTCACCCTTCGCCGCGGCGGGCGCGATGGGGGACAGCGACGCCGCGCTCCGGCCCGGCGGCGGCGGCGGCGGCAGGGGGCTCTCGGACCCGTGGGCGGACTCGGTGGGGGTGCGGCCCCGCACCACGGAGCGCCACATCACGGTGCACAAGCGGCTCGTCCTGGCCTTCGCCGTGTCCATCGTGGCGCTGCTCGCGGTCACCATGCTCGCCGTGCTGCTCAGCCTGCGCTTCGACGAGTGCGGGGCCGGCGCGGCGCCCGGCGGCGCAGACGGCGGACCCGCCGGCTTCCCGCCCCGCGGCGGCGTTGGCGGCGGCAACGGGAGCCTCCCGGGCTCTGCCCGGCGCCACCCGCCGGCCGGCGGGGACTCCGCGCCGCCCGAGGCGGCGGGCGGGGAGACCGCCCCGGGGACCCCGTCCGCCCAGCCGCCGCCGCCGCCGCCGCCGCCGCCGCCGTCGGAGGAGGACGAGCGGGAGCCGCGGCAGCCCTGGACGCAGCTGCGCCTGTCCGGCCACCTCAAGCCGCTCCACTACAACCTGATGCTCACCGCCTTCATGGAGAACTTCACCTTCGCCGGCGAGGTCAACGTGGAGATCGCGTGCCGGAACGCCACCCGCTACGTCGTGCTGCACGCCTCCCGGGTGGCCGTGGAGAGGGTGCAGGTGGCCGAGGACCGCGCGGCCGGCGCCGTGCCCGTGGCCGGCTTCTTCCTCTACCCGCAGACCCAGGTGCTGGTGGTGGTGCTCAACCGGACCCTGGACGCGCACAGGAACTACAACCTGAAGATCATCTACAACGCCCTGATCGAGAACGAGCTGCTGGGCTTCTTCCGCAGCTCCTACGTGCTCCACGGCGAGAGGAGGTACGGAGGGAGGCGGCGCGCCCACCGCCCCACCCCGCCGGGCGCCCCGCGACCCCCGGGAACCCCCTGGCGCCCCATCCCCGCCGGGAAGGGGAGCGAAAGGTGGGGGAGAGAGAGAAGGCAGGGTGGGGTAGGCTGATCCCCCAGAACCCTCAGGGTCCCGCGGATGCCACTGGAGCTCTCCCCGTGGCCAGCTCCACAAACTCGCCAGTGGGGAACGGGGGATGCTAACCCCTCCTCTAAGCTGGATCTCCCTCCCCGGCCAAGTTCCTTAGCCAGCCAGCGCTCCCCTCCTTTTTATTATTATTACTTTTAAAAAGAGTAGTGTGTAATCTGAGCGATGCCAGGGTAATGTCCAAAGTCTGCCAAGTTACCGTCGAGGAAATATAAGTTAGCGACTAAAGGCCAGGGCAGCTGCTCATGGGGGGGTGGTTGGGGGGGGAAGATGTCAGCGCTGGAAAGGGCAGGGCAAATCCCCTTCCTACTCCCCCCGCACCCCCCCCCCAAAAAAAATGCCCACCTTGCCTATTATCTGGCAGGCACAGAGCAGAGAATGGGCTTGAGCTGCATAAAGTTTTCCCAAAACTGGGAGTTGAGATTTAGGGTAGTTAAGAGAGAGCCAGCCCGGGACAGGCTAAAGGGGCGGGGCCGGTGAGGAGGTCCTCCCGGTGCCTCCAGCTCCAGCCTAGGGCAGTGACTGCAGGTGGCAGGTGTCTGTTCCGGAGTTCCTGACTCCTTTGGTGAGAGGAGGGAAAGCTAGGGGTCAGTCTCAAATGCCTTGCTATGGAGTGCCTTGGTGATGCTTAGATTTGGGCAATAATCTGTGCTTTTTTTTTTTTTTTTTTTGAGAGTCTGTGGGTCTTTTCACCCACTTGTTAGAGCTCAGACTTGGGAGCCCGACAGAACGGGGTTCACGTCCCAGCTGCAGACTTGAGCAAAGCAGATAAACCCAAGTCACCAATCCCTCACTACCTCTAGAGCTTACTGCGTAACGGGTAACAGATGGGGAAACGAAGGCACAGAGAACTCACGTAACTTGTCCCATAGCCCACAAGGCAGGGCAGTGTGGCTCCAGGGACCACTATTTTTATTTTTAATTTGGGGATCATAATAATGAGGTCCTCCTCAGGATTGTTGCAGGTGTCCAAAAGCTAATAGATTGAAAATCACTTGACCCTATACCTGACATTTAGAGTATTCATTGTAAATGTTAACTATTGCGAGTGTCCGTGGTAGTAACCCTTCAAGCGTATTGCTGAGTGAATACAAAAGTTATTCTTGCCTTTTGCCCTAATCTATTGCATTAAAACTAACTGATGAACTAAATGATTGTAGGATGTATGAACAACAAAAAATGCTATTGGCAACCTTAAAAGTAGAGGCAGGTTGGATATTAGTAATGATGCCATTGGCAGAGCTTCCTTTGTTCTCAAGTCATTCCCCAATGGCACAAATCTGGGCTCTGAGCAGTCAGGGTGTCAGGGGAGAGCTGGGACTCGAACTTGGGTTTTCTGATCCCTGGGCTTAGGGCTCACGTTGTCTTAAAACTCTCAGCAGTTATTGTATAAGAGGCTGGGAAAATTTTAGTGGGTTAGGGGAGAACATAAAATGCATTATTATTTATAGAGTACTGTGAAGTAACATCATAGAAATAAATTGTCCAATGCTTTAGTAGTTGTGTGATAGTTAAAATCCATAAGTGAATGTATAAATTATTCATTCTCCTAAGATCAGATGTGGACAATTTAAATCCCCTTCCACCACTTCCTCCAACATATTCGAAGGCATACAGATTTAAACCCATGATCATATCAAATGTGGGGTAAAGGCAGAGAAGGCAAATGCGCATGTTAGTCTTAGAAACAAACTTGTTGTATCAAAAAGTCAGTAGTGAGAGCTGCATATCATTACTGACCAATCTGTGGTGAAGTCAGTACTTCAACAAATCCTGGTTGTTGTTTTTTGAGCGATGCCAAAATGTGTTTGGTGGAACTGAGCTTGTTTTGGTCAGTGCTTTCCAATTAACAGGACTCTTCATAAAGGCCAGATGTTTCTGCTTGACCCTAACTGATTTCTTGTACCCATGGTGGATATTTGTATTCAAGCTCTCTTCTTACGGCTTCTCCAAAGATGTAAATAACTTGGTTGAAAGTTTAGTTCATATGTGGTTAAACTCTGCATCCCAAGAGAAATGCGGGATTCCATGTTTCTGGAGATCCCAGCGTGGTTTTATTTCTAAACAGCATCTCAGAGAAAGTCTCGTTTCCCTTTTTTTCCCCCCTCCTTGCATCCCAGAGTGATAGGATAATTTCTTGGATGTTGATAACTGGAGTTGATAAGGCAAAAGAAATGGAATAAACTATTTCACAGTCATCTCAGCATTATATATATATATATATATATATATATATATATATATATATATATATATATATATATTAACATTTATCTTTGGTTATTGTCCTTACTAGAGCAAATGGGAGCATTTTTAAACAAGCCATTATCAGGAACTCAGCCAGGGTGGAACTATTATGGGTGATGTTTTCATCCCCCAAATGCAATGTAAATTGACATTTTAAAACCCACTTTCCAAAGGACACCGATGCAGACTCAGACTTTTCGTTTGATTAATGATTAAATACCTTGGTCTTTAGTAAGTCATCATTTTTGCCAATTTAATTATCAGCTAATTTCTGCAATGAAAGTAAATACTTAATCTGCCAATGAGGGGTCACGTTAAGCAACTTGAAACATTTAAAAGAGTAATACTACCATCCCGTCCCCTCAGCCTGTGTGGAAACAGCTCCTCAATTTCCCAATCTGATTTTTCAACTCCTTGCTCAGGTGTCTGAGAGAAACAGGTTGGGTGAAGGCAGGAAAATTAAGATTTCACCATGTGCTGTATGCCTTTGAGCTATAGGAGGCTTTGGAGGGGCCCTGGTCCTGTCATGCGGGGAAGACCCCCCTTTCCTGGCTCCCATACTGCCCTGGAGAAAAGGTTGGAACCTTCCCCATTGAGGCCCAAATGCTCCCCATTGAGACCCAAAGTTCCTCTACTTGAGGCAGATCCTCTCCTTTCTGTTGGCCATTTGGCTAAAGAGAAAAATGTATCACTTGTTGACTATTGAAAATATAAATAAATAAATTCTCTCAAGTTTGAAATGTTTACACACAGCAGCCAATTATCTCCATCAGGCAGAATACACAGTCACTTTTTCCTCAAGTGCGTGTGTAACAGGCAGATAAAAAGGGTGCGTATTTATGCCATAGAATTCTGCAGGAGAATATACTTGCTCAGAATTAGGTAAAATGTTCATTTACCTGAAGTAATTGCCGCTTTTGGGTAGCCAGATGGTGAGCATACCCATGTTCAAAGTTGGGTACCTTAATTTAGATCCAGATGGTCTGATTGAAAGAGGAGATTTACCAAAGTAAATGAACATTTTATTCACTTTCAAAAGGGAGACTGTTTTTCTTTGACAAATATTTGATTGGGTCTATAACATGCCACAGTGCCAGAAGACAGAATAAAAATGGGTCTTTTCCTATCAAGGATTATTTAGAGAGGAACTGTGATCTCCAAGTAAAATGGGAAAATAACACTGCAGTTCTCTAAAAGAATTCCAAAAAATATAAAAAAAAACCCCAAAAAAACAAAAAAACCTGAAACACACTTTTGTGGAGAGCACAGAAGTTTTTATAGGTAGGCATTTGATCTTTTGTTGTATTAATATATAGGTTTTCATGCCTTGTACTTTTTTTTTTTTAAAAATGAATTAATTAGTAATCATGATATTTAAATTAAAGGAAGAAAACTACCACATTGCTTTTATGTTGAAAGAAACAATTTCTCCCAGTCTCTCTGGTGGGGAAATAGCTTTACATGAACAAGTTGCTGTATGTAGCTTTTTGCCCCCTACAGAAGGCTCTGAATTGAAAATTCTGTGAGAACTTTTTTATATGATTCCTTAATGGACTGAGCTCATTGTTTTCCTGTCAGGCACACAGAACCATATAGCCAAATCGAGTCCAATGCTGCTGAATTTTGGTCTCAATTCAAAATGCCACCACTAATCTAAATCTAGAATTTTTAAAAAAATGCTTTGACCATTTCATGAATCAGTCAGGGAGAAAAATCCACATAATGATGTTTGCCTTGATGTATTTTTTCCATGGTGCCATCTGATTTGATCACCCTGGAGAGTAAGAAAGTATACAGTTTCTCTAAAAGAGTTAAATTAGTTCACCCATATTTTTATTTACTCAAAGCAACTCCAAACAGGACCTATTTGCTCTGGACCTCTTTCACGCAAAGGCGGACCTGTGACCGGCCTCCCTGTATCTGTTGATCTGCACAACAGGTTTATTTCCTTAAACCAAAGTTTGCCTCTGAGTCTGCGGATGGGCTTGAGACAACAGTACCAGGTGTCAGTGTAGGTTTGCCGGAAGGTGGTGGCATTGGGTTGATAACATGACAAGACTCAGAGTCATTTACTTAAGCATGACTTCAAAGCATGACATAGAAAGAGTGAGAAAGAAATAATTTTACCTTTAATGGATATGTGTCTTATAGTCTGTAAGGAAGGGCATTCCTCTGTCACCCCATATTCACCCCCCAGCCACCAATGATCATCATCATCATCATCATCATCGGTGTCAGTGTTGTTCTTTCAATTTCTTTGCATGTTCTTTACATCCTCTCAGATTTGCAGTAGTGGCTGGGTCCCTCCAGGTTTTCAAAGTCCCATGCAACCCTGTTTTCTGCCACTAGAGAGTGGCTGCTTTCTCCAACAGAAAGAATTTTACTGCATAGAATTTGGGGGAATATAAACATGAAAAATACTCTGTATTTCTCAAGTTTCTGGGACAATATGAAAGGATTCATGAACAGGCACAGTTAGATGGTGGTGGCTGGGCTGTGAGGGTGGAAGAAGACTGGCAAGATTGGGTGGGGCTGAATCGGGGTGAAGGGCCCCTCAGGCTCACCCCCTGAGCTCCTACCTTCACCCTCTCAGCCTCCGGGTGCTGAGTGCCCCCGGGTGAAGGAGCTCTGGCGCTGGTTGGGCAGAGATGGGGTTGATCCACCCCTCCCCTCCCGGTGAGGCCATGTGTTGACTTTCAGGGTGAAGGTTTATTTTAATTATTGAGATCTTTGCTAATATATATCAAGGGTCATACAAAGAATGGCATTTTGAAATGACTGCTGCTGGTTACTTTTTATCCCTTTTAAGGATATGTTCTAGCCACCGTGGTTGTTTGCTTGATGGAGACGTGTGTGCGTGTTTGGTGTGCTTTGGGACTGACTCTGGAACCAGGCTGCCTGGGTTCATGTCTGGACTCTGCCACCGCTTAGCTCTGTGACCTTGCCCAAGTTTCCTAATTGTTCCGGGTCTGGTGTTTCTCATCTGGAAAATGGGGATAATGACAGCCCGTTCCATCGGGTTATCGTGAAGGTTACGGGAGTTCAGAAATAAGGCATTTAGGGCAGGTCCGGCAATCGGAAAGCACTTTGGTGGGTATTACTAGTTTATGATTCTAAGGCCAGAGAGCTACTACTTGGGTTGGTACGAGGTCAGGTAGGGCCAATGTATTGTCTCGGGGTTCCCCCCGAGGAGAAGATGGTGGGGAAATGGTCGCTGTGGACATTCCTCCCACTGCTGCTTGTTATGCCACCTCAGCAGAGCTCAAAACACAGGAGAGGAAGGAACCGAGCCCTTTCACCATGAGGAGGAGAGCGAAGGGAAAGGTGGTGGCATTTCACAGCTAGAGAGATCTCCAGCTTGGTTCACACACTGAGCGGTGGAGAGGGGTGAGGGAGCAGGGAGGGTGTGGGGGACAAAAGGGATGCACATTCTGGGATTATGGCACTGCTCTCCACCAGCGGTGAGAACAGAAACCAGCGATGGGAGGGCCTGGGGCTGCTCCCCTTGTCACAGGAAGCCAGGACAGCAGACAGAAGCATCCCGGGTACCAAGGGAAGGACGCATCAGTCATTTGATGTTGTTCCTAAGACTTTATTGGCATTCTGACAGTAGCAGTACTTTATAATCCTTACACCAGGCTTTGCCTCTTTCCTATATCAAACAAATGAGTCTCCGACACTAGTTTATCTGTTCCTATGAAAACCTAATATTATGGCTCAGGACAATAATGTTATGTATTCATAATACTCTTCATCAGTGGTGATCAAACACTCAGTATTCATTTTGATAAGAGTATTTAGTACATAAATAGGAAAACAATTATGAATGTTATGCTCTGTTTTTATAACACGATTATTCACACATGCTCCACTTCCTACATACATATTGCTGGCATTATTGCATTATGTTTTTAGTTTACTAGAATGGTTATTTAAAAAAATAGACTCCACGCTTGCTTATAGCACTGAATATTCAGCAGGAGTACTTTTCTTCTGAAATGGCAGAGGTTTAATGACTCATTGAAGTACATAAAAACACACAGTCTAAGCAACATGCTTTTTGACTTAAAATGTCTTCTCATTGAGCAATAATTTGCATTTTGATTAACAACCTTAACTTTAAATGGGACATGTGTAACTTCCACATGACCTTGTAACTGAGCCCATTTTACTATAAACAGTTGAATAGTAACTAGATTGCCATTAGAACTTTTCTTTAGATCTTGGGAGTTTTTTTTATTACCATTATTAAACTATGACAATGAGAGGCAATTTGCAATCTCAACAGAAGCAAGTTCAAAGACCATTTTTTCACTGTGCTGTGCGTGTGGTATGCATAGAAGTGGCCAAAACGGAAACCTCTGAAAGACGCCACACCATTTGTGAGGTTCTCTTGGTTTTGGTGGGTTCCACAGTGAAAAGTCATGAATCAATTTTTAATACGAATAGTGCTATGCAAATGTTTGTTGCCTCTGCATATTTTAACTTTATAAGAAGGCAAACTGAAAATAATGGAACAGAAATGGTTTTGTATCACATACTGTAATTTCTTGGCAATATCAACCAACATTAATGCATTACTTCTGCTGAATCTTATCATAATGACCTGACACAAGTAGATTGCCTGGTGAACTTCCGCAGAAATAAGAAGAAATCAATTCTTTATATCCTTCAGAGGCAACATAGAGCTTTAAGCTCTCCTCAGCTCAACCAAAATGTCAAATAGGCAAGTTGTTAAGAAATCAAGTAATTTATTTTGGGTAAAAGAGAATTAAAATGGAGGTTTGTTATCCATATTTTTCTAGTTATGCTAAAGTGACATCCTTGGAATGACACTTTCAGGATGTCACTTTTGGAAGTGGAATTTTTTATGGTCATAGAGGGATTCATTAAAAGATTAAAAAATAATTTTGTTTAAAAAAGCAAGGGGGAAAAAAAAACCCAGATAACAAAATACTTTCCCCCATTAACTTCTGCCCCCTGCTGTTTTATTTTACTTCTTGTTGTATTTACACATGCATTTCATATCTGTTTGATATATTAAAAGGTTTTCTATTTTTAATGATATTTTTGTATTTCTTCTACCCGATGTCCTGCTACCCATTACCTCAGACTCACTTAAATTTATTTAAATCCAAACTCATTATTTTCTATCCTGGATCACCTTCTCTAGAGCCCTCTTTGATGTTTTTAGTGCCAGTAATCAGAAAAGAAGTCTTATTTTCCACCAACTGAAGACAACTGTAAAATATATGCAGTGAAGACTAGATTATATTTTGAAACCCAGCAGGCACTGTTGGGCACTGAGCCTGAAATCAGGCATCCTTGTTAGAAAGGAGAGTATTAAGGGTGAGAGAGGTGTTAATGATGGACTGGCAATTCAGAGATCTGATAAACCCAGAAGCTGTAAGAGAGCAGACAGGGGGCGCAAACTCAATATGTGTGTCAAAGTTGTTTTAGTGCTGCCCAGAGTCAACTTGTTCACTTCTCCATTGTCTTTGACCCTTAAAATACTTCCTGGCTCCAAGACCAATTCTTACATTTCCTTCAGTTTTTCAGGCTGGTAGTTCTCAATTGGGTCCGTCTCATCCCCCCCAGGGGACATTTGCAATGTCAGGAGACATTTTAGTTGGGAAGAGGTGGTACCACTGGCATCTTGTGGAAGAGGCCAGGGATATTGCTGCTGAGCATCCTACGGTGCATAGTTCAGCCCCGGACAAGGAATATTACCAACCCACACTGTAGTAATGCTGATATTGAAAAACCGTGCTGTAGAGGAATGCAATTTCTTCCTATATTTCTCTTCTTTGTCATGGCCTATTTAGGTGTATATTTAATTTCTTTTATTTAGAGTGTAAACCCCTTGAGGGAAGGAAGCAAAGGTATTTCTACTCAGTATTAAACACTCAACAAATGAGAGGAACATGCATTATAGAACTTATAGGAAAAATCTACCTACTGGTAGTGTAATTAACCTCGTCAAATTCCTGGAATAGTTTATGTTTAAGTTTTGTTCAGTTATAGGATCTCAGACTTGGAAAAGACCTTACATGTAATCTAGCCCTACTGCTCTTTTTTACCAAGGGACTTTTTTTTGATTTTTTAAATACTGAATTGAAATTCAATTGCAATCATCCTTAGGTGCCAGACTGTGAAATTGGTATTTTCTCATTTAGACACTATCAGTGTATATTTTGGCCCTCTGTGTATAGATATATACTGTATGTATGAATTCATTAAGAATATTAATTGCAGAAAAAAATCACTAAATGATTTCTTCAGTTCCTTTCAACTCTGAGAATCAGTTATTTACATTGCTAGCTTTACTAACACATTTACTTACTATGTAAGGCAAAAAGATGTGATTCTTTTGCATAAATATTTGGTTTATTAATTTCCCACTAGCCCAAAGGTATTTAGAATTTCTATATCTAATAAATTCCTACCCATTAATTACTTAGTGCTAAAGACACCTTTGACTTTTATATAATGACTAATACATTCTAATTGCAACCACTCTGTTGAACTCTTGTAGCACCTTCCCCATAGTATTATTAGTATTAGAATATATAAATATAGATATTCTTTTCAATTAGTTTGCAAAAAACTTAAGGGCAAAGTGGTTTTATCTTTAAAAAAAAATTCTACCATGTACCTAATAATGAAGGGCAGACAATATCTAATTGTGCAATAACTGGAATTGGAGTTCTCAGATACTTTAAATGAGAACACTTTTTTCATATATAAAATCTCATAGATATCTTTTAAGTAGCCTCAGTAGAGAAATATCAAGCTTGGTGGACACTTTAATTAATGATATTAAAAGATAAGGTTCAAGAACATTATATAAGACAAAAATATGTGATGAGAAAATTGTAAATGGATACATTTTAACTAAAAGGTACTGATATTTAATTAAGCAGAAATCATACTGTTATCAGTAAAAATAATAGGGAAAATATTATCATGACTGGAAATTTGGAAAGAACTTTTATTACCAACAGTTGAATTAAAATATTGTTTACAAATTATGGCTAAAGATTAATTTTATTGTTTTTGAAATATAATTACCTTTTATTCAGATATAGAAAAAGTGAATTTTAGACCTGGTTTTGCACTAATTGCATATATAACTCTGGACAAATCACTTAATCTAACTGGAACTACTTTTTCATTTTAGAAATTCATGAGAGTTGGACAGTTTGTTTCTAAGATTGCTTCCAACTTTTAGCTTATATTTTTCTGAAGATTTATAGTTAAAACTTGTTTCCCATATATTGTCTCATTTTATCGTCTCAATAGTTTTGTAAGGAAGTCCTAGAAAACATTATTATTTTCCTTCTATTAATGAAAAAATAGGCTCAGGCAGTTAAATGATTTATCCAAGCCTGGTATGTATCAGTCCAGTACTATTTCCAAGATAACTATCAAAACCTCTTTTTCTGAAAGTCACTATACAATTAATCTTAAAAATGTATTATTTTTCTCCCTACTTCAAAACGAAGCTTCAGAGAGGGAGGCTCTCAATGATAAATGTAAGTTTTATCATTTAAAAATGGCTTAAACATTTACATCTCCTGGTTTGAGCCAAGGATAGCCAATAAGATTCAACACACACATCAACACCTATTGATTGATAGTAGCTGCCTGAAATGCTGTGCTGAGAATTTTGAGGCCAAGTTCAGGCTCAGTAGGGAAGTGTGCCATGTTAGATTAACCATGTGTATACCTTGGATGATGGTGAGGGAAGAGGTAGCAGAATTACTTAAGGGGGAAAGAGCATTTTAAAGAAATAACTTTAGAACTCAGTAATGTTTTACAAAGGGTCTAATATTGACTTAAGTTATGTCAAGTTTTGCAACTCGTATTGTTAAAAAAGTGTAATGAACTCTTGTCATGAATGTTTTCATAAATAATGATCTTTTAAAGTTAAGAGTATCCTTTTAAAGCCCTTAATATGAGCATTTTCATTTGTAATCCTAAACTGTGAAAAAAAAGTTATTTCTTGTTAGCATTTTAATAAGCAGTTTTGCAGCTTGATATGAAAACTTGAGGGCATTACATATATTTTGTATGTACACATTGACAGGTTTATTATTACAGATATTTATTACATTAATATCATAATATAAAAATATATGTTTTGAGTAGTAAAAAGCAATGGTGTCTACATTACTCAACGTAAACATATGTTACAATACTCTAAGAAAGGTTGGAGATATTGTCAATCAGTGGCTGCCATTTTTTGACTGGCTGCTATTTATTAACTGCCTACTGGGTGCTATTCATCTACTCACCATGATAGGTGCTTCACCTTCTCTTTTTTCCCCTCCCTAAGCTTTACAAAAACTTCTTTTTTTTTTTTCCTGAGTTAAGCAAGATTATTTTATTTTGAGCATCAAACAACTACACTTTAGGGAAATTTAGTAATTGTACAGGGTGATATGCATAAGAATGTTGTAGAGCCAGAATATAGACCAAGTTCTGTCAGAATTCAAAGTCCATGTTCTTACTAAAATCAGGTCATGATGAAATTTGAGGACACAGATGTTTCCCAGTGATGGTTTATGTTCTGTACATACGTGATGACAACTTCTGGATTTTAGTTTCACTGACTTTAAATGTTGTTCAGCTTCAGGGAGGAAAGGGAGACATGCCAAACAAGAAGATTATTATTTTCCAGTGTTTGCCAATGTGATGCCAATGAGTTGTTTTTCCTGTAGAATATAGTGTTTTGTCCAATAGGCACTGCTCTGGACTGAGAATTTATTTTAATTGAGATAAAAACTTCCCCAAAGAACTTTTATTGTTGAGGAAATATGTGTATTGTGCTTTTATGCTATATATGAACTTAAGTTTGGTTCAGAAAAGGAAAGTGCCTTGGAGTTTGGCAATAATATGTCATCAACAGAAGCATGTAAAGTGATTATAACTGAAGCCATAAATGTAATTGGGAATGTCACTTTCTGTTTTCCAGATTCCTTGGTGTTACTCAGTTTTCGCCTACACATGCCAGAAAAGCATTTCCTTGTTTTGATGAGCCCATCTACAAGGCAACTTTTAAAATCAGCATCAAGCATCAAGCAACCTACTTATCTTTATCCAACATGCCAGTGGAAACTTCCGTGTTCGAGGAAGATGGATGGGTGACGGATCACTTTTCACAGACCCCTCTTATGTCCACATATTACCTAGCCTGGGCTATTTGCAACTTCACATACAGAGAAACTATCACCAAGAGTGGGGTTGTAGTAAGTATTTTAAACCTAATGATATTTTTGGATTATATACACTCTGTAAAGTAATCTGGTTTCTGGATTAACAATGAATTAATTATTCCTATCCTCCTCACATTTATATAGCTATTATTTATTCTTTCCCTAACCCTTGGGAGAAAAATTATCTTCCAGGCTTCAAAGAGTCAGAGAGGAATGTCTCTTCTATACCCAGATCTATTATCCCTTCACCCCCTCCCCTCCCACCCCCCATAGTCCTCCACTCATTATCCCTGCCCCTCTTTATCTCCTGAGAATCTCTGAAATAGCTGTTGTTTGTTTGGGAAATATTTATATGATTGGGAATGCTGCTTCATTTTATTGTGAAACATTTCAAATATACAGAAAATGTGGAGAATGACATAATACACTCTATATACCTACTAGCCAGGTCTATAGAATCTAAATATTTTACCATCTTTGCTTTACTCTGATTAACTTTTGAAGAAGGAAAACATATTGGATAGAGCTCTCTATTGAAGCTCTCTGTGCACCCTGCCTGATCTCATGCCTTGCCTTCTTCCTTGGAGATAATCACTCTACTGAACTGGCATCCTGCCATTGCCATTCATATTATTTTATAATTATTAAGTATGTATATATATCCATTTACAATACACATCATGCTTTAAAATTTCATATAAGTGGTTTTATATTATAGATTGCATTCTGCAACTTATTTTCATTTCATTTTTCTTTTTACTTAAAGTTATGTTTTTGTGGTTTATCTGAATAGAATGGTTGAGTGAATACAACAAAATTTATCATCTTCCTATAGATGAACATTTTTATTTTTCTGATTTTCAATGATTAACAGCAATGTTTCAGTGAACATTTTTGTACATATAAGTTCTTCCAATGTGCTAGAATTTCTGTACAGTAAAGAGCTTCTTTTAGCCCATCACACCCAAATGTATAAAAATATGCATAGAGAAGGGTAGTAATAGGAAGCCTGGAGAATTATTGTTTGCATTAAATTTATAATAAGAATCAATTGGATTCTCTATGACAGCTACTGTTTGTGATACCATAGTGTTCTAGTCACTGCATCCTACTGCATTTAATTAGTGAGGCTAGGTCAGCCATGCCAAGATAGCAATTTCCTCCTTATTTCAATGGATTACACATAAATGTGCATTAATTTTAATTTTCATGTTAATCCTAAAACAAGGTATTATGATCCCATTTTTCCAAATGAGTAAATTGAGGCTTAAAGAGATTAAGTACTTTCCCAGGGTTGGTTACAAAGTAAGCAAGTGGTGGAGCTGCAAGTCAAACCTCTGTTGGTCTGATTTAAAATTTTAAGCTTTTCTGTCGTGTGCCCTAGGAGCTCTGTCTCACCACTTCACTTGTGTGTCTATAATGGAATTCAGGTAATAATTCTCCCACCCAATGGCCATCAGATTCAGTGTTGCTTGAACATAACAAAATAAGTGAATAGAAATCTATATTCTTATTCTGTAGGAAGTTCATAGCTCTATAATAACCTAAATTTTGAAATATAGGTTTGTCTAAATAAATGTTTCTCACTGTTACTTTCAATTTAAAGCACTGTGGAGCTTGTTTTAAAATATAAAATCTGCCTGCATACAAAATTCTTGCCATTATTGAAGATTCTATATATAAATGCAACTATATAATCATTAAAATAACATCCTAAATGCTGGCTACAGAGGCGTGGATGACATTTTACTTTTTGGGTCTTATACTCATTTGATAAGTTGAATTCCTCTGATGTTTGTAATGTCTGGATATTTCAAGGCTGTACACATTGGACCATACACAGAAAAGGAACACTAAAACATCTTGTTTCCTTCTACATCTTCAGAAGATGATGATTGATTTGCCTTTGGTGAGCTAGCAGCATAGAGTTCAATGGAAATGTGTTCCCCCCCACCCCCCCAAGTATGTTTTCTTAAAAGTGTTCGCAGCCCTTCACAGTTATGCTTGCTGTTAAGTGACCCATGTTCAAGTGACCCAGACACACTGTAATTATTTAGACATGATTCTGTATTAGAGTTAAGAATCTAAGTAATTGGTAAACATTTTAAAAGTCCTCCTTAAATCGTGTTTATGTAGGAAAGATAAAACATGCTACCAGAGAACATTGAAAGGTCAACTGAAGTAAAATTTAGGATTGTATAATCTACCAACACTGAGAAGTATAGAAAGGAAAACAAAATTGCCATTGGGAGCCCTTATTTATCAACTGTGGAAATATGTTTTAAAGCTTGGATCTCTTTTTCTGTCACTCTTTGGAAATCCAATCTATTTTCTTTCCACTGCTTTTCCTCTTTATTACTGGGAGCCCTTGGGAATGACATTACTCAACTCTTAACAGCTAGAAGAAGTAGAAGTTTAGTTCTAAAATCTTGGAAGTGGGGAGGTTATGTGAAGACCAGGAGGTCATTTTGGATCGGAAGCTGAGGCAGGTTCCTTTAGGATAGGGGAGAACAACTTGAGTGGCATCTGAATACATGGATTAATTGTAGCAGTGCCTCAAGTGTGCGTAGTTGAAGCATCATCATTATTTGTTTATCAAGCTATCTACACTCTGCAAGGCATGATTCCGAGTAATTAGAAAGATAAAAAAAAGACAGTCTAAGATCCCTCTCGTACAGAGATTGCAAACGCAGCTTTCAGATTGAATCTAAGCCTGCAGACGGGTTTTGTTTACCCATCCCTAACATGGATTAACATTTTTATCACTAGTTGACAAAATTTAGAACTTGGGAGATTTCACATAAAATTATTTATTTATTGGATTCTCTTAAAAAAAATGGGAAGGTCACTAGTCCCTTTTTGGACTTGTACTTTTTGGGACTTATACTCATTTGATAAGTTGAATTCCTCTGATATTTGTAATGTCTGAGTATTTCAAGGCTGTACACATTGGACCATACACAGAAAAGGAACACCAAGACATCTCATTTCCTTTTACATCTTCAGAAGATGATGATTGACTTGCCTTGGATCAGATAGCAGCATAGGGTACAATGGAAATGTTTGTTTTTTTTTTCCCCAAGTATGTGGCAATATTTGTTCATTCATTTATTTCTTCAAAAGATATCTATTGACTGAGTATCAGGTATTGTTCTAGGCTCTGCTGATATGGCAGTGAACACAGGAGACAGGGTTTCTACTCTCAAGAAACTTACATTCTAATGAGGAGACAGTGACAATAAACAAATAAATGTGTCACATGTCAGGTGGTAATAAATGCATGTGGAAGGTGAGTGTGGCTGACCTATTTACATGGGGTATTTGCTTCCCGGTGTAACTTAGCCAAGAACACTTTTGTGATTTTGCATCTAGTCCACTTCACTATTATCTGCTTTCATTCTGTAGACATGTGGTTTTCAAACCTTTGACAAAGGACATAATTCAGAAGGGTAGACAAGGAATGTGCATTGGAAAAGCATTGAATTTACCAATTGTGAATTAGTGTTACTAGCATTCAATAATTGTCAAAGCTATAGGAAATAAGTTAAAGGCAGTTTTGAAGATGGAGAACTTGCTAAGGGTTAGGTCTAGGTTTGTGTGTCCTGAAGATCCTCGAGATAGGACTGGGCGTGGCCCCGAATGATGATTTGGTCTCGGAGAAGAAGCTGAATGTGAGCATATAATCCTCCGCATGGGAAGAATTAATAAGAAAAGACAAAGAGATAGGTATATCTTTGGGAAATAGTGTAGCTTTATGGATATAAACATGGATTTTAGAATCAGATAGGTTTGCTTTAGACTTTTTGCTTTGCTTTTCTATGACCTTGGTTAGTTACTTAGCCTCTCTTTACCCTGGTTTTCTTGTTTGAAAACTGGAAGTATGAATTCTTCCTTTATAATATTGTTCCAGTTACTATTATGGCATAATGAACTCCGGAATTTGTGGCATAACTAAAAGTTTCAGTGGGTCAGGAATTTGGAAAGGCACAGTGGGGACAGTGTCTCTTCTCATTGATGTCAGGGCGTCAGCTGGGGAGACTTGATGAGTAGGGGTGACTTGCCTGCTGGAAAGCAGAATCCCCTGACCATCTTCACTGTGTCTGGTTGTTCTGCCAGTCTACTGCGATGCCAGCTCAGGCTGTTGATCAGAGCATTGATATGTATATATTCACACATATCCTGGGCTTGCTCAAAGCATGCTGGCCTCAGGGTGGTTGGACTTCTTACATGGTGACGAATGTAAGGCGAATGTCTCAAAAGCACTAAGTGGAAGCTATAGGACCCTTTTTGACTTTTGTGATATACTGGAAGAACATTTGGCAACAGTTCCTCAGAAGCCTCACAGCATCACTTTTACTGTTTTTTAATGGGTACAAAGTTAGGTCATTAAGGATGATTCTGATTTGATTGAAGAGAGCATAGACTTTAATCTCTTGATGAGGAGTGTCAAAGAAAATGTGGACTTGTTTGAAAATCAATAAAGTCTGCTCTCTGGTCACAAATTGCTTACATTCATTCCACATATAAAAAGCACTCTCCAGTAAGTTTGATTCATTATAGCATCAGACTCAAGTTTGAGGTGCAGGATCTCACCATCTAGTTTAGGTCTGGGTGCAGATGAGAAGACTACTTGGGTTTGGTTTCTTGGGCATGGTTTCTTTCTTCCTGAGTTCCTATTAACTCATTAGACAAATTATCTATCTCCACTCCTCACCCCTAAGAGACGATGGTAAGATGAGAATATTACAATTGCAATAGACCTTTTTATTCAAGAGTAGAGAATAGCTGAAACCAGTTTGGCTCAATGGATAGAGCATCACCCTTCAGACTGAAAGGTTCCAGGTTTGATTAGGGTCAAGGGCATGTACCTTGATTGTGGGCACATCCCCAGTAGGGGGTGTGCAAGAGGCAGCTGATCAATGATTCTTTCTCATCGATGTTTCTAACTCTCTATCCCTCTCTCTTCCTCTCTGTAAAAAAATCAATAAAATATATTTTTAAAAAAGAGTAGAGAACAATGAGAAGATATAGCAGTTGCTGGCCTGTAGCAATTTTGAAATCCAACTGGGCACATGTTGACAATTCCTTAATTATGGCTCATTGCTGTTCTTTCTGGAGTGTGGCCCCATCCTTTGGGGTTTTAAGTTTTGTCTTTTAAGGCTTCTTTTCTCAGCCAATTAAAAAGAAGTTTGTATTTATAATTGAAAAGCCTTCTGAGCTTACTTTCTACTAGGAAAAAGTTAAGGGTCCAAAGGCTTTATTTAGTTATTTTTTTGTATTGGTTCTGTTGGTTTAAGTCCAAGCATGTATACAATTTTATATAATTTATAATTATATAAAGAATGTTGGCTTTTTATACATCAAGTTATATCCATTCCATTAGACAAAACCATACCCATAAGTCTCATTAAGATGAGCCTGAGGCCTTTGCCCTTAGCATTCATAGATGCTATATTGTTTAACAGGAAGGGTTTCAAGGCCCACCCTTAAGACTTTAAGATCCTAAGAAAACCTTTTGTCTTTTTCAAAAGGCCTGTGAAACATCACTTTAAGAGTGTCTGAAGTCTTCATTTCTGAAGTCACATTCTTAGTTGCATCTTTAGACCATGTTTCTCTGATAGTGATGTGTATTTTTTCCCCTGGGGCTGTTTCTTACTTTGAAAATCTTTTGCTATCTGTAGAGGTGGGGTTGATAAAAGAGTTTAAATTTCATACTCAGCAAGTCCTATTTTTTTTCTAAATTTTGCTTAGAAACTGGATAGTTAATTCTAAAGCTCTTCTTTCCTTTTTTTTTTTTTTGCAATTTTTGCAATTTTTATGGCCAATGAGAAGAAGCCAGGTGTGTTATACCTGGAAATATCCTTATCTAGAAAATGTAGTTCAGTAGTTATAGTTCTCATTTTCCATGATACTACAGAGAACACTGTTGCCAAATGTTCTTCCAGTATATCACAAAGTTCCCTTTCGTGTAGCTTCCAGTACTACTCACCTTAGTATTCTTCAAACCTTCACCTACAGCTTCCTCAAGCTTTTGCCTCAAAGCCAATGCCACATGTCTGAGGCTTAGTTATGTCAGTTCCCCACTTCCAGGTGCTAAAATAGGCTCAAATTGGTATTCCTGAATAAGAAATCTCTCTAAAACTTAGCAATGAAAAGTAACACTTTTTAATGCTTATGGATTCTGTGGGTCAGGAGTACAAACAGTAAAGAGCAGGGAATGACCCATCTCTGTTCTACAATGTCACAGCAGTAGAGACTCGATATGTGGGCATAATTTGATAGCTGGGAGCCAGAATTGTCTGGGGCTTCTTTACTAGGTGTCTTTACTTGATGCTAACTGTTATCTGAGCCCTTAGTTAGGACTCTCATCTGGAGCATCTATGAGTGGACTTTTCCATGTGGTGGCTTGAGCTTCCTTGCAGAATGGTAGCCTAATGTTGTCAGACTTGGTACTGGCCTCTAAAGGTGAATGTACCAAGCGATTTACACTGCCTGTTCATCTATATAATAAAAGCCTAAGTGACTGTTGCAGCAGAACAAGAACAACCGGTTGCTATGATGCGCACTGATCACCAGAAGGCAGACGCTCAACGCAGGAGCTGCCCCCTGGTGGTTAGTGTGCTTCCACAAAGGGAGTGCTACTCAGCCAGAAGCAAAGCTCATGGCTGGGGAGCATGAAGGTGATGATGGGAGCCTCTCCCACCTCCAAGGCAGCACTGAGGAGTAGCAAGCCAAATGGCAAGGATCAGTGAGCAGCTGGGTGGTAAGAAGCGAGGGGTCCTGAGCTGCGAGAGGGTAGAGACCAGGCTGAGGGAAACGCCCACCCCCTTTATCACCCCAGTGCCAGAAATTTGTGCACAGCGCTTCTAGTTTCATTATAAAAGGTTACATAGACTGTGTTAGTCACCATCATTCTCATTCTCTCTCTCTCTCTCTCTCTCTCTCTCTCTCTCTCTCTCTCTCTCTCTCTCCCCCCACCCCTCTCTCTCAGATACATATTACCCTTTCCGACCTAGCCTTAAGAAGTTAAACAGTGTCAATTTGGGGGCATTCTGTTAGTTGTAAACTTAGGTTGCCCCAGATTCTAGCAGAGAGTTCATAGCCCCATTTTCAATGGGAGTAGTATCAAAGAATTTGAAGACTCATTTGAAAAGCACCACAGTTATTATAAGTATCATGGGAAATTATGTTTATAAAATCCTGAACATAGTGCCTGACACACTGTACTGACTCTAATGAAGACAGTTAATTTGATGAGATTCAGAAGTCATAGGAGGGAGTAGTGATATTTTAACTTTGAGAGGTAGATGAAAGCAAGATTGTTAAAATGCTTGATGTCTGGTTAAATTTTAAAATTTTGTTCAGTTAACAATAAGAGCTGCTGGAATTTAAAAGCTGGAGATAGGACACATGCAATTTTTATAATCTTCCTGAGAAAAGCATTCACATTGTGTAGACATGAGGAGACTGGAAGCAGAGGGTCCATTTAACTAGTAGGAAACTCTGAATTAGAGTGGTTATAATTTAAATGAGTGGCATGGTATAGATATGAAAGGAATTTTAAAGGAAGAATTGGTAGAACTTGGTGAGAGACAAAAGATAGGAAAAAGTAAATGCAGGGCCGAAACCGGTTTGGCTCAGTGGTAGAGCATCGGTCTGTGGACTGAAAGGTCTCGGGTTCGATTCCGGTCAAGGGCATGTACATTGGTTGCGGGCACATCCCCAGTGGGGGGTGTGCAAGAGGCAGCTGGTCGATGTTTCTCTCTCATTGAAGTTTCTGGCTCTCTATCTTTCTCCCTTCCTCTCTGTAAAATATCAATGAAATATATATATATTAAAAAAAAAAGTAAATGCAGGGAAGCTAAAGAGTCAAGAGTGACTTTAAGGATTAAGTTAATAACAGCTCTGTAGTTCCCATCTTCATATTCCCTGTGTATTCTGAATTGGCTCTCACAACCAAGGAGGGTTTTCATTTGGCCAACCTCATGGATGTAAATTACACTGTTGTAACTGGTTATATAGAACTTGTCAGTCAGCATTCTTTATATTAGCAAGTTACTGATGTAAAAACATTTCTCTCTTTTCCGCATCCAGTGGGGCTAGAGAGCGGGTCCAGTTTCTGAGTAGAGGAGCTGAGGATTGAGAAATTAAAAGAAAGAAACAAGATACAAAATGGAAGGAAAAAGTTGGGAACCAGATGGGACCGCTGCCCTCTTCTGCTGGAGAGGCAGTGACCCAGAGCTGATACAGCCTGTTTATTTTATACCCCAAATATCAGGAAGTTTCACCAAAAGTTAAGACAAAGGAGATTATTTGCATACTTGAGTAGGCCCAAGTATACCTGGTGCTTGACTGGATTTACATATCAAAACTCACTACTTGGACACCTGGGCTTGAAATGAAGGTCAAGCTGATAACACCCTTGCCTTTTTGGCAAAGCTTGTTCCCAGGGTGTGGCTTTGCCTGTTGCCTCGGGTTCAGCTGACAATAATTAAAGAATGCCAACTTGCCTTTCCAGGTGCTGTCTACAAGTTGCAAAATCTCAATTTCAGTTTATGCAAAAGAGAAATTTATTATAAAGATATTGGGATATCTCAAAGAAACTCAGGTCAGAGATGGAGCTGGGACTTAGAACACTGTAAGAAATTTGGGAATCTCATCAGGTTTTTGTCAATGCTTCTGCTTTGCTTTCCTCTCTCACCTTTGGACAGGCTTCCTCTGATGTTGGTTCATCTGGTGGAATATTGCTACCAAAAGTTTCCAAGCTTTCCATATTACAGTGAAGCCACCAGGAGGAAAATGAACCTTTATAAAGTCCCAAACATATAGGGAGCATCTTGGTTGACCTTGCTTGAAACACATGATCATCTTTGTTCACTGTGGCTCACAAGTACATATGTGGAGTCACATTAATAGGAACAAGGCATCTTCTGCTTTATCTGATAGATGGGAGTGTGTGCAAAACAAGGAGTTCCTAGAAAAGGAATGATGGGAAAAACCTACTACCAGTGCCCCAGATGTATTTTTAGCTGACAACCATGGGAAGAATACACTAAATTTACCATGGTGGTATATACATATACAACCAGGAGTGTACATACACCCCTACACATGATGAACATTCCTGATGCTCAGGGTTCTAGTGATGATACTGTGTATATACATTTAAAACATGCATGTATATTAAAGCATGTATCTTACTGAAAATGAAGGTAACAAGAGAAGTAGAGAAGTGTGGGTTAATGTACTCTAAGCATATATTCTAGTTTATAAATACCCACGTTAATGAGTAAGGAGTTCTTTTGTCACTAGACATTCTGGTTAAATTGCGGTACAAATATAGCAATGCCCCATTGAGAAAAAAAAAATCATAACAAAAGAGTTGGATTACTAAGCTATTAGCAATATAAGTAGAGGGTTCCTGACTACCCGAAGAAGAGTTAGTCATCCTCCTCCTCTCCACTTTTAGAATACTGTGTGCACTCATCCTTTATACTCATTATCTCGCTGTTCATAGTCCTTTTTTGCTGTCCTTGTTGCTCATCTAGACTGTGGACACTTTGAATACAGGCAAAGTGTCTTACCTTTGTAAGATCAGCAGCTTCTATTGTATGTAGAAAATGGCAGGTACTCAGTGAAAGTCCATTGAACATCCAAATTAGTGAATTCCCTTCAAAGAAGTCACAATGTCGGTGATTTCCAAAACGTTTGGTTAGGTTAATATATAAGGCATGAAATTTAATGAGAAGTACTTTTGACTAAAATTAATAAATGTAATACAGATATTACCACTTTTTAGGCATTCTGGTGGAAGATATATGTGAAAAGAGGAAAAAGGGGACATACATTGGTAATACTTTCAACAATAAAGAATTATTAAAAAAAAAAGGAGCATTGAGTACTGAGTTTTACTGCTAAATAGGGAACAGAATTCAGGGCAGAGTCCAAGCTCTGGAGAATCTAGCATAGGGGAGGAGAAATGGGAGTTTTATTTTATTATTTATTTATTTAAAATATTATTGATTTCAGAGAGGAAAGGAAATGGAGAGAGAGGTAGAAACATCAATGATGAGAGAGAATCATTGATTGGCTGTCTCCTGCACAGCCCTTCCTGGGGATTGAGCCCACAACCCAGGCATGTGGCCCTTGACTGGAATTGAACCTGGAACTCTTCAGTCCACAGGCCAGTGCTCTATCTACTAAGCAAAACCAGCTAGGTGAGAAATGGGAATTTTATTTTTTTTAAATAGGTTTTATTTATTTATTTTTTTAAATATGTTTTATTGATTTTTTACAGAGAGGAAGGAAGAGGGATAGAGAGTTAGCAACATCGAAGAGAAAGAAACGTCGATTAGCTGCCTCCTGCACACTCCCTCCTGGGGATGTGCCTGTGACCTAGGTACATGCCCTTGACTAGAATCGAACCTGGGACCTTTCAGTTCACAGACTGACACTCTATCATCCGAGCCAAACCGGTTTCAGCAAGAAATAGGAATTTTAAAGCAAAGTCTCTGTGTTGTTGATGAACTTCAGCTAGGTGGGCCTCAGCCGGGTGGGATTATAGCACCTAGCTCACTTTTGCTGCTAGAGAAATATGCCTGAGCCAACCTTGAATCATCCAGTCAGGTCTTGTCAGCAGGCAATGTGGGCAGGTCAGGAATTTTTGGAGTTAAGAAGTTTGAGTGCCCCGGCCCGCGGGGCAACAACGAGGGCACGCAGGAACCACCTAAGAGAATGGAACAAACAAGGAAGGTGAAGAATGGAGGCAAGACAAAGTTCTGATCAAGCCTCGTTTCTTTATTGAAGCATTGCAGTTTTTAAGAGCTCAGGAGGGGAGGGGTAGGATAAGGAGTTGCCATGGGGTGATTGGTTGGGGACAGGGTATCTGTCCTTAGCTGATTGGTTATTCTGATGTGGGAGGTTCTTCTGGCCTTTGGCGCTCGCGGGCTTTCTTGTTGCGTGTGGGCTTTCTTTGTTCTTGCTCAATCAGGAAGTAGTGCTGACCAGGAAATGAGACTGCACTTTATCTTTATGGCTCCCCGCATTTGAGAAGTTAAAAAGAAAAATAATATAATTGATGAACTTCCTTAAATTTCATTAGTGTGGTAGAACAGAGCTGATCAGTTCTGTGAAGGAGAGTGTAGTGAAGAAATGGATACAGTGATTTTAGACTCTGTTTTTAAGAGTGCTAGAAAGAATAAAAAAATACAATGTGCAGAGATCACTGCAAGTGATTTTTATATTGCAGGAGAGACGAATCTATAAGAAGAAAACAAAAAAGTTTCCAGACAGTAGCCAAGGGCTACTTAATGTTTAATGGCTTGTCCTTGTTGGGGACCTTTCTGATTAGACCTTTCTGCAAGTTTTAAGAACCTTGGGAAAGGAGTAAAGAAAGCAGATATGGTGGGAGGGGGATAAACTTGGGAGACTGATAAGGAACCCATGGTCAGCAGTCAAGAGGGTAAGACATCTAGAATGACAAAGTTTTGTTGAAATTGTAGCCCATGGTATCCAGAGAGGTAGAGAGGAAAGGAAACTGAACCCATAATGGAAACAATATTCATGAATAATGGAATGGGATGGTTGAAGAATAGAAGTCACCATGAGAATAAAAAGTAGGACTGGACTGTTGAAATGAGTGAGGTGGAAAGAAAGTCTGTGATAGGAGGGTTTCAGATTTCAGGGTGAGTTGGAGGAATTTTAGACCTGTTAGTGCAAAGTTGGATAGATGAAGGGGATTGAAGATAGGATCATGGATTTGGCAGATACAAGGGAACTGTGAGCCCATAGTAGAACAAACTTTAAAAATGCTTTAAAGGGGGGCCGAGTGTCCCGGGAGAGCCATGTGTCCCAGGGGGCCGGGTGTCCCAGGAGAGCCGTGTGTCCCAGGGGGCCATATGCCCCGGGTGAGCCGTGTGTCCCAGGGGACCATGTGTCCCGGGAGAGTCATGTGCCCTGGGGGAGACATGTGCCCTGGGAGAGCCGTGTGCCCCGGGGAAGCAGTGGGACCTGGGGGGAGGGGCGGTGTGAACCAGAGGAGGAGCGGATTCTATTCGTGTGGTCCAGAGATAGTCACCATAAAACAAGCAGATTGTCAAATGACAGCGGGGAGAGGAAGGAGACCTGGGGGGAGATAAGAGAACAACCGAAGGACTGGTATGCATGCATATAAGTACAACCAACGAACACAGAACTCTGGGGAGGGAGGGCATGAATGGGAGGTGGGGAGGGGCAATGGTAAGCTATGTACACATATAATACCTTAATAAATTAAAAAAAGAAAGAACAAAATTCTTTAAAGGATTCCTTGTTAATATTGGTAAGAAAGCTGTAAGCCAGATTTCAGACTCTCAAAGTGTGAGTAGCACCCGGAGTCCTAGACGGGAAAGAGGATTAGTGAAAGCCATGAACTTCAAAAGAGGAGAGTGCTTTTCAGGGAAGTGGAGGAATGGTGCTGTTAAAGCAGTGATGGGAGATCTAGGAAAGTTATCTTTCTCTCTGGCTCTGAGTGTGGATGAGAACGGATCTAAATAAGGATTAGAATGTGGACAGAAGAGGTGGGCATCGGGTTGGTGTGAGTGAGGGATAAGAGCTGTTGATAATAAAGATTAGTTGCACAGCAGGTGGAATGGTTGTCTGGAGGGACATGTTAACAGTAGAAGATGAAAGACTGAGTAGGCAAAATTTAGTTAATGGAGGAGCTTATAGACCTATTCAGGCCCAATGTTTCCACTGGGAGGTTGGTGTAAGGCCGTGTGCCTCAGCAAATCTCCATCCCCTGGTGCCAGGCTGGGGTTGATGGTGGATTCATGATGAATGATAATGGATTTTGTTATATAATCCACAATTTATTAACTGCCCTGAGGTTTAAGAGTCTACATATAGAAAGAGGCTAATAGAAGCCAAAGGAACAACCGAAAATAAGAAACAAGCCTACAACACAGAGTAAATAGTTCAGTCAGTGTAGAGTATTCATGATTGTAGTATGGTTATACTTGATAATGTGTGCGATGGTTTGTATGGTGCTAAGCCAGGTTCTTTTCTCTCTTGGTAGGGTGTGGAGATGATTCTGGCTGTGATCTTCCCTTCAGCCTTCCTGCTGGACTTTGGGTGGTCACAGTAGAGGCCATGTGTCTAGTTGTCTCTTTGATATGGTCTTGACATGAGGAAAGTAATAGCATATAATGTGATAATCTAGAAGGGTTTGCTTTCCCCTTTTTTGCTGTTTCCTTTCTTTCTGACTTTAGATTTATTATTATAGTTATTATTTTCTTTTCCCTCTTTTTTTTTTCTTCTAGTTCTCTAGGATTTTTACTTTAAATAACTGTTTCACCAAATCTTTATAATCCAAAGAAGGTAGAGTTTTGTGTGATATTGAGGAGCGAAGTGATAAAAGACAAGTTTTGGATATTTAGGCTGGGGCCAGATAATAAAAGGATTTGTGTCATGTTAAAAACTTTGGAATTTATTCTGTAAGCAGACTGATCTCTTAAATGATTTGAGCTTAGGAGGACTTCCCGTCATATCAGGAGCTTTCTGAAGCAGCATGGGGATAATATAAAATGTCTTATCACATTTGCCAAAACACTCAGTCCCTTTTCTCTATTTTTTACCTGGCCAGATATGTTTTCCTGTTTGATTAAGAATGCCATACTGGTGTAGCTCAACTTTCCTGAGGGTCAAGGAAGAGGCAGTAAGTGGATGTATGGCAAACAAGTGGAACTGCTTCAATTGTGGATGACATGAAAAACAACAACAATCTTTTGCATCTAATCCCAGACACAAAATGTACATCAGTCCAGAGAAAAATCTGTGGGTAACCATGATGTAGAACAAGTGAAGAAGCAAATTCTATTTTAATGGTTTGATGTTACTCAGATTCAAATGATGATGCTAGAATTTGATGGCAGATTTCAGAAAGACTAATGAGGATCTTTGGTTGAGATATATTAATATTTCTGGAGATGGAAATTGCAGGAAACAGGGAAAAATTCTTTGCTGAAGAATCAAGTATTATTCCGGAAAATTCTTGTATTTAGTTGGATAAATAAAATTGAATATTCAGAGTGGAAGCAGACATCACAAGTACTAATAGTACTGTCTGTTCATAGCCACTGCCACCTACTAATGTTTCTTGACTTCCATTTCTTACCAGATGGCAGGAAAGAAATTCACTGGGTTTGTGAGATGCTGTAGTTTTCTGATTAGGTTTAATTTGGGAAGGAACTAGAAAATACCTAAAACCAATGACTACCTATATATACTGTTCACATGACACTGGGAATTATTTATTTCTACCATATTTCTTAAACTCAGATCACACATTTCTTCACAAATATATATTGAGCAACTTTGTTCAATCATGAACAGATATTTGAAGGATTCTGGCATAATTAAGAAGATCAAAGAGAGAACAGACTAGCCAGAATTCATAAGAAGTTTACATAGATGTAGTTCTTTGAGTGATAGGGAGAGGAAGCATTCTAAACTTTTCTAATGAACCTTCATTAGAAATGAGTAGATAGCAAGTGTTTGCTCTGAGCTCAGTACCTTGCTAAATACTGCACATAAACCCACATGTAAAGTCTAGATTTTGTTTCCAAGAGTTAGTTGTTGAGACATGATAAACACACTACCTTACACTGATGGCACAAGCACTATTTCGTAAAGGAAAGGTAAACTCTGTGTTATGAGAGATGTCAAAAAACAGAGAAAAAGATCAACGAGGGAACAGGTAATTATTGAAAAGATCTGGATCGTGAAGGATGGGTGAATTTGGGTAGGTGGAAGGCAGAATAGAGAGCTTTCTTTGTGAGGTGAAGAGAGTGTCCAAGGAAAGGATGAATGTAAAGTTGACTGCAGAGTAAGAAGGTTAGTATCAGTCATTTCGATGAAAATATCTGAAAGCAACTCAGGAAAACTTAAGCAATAGAGAATATCCATAATAGGATCCTGGAGAACTCACAGAAATGAAGAATTAAACAATTATTTTTTTGGGGGGAAGGATAGCCTTGAGGAGCTAGACAGCAGATACCAATAACAATCTTTTGGAGGCCCTGTCATCAGATTATTTTAGCTGCAGATCTCAAAATCCTGGGAGAGAGAAAGACAGAAAGAGAACAATTTGTTTTGCCTGCATGGAGTGTCCACCTCCAGGGATGATTAGATGCTGGGGTTTCTTCATTAACACACCTATCAAGGGCAGATGAACTCTGGGGAGGGGTTGTGTTTCAAGGACAAACATCATGACATTATAAAAAAAGGGAGCATTATACCTTGTAAGCAAAAACATCAGATAAAAACAGATCTAATTAACTGAGTACTTACTAGCATTGTTCTAAGTATCATTTCATTTAATACTTCATTTACTAGTAATGGTTTGAGGCAAGAACTGCTATCCCCATTTTCAAGAGGAGGAAACTGAGGCACTGAGAGAGTGAGTCCCTAACTTACCCATGATTACGTGTCCCACCAGTGGCACAGCCAGCATTCAGGTCCAGGCAGTCGAGCTCCAAAGCATGTACTCAACTAGCTTGAATCCTGAGGAAGATGCAAGGTAGAGTTGCAGGAAGTGAAATTAAGTTGGTAAAGAGAGGTACAAAACCCACACAAACAGATTAGAATGGAAATGGAAAGAAATAAGGATCCCCAAAGGATAAGGGAATGTCATGATAAAAGTGAAGTTTTAGAAATATTAACCTTGAAAAGAGTGTTAAGCAATTTGGAGGGGAGAAAGCCTAGGATATGAAAGCCCACCAGGTCATAACAAGCCTGGATAATGTAGGTTTAGATCTAGTAAAGACAAATATACGCACTGAGTGTCTACATGTCTTATTCACATGACAATGAAATAATTTTACATGCAACTCCATGAAATGCTGTGGTCAATTACTGAGTTAAGATTCTGAAGTCTATTGGTATACTTTATCCTAGCACAGGAACATAACTGCTCTAAGCAGTTTTCATGTTCTCTCTGAAGCCTTGCCTCAGTCAGAGTGTTTTCCTTCTTTCTAATTCTCCTTGTGTCATTGTCTTAATAAGTTCTCCTTGGCTCACTGTCTTAGTAAGTTCTTACTGCTACCCTGTTTCCCCGAAAATAAGACAGTGTCTTATATTAATTTTTGCTCCCAAAGATGTGCTAGGTCTTATTTTCAGGGGATGTCTTATTTTTCCATGAAGAAGAATACGGTCCACATTTATTGTTAAATGAAAATAAAGGAAATTTATTACCTGTATACGGCACGGTAGTACGGTAGTTGTCAACACAAACCAGACAAACTGTGACTCCTACAGTATCAAGAATTTACTCATTTATTCAATGACAATCATGTCATCATCTTCTGGAACATCATCATAACAATCCAATTCCTGAATTTACTGGTGAATTTCTTGTGACTCCATTTCTTTCAGAATCAGTGGACCAAATCTCTCATGTTTAGCAATAGCACTGTCTTTAAATGAGTACTTCTTGTCAAGGTAGCCTGCTCGCAGTGCATTTGCAATGCAACTGTCAGTGATTTTCTCCCATGAATCTTCACCCAAGTCACAACTTCTTGCAGTTCAGGTTTCACAAAGTTTCCACGCTGATTTCTCTCCATTCACACAGCAGTGACGTCAGGACTCCACATAATGTCACTGGTTGCTAGACGCCAGTCATTAATTTTATGATAAATTAATTTTCATTCTGAGACAGAGCCTGGGGGCCTTATTTTCAGGGGGGATGCCTTATATTTCACTCAGAAGGAAACCTGTAAGTAGGTCTTATTTTCAGAGGATGTCTTATTTTCGGGGAAACGCGGTATTTTCTGTACATCTTTTCTTACTTTTAGATTCCAAGAGCAGTGAGGATATGAATTGTTCCCACTGAAAAACACACTCATATAATACATTCCTGGTATTATATCAGACACACACATATAATGTATAAGAATGGTCCATACATACTGTATATGTATGATATATATACTTTCTGTGAGCTTCCCAATGTGTCTCCCTACTATATTATTATTCCATGGTATCTTGCACAATTCCTTGCCAATAGCAGTCACTCAGTAATTATTCGAAGCAAGGATGATATAGGAGGCATTTGAAGGAAAAATCAATAGGTCTTAAGGAGTGCTTTGTCCAGGTGACAAAGGAATAAAAATGAATCAAAGACAACTTGCTAGGTTGCTTGACTGAGAGGATAGTACATTAGTGCAGTGCCCTTACTTCTGGCCATTTTTTCTCTTTGCTTTCTTTCTTCTCTTCTCTCACTTCCTCTGTAAAGTTCTAGGTTCAGGTGGAGGATTGGCCTTTGTGGAAGTAGCCTTCAAGAGGTAGTTTGCAAAGGCCAAGGAGGATAAATTAGAGGGGAAGGTGGGAAGCGCTGCTATTTCATTTTGTCACCCAGCATAAGGCCATAGTGAAGTGTTGCTGAATCTTGAAGTGTTTGTTTTTTCTGTGGTTACCAACATTGTGCAAGTGATTTATAACCTCATTATTAGCGAAAAGTGAGGTGGGTGTAAGGCATGTTTCATTATGGATCTGTCGTATGTGGGAATATGGAATCTTTCCAAGTTTATAGGAGAACTGCTCACAGAGAAAAATCCAGGGAGAGAAAGGTATTTGAAGACATGGAAGTTACACTAGTAACACGAAGTTGTCTGTGTCTGTTATCTATGTCCCCACATAGCCAAAAACTGACTTCTGCTCATGGGCCATGAAGTTCAATTGCACTGTATGTGCACACCCCGCATGTGGTATTTTGTGGAAGAGCCACACTCAAGGGGCCAAAGAGCCACATGCGGCTCGCAAGCCGCAGTTTCCTGACCACTGCCCTAATACATTTAATAAAAAAATGTTGTATCTCATTAGTTACCAGGCTATGATTAAAGGTGGGGTGAAGAAAAAGGACATAAAAGCTAAAAGATGAAAAAGCATCTAATGGAGCATCACAAAAATCATTCATCAAATTATTTTAATATTTTATTTTAAAATAGCACTATATTATTACTAACTTATATGTCAGGTGTTATTCTAAGAACTTTACATGGATTATCATAATTAATCTTCATAATGATATATTAGGAAGTTTTCTATTGCAATAATTTTTATATTTTATAGATGGGGAAACAGGCTTAGACAGATGACATAATGTGTTCCTCATAACACAATATTAAATGCCAACTGGGACTCAAGCTCACAGATCTGACACAGGGCCATGATCCTCTCTATTATCTTACAGTTGTTAAGGTTGAATGTCTACAGAACACACATGGTGCACAAGCATGGTCTCTCTGTGAAATTTGTTTTCTAGCTAACTCTGAGATGCTTCTTAGACACTGTGTATTTTGGGCGGATCTGTAGGGAAAGGCCCCTTCCACACCTTTCGGAACAGTTTCTCAACCTTGACACTGTTGGTTTTTGGTTAGGTAACTTATTGTTCTGGGGGTCTGTTCTGTGCATTGCAAGATATTTCACAGCTTCTCTGGACTCTACCTTCTGGATGCCTGTAGCACCTCAGTTACAACAATTGGAAATGTCTTCTGATATTGTCTAATGTGCCCTTACAAACTCACCCCTGATTGAGAGCCACTGATCTACAAGGATGACTTGGTGGTTGATGACTCCATGAAAGATATGGAGGTGACTCCATTTGGATGTGTATGGCTACCCTGGAGCATGTATTTAAGAGGTGACCAAGACTCACTCACTGATATTTACTTATTTCTAAGTGCATACAAATTTACTTAGAAGAAATATAGATTACATCATTAGATACTTTGAGATTCTAGATGGAAAACTGAAGAATTGAGAGACAAAAGTTTGCATAAGTAAAGGCAATAAGTAATTGTATAGAAAAAACAAATGAGAAGGAACTTTTTATATTATGCTTTATGGTCAGGCATTATTTGTGGTTATTTTAAGGATAGTCTGAGTGCTTTTCAGTTTTCAGAATTTCTAATGTATTGTTTGATATTTTTACTGTTCATATTTATTCTGCATTTATGAGACTTGATGGTCTTATAGCAACTGCTCTTAAGCTTCACGTACATATCAGAATCATCTGAGGACTGTGTTTTAGATTCACATTAAGAGCACTATTCAAGACATGCTGAATCTGAACCTTCAGCCATGGGGCCTCTGCTTTGAGAATACATTAAAATGCTCTGATGTACACTCCCGAATGAGAAGCATGGACTACAGCTTTCTTTCCCATGTTTCTGTACCTGTAATGATCTTCTGTTACTCTGCTTCCTCTTTTTAAGGGCATATGCTGAAAGTCACATGTGAAGCATTTTTAAAAGAAATTTTGATTGGCTGTAACTTTCTCACATGTATACCAAGGTGCAAAGTATGTTGGAAAATGTAGTCTTTATTGCATAAGGCCATTTTAAGTTACAAAATGAAGGACTCTATTCTTAACAATAAGGAATAAAGGAATTGTGAACCGCGTATAGCATGGCCAATGCTGAACCTGAGGAGGGGCAGTTAAGGATTAAAGAAAACAGACAAGAGAATATAGTTGGGGCCAGGTGGATCAATGCCTGGATGAGGAAACAGTGACCCAGCCTGTAAGCCAAGTCTTTATTTTATAGTCAGATCACACAAAGCAAAACAAGGGAGTGGTCAAGATATTTCAATGTTCTTGTGAATTTCAAATCTACTTAATTACATCCACCTGAGAATTCTATCAAGCTTTGTTTTGGCAGCACTTGCTGCAGTCTCCTGCAGCCCACATCCCTCAGCTACTTAGGACTACAAGATCAGACTATACCAGTAAGGTCAAGCTTACATATACCATAGTCTTTGGCTGTAATTTGGCTTTGCCCTCCAATCTGGGACTTGTATGTGGCTTTGCCACAAGAGCACCATGCCCTCTCCTCAGTCTAAGACTTGAACTTGTCCAAATGCTGTAGCCGCTCTCCACAGGATTGGACATTGGTAGGCAATTAGCACTCCCTGCTATAGATTGTTTTTATTAAAACATAATAACAGCATTGAGCTCTTATTAAACACCTACTGTGTGCCAGGAGCAGTGAAAAGCATCCATGTCATATTGTCATCCTCTTTGATAGATGAGGAAATGGAATTTTGAAGGGCTTACCAATTTGATCCTTGTCACATAGTTCACATTGTTGGTGGCTGTAAGAACTGAAGTGGTGAATAGGTTCTATCTAGTTCTACAAGCATTTTCCTGAGACAATCTAATTTTCTTGACATGACTCAAATAGGACAATGCCTAGCTAAGCTTATTTATCTTCTTAAGACAACACAGCCAATGAGCAGCCTCTGAGAAGTCTTAGAGTAGTCTGTCTAACCAAGAGGCCAGCTAATGATGAGTTCCTCATGCCTGAGGAACTCAGTTATTCTCATCTAGATTTTTTCCTTAGACTTCTTTTGACTCTCAGTATCATGAGCCAGATTATACACAAATTTGAACCAGGGATGTTTTAGTAAATTTTTAATGAGTCCACGATTAACCTTTTAAATAGTAAGTAATTCATAGCACATTAGTCTTTTCAGGAAGGCATTTCTTCTGTCAACAGTTGTGTAGAGTTGGGGATAAGTAGACATCAGTCTTACTTTTCCAGATGTCTGTCATCTTATCCTATGTTAGATAAATATTGTGACAGACAGACAGACAGAGATTGAGATTGACCTTTTTAATTAGCACATTCCACCAAAAAAAAGACCCTGTTAAAATTTCAACAATAATAAATGCCCCTAACTCTGGGAGATAGTTTCATGAGAATTATATCATCTTTCCTTCCTTCTTTCCTTTCCTTTCTTTTCCTTTCCTTTCTTTTCTTTTCTTTTCTTTTCTTTTCTTTTCTTTTCTTTTCTTTTCTTTTCTTTTCTTTTCTTTCTTTCTTTATTCCTTTCTTCCTCTCTATTTTTTATTAAAAAGTATTCAAACTACAACAATGACAACAAAACCACTCTGGCAAGGTTTTAAAGGTGACGTGTGACATGTTCATTAGAAAATACTAAGTGTTATTCCACAAATTAGGTTAAATCATTTCCAACAACTAATACTTTCTAAAAAATAGATTATTGAATCCCACTGAAGCCTCCGCACTCAGTCATACAAATAATTATTGAGGAAGATGTTGGAACACTGTTGGTGTTCATGGTAGTATGAATTTTGCAAATGAAATCATGGAGGCATAAATTGCCATTGATATCAAGCCAAATAATTAATTACAAAATGGTGAATTAGAATACAGGAGGATTTGAGCTATAAGAATCACTTGCCTCTTTAGTAAAGGGTATTAATATTTTCAGTAGGGTATACACTATCAATATGAGAACATTTGTATCGGGATATATCTGCAATTAGAGAAAGGAAATTTCTGTCTGATTTAATATAGCACAGCAGCGCATTCCCAAGCCAGGCCAAAAACCAAAAACCAAAACGGAGTCAGCCAAGCAACCAAACCCCTAAAAAAACACACCTAAGAATCAAAACCCAGCTGTGATGAGATTTTATTGTTGAAGATACAAGGTCTATCTAAACAAATGTGTACAAACTGACAATAGTAGATCATTTTCTTTAGTAATTTTACTGGTCCCACTGATTCTGTTCCTTAAATTCCTTTCTTCTCCTTAAACAAGACTCAATTATCCCTCCTTGCACTCCAAATTGTGGAACACATTCCTGGATTTCAGCTGTGGTGTTCTCTCTCTTGTCTTGGCTATCATTACTTCCTAGCCAATCTGGGTATGCATCTTAGTTGTGTAAACAGCCCTGTCTTGCTGGGTTACTACCAGTGAGAGACAGTAGTCCTAAGACTGATCCTGTAGTTATGATGGTTCCATCATCCCCCTTTTCTTTTCATTTACTTCAAAGCTGAGAATTTGTTCTGCTGGTGGGATTCCAATTGAAGCTCAGCTTTCTTCCAAAAAAGGTGATGAGATTAGATGACAATTTAATGTTTTGCAAGAGAAACAAGTATTATTTGTACACATTGATTTTTTTAAATGAATTTTTATATATGTAGTATTTACTGAAGACACAATGAAGGATAGTATTCTTTAATTCCCCCACTAGTTTTTGATTCCAGATCAGAAAGTAATTATGGACTCTATCTGTAAATATAAGCCTAATAAGTGCTTTTCAAAAATCTGCATAATGTTAACATAGTTAAAATCAGGGAGTGTAGGAATCATTCTATGATATTTATAATTATAGTACTTAACCACATAAAGCAGACCTTTACCCTAATTTCTTGCTTATTTTGAATTTACATTAAACAATTTGGCAATAGTATCAGTGGTAGTAGACATACATACTTCCACTGTAACAAACAAGAAGATAAGCATTCTTTCCTATGTAAATATCATGATTTCATTCATTCAGTCATACAATAACGTTCACTCAATGAATATTTACTTCAATTCTTATATTTTCCAGACACTGTTCTAGACACTGGGGACATAGCAATGAATAAAACAGACAAACCTTCATGGAGCTTATATTCTGTTTCAGTGGGGAGAGATGGACAAGAAAATAAAATACATAATACCGTATTTGCCGGCGTATAAGACGATTTTTTGGCCCTGAAAAATATGCCTCCAAGTGGGGGGTAGTCTTATACGGCGATTATATAACAAACTGTGTTTTTAGTGGAAATGTTAGGGGGTCGTCTTATACGCCGGCAAATACGTATTTTTCAGGGCCAAAAAATTGTCTTATACGCCGGCAAATACGGTATGTGAGGTGGTGCTGTGTGCTAAGGAGAAAAAACAAATCAAAGAAAGACAGTGATGCAATTTAAAATAAGATGAACCTCAATAGAATGGCGAAGGCCTGGGGTAGGGGTGAGGGGGGTGAGCTGGAAAGGATCAATGGGGGATAAAAGGAGAGATATGTAATACTTTCAATAATAAAGATTAAAAAAATTAGAAATAGAATTTCAGATTTACTTTTGTGACACAATTACACTCATCTAAATAAATAAATAAACAAGATCAATCAAAGGTCTTGTATGCATATATGTATTATCTATGAACACAGACAGTACCGTGGTGAAGGCTTGGGGCAGGGAGTGGAAATTGGGTGGAGAGGGACAATGGAGGCAGAAAGGGGGCATCTTTAATATTCTCAACAATACAGATTAAAAAAATAAAATAGGGTGATTAGAAACGATGTCATTAGGAAAATGAATGTTTGAGTAGAGACTTAATGGAATTGAAGGAGTGACGATGGGGATATTTGGGGAAAGAGGATTCAAAGCACAGGGAACAGACAGTGCAGAGGCATTGAGGCAGGAGAATACCTGGAATGGTGCAGGTGCTTCAAGCAGAGCAGTGGGGTGAAGAGGAGAATGGTAGATGGTGAGATCAGATGAGTGTCTGTGCATGTGCATTTAGGTAAGGTCTTATAGGTGGTTATAGAGACTGCTTTTATTTTTCAATTTGAGTACAGTGGGAAGCCTTTGGATCATTTCAGAGGGATGGCATTTCAGACTGCTACAGTCATGCACTGCATAATGACATTTTGATCAACAACATACCGCATATACCACGGCAGTCTCAGGAGAGTATAATGGAGATGAAAAGTTGATATTGCCTAGTGATGTCATAGCTGTCATAATGTTGTAGCACAAAGCATTACCGACATGTTTGTGGTGACGCTGGTGTAAACAAACTTACTGTATTGACAGTTGTATAAAAGCATAGCACAGCCTAGCTGGCCTTTGTGGCTCAGTGTTTAAGCATCAACCTATGAACTGGGAGGTCATGGTTCAATTCCTGGTTAGGGCACATTCCCCTAGTAGCAGGCTTGATTCTCCAGTAGAGGGCATGCAGAAGGCAGCTGATCAATGATTCTCTCTCATCATTGATGTTTCTATCTCTCTCTTCCTCTCTGAAATCAATAAAAATATATTTAAACAAAAACATAGCACATACAATTTTGTACAGTACAAACTATTCAACAATAAGTGACTAGTTTATGTTTTTGATACACTATACTTTTTACTGTTGTTTTCATGTATACTCTTTTTTTTTTTTAAAGAACTGTATTTTATTGATTTTTTACAGAGAGGAAGAGAGAAGGATAGAGAGTTAGAAACATCGATCAGCTGCCTCCTGCACACCCCCTCCTGGGGATGTGCCCGCAACCAAGGTACATGCCCTTGACTGAAATTGAATCCAGGACCTTTCAGTCCATAGGCCGATGCTCTATCCCCTGAGCCAAACAGGTTTCGGCTTCACGTGTACTCTTGTCTACTTCTGTCTTATTATCCTGGTAGCTGCCTGAGATATTGCATGTTTGCCATATCTCTTGACTGCATCATTTTCTCTTGTGCTTGATGCAATCTTGTGATGTTTCATGAATTTAGTGTGGCCTCAATGTACAGTGTTTACAAAGTCTACAGTTGTGTTATAGACCTTTATGTTCACTCACCATTTACTCACTGACTACCCGGAGCTACTTCTAGTCCTGTGAGTCCCCATCATAAGTGTCCTATATATACAAGAGCACCATTTTTAAAAATCTTCCATACCCTATTTTTACTGTACCTTTTCTATGTTGAGATATACAAATACCATTGTATTACAGTTGCCTACAGCATTTAGTGCAGTAACATGCTGTACTAGGAGCAATAGGGTATACCATATGGCATCTAGGTTTGTCTAAGGGACTTTAGGAGGTTTGCACAACAATGAAATCGACTAACAAAGTATTTCGCAGAATGTATTCCCCTTGTTAAGTGGTGTATGATTGTCTTTCAGAAGGGTCCCCCTGGCTTCAGTGTAGGAGTATACTGTAGTGGATAAGGATGGAAGCGTAGAGATAATCTCTGTGGTGACCATAATGTGTGGGTAGTGGAGTGTAGAAAAGTGGTGGAATTTGGCCATATTTTAAAGGTAGAACTGCCAGAACTCATGATATATTGGTTGTGGGCTGTGAGATAGGAATTCGAGGAATTCTCTGTCTTATGCTGAGAGGACACCCACAGTTCCTCTGTTAGCACAGGGAAAGCTGTGTTAGTTGCTCACTGTCATCAGACAGAACAGTTCTGAGTCTGCTCAACGAACACTAAAATGGAAATCTTTCCATTCCCCAAATGGACCCTACTAAATAATTCTACCCAACAAGGCAATTAATTGAACTTTTGAGAATTAATTTTGTAGCTGACACATTTTATGTGCTCCTATAAAAATGGAGTTTTTATTAAAAATCAAATGCTTTATGGTCAAGGAAGGTATTCTTTTCTGTCTCTTCCATACTATATGGGTTTACACCAATAACTGCCTGAAGGCTTCCATAAAACCAAGGCTGATTATATATTTTTTGCTTTCTTGAGACGCCTCCTCTGGTTCACATTATTTAGGAGAACTGAGAGAGAATACAAGTGGGCCACTCTAACTCTCCCATTTCTTGGTGGCTAAAGCACATTTATTTCCCCTCCTGTCCTCTAGACTATTGGTACTCCATGCACACATCAGTGAACGTGAGGACGAATTGCCCGTGACCCAGCATTTGCCAATGACTTCTTCAGACGATTGATATCTGAGAGAGATCGTTTAATGGTCTTGTTGACAATCCACTGCTGTAGATGAGTGGATGTAAATGGCATAGAGGACAGATTTTAAAGCTTGACAGATTCTGGAACTGATTATGGTTCTAGTACATATTAGAGGTGCTACTTAACCACTTTAAATAATTTTATTACATCTAACAAGCTTTTATTATGCATGTGAGGTGAAGTGAGATTGCATAGATAAAATACCTGGCATGTGGAAGATGATTTTTTCATGTGTGCTTATTTATTGCATTGTCAGAAAGTAAGAAGTGTAGTCCAGGTTATATCAGTGACTGCATAAATGCTTTCACTGAGTAATCATGTAATGTTATGCATTTATTTTTTAAATAGAAAGTGATACATTTCTCATTGAACTCTTATACCATGAAGAAATTTCTCTAAGGCAGCATTATTCCCTTTCTGACTTGGTTGAGAGAAAACTCATGTCTCAGTTTAGTGTTTCATCGCATAATTTATCTTATTTTACCTTTGGATAACTCTAGTCCACTTCTTTCTACTTCATTTTTTGGTGTCTTTTTTAGCATTATAACTCTTGTCACACTGAGTTTATTTTTAATCAACTTTATTGAATATAATTTATGTATGATAAATGACACCCTGTGAAAGTATACAACTCATTGGGTTTTGACAAATGTGAAATGAAGATACACATCATTTCCATCACCCCCAAGTGGCTCCCCCTGCCCCTTCCTCCATTCCCAGCCACAGTCAACTGCTGTATTGAGCTTATTCACAAGCTTCCTTTTTTTTTTTCCAAGTCATTTTTTTATTTTTTGGTGTAGAAGGCATTTGACATGGTTTGAGAAGCAAAGAGGCAGTGAAGAGGAGGAGACAGTGAACATCTACTCTTTCAAGATACTGATTGTGAAAGGAAAGTCTAATAGAGGTAGTCAGACACAAATTAAGGGAGGAATTTTTTTTTTAAAATATATTTTATTGATATTTTACAGAGAGGAAGGGAGAGAGAGAGAGAGAGAGAGAGCTAGAAACGTCGATGAGAGAGAAACATCAACCAGCTGCCTCCTGCACACTCCCTACCAGGGATGTGCCCGCAACCAATGTACATGCCCTTGACCGGAATCGAACCCGGGACCTTTCAGTCCGCAGACCGACGCTCTACCACTGAGCCAAACCGGTTTCGGCAAGGGAGGAATTTTTTAAAAAATTTTTTTAACATTTTCACGCTGAATGGAAAAAACAGTAGAAAGGGAGATTTTAAAATAATGGGAAGATTGCAGATCAATGAGGAAAGAGGGCCCAGAGAAGAGGCGAGGGGCCAACGTAAAAAGCCTAATGGGGGCAATAACAGGACACAAGAGGGAACTCCGTTTCTTTTTTCTCAAAAAGTGGAGGTGAGGTGGTAGGAGACAAAGCAGATAACAGGTATATTACTACCGCTGGAGCCAGAGAGTTGAAGAGGTTATATCTGATGGTTTATTTTCCTTAATGACATTCCAGAAAAGTTCATGTGTTGAGAGATACGGAGAAGAGATGTGAGAAGGTGCCCGAGGAAAATAATGAATCTTTGAAATAACATATTAATGCTCTTACTTGGCCTTGGAGGTCAAGACTTTATGGTGGAACCAGTCTCATGGTGATTATTTTTTTCAGTTGCTCTTTGTGTTTGGCTTGGATGTGCCAGCAAAGGAAGTAGGGGATGGGGTTTTCCAAAGTTGGAGAGAAGTTGCAAAGAGGGAGATAATAGGACAGAAAAACCTGGAAGTTGAATGCTTATAACAGCTCAGTTGAGATTACATACCATAGGGTTTAAATGGATTAGGAAACTGATCGGAGTCAGGATAGGATGAACAACATTTCACTTTCTCTGCCATGTCTGAAGTCTTATTAAAAAAAAAAAAAAAAGTAGCCCTAGCTAGTTTGGCTCAGTGGATAGAGCATTGGCCTATGGACTCAAGGGTCATGGGTTTGACCAGTCAAGGGCATATACATTGGTTGTAGGCTCCATCCAGGCCTTTGTCTGGGAGTGTGCAGGAGGCAACCAATCAATGTGTCTCATCAATGATTCTCTCTGTGGCTCTCCCCCTCCCTTCCACTCTCTCTGAAAATCAATGGAAAAATGTCCTAGAATAAGACATTTAAAAACAAACAAACAAACAAACAAAAAAGTGGAACACATCATTTTATCTTGTTACTTGTTAATTTAATTCAGTTTAAGTAAGACAGGTTTAATGATTTTTACTGCATATGCTTTCATGACAACTGAAGGGTATATTATATGTGACAGTGCTCAGTAACTCTGAAATACTCTACAAAATAATGAAGCCTTACTGTTTTCACCTAATATATTACATTAATTGTGTGTCTGGTTACACAGGAATTCCATGTGTAATTAAATTGCTTCAGAATCTGGAGTGTTTACATATATGTAGAGCACTGCTGGGAATCGGAAATGTTTGGTGGGTTTTTGTGAAGGTAATTTTAATTATGTATTTTGATGATTATATTTTAAGCTGAAGCTCTGAAGAAAAAAAAATATTGGAGAGAAGGCAGCATTTAAGTTCCTAATTTATGCTTTGCTCATAGATTTCATTTCCTTCCATGGAGTTGAAATTTGACAGTGTTTAATCAATACCAATTTCAGTTCATTCCGACCTCTAATGGTATTGAATTTAAGAATTTATTCATATATAGAATGTTGAAAGTTCTTTTAAAGATTCGTGACAACTCTGCATTTTAGCTTCACGGAGCGTTATTGGAGGATAAATTTTAGCACTCGTCACTAAGGGCCCCTCTATTTTCTCCTCCCTTTTCTAATCAGCTAGCTTTTTATTAAAGTCGGGTTTATTGGTCTGTAAGTTATAAACAGCAATATGCACCCATTTTAGGTGTATCATTCTATGGATTTTGACAAATAGGCATAGTCATGTACCCACCACTACAGTCGAGAGCATATCCATCATTCCCAAAAGTTCCTCTATGCTTCTTTCTGGTCAGCCCCTTTCTCCCAAACCCAGCTCCTGGCAGCCCCTGACCTTCCCTTCCTCCCCCAATTGTTTTGTCTTTTCCAGTGTCATTTATATTAATTAGGTATTTAAAAACAGGTTCTGGAAATCTCTTACTGGACTTTATTACTAATGACACCCTAATCGACTCAGCATCTATGCATGTGCGAGTGTGTAAATGCATATGTCTATATTGCTGACCATGGGAAGCTGAGCGAAGATGGTGCTAATGATTCAGGCTTCATTTATAACTCACAGCACCTAGGGCTAGTGGTGCCGTCAGTGCAGGTGGGGTCAGCACATTAGCATTGCTGAAAATCCCGGGAAAGGAAGAGGCTGTCTTTCTCAGCGGCCACTCAATCAATATTGTTGACTGTTCATCAAATGAAGGATACGTTAATGGAACACGAACCAACTTGCTTTCCTTACTGCCAGGGAGAAACTCAGTTATATCTATATAATAATAAGGGTAAGAATAACAGAATTAATCCTATTTTGTCCATTGCACTGGCTAATTTGGAGTGCCATCGTTGAGTCGTTCAGTGGCTTTTGGTAGATGTACAGTAAGTAACACAGCAAAAGCAGACTAAATTGACTACAAAACGTTCAACTGAGAGGCAACGGAAATTCTTCCCATCACATATGGGAGAGAATGAAACTCATTACTCAACTGTCTGCTGTGATACCCTCAAATTCTTTGGTATCTTCCTTCAAGAAAAGGCTTTTTTTCCCCCTTGCAATTTTTTTCCTGGTCCCTATTTTAGATTTCAAAGCCTGGATTGTAGCATTAGCATAGATGCTGGTAGGCGCAGAAGCAAAATGAACCCATATCTATTGAGTTTCTGCTGCATGTGCGATAGACAGTTTAGATGCTTCTCACTTAATCCTCACCAAAGCTCTGAGAAATAGGTGTATTGTCACCATTCTCCAGAAAACCACACTGAAAGGGAGCTAGCCAGCCCAGGGTCACACGGCTGGTAACACCTAGTCTGTCTTCAAAAGCCACAAGTCACTGCATTTCACCTTGCTGCTTCCCCTTACTGCTGCTTGCTATGCTGTATGATGACTTTTCAGCCTTTCCTTATGCTCTATTTATCTGGTGGCTAAATGTATTGATATTGTTCACAGTGCATCAACTTTATGATTATGTACAATTGTTCAACAAATAACAGGAATTGCTTTTTATTTTCTATATTTAGGAGGCTTGAACAACTTAGAATAAATACGATGACCTGCAGGTCAGGCATTTCCTGTAAAGTAATGACCAGCTCTTCTCCAGCTTGCTATTAATTATGATCCAAGAGCACTCAGCCATTATTTTTAAAATAATATAAAAATAAATAACACAATAAATGGTGCTTTGGTTATTATGTAAGAGTGTGGTGGGTGTTAAAAAGGTAATTTTGGTAGCCTGTGACTGTTTCCCGTCACTCCACTTACAAAGCAGATGAACACATTTTTTTCCGGCAGGCCACGGATTTACCAGATTTCATTGGGCTATATTATTCCCTCAAACCTTAATAAAATTTTTATGAGGGTTATAATTCTGTAAACTTCTAAGATTATACTGCTTAAAAATATGGGATAAATATCAACTACTTAGGCTAAGGAGAAAATATTTGGTTTAAAATTTTCTTAAGTAATAAAGCAGTGACCCAAATGTCTTAATCTCCCTTTCCTCCCTCCTTTTCCCATCTCTGTGGATTTATGTGAAGAAATCTGTATCTAGTGTTTGAAGGTTCTGAGGCAAACTTTTCTTAAATTTCTTTTTCTCCCAAAGGAGGTTTGTCTCTCCTTCTCTCCCTCCCTCTTTTCCTTTCTTCCTAGCTACTTGAAATATTTTTACTCATGTGATTTTTACCCTTAGATTATCTTTGATTAAATTAGAAGAATTAAAATTCTTCCAGGATGTCAATATATATATATATATATATATATATATATATATATATATATATATATATATATTTGTTAATCCTCATTTGAGGATTTTTTCCCCCATTGATTTTTAGAGAGAGTGGAAGGGAGAGAGGAAAGGAGAGAGAAAGAGAAACATCTATTGGTGGCCTCCAGCACATGCCCTGACTAGATCAAACTTGTAACACTGGAAACTGCCCTTAACCTGGAATTGAACCTGGCCAACACTCTTACCACTTAGCAACACCAGCTAAGGCAGGCTGCCACTATTTTGGGCAATATTTACAGTTTTGAACAAGGAGGTCATATAGGCAGATAATTTTGCTACTCCTTTCAGAAAACAAAACAAAACAAAACAAAAAATTGGCTATTCCAGAATATTTTCTGATTTTTAAGATTTTCTGTACATTTTATTATTATATAGCACTGGATAGACCAAATATTAGTACAGGTTTTATATTATCTCTTTGTATTTTTTCCTTTGAATTTGACATTTTCTATTTAAATTAAAACATATTTGTTTTAATACTTGTTAAATATTCAAATCAGTATTTTTAAAAGGTTGTTTTACGCAAATAAGTTATAACAGTGGTAGTGTAAGATATAGCCCCGAATATATGTATTGTACTGCAATTAACACTATCATCAAAAAGGCATTTTTTTTTAATTGGTGACATCAAACTCCATACAGTTTTATCTTTTGGAAAATGCTGTCATAGAATGAGTGCAAACCTTTATTTTCAGATAACATTGGGGAACTATTTAGAAGTAACTTAAAAAGTATGGAGCATATAGCCCCAAATTATCGGTGGACATTATTCATGGTGTTTCTACAAGTTTTGTGACAGCCTTTGTTCTGAACTATTTTTTCAAGGATGTTTGCAGAGCAAATGACTTTATTTTTTTTATTTTGTCTTTTGTTTGTATTACTTTTTTGAAGTTACTTTAGTTAATTATATAGGTTCCAAGTACAATTCTAGAAAACATAATCTGTATATTGTATTGTGTGTTCACCACTCCAGATCCATCCATGGTGTGGCAAAAGGTAAGATTTCCTTCTCTTTTATGGCCAAGTAGTATTCCGCTGTGTAAACGTACCATAGTGTTTTTATTCACTCATCTACTGGTAGGCACGTGGGCTGTTTGGAGATCTTGGCTATTATATATACTCATCTACTAATAGCTTATCTACTGCAATAAAAATAGGGGCATGTATATCCGTTTGAATTAGTGGTTTGGATTTCTTTGGATAAATTCTCAGAAGTGGAATCCTGGGTCATAAGGCAGTTCCGCATTTAATTTTTTTTTTTTTAAAGAAACTCCATACTGCTTTCCACAGTGCTGCACCAATCTGCATTCTCACCAACAGTGCAAATGACTTGAGAAGGTAGAGATATAGTGTCTCCTTCAAGAGTAGAGGGCAGATCTGTTTCCTAACCTGGAAAAACTCCCTCAGGAACAAGTTTAGGTGGAGTTGCTTGCTGTACTTCTTTTATAAAGTTCACGGTTTCACCACGTTGGGGTCCTTCAACTGTGACACAGACCCACTGTGTGTGCAGCATCCATTGTGGCCGCTCTGTGTTGTCCACACTGAATTTGGGGGCACAGGGAACACACATGGACGTGAAGCTCATGCTGCCCGCTTCTCTGTGGGTAATGAAATCCTTCGCCTTCCACCCAAGGGTCTCAAGTCTTTGCCAACATATGTGAAACTGTGGCACGCTAAACTGTTAGCTTGAAAGCAAATTCCAATATTTTGTATTTCTTGACAAAAACCTGTTTTTATCACTTGTGAGTTGAATATGAAAGACCAGACATCAGGTATTTTTTTAAAAAAACACACACACACAGAAGAAAATCAGGAAGAAAAACACCTTCTAAATTGCAAACTTGCAATCTGTTACTCCTGATTTCTGCTTGATTTTGCAAATTAAATGCACTGGGAATGAATCGTTCATATATAATATTTGCCTTATAAAACATAATCCACTATGGCAGCATATATTGCAGACACAATACATGAATATGAAATTAATGTTATTTGCATAAAATTGCTACTGCTTTCAATGAATGTCATGGAATGAAAAACGGTAGTTCCGTGAAGTTCAACCCTTTGGCCCTACGAAGAATTGTGGTGAAGTTTATATCTAACTTGTAGCAAGTGCATAAAAAGATTTGAGATTTAAGAAGTAAAGATGCCTGGGGACTGTGATCTTGTTTTGCTTCTGTTATTGTTTCCCCCAGTCCCTCTAACTCAACTCCATTGTTTAAGTGCTGGAATCAGGAATTAATATTTGAAATGTGGATGCATTTAAAAGACATTAAAAATCATTACAGTCAGGCCCAGTGTTCAGATAGTTAGGCGTTGCTGGAGCACTCACGGAACCACAATTACCTGTCACTATAACTCATGTTTTCATTGCAAATTGACCAGATTAACTTGGTGCTACTTAGTTGAAAAATAAGTGGCTGTGTGATTTACATTAAGATGGTGTATTTAAGTTTATAGAAAGTACTAGAGGCCCCGGTGAACACAATTTGTCCATTTAAGAGAAAGGGGTCTCTCAGCCAGATTGCTAGAGGGCACAGGCCAGGCCAAGGGACCCCACCAGTGTATGATTGGGGCCAGGTAGGGACATGAGAGATTGTTTTGTTGGAAAGGAACAATGGGAGGGCTCCAGGGTGTGTCTGGCCCATCTCGCTCAGTCCGGATCAGCAGGAACCCAGCAGCAAGCTAACCTACTGGTCAGAGTGTCTGCCCCCCAGTGGTCAGGCCCTTCATAGTGGCTGGCCAACCTGTCAACTGTCTGCCCCCTGGTGGTCAGTGTACATCATAGCAAACAGTTGAGTGGCTTTAGGATATCATTAGCATATTACGCTTTGATTGGTTGAATGGATGACTGGACAACCGGACACTTAGCATATTAGTCTTTGATTAAATAGTATTATATAGGCTTTTTTTTTTTATCCTTTGCTATTTAAAAGAATATATTTTGTTCTATATAAAGAAAAATTGTGTCTTTTTAATTTTTTAAAAAAGTTTTGGCTTATTTCAAGGTTTTCTTGGCCCCTAACCTCAAAATCTTTCATTTACATAATCTATGTGAGGAAAATAAATTTTTACCTTAGTCTTTGGCGAGATTAGGAAGATTTAAAAAAATGATACTTAAGGGTGCTTTCTACCAATTTTTAAGAAGAAAAATGAATAGGCAGGTAAGTCTTACACAAATTCCTCAAGGTAGCAATATTTTATGAAACAAGTAGGTTAGATTTTGTCAAGTCCATACCTACTTTAAATGTTTTTTTTTCAAGCTGACATCTGTGCCATAACTCATGATTTCATGTGCATTTTTAATCAGCATCTAGTTATGCACAGCCCCGGCCTTATTGCTATCCAAATACTTAAAACAGCCACGTGCAGCTGGATATTAGGATGCGTGGCTGTAAAATTACGTTCTCTCTGTACCTGAGCAGATGATCTGCAAATCAAGGCCTCTCAGAGGGACATCTGCTGAGTTGCTGGAGAGTGTGTCTGGCAAAAGGCTCATGTCTGGTCCTCGAGTCCTCCAGTTAAGGAGGATGGGTCAGTGCCCTCTCCTGGCGTCCCTTGACCAGCCTCTCAGTGCTGATGGGGAAGGCAAGCTGGCGAGGCACCACTATTGCCATGTAGCCTGATTTCCTAAAGCACTTTAATTGCATTGTGTGGCTTTGGAATTATGGTGACTTGAAATGGATACATAATGGGTTTTTTTTTCCCTCCTTTATGTGTAATTTAGCTGGGGGAAAAAAAAAAGAACATAACTAAATTTCATTTCAAACAGATATGTGTTGCACCAGCTGCAGATTGAGGCCTGGCCTTAATTTGCAAATTTTCAGAGATTCAGAGGATGTTCTGCCAGCAGCCAGAGTAATAGCTGGGATATGGCCAAAGAGCAGCTTTTCATCGAATGCATCCTATTCCAGCTTCCGAATGCACAGATCCAAGGAACATTTTCCTTGAGAAGACACTGATATATTTACATGGAATAGCACTGTATACACATAAATCAGGAGTCCTGGCAAGAAAATCAGTACTTTCAGGTTTTAGTTCTGAGTCATGGATTTGTTATGTGACTTTGGGGCAGTCACTTGCAACCGTACTCTTCCTGTTTAGAAAACTAGTGCCCTGCCTGCAGAACAGGTATTCCTGGGAGCCTGGCAGCCACCATGGGGTATGGCTGATATTTGAGGCTACCATTTTTTAGATAATAAACATTTTTATTAAAGTATAAAAAACTGACAGAGAAATGGTTGTCATATGCTTCTATCTCAATGAATTTTTACAAGATGAAAATACCCATGTAACCACCATCCGGATCAAGCTGTGGATCATCAACAACACCCAGGCTTCATTTCCGGCTCTAACCCCACCCTCTTTCCCAAAGGAAAGTGCTATCTGGCTTCTAACAGTATACATTAGTTTTTGTGTGTTTCTTAGTCATATGCAAATGAGATCACTCTTGTCTTTTGTGCTCTTTTGTTTCTGACTTTTGACTCACTGATGTGCCTTTACAATTCATTCATGTTGATGCATGCGGCAAAATTTCATCATAAGAATAGACCATCATTTATTTATTTGTTTAAAAATTAAGACTGGATTAAGTGATTCTGTAATCTCTCCTCTGTCTGAAGATTATAACTGAATGATCATGCAAAGAAACATGTTCTGATGTATAAGTTACATGGTTATCTTACGGTAACTCAGATAGGATAGCATTTAATATAAACTCAAGTTCATGACAAAGTAGGATATAGCAATTTAAAAACAAAGGTGTTAGGGCATACTATATATCAAATGAAGTTATGTGGATTTTGTCGTTCTCTTTACTATTAAATTCATTAAACATATATTGAGTATCAGACATTCTATTAGGTTCTTTTCATTCTTTCAGAAACTCTGTATGGTATTATCATTTCACTTTTTATAGATGAGGAGACCGAGTCTTGGGAAATTTGTTAGTTTCTGAGTGAATTTAGGTTGCTTCCTCATGCTTTTTCTACTCTATCCTCTTACAAATTTTTTAGGCTTGTTGCTTGCATTCTGGATCTTATATTCTGGGAATGGCTGGAGCTGCAATTGGGCAAAGCAGATACATTAAGTGAGAATTTTAATATGGAGAGAACAGTTGTAGTAAGGATGTGGGCACTGTAGGTACAAGGCAAGGGAATGCCAATGGCAGCCTCCAGAGTGAGGGAAGGGTTGCCACAGGGAGGGAGTTGTGGATGGAATGGGCAGAGGGCATTGAAGACAGACCGACGGTGTGTGTATAATTTGAGAAAATTGCTCTATTATAACATTAAGGTGGATGGCAAGGGTAGGATGGCAGAAAGGAGGACATAGTAGGAGTGAGGCTGAAGAAGGAGACATGGATAAGAACATGGGGTGCTGGGGTTTCCTTATAATGAGCTTGGATTTTTCCAGGGAGGGAATATGTGGCCATCAGAAAGCTTTTCATGTGGGAATAATCATGATTAGAGGTAGTAATTCATTGTGGAGTCAACCTTTTTCAGCCAAAGTCATATCTATGGTTGTAAAAATTGTATTTATTGCTCCCTGCAATGAGGATAAATCCATGCTAGGGGCAATAGGTTGGACATCTCAGAAAGGGGGTGTTGGAAAGGACTTATTGGCTCTGGGTTATGGTTTGGTGATTTTTGGGAGGGTACAAAAAAGCAGAGGTTCATTCTATATTGGGGTCTCCCAGGAAACAGGATTCATCTATAATTTGGTGCCTGAATAAATCTTGTCTAGAAGAAAGGCAGACAAGAGGAGTTTAAGCTGCCGTTGGTAAAGCAGCAGCAACTCCTATTGGTTGGAGAAGGAGATGTTTAGTATTTTTGTCATAAGTAAATACAGCGCTCTTAGGTAATAACCTGAACTGGCCTTGGTTTTGATTTTCCTGTATCACGGTTACAGTGACCTGGGCTGATGTTGGCATATTTTAAGATTGTTTATACCAACAGGAGAACGCCATGGCCTAGCTGTGAGTTCCAGGTGAGTATCAGGGTATCAGGGGGGCTCCTTCTCTGTTTCTCATTGCTTAGGAGTGCAGTGTATAAATTCAGACTTGTTCTTCTCATATTCTGTCTCCATTATGCCCCAGCTGAGTTACCTTTGAAAAAATATTTATTTTCTTTGTGGTCAATTTTTTAAAATCTGAAAATCGGGTTATTTCAAAGAGTTATGAAGAATATATGAGATATGCACCCAACATAGGAGCACCTAAATAGATAAAGCAAATATTAACAGACCTGAAGGGGGAAATAGATAGCAATACAATAATAGTAAGGGATTTCAGTACCCCACTTTCAACAATAGCTAGATCATCCAGGCAGAAAGTCAATAAGGAAACATTGGATTTAAACTACATATTAGATCCGAAGAACTTAACCAACATTTACAGAACATCCCATTCAATAGCAGCAGGGCACATATTCTTAGGTGCACATGAAACATTTTCCAGGATAGATCATGTTATATTACAAAGCATGTCTTAATAAATTTTAAAATATTGAAATCATACCATACATCTTTTCCAACCACAGCAATATGAAACTACCTGGTGAAACCAGATGGAAAAAAAGCCTGTGCACTGAAAAATATAATACATTGATGAAAGAAATTGAAGGTACAAATAAATGGGAAGATATTCCCTGTTCCTGAATTGAAAGAATTAATATTATGAATGCAATCCCTATCAAGATTCCAATGGCATTTTCCACAGAAAAAGAATAACAATTCTAAAATTTTTATGACCTACAAAAGACCCTCAATAGGAATCTTGAGGAAGAACAAAGATATAGTCATCACATTTCTTGATTTCTAACTATGCTGCGAAGCTATAGTAATCAAAACAGTATGATATTGGCAGACACATGAATAAAATAGAGAACCTGCAAATAAACTTATACATCTGTGACCAATTAATTTATGTCAAAGATGCCAAGAATATACAATGGGGAATGACTCTCCTCAAAAACTGGTACTGGGAAAACTGGACAGCCACATGCAAAAGATGAAACTGTTCCACTCTCTTATTATACTATACACAAAACTTAACTCAACATGGACTAAATGCTTGAATGTAAGACCTGAAACTATAAAAGTCCTAGAAGAAAATATTGGGGTAAACTTCTTAACATTTTTTTTAAGAGATAGAGAGGAAGTGAGAGGGAGAGAAACATCCATGAGAGGGAACCATTGAGTGGCTGCCTCCTTTGAGCCCCCTACTGGGGATCCAGCCCACAACCCTGACCAGGAATGGAACAGTGACCTCTGGATGCATGGGACAATGCTCAATCCACTTAGTCATACAGGCTAGAGCTTGGCAATGGATTTTAGAGTTGACATCAAAAGTAAAGGCAACAATAGCAATACTAAACAAGCGGGGCCACTTCAAACTAAAAAGCTCTCAAGCAAAGGAAATTGTCAACAAAATAAAAAGGCAACCTCTAGAATGGGAACAATCATCTGAAAACCATATATCTGATAAGGGGTTAATACCCAAAATATATAAGGAACTCTATAGCAAAAAACAAAACAAAACAAAAAAACACACCAACAAAATCCCTCAAGCAGTACAATTAAAAAATGGGCAGAGGAACTGAATTGACATTTTCCCAAAGAAGACATACAATTAGACAATGGGTACATGGAAAGGTGTTCAACATAATTAATTATCAAGAAAATGCAAATCAAACAAACAAACAAACAAACAAACAAAACATGACATATCACCCCTTATCTGTTAGAATGGCTTTCATTAAAAAAGGCCAGTGATGCCGAGGTCGGTTTGGCTCAGTGGTAGAGCGTCGGTCTGTGGACTGAAAGGTCCTGGGTTCGATTCCGGACAAGGGCATGTACATTGGTTTCGGACACATCCCCGGTAGGGGGCGTGCAAGAGGCAGCTGGTGGATGTTTCTCATTGACATTTCTGGCTCTCTATCTCTCTCCTTTCCTCTCTGTAAAATATCAATAAAATATATTTTTTAAAAAAGGCCAGTGATAACACATGTTGGCAAGAATGTGGAGGAAAGGGAACTCTTGTGCACTGTCGTTGGGAATGTAAATTGTTACAGGCACTATGGGAAACATGATAGCAGTTTCTCAAAGTATCAAAAATAGAACTCCTCTATGAATCAGCAATTCTCACCTCTGGGTTTATGTGCAAGGAAATGAAAACAGGGTAGTGAAGTGGTGTCTTCATTGCCGTGTTCATTAAAGCATATTGACAATTGCCAAGAGGTGGAAACACCTGAAATGATTATCAAGAATGGATGGATAAAGATCACACACACACACACACACACACACACACACACACACACACACAGAGGAATATTATTATTCAGCTGTGAGAAAGGACAGAATCCTGCCATTTGCGACAACAGAGAGTAGGAAATGGTTTCCCAGGGTGCTGGGGATGGGGAAATAGAGAGACATTGGTAAAAAGGTACAAACTTTCAGCTATCAGATAAACAGTGTCTGCGGACCTAATATGAAACATGATGGCTACTGTTGTATAATTCAAATTTTCTAAGAGAGTAGAACTGAAATGTTCTCTCACACACAAAAAGATAAGTATGTGAGGAGATAGATATGCTAATTAACTAGATGGGGAGAATCCTTTCACAATGTATATGTATATGAAATCACCATGATGTACACTTTAAGTAATTTACAATTTTACTACTATACCTTAGTAAAGCTGAAATAAAAAAGGAACATATGAAATAATATATGTGAAGTACTTAGAATGGTAACTGGCATGTTGTAAAATCTCAATAAATAACTATTATTAGTAGTAATGGTAATATTACAGTAATATTTTGGAAAGCTTGCTCCATCAGTGTGAGGATGGTTGGCATGAAGAAGGAAAGATAAGGAAATCTTTAGGAGATGATTCAGGAACACAGATGATAGGTGGTTTTCTCCTGAACTGGTGCAGAGGAAGAAGGCAGGGAGAGAAGGCACAGTGGATGAAAGCTAACACTGGAAGGACTTGTTCAGCGATGGGGCAAAGGGAGGGACGGGAAAAAGGACAGTGTCCATGTGATTCTGGTTTGGATGAATGGCTAGGAAATGAGGTCACCACTAGAGATTGGGAATATAGGGATAGAAAAGCTCACCAAAGGGCAGACATATGGCCAGATGGAACTGTTCAGCAGGCTGCTGCTGATCCAGGACTGAGGCTCAGAGAGAGAGGTCAGGTGCCCTAGCCTTTGGTATTCACTGATCTCTCAAAGAGGGGCCAGCTGTCTAGGGGAGAAGAGGAGTGCCACGGACTTTGCCCTCATGCCTCCCTTGGCTGCTCACTGTTGGGCTGTGGGAAAGGGCTTCCGTTATTTCATATGCAGTGTCTAACCCAGACCCACCTCAGTAGATGGTCAAAAGTTAGGTATTTGCCTTTAATCAACAACATGAAATTTTTCTGTGCCAAGGTCTTGTCACAGATTTTTAACCGTGAACTCTTGAATGGGAAAAATAGTACGTACAGAATGCTGGAAAGTCATCTGTCACCTACCTGTCTGTCAGAGGACAAAAGTCTCTCTGTCTATCATCTGTTTTCATTAATCTGGCCATGAGATTTGCAGAGTAGCTGGACTATTTTATATTGGCTCTTGGTAGGATTGCTTCCACTGAACTGTGACTTGGCATTAAGCCATCAGCCTGTGCTGAGAAATCTTATAAGAAATAAGGGAACCATGGTTTATTCTTTTATTCACTGTTTTAATATTGCGGAGAATCAGGGTCTTTATATTGCTCCAAAGGGAGTTGATGAGGACTCTCGGGGGAAGAATATCTCTCAGGCATCAGTAACATATTTTTTTCTTAGACACGGTGAATTGGGTAGCTGATGATGTTTCCCTCTGTGCACTGATCACTGGGAAGCTCAGAGTAAAATATATGGTCTTGAATGAAGCATCTGATTACTGTGGCATGCACTCGTATACTAACCATACCTCTGGCTTTATTTTCTCTCTCCTACTTTTACTTTCCCGAAACACAATTTTCTCAAATGTTTTAGTCTTGTTGTAATGGTGAATTGCTTCAGTTCCTATTTGGAATGAGGAGTGTTTACGTGCACTGGAGCATATACTCCTGCATACACAGAATCATATACATATGTTATTTGGTAGCAGTAATGGAGTGACGTGGGCAAAAGTATTCCTGTTCAAGTGAAATTGGTTCTTCTAGGTGGAATATGAAGACCACACCTTCATTCTGTCACTCTGTAGTTTTGCCTTGATGACAAAGATATATTAAAAAATGCAACCTGTGATAAAGTATGGGTTAACCTGTTTGTTCATATGCAGAATGTATTAGGAAAAACCCTGGATTTGAAATAAGAAGATTGGATATCACCTTTTTTGGTCTGTAACTAGCTGTGTGGCTTTGGATAACCTCTGTGGACTTTGAATGTTTTTTTTTTTGTAGAGTGAGAATGAAAAAACCTGCTTCTCTCCACCTTACTTTTATTGCTACGATTAAAATAGACAAAGCATTAGTTTCTGTGAAGGGCTATAGGTGAGATTGTTATCCCAGCTTTGAATCTTCGTGGAGGATATTTTAACTTCTTAGTCAGAAGTGTATCTACTTTAGCTTTAGAACAGGAAACATCAACTCAAATGCCAACATGAATGAACAGGCCAGAAAAAGAAGCCTGGGGTTCTCAGGTGTTCTCTCTCTCTCTCTCTCTCTCTCTCTCTCTCTCTCTCTCTCTCTCAATATAGGCATTAGTGGGAGAAATACTTAATCTGACTCTTAATACAATAGGAATGTGTACAGGCAGCTGACACTCAGTCCTAGTGTGCAGGGTAATAGGATGTGAGGGAAACTGAGGCTGACAGGAGAAGGCATTGACCCTGCACAGGAGGCACCTACTATTCAGCGCTTGCTAATTAATGGTTTCCAGGCAGGAATGGGGGATGGTGTTCACAGGTGACTTTTTCAAGGGAATGCAGAAAATTAGATTTGTGTAAATTCTCCTAATTTATAATTTTTGCCAATCAATACAAATTCTAAAAACACTGAGTGGTTAATTCAATGAAAACTAAGCACGAAATTCAACCTTTGGGTGACTAGTCATTTTCTCTGCTCTAGGAAGAGTTTTCAAAATCCACCTGACTGGTGTGGCTCACTGGTTGAGCATCAATGATCTATGAGCCAGGGCATTGCCGTTCGATTCCCACTTGGAGCACATGCCCAGGTTGAGGGCTCAATCCCTGATTGAGGTGGGGGTGGGGGTGGACATGCAGGAGGCAGCTGATCAATGATTCTCTCCCATCATTGATGTTTTCATCTCTTTCTCCCTCCCCTTCCTCTCTAAAATCAATTAAAAACATTTAAAAAATTCTCCTTGTGTTTGAAGATATGCAGTCTTAAGGAAGAATACATTTCTAAGTAAATATGCATATATTTTACCTAGTGTTACAAAACATTTTCTCTAGTGAATATTCATTAAAACCGATATGTGTTCTAAGTATATTGTTTTATTTCTAAAAGGTACTCTTTACTGTGAATGCATTATAGAGGTGTACATTAAAATGCAAGGCTAAAATCGTTCTTGTAAAGTAAAAAAATAGCATGGTATTTATAAACAATTTATAAGTAATTACTATTTTGCTTAGTGTTGATGCTCTCTGCCTGGTTGTGGATAACACAGTGTTATTAAAAAATGGTAGTTCTGGAAATTGTATTCCACTAACAGCAAAGACACTGTCGACTGTTCATTTTATTATAGTAGTCTTTATGGGTAGAGATAACAAAATAACAGGAAGAAAATAGAGTGCAATTTAATCACCTAGATTATATATGAATGCAGTCAGCTCTCATTATTCACAGATTCTGCATTTGCACATTTATTTCTAACCTCAAAATCGAGACTTCTGCCACTTTCACGGCCATTCTCAGACCTTGCAGAATAGTGAAAAATTTGAGTCACCTGATGTGACTGTTCCCAGCAGAGGTCAAACAAGCTGATGTTTTGCCTACTTATTTCAGCACTCATACTGTAGACAAGTGTCCTCTTCATTGTCTGCTTAGCGCCACTTTTCCCCCTGCATTTCTGTGCTTTTGGTTGGTGAGTTCACTGTTTAAAATGCCCTCCAACCACAGTACTGAAGTGCTGTCTAGTGTTCCTAAGTGCAAGAAAGCTGTGAAGTGTCTTATGGAGAAATATGTGTGCTAGACCAGCTTCGTTCAGGCATGCGCTATAGTGCTGTGGACTGTGAGTTCAGTGACAATGAATGCATGACATATATATTAAATAAGTCGTCTTTAAACAGAAAGAGACTCAGAACAAGGTTTATATTGATTGGTTGATGAAAATCTGAGCAGAGGCTTGCAGGAACCTAACCCTGTATTTTCCTTGGGAGCAATGGTTCAATGTTTGTTAATTCATTGTTTGCAGCAGCTTTACAGAACATAACTATAGGGAATAATGAGAATAGATTTCATTTGAAAATACTGACATAATTGACTGTTTTTTTCAATGTGTGTGTAGACTTGTAGATACTATTTTAGTGTTGAAAGAAGTATCTGACAAATTCAATAAGAGCTACATAATAAGTTATGATGAGTTTTTAGTATTTGAGATATCCATGGTCATGTGTCATATCAATAACAGATAGAAGAGATAGAGCCTGGGACCTTAGCCTACCTGGGTTCTTGTCTTAGCCTTGTTACTGATTAGTTGTTGATCTTGGATAGGCAATTTTCACTGTTTTGGACTCAGTTTTCTAATTTCAAAAACAATGAGCAGAGTGAACATTTCTAAAGTTCTTTCTAGTTTTAAAATGATAAGTTTATGAAAGCATTAATTTAGCACTTATGCTTTTACCCATGATTGCCAAGGAAGGGGAAAGAGAAAGCTTACAAAGACGTGTCTATATAAAGTACAGCACCTACAATTAAAAAGGTCACTACCAATTTGAGATAATGCAGTAAAATTGAAACAGTAAACAATATGAAATTATGTATAATTAAGAGATAAATTAGATCCTATTGAGCGGTGGTTTTTAACCTGGATGTGGACAGTGGAGGCTTTTTAGAATTACCTGGTGAAGAGCAGTATTTTTCAGTTGAACTACATATAACCCTCCTCTTCCCTTTGAGCTGTTCCTCAGAGTGTGTGCTAATGAAATGAGATTTAGAACCCTTGGTAATGAGTGCTGTATACATTTCTCGAAAAGGACAACAGTGAACAGGGTGGGGAAAAGTAGCTTTATAGCTGTGAGTATGCAAAACACAGAGTTTATACTTGTATTTTTGTTTATTAATTATTGTATTATTTTCCATATGCACAACTGTATTCGCTGTCACTCTTAGGCTCTGTCCTTCCTATAGATCCACTTATGTGGTCACATCCCTGAAAACACTGCGCTTTTTCAGTCATATTTGTTCCAGGTTCTCCTGACTGCTCTCTTACCCCAACCCCATGAATGACTGGATTGGATTAGGGCTCCTTACCCAAAGGAAGCCAGTTCAGTGGCATGTGTTGGTGCAAAAAGATGAACTGGGCCAATTGGATTTTTCTTGAGCACATTTGACTGAGGAAATAGTTACGGAAGGAAGCAGCTGTGGGAGTTGAGGCTGAAAACCAGTCATGATGTTGAGAGAGGTTGGTTTGGTCATGTTAGGTCTCTTTCAAGATAACAATGTATGAGAGGGGAGATAGAAATAGACAATAAGATAAAAAAAAGTATGAGAGAGGAGATAGAGATAGACAATAGAGATAAAAATAGAGAGAGGGGGGTAAAAAGGGTGGAGGAATCTGGTTGACAGAGAGGGCAGAGACAGAGAAGTAGACACAGAATGCCTGAGCCACATTAATGGCCAGCTGTTCCTTGAAAATTCCATAGTTTTGTGCTTTCTGAGACCAAACTATAATACAATTCCTGACCTTCCTGCTTCCAAGTTTTTCAGCACTTCTTATGCATGTTTATCCTTACAACAACACCCTTATTCTACCAACCCCTTTCTCTCCCTTGGAATCAAGGGGCCTAACATAATTGAATAGTAAACCTGGTGTAACCAAAATGGTAATATTTAGTGACTGCCTATGCATACTTTCTATTTGTTACTTCAGTCAAACTGAAAAGGACTTAGAGACATCTGAGACTCAGAATAGAGAAAAAAATATATACATAAATAACGTGTCAAAGTCACCCCTGATTTTTACATATCACCTCTACGAACGTGGAAAAGGCTTCATGTGGGAGGCAGGGGTGCTGGTGATGAGGAGGATTTATAGTGAAGGCGAAACGGGCCTTTCACCTTGTTGAGCAAATGATATCTGCTGTCAATTATGAGGAATAGAAGAATGAGCACTTTTGCCCACAGCATCATTAATCTTCGAAGTCATCAGGGAAAATGCAACACAATCAAGCATTGGATGGAACAGTGCTTCCCTCACAGAGAGAAGGGATAGTGCCAGATCAGCTCCAATAGTGGGCATCAGCCATCCCAGGGCCAGCAGGTCCTTCCCAGCAGACAACACAGGGTGATTGATCCCCTTTGTGTTTCAGCAGAAAGATCCCATCTCTTCAGCAAAGGGGCACATATAGCCGTGGGTTTGGCCAGGTGCCCTGTGACACACATGATTAAACACAACAAAGGAGTGTGCATCGAGTCTGAAACAGGGAAAGATAGTTCCACACACAGTAATAAGGCAGCACAGGCTGTGAGGACTCTTTCTTGGTAAAGAGTGTTTTAGGCCCATGGTCCATTCTTATGCAGCAGAGTGTGGTTGAAAGGCTGCATACAGGAGATTCTCTTTCCCAACGCACACGGAAGTACAGGCATCATAAAGGTATAAAACAGAAATGATAAATATGGGGAAAATCAGGGGAAAAATCAAACATGAGTTGAATGTTTCTATGACCTTTCCAGAAAGGTCATTATAGAAAGACCCCAGGCTGGACTGAGAAGTTCAGTAGCTAGGAGGGAGTCATGTCCCATTAATGACGTGGTTCAAGGTGGGGTAGATAATGCTGAAAAATCAGCCAAGGAGAGGGGTGGAAAGAAAGATCTTCAATTTTATATTGAAGATCACTTCCTTCTAGAAGAGTAGAGGTTTTTTTTTTCCGCTTCGAATCTTTGCAGACTTCATTTATTCCTCTAGGTTTTTGTACTGGAAGAAAGATTCTTACACTGTCTTTAGTGTTATTTTTCTAAAACTCCTTAATGGGTAACCCTGTTTAAGCGATGTTCTTTCATCTTCGTGTCATAAATATCTTTCTAGACTTGGGACTGACTTGACATTTCAGAAAACATGGTTATAAATAATGGTAAATGTATAATAAGTTGCACTTCTGAGTTGTTGATCATCAATTGGGAGCCTTTGAGCTAAAATATTCCTCTCAGGGATAGCACAAGAAAGCAGCAAATTGTTTGAAACAAAATGAAAAATGAACTAAAAGAGAAAAAGATACTCAGCGGAACTCTTTTGGCATAAAACATTGCCCATGGCCATTTGCTCCATACTTTTAACCTGAAAAAAGAAAAAAACCTGTATTATATGTTAAGTAGACATACATTGTTATTTAAAAAAAGGCTTAATTCTAAATTAAATTCTCTTTTGTTCAGTCTAAACCTGTGCCCCCAGTTTTATTCTCCAGTAGTCATGCTTCTCTTAACAATTCTCCATGTATTTTAAAGCACTGCACACTGAAGAGATTTAGATTTCATCTGCAGAGATTTATGTATTTTTACATGTTTATTCAAATTCCAGAAAGGAAAAACCTAGAGAAAGAAAGCCAATAAAACAAATGAACATCTCTGTTTACCAAACAGCCTTTTGTAAAGGAAAACTACAATGTGATTTTGCTGTTATAACCAGAATTTGGTGCCTTAGGAGTAAAGAAGCTATGCAAATACAACAAATAAACAAACACCAATATAAGGATTCCCTCCCCCCACAGGAAATAAAAGAGAGTAGTGTCTTTTTTAACAGAAGTATCTACCTACCTAATAAAAGAGTAACACGTTAATTTACTGTACCTTTGGAATGGCCACCAGCCAATCAGGAGTGAGTATGCAAATTAACCCAACAAAGGTGGTGGGTTAATTTGCATGTGCAGGAGCTGAGTGGCGGGGCAGGACACTTGCGACATTGCCATGGCAATGACACAGGCATTCTGCACCACCCCTGCTGTTCTGGGCCTCTGGGCAGCATGGGAAGGTGGAATGGCAGCTCTGGGCGGAGTGAAGGCAGTGCTGGCAGACAGGGGAAGGAAGGCCATTCTTGCATGAATCTTTGTGCATCAGGTTTCTAGTTTTACATATATGTTATCATTTCCTGTACCTTTAAATCTGTTTTCAGCCTTTCAAAGATTTTAATCAATGGTTATTAAGCAAAGTTTCTACATTAAGCATCACAGTGAAACTTTACTATTGTGAGGATGAGTTTAATCACTTTAAAATGAGGAATTACTTAGTGAAATTGACAATACAGCCAGCTAGTTCATTTATTAAATAGTATGTGTGGGGCTTTTTGCTTGAATTAACTGGATAACTATCTGTTGTGCAATTCACTTTGCTCTCACATGAAGTTTTATTCTTGGTTTATGGGACTGTAAACCAAGCATTTCATGCTGTGTATTCAATCAAGTAACTTAACAATTTGTTGGGAGGGAGTATTCATATTCTTCTATACCACTCAAAATAATTGTCAATACAATTCTCTGAGTAGTAGGCATTATTAACAATTAGAATACAGAAACAATTAGGACAATAAGAATATTTGGAAGGGTCTCTGATTTCTTTTTCTCCACCAACTGTTCTATGTTCCTGAGGAATATAATCTTTTTGTTATCTATATATCTATATATCTATATCTATATATCTATATATCTATATCTATATATCTATATATCTATATCTATCTATCTATATCTATCTATATCTATCTATCTATCTATCTATCTATCTATCTATCTATTATTGATTTTTTACAGAGAGGAAGAGAAAGGGATAGAGAGCTAGAAACATTGATGAGAGAGAATCATCAACCAGCTGCCTCTTACACACCCCCTGCTAGGGATGTGTCCATGACCAAGGTACATGCTCTTGACCAGAATTGAACCCGGGAACTTTCAGTCTGCAGGCGAACACTCTATCCACTGAGCCAAACAGGTTTCAGCTGTTATTATTATTTTTCAAGGACACATACACAGTTCAAAAACAAAAAGCACTGACATGTCAAAAGGCTAATTTGTATCTCTCATTCTTGAATGTACCAGGCCATGTGATTGTGTTTTAGTTTCTCTATCTCACCAAGCTTCATCTATAAAATAATACTATGTGAATTAAATAAAATTTAAATTTAGGGAATTCACACAACAGAAAAATAAAGAAACAAATATTGTGGACCAACAGAGGTTTGCCAGCTCTTAATCTGCCAAAAAAGCTCAAGTTTTCCCCTCTAATCCAGCATCATTATTATCATCTTTCTATCAAAGAGAGCATATTGCGAAAGAAAAGAAGGAACTACATTCTTCTAGTAACAAATAATCCTTCACATTGAAAAAACTAAGCTTTTTGAAAACTTGCTACATTGCCTTTACTTTTCTCATTTTGATTTGAATGGTGAGTAATACATTGGGAAAGAGTGGTGGCAGCAACCCTGGACCTATATTTGGAAACTCCTAGGCTATATTATTACTTACTTCTCTATCTCTCTCTCTATCTCTATATCTCTATCTCTATCTCTCTATCTCTCTATCTCTTTATCTCTATCATTATCTCTATCTCTATATATCTTAATTCATTTATCTCTACTTATGTTTCTATCAAGTTTTTATTTTATTTTATGATTTTAAGTTTTGTTCCTTCATTTACAGATTTAGAGAAAAAATATGATCTATTCATCAGTTTGATTTTCTTAAGACACCTTATAAGGACTATTATTTTACTCATATCTCCTTAAAACTACAGGTTATTTCAGAAAATGACTTGAGCTGACCTGTCCAGTGAGAAGGAGGGGTGCAGAAGTTGGAGTCATTGAGCATGAACTTCAATTAATGAGAATGAGGTCTGAGTAAGGGATACCTTCATTATATCACCTTAATTAATATTAGGACTTCTTCAGAGAAAATGGATATAGGGGTGAGACCTGTGGGTTGGGTAGTTATAGGAGTCTGGTGTGGATTTGTCAAACTAATAAGTAATAGTTGGGAGAATGAATAAATGAATGAATGGACTTTTTCACATCAGTGAGCCTTCTTTTCGATTAAAAAAATAAGGTTAGGTTCAGAATGTTCTAAAACTATTTGCATTTGGGAAATTATTATGCTTTCATGGATCATTTAGTGGAAAACAATGAATCACAAAATTGACAAAAAAGTGTTTTTTTTTTTTTCCATAATTCAACACAAAAGTGCTTCAAGACCACAATTAAGAGATGTTCTATATCATTTCAGGGATGATTTTCTTTTCTGCCTGCAGACTTAAACACTATTTTCCCCCCCTTTTGAAGCTTCTTAAATTCCAGGTGAAGCTAGTTCTTAGCAATTGTTGTCTTTTATGGGATTAATTTTAAAAGAAAAAATTAGATGGAACATGAAATTAATACCTAAGCTATTTGATTACATATCAGACTATAAATATGAAATAACTAGCTTTGACTTTAAAAAGATTATTTTGGGAGTTTGTTCTGCTGAGACTTCTTTTTGTCTCTTGTCCCTCTCTCATACATTTGCTCATCAATTTTCTTTCTAGGAGTCTGTACAGGGCGAGGAGCCCAATATCAGTAATTGTCCTTGCTTGGCTTTTACCTAATCAACAATGCAAATGGCTCAGTAGTAAGGAGGGGAGAGGGGGAATTTGGCTTACCAGGTTTAAAGAATGTCAGGGTATGAATTGTATTACCCAAAGCCAAAATTTTAAAATTGGACAACCAAAGAGTTTGATGCTAATTTAGTGTGCTTTTATTTTGCTGTGTATTGACATACTAAAATTAGGTTCCTACAAAGGCTGGTATTGACAGGGTGGGTTAGGCATTCCAGGATAGTTAAAGGAGAAGCTGAGTGTTATAGACACATAAGTAATTGCCTAATTTGGATTTTTTTGGTAATATGTCACCTTACTACAATTTAATGGTTCAAAGTTAAGTTTGATTTATATTCTTTTAATAAACAGCATTCACATTTCTATTGGTTTTCTTCTTAAATTCTATATATCAGCCCAAAGATAAAGAGATATTCTTGCATTTATCTTTGGACTATTGATGATTTAATCCATCATGACCTTAGAAAGATAAAATAGGAAAGCAATTTGTGCTCTTATGATTTGGGGACTTTGGGTGGGGAGCATACAGACCATCTTTATTCTAGATACTTCTGAGATTTCAGTATGTTTCCATCACATTACATTTTAGACAGAAAATATACTGTGAATGCATCATCAGTGGACTGAGGCACAAAAAAACTGCTGAAATAGTTTAACATGACAAGATTTAAAACTTTACAACAGTGAAATAATTTTACAGTGAGAAAAATGTTCTTTCTGGCTGATGTTTCTCTTATTATACTGTTAGTTTTGAGGTGGCAAGATATTTCTCTTAATTGACATAATCCTATTTGAGTAAATAGTTTACTGTTTGTTTTAGCTTATACCATAATATCTGGTTTATTTAACAGCTAAATCATATAAGCTTATAAATAATAATTAATCCTTCTAGTATGCCTATTTTTGTTGGGCTCTATTTCTCTGTTGTCATTGAAAATGTGTCTATATATAAAGATGTGAAAAATAATTTCAAAGGTTTTTAATTCATCACAGACATATTTGTAGAGAGTACACCATCATCTGTCTTTTGCCAGATTTGGGATTAGTGCACGTTTCCCAGCTTACAGTCAACTGATTAGGAGACAAAAAATAAGTGACTATCATTCATTTTCTTTTATGATGATCCAAAATGAGGGCATTATGGGACCATCAAAGAGATCTTTATACTTTTCCATATTAAATAAAGATGTATTGGTAGAGTTCATGCATTTTGGATAAACTAGTCCTTAAAAATGTAAGTAGTTGACATTAAATTAAACTCAGCTATTTTAAAACAAGATATAGACTATAGGAAAATTCAATTTGATTTAGAAATGGGAATTAAGTATATTTAGTGCAAATCATGGGAAGTGAGAGAATTACTAAAATGAATCTAAATGCATTGAGCCCATTTTTTTTTCTCTCCAGGTTGATAATGAAATATCTTTTTCTACCTAGTCTTTGAAGTGAATGTTATGCAATGCTTTAAAAGCTAGCAAATGGAACTTATTAAATAATCTTGATTTCTTTGGATTTTGAGAACATCTTCAGCTCGTTCCAATTTCGATTCCCTATTACAGGTGGCATTAATAGAAGGTAGAATCCTATATCTCCATTTGAAAGAAGAATGTGTGAATGTAAAATGTTTTCTTTATTATTTATCCCATTTGGATTTTTTAAAAAAAGAGCTTCTTTTTGGTTTACCCCATGGAATGACAGCTTATTCCCCCTGTGCCAGCTCTTCTGGAGAGGAAGAGGTTGTCTTGGGGCTTACTACCCAAAGGAGTTGCTTGTCCTGGATCCCACCAGTTTGTCCTCGTCAAATTCAAGAACGCTTGTAGGACAGGAGAGATGGGAAGGGGGAACCAAGAGAAACATAAGGGAAGAAGAGAGCTGAAAGTGAGACCCCCCAAAAATAAATGGTTTCTCTGTCTATGCAGTGTAAGGAAAATGAAATCAGTGTAGGCAGTGCCCATTTTCCTCATCGTGCCGAGCCCCAAACACTGCTTTAAATAAAACATATTTCTGCTCATATTTCCCATTTCTTGCTTGCTAACTTAAAGATAAATGACTTGCTTGCAAGTGCAGTGGAGAGGAAATAAAATCAGTAACAGGCAGTGCCCCAAATGCCCCAGCTGCTTAACGGTCTGGCCTTGAGCAATACACAGTTTTTATGGAAAAGTTTTACCATCCGGCTGTTAAGGAAACAAAAGCAACTCTCCCCCACTCCGCCCCCCAATTCTCACAAAACAAAAGTAAAGAAAATCAGAAAACCGAAGTCAAAGCTCAACCAAGCCAAAGCCATTCAGTATCATGCACACAGTTGGTTCCTGTGGCCAAGGCGACATTGACTGTGCGGGTGAAGTGTGGGCAGTGTTTCTGTGTGTACCTCGCTCATTCAGCCTTCAGCACTGCTCTCCCGGACAGCGGGCCTGTTTGCTCCTGCAGCCAGGGGTCAGCCACTGGTAATTAGACTCACCGGTGTTTTCTAGGTAAGCAATTGGATAAGCAATTAAAGTTTGTGAGCAGCGGTTTAGGGGCACTCTCAAAGGTTGGCAATTAGGCAGCTCCATATGTGAAATTACCGGGTAGCTCCACACGTGAGGCAGGGCACGATAGTGTCAGAAAGTAGGATGAAAGCACTTTCATAGCAAAAATCGCATCCTATTAAAAATAATAAGAACCGGTTAGCCAGTATCTCCTCCTGTGTCTGACACTGAGCTTACATGGTCTATACCTACAGTTTCTTTAATCTTTAGAACAGTGCTTCTCAAATTTAGTGTGCATCAAATTCACCAGGAGGCCTTGTCACACACAGCACAGAATGAGAGGCTTCACTCCAGGATTTTAATTCAGGAAATTGGAGGTGGGGCCCGAGAATTTGTGTTTCTAACCAGTTTCAGGTGATGCTGCGGTGGCGGCTGGGACAACCACGTTTTGAGAACTGCTGCCTGGGTAAAACCTTTGTGGTGATGGCCGCAATGGCAAACGGAGCACCTATCATGTGCCAGGCGCTTTGCGAAGTAGTTTACTTCTCTTTTAATCTTTATAAAAACTTTATTGGGTGTCATTTAATCCCTTTTAAGGCACAGCTTTAGGTTCACAAGCCAGAAGAATTGGCCAAAACCATAGATATAACAAGTGACGGCACTAAGATTCAAACTTAGGTGTTGGGTCTCCAAAACTCATTCTCTCACCGCTGTACCATGGCATGTCCTGGTGTCTTGTCTTTGCATGCAGCTCCACACAATATTTCCACCCTTCCCTTTATGCCAGGTAAAAAACAGAAAAGCTACTGAAGATAATTTATTCTCTTTATTTACTTAGCAGGAGCTGTGCAAATAGAAGACCGAACTTTCTCAGTGAATCTTACCCTGATAGAAGGACATTTCACTACCTTGCCCCCAAATGAATGAATGAATTATCTCCAATATGGAGCTGCTCCCATGTCATTTTGCCCCATCTTCGTGTCCTCACAGGACTGTGAGCTCCAGGCTTCTAGGAAGGTGGTATTATGTATGGCTGAGGAAGCTCAGCAGGACTTTATGGAGGAATGGGAGAGGATGGTGGCTATAAGCCTATGGAGGAAGAGGAACAGGTTATGGGGAACTCTATAAGCTGGATGTGCATTTATGTATATGCAGTGGGGAGAATGGTCCAATCTGAGGGGAAGGTGTGTGGGGAAGAAGCAATTGGATAGAGCCAATGAGTCAACTAGGGATCAGTTTGATGGCCAACATGAGAGGTTGGGTTTAAAAATGCTTTGACCAACTCTGTAAAACAGAAAGCTGAATTGTGATGAATATACTCCTTCCCTATATTCTCTGCTTCTTCTTTAGTATGCCTCTCACATAACTAATTATTTATTGCAAAGGTATCTGTTGAACATTTTTACGTGTTAGTCAGTATGCCAGTCCCTGGTCTCGAGGCAGTGGCATTGCACTCAGAGACCTTCCACTGCAGGCCCTTGCTACTCAAAGCCTTATCATTAGCATCAGGTGTCTCAGGGAGCCTGTTAGAGATGATAGTCTCAGGTCCAGCCTGGATCTACTAAGTCAGAATCTGCATGTAAGCAAGGATTCAGGGCAATATACATGCACATTAATGTTTGAGAAGCACCATACCATTCAGCTTTCAGTACTTTGCTCTCTTCGTCTCATGCACTGAAATTGTCACTGTGAAGAATGGCCTGGATTAGGCAATGAATACATTTATAAGAGCAAAGTAAATAGGAAAGCATGAAAATGTGAAGGAAGTAAAATCCCTGACTGATGGTCAGCAGGTGCTTGGTTGACTCTCCAGTAATGGTATGGTAATGGAGACATTACCTTTTTTTCTCTTCTTCAGCTCATAATTCAGGGCCAACAGATTAGTAATGTCCAGAGATTAAGGATGGGCTGTTCAAATGGAGAAACTGACAAAATTAAATCAGAAAATATAGATTTTTTTCTGGGTATTTACCAATACCTCAGTATGAGACCTAAAGCCAGGATAAAAATTGTAAGGAAAACTACTTCTAGCCGATTTGAAGGCTAAATTGGGAAATGTTAAAGATTAGGAATTTGAAACAGGAAAGAGTTGTAATCCAGGTGAAGATAATTGAAGTCCACTTTTAGAAAAGAAGGTAGTTTGGGGGATAGTGTTAAAAAGTTTGTGACAGTAATGGAATTAAAATAATAGCTATTCCCTACAGCAGATTTCTTGTTTTGTGAATTAAAAATGGGTTGGCGTGGGCTGGATGGACCTGGAAGGTGGGGATTCACAAACCTTGATGATTAGATGTATTAGGTCATCAGTGCATGCCTATAACACTGGTAACTTTTGTTTGATCCTCTTGCCTTCATGGCCTGAATACACTTCTGCAGATGGAAATAGGGATAAAAATATCAATACCATCAGACTGTTTTAGATTTGGGGTAAAGGTGAAGTGTTATTTAGTACCTTGGTAATCTTCATATTGTTTTCCTAGGAAGGGGTAGACTTCCTATTGGAAATCTTGTTATTTTAAAAAAAAAACACAGATTTAGAAAAACATAGAATAATTCAAATTTATGTGACATGGAGAAAAGTGATGTTTTATGGTCCTGCTATTTGGGGGGTAAAGTCAGTTTTTGATTTTCTAATACCAGTGGAATGGTATAACTTTAGGTTTATTGAGAGTCCTCTAAATAACTTTCCTAATTACTCTCTCTTCTTTTAAGTCTTTTAAAGTGGAAAGTGAAGAGTAGCAGTGGCTTCTATTGCTAGAATTGTATTTCAAGGGGAATGGTGTAAAATAACTACATTACAGGGCTCACAGAGAGCAAAAATCTTTGTGTAATATATTGTTCAGCAAATCATTTATCATCATAATTGCCATAGTTGACACTTGGCTCATTTGTAGATTTTTCCTTTCTTGTCAGATTTTTTCTTCAGTAAAAATGATTTAAAGAGTAACTATAGGGTTCAATCCTGTTCTTCACGATAGAACAGGGACAAAGAACAGTGTATTTTCCAAATCCACTCCCACTCCAATTCTAGTTTATTGTGATTGCACATTCCTTCAGAGCTTGTCATCACAGAGCTTTTTTTTTTTAATGTTCTCTTGAGGGTGCATTCCATATTCTATCAAGAGATTTCAGGGAGTAAACCCTATTACCACTGTATAGCCCTTAAATGACATTTTGCATCTATTTTAGGAAGATTCATTCTCAAAACTACAGACATTAAGTTCAAATGAACCAGGGGGCACACACATATGAGATATTAGAGATTACTTTGGCATTTAGGCATCTTTTATTTTATTGTTATCTTTCATGGGCCAGTGAGATAAAGAAGACACACTAGGCTACACTTGGTTGTGCTTATATCATGTAGACCTTCTTCCTCCTCCTGCTAGCCTCCTTTCTGCACACACAATCGCCTGTCACAGAGGATGATCAGCTAGAGGGCAGGGACAATATCCTAATCACAGAGGCTTGCTCCATAGAGTCTCACGTGTAGGACTTTAAAAATAATAAACACCTATCAAACAGAACTTATTGAATAAAAAATTTAGTAAAACATTTCCTAGAAACTGTGACAGCAATTCAAAATGTTCTGTTTTATGTCTCTAGTGACCGTAGTTTTAAGTAAAAAATTGGAGACAATTGTTGGATGAGTGTGCAGAACATTTGAAATCAGAGCTGCCTTGAAAAACCCACGGCGTATCATTGCCATATCGATATTTCTGTTAAAAAACAGGCTCATGAGTGATTACTTTTAAATTGCTTAGTGAGCAAGTGGGATAATACACTTAACACATTAAAGCAAAAGGAGAAAAATTTGTAAATCCAATGTGATTTTCCTTAGACACATTTAGAGTAGTTAGTGATGGAAGCAGTTATGTTGGATCAGGGAAGAGGTTCGGGGGAGGGTAGCATTTATGGTGAAGCTGGAAATACAGTTTATTTTAGGTGCCGATAAAAATGGAAAAAAGAGTTGTAACGTTTGTTAAGGACTTATATTTGTCACATCTTCTAAAACTCTGGAGGCGTGTTTTATTATTCCTGGGTCACTACTGGGAAAGCGAAGCTCAGAGAGGCTTTTTGACTCCAAAGCTGGGATCTACTCAACACTGTCTTCTATGACAACAGGGTAAAGCCTTATAGACCAACCCAAGAAAATCAGCAGCTAATAGAACCAATTCCTCCCAATCCTCCGCTGACCCAGATGAATTATCTATGAATGAAAATATCATGGGAATTTCTTAGGGAGTTGTTCCTGATATTTAATTGCATTAATAGCTTTACAGACTCAGCTCAAGCATTGACCTCTCTTGGAAGCTTGCTTTCCCTGCGCCTCTCAGGCTGGCTGGGGTGCTCATGGCATTTTACTCCTCTCTTTCTGTGTCTCATTTCTATAATGCATGTATCCCGGGTCCTTGCTTAGGTTTTATGAGTGTGTATATGCCCTGGCTTCCTGGAGTGTGGTGGTACGGTCAGGAGTGTTAGCTGAGAGAGGCCTCTTCCTTCTGCTCCTACAGTTGCTCCTTTTAGGCAGGTGTGAGCTGCATGGCTGGAGGGAAAGAGAAATAATCATGGTACACATGCAAGGCAGACTAGCTACAGGCACATACCTGTCTAGGCTCTGCCCCAATATATCCCAGGCAGGAGCCAAGCAACTCTTAATACAAGCATGTTTTGATGCCAAGAAGAAAGGAAGGGAGAGTAAATCTAAGACTTCGTTTTCAGACCTCCTTCCGAGGCAATGAATAGTTCTCCTCAATTATTTATGGTGTTACCTTGGTGGTATTTATAGATTATGATCAGGTCCCCTCCTTGAGGCTCATTCTCTAGACTGTATAAATTTAGATTCCCCGAGTGTGTCTCATATGTCTTTTCCTCCGAGCCAAGCCTGAAGTGCATTCTATTCCCCTTTGCTTGTTCTGTGATTTATCTACATTATTCCTAAACTGCTGGAGTCGGAAGAGTTCCTGCTTATGGTCTTGGGCTGGTGTAGATTCACTGCTGCCTCCCCGGTTTTACATGCTGTTCCTAATACGCATAGTTGAGGGTTGCACTGGGATTGTTACTATTTTTTATATTGTCAGCCCAGTGCAAACGCTTAAATGTTGTAGAGTAGATAAATACACTCTTTCCCTGCTGCTTGCACTTGGCTGTGGCTAAGTGTGAAACTAACAGCTCCTTTAGGTAGGAACTTGAGATCTATGAAAACATATCAACAAAACTGAGTCAGTCTTCCAACAGATCCTGGAAAAAAAAATGAACTTGTAGAACTTTCTGATCGGTAGGAATTTTCTGTTAATTGAAACTCAAAAATATGTTTCAGACGACTTTTTGGAGGAGTGTTGCTCTGCCCACTTATGTTTTCACACAGAGTGTTGGAAAGGAATTTGATTCTCTTTTTTTTGGCTATACTTATTTATTAGATGGATGCCAACATTTTTCTCTGAAGCGTTTCTATTGCTAGTTTGAGGCTTCATTCCACCACCCCAACATCCAGAACTTATCCTGTTGTTTCCCAACTAAGGATGTTTGATTATTTGCTTGACAGTTGTACCAAAAAGCATGGTGGACTGTGTAGATAGGATGTGACTTCTTCAATTCGGTTATTTCCTACATGTAACACTTACCTGCTGAATTTTAAATAACCCAAGGACAATGAAGAAATAGATGCATAGGAGGTCAACTGACCTTCAGAATTTGGAATTATTGAAAGCAGAGAAAAGAATGTTTTTGAGTATCAGTGTGTGAAGGTGACAGAGCAGTACTGGGCCAGGGGGAGTTACTGCAGGTTCTAGCTTTGGATCTAGCTTTGCCCAAGCCACTTGTTTATCCTGAGGTTAAATTTATTCAGCTTCACAAGGCTTTAAGGAGGATTGAGTGGTTGATACATGTAAAATCTTTGGAAAACAGTGATGTGCCATAAACATATCAAATAGATGCTTCTGCTTATGGTAATATAACTTGTATCCCATGAGGAAGACATATTCTAAATGAGTTTTGTGAACTTACAGAATGTCTTTAGAAAGACATATTAACAAAAGGAGACTAAATTCCTTTCTAAAAAAAATTCCAGGATTTAACAATCAACACAGAGTTCTTTCAAGAGGAAAAAGCCACAGTTTAACTTCTTTTTAAAAATTGGCCTTACACATATTGTTAATGGTCAAAACTTGAGAGCAACCAAGATGTAGGTGAATGGATAAACAAACTGTGGCACCTCCAGAAAATGGAATAATATTCAGTGCTAAAAAGAAATGAACTATGTAGCCATGAAAAGACATGGAAAAAAACTTCAATGCATATTACTAAATTAAAGAAGATAATCTGAAAACCACATGTTATATGATCCCAACTATATGGCATTCTAAAAAAGAAAAAAAACTGTGGAGGCTATAAAAAGATCAGTGGTTGCTGGGGATTGGGATGGGAAGGCAGTGAGAATAGATGAGGTGTAGAGAGTTTTTAGGACAGTGAAAATACTGTGTATGCTATTGTAATGGTGGATATATGTTATACATTGTCTGAATCCATAGAATGTACAACATCAAGAGTGAACCCTAAGGTAAACTTCAGGTGAAAAGGAAAGTGGCCTTATCTAGGTGAAAAGGATCATATTAAATTAAATTCAGTCTCTGTATGTCTCAGTAGAATATTTTTGAAATGAAAGTTGAAGAAATAACTTTTTTCTTTTAAGCATTAAATATTGTGACCTGGTATATGGTAAATAATTGTCATCTCTCTTTAATTGAACTTCCAGCATGGCTGAATAATCTCCTACCTACAAGCACACTTTCTTCGTATGTCTATTTCTTGGAATACTTCTCTAACATTTTTACTAACTCCTACCCTTCTGAAAAACATATTTTTATTCAAATGCTACGCACTATTTTTACCTCTCCTATTGCTGAAAAACATGGAAGCTTTTACCTTCAAATTCCCTCTTTTTTCCCCCACATGCTACTTTAACATTTTTTTCTTTGAATCAATACTGGCTTCTTTTATTATTATCTTAACAAATAAAATATGATCCCTTATCTTCAAGACTATCTTGCTCTACATATGCTAAAACTCTCACTCCTGCTATGTATGCCATTTCACACTGTGAGTGCTCCTGGATGAGGCCATTGGACTTCCTTAGGATCTCATTTGCTTCATCTGTAAAGAATGTCATCCTAGAGCTGATATTGTACTCCCACTCTGTCTTCTCTCTAATGGGCCTTTATTTCCATAGCTATCATTTTCACAAGCATCTTTTGTTTCTCCTTTATTAAGCTCATCATTTTCCCTGAAAACATAGACATCATTATTCATTGGTTTCATTGTCCATAAAGCCATCCATCCAAAACTACATAGTTGTTTCATTATTTTGGGCATTGCATATTTCCAAACGAATAAGAAACAGCCTCTGACCACAGTGGATACTGTGGTGCTCACCCCATTCCCCAGTTACTAAGGATACCTGCTGCTGAAGGATTGTAGTGAGTCTCCCACTGGGAATTGCCCTTGGTCACAGGAATCTTTCTCCCTGAAGATTTATATCCCTGGGAGGTGGTGGTGGTGGTGGTGGTGGTGGTGGTGATGTAGGGGTAGGGATAAGGGCAAAACTGGCTCATATAAAGAAGATAGCAAGGCCTGCCCCTTGTCTTACTTTGTGACACCTCTAGAGAGAGCCCTCTCAGCCCCAGGGCTCCCCATTGTATGGGCCTCAGGTTGCAACTGTAGGTCAGCCTCTCCCTCTGAGAGTTGGTTTCCAGAGAAACCAATATAAGATGCTGCCTTTTGGAGCACATACTTTGGTTAGTGTAAGAGAGTGACAAGAGAACCTGTCATTAAAAGTAAATTGGTAAGCACAATGGTGAGACTGCAGGGACTTCTAAGAACTTGTAGAAAGGATGAAAGACTCACCTTGCAATATGGGAACACAGAAACAATAAGGAAGTGAGGATTGATGACCTGACACTTGTGTGCATAGAAGTTGGCCATCAGGTGAAGGGGATAAAAGTAATCTAAGCAGTCTAATGTTTTTGCGAGGAGAGAGATTGATATATTTGGGCAACCCTAAATAGAAATGAACTCTCCATCAAATGAGGGAAAAGGTAAGTGGAGTGAAAGTTATGAATGGCTGTGTGCAGTGGACACCTATTATTTTATTCATATCCAGCATCATTATTCTTTCTTCTAGTGTTAATACTTAGAATTGTTTTAGTTCAGTTGAGACTTGGCTGCAAGTAATGGAACCCCATAAGTCAGTGGTCGGCAAACTGCGGCTCGTGATCCACATGCGGCTCTTTGGACCCTTGAGTGTGGCTCTTCCACAAAATACCATGTGCAGGCGCACACGTACAGTGCGATTGAAACTTCGCAGCCCGTGTGCAGAACTCGGATTTCGGCTCTCAAAAAAATTTCAATCGTTGTACTGTTGATATCTGGTTCTGTTGACTAATGAGTTTGCTGACCACTGCCACGAATAATAGTGGTTTAAACCAGAATGCATCTGTTTCTCTCTCACAAAAAAGGAGTACAGAGGGAGTCAGTCTAGAGCTGCTAGGTGCTTCCTGGTATCAGAAACTCAGCTTCACCCTGAGCTGTCATTCCCACATAGCTGATTCCCATTCCCATGTAAATAGGCCCATTCCTCAAATCATTTGATTTCCCTTTATTCATTGTACCCCAGCCAGCCAGAAAGAGAAAGGGGAGAAAAGATCTGTCTTCTACCTTTAAGAAAACTTCTCAGAAGTTGCATTCAACTTCCACTTATGCTTCTTTGGCCATAGTTTAGTCAGATGGTCCTGCTATGTTTGGGAGGGTGAAAATTTAGTATTTATCATGAGACCATGGATGAAGTAAAAAATGTGATGGAAAACATAATATTGTGAATCATTAGCAGTCTCTGTCACAGTTTGTCACCGCCTATTGGGCACAGTTTAGTTAGACACCAAAGGGTGGACAGGTGGCTTAAACCCAGCTAAGCATATGCTCTGTCCATGGTATTGAATATGAGCTGAGTGAACCAAAGATTGAAATGGTTGGTGTTCTGATGTGCCCATTCATGTGTTTCTGCAACCCAGAACCTTCTTTTTGAAGCCTGTTTAATTAGTCTTTCCTTTGATTTTGTGAGCCACCCTTGTCTTTTCTTAAGTTTGAAGTTGTTTCTGTTACTTGCAATTTTTTTTCTAACTAATATATCATATTAACCACATGAAAGGATTTAGACATTTATTGTGTAGATAAAAGAGTGCATTGATGAGTTTTAAGCAGAATAGTGATGTTATCAGATTTTTGTCTTGCAAAAGTTTTTTTTAAGACCTTCAAAATTGGATAAATTGGAACAAGTTAAGATGGGAGGCAAAGCAAGTTCTAAAATTAATGCATTAATCTGGGTGGGAAGTGGTGAGGGGCTGAGCTTAGAGATACCAAAAAGGATGGAGCCAAGGGCCATTATTCAAAAGATATTTGGAAGGTATTTAAAAATGGCATATCTACAGACAAAAATATCTATTAACAAAAGACAAGCCCGAGACTGTTCTAAAAAGTCTTCTAAAAAGAAATAAAATACTATTGTTCTTTAAAATCTTGGGCTGGTAAGTTACTGCTGTATATTTAGATGGAGAAAATACTTGAATACAGCTTTGGGAGAACTAGTCTACAGAAGTAATGAGCTACAAATCAGCAAAAAAATAGATGCATGATAGAAAGGATTGAAATACCCACAGTTTAAAATCAGTGCTCAAAACATAAACATGAGCAGAGAGAAAAGACCTTAAGAACTCTCAAATTCCTGTGAATGTGGAGCTATTTGAAATAAAATTGAAGCACATTTGAAGAACTGCCAATATTTTGCATTTGCCCTCCTAAATTGTTAGTGTGTTTTATTGTTAAATTTTGATCCTATCTGCTTGTTTATATCATTACATAATAATCTAATTTAAAGAATGCTGTTGATATAACTTTTTCTTAGATTGGCAAGTACTTTAGAAGTGTAAGTGAAAACAAGTTAAATATACCAGAGCTAAAGATTTGATTTAGTTCTCAACTAACCATTTACTTTAAATGTGTAATTCAAACTAATTTTCAGTGTTGTGAACTCTTAGAGAAGAGAACAGGTTTTCAAGAGTAGAGTAGTTTCCTGTATTTACTAAAAATCAAGGTGTTTTCTCCCAGAATAATATCTTTAAGTATACTCTATTTTTTACAGAAAGCAAAAATGAAGAGAATATAGTTAGTATAGGTGACTGAAATGTGGAATTGGAAGAATTAACCATTTTTACTTTCATTAACTAGTGAAGTAAGCCATTAATGAACAAAGAGAACACCAATGGAGCATAATTTATATATAAGTTGTCCCAAAAATGTATACACACTTTACAGCTGTATAACTCACTTAGTTTTCACTCTTTTCAGGTTTAACTGATTTGATATAATGGGGGAAGCTAGACTAAGCTTTAACCAAAGAAAATTTATCCTAAAGTGCCACTGGATATTTTTTAAAATGGGGATATATAAAAGATAAAATTTATGGTACAAAACTGGTAACAGTTGATGAATTGAGGGAGCACAAATACCAAACAAAATGATTCTTGATGTTTGTGATTTCACTGCTTTGAGTTATCAGCAGTGCCTGGACCAGAATGCTCATTAGTTTGAAAATAGACACTGACAAAGAAAAAAAAGATTTATTTCTATAGATTCTTTTAAATTTTTGAAAGTGAACTGTATGTTAGTGAACACTGACTTTATAATCATTCAAAATGCATATACATTTTTGGGGACACCCTGTATTTTATAAGTAGATACCTCTGAGAGTTCTATCATATTTGTTAACATTAGAGGAAGATGAAGTTGGACATTTAAGAATTTAAGACACTTTTGACTTTGTTATAATGACATGTAATGCAGTTCTATAGACAAAAATCTCAGATAGAAATTTTTTTTTCTTTATTTTTTTGGAATGCAGCCATTGTAGCAGCTAGGCTTTGAGATAGGCCTTAGTACAGGCTGGTAGGATAGAATATCATATACTGGGTGGCATATACAACAAACATTCATTTCTGACAGTTTTGGAGGCTGTCATGCTCAAGATCAAGGTTGCTGACAGGTTCTTTGACTGGTGAAGGTCCTCTTCCAGGTTTGAAGATAGTAGCCTTCTTGTCATATCTTTACATGGTGGAGAGAGAAAGAGTTAGCTTTCTAGCTTCTTCTCAGAAAGGTATTAATTCCATCATTAGGACTTCTTCTAAACTTATTTACTTCCCAAAGTCCCCACCTTCTGATATCATTGTATTGGAGGTTAGGATTTCTTTATTTTTTTCTACCTCATTTAAAAATAATTTTCATTTTTCTTTTTATTTATATACTAGATGCCCAGTACACAAAAATCATGCACAAGTACAGTCTCTAGGCATGGCTGGCGATTGAAGTGTGAGCATCTGGTGTGGAAGGGCAGGTCTCAGCTGACCTCTGGGCCCTGGACAGCATCTGGGCCCCAGACCTTCATGCGACCCCCTCCACCTGAGTCAATGGGCCCCTGCCCAGCTCCTTTAGCACCTGGGAGATGGGTGGCAACCCTGCCCTCTGCCGCTGCTGCTGGTTGCCATCTGGAGGGCAATTGGTGGGGTGATTGGACCCCACTTGCATCTGCCTTGGCCTGGTACAGCCTGCTCACCTATTCCACCATCCCACTACGGTCCTGTTCTTGTCAGGGTCATTGGGCTGGCAGCACCTCTGCTGCTGCCTACTGCCAGCATCACATTGATGATGCCTGCCATTTTCCATGCCACCCCCTAGTGGTCAGTGCAAGTCATAGCGAGTGGTAGAAGAAACAATTTGCATAGTAAGCTTTTATTATATAGGATTTTTGTTAATTCTTAGTTGAGGATATTTTCCCATTGATTTTTAGAGAGAGTGTTAGGGAGAGGGAAAGACACACAGAAAGAAACATAAATGTGAGAGAGATTCAGTGATTGTTCACCTCCCACATGTACCCCAACCAGGGCCAGAGGATCAGCCTGCAACTGAGGTATGTGCCCTTACTGAGAATCAAACCTGGGAACATTCAGTGCTGGGGCAAATGCTATATCCACTGAGCCAGACGGGCTATGGTTCATTTTTATTTATTTTTTATTATAGTTGACATACATTATTATACTAGTTTCAGGTGTACACTCAGTGATTAGACATAGCATAACTTACTAAGTGATATCCCAACAAATCTCACACTCATCTGATACCATATATACTTATTAGAATAGTATTAACTATATTCCCTACATCATACTTTACATCCCCATAAGTATTCTGTAACAACCAATTTGTACTTCTTAACCCCTTCACATTTTTCACCCAAGGGGTGGTTAGGATTTCAATATATACCGTATTTGCCGGCGTATAAGATGATTTTTTGGCCCTGTAAAATACGTATTTGCTGGCGTATAAGACGACTGGGCGTATAAGATGACCCCCTAACATTTCCACTAAAAATACAGAGTTTGTTATATACTCGCCGTATAAGACTACCCCCCACTTGGAGGCATATTTTTCAGGGCCAAAAAATCGTCTTATACGCCGGCAAATACAATAAAACATTTTGGGGTGGGGATACAAACATGAAGTTCATAGCAATATATTAATTTCAATGGAAATGCTAATAGCACAGCTAACATGCATCATTTATTATGTGTGAGGCTCTATTACAAGTGCTTTACATATAATGTTCCTAACATCACATGAAATGGCACCTATTATCTCTCCATTTTAGAGATGAGCAAACTGAGGTTATGTAACACATGTAATTGTTAGAATCAGCAGTCAGACACTCTAGACCAGGGGTGGGCAAACTTTTTGACTTGAGGGCCACAATGGGTTCTTAAACTGGACCAGAGGGCCAGAACAAAAACAACCTGACCATGCTGGTACTCTCATCTTGGGCTGCTGGTGAAGGAGCAGAGGGGAGAGCAAGAGAACCCTCCGTTCTTTGGGCTCCACGGGCCGGATAGAACAGCCGAATGGGCTGGATCTGGCCTGCGGGCTGTAGTTTACCCATGGCTGCTCTAGACTATGCTCTCAATCACTATGCTTTTTCAGTGACATATTGGGGATGTTAACATGAGTAGCCCAAAGAAAAAAGAGAAACTCACTTTTCCATATAAGTATTGTTTTACAAAGTTAAATATTAGGATTTATATTATTCTGGATCCTCTTGTACATGTGGGGTCTCCAATGTCATGTATGCTGGGTTCCCATGAAAATGTATGTATTAAACTTAGTTATTTTTTTCTGGAAAAAAAGATTATTCTTACTATGGTTCATAACAGTCCATATACTAGTATTCTTGTTTTGGGCTAGGTGTAATTGACAGCCTTATTATCTGTTATTTTATTTTAAAAAAATATATATTTTATTGATTTTTTTTACAGAGAGGAAGGGAGAGGGATAGAGAGTTAGAAACATCAATGAGAGAGAATCATCTATCAGCTGCCTCCTGCACACCTCCTACTGGGGATGTGCCTGCAACCCAGGTACATGCCCTGGACTGGAATCGAACCCTGGACCTTTCAGTCCGCAGACTGACGCTCTATCCACTGAGCCAAACTGGTTTCGGCTATCTGTTACTTTAAATGTAATTGTATGTACCTCCTGATTATTACATCAAGAGTTTGCATTATCAGTGTTAGTTGTTTAAAGTAGCATGTAACTGATGGATGACTGGTACTCTTCTCTATGGATATACTTTCTTGTAGTTTTGTGTTGTTGTTTTTTTTTAAACAAGAAAAGTAATACATCTAGGGATACGGTATATAGAGAGAGACTTAAGGGATCTAGAGAAAGGGTGGAAATTCCAAAAATATCTTTAATCATCGATTCTAAAAGGAGAGAGCCCTTCTCTAGGCTGCAGGACAACTCACTAGTTTATGGTTTTGGAATAGATAATTTCTATTGTATTGCTTGCACTGAAAATTTACCTCATGACCGTTATTCTTGTCTGTCTAAATAGCTTTACTACAGAAACATATTTACTCTCTTTTGACTATATTTATTACCCTTCTTCAATTTTGTTGACACAGGAGTCACTAATATTTGCTTTTCAGTACAAGCTTCACTGAACTTATGTCCAGATTAGATGAAATACTTCTTTATTAATATTTCAATAATCATCTTATTGGAATTTATTGCAAGTTAAACAAGTTAAGCAAATACACTATTGCTTTTGTAGCATTAGATACAGGGCTATTATTTCAGTCTTATCATGTGAGCATATACTTTTTAAGCCGCAGTTTCTGCCTTCCTAAAATGGTCATAATAGTGGTACCTATCTCTTAAAATGTGAGAAGATTAAACTGTCTGTGGGAAGCACTAAGCACAGTGCCTGTCAAGTAAGTGCTTTATAGATGTTACTTTAGTTATCGCATATAATATCTCATTTAATCTTTACAACACCTGCAATGTACCTATCCTCACTGACTGAGGAAATGAAAATGTCAATGTCTTTCTCTAATGCCACATAACTTATAAGCAATGGGACAAGCACAGTTCCCATAAAATTCACTTATTTTGATTCAAATCAAATTTTCAGTCCCGCTGTGTACCTGGCCCTGGGTTGGATTCTGGTGAAAGGGTGATGGAAATAAAGGGGCATATGTACCATGCAAGTGAGCAACACAAGCAAGACCTTGTCGGTAAGACCAACATGGGGTGTGTGTGCGTGTGTGTGTGTGTGTGTGTGTGAGTGTGTGTGTGTGGGGTGTTTGTGGTAAATTGCAAGAAGTCTGGTGCAGTTGGTGTGCAAATAAAGCAAGCTAATTATAGAGTGTATGGGGTCTGGATCGTCCCTGCAGAAGTAGGTCAAAGTACAAGTGGAAGCCACACCCTTTTATCTTTCTACTCCTGACTCGGTCAGCATCGGGAAGGACAAGTTGCTTGGAGTGAACACCCTGCTGCACAGCTGGACACACCCAGGTAGCATGGTTCACTCTTGGGGGAAGGCTCAGTATATCCACTGCTGGCTCTGGAAATGAATTCTGGGCCTCATGGTGAGTGAGTATAGTTTCTATGTGCACGGTGCTTGACATTTTTATTTACGTTAATGAATAAAATAAAAGTGAAGCAATGAAGTAGATTTTGCTCCTCAATGGCATGGGAACTTCTTTGCTAAGTTACAAAATAGCTTTTGAAGATCAGACAAGTGTTTCTACTTTTTGTGTGTGTGTGTCTGTGTGCCTATATGTGATGGCTAGAGACACAACACCTTTTTAAGTTTAATATTTAATTATTAATTTTTTCTCTAATACATTCCTATGCCTAAAAAAATCAAGAGAACAATAAAGTCCTAACTTACAACATTTTCTGATTTCTGTGGTGTAAATATTCTCACTAGGACCAATTTCAATCTACTAACATGATGTCACTGAATATAAATTTGGCAAGAGATGCATTCCGGAAGCAACACACCATTTTATAGTATTTCTACCATGCAGATACAATAGATGTAAATAGCTTCAATTTCATATAATAGAAAAATAATTAGGAAGTGATGAGTTTTTAATGTTTAATGTTTATTACCTTTGTTTTCCATATCACTTATTTAATTTTCGTTTATGCAATTTATTTTTAATAATGGCCATGTTTAACTTCCAGCTTGCAACATTTTTGAAAATTTAACAATGGACTTTTGTGAACCAGTAGCTTTTTCCATAACACCACTGTCTGGGCTATTTGGGCATGGAATTCTGGATTCTTGGTTATCCAAAACATTATCTAATGTGGTGGAAGAAAGTGTAGCTTGGCCCCACTTCGCTGACTTCATCCCTCGTCAGCGGGGGAGGGGGAGGGAAGGTACAGGTAGAAAAGAGGAAGACGGAGGTCTTTCAAAGCATGGGGCCACTATAGGGGCCCTGGTCCCTCACATCAAAAAAGATTCTTCTCATGCCAGATCTCAAAGTACTTTCTAGTCTATCTTTGATGCTTTTCAAACAGTGACAAGTGTTTCTCAGTTGAGTGACGCTGTAGAGTAAACGTAACCTAATTTGAAACAGCATCAACTTTACTCAGGTGTTTGAGAGGAATATCCATTATTTTTCAATTAAAATGGGAATGAATATATTATGGTGTAGTATATAAAAATTGCATTCATTTTCCAAAGAATATGCTACACAGAACAGAAATTTTGAGGTGCTCTGTTTCTGGACATCTCTAGAAGATTCTGTAATTCTCCTTAGCTATCATGGGACCAATTTAGGAGCCAGCTCCAGCAAACCACTGTCTGGGCTGTTTGAGCATGGATTTGGGGTTTTTGGGTATCCCCCCAAAACAATTTGATGGGTAGCTATGAAGTAATCTGAAGTTTTGAAAGGTTTGTGTGGGTAGAAAGGTAGAGACCTTTACTCAGATGTGCCATTAATGACTGTGCAAAGTGTCCAGCCATGAGGGTGGGAATTCATCCAAGACCCCTTAACCAAGTGTAATTCCTCTGTCCAAATAGAAGCAATGGATTTGTTTGCCCAAGCACCATACTTTTGTCTAATTATTCCTGACAGAGTAGCATCTTGATGTTAATTCATCCTTTATAAGGGAGCACCATTTTTCAATTTGCTTGCTTGGAGATGGGCCCTCTTTTCTCAAACACAGACACATCTGATGTGCTATTGTGCTAGTGCAGTGGTTGGCAAACTCATTAGTCAACGGAGTCAAATATCAACAGTACAATGATTGAAATTTCTTTGGAGAGCCAAATTTTTTTTAACTTAAACAAACTTCTTCTAATGCTACTTTTTCAAAATAGACTCGCCCAGGTCTTGGTATTTTGTGGAAGAGCCACATACAAGGGGCCAACGAGCCGCAGTTTGCCGACCACAGTGCTAGAGTATGTTGCAACTGTATTTCTTGTTTACTGCTGAATCTCCAGCACCTAACTTAAAGCGTGGCATATAGGAGAGGCACTGAGTAAATATTTGTTGAATAAGTGAATGAATAGATGCAATGACTTGGTGAGATTCATATTTCAAACAGGTCTCTCCTGGCAAGCCCTGTAGAAGATGATATATTAGTCTGATATGCTGCTTTAACAAAATAGCAGAAACTGAGCATCTTAAACAACATAAATTTATTGTCTCACAGTTCTGAAGGCTAGAAGACTGAGGTCAAGGTGTCGGGAAGGCAATGCAGCTTCTGAGGGTTCTGGGGGAGGATCTGTTTCAAGTCTCTCTCTTAGCTTCTGGTAGTTCCTTGGCTTCTGGCAGCATAGTTTCAGGGTCACCCGGCATTCTCCCTATACATGCCTGTGTCCGGATGTCCCCTTTGGATAAAGACACCAGTCACATTGGATTAGGGGCCTGCCTATTCCACCATGTCCTCCTCTTAATTAGTTACATGGGCAAGAAACAACCTTATTTCCAAATAAGGTCTTATTTTGAAGGTTAAGACATCAACATATGAATTTTTAAGGGCCATAAACCCATAACAGATTAAGTCCTGGAATTGAGTGGTAAGCGTTTCAGTGGAGATAAGGACTTTTCCATTCTAAAATCAGTAATATATGTATTCAAAGATAAGGCCATTGGTTAAGATGTTATTTTTGTTGAATATTCTAAGTTATTTTTTTACTATGTAACAAATCCTCTCAAAAAGTTAGTGGCTTAAGACAACAGCATTTACTATCTCACAGTTTCTGTGTGTCAACAATTTAGCTGGGTCCCTTAGTTCAGGTTTTTCTTATAACACAACCATCCAGGTGTTGACTGGGGCTGTAGTCATCTCAAGACTTTCTTGGGGGAAGAGCCCCTTTCACATCACTCAGTGGGTATTGGCAGGTTTCAGCTCTTCATGGATTGTTGGACTGAGGGCTTCAGTTCCTTGCTGGCATTAGCTGAGGGCTTGCCTTCAGTTCTTTGTCATGTCGGCCTCTCCAAGGGGAACTGAACATGGAAGTTGGCTATATGAGAATGAGCGAGCTAGAAGAGCAAGGTACAAGGGACACGAATACCAGCAGGCAGGGGTCACTGGGGACCATCTGAGAGAGGCTGCCTACCCATATGCTTTATTGTTTGTGTGAAAAAAGATCTGCACCTTCAACAGTTGATCCACTTTTTGAAAGTGTATGTGTGCCAATCATCTTGGAATTTATTTCTTTAAGCTCATTAAAGTAGTAGAAAGCCTCTGCTTGTCAGATTAATTCTGCGTGTATGTGCTATGCCACTCTTCTTTTGTATCACTCTGGACAACTGGTAAAGCAGTTAATCACGTTGATCCCTGACAGTGGTCTTGATCTTTTCCATCTAGGAGTCCTGCTACATGAACAACTCTCTGATTCAGGTCATCTTTCTCTTTTTTTGATGTGTACTATTTTCAAAACATTATGCAAGGGGCCATGATAAACCTTAAATACATTTAAGTATATCCAAGGGGTCAAATCTCTTACTTGTCCTATTATTTTTTTAAAGTGAAATGTTTATTGTTGAAAGTGTTACATATGTCCCCTCCATCCCCCATTGACCCATTATAGCCCACTCCCACTGCTTGCCCCCGGCTTTCACCACCTTATTGTCTGTGTCCCTGGGCTATGCATTTAGGTATACACGCTCTTTGATCTCTTCCTACCCACCTGCCTTCCCTATTTGTCCTATTCTTTTTGTTAGAGAGGCCAGGACTTCTCTTCCAGATTAGATATTGTTTGGAGTAATTTTACATTGGAAACAACAACTTGGAACACTTTGCATCAGTTTTGTGGTAGCTAGTATGATATGTTCTTAAACTAAAAATAAATAAAAATGAATTTAAGCACACTACCATCAACATGCATTCCATGGAGATCTATTCACTCAGAAAGTATGTTGGTACTTTGATGGATCTATATGGCAAAAATAATATCAACTGTATACATTTTCTGGAATTTTTCTTGACTTTAAATAATTTATTTTTATATTGGTTTCGAGTTGAAAGTATTTTCATTTAGTAGAGGTCATTTTTGCTAATAGATTTTTTTCCAGTAGGATATGGTATATGGAAAGTTTGATTTTTTTTTGTTTCCCTATTTCATGGTTAATGGATTTTGCTTTTTCAAGCTGAATTGTATGTCTTTCCTCTCTGACATGTCTCTAAGCTTCAGGGAACGTGGTCCCCCCTGGTCCATTAATATTAGCAGTCGTCAGTGATGTAATCCTGTTTCATTTCTGGTATGGATTTTATACCGTAGCGATGACTTCTCATACATAAATTTGAGTTGAGCAGGAACTTGTATCATTTTTTCCAATGAATATCTTTGCATTCCTCAAAATGCAAACCATACATATAAAATTTATGTGCTTATACAAATATTCTGCAATCGTCATGAAAATACATAGTTTTATTTCTAATCCGCTTGACTTTATTTTATAGTCCTTATTAGACAAATAGGTTCTCTTTATGCCTCTGAAATTCCTGAGCATTTCATGGCAATCTCAAAAGGATTATTGCCTGCATTGCTAATATTAGAGTGACTTTATTTGATGCCTGGAAACAATGAACGTGAACATGATTCATTTCCCCCCTCTATTTTAATTTTCCTAAGAGAATTTCCTTAAAAGGTAATTGGCATGCTTTGGCTTGCAGACAAACACATACCCTTACAGTGTCCTGAGCAACAGACCCTGCTTACTTTACACTGAGGCCTAACAACATCTGTTTATGAGAGTGGTTATTTGTGGTGCTAATTCGTGTGTAGTTCTGGTAAAAGAAAGGCTGAACCATGGGGCCTTTATGGATCTCTATAGGTCCTTGATGTAGAAAAGGAGCATGGGCTTTGAAGTGAGAAGATCTGGCTTAAGTCTTGGCCCGTTATCTCCCAGGTGTATGACGGTGAGTGAGTCACTTCTGTGAAGCTTACTTGCCTCATTTGTAAAATGGTAATAGCCGTCATGCATTGCTCCACATGGCTGTTAGTTATAAACTAGAATGTGCTTGTGTTTACACAAATACAAAAGGCAATAAAGTCCAGAGGTATTAGGTTCAAATCTGTGCTGCCACCCATTTGCTCTGTTTTGTAGTATAGACCATTTTCCATACCCAAGTGCTTTTTTTTTTCTTCAGAACTACACCTTAATCCACTTAATGTACTCAACAGACATATGCAAACATCACTTTGTGCCTTGTTCTCTCTCCATATATTCTTGTTGAACTCACCCAATTCCTTAACTTTATTGTTAATTGCTATATAACTTACTCAGTATGCCAAGAGTTGAAAAGATCATTGGGACAACCTTTCCCTCTTAAACAATCTTCCCTCCTTGGTGGGCAGCCATGCCCCTTTGGTGGGTGGCCACACCTGGAGGAAAGCACGAAACAGCAATGATGACCGTGGGGGTGATGAGGATGGCTCCCAAACATCTCCCTGTGCCACACACTTTATATATTATATTCCCACATACTTTATGCTACACAATATAGTATAGAGCATGCTATATTTTACCATAATCTTTTAAATAGGAAACTTGAGGCTTATGTGCGTTAAATAACTTGCCCAAGGTCATGTAGTTGGTTCGTGGTAGAGTATCTGGTTGACACCTAAGTCCATGCTTTTAACCAGTCCCTGCCTATGTTGATGTATGGGTCCGGGAATCCTAGCAGGTGATTGATATGGCTGGTTCTATTTGGTTAAGTTTGAATACTCCAGGCGCCAAACTCCCTTATTGAAACTGATCCTGAGAAATGAGGCTAGATAGAAAAATAGGAGTATAAATATATTCTAGAAATTAAAACTGGGTGTGTTTTAAGACTGTATGAAGTGATAATTAACAAATAGATATGATAATACAGTTGGGAGAGAAAAATGACAAAAACACACAGTATCCTTAGTGATTCATGGCTTAGCAAGGGAGGCCAATGTTAATGGCAAAAATGCACAAAGCTGCAAGTACCCTGAAAGGTAGGATCATGGTCAGTGTTACTACGAGAGTCTAGAATGAAAGAATGTAGTCAAGGAGAACCAGCCATTTACATACAATTAAATTGTAGCTAAACCTTTAAACATGTTTGTATTTCTGTCATATACCTGTTGTTCAACTCCTAGAAGGTCCAGAGGAAAAGGTTGCACATTTTTCTAAATATCTACAGGTTTTGCAAATAAAATATCTCATGAACTGGAACAAATCCCTCGAAAAGAATGAGCCCTGAGAAGCAAGCATGCTATGTGTGATAATCTGCAAGGTTAACAGCAATGAAAATAAGTTATGTCCCACAAGGTTAAGGAGGATCATACGTTGGCCTGGAAAATTAGTTCTGCCATGTTACAGAAGTATGGGTTACATAATACCTACAACTAAAACTGTTCTTTATTGTAATGGCGCTGAAACTATTTCTTTAACGGATGCATGAAAAAAAATGCTGCCTGGGTGTCCAAACAATTGCAAGAGTGTAGTTGCTTGTTAACCTGCATAGGGGCAGCTGACTGGCAGCCATATTAACAGAAGCCAGTACAATGCCTAGAAAGATTCTCGGAGGAATTATGAGAGGGGCTTTGTTGCATATATCCTTTCCTATCTCAGCCTATTGATTTGTCCTCTCCAATATCTCTAAGAGTCCCTGCACCTCTTTTGATCTCCATTAATACCCGCTTCAGTTCAAGTTACTACTATCTCTCACTTGGACTATGGAAACATTTTTATAATTGGTTTCCATTCATACTGCTCTCCCAATTCATTCTCTACATCAGAGCCTCCTTTCTGAAAGCCCATCAATAGCTTTCCATTTTATTTGAAGAATAAACACTTAGGGTAGCCAAATAGCCAGGCACATTGTAGACACCCTTCTTTTCTACCAGCTTTATCTTGCATCTCTTTTATATCCTCCAGCCCAGCCATAGTTGTGGATTTACTATATTCTCTTCCACCAGAGAGTTTTGAACCTGCCATTCCCTTCACCAGCTTAACTCATTCTTTCCCTGGTAGGTGTTGGCTCAGGGAAACTTTTTCTGATCTTCTAGACTCAGTGAGATTCTTTTATTATAGACTTTCATAGTAACATTAGCCATGATCCTGTCCTTCGGAAGAATTTCACCGTTGTGTGATTTTAAAGTTAACATCTGTCTCCCCTGGTGAATCATAAATATTAGGGGTGTTGTGAGTTTTTGCTCATAATTGTAACTCCAGAATCCAGTAGATGTGCGTTAAACATAAACTGAATGAATCGGGGGAAAAAGAGCAATTTGGCCAAATGTTTTCTTAATTATGTCTGTTTTTCCTCATTAGAACATTACTAATGCATTTGGAAACAAGTTATTTTTGCCAAGATGATTTTTCTATCAACGTATGAATTATTATTTATACCACCTAACCTTACCATTAAAAATAAGAATAGAATGACAACATCAGGTATTAGAAAGCTACCCAGGAGGCAGTAAAAGTGGTGGTGACTGACCATTATCTTCTTTTTTTTTTTTCCAGCTGCGATACCCCTCACCATTTTATATAAATGCACATGTTAAAGATGGACACACATTTTTTCTCTGCTTAAAAATATGACATATTTTTAAGTGTATAAATGATTTATAGATTTCCTATGTAGCTCTAAGCTGAGACGTTTGTTATCAATTTTTGTGTTTTTTAGTAGCTGGGAAAATGCTTACAATCTTAGGGTTCTTTACAGACATTTCCTTCAAACACTGGTTCTTACCAAATATTTATTGGCATGCTATTTTGAAATTTTCTAAGACTTTCTGTTTTTATAAGTGATTGTGAAGGATTTTTATTAAAAGAGGCCCTTTAACAGTAATAAAGAGTTCCTTTGGAATCTTGAAGAAAATGATACTGTTTTGGCAAGCCTATTTTAGAAATTATTCTAGTAGAATACTGAGTTTGATATCGAGACAAAGTACTCATCTTTGAGAAGACTTGAAAGAATCCCTAGTTCTTTGTACTTTATCCTTTTGAAAAAAAAGTCCAATAAGATCCACAAATAGAATTGTTTAATTTTTCCACCATGGAGCTATGATTTTTTTCTCCCCGCAATTGTAGATTTGTGTATTGTTGACTTAGAAAAATGGAATATAAATTAAATTTTATTTAAAATTTATTGACCAGATAAAAAAATACATTGAGATTCAACATTTTGTTCAGGAAAATGACCCAGCAAGGCAGTGAGCTGAAAGAGCAAATAGCTGGAGTTCTGCAAGAGAAAACTGTCATGTTTAATCTCTGATCACTCACTCACTAACTCACTCATTTAAAAACATTTGTAGTGGATTGATATTCAGAATATACAAGAAGCTCATGTAAGCCAGAAAGAACTGTACAGGAAATATAGAAGAAAAATTGTTAAAGTATATAAATGGGCAATTTACAGAAGAGAATAGTGAATGAAAATAATAGTAAATAACCATAAGAAGTAATAATAAGAGAAAACAATTATTAGCACTATTATTGTACTAGATTATTTCATGGTGTTTAATTTTTAAACACTTACTTTCGTATAATTGAAGTATTATTATCATCCTTACTTTACAGAGGAAGCAACTGAGTCACAGAATAATGTCTTTGGATACTAAATGGAAATCTGGTTTCAGATCTCTCTTATGTAGGTCGAGACTATCTCACTCATTATCAGAGAAATATGTATTAACTAGAGACCCGGTACATGAATTCATGAATGGGGAGGATGGGTCCCTCAGCCTAACCTGCACCCTCTCCAATCTGGAAGCCCTCAGGGGATGTCCTACTAATGGCTTAGGCTCACTCCCCATGGTTCTCTTTGGACCTGCCTGCTCAACACCGCCACAGGCCCTGCTGTCTGCTCTCTGTGGGAGCTTGCTTTCCCTTTGCTATGGCAAGGGCTTACAGAGCTGGGGAACTCTGGCAGGGCTGAGGGAACTGGGCACCACCATCTTTATGATGGACTGATGGCCAATTTGCATATTCCCTCTTTATTAGATAGGATGCAATAATACCTTAAAGCTATCAGAGTCTCAGAAATATGAGTTTGATAAAATCAAATTCTGGTGAGGGTGAGAAGAGGAGGGGAGCCTCCCCACTGCTGGTGGGAGTATGAACTGTTGTGTCTGTTTCAGAGCCCAGCTTGCAATTTTTAGGGAAATTGGGTATGCTAATCCTGATGCCTGCAAGTTCTTGGGCATATGCCAGAGAGAAACTGTCAAGTTCATGTACATGGAGACTTGCACTGTGATTCTTATTTCATTGAATTTGGGGCTATGGGAAGTTGGAAGTACTATAAGAGTTCTTTTCTTTAATATATATATATATATATATATATATATATATATATATATATATATATAATTGATTTTTTTTTACAGAGAGGAAGGGAGAGAGATAGAGAGCTAGAAACACTGATGAGAGAGAAACATCAACAAGTTGCCTCCTGCATACCTCCTACCGGGGATGTTCCCTCAATCAAGGTACAGAATTGAACCTGGGAGCCTTGAGGCTGAGGCTCTCTCTATCCACTGAGCCAAACTGGTTTCGGCAGGAGTTCTTTTCTAAGGTAATGGACACCTTGGTATGTTTAGAGGTACACTATAGAATACTCAGAAGCAACTACCTACTTTTTATATTTGGAAACATGGATGGATCTCAGAATTAACTGAATGAACAAACATTAAAGTAAATCAGAATGAAACTTTAACTTAATATCATCAAAAATTAAATACCTTCATATAATACTCTATGTTTTCCTGGATATGCTTACATGTAAAAACAGTATGGTAGTTGGTTAGAAAGTACATAAATATAGTTACCAAGGAGAGAAGGATGATTTTAGGAATAGGGAATGAAGGAGAAAGTAATAGTAAAAATCAAATATGAAATAGAAGAGGAAACTTTCATACATCAATGATGAAAGCATGACATGACATAAGCTCAATATGGGCCAATATTTAGTCTGTTTTGTTTATTGCTCTAAATTAGTATCTGGGGCATAGTAGGTACTCAGATAATGAAATTGGAAGGAAGAATGAATGTACAAATTAAGAAGAATGATCAACTCAGTTCCATGCATGTGGGAGGCAATAAAAATGAGGGTCCCTCTCCCAATTTCTTATTTTGTAATTAAATACATATTACATATAGGCAGTAGGCCAGTTACCGGAGATACAGAGTAAATTAACCATGCTTTCTGCTCTTAGTGACTCATACTCTATTTGCAGAGAGTGGTTGGAAAACTATTAAGAATTATGTGTGGTGAGTAGCATAAGATAAACAATTGGAATTGGAATGAAAATACAGAGGAGGAATGCCTGGACGCTCATTAATTAATTAACTAATTAATTAATCTACCAATACTAATTTGAGTTCCTGCTTTGTGCTCACTCCTCTTTTAGATCTGGTGGATACAATGAGGAGCTTTCATGGAATTCTTTGTCTCCCAGGGACCTTAATCAAATAGGCACACCAACAAAGGGAAGGTGCAAAGTTGCTATTCCAAGTCTGCTCTCTGAGAGCTTACTTAAAAAGAATGAAACAGAACCTTAATGTAGATTTGTATTCTAAGAATGGTTTCCCTGAAGAAGGGATGGGGAATTTGAAGGATTAGTAAAAGTTAATTAGGAAGTGGTCAGGGATGTGGTAGAGAGTAGAGGTTGAGGAAGATGTCAAGATGAAGTGAACAGTTTGTGCATAGCTGGTTAGAGTCTGACCACACAGACCTCCTGGGTCTTTTTCTTCAGAGAGAATGAAAGTTTTAAGCTGGAAGTTTTATCATCAAATAGGCATGCTAAAAAGAACCTCTGGCTGCATTGTGAAGATTGGATAAAGAGGGGAAAGGATGCATATGAAGAGTTATGAACTTATTATAGTAGTTCAGGTGGCATAGATGGTGTTATTTGACTTGGATGGCAGTGTATATGGAAAGAAGTGATGGATTAAAAGTCTATTAAAGAGGTAAAATTATAGTCACCATAAAACAAGCAGACTGCCAAATGAGGGGCGGATTCTATTCATGTGATCCTGAGATAGTCACCATAAAACAAGCAGATTGTCAAATGACAGTGGGGAAGGGAAGGAGACCTGGGGGGAGATAAGAGAACAACCGAAGGACTGGTATGCATGCATATAAGTACAACCAACGAATACAGAACTCTGGGGAGGGAGGGCATGAATGGGAGGTGAAGGGGGGGCAATGGTAAGATATGTACACATATAATACCTTAATAAAAAATTTGAAAAAAAAGAGGTAAAATTAAAAGGGCTTGGTTGTGGATTGGATTTGGGATAATTGGGTGAGACAGAGGGAAGATAAAAAAAATGAGCTCAGGAAGGTAAATAAAAACAAAGCCACTTAGGATGCAACATGGTAAATCTAAGACACACCAAACTCAAAGAAAAAAGCCTTACAAGCAGCTAGAGGTCATTTTTTTGGATGTACAATGACATTGTGGTTACATAAAAAGACACATAGCTTTGGAGGTGTATAGAACATGGATGAAATGATGTCATGTCTGTGATTTCCTTAAAAACACTTTAGCAAAGGAAGAGAAAGAAACAGATGAAACAAATACCTGATAATTGTCAAACCTAGGAGATGTTTATACATGATTATTATACTGTTATATCTGCTTCTTTCTTTTTCTTTTTTATATCTGCTTCTTTCTAAAAATTTAAAATTAATCATGTTTTTAAAAAGTAACCACAGAGGAAAGAAAGATCACCTATTAAGAAATGAATGACAAGTAGACTTCTCATTAGTGAAAACTGTTCTAAAGAGTGTAATACATATTTTCAAAATGCTGAGAGAAAATCAATGTCATGGCTTACCTAGTCTTCCACATTCTCATTAAAATTAGTAATTATAAGTGAAAGCAAAACATAGACATTTTCAGATAAAAGACTGGGAGAAGTATCTATTTACTGACTATTGTGAAAAGAATGATTATAGGATAAACCCCAGAAAGGAGAAAATTTAACCTAGAACAAATAAAATGAAACCAGAACAGACTCAGATACAGAGAACAAACTGATGGGGGTGGATGCATTCCAGAGGAGGAGGTGGAGAGATAGATGTAAAGGGTGAAGTGGAATAAGAAGTATAAACCTTTGTTATAAAAAAAATGTCATGGAGGTAAGTATAGCATAGGAAAAATAGTCAATGTCATCACAACAACTTTGTATGGTGACAGAGGCTTGCTAGACTTTTTTGTAGTTAAATCTTATCTTAAACAAAAGAAAAGCTTCATAGCATGTATAACTAGGTTGTCTTCCCCCACCTGCACCCTAGAGGAGAGCAAACAATTTAACAATGGAACATTTATTACTATAATTCACTACTTAACAGAACACAGGGAAAAAGAAGGAATCTATCATCTGAATAGATGTGATGAGAGCATTCGAAAAATCCAACACTATTCATGATAAGTTCTTGGCAAATAATGAATAGAAGGGAACTTCCTTATCTCGCAGCAAGCATTATAGTTTGTAGTGAAACAGTAGAAGCATTCCAAATAAAGTGAAAAATAAGATAAGGATGTCTTCTTTCATTGCTCCTAGTTGGCATTGTTCTAGAAATCCCAACTGAGACAAGCCCAACAGAAACACACACTCTCTCCCTCTCTCTCTTTCTTTCACACACACACACATAACACACACACACACACACACACACACACACACACCAACCACAAAACAACCACAAAAAACTATTAGAATTCAGAAAGTTGGCTTGTTTCAAAGTCACCTTGCAAAAATCAGTAAGTGACTAATATCAGAAATAATAGATTAGAAATATGCATTATCAAATCCCATTCACAGTAACAATATACCATAAGCTATCTAGAAGAAATCTAATAGGAGTTCTGTGAGGTTTATGTAAAGGAAATATTAAAACTTCAAAGTGGGCAACAAACCAAAATAATCAAGAGACATTTCATGGATATGGATGTTTAGATCTAATGTTTGAAGATGTCAAAATAACATGCAAATGTAGGGGAAATTTTTGCAAAATCTCCAACAGGATTTTGTGTGTAAGTGTGGAAAATGACTCTAAAATTTATATCCTATATAATAAAGAGCTAATATGCAAATGGTCGTCACACCCTCCTGCCCTTGCACAGTCCTGCCTTTGTGCCCTTGCATGCTCCTGACCTCACGCTGGGGCTGGGGGCCCTGAGGCCCAGACAGGGGACCTGAGGCTGCACCCCCCACCCTGGTGCTAGGGTCTCAGGGTATCTGAGGCCAGGCTGGGGATCATGAGGCCATGACCTCTGCCCCAGAACCTGTGGACCTGAGGCCACGCCCCCTGCTTGTCTCTGGGCTGGGGGACCTGAGGCTGGGCCCCCTTCCCGGGGGGCTTGATGGGGGACCTGAGGTTGCACCCCCATCCAGTGGGGCTTGAGGGTGGTGGGGCTGGCTGGGGCTGGGTCTCCTCCGATTTTGAGGCACACCTGGGTGGGTAGGGACTGCACTCTAAGTCCCGTAGTGCGCCCCAGACTCTGACAAGAGGGAGATTTTCATATACATTTTACTAATTTTCTTTCATCTCTGATGCTTCTATTATAGAGAAAGGACAAATAGCAATATTAAAATATTTCCTCTAATTAATTCCCTTTAAATATATATATATATATATATTAATTTCTTTATTGATTAAGGTATTACATATGTGTCCTTATCCCCCCATTACTCCCCACCTCCCATTCATGCCCCCATCCCCCTCATGTCTGTGACCACTGGTTAGGCTTATATGCATGCATATAAGTCCTTTGATTGATCTCTCTCCTTTACCCCTACTGTCTCCTACCTTCTCTGAGGTCTGACGTTCTGATTTATGTTTCTCTGTCTCTGGATCTATTTTTGTTTATCAGTTTATGTTGTTCATTATATTCCACAAATGAGTGAGATCATGGGATATTTATCTTTCTCTGCCTGGCTTATTTCACCAATTCCCTTTTAATGTGGACGGATTTCGTGCAATGGGCCACTAGTAGAATAATAATAAACTTTTTGGAAGAAATAAGGAAAAGTACTGGGATTGTTAGCCCTCACATTTTTTACTTAGTTTTAGTGATGATGTGCTATTGGCATAATGACATGCTGACCAATAAAAAAACCATAGAGATCCAAGCACATATGAGAACTAGTACCGGACATGAGAGGGGAAGTGTACGTCAGTGGAAAAGACAAGACTCTTCAACCACCAATACTGAGACAATTGGTTATCCACATGGAAACAAAGAAAATGAGATTGCTATTTCACATCATTCACATAAATACATTCCACTGGGGTTAAAGCTCTGATTTTGAACAGCAAAAGTTTAAAACATTTGGAAGAAAATACAAGAAAAACATATTTGGACCTTGAGGGTCGTGACCCTGAAGGGAACATTTGCTATTTGATTACATTCAAAGTTAAAAGTAGATTCCGTTTGATCAGGGACATATGTGCAAGGCTATCTCAGACTGGGAGAATATTGTTTTCAAATTATGTGCTAGCAAATGATTACTGTCCAGAATATACAAAGGCCTATTGCACATCGGGGGGTGGGGAGGGGGAGGGAGAGGGAAGGCAAATAATAACCCAATGGGAGAACAGACAAAGGAACAGGGCAGTTTGCAGAAGAGGAAAACATAAGCCATAAACATATGAAATGATGCTTGACATCACCATTATCAGGAAGATTCAAATTACAATGAACAAGGAGACACCATGTCATGCCCATTGATTAGCAAGCATTTCAAAATACAAACTTTGCCAGGTTGTGGGGAAGCAGGATGCTCATGCGTTGCTGGTGGGATATAAATTGGTATGACCCCTGTGAAGAGAGGCTGATAATACCCAGTAAAACTGAAGGATGAGTATAACACGAATTGGAAATATTCTGAAGCCAGAACTCCATGGCCATGGTTAATTCTATAGAGGCAGGAAAGTGGGAAGAAGGGGATGTATTCCCTCAAGAGAACTGAAATGTTTTTACATAGTTAAAGAAATATCTGAGGCAAATGTAGAAAATTTGTCAACATTATTTAAACCTCCTGGGGGGGGGTAGGGATAATGTACTTTTGTACTGGACTTTTCTATAGGATTTCTATATGTTTGGAATATTTGGTAATTTCTTTAAAGGAAGAGTTGAATGGAGAGGCTTAAAGATGCAAATGATGGTTTTCAAGACATTTATAAGTAGCTCTTCCTGGAATGCATTCTCCCCAGAAACCTATATCCCCATTTTTCACACCCTTACTTACTTTACACTTCTATTTAAGTATCATCCTCTTTCTCAATGAGGCTTTCGCTAACCTTTGACATTCTCTAACTCTCTGTGAGGTATTTGTAAGTTGAATACTTATTGTTATTTGTCATACTGTATATTGTTCACGTGCATTCATTTGTATTGTATTATTTACTGGTGTTATTTGTGTTTATCCGTCTTAGTGGCCAGAATACAAGCTTTCTGTGGTAGGGATTTCTGTTTGTTTGGTTCACTTCTATATCCCCAGCACCCAGCAGAGGGCCTGGCACAGAGAATCTTCCCAATAAATATTTGTTCAGTGAGTGAGTGAACAAATGAGTTCTGAGTTTTGCCCTGGGTGGCAGAAAGTGTCTGCATTATTGAATTGAAAGATACAGGAGAGAGGAGTGGAGCAGGCAGGATGCTGTGTCTGATTTGGAGGGGAAGATGACACACGTAGAAGTGAGGTCAGCAGGTAGCTGGAAATCAGGGAATGAAAGGACAGATGGGCCAAACCAAATTGAAACCGAATCCAACTGAGCACCGAGCTCTGATATTTACGAAGAGATGGACTCGGCTGTCAGTCTTGCTGAAGGAATCCGACCAGGCATAAAACAGACAGCTCAGTAACGAAATGCTCAAATTTATTCTATCTCGCTTAAAAAAATCTGCAGTCCAGTTTACAAAAAAAAGGTAGTCTATCCCAGGGAAGGAGTAAATGGTGCCGCTTTATCTATGGGCTGTGACAGTATTAAACAACTTTTACTGGCTTCCAGACATTGGATCTGACTCATCTGTTGTTTATTGTTCGTCGCGCAGGGGGAAGAAAGATTAGTTGTTAGAGTTAAAAATAATAATGGCCATGTTGAATGTATCTTCATTGAAGACTGTGATGTTCAAAGAGATTTAAGGAATAAAGATATATGTTTTCCTATGTGTTAGGCTATTGCTAAATATTTCTTTCTAGACCTGAGGTTTGCTTGCTATAGGACTGGGTGAACAAAGGGCTCTTCAGGTGATGTCAGGCCGGTAGTTTTTTTTTAAATATATTTTATTGATATTTTACAGAGAGTAAGGGAGAGAGATAGAGAGCTAGAAACGCCGATGAGAGAGAAACATCGACTAGCTGCCTCTTGCACACCCCCTACTGGGGATGTGCCCGCAGCCAATGTACATGCCCTTGACTGGAATTGAACCCGGGACCCTTCAGTCTGCAGACTGATGCTCTACCACTGAGCCAAACCGGTTTCGGCAGGCTGGTAGTTTTGGTAAACCTGTTAAAAATGGAGATTTGAGGGCCCGCCTGTGAGAGAGGACTCAGAATTTCTGGAGTGTGCAGGCCCAGAAATGTGAATTTCACACAATTGTCCCAGGTGAGTTTGATGCAAAGTGTAAGAGGACAAACACTTAAAGAAAAAAAAAATGCTGTAGATGATTCTAACTTTTACTCAACCATTTATCTTTTTTTTGTGTGTGTGCACTAGTTATGTGCAGGAATATGTTGTGTGCTCGATAATAATATTTGGGAGTGAAACAGGTGTGCCAACATTGGCGGTTGGAAAGCTGTAAATAATTATATCTACCGCAGGAAGAGAGGCACAAGAAAGAAATACAAAATGTGCTCCTATAAGGAGCTGCAAATCTAACACAAAACAAACAGTGTGAAGATAGGAAAAGATAATGTATTCATTTCCTACTGCTGCTGTAATAAGTTTCTGCAAACTTAGTGACTCAATGCAACACAGATTTATTCTCTTCCCGTCCCAGAGGTTAGGAATCCAAAATGAGTTTTGCAGGACGAAGAGCAAGGTGTTGGCAGGGCTGGTTCTTCCTGGGGGCTCTAGCAGATGATCCAATCCTTGCGTGTCCAGCTTCTAAAATTGCAGAGCATGTATTAGAGAAAAGTCCACTTGAAACCTGTATCATCTTAGTAACCCCTGTCACTCCCAATACATTTAATAAAAAACACACAAACAAAAGAAAACAAACAAACAAACAAACAAAAAGCTGCATGCCTTGTAGTCTATGGTTCATGGCCTCTTTCTCCTTTGCATCTTTACATTTCTCTCTGCTTCTGCCATCCGGATTACATCCTTCTTTTCTGTAGTCAGAACTTCCTCTGCTTCCTTCTAAGGGCATTTGTGATCATACTTAGGTCCACCCGAATAATCCAGGATGATAGCTTCATCACAAAATGCTTACTTTAATGAAAACTTTGAAGTCTCTTTTGGTAGCATTCGCAGGATCTAAGGATTAGGATGTGGTATTATTGAGGACCATTACTCATTGTATGTAAGAAAAATGTGACAACCATCAGTGTGATTATGCCAAAACCTTTCTCTTTCCCCGAAGTACCCGAAACTAAGTAGAATTTGTAAACTCCACAGTGCAGTAGTAAAGGCTGTGCTTAGTAGATAAATGTGAAGTGATTTCAAGAAAAAAACCATACAAGTTGCCACAGTACCAATTTCCTCGCCTGAAGCCAAATGTAGTTGGAAGACACAATCAATCTATTATAACAGCAAGCATTTTAGTATTGGCACAGACAAGGACCTTCAAGTTTTATTGCCATTTTATGGGAGTCAGCAACATGTTGTCAGTCCCCAATGGAGGAAAGCCACTGTGTTAGACACAGGGAGGAGTGAAAAGAGAAGCCGAGGAGATGGACCCAATGATTAAACAACTTAAATTCCAACAGAGGGATGAGACAAATACACTCTAAACATAGATAGCCTATGCACCTGTAGAATAAAGGCCGCTGCATCCCAAAGAAAGCCCATGCTATGTAGCTTACCTGTCTCACAATTCTCGGCAAGTGGTTTTCTCATGAACTTTTAGTTAAATTCTCTGAAGAGAGAAGGGAGGTCATATAACACAAGCACAGACAAGCCATTAGACCAACCTTTTGAGTGACAGTACTCTGGAGTCTCCTTATGACAGTATTTGGTATGAAGTGGGGTTTAGTATAAAGCTGGCCGTAGACCTCTTTAAGGATGCTTAAGTAATTGTTCTCAGAATAGCTGTCGTGTGGATTCCAAGGTGAGAAGCACGGAGAGGCTCTGGCGTTTGTTCCTGCAGTCTGTTCGTGTGAGAAGGGGGTGGGGGAAGGGGGAGTTGAGGTAGCTGTGGTTTCACAGCTATCACCACGTGATTCCTTCTTCATACTGGGATCTTATTACCCATCCATTCCCAAGTCTAAATTCTCCTCCTTCTCAGAACGAGCCCTTTGACTACTGGTGATGGAGATTGCCTGTTCTTGGCTGCTCTCGCTATAAAGGCCACAGAACACATTTTTCACTTGTATTACGCTTTTCTACTCACTGGCCTTCCTGTCTCAATCCATCTCAAAGTCTGTTGCCTAAATAATCTCCCTTTGTCGTCTTCAATCATGTTACTCTGCTGCAGACTCAGAAGTGGCTCTCAGCTTCTCAAAGCAGAACATGCAGGCTCTGCTGGGGGTGGGGGGAGAGGGGGTGTGGACCCTTCACAGGTTCCTGCCTCCTGGGGGCAGCATTGGCTCCTGCCCAGCCAGTTCCTTCCCCGGCCCCCAGGCCTCCTCTGTGTTTCTGGGCTCAAAGCACTGCACCCTGGTTCCTTGCTTCTGTCAGAGTTTGGTGTGTATTTATTTCCTTTTTGCTTAGGAAAATAGAAAGAAAAAGTTATCTTCTGAATTTAAATTACAGGAATACCCCTGGGTGTTTAGTTTCTTGTTTACAGCAATCTTTCCTCTTTGTATCAATGTATTTGTCTTAGTGCCAAAAAGCACCTGCGCCCTCTCCCTGGCCAGTTCTGTTTACTGATTGGCATGAAGAGCCCTCCAAATTAAATTATAGTCACATAGGCGCATTAATTCAGCTTTACTGGCTGAGAATTTAGTGACAACACATCACCGTCTTGCAGTTATCAAAGAAAGGCACTGGTTTTTCTTGGTTGGAAATTGTTTAGTTAGGTGAGAGGAAGAGTAAGCCTATTATAGCTACTATGGTGATACTTCAAAGCCACGAAACGATTATTATGTCCTCCAAAGTTCCCAATGTACTCTTACCCTATAACATTTTCTCCGAGAAAAATTCTGGCAAGTCAGAGGTTTATTTAACATAACAACACCAAACTACAAACATCAAGTCAGAGAAAGGGTTATTCATGTCTTTACTTAACCTGTGCATTACAGCTGTAAATGATTTTCTCCTCCTCTTTGCTGTGCGGTGCAGCTACCCAGTTTCACATCATTATATAGGAACTACCACAATTTGTTTTTAACGCGAAAATGATTCCATCTAGAAGAAAGGGTGCAGATACAGAAATTTAATTCCACTGTCCTTGCAAGTGACTCAATGAGATGGAAAACCCTTCAAATTTTTTCATCTGCAAAGTCATAATTTACTATTAACGACATACTCATGGTACAAGTATTTTGCAAAGATGAATAAGAGAATCTATACAGTATTTTAAATTATTATAAAAACACCTCCAAATTTAGTATAAGATTTTATATTTCTAACAATAGCATAGTTATTTACATTTTCACGTGTGTGTGTGTGTGTGTGTGTGTGTGTGTGTGAAATCTTTAATGCAATGGAAGTTAAAACATTGGATGTAGGAGTGAATAAATACTTGCTTTTCTTTACTATGAAGAGGGCTTTTGAAGAGCCAGACTCACTGAGGTCCACCTTGCTATTCTCAGTTATAAGACTCTGTTGCTCTATCTCCCCACTGGAGACCCTTGGAAGAGCACATGTCCCTTTTGCTTATCTTTACACTCAGCAGGGGAATAGTGGTCTGACCATTAGTAGATGCTCATTGAATATCAACTGAACAGAGGAATTTTCCATTGATGAAATCCTTAAACCATCTTTGATATCTTATTCTAAATTGCACAGCTATCAGAGACAAAGTCAATTTGAATTCGTCTAAACTTCCCTTCCATTACGATTTTCTTCCCAAAGGATATTCTATCATAATAATGGCAAGTAGCTGACACCAATGCCATCTCTCCTACCCTTGAGAGTGCAGCTGGCATTTCACAGGTCTTGACACTTTCTCCTGTGGTCTCAGGATTCTTTCCCACATGCCCTCTAAGTAGTCACTGCGAGTTGTCAGGATAGCTAAAACTTAATGGCCACCCTTGATTTTGTGAGAAAGTGAGATGATTGAAGGGATTGAAGATATCTGCTTTAGTGTTTTCCCCCATTCAATGACTAAAATACTTAAAATTCTATAAAAAGATGAAACATACTTTAAATACAGAGAATCCATGAAATTACAGAGTAAAGGCCACTAGGTTCAACAGACCTCCCCTGGGAACACCCATTTTGGGTGTTTAACTGTTTTAAGGGATCAAAAGCATGCAGCTCCTACACTTTACTTCAGCACTGTGATCTGTTACCACAGGGATGGCACCATGAGGATATTTTTTCTAAAGCCACCTCTTGTATTCCATATTGGCTATCACAGTTATTTCTCTCTAATAATTAGAGTCTAATTAGTACCAGGGTCAGGGTGGATAATGAAGAAAAAGGAGGAACACTCAAGAATAAAATAGATCCAGAAACACAGAAGCATGGAATAGACTGTTGAATCTCAGAGGGGAAGGCAGGGGGTGGGTGAGTAGGAAGAGATCAATCAAAGAACTTATATGTATAACCCATGGATACATTCAATAGGGTGGTGGAGGCCTGGGCTGGGGGAGGGAGGCAAGGGGCAAGGGAGACTATAAGGGATCAGTGGGAGAAAAAGGGGACATATGTAATACGTTTAACAACAAATATTTTTAACAAAGAATAAAGGGTGGTTTTTTTTTTAGCTGAGCAGTTGGTATGCATTTTCAAGGAAAGTGAAAAATGCAAAAGAGTAAAACTATCCTAATATCTAAAAACCCTGGGTCTGTCACATCCACAATGACCAGGAGGCTCGGCCTTTCACCAGGCTCACATGCAGCAGGCAAGCAGTTCAGAGAGAGAGAGAGAGAGAGAGAGAGAGAGAGAGAGAGAGAGAGAGAGAGAGAGAAGGGGATGATCAACAGTGACAGTGGGTGCTGGCAAAGGCCCCCATAAAGAAGTAGGGTGATCAGACTTGCTTCTCTCTCCCTCACCAATAACCAACCCCCCCCGCCCCCTCAAGGTCAGCAGTTCAGTCCGTGCCTGCTGTTTAGACCAAACACCAGGCTGTGCATGCAGCAAGTGAGAAGGCTGAACTACTGACCTGTTGAAGAGAGAGAGAGAGGCGGGGCTGATCAACAGTGGCAGCAGCGGCTGGCAAGGCCAGGAGAGAGAAGCAGGGTGATTAGATCCTGCTTCTCTAGACCCTGCTTCTCTCTCCCTCACCAGCAGTCAAGTCTCTCTTTCTCTCCCAGAGTTCAGCAGTTTAACCTTGCCAACAGCCTGGGGTGGCTGCTGATCAGCCCTGCCTCTATGATCAGGCCTGGAGATAGTCCCAGAGCTGCTTCCTGGCATAGAAACCAACCAATCAGAACCAAAACTAGGTGAATTGCAAGGAGCCAATGGCTGCCTGGAAGGCGGGGCTTTTGACACTGACTGGCATAGAAACTGACCAAACAGAACCAAATTGGCTGTCAGAGGAGACCAGCTGGGAGCAAGATCAGGCCTGCAGGGAAGGATAGTTAGGGGTGATCTGGCAGGCAGAGGCAGTTAGGAGTGATCAGGCTGGCAGAGGAGGGCAATAGGAGGCAACCAGGCCAGCAGGGGAGGGCAGTTGGAGGCCATCAGGCCAGCAGGGGAGGCAGTTGGGGGTGATAGGGCCAGCAGGGAAGCAGTTAGATGTTAATCAGACTGGCAGGGGAGCTGTTAGGGAGTGATCAGATTGGCAGGCAGAAGCAGTTGGGGGCAATCAGGCAGGCAGGCAAGCAGTTAGGAGCCAACAGGCCTGGATTGTAAGAGTGATGTCTGACTGGTGGGACTGGGCTTAAACCAGCAATCAGACAACCCCTGAGGGGTTCCAGATTGGAGAGAGTGCAGGCTGGGCTGAAGGCCCTTCCCCTACTCAGTATATGAATTTCAGGCACCGAGCCTCTAGTCTATAATGATAAAAACATAATATGCAAATCGACCAAACAGCCAAGCAGTGGAACGACTGCCTGGATGATCTCCTGGATGAAGCAGGGGCTGTGAGGGCTGAGGCAGCCAGGACTGCGAAGGCCTACTCTTGCATGAATTTCATGCATTAGGCCTCTAGTGTGAAGCTAAAAAACCAAACAAACATGTTCCATTATTTTCTTTTCAAAATAAGTGGAGGACTACATGAGAAGAATTTAGGCAAATTAGTGTGATTAAAGGAACTTTGAGCTTAGACCCAGAGCAGTTAACTGACTTTCAAAAGTTGACAGTAGTTAGTGAGAAAGCTGAGGTTCATCTCCTGGTGTGCCAGTTCCTAGTGTAATGTCCTTTTCACAGGTCTAAATGGGCAGTTTGGTTCATATCAGTGGTTAGGAGAAGCTATGCAGAGGGAGAGATAAAGCCTGGCTAGCAATTTACATTTTCAGAGCTGGGCTCTTATCGTGGAATGTCAGAAAATGCAAATAAGCAGGTGTAATAAAATTATATTTCAATGCTTTTGAGTGATAACTATGTTTATGAAGATTTAGTTTCTATGTTATGATTAAGTAGAGCCTATTTAACCTAAAAGAAGAAAAACAACCGTGAGTGTTTTTCACAATATAAAATGAATTATTGTACAGCAAACTCTAGATTAATTTAATAGGAATTACCTAGTTTGTGGAATAATTTGGATTCCGCCCCCCACTCCTTCAACCCTCCATCCTTCAATTGGGTCTCATTAGTTCCAACAGGGCATTGGAATGAGAAAGGTACAGATAGAGTGAATGATTGCTCTTAAGTGAGAATGTGACTACAGTTAGGTTTACTGGGTAGCTATATGGCTTGTTCAGTGGAATGTTAGGACCAATTAAATAAGTTCATCCACTTATCGGCATTCCTACTGCCATCTCTCCAGTCCAAACCACCATCTTTCACTTGTTCTTCTACAATATTCTAACTCATTTCCTTTTATGTGTTTCTTTTCCTTTACGATACACTATATATACTGCTTTTGATGTAATCTGTTAAAACCAAATTCTGATCATGTCATTCTATGGTTTAAAAATCTCTAAATAGCTTATTTGTGTCTGTAGTCTTAAGTTAATATTCTACAATTTGATATATAGATCTTTCTTTAATATGATTTGAAGTCTCTTTACTTCTCTGGTCTCACCTATCACTGTATATCTTCTCATATTTCAAATATTGTCTCTGTGGGCTGTCTTAATAAGCAACCCTCTATATTTCAGTTCACTTTGATATAGGTCACTGATGTGATCTTTCTGAAATGCAAAAATAATTTTATCACTTTTTGGATTAACATCTTCCGATGATTTACCACCACTATTATAACTAAGTTCTAATAATTACTATTGTCTTTAAAGTTACTTAATTATTTGTTCAGCATTGTATCCTGAGAATATAATGTGACTTTGGTCTAGAATATTACCTTCTACTTAGCTTAATGCATTCAGCTTACATTCAAGAATTAGCAGAAACATTTTCTTCCTTAAGAATCCCACAGTCTTATCAAAGGGTTCCTATTGTGAATTCCTTAGGACCAGCACATACCTATAAAATTCACTCATTCATTCATAAAAAATATATGGACTGCCTACTTTGTGCCAGAAACTTGACAGGAAAATTAAAAAAAAGAAAAAAAAGAAAAACCCACTATTTTGACCTACATAAAAAAATGACATTTTCATGGTCAGAACTAAGAGGTCAAAATTATTAACCTCAGGGTAAGGCAGCAGGAAGTAAAATGAGTAAGTAAAACATATCTGTTACTAAATGGTGATAAATGTTACAGAAAACAATAAAACAAGGAAGGAGGGTAGAAAGTTCTGGAATGGAAGGGAAGATGTCTAAGCAAGAAGAGATGTTTGAAGTATCTAAGGTGTATAGTGAACAAGCCAAGGAGATATCTAGGGGAAAACTCAAAAGCCTTGATGGGAGATCTGGCATGTTTGAGGAATACAAAGGAAGCTAGTGTATGGATAGAGTAAGGTTAGTGTGGAGCAAAGTAGTAAGAAATGATGTCAAAGAAATAAAGTGGATTCAATTTTTATAGGGATAGTGTGTCCCTTGTAAAACTTGGCCTTCTACTCTGAATGAGATGGGGAGCCACTAGAGGAGGAAAGCAAAAGAGTGATATGACTTGAAGCTCATTTTAACAGGAACATTTCAATGCCTTGTGGAGGAGATACTTAAGGAGTAAGGAACAAGATATTACTAGGATACTAGATCACTCATTTAGGCAAGAAACAAAGGAAGCTTGGAGCAGAGTGATAGCACTGGGGTTATAAAAATGGTCGGATATATTTTTAAGGTAGATCCACAAGGATTTCATGACCAATTGAACATGGAGTATGAAAGAAAGACAAAAAAAATAATGTTGAAGCATTGGGCTTGGGCAAGTGATGGAAAGATTTTTGGAGTAGCAGTTAGTGATGTGTGTGTGTGTGTGTGTGTGTGTGTGTGTGTGTGTAATATCAGAAAAGTTAAGTTTGATATGCCTCTTAGATATCTTAGTGAAAACATCCAGTGGGTAGGTGGATTAATGAGTGTGGAAGTCTGGAAGTAACGAGGTAAAATATTCAGCACCTAAGAGATATTTATAACCATGAGACTAGATGTCATAATCAAAATGACTGACTGTAGGCAGAGAAGAGAAAATTTCTATTGATGGATAATACTGGATGTTGGGGCATCATTTAACGCCGGTGGTCTTGATCTGGCATCTAGAAGAGTTCAGCAATCTGGAGAAGGCCGTGCATAGATTAAATAAGTGTCCAGAGATGAAAGATTATTTTTAAAGGCATTGGGGGTCAGAGGAGCCTAGCTAAAGGAACCAAGTTCTCCTTGTCTCAGGACCCCTTGTTTTTTATTAACACAAATTGTCCTAAGGCAAGGTGGAGATATATAGTTCAAAGGGTAGGGTTTTCTCTAGAGTCCATTGTCGGAATGGGGAATAGCCTATGGCTGTTCAGGTATTTGGCCAACAGGAAACAATAACATGTAGATTAAGATGCCCTGAGCTCTCTGGCAGCAAGCATTCATCCTTTTCAGCTTTGGGGAAATGGCCTTTCAGCCATTCCAGCAGACAATAATATATGTCAGCCCCTGTTGAGTCTCCAAGTACCCTCAACCTTTTGATGTAACTCTTGCAATTATGACATGCTGGAATTGGTTTCTGGCAGTTGAAATAAGGGACCCTCCAACATTAAATGAGATAAATGGATGAGGATGAGAAGGAATCAGCCAGGAGATAGAAGGAGTTGTGAACCAAAGAGAAGGAAAGTGAAATAGAAGCCAAGTGAAGAAAGTGTTAGAAGGAGCAGAAATGATCAGCTGTGTCAAATTCTGCTGATAGGTGATGCATGTTGAGGACTGGGTACTGACTGTTGGATTTGGCATCCTAGTGCTTTTAGTGGTGTTGACAAGAGCAGTTATGGGAGAGTAGTGGGAATGAAAGCTTCATTATAGTGAGTTCAAGAGAGAATAGACAGAGTATAAGTGGGCAACCATCCTACTTACACCTAAGGGATCCTTTTCATTCTAAAAGTGTTTCAGTTTGGATGTTAACTTACATGCTAATCTTAACTATATAGAAGAAAAAAACTTTCAAGGAGCATTGCTGGAAAACATAGCTGAGGAACTGTGGTCAGCAAAGATTTTATCTTTAAACATAAGAAACAATACAGATTACTTGTTGCTGGTGAAAATTATGCAGCATGGAGACATAAATTGGTGATATGGGGGATAAAGAAGAGCATTCTGAGAATATTTTTGAAAAGGCAAGGGGGGATAGAATGTTGAGGGCTTGGCCTTATGAGCTCAGCCTCCCTAATTTCTCTAATGGGCGGGAAGGCAGAGTACATTGTTGCATTTCTTACATTGTATTTCATTGTTGATTTATTTGTTTGTTTTCCCACATATTGTGAACCTCTTAAGAGCAATAAGAGTAAGAGTAAATGTCTTACTCATTTTGTGGTAAGAAATTTTTATCGTTCTATTTCTATTCTCTACTACAATGCCTGACACACAGCATGCATGCGATATATGTTTGAATGAACAAATGAAGACACTGTGCTAAGCATGCGTATGTTTTATCTTCTTACTCAGATTGGATCGTTTCCATCAAATCTTGAAAACCAGCTTAATTTAATCGAGTTTCTCCTGTCTTGGCCTACAGATAGCTTGACTAACTGGTAGAATTGATTAATAGGCGTGGCTGTTTCTACCAAAATCAATGCTGCTTCCTAGGAGTAAAATTAGTGCCCTTCTGCTGCATCATTTTTGCAGTGGTCTTGGTTATGCTTTTAATGTGAAATCACTCTTTACTTTAACTCGAATCTCCTGAAAGATATCCATTCTCCTGAGTATCCATTTGTCATTTATAGTTTACCACTCATATAGTATTTATCATTGTCTGTTATTATCTAACTTACCTAATAAATGGAAAACTCTCTGAGAATGGAGATTACATTGCTTCTCTCCATGTCTCTCTCCCCCCCCCCCCCACACACACAATAATGCTTTGTGCCACCTTTAGTTAGAGAACATGTCTCATTCACTATCACATTAAAAATGCTTAGTCTAGGCCTGGTGCAAAGCAGATGTCAAATAAGAGTTTGCTGAATGAATGCATGCATGCGTAAATGATTGCTGTGCAGACAGATCTTCTTTCCTGTTTGGTGCACCTATACCCCGGCTCTCACTGCTTTGCTCTTAATAGGTTGCACCTGAAATCTTCTTCAAAGGACTACACTTGGGCCAGTCCATGGATGCCTTCCCCTTAGTAATCAGTATCCAATGACTGAGCTGCAGGAGTCTGGGAATCTAGCTGTTCTGCCTCAAGGCAGTGCGAGCTCACCAGGACCTGTTATACTCTAGGGCTCCCTGTGTGAACAGGCTAAGGCCAGGACTTTCACCTGAAATTCCACTTTGCTTGACTCATTATTCTTCCTTATCTTGCTTCCCCGGGCTCCCTTGCAGGTTTCTCCTGAGAACACCTCCTTAGTAGATCCCTTGCACACCCATCCTTCTCTTAGGGCCTGCTTCTTGGGAACGTTACTGAACACATTGTGAGTTTACAAACAGTGATGTCAGGGGCAGGGGATTATAACAAATTTCTCTCTAAGAGTGTCAAATTTTGCAGTGGCACATGGTATCTACACCACCAACCCAAACTGTAGGTGACTGTTAACTAGATTTGATATTCGACTAGGTTGGTGGGTGAGAATTTCAGCAAATACATTTATTGAATTTAGTAGATATCTTATTGAACTACAGGACTTTCTAACATGAAGCAGAATGTATTTTTTTTTTTTAACTTTCTACTCTTTTTGATTAAACACATCTCTGACATATGTTCTCTCTCCTTAAGTCAGAATAGTAAAGAGTTGATTGTCTAATCAATTTTTATACGATTGAGCACAGCTTTTCTTTGGTCTTTGTGTTGAATGTAAATATCCATTTTCACAAACCCAGTAAACCATTTATTTTTTTCCAGTGATTTGAAAAGAACACAAACTCCTTTATCTGTAAAACGTGATTGGAAGTAATCTATTTTAGAACTGAAAAGAGCGTTAGTAACCAGCTGGTGGCCAACACTTTTATTTTATAAATGAGACCAGTTGAGACCCAAAGAGGTTAAGTAATTTGTTCAATATCACCCGGCGGCTTGGTCAGGAACAGAGCGGGACTACCAGCCAACTCCCAGGCTGCCTTGCTCGTCACAGCTCCACAGAATACATATTTATTATTCACCGAATTGATATGAGGATTAGGGACCACATCTGTGAAAAATAGATTTAGCCTTTGGAAAGAAAGATGCTGGATTGCTTTATAAAAGCTTTATGAAAACTAATCTCATTTTAACCTTTTCTGTGTAGTTGTTAGTTTTGCTCAGTTTTATGTTATTTGCTTCAGGCTCCTTTTTGGCCAAGGACTAGATAATATACAACTCTTGATTTAAAAATCAATATTAAGTATCCAGACTGTGTCAGAAATATGAATTATTTCAGCTGGTTTCAAAGCCTGGAGCAGTTGAAGACGGCTTTCCAGAATGGCAATCATTTACGGACATGCAACATTTTCTATTCCTACTTTGCATATTGGGAATAAGGACAGTTAGTTCCAAAGAAAAGAAGGAAGTATAACATATATTTCTGTTTAGCTCGGTAATGCTTTCCTAGCTGGATGCAATGAGTCTTTAACAAACCATGAATCTCTCTCCTGCTGAGCCACCATATCCTGCCTACTTTCAGTGTAGTCAGAGAACCATTATACTAATCCGCCATACCTTCCTATCTCTAGCAAGCACATGTAAGTGATAACTTTGAATACTTATTTTGATGCAAGCTGTATAAATCTTCTCTATGTCTTCCTGTAAAGCGAGGAAATTGTGACTTGCTCAACTTGGTTACTTTAATTGTTTGAGTTTGGTTCATTCAGCCACAGCATGCTTTGATATATGAACAAGAACGCTGTTTAACTTCTGTAGTAAGGGAAGTGATTTGTGTAGATTCATATATGCAGGCAAGATAAAATCTGAGTACCAAAAGGCTAAGGTAACTTTTATATGTATTTTTAATTAGGTACGATTATATGCTCGACCCGACGCTATCAGAAGAGGATCCGGGGACTATGCTCTCCATATAACAAAGAGATTAATAGAGTTTTACGAAGACTACTTTCAAGTGCCCTACTCCTTGCCCAAACTAGGTAAGAATTGTCTTGCTTATTTTATTGGAAGGGGTCCAAGAAGGTGGAATTTCTTCTTCATGCATTTATTCAAGACATTCAGAAGCACGGGAAATTCCAAGGGTTATTTATTTTAAAGACTATAAGCATGAAAATATTTTTTTTCTGAAGAGGTAAAATAAAATGCAGTGTTTCTAAAGTCTTGCCAGAGAATGCTCATAGGAATTAAGAATGGCATCATCTAACCCCCAGCGCTACAGTTTGTTGAACTCATACCGGGAAGGGGTACTTGTGATTTAATCGCACCACTGCTGGGTGGGTCGGTGACTGTTACATTTTCTACCTAAGGGAACTGAGACCCAGGAGCCTTCCATTCACTCAGACAGCCAGTAAGTAAAGAAGCTGGGTTTTCACAGAAGGTCTTTACAATTCCCAGACCTGTTCAGTATTGTCTACTCCTTGTTTTGTTTCTTTCCTAATCTCAGATGTCACATCTCAGTGTTTTAGTTATCCCTTAGATGAATTGTGTTCAGTCACTTTTCAAGTAGTCAGGGTAAATGAAATAAAATCAAGAAGAGAAGGGGAGTTTTAATGGTGGAGATTGTGTTCATGATGAATATTCTTGCATTTCCTTCTTTTACAGAGAGTTTGTTGAATGAATTAATGGATGAATTTTGTTATCCTAAGTTAAATGAAGTTGCTGCTTTTTTTTTTTTTAAGGATTCTCCTACTCTGTGATATACCAGTTTTTCTTTCTTTTTCTCTTTTTTTCTCTTTCTCCCTCTATCGTTCTTTCCTTCCTTCCTTCCTTCCTTTCTCCCTTCCTTCCTTCCTTCCTTCCTTCTTTCCTTCCTTCCTTCCTTCCTTCCTTCCTTCCTTCCTTCCTTCTTTTTTCTTTCTAAATCTTGCCTGAGGATATTTTTCCCATTAATTTTCAGACAGAGTGGAATGGAGGGATGTTGGAGGGGAAAGAAAGAAAGAAAGAGAGAGAGAGAGAGAGAGAGAGAGAGAGAGAGAGAGAGAGAGAGAGAGAGATTTATGTGAGAGAGCCTCTCACAAGTGCCCAGTCCAAGCTGGGGATGGAAACCATAACCGAGGAACAGTGCCTGTAATCAGGAATTGAGCCTGTGACACTGAGCCACTGAGCCTGACCCGCCAGGGCTGAAGTTGCCGCTTTTGCAGGGCAGCACACTCTGACTTTCCAGGAACTTAGGAAAAGCATGTCCCCCATTAGAAATGCTGAAGTTGTTTTTGTTCTCAGAAAATCTGTTTTGAAAGATTACATCACTGTCCTCCTTTATTCCCCTCCCCTCTCTGATAAAAAATATTAGCATTTGAACCACAGGCTCTCCTCTCAGGAGAACTGGCCTGTTTTATTAAAGCACCTGCGTAGCTTTATGGTCTTACAATGTATAGTTCAGAGAGTAGAAAAAATAGTTGATATCGGGATCAATGGGTGTGCATATACTTTTAATAAGTGATATTTGTGAAATCCTGAGGCCTTTTTGAAATATATGCTCTTAGAGTCCATGTTATGTAGTTTTAAATGTTTAACAAAATTGTATTTCAAATAGGATCTATGTTTCTTTCTTTTTTTTTCTTCTTCTATCTTATTCTCTGTATTCACTTCCCTACTGGAGTCCATTACCCTGAAATCTCCCCGGTAGGCACCCAAAGCAGGAAGCATACCTGACCTCATTTGCATGGGAGGTGACACTGTTCTGTACTCCAAGAGAAACTGACTGGGAACTTCCCAGCTTGACCCTAATGTAAAATTCACAAGTGCTTATGCTGCAAGTTCAGCAGGAGAAATAAAATGTGAATCTTTGTCCCCTTCAGACCAGTAATTAGTGGAGGAATTCAATTTATAACTTCAGGGGGTTCCATGTGACTGTCAGCTTGCAGCAGGAAGCATCTCCAGTCCTCTATTTCACTCACAAGTGAACCATGCAGGCTTTCATCTGCGGAAAAGAGCTCCGTTCGCTGCTACTCTTACTTGTTAAGCTACCTTACGGTGTATGCAATTGAATGATTTGACTCACCCCAGCACACTTCTTTTTATGTATCTAGGGGAGTTGCCATAGCCTGTGGCACTTCCTAAAATTTCTCCTAAAGTTCCACTTATTTTGTATATCTACTAGTATAGATATTTAGCTCTATATGTTAATGGATTTATAAGTTTGCTATCTAAATACCTCCTCTATAAAAATTCCTAAGTACAGAAGCATTTTGACAAATTCTTAATTTCCATTGTATATGATGAATTATGTTTTACATAAATTCCATAGAAATCAACTCAGTCTTTGTTAATGTAGAGGTATCATAGGTATCAGCTCTATCTGCCTTGAACCTTCAGAACTAAAATGGTTTCCCTCTTTCCCTCCCTCCCTCTCTCCCTCATCCCTTCATCCTTTCCTTCCTCCCTCCCGTCCTTCCTCCCATCCATCTTTCAATAAGCATCTATTGAGTGCCTCCCACCTGAACTTTTCTATGTGATGGGGATATAGCAGCAAGTAAAAAAGACAAAAATCACTTTCTTCCTGGGGCTTATGTTTCTTAGGTAGAGGCAGACCCTAAAGCAATTAGTAGCACATAAAGTATATCAGATGGAGAGAAGTGCCATTAAAAATAAACCTGGAGCTGAAACCGGTTTGGCTCAATGGATAGAGCATCGGCCTGTGGACTGAAAGGTCCCGGGTTCGATTCCGGTCAAGGGCATGTACCTTGGTTGCGGGCACATCCTCATTAGGGGTGTGCAAGAGGCAACTGATCGATGATTCTCTCTCATCGATGTTTCTAACTCTCTATCCCTTTCTCTTCCCCTCTGTAAAAAATCAATAAAATATATTAAAAAAATAAACCTGGAGCAGAGGAGCAGGAAGTGTGTGGGGCAGATCAGACATGGGCAAGGGGCTGAATATTTTAGATGGGTGAGTATTGATGGCTTTATTGGGAGGCTGACTCTTGAGCAAAGAACTCAAGGACATGAAGGAGTATCCCAAGTGGAAAAAGTGCCCAGACTTTGAGATGGGAGCTTTGTTGGGGTAATTAAAGTACAGAAAAGAGGCAGGTGTGACTAGAGCAGAACGGATTAAGGAGGTAAGGTCAAGGTGAGTAGCAGATCATGGAGAGCCAGCAGCAGACTGTGGTAAAGACTTTGGTTTTTCCTCTGGGTGAGAAGGAAATCAATTGGTCAGTTATTAGAAGCATTACATAATCTGGTTTCTGTTATAAAAGGGTATTATGTGGGTCAAGTACTAGTATACTGTGGGGCAATGGTAATCAGCCAAGGTGATTTTTGTCCCTCAGGCACTTGGCAATATCTGGAGACATTTTTATTTGTCACAACTCAAGGAGGGGGTGGTAGAGTGTGTTCTGTTGACATTTAGTGGGTGGAGGCCAGGGATACTGCTAAACATCTTACAGTGCACACGACAGTCTCCCATAATAAAGAGTTGTCTTTCCAAAATGTCAATAGTGCTGAGACTGAGAGACCATGATATAGGTAGAAAGGTCAGAGGCATAAAAAGCAGTTAAGGATATATGGCAAAATATGAAGCTTGCTGGATGGGCTAGGATGTTAACGGAGAAATGATCTGGATGTGTACTGAAAGCACAGACAAAGATTCACTGCTGAACAGGATGTGGGGTATGAAAACACGAAGGGCGATCCCAAGGTTTTTGGACTGAAAATTTGAAGAATGGATTTGCATGTTACTGAGACAGGACAATTGGGGAAAGAGGCAGTGTTTGAGATCGAAAGTTCTATTAAGCATTTAGGTGGCACCTTACTGTCTATAAGAAATTCAGGCAGACAAATGCATTTATAACTTTGGACTTTGGGTTAGAAATCTGGCTAGAGAAATCCATTTGCCGGCATGTCAGGATGGTCAGGACCACCACAGCTGTGAGTGCACGTAGGAAAGAGGATAGGAACGAGGAGGGATGGATCCAATGTTTAGTGGGTATAGAGATCAGGAGCCAGGAAAGCCTGCTGGTTGACAAGAAGCAACTGGTTGAGGTACTAAGAAAACAGTTACTTGTTCCAGGCATCTAATGAATAGAACTTTTCAAAGAGGGCAGATGATAAATTGTGGTAAACCCTATTAGATGAGGACTGAGAATCGACCATTAATTGGCACTTGACAAGGGCAAAGGCCTGGCAGGTGTGTTCAAGAGGAAGTGGGGGTGGGACTGGGGTTCCCAGTGCAGAGAGTTCTGGGAGTAGGGGGAGAATTATTTGTGTTCTGCTAATGCTCACCTCTGGATAAGAGCTGTTTCTGTGAACTAATGGCGTCCTTACCGCACACATCTGTCCCTGTCCCACAGCCTGTCAGGGGCAGATGTGGAACCTGCCCTTTTCTTTGATTTTCACTAAAAAACCCAAACCTGAAACAAATAAATAAGCCCACTCTCCACCAGTTAACCTGAATTTAGCGAGAGCTATGCGTGCACGCCAGAGTGTTACATTGCAAAAACCAAACAAGAAAGCAACCTTAAAATATATTATTGGAGCCTCTTTTTCTTAGAATTCCCTTTGCCTTTCTATCATAAACTCTTCAATATCCCCTTTCTTCAGTCTCCTCAAGTTCTTTTTTTTTTTTTTCATTTCAAATGCTGAATAGTTTAACTTTCTCTGCTGTGGAATCATCTCAAGCCAGCTTATCTATAAAGATTTGAGTTTCCACACCAAGTAGTTTATCAGAATAGTTCCCTATGAGGAATTCTGATGCTCACTATTAGGGCAATACATTTATTCTCTTGTTACACAAGGCTATTTCTTTAATGTTTTGAAGCCAAAATATGCAGCCAGTGTACCTGTGGGAGCATGTATTTTGAAATCTCAAACTTAGGGAATTAGGAGTATTTATATGAGGTTTCTCTTTCTTGGTGTTAAGTTGTAATGAGAGGTATGAAGTCTTTTGGATATGATCCAAGTCTTTCCGTATAGAATGTGCTCTGTTTTCATGAGAATGCTCGGAGGCCCTGAGGTTTACTTAAAAACAGGTTGTTATGTAAAAAAATCATCTTTCCTCTCATCCCCAAGCATAATGACCACAATTACAAAAACAAATGGGCTTGTGTTTACTGAATGTGGGTCACTCTTGAGGGCTTTGTACATTTGAATCCATTTAATCTTTTTCACTGCCACTGAGGCGGTGCCTGTTATTTTCTCGTTTTCCGGGTGATGAAATTTAGGCACCAAGTGACTAAGTAATGTACTCTGCTCCCACAGCAGGAATCCATGGCTCTATAATTCAAATCCAGGTTGTCTAGCTCCAGCACTTCAGGACTCTACCAAAGCAGATTTCTGAAATTATGAGAATTCAGAGATTAAAATGTAGGTCATCTTAATAAGCTAGGTAATCTGATTGCTAGAGACATAATCTAATAGATATTTTTGTTAATGTCATGTTAATATTAAAACATGTTCCTTGAAGAGAAGTTGAAAACTTCTATCTATCTTTTTTTTTTATTGATTTTTTACAGGGAGGAAGGGAGAGGGATAGAGAGTTAGAAACATCCATGAGAGTCATCAATCAGCTACATCCCCCCCCCCCTACTGGGGATGTGCCCGCAACCAAGGCACATGCCCCTGGCCGGAATCAAACCCGGGACCCTCAGTCCGCAGGCCAACAAAAAGAGCATCTATCTTATAACTCATAATTTCATCAACCAGAAAATGTATTTGAGTATTGTAAATGTTTGTTTTTCAACATAGATGTTTTATACGTTAATTAAGTGGCTGTTAAAGTGACAGGTTTGTATTGGAATATTTTGTTTACTCTGTTTAGATTTTCATTAATTATGGCAGATAGCCTTCAGTTTCTGTTTGCTGCTACTTTGTAATTTGTAAGTCAATGTTTTGTAAAGGAGTTTGCTTGATTGCTTTTTTTTTTTTTTTTTGCCTCAGACAGTATGCTTTTATGAAGAATTCAATATCTACCGGGCACAGTGCTGTGATTGTGAAGGGAGCAAAAGTATTATGTTACAAGGATTTCTGGCTTCCAGGAGTGTGTTTTTTTGTTGAGGAGAGAATACAATATTTATAGGTATGAATGGATTAGAGACTCATGCAATATGGAAGCACCAACATTTTGTAAGGCAAAAATATACTACCATATTAAGAATGTGGGATTGTTGCACAATGCTGTAGGCATGAAATGCACATAAAAAGAAGCCTTACATTGACTTGAGTCCCCCACCACCCCTCCAAGAAACAAATTGAATCAGAGGTGGAGAAGAAAAGGGAGAAGTCATTTTGAGAATTGTGTAGTGGGCACAGCCCCTGGATACCTGGGGCTCTATGTATCATGTTGATTTACTTTTCTATAATGGAGTAGATGAGTTAAGGGATAAGTTGCCCTATTGAAGTTTATAAATAGGAGAACTTAGTTTGAATCAATGAGTTTTGCTTAAGTTATTACAGTTATAATTTTTAAAATGATGATGATGATGACAGTTTGCTATTTGCAGTAGTACAGTTTTTGAGTTTTTCTTCCACAAAATATTTTTTTTTATTAAAGACTGTCAACCATTTCATTCACTATGGTTATGTTTCTTTTTCTCTTTAAGTTATAGTTGTATTTTTGTTTTTAATTAAAAATGGTAAAGATATGAGACTACTCCCATTTTTAAACACGCATTTCATAGTTGAGTTATTACTCGTGACTTTTTTTTAAGTATGACTTTTCTTACCCTGCTTTTGATGAGATAAATATTGAATGTGATATATATGCTTTGTTGATGGTCTCAAATAATAGTGCTGTTTAAAAGCAAATGCCTGGAGGTGGTGTACCCAGTCAGGTCTACTTCTGCATAATGCCAACTCACCCCCAAGTGCTTCTTTCAACCAGAACTCCTCAAAACTGGAGCTATTTAATTGTATGGCTCCTGGCAGAAACTAACTTAGGATCTCTCTGTGGGTGAACACTATTTCCGCATTCTCAGAGCATCAGATGAGGTAGTTCATTGTCTTCCAGTTTTCCAAGTGTTGTAGAGAAATAAGTTTCTTCAAATGACTATCCTCTCCCCCTTTTTGGAATGAAATAAACATTGTCCTTTCCTATTTCATAAAGGTAATTTATTTCTAAAAAACCTTTCACATGGTGATTTTCTCATAAACCAAAATAACACGTATAATTTCTTTCAATGGGGAATATCTTTTATAGGTTCCTAACCCCCATTCTGACAACCTTTGGCACTAAAATACCATCAACTCCCATTAAAATGGACAATTACTTCAATATTTAATATTTAATAGTTATTTTAGCACATTTTAACAAGGCATTTTCCACTTCTTTAATTATTCCATAATATGGCCATTTAACTATTTTTATTAAGCTATTTTGCAGCTATTACATGCTATGCATGTCTAAGACTAGAGGCCAATGCATATACTAACAAACAAAACATATCTTACTAATAAAAGAGTAAGATGCATATTGACTGTACCTTCGCCATACCCACCAGCCAATCAGGAGTGAGTATGCAAACTAACTCAACAATATGGAAGGTTAATTTGCATACATAGGCACTGAGAGGCTGGGGGAGGGGCAGGATGCTTGTGTCATTGCCATGGTGATGAAGCAGGCATTCCATACCACCTCAGCCACCGCAGACCTCTGGGCAGCATGGGAAGGTGGAAAGGTGGCTTTAGACAGGGTGAAGGTGGTGCTGGAAGCCTGGGAAAGGAAGGCCCATTCTTGCATGAATCTTCATGCATTGGGCCTCTAGTCCTACATAATAAAAGCCTGATATGCAAATCGACCAAATGGCAGAAAGATTGGTTGCTATGACATGAACTGACCACCAGGGGGCAGATGTTCAATGCTGGAGCTACCCCCTGGTGGTCAGTGCACTCCCATAGGGGGTGCACTGCTCAGCCAGAAGTCAGACTTATTGCTGATGAGCACAGTGGTGGTGGTGAGGAGCAAGCTTAAGCCAGCTCCCCCAAAGGGTCTCAGACTGTGAGAGGGTGTAGGCCAGGCTGAGGACCCCCCCCCTCCTCCCAATGCACAAATGTCATGCACCAGGCCTCTAGTATATTTCTAAGACTCTCAGTGCTTATGACATTTAACTACTAATGCAAAAAAAGAGATAAACAAAGGATGCTAAGGAAGAAATAAATCAATAAAAACAATGCATTTTAGTGGAAATGATTCATGAGCTGATTCTACTATATACTTGTACACCACAGATACACTTCATGAAAACGTTAATGCAGCACAAACCAACTATAGAGCTGAAGTAACTAATTAATTCAGCAAGTATTTATTGAGTAGTTACTATGTAAAAATGTACTTGCAATGATAACAAATGGCCTCTTCTGCTAGAAGCTTAAAATCTAGTTGAGAAGCGGTTTGTTTGTTTTTTAATTTTGCCAGTTCAACAGTATTATTCCACCTTCACTTTACAGCTGTCCTCCCTCCTTCTCTAGTTTTAAGAATTTCAGACCTTCACAACTTTGAATTTGTTCCTAAATATATTTTCACGAATTCAACCAGTTTTTTTAGGTGAATGATTGTTTATTCTGAAAGTAAATGCAGCTTTAGAAAGTGCTTAACTTAATCAGGACATATTTATAAGAAAAGTTTCCAAGTTACTGTTTTACATATTCCAACAGAGATATTTGGCCCTTACATGAAGAAATAAGTATTTCCAGAGTTTTCCTACTGTAGTCATTGCATATGCCAGATTCTTCCTTATTCCCGTGGATGAAGTGGCATTGCTGAGGCACGGGGCACCTATTTTGTACACCTGATCCCATCTTCGTTCACCTGTCAAAGGATATCACTTCAGCAGTTCTCCCTTTGCTCTCCCGAGTCTTTAATTTCTCCTCTTTATTGGGTCTTCTCCCACAAACATTTAAAATATGGTGCCATTTCCCTCAGCGCAAGCACACACATGCACACTCATTTCAGCTACTGTACCATTTCTCTCCTTCCTTTTACAGCTAAACTGCTGGAGAGTGCTGTCCATCTGCACTGACTCCAGTTTTTCTTCTTCCCTTGTTTTTCTAAATGCACTCTACATCGGGCGTTTGCCCCCAACGCTGTACTAAAACTGCTCGTGTCAAGTTCAATAATGCCTCCACCTTGCTAAATCCAGCTGTCAATTCTTAGTCTTCATCTCGAGCTGTCAGCAGCATCTGACACGGTTGTTCTCTCCAACTCCCTGAAACACATTTTTAGCTTGTCTTTCAGGGCAACACATTTTTCTTTTTTCTTTTTTTCTCCAATTCACTGGTCAGTATTTCCAAGTCTATTCTCCAATTCCTTTCCCACCTCTAGGGGCTTAACACTGGAGTGTCTCAGGACTTGGGTTTTGGACCTCTTCTCCTTGCTACCTTCATGCAGCTTCATGACTTTTAAGTATCATCTGCTGATGCTGGTAATTTCCAAATTTGCATCTCCAGCCTGGTTAGCTCGCTTCAACTTCAAACTTCCACACTCTATTACTCTTTGACATCTACACTTGGATAGCTAATGAGTGCCTTAAATTAACATGTTTGCATTTGAGCTTCGGATCTTTAAGCTGCTTCCTTGCTCTTTGTACAGTCTTCCCCATCTCAGTGTGGTTGAGTTCTGGTGAGGGCTCTCTTCCTGATTTGTGGATGGCCGCCTTTTTGCTGTGTTTTCACCCAGTACAGAGAGAAAGCAAGCTCTCTGGTATTTCTTCTTCTAAGGGTGCCACCTGCATGACGTCATCGACACCTAATTTTGAACCATTTAATTGGAAGTCAAGGCTTAAAACATGTGAATTATAGGGGCATAGGATTCACTTCGTTGCAGGGGTGAGATCTGGCCTGCCTTACGTTTTTAAGGGATCATATTAGCTGCTTCATGTGGAACATATTGTTGGGGAGAAGGAGGTCAAGGCCAAAGTAGAAAGAAGCTACTGCAATAATCTGAGCAACAATGCTATACTGAGCCAGAATGGTAGTGGTAGAGGTGGTGACAAGTGGACAGATTCTGAATATATTTTTTGGAAGGAGAATCAATAGGGTTTACTGCATTACATAGGACTTCAAATGAAGGCTGGGTGCTACATTTGAATTTCTAGACTACAGTTTAGAAGATTGTGACGAGGTTGAAAAACTATGTGCTTTCTTCCACCTCACTTACATTCCTGTGCAGATACAATAAAAGAGAACAAACTTTTAATGCCTCTTTCTGCCTCTCTTAGTTATTTGAAACTAGAGGCCCAATGCATGAAATTCATGAAAGAGTACATCCTCCTTCCCCTGGCTCTGGGCCCTGGTTTCCCTAGCAGAGGGAGGCCACACCCACCTGCTACAGCCCACTGGTTGGTGGCCTGGGCCTCCCTCTTTGGGGCAATTATAGGGCCCCCAGATTGATCTCCCTGCCAGCTGATGGCCTGGACCCCCTCTGCAGGGCAATTAAGGGGTGATGGCCAGGCCCCCTGACCAATCGCATCGCACCTGCCTTGGTTGGCCTGGCACCAGTGGGTGTGATAGCATGGTCCCAGATGGTCATCCAGATGATCGTCCCAATGGTTGTTCCCCTGTTCAGCCTTTTTGGTTGATTTGCATATTATGCTTTTATTATATAGAATTAACATAGCAAGATAAATTGTATGTTCCAGACAGAGCAGCTATATTTAGAACAACATAATGGTTGTAACAATCTTTTGGGAATGAGCTGCTTCCTTCACTGTTCATTGGTCAGTCTGGAGTTAATTATAGACAAATGGCGACCCCAAACCGTAGAGAAAAGCAGGAACAGTTCATTAAAGTCTAGGCTGGGGATTACTGCTGACAGAAGCACTGCCAATCAGGCACTTTTAACAGAAAGGTGACCATTCCCATAGACTTTAGAGTGAAAACAGCTTATATGGAGATCAGAAGGTTTTTCAAAACAGCTTCATTTCAAGAAACTGAACCTGAGGGATAGTTATGTAAATTAAGGTTGAACATCTAAAAGTCAATTAAGGCAAAATGCTCTACCAGAGAAATGCAAGGTTTTTCTTTTCTTTGTTCTAGTGTAATTGTGACTGTGTTCTTTACCCAATTCAGAACTTTCCGATGTTCCCATTGTAAAGCTGTGCCGTGATTACTTATTGATTGATTATTATTTCTAAGGTTTAGGAACTTTAAGTGGTCAGGGCATGAACAGAGCATCTCTTGACTTTGGCATTTAAGTCTTTCATCTTATCAGGTAATGAAGGCTAATAAAAATCCTCGCTGTACTATTGGATTTTCTACTTATAATATTGTAGGGTAAGAAGCAGACATGCTATCGTATCCTGAGTGAGGTCTTCGTAATCACAAGTAGGTGGCCTTAGCAAGCCATATAAAATTCAAATGGGATAGATATTGAGAGATTATTTAAAAAAAATAGAACTTTATAAAAAATGTCTTGCTAACATAAAAGTGATATAATTACTTTAAGGATGAATTATTTTTTTTTATAAAATTAGCTATTTTAAAGTTTAAAAATTATGACATTATTCACCATGGCATTGGGGGATCTGGGATTGAGACTCAAACTTTTTGAGAGATTTCAAATGGAAAATGCCACTACTTGCCCATCTTTTAGTTTTATAATCTTTCATTACTGTCTGAGAATTTTGATGCTGCTGCTTGTAGACTTTGAAATGTAAAACATACTGAAGTATAAAACAAACCTTATGAGGGAGGTTGCAATACACAAGCAGAGCAAGTCCAATATGGTTGTTATAAATGAAGCCTTGAGGTCATTTCTGAAGCTTTTTAAAGAGTAATTTTGAAAGAGAGGGTGAATCCCACATGCCATTTTTCAGTTGTTGGAGTTTTAATGGTTTATAACTTAGATTTATTCTTTATTGACTCTATATTTTCCTTATGAGTTTTATCTTCATATGGGAAATAATTCATGAATGACTTAGAGTCTGTCTTCAACAGTATAGAATAGAATGTTTTTTAGCTTTTAAATTTTTAGCAATTCTTTTTATTTATAGACTGAACAATTTAGTAAGCTCTAAAATTATTGGTAGATTGATAATATTTAGAGTCATTTAGCTTCTTTAAAAAAAATAAATCTTTATTGTTCATATTATTACAAATGTTCCTCATTTATTTTCCCCCTCCATTGCTCCCCTCCACCAAGTTTCTATCCCACCCTCTGCCCTTTCCCCATCCCCCATTGTCCTCATCCATAGGTGCAGTTTACGTTCAGTCTCTTCCCGCCCCCCCTCCCCATTTCCCTGAGAATCATCAGTCCACTGCCTTTCCATACCTCTGATTCTATTATATTCACCAGTTAATATTGTTCATCAGATTTTTTAATTCACTTGGTTTTTAGATTCACTTGTTGATAGCTGTGTATTTGTTGTTCATAATTTTTATCTTTATTTTCTTCCTCTTCCTAAAGAACCCCTTTTAGTAATTCATATAATTCTGGTTTGGTGGTGATGAACTCCTTTAGCTTAAATTTATTTGTGAAGCTCTTTATCTGGCCTTCAATTCTGAGTGATAGCTTTGCTGGGTAGAGTATTTTAGGTTCTTGTTATTCATCACCTTGAATATTTCTTGCCATTCCTGTCTGGCCTGCATGGTTTCTGTTGAGAAATCAGCTGACAGTCCTATGGGTGCTCCTTTATAGGTAACTACCTGCTTTTGTCTTGCTGCTTTTAATATTCTCTCTTTGTCTTTTGCTCTTGGAATTTTAATTATGATGTGGTCTTGGAGTGGTCCTCTTTGGAATCCTTTTGTTTGGGGTTCTGTGTGCTTCCTGGACTTGTAAGTCCATTTCTTTCACCAGGTGGGGGAAGTTTTCTGTCACTATTCTTTCAATATGTTTTCGGTACCTTGCTCTCTGTCATCTTTTGGGACACCCATAATTCTGATGTTGGTTCACTTGAAGTTGTCCCACAGGCTTCTTACACTATCTTCAACTTTCTGGATTCTCTTGTCTTCTTGCTTCTGCGGAAGAGTGTCCTCTGACTCTTTGTGTTCCAAACCATTGACTTGATTCTTGCAATCTTCCATTCTGTTTTTAGGACTCTGTATAATATATATATTTTTTAATTTCAGAGAATGTATTCTTTATTTCTAGTTGATCCTTTATTATTTCTAGTTGATCCCTTTTCATATCCTCATAGGTCTTGTTTATTTATTGGCCTTTTCTAGGAAATTCTTGAAAAACGTTATAAGCGTGGTTTTGAACTCTATTTCCAGTCACTTTTTGTCCTCCATTTCTTTTGTTTGTGATCTGTTTCTTTGTCTCGGCATTTTCGCTGCTTCCCTGAGTTGGTAGGTTGGGAGGATCAGCTGTGTCTATGCCAGGAGACAGCGATATTCCACTAGACTTGGAAACCTGCAAAAGCCTCTGTGTTCAGCTTGGATGGGGTGAAGTTTCTGGGTGGAGCCTACAGTCTTGGCTTCTGGTTAGCCCCACCCTCTGAGGTTCCTGAGTCTCAGTGTACCTCAGTGTCCTTTGGTATTCACTGCAAGCACCTCTGAGAGAAAGGTGCCCTAGAGTTTCACCCACTACTAGACAGTCTAGTCTCTCCCCTAAGGAGCCCGCAACGGGTTCAGTGCAGTTGGAAGTGGGATTAAGAGCAGTCCAGAGCTTATGTCTCCTTCCCGCTAGGGCAATCCAGTGGCCCAATCAACTGTCTGTCCTCTGAGTTAAATGTGCACAACTCGTGGGCTCTGCCTTTCACCATTTCCCTGAGCTTCTGCCTTATAGCCCAGATTTCCTCTGTATTAGGCTGGGGCCCAAGGGTCTCACCCAGAACTGGGGTTCAGTGCAGTTAGAACTGGGGCTCAGCACAGTCCTGAGCTTTTGTCTCCTTCCCACTAGGGCAATCCAGCAGCTCGGTGAACAGTCCACCCTCTGTGCTCAAATGTGCGAGACTCTGGGACTCTCCCTTTTCTGCTCCCCTGAGCTTCCGCCTTACAGCCCAGATTTCCTCTGTATGAGCCTGGGACCCCACGGTCTTACCCAGAACTGGAGTTCAGTGCAGTCGGAGTTGGGGTTCAGCACAGTCCGGAGCTTTTATCTCCTTCCCGCTAGGGAACACCAGCCAGGCACTCAGCCGCCCCCTCCTCTCCGGCTCCATCCTCTCCCCATGCTCACATCTTGTCTCTCCATACCTTAGGCTTTTATAGCTCCTCTGATTTTCCTTCTGCTTTTCTCTTTCCTTCTAGTTGTAGAATTTCCAGTCAGTCAACTTTCCTGTAGTTCTGGATAATGTCCACTTTATATTTTAGTTGTATTTTTTGAAATTGTTGAGTGAGGCTGCAGTTAGGCATTTACCTATGCCGCCATCTTGGTTTTTCTTCCATTTAGCTTCTTATGTATATTGAGATACAAGAGGCCCAGGGCATGAAATCGTGCAAGGGTAGGGTCCCTAGGCCTAGCCTGTGATCAGGGCTATCTCCTGCCTGCTCACCAGTCTCCAGTCCTGCCCCACCACTGCCACCCACCCCGGTTCCCCATTCTCCATCTGGCAATCGGAGTCTGAGGGCCAGCGGGGGGTGGGGAGACTAAGAGATCTTCCATTCTGCCCTCTCACCAGTATCTCGTCCCACCCCACCTCCTCCACCCACTCTGGTTCCCCATTCAGCATCCAACTATGATCAGAGCCTGAGGGCCCAGGGGAGGGATCAAGACGTCAGCTGTTCTGCCTGCTTTCTGGTCCCCAATCCTGCCTCACTGCCACCTACCCTGGTTCCCCACTTGCCATCAGCCATTGGAGCATGTGGGCTGGAGGTTAGGTACTCAGAGGTGGTCAATACACCTATCGTAATAGCGACTGGTCCAGTGGTCATTCTGATTGTTAGGCCATTACGGTTGCTGGGCTTTTATTACATAGGATATTCTGTCAGTATTTAATAATATTGATAAAGTCAGCTGGTAAATTATATGAAACTTCATGAGCCAAGTTTTTCAGTTGGACAAAATTAGCAATTCATGTCTATAGCAGAAAGTTGGCTATACTCAGAAATCATAGTTTCTTTTACCTATTGCTTAGGCTAAAATTATGTGTCCCCCAAATTCATATATTGAAACTCTAACCCTCAATGTGACTGTATTTGGAGACAGAATGTAATTAAGTGCTAATTAGGAGGTAATTCAGGTTAAATGAGATCATAAGGGCAGAATCCTAATCTGGGTGGATTAATGACTTTATAAAAAGAGGAAGAAAGAAAGTTTCTCCCCCTCTATCTTCCATGTGAGGGTTGTGAAGACAAAAGGTGGAAAGAGAACTCTCAGCAGACCCTAACCATGCTGGCAACCTGAACTTGGATCTTTAGCCTCTAGAACTATGAGAAAATGAATTTCTGTTGTTTAAGCTACCCAGTTTCCTATATTTGGTTATGGAAGCCTGAGCTGACTAATACTCCTGTGTAGGGGAGTGAGTCACCTTCAATACTGTTTGCTTAATTTTTCAGTATGGATGGCCAAAATGAAGCTATAGCAACCACTTGACTCATTCAGGTTTTCCCATTACAATTCTATTTTGTCTGAGTTACTTATATCATTTAAGAAAAAAATAACGATTTACCTTCTTAAATATCTGCTGCTTTGCTTCACCTCTCTCTCATTGTAGTGAACAAAATACGTAATTAGAAAACATTTCAATCATGTAAAGAAGTCTCTATAATCAATGTCAGAGTGATAAGCAAACATTCTCTGTCATGCGTCAGACTGAAAATATTTTCAGCTTTTTGAAACACACCATTTTGGTTGTAACCTTTCAACTTTGCCATTATAGCAAAAAAGCAGTTATAGACAATATATAAATGAATGTGACTATGTTCCAATAAAATTATTTATAGAAGCAGATAGCTTGCCAGATTTGCCTATTAGTAGTTTGCTAAATCCCACATTATTAGATAACCTCTTTAGTTCAACATTATTAAAATTAAAAATCCCTCAAACCAAGAGGCTTTTATTGGGGATTTATTTTTTTTACATTTTTACAAATGCTTAAGAACCAAATTTAATTGGTACATTCAAAGTAATTATGCATTGTTCTTTTTAAAGGCATTTGTTTGCTCATAAGTATAAGTAGAATACATACATTAATGGAATCTACATTTGTATTATTAAATAATAAATGTATATATGCTACATTATTTATATATTATATATAAATTTATTAATATATATTTTAAAAATATACTGTATATTTATATACAAATGCATTTATGCATACAAACTAATTATGTATTACATCTTCATATCTTATATTATCTTTTATCTTATCTATCTAAATATATATATAAAAGCCCAGCAACTGGAATGGCAGAATGACCAGAATGACTGGTGGCTATGACATGCACTACAGCAGCCAACCAGCCTGATCTGGGCCCTGATTGGTCCCCAATATTCTGATTGGGGGTGGGGCTAGATGACTGACTGCCCATGGCCCCTCCCTCAGCCCGCCCCACCCCTGATGTGCCCCCATTGAGGTGGGGCAAGCTAGCCAGACCCTCCTAACCCCCTCAACTCCCACCCCCGTGCAGGGATTTGTGCACTGGGCCTCTAGTATCTATCTATCTATCTATCTATCTATCTATCTATCTATCTATCTATTTTAAATCCTCACCCAGAGATATTTTTCCCCTTTGATTTTTAGAGAGTGGAAGGGGTGCAAAGAGAGAGAAACAACAATGTGGGAGAGTCATATTAATTGCTTGCCTCCCACACATGCTGCAGGTACTTGCCCTTGATCTGGAATCAAACCCACAACCCTCCAGCATATAGACAGATGCTCTAACTACTAAGAAACACTGAACAGAGTAGGTATCTTATATATTCACACAAAAACTATTATATAGAATAATATTATATAATTTATTTCATGTACACTCCAAATGAATAATGTCTGGAAACTTTCACTTTTTGGTCAAGAGTATGGCTGTGATTAAGGAGGGAGATGGTTTGCTGGAGATTTGAGGAGAAAGAAGATGTGAGATAGTGAGATAATTATCTGGGAGAGTGGGAGAAAAAATTATAACAGAAATATAGTATGATTACTGAATAGTATAGGGACTCCATTGTACGCCAGAACCTTAAAATGAATACCCTGTTTAAGTCAAAATAGGCACAGGACAGACAGAATAGGGTATAACCAGGTGCACATTTTACTAGGACAGAGCGATGGAGAGAAAAGGAGTTGAAGACAGTAGCAAGGGAATTGTTAAATGATCACAGCAATGTACCACATCTAACCTGGGTGAAACAGGAACTAGGATAATATGAGAGGAGGGACGGTTGTGAAAATGTATAGAGTTGATGGGAACCTTGGAGCAGAAGAAGAGCAAGAACAAGACTGTGAAGATGGAATGCTGCCATCAAAGAGTGGAAAGCTTGAAATGAAGGCATTTCTTGGTGGGGCAGTTCTTGCAAATGACAGTTGCCAGGATATGATCATGGACTCTGTTCGGACAATGGAAAAGATCACTAGACTAAGGAGATCAACACCTCTCGGGTTTGTGAGGGATGATCAGTGTGGACATTGAAATCACCAAGATGTATGACAGAATATTGCTACAAAGGAAATTAATGTTTCAGGATGATCAATGAGACGTCATTTAATGAAATGGGAGGCAACAGCAGATGAACTCAGCCAAGGTGAAGAAGAAGGTTGTGTGATTCACTCACATCTACTCAGGGAGCTGGGATTTTTAGGAAGGTAGAAGAAAAGCTATTCAACCAATAAGTAGCTTTAAGCAACAAGGATGGCACTTTCAAGCTTGTATGTTGTGGTATATGAGAGAAAAATCACCCCCACTTGAGAGAGCCATGGGCATGTAAGTGTCTTTCAAGATATAGCCAAGTTTTAGTTAGAGCTAAAAGGTAAACAAAACATTTAGAATAAAACATTAAGGACAAAGCACAATTTGCTGTCACAGAGGGAGTTCCAAAAGGCAGACTGGAAGATTTGGAACTGAGAATTTGAATTCAAATAGAGAATGTACACATATAACTGTGCCAACAACTCAAGCTGAGAGATGCCCTGGATGCTTGGGATTGTGGGGGTGTGGACTTGAGCAGGCTTGACTATCTATTAAGGAAGGCCCACAATCAAATCTAATTATGACCTTCCTTCTTTTACAGTTTTCTTAAGCAGTTTGTTATGCTTAAGAAAAGCAAGAGTTGTGCTGGGAAGTGAGAGGCATAAAAGTTATGATACGTATACATGCTGCCTGTGGATTTCCCTTACATCCCGTTGAAGTGGTATCTTCAGGGTCTACCTGTTGCCTGGGCAACAGGTTTAGAATTTGAGAGCTCAGTGTTTAGAATTTGAGAGCTCAGAATGCATTTATTAGGCACTGGTGACTATGAACAAATTTAAATTAGTCACATAAAAGTCTGAAAATAGTTCATCTTGATATCTCCTATGCAATTAATTGTCTAAACTAGTATTTCTCCACTTTTGCCACCTTCAGTGCACAAATGGTAACTGTATACTTGAGCATGTTCATTTGAATCAGGTAAATTACTAATTGTAATTCCAACCCACTCATTCTCTCCTGGTAAAGCACTGCAGAAAGCCAATACATGGGAACTGTATGGCTATATAAACTCTGATTCCATTATGTTTTTGAAGAAAAAAGGACTTATTAACAGCAACCTTTAATGCTTTCATGAAGTTTGTAGTGACACCTTTGTGGTACTTGTGACATGACACACTTCACACCTATGATTTACTCTCTAAGCTCAGTATAAAATAACATGTCAACTATAACACAACATTATATTGATCAAAATAAATCAACCTCCATCCAAGAATGAGGATCAGCGTGTTTCCTTTTTTGTGATCATTTATTTGTAGGTTTTTTTTTCCCCATCTTGTATCTTCAGTGACTGATATGTTTGACAACAGATATACCGTATCTGACACTGTCAGAACACATCCTCAATTTTACTATTTGTGGATGTAAAAATGTGACAGATTCTGAAACATGATGTGTGTTCTCCAAGATTGACTACCAGTATTTGCTTATGCACTCTCCTTCCCCACTCTGTCCCATTCTCAGGAAAATCTATCACAACGTAAAGGCCACCTTTATGTGGTCCAAGTTCTGAAACATGGGTTGCAAGACCTATGCATGAGGCTTGGTGAACTCAGTTCTTTGAGAAGAGGCATTGTGTAAATAAAAATAATATCTATTACTATTATTAGATATATTGATCTGAAATATAAGTGCACTTGCCTAATTCAAAAGTGTTTTTCAAAACCCTGCTCAGATAGCTCAGTTGATTAGAGCATTGTCCCAATACACCAAAGTTGCAGGTTTAATCTCTGGTCAGGACACATACAAGAATCAACCAATACATGCATAAAAAGTGGGGTAAATCTCTCACCCTTATTTTCTTTCTCTAAAATCAATCAAGAATTTTTAAAAAGTTTTTCATTGTCTACATACAGTCCATGATCATAGCCTGAAGATTGTCATCATTTCAAACATTTTACTCGTTGGGCAGCATATAATCTTCAAAGCCTTGTTCTTCTACTTTTGCTCCAATAATTCTTCATTCATCTTCTGCTGGGATCCTCAATCCATTAATTCTATACATTTTCATGTCCAATTCTCCTAGCAGATCCTAAATCCCATTCCGTCCTTAGAAACTTTAGATTTTTATTCCCTTGGCCTGAAATACTTTTCACTCTCTAGTGTTTCGGGAATATGTTTAAACCAGAGACAGACATTCCCTGATGGTCTTATCAAAAGTAACTACCCATCTTTGTCCTTCTTTGTTTTTCTCTATAGCACCTAGATGCCATTGTATTATATATTTTGCCAATTATCTTACAGGGTCTACTTATTCAATTGGAAGTTTCATGAAGGAAAGAATTTTATCTTGATTACCACTTACTGTTTTTCTGTGCTGACATATAATAGATGCTTAGAAAATATGTATTTAATGAGTGAATTATTGAAATACCAATAGTTCACTATTTTTTTTCTGAAAATCTGGACTTTTCAATTGTTTTAACTCAGCAGAACCCAAATTTTAAAAAAAATCAAATTTAATTTTGATCTCCAATATGCTAAAAAATGCGAGCACAGCTTTTCTTATTAAAGGGGGTAAGGGACTTGGCAGGGTATCCTTCATGCTACCTTTTCTTCAGGAGGTGTAAATTGAATTATTATATGCTTAATGTTAATGGAAACAGTTTTACTAGTCCAAACTTGAAGTGTCTCCAATTAATAGAAAAATTAAATCTTAAGTTGTACCTGAAGGCCAGTGTTGGAAAAATCTCCACACAGTGACTTAGGAAAATCCCCTAAAATTAGGTCATGAAACTGTTTTTTTCAGGAGAAGAATACCTAATTCTTACTTAAAACACACACACACACACACATACACACACACACCATTTTATCCAGCAAGTGGGTCAGTTTCCACTAACTGGAATGATCTGATGCAAAACCTTATTATTTTTGTTTATTTAACCCTATATAGTAAAGAGGTAATATGCAAATTGACCATCACTCCAACACACAAGATGGCCACCTCCACGTGGACACAAGATGGCCACCACAAGATGGCCGGCAGGGGAGGGTAGTTGTAGGTGATCAAGCCTGCAGGGGAGAACAGTTGGGAGGGGCCAGGCCTGAAAAGGAGGTCAGTTGGGGGTGATCAGGCCTGCAGGGAGGGCATTTGAGGGGAATCAGGTCTGCAGGGAAGGGCAGTTGGGGGCACCAGGCATGCAGGGAAGGGCAATTGGAAGCAATCAGAACAGCAGGGGAGGACAGTTGAGGGGACCAGGCCAACAGGGGAGGGCAGTTAGGGGTGACCAGGTTGGCAGGGGAGTGCAATTAGGGATGACTGGGCCAGTAGGGAAGGGCAGTTAAAAGCCACCAGGCCTGCAGGGGAGGACACTTAGGGGCAACCAAGTCGGCATGGTAGGGCAGTTAGGGGCAATCAGGCTGGCAGGGTAGCAGTTAGACATTGATCAGGTTGGCAGGGGAATGGTTAGGGGGTGATCAGGCTGGTAGGCAGAAGCAGTTAGGAGCAATCAGGCAGGCGGGCAGGCAGGCAAGCAGCTGGGGTCGAACAGTCCTGGATTCTGAGAGGAATATCCGACTTCCTGGGACATCCACTGGGATAGGGCCTAAACGGGCAATTGGATATCCCTCAAGGGGTCCCAGATTGGAGAGGGTGCAGGCTGGGCTAAGGGACACCTTCCCACTCCCCCTCGCCAATGCATGAATTTTGAGCACCAGGTTTCTAGTAATAATTATAAACCACTCCTGTGCTGTTTAAAAAATAGAGGAAATAGGGTAATTTATTTATTTCCGTATTCACATAAGAACATGAATGTCAATTTTGTAGGTTACATTTCTTATCTCTTAATCATGAAGAATACTAGGTAGTTCTTGGCAGAAGCTAAAGTTTGTGTGCAGAAAGTTCAAATTAAACCCAGTTTATAACTGATGAGACATACAAGCTACAAAAATATTTTCCTTTCACTGCATTTTACATGACTCCTGCATAAGTTTAATTTAAAATGTTACTTTCTCCTTATTCTTTATTAAAGTGTAGTTATTCTTATGACTTTAAATACACATGACTTTTTTTTAAAGAATAAACTTTCAATGATAAATGACTGACAAATATTTAGTTTCTTTATTGCCTTTGAATCTCAACTGTCTGTGGTCTGTTTTAAAATGTAGATGCACAGGCCACCAAGGGGAAAAAGGAGTGCAGTAATTTCAGGCTTAATTTCCCACTCAACCAGTAGTTCACTGTTTATCCTTGGGAAAAAAATCTGTCTGGACCTCAGTTTTTTAATCTGATAAATGGGAATCTTATTATTCGTCACTTTCCCTGTGTCTAAGATATTAATAGATTAGCATCAAGCCTTCTGAGTCAAAAAGGGACTTATTCGGTGAGTATAGATTAGGTAGCCGTGGAAGTAGGTATCTAATTAAATTCTTGTGTTCAACCAGGCAAGCATGTATTCCTGTGTAATAAATAACGTTTTAAATGGTGAAAATTCATTTATAGAACATGGTACCAGAACAAATTTTGATAATAAGTGATCAAGCTTATTAGTATAAAAGTCGTTTTCTGTTTGAGAGTTTTTTCATAGCCATGTAGAAAGCTAGAGATTAGTACTAACTGCTATTGGTATGAGTAATTCTTTTGTGCAGTGGAGAGACACATTTTAGGCCGCACATACATTTATTGAGTACGGAAGTGTAAGCAAAACCAGTTTTCACAAACTGACAACAACTCTCAGGGTGAATGTGTTTGTTCTGCATAGTAGAAGCTGGGCACCCAGGGAGATACAACCCCCAACCTTGCGAGAGTGAGGATTTTGCAGAGATACTGGCAGAGATGCCTTTCCATTTATTATCATATACTTATAAGTAACTAAAGCAAATCACATCCCTAGCTTATAGGACAATGTAAAATAAGACGTATTAGGACCAAATTGTAGGCTACATACATTTTGTTAAGTCACATATTTGATTTCACTTTATATTGCAATCCATTTGGATTTGAAAAAAAAAGGTCTGAATTGGGGAGGCTATGATAAGTGAAATACTTTGTATGTAGAGTAGTGCGCTCTTTGCTTGAAGAAGGTAATTTTCAATTAGTAAAGGATAACATTAATGGACTAAAATAATTTATCTCTTGGATTATTGCATTTTGTGTGCAGTTCAGATATTCTGCTGAGACTATTTAAGCAATTTTTAAAAAGAAAATATTTTTGAGAGGGGCCTATTCATCTATTTTTTCCCCTTTCAAAAATGTGTATAGCACTACTGTTTAGCTTCACTTCATTTATAAATGACACATACAGGGTTGGCCAAAGTTTACAGTTGTATGTGTGGAAAAAGACATGCAGCTTATGGTTATCGTAGCATTATTATTATTACAAAAGTAATATTTGCATATTTACAGTGGTAAATCTACTCTTACCAACCTCTGTATATTAGGGAAAAGTGTAACAATCAGGTAATAAAGTTTAGCTTCTTTAATTTAGATTTTAACTGGTGTTTTAAAGTGATTTTTTTGCTTTAGGAGACCTCTCTCTCTCTCTCTCTCTCTCTCTCTCTCTCTCTCTCTCTCTCTCTCTCTTCTCTCTCTCTTTCTCTTTCTCTCTCTCTCTTTAAAGAAAGATCTCCATGACAGTGATCATTTTCCCAATGTCTCATTAGGAAATTAATCCATACCTAATACTAACAACAGAACAATTCTAGCTAGCATTTGCTGAGGTTTTACTGAATATAAGGCATTTGCTAAGCATTTTACATCCATTACCTCATTGACTTCTGATATTCTTATATGGTATTGCTATTATCTTCATTGTACAGAAGAGAAAACTGAGCTGTAAAGAGGTTTAGTGGCTCTGGTCACTGTGATTCTGTGATTTATAACAAGAAAAATATACTTGGCCCTCCTCCCAGTTTCTGGCACAGAACTCCAAGATTCTTGCAATTTCTTAAGTGTGAAGAGCTATGAAGGTGTATTTCACATGTCAGTGAAATGACTTTAGAAAGTACCTAAGGATGGAGGCTGTTTGCCAAGAGAACCAATCAAGTGATTACAGGTTTGGAACTTACAGTCGCACCCCTCAACCTCCTGGAAGGGAGGAGGGGAGAGGGACTGGAGGTTGAATCCATTGCCAGTGGCCAATGCCTTTATCAATCATGCCTACGTAATGAAATTTCCATAGAACCTGAAAGGCCAGGGTTCAGAAATCTTCCAAGTGGGTGAATTCATTGGGGATTTAGGGAAGGACATGGAAGATCTATGGCCTTTTCCTTGTCCTATGAGCAAACCTCTTTCATCTGGCTGCTCTTGGGTTATATACCCTATTAATAAAGAGGTAATATGCAAACTAACCATCACTTCAACACACAAGATGACCACCCCCATGTGGACACAAGATGGCTGTCAGGGGAGGGCAGTTGGGGGAGATTGGGCCTGCTGAGGAGGGCAGTTGGGGTGACTGGGCCCACAGGGGAGGGCAGTTGGGGATTACCAGGCCAGCAGGAGAGGGTAGTTGGGATGGGCCTGGCCTACAAGGGAGGGCAGTTGAGGGTAATCATGCCTGCAAGGGAGGGCAGTTGGGGTGACTGGGTTGGCAGGGGAGGGCACTTGGGGGTGACTGGGCCAGCAGGGGAGGGCATTTGGGGGGAACCAGGCCTGCAGGGGAGGGTAGTTAGGGGCAATCAGGCTAGTAGGGGAGCAGTTAGGTGTTGAACAGGCTGGCAGGGAAGTGGTTAGAGGATGATCAAGCTGGCAGGCAGAAGCAGTTAGAAGCAGTTAGGGGTAATCAGGTAGGCAGGCAGGCAGGCATGTGGTTGGGAGCCAGCAGTCCTGGATTGTGAGGGGGATGTCTGATTGCCTGTTTAGGCCCGATCCTGGTGGGATGGGGCCTAAATGGGAAGTCAGACATCCCTCGAGGTGTCCCAGATTAGAGATGGTGCAGGGTGGTCTGAGGGATACCCCCCACCCCCGCATGAATTTTGTGCACTGGGCTTCTAGTTCTTTTACAATAAACCTGTGATATAGTGAGTAAAATGTTTCTCTGAGTTCTGTGAACTGCTCTAGCTAATTAGTGGAACCCAAGAGGGAGTTGTTGGTACATAGCCAGCTGAGGGAGGAGGAGCCTTAACCAGACCCTAACCTGTGCAATATGATGGTCGGGATTACAGAATACCCAGGTAGAGAGTAGAGAATATCCTGGAGAATTGCTTCTTGGCATAGGGTACGTGCCATCCTCCACTGAAATTGGTACCAGAACCCATTTAGTCCCATTTGGAGAAGTGGAAAAATAGGGGTTTGTACCCAAGCAGGGTGCCCCAGCATCTGCAGTTGACCTTTAGAAAAACACAGAAGCTGAGATTTCTCTTTCCTCTGGCAAGTGACAGTTTAAGGAAAGTAATTAAGTTCACATTGACAACAGATTTTATAAAATAACAGGAATGTCATTAATAAGTAATTTTTGAATTGTATAGTGTATGCCATTTAAAAACTCGACTTGAACCATGTAATATGCAATCTTGAAAGAAAGGTAACAACAGGTTCCTTCAGTGGGAAGAATAGGAGTAGATGAGCAAGAATGGACCCCAGACATTTGGAAAGGGGATGGTAAAGGCTGGGCTGGTGAGTGCTGGCCTTTCCAGATGTGGGTGGTACAGCTGCTAAATGCAATTGTTTGCCTGGGATGAGTAACATCATTTTCTGTGTTTCAGTATTTTGATTAAAATGATTATATTTATTTATGTTATCGACTGAATTCTGTTACCTTTTATTGAGATTTCTCTAATGTTTCTACAATAAATTTGTATTAGTTTGCTAGGGCTACTGTAACAAAGTATCACAAATTGGTAGATAATATTCTTGTTTCACAGGTCTGGAGGCTACAAGTTCAAGTTCAGGGTTTGGTAGCAGGTTCGGTTCCTTTTTAGGGCTGTGAGGGAGAATCTGTTCCATGCCTCTTTACTAGCTTCAGGTGGTTTGCTGGCAATCTTTGGTGCCATTGACTTGTAGAAGAGTCACCCTGATCTCTGCCTTTCTTTTCTTTCTTTTTAAAAAATTCTTATATATAATTGATTTCAGAGAGGAAGGGAGAGGGAGAGAGAGATAGAAACATCAATGATGAAAGAGAGAATCATCGATCAGCTGCCTCCTGCACACTTCCTACTGGGGAGCCCGAAAACTGGGCATGTGTCCCTACTGGGAATTGAACTTTGACCTCCTGGTTCATAGGTCAATGCTCAAGTTTTGCCTTTATTTTCAATTGGCATTCTCCACATGAGCCTATTTTTCTTCTGCATAAGTCTGTTCTTTGGATACAAATTTCATCTTTTTTTTTTTAGGACACCAGTCATATTGTATTAGGGCTCGCCTCTTAATTTCATCTTAAGTTGATTATCTTCAAAGAACCTATTGCCAAGTAAGGACACATTCATATGTACTGGGGGTTAGGACTTTAACATATTTTGGGGGACACAGTATTACCCATCACAATATCCCATTCCAGTTTTGACAATGCTGTTTTTTATGAAACATACCCATTGTTTATTTTCAGCAGGACACTTTTTTAATTCTTTATTTACTAAGGTCAAAGATAGTTAGTCCACACTGGGTGACTGCCTGATTCAGTGGTGCCTTCACTCCACCTTTGGAGCTGAGAAGCAGTTGTAAGCTGATGATTCCTTCCTCACGGATCGCCTTTTATCTCACCCAACCTTATTTAGTCAGTTTTCACCTTCTCATTAGGTGGTTCATGTATTCAGTTCAGTTAATTCCAGGAGAAGCTGGTGCCACTCGTGGGGGAGCAGAGGTAAGTAGTATATTAGCACTCCAAACCCCACACTTCATACTTGCACGTGTGCATACACACACACACACACACACACACACACACACACACACACACACACATGCCTCTATTAGGAAGCTGAAATCTGGTGATATAGTCAGAGAAATATATGATGTTTTTTGGCCAAGGCCAAGATAAAGTTTGTCTGATTGTTGGGAGCTCACACAGCAGGGGTGCTTCCTTGAGCGGGTGATGATGGACTGAACCTTGAAGAATGAAGGGAAGTGGAGAATAGGAGGGGCTTTCAGGAAGATCAAGTGATAAAAGCAGACTGAATTATCCCGATCTCAACCTTTTTCCATGCAACGCACCTTTGTATTGTTTTCTGTGTCCCAAGCACTGTTCTAGGTGCTTTAAACATATTTTCTTATTTCATTCTTACAGCAATGTGGTGAGACAGTTCCTAATAATTCCCACATTTCTAATGAGGACAAGATTAAAAATGGACACTCAGAGAGATTAAAAACTTCCCCAGGATCACTGGGATTCGATCCCACGTTTGACGGATTCTAAATATTCAGGCATGCCTTCGGAGAAAGGCTGATTCCAAAATAAGGGCCTGGAGTGGATCCCCAGGCACCTCGATGGGACATAGGAGTAGGAAAGGCCACATCTAAGACAGCAGAGTTGCACAACAAAGATTAATCGGATTCCAGATGAAGCCAATATTGAAACCCAGCAAGGAAGGCCAATGAGACAAGATAGTTAGAAAAGAGGACCGAACAGGCCAGAAACCAGTTTCCAGGAGTGGAGAGAAGGAGGCAGGTCCTAGCTGAAGGTGGCTTGAGTAGGCATTTCTGATTTTGATTAGGGGTGGGAAGGAAAATGTTGGGGAGATCAGGTTGACTCAGACTTGACATCTGTGTGATCTACAGCTAAGCAGAACGCACACAAACGTGTGTGTATGTTTCTATGCTATCAGTACTAAGTTCGTTGTACTACCCATGAGCCAGACTACCTGGGTTAAGTCTTGGCTCTGCTATTTCCCAGATATGTGATTGTGGGCAATTTAGTGATCCTGTCAGTGCCTCTGTCTCCCTGTCTATAAAATAAGGATACCAATAGCATGTACATGTAAAACGCATAGACCCATGCCTACTGTATAGTAACTTCTTAATTAATGGTAGCCATTAATTTTTGTTAGCTATAATAAATTCTTCAAGGAGATTGCAATGAAGGAGACAAAGTCCACGTAAAAAAATATTTACAGTATGATTTTAACGAGCATTTATTGAATAGTCACTAAGTGAAAGGCATGTGCCAGAGGCTTTCGTTAGATTAAATTTAATTCTCTTGTATGTTGGTAGCTCTCATTTCTAATACTTGGTTAATTCCTAATTATGCTAGTCCCCAAAGGCATCACTTACCAGATTGGGAAAACTGATATATAATATTCATTGAAGTCTTCTGTTATTTTATTATTTTTTTCTATCCAATCTGTTCTCCAAGTGTTTGGACCACAGAAGGGAAAATGAAAAACAGACCATATAAACAAAACCATTTGGCTAACTTAAAAGAGATTGTTTTTTCTAGATCAATTTAAAGCCTCACACAAAATCATTGTGATATTTCTGAAAGGATGGATGCTAGGTCAGTGTAAAGGAAAATGTAACATTGAATGGGGATTATATTTCAAGCAAGTCGACAGTCTTGTATACATGGAACAGTGACCGAGAACAATCTTCTGGGGTGTAAGTATCAAATAGATGGTCAGTGTCCCTGTTTTTAATTCATATCATTATTTCCTTTGCACAAACCTTGGCTTTGTTGGGCTTGCCAACTGAAATAGCTCTCTGTCTCATTAACTCCTCTCAATAGTCAAACATTTCTTTGCTCACTGGCCCATAGGACTTCTGCTTCTCTTCTGCTTAAAAAAGAAAAAAAAAGAAAAGAAAGAAAAGAAAAAGGAAAAGGAAAAGAAGCTTCAGAAAGCAACTTTGCTGCTTTACTAGAAAGCATTCAAGGATGCAGGACTCTGAAGGCTTCTGTATAAAATAATGCATTATATTATTTTAAATACTGTGTTTACAGAGCTCATACTGCTAAGGATTAAAGGAATGTGCTGTGACAAATCTGATTCTGCGTAGGATTGCCTTTCCTCAAATAGATTACTTGCATTCAAGTAGAACTTTTGATTTATGGGCATTAGGGCTTTCCAGGGCACTGAATAGTGTTGTGTACGATGCCGATAGATTATTGTTTCCACTGAGACTCTCGTGGAAGTCCAGCAAAGATCTCTCGACTTGCGGCATCATTGCTTCTGAGCAGGGGACACAATATTCAGGCTTCTCCTCTTGTAAAAGGCCCACGACTTTTTGAAAGAATAGGGTTTTTTATGGTAGATGTTGGTTGTCTTAATAAAAAAATGAATGGAGATACACATTTTGGTGAGGGTTAATTTTTCTCCTGATGAAACCTTTAAAATATCCACTTTTCTTAAGTATTACTGAAATTGATTTTGCTCTTTTAGAAAGCTTTAAAGTTCTCCCTCTCCCCTTTTTGTAAAATATGTATTTATTGCTTTTATTTTTTTCTACTAGAATTTGAACATTTTTGTCAACTAACAATGATAAAATTTCAACAATTTATTACATTGGACTATATCATGTAGTTTTACTTGACTCATAAATTTTATTAAATAAGTAAATTTTATTTTTTGTGTAAGTAGTTATCAGGCTTCTCACCATTAGCGTTACCCAGATTTTGGCTAAGTGTGGATTAAAAGTTTAAAAACAAATGTTTATGATAATTAAAAATATCAAACTGTACTGAATGTCCCATTTTCAACTGAAGTGTCCAAACCATTGCTGGAGGATGTCATGTAAGAGTAGAACAGTTTATTTTTCATGCAGAATTTACAGAGAATGATTGGTACGTTGCTTCACCCTTTATCAGAAGTAAGACATCAAACTGTCAGACAGGATTTGGGGGGAATGAATTGCCAAAAAGATGTCTTTATCTGGGACTACAGTCCTGTGGTGAGACCCCCCTTCCAGCACCTTTGGGAAAGGGTGATCTGTCTCCCCTCCCCAGAGCCATCTGGGAAAGACTCCATTGAGGCAGCTTATAACTTCCTATGTGTTTCATACAGTTGGAAGCCATAGAGGACTAATATCTGACTTACACTTGGAAAAAAAACGAAGGCAAATGTGAGACTGGGTCCGACTCCTGCTTTGGAAAGCTGGAGATGGTGAAAAGTTGACAGATTGCTGTTTGACAAAGCTCAGAGAGTGCTGATGAGTTTAGATTGACCTGTGTTTCTAGAGTTTGTCAGGGCAAGTGACGTGAAGCATTTCCCATGGAGTAGCAATGGACAATGATGGGATAAAGCTGATAGGGAATCATCTGAGGGCTTATCCAATGGTCATCTTCAGAGGCAAGAGGTTATAAGTGTACCATCAATAGGGGTTAAGAGAGGCATTTCAAATGTCCATCAGGAATAGAATCTCAGGTGACATGTCAGGGTCATCACCTGAGGCCACAAGGTACTTCGTAAGAGCCAGCTTTCATTATATGCTGGGTGCAGAGAGTGCGGAGCCACCATCTATGTAGGTACTTTCTTTTTTCCTTAACTCTTGCACCTCCACCTCCACAACTGCGTACACAACTTTGATCCCAGAGAGAGGGTTATTATCAGCTCCAGAAAGAAGAAGAAGTTGCACAGAGGAATACAGTAGTCATTCCATCCATGCTTTTACTTCCCGTGTTTCAGTTACCCATGGTCCACCACAGTCCAAAAATATTAAATGGAAAATTCAAGAAATAAACAATTCATAAATTTTAAACGGCACATCATTCTTGATGAAATCTTGCATCATCCCTCTTCATTGCACCCAGGATGTGAACCATCCCTTTAGCCACCTCCCTTCATCTCAGCATATAGGCATGAATTATCTCATATCATCACAAGAAGAAGGGTGAGTACAGTATGAAAAGATATTTTGAGATAGCTTGATACCATATTCACATAAGTTTTATTTACTATATTCTTATATTTGTTCATTTTATTATTAGTTATTGTTGTTCATCTCTTACTATGCCTAATGTATAGATAATAGTTTATCATAAGTATGTATAGAAAAAATTGTATGTATAAGGCCAGTACTATCTGTGGTGTCAGGCATCCACTGGAGGATTTGGAACATAGCCCTGTGGATAAGGGGTGGTGGAAAGGGACTATTGGACTGTAGAGTAACATAGCAAAGGACAAATGGGGAAGAAATCGAGTAGAGAGAATAGAGTAAAATAGCAAAGAGATTTCTTTCAGTATAGCAGACTCTAGGCCAAAGCAGGCTGATGGTAACAAGGATGAATTGAAGGAAGTAAGATAATGTAATGCTAATTGAGGTTTAAAACGTGTTATCCAGGGCTGGATGATCTAAGTGGATAATGAAACCTATTAGAGTTTTCATCTAGAGCAGAAGTTTCATTCCACTAAATAAAATATGAAGTAAAGGTGGGAAACAAATGTTATTTGTTTTGTTCACAGTTAATATGTGCCAGTTACAAAAACATCAACAAAGCATGTGGATAGTTTTAGATCTAAATAAAATTTGGAACTTCCCTTTTAGAAAACATGATGGGTAGGGATATTTGGAACAATCTTTGATGTAGAATTAGAACTACCAAAAATGCTGCAAAAAATAGAAAAACAACCTTTTAAAAAGTTCCAAATATCTGGAAAGACAGTAAGGATCTACCAAATTAAACTATAAATGAAGGCTGGAACCAAAAGATTAAAAGGATCACTGAACCTGGTCAGTGTGACTCAGGGGCTGATCATGGACCTAATGAACCAGGAGGTCATGGTTTAATTCCAGGTCAGGGCACTTGCTCAGGCTGCACATTCTATCCCCAGTGGGGGCATGCATGAATCAGATGATCTATGATTCTCTCTTATCATTGATGTTTCTATCTCTTTCTCCTTCTCCCTTTCTTTCTGAAATTAATAAAAATATATTTTGGAAAATAAAAAAAGAGGAGCACCGAGTCCCACTTTTCTCTGAGGATGTTTGCCAAGTGAATTAAACTCAAGTGGAAATGGGATAGGCTGGACAGTAAACAATCCCAGGGCTCACTGTAGGTGGAGAGTGTAGTGGATGACATAACACTCCTCTGGAAGACCTGGGAACTCTGAGGGATGAGAGGGAATTAAAAGTAAACCGACTTCTTTCTTCTAGTATCATAAGTCTACAAAGAAATTCACCTTGATACCAACCAAAGCTGAGGAGAGAACTCTCAGAGAGGTTATAGTAATGTGGTTCTCATGTGCATTTGAAACTGAACTTTACATAGGATAGTGGTTCCCCAAAATGTTAATTTTGTTTGATTGTTTCTGGGCTATTGTCTTATAAATGTCAAACAGTTTTCTGGCTCTTTCTAATGTGAACCTAACACCCACTGATCTCAGGGTTGACCATATTACTTTTGAGTGCTCCTGAGCTGCAATTTTAAAACTTTGGTCTTAGATAAGTGCTGCTCCTTAAGCTTTGATCCTGAAATGAGAAGTACATCCAGCATGGGCATAAAGGAGAGAAGAGAAACAAACCTTCGTTGTTGCAAGCCAGATTTTTGGAGTCATCTGTTATTGCAGCATAATTTGGCCCAAGTTTTTAATACAGATGTCATTCAGGCTGAAGGAAAATGATCCCAGATGGAAGATTTGGAAAGCAAGAGGAATAACAAGAAAAAAAAATTGGTAAATATCTAGGAAAATATAACGCAACATTAATTTAAAAAAAATAATAATAATGAGTTGTAGGATTTAAAATAGAAATAAAGTATGTGGTAACATATCTATGAGGAGAGGAATAAATGTACTTAATTAAAGTGTTCTGAGATCCTTGTGTTGTCCTGGAAGAGGGCAGGAATTAAATAACTACAAAACTATCCAAAAAGAGGTGATTAACAAAGAAGCTTTTTTGAAGTGAATAATACATTTACAAATAACTATTAAGATTAATCAAGAATCAGAAAACTAGAATGTACACACTATGTACAGAATAAAAAAGAATATCACCATAGATATTGTATCTTAAAATATTATGAGTTTTATTAATATTTTATGCTAATAGTTTGACAGTTTAGTAAAATGAACAAATTCCTAGAAAAAAATAAACTTACTAGTATTGACAAAAGAATAGATATAAATATATGAACAATAATGTATCTGTTAAGTAAATTTAACATATTAAAGTATTTCTACAAAGAAAACTGTCTACTTGACTTTACTATTGAATTCTATCATATCCTACCAAATAGTATCATTAATTTTACAGAATTTCTTAAATTCAGTGTAAAGAAAGAATAATTCCAACTCATCCTGTGAAGCCAGCATAACTTTAAAATCAGAACCTGACATGACCATTATAGAAAGAAAAATTACAAATGTTCCTCATCCATGAGCATACATGCAAAAATCTTAAATAAAACAACAACAACAAAAAATAGCATGTTCAAAATGTAGCATTGCAAAGTTGAGTTATTCCAGAAATGTGAGATTGGTTGAACATTTGAAAATCAATCCATGTAAACTAGGACAATAAACTAATGCAAAAGAAAAAATACATGATCCTTTCAATAGATACAGAAAAATATTTAATCAAAGTCAACATCTAATTTATAACAAAGATTCTTAGCAAACTAGATCAGCATTCTTACTATGATAAAAAGTCATTTGCTAATATCAAATAGCCGGGTAGAATTTAATAACAAAACACTGAACACTTTCTCTTTTGGATCAGGAATAAGACAATGTTGCTGGCCAGCTGTCCACCAGTTCTATTTAATATTACACTGGAAGCCTTAGCTAGTGAAGTCAGGCAGGAAAAGAAGCAAAAGATGCAAGGATTAAACATATACAAAATTGCCACTGTTCACATATGACATGATTGTGTATGGAATAGAATTCTCAGTTGTCATATTATAAAGTCATAAAACTGAAATTTCTATGATGTTATTAACCAATATTACCCCAATAAATTTAATAAAAATAAGATTTTAAATGCACATTAATATACAATAATTAATTGTATTTTTATATGCCAGTAACATAGCAGTTAAGAGGAAATAACATATTTTAGTCTAGTTTAAAAGTATGAAGTATCTAGAACTAAATTTAATAAAGATATATGAATTCTATATATCTTTCTATATATGAATTCTATGGAACAAATATAGAATTGATATTAAAAACGATCTAAATAAATTTAGAACAAAAATGTAATAAAGTGAAAGACTCAGTATTATAACACATCTCAATTCTGTCTCAATTGATCTGTAGATTAAATGAATTCTAAACTAAATCTTAGCAAACACTTTTGTTCAAATCCACAATCTGTTTTAGACATTATATGAAGGTTAAAAGGGTCAAGAAGAAAGTCATAAAACCCTTGGGAAAATAATAGAAGGTGGGAGAGAATTGCCTTATCAAATATCAAGACATATTTTAAAGTAATGTAAATATGACAATGGCATGGGGCTAGGCAGATATACCAAAGGAACAGAATGGAGAGTCCAAGAGGAAGCTCAGCTTTCATGGCCATTTGATATGTGAAACAGATTCTTTTGAAAAGACAGACTTTTTAATAAATAATGCTGGGCCATTTAGACATCTAAATGGGAAAGACATTAAACTTGACTTCTATCTCACATATAAAACTAACTCCAATGCAAATTAAAGAATTAAACATCAAAGGCAAATGCAAAGGTCCAGAAGATAACATAGGATAATTTCTCCACAACTTTAATGTAGGGAAAGCTAATTTATACAAGATATAAAAAAAATCAGTACCTGTAAGGGAAAAGATTGATATATGGACTTCATTAAAATGAACAATATCTATTCATCAAAAGACCCCATTAAAAGCATAAAAGTTGGGGAACTTTTTAATAATTTGTGTAACCAAAATAAGAGACCAATATCCTGGACATATAAAAAGGACAGATCAGTAGGAAAAAAGACAATAGTAATATGGACAAAAGACTTCTACAGGAACATCACAAAAGAGGGAAACTAAATAGTAATTATATAAAAAGATGGTCAATTTTATTAATCAGAGAAATATAAAATAAAACCATAATGAAGTACTATTATATTCCCATATAATTTGTAAATTTATTTTCCAATGCAAAAAGATTAGACATTACCTAATAAACTGAAGCTGGGCCTATCCTTTGACACAGAAAATCCACTCCAAGTGGACTCTTGAGATAGTCTTGGACCTGTGCCTTTTTCAGGCATACGCATAAGAATGTTCAGAGTAGAATTGTTTATAGTGTCAAACTCTAGAAAGAACTTGAATGTAAATCAACAGTAATAAAATGATAATAGTGACACAATGAGCTAATATAGTCATGGAAATGAATAAACCATATCTAAAAAAGATATGAATCTCACAAGATATTTTTGAGCAAATATAGCAATTCCCAAAATAATATACCCTACATGATTCCATTTATGTTAAACTAACAAACAGAAAAACTAAACCATTGTACATCTTTCAAAGGATTCATAGATAGATTCATAGGTGATAGAACTCTACAGAAAAATAAGGAAATGATTATACAATTATCAGAATTGTAATTAATTCTCTGGAGTAAGAAATGTGTGGTGATCAGCACACATAATAGGGGTGGTTGGTTCTGTGGTGATTGGCTAAATTCTACTTCTTAGTGGATTAGTGGGCATTGATCTCTACAAAGCATCCATGGAGACATTTGTTCCACATCAAAAAGTCCTTGATATTTAGTCCACTGAGGCAAGAATAGTTTTTATTTGTAATACAGCCAATCACAACACAGTTATTGAACCAATGAATACTGAAATAGTGTTTTGTGTATTAAGCCTATAACCCCAAACTCGTAGTAAACATTAGGGGCTACTAGATATTTGAACAAAGGGATGTTTTCTAAGTTTGGACATTTTAGGACCTTTGACATGGACCAGATATACTCACAGACATTTTTGACAGGATCACATGTGAAGCACCTTTTGTCATGGACCCAATAGGTCAGTGGATCTTTTGGACAGGACCAACCATCCTGTATGGAGCATTTAATGTGGGTGGTATTTATACGTTTCTAAAATATGTATTATTACTTTTAAGATTACATTTGTATTTTATTACTTTATATATATGTAATCTAACAACAATAATAAAAGACCCAGCTGGTCAATAAAATCCACATAAATGTCAGTGCTTCTTTGGTTCCAAGGCAATTTTACAGCCTGATGACTTTTTGATATCTTTCAGCATCTGTGTATGTGTTTGAAAACTATAATCTGATAGGTTTCTAGACATTTAGAGTAGAAGAAAACTTGAGGATGGTAGTTACTAGACACATGTGACTGTTGAGCAATTGAAATGTGGGTAGTTCAAATGTGCTATAATATACTGGATATTTAAAATTTAGCAAAAAAAGACGCCCAAACATAAACATCTCATTAATAATCTTTTAAAGTTATTTGTGGGACTGATATTTGGGATGTGTTGGGTTAAATATCATTAAAATTCATTTTACTTGTCTCATTTTTCTTTTTAAAATTTCATTACTAGGACATTTTAAATTATATGTCAGCTCACATTTTGTTTCTCATGGGCAGTGCTGATATGGACCACTTTACACATAAGAAAACGCATCCCAAGTGTAGTAAATTGCTTGTCTAAAATATGACCATAAATAACACATACAGAAAATCTAAAGATTTCCTTAGGGTCCTGGAGTCAGGAAGAGAGAACGTCACCATCCTCCACAACTCTTAATCTTGTCACATAGTTGTGGTGAAATATAAAGAATGTTGGCCTTGTTGTTGTACAGACTTGGTTTCACACAGCAGCAGCCCAATCCAGCCGTTATTTGTAAATTGTGCCATTTAATCCAATCTATAAAATCATTTGTTACTTAATTCGCTGGGCAGTTGTGACAATAAAAAAAATAAGCTACATGCTAGCTTTTTAACAAAGTGACTGTAAATAGAATAAAACCTTACAAAATTAATTCCCTTTAGCAGTTATATAGACTGCCCCTGTCGATTGGTTTATATACTATCTTAGGGTGGAGGTCTATTTTTGTTGTTGTTGCTCATCTTCACTTGAGGATAACTTTTCCAATAATTTTTCAGAGAGACAGAGGGGAAGAGAGGGAGGGAGGGGGGAGAGAGAGAAACAATGATATGAAAGAGGCAAATGGACTTATTGTGTCTTGCATGCAATCCCGAATTGAAACTTCAACCCTTCAGTTCCATGCTCGAACCACTGAGCACACCAGCCAGAGCAAGGCCTAGTTCTTAATTTGTATTTTTAGTTTACTAATGTGGATGTATTTGTGGAAACATGCTGAAGGAAAATGTCAAAATAGGAAAAATTATTTAAATGTCCAAGGTCAAATTTTAAAATCAACACTTTAAAATATGTGCTTTGATAATCACAGAAGTCACTAATGTTGGTGAATGACTGGAAGCCTGCGCTATCCTTTTGGGGAACAGATGCTCCAGAGCTTATTCATTCTGTGCAGCCTGGAGGTGGCATTTTCTTATATGATCACTAGAGGCCTGATGCAGGAAATTCATGCAAGGGCCTTGGCCCAGGCCCCGCCCACCACCCCCACCTGCCTCTGCTGCGACACCTGCCCACTGCTGCTTGGTCTGGAAGGAAGGTTGTCTGGTCTAATTAGCATATTATCCTTTTATTAGTATAGATGTTGCTTAGTGTATATTTTATACATTGGGAAATGAACAAAATTGCATGATTTTGACTAGAATTAGAATAAATCAGTGACAAAGCAAAGCTCAAATTTAGACCTAGGATTTTTAAAAGGAAATAATGAAACTGTTTTATAAATTAGTAACAAGGGAATTCAGGGTCCATTATACCTTTGTCTAAATTAGAAAGACCATCTCTCACATAGAGAGACAAATAAATTTATATGGTGTACTACTAACCCAATATTAGTTGCCAGGTACTTGTGGATTTTCATTTGAATAGAATTAGAAGAAAGAACAAAGAACGGAAGGTTAAAAATACATGAACAGAGTTTTGTTTTAAATAACAAGGCAAAGAGTTTCTCAGTAACCGCACTCTGCTTAGGAGCCTGGAATTAAGAATGGAGTGTGGTAACTGAGCAAGGTCAAGAAGAAAGGGACCTCATTTGTAGTTAGGTGCGCAGGATGGGCCAGTATCTGGGCCGTAACATTGTAAATCACTGTGAGAACCTACAAGAGCTGGCTAGCTGTAAAGTTGTCTTAAGTATGTATAGATTTTGGTTTTGGAGAGACATGGGGATATTAATTGATCTTTGCCTAGTATTTTCTGAAGTAAAGAGGGGGAGGACATAATTTATTCATTTACTACCCTCTGCTGGTTTCTTTACATACATTAAAACAGTAAACAATTCTGGCTGAGTAGCTCAGTTGTTTGGAGCCTAGTTCTGATACGCCAAGGTTGCAGGTTTTTATCCCTGGTCAGGGCACATATAAGAATAAACCAGTGAATGCATAAATAAGTGGAACAGACATTTTTTGTCTCTTTCTTCCTCTCTCTCTGTTCCCCCCTCTCTATAAAAATTAATAAAAAAATATAAAAAATTGTTAATCATACCAGTTCTGCTTTTATTTTTTAAAATATTTTATTGATTTTTCACAGAGAGGAAGAGAGAGGGATAGAGAGTTAGAAACATTGATGAGAGAGAATCATCAATCGGCTGTCTCTTGCACACCCCCCCACTGGGGATGTGCCTGCAACCAAGGTACATGCCCTTGACCTGAATCGAACCCCGGACCCTCCAGTCCGCAGGCCAACGCTCTATCCACTGAGCCAAACCGGTTTCGGCAGTTCTGCTTTTATTTTTAATGAAGAAACAGACCCAGAAAACTTAAAAGTAAATTATTTAAGTCACTCAGTTAGTAAGGGTCTGTAAAAGGGTTTGGTTTTAGGTACCTTGGTCTGATTCTGAAGCCTGTGCATCTGCCTCTATGAAAGAGTCTCCTATTATTTGTCAGTTCGTGAATGTGCATTTCAGATGTTAGTGAAGTTCTTTATACAAATGAAATCTCTGCATGTGATTGATACAGTGCTGCCTCACATTGACCAGCCACTCAACACTTACTTGGAAAGTCATTGCTACATAATTCATTCCTTTATTAGTTATTCTTAATTCTTCTGATTCTGCCATTAACCTGTAAAAGATAAGTGTAATAACCACAAGGAGGCTGAAAGAGGACTTTGATAGTCTCAGATTTCAATTGTGCTTTCTCAATAGATATGTAATTGGAATCAGTGGCAGTGTAACCTCGGTGAAGATTATGGAATTAGACTCTTTTTTTCTTTTTCAATTTCACATCAGCTTTGGTTTATTTGATTACTCTGGTTTCTGTTCTGCCCTGTGGAGTTTGGGGAAAACCAAAAAATTACCGAGTCTTTGTAAAATAACTGTGTTTTGCATGTTGGAGTTTCTATGAGCAACTGATATTATCTGTACCAAGATTAATGTTGATGATTTGAGATTTGAAGATGTTTTCACAAAGAAAGAAATAACACTGGAGAGGCTCTTTACTGGCATTTTATTTGCATTATTGCTCTGTGATGGATTTTTATAGCTTATTTACCAAAATCTCTAGGCTATGATGTTCTGTTTGGTTCATACACTTTATATTGTCACGTTTTTCTTTTTCCTATTTTGCCTCCTGAATTTCCTAGATAACATGACTCTATCTGCATATAGTCACCCAAATAAGCCGTAGCTATTTCTAGGTCATTGTCAGGTAATTTCCTCCCCACACATGTTAATAAGATATTTTATTTCCTTTAAGTTATGACCAATTCTCATTAGTCTTTCTCTTACTTTTTATTGTTTCTTCTCAATTACAGGGGAACATTAATTATCATATTAGTTGTTTACGAAAGTGTAGTAGAAAAATAGAACTTTCATATATAGCCATTGTGTGGAAGTAGGCACTGTGAATTCAGCTAGGATAATTTATTTTTAGATGTCTTTGGTATTCTTTTTAAAGGTATTTCAGAACTTACATAGAATTTCAAATCTCTCCATAATTCCTACTTTATTAACTCTTGTTATAAAAAAATAACTGACAGAGAGGTATGTTGCCCAATTTCTTTGAGGCATAAAGATGTGAGTCAAGAATGGTTATCAAGAGTAAATTTTAATTTTCACATTCATTTCAGCATGATTCAAACTTTTTAATACTTTAGTGTTTCTCTTTCTATATTCCAATATAGCATAAATACTTTCAAAGATGATTGAAAAAATGCTATATTTACTTGAAAAATTCCTATTTACTTTCTAAGTAAATGCATTATTTAAAATATTTAAACACTATCAAGTAGTACATACAAATTTCTTCAGTTTAATATACTTCAGGGTTCTGATGACAACATGCAGTACAAAACCACAGAATCTGTGTCTCTTTTTGTGAATGTCTTTCTCTTCCAACTCTGTTGCAAAAAGTGAGCAAAATGGATTAATAAAAAAGACAACAAAACAACACAAAAAACTTTTCATAGAGACTGGTGAATTGATTTTTCCACCTTATAGGGGGAAATCAGAGTGATAATAGAGCAACTTTCACCGGAGGCACTCAAAGTGCTTTCCAAACATTGTCTCATTAATCCTCACAGCAATAATGGGAAACATTACTGTCCCTGTGTTTCAGGTGAGAAAACGGTAGTGTCAAAAGGTCTTGTTTCAGATCACGTGCTGAGTCAGAGATCAAGTCTATAATAGAATCTTGTCTTTTGTTTCTGCTTTCAAGAAGCATTGCTGTCTCCTGTGCATTTTGATGCTAAAAAAAGAAAATGGTTCAAACACTTTTTATTTTTAAAAAGGTATCAAAGAAACACAAAGATAATGACAATATACAGAAGTTGCTATATATTCTTGGGAGAAAGAATAAGAAAGTGAAGTACTGGTAGTTTGACTGAAACCTGGTTAAGAAGACACTGACTGAATACGAAAGAGAAATGTGTAGAAGTAACTAGAAAAAAAAGCTCTGTCATCTAAGAGTTAATCAGAAAAGAGCTAGTTGAACATATTACAACTCAAAATTGTTAGAGAAAAATTTATGTAGAATTCTTTTGATGGAGACTTAAGAAGAAGTAAATGGATCAAAAGGAATGGAAAATAACTCAAAATAAAATTCTGAAAGCACTGTCAATGTTTAAAAAAATTGATGCATGTGTCTAGGAATCTGCTTGATGAACTTGACAAAATATAAGATGTAAAAGGATGTGTACAAAAAGATGGAAGGCATGGAGGATGACCAAGAATGACAACAGAACTAATAGAAGACATTTGCTGAGCACTTAATACAGTCACACTGTCTTTTAAATTTTACAACATACTGTGAGTTGGATACCATTTTAATTTCATGTTAGAGATGAGACTGCTGAGCTTCAGAGAGGTTTAGCAAGTTGCCCCAGGTCATATATGAATATAAAAGAGTTACATGGACTTATATGAAACAGATCTGAAAGGTAGAATACAGATTTAAGTAAGGTTTCTGAAAAAGAAAAAATTGCTAATAATAATCAAAGACCTAGTTATGGTTGGGCAAGAAAAGAAAAGGGACAGATGGCAAGAAGAAAAGAAATTTCTCAGCTTCAAATTCTTCTTTCCTCTTTATATAAAGGAAAATAATCCTCACACAAATGGTATACATGTTTCTAAAGAAAAAATTAGAAATTCAGGACTGAGATAATAGAACTGTCCAAAGGAGTTTAAACTTTCTGGCAGTGGTGGGAGGTACGTGAGCTTTGGAGTCACCCTGATGGAGGATTGAGTCTTGGCATCTGCAACTTTTTTGCTTTAAAATTTGGGCAAGGTGCTTAACCTCTGAGTCTCAGTCTCCGTGATGGTGATTGGCGGGGGGGGGGGGGGGGGGGGGGGAAGGAAGCGGCGGAATCTAACTGCTCAAAGTTAGGAGATTAAAGGAGATAACTGATATTAATAAAGGGTCTGGTAAATTATAGGCACTTACTAAGTAAATTCTAGTTGTCTTACGATTTCTTCCCAGCCCCTACTAAGTTGTGTCCCAGTGAATTGCAGAAGAATCTGCTAAACCACTGTGGGTAAATCTCTGAAAAATCAAGGAAAATGAGACTGAAAATGGAGAGATCCCCATTTTCTAAAGAAGCAAAAAGGCAAATAGTAAAACCAAAGTTAACAAATCAATAAAATTGAAATAGGTACAATTTTAAAATGCATTATTTCAAAGATAGCCTCCATGAACAGAGGAACAGTCATCTGGTTTAAGTGGTGCCTTCTTCCTGGCCTCTATGTTCTGCTACATCTTATTGCTAGGACAACTCATCCCCATCTGTACATTCAGGCTCACCTCACCTCTCTAAAGTCAAGTCTGTAATTAAGGAATCCTACCTTAGAACCTTAACAATCAGGATCCAGGCCGTCCAAATTTTGAGAGCTGTAGCTTTGTCTTGTTTCATGTTCTTGATCCCTTATCTTGGCAACCACCCCTATTTTCCTGATTTTCACAGAATGAAGGTCAGGAGCTGAGAGAACAATCTTGTGACAGAAGGGCTGACTCACAATAAGAAGCTACAAACTGTTTACATAACAATTCCAAGGAACTTGGGGCCTTTCTGACCTAAACCAGCATCATGTTCACTGGGAAACCTAATAGAACACATCATATTACCCATGGTTCTTTGCATTAGGTGGGTTCTCATTCATAGAAAGGTGTTTCTGAATGATTTCATGGAAGCTTCCCCCTGGAGAAAAGGTCTTGAAAAACAGCCTAGGGATGAAGATCCTGTCTAAATATACTGAGTTTAATTCCATCAGAGATTCAGGAATGGAGCCAATCACCCAGACTGGCCACACAGATCAGTAAGGAGAATCTAGATCAGTGGTTCTCAAACTTTCTAATGCTGCAACCCTTTAATACAGTTACTCATGTTTTGGTAACCCCCAACAATAAAATTATTTTTGCTACTACATCATAACTGTAATTTTGCTACTGTTACAAAGTGTAATATAAATATCTGTGTTTTCCAACGGTCTTAGGAGCCACAGGTTGACAATCGGAAAGCACATATTTACATTGCAACTCATTAACAGTAGTAAAATTACAGTTACTAAGTAGCAACAAAAATAATTTTATGACTTGGGGTCACCACAACATGAGGAACTGTATTAAAGGGTCATGGCATTAGAAAGGTTGAGAACCACTGCTCTAGATCAATTTTACATGTATTAAAATAGCCTTCAACTTTGGGGACATTTAATTTGTGGAAGTAGATCCCAATCATTAGTGGAAAAACAATTCCTCATATACTCTCAAGCTAGGTTCTCAACTTGGCTTGAGAACTGGGCATGGGCCTGAATCTGTAGGTGGGACACTTCAAGTGCATGTGGTATGATTTCTGCATACCAGAATATATCCTACTAGAGGGCCCAGTGCACAAAATTTGTGCACTCATCAGGAGGAAGGGGGTCCTTCAGCCAGGCCTGTGCCCTCTCACAGTCTGGGAGCCCTAAGGGGATGTCTGATTGACAGGTTAGGCCTGTTCCTCATGAGTCAGCAGTCAGATGTCAATAGTGCTGTTGCGGAGGCAGGAGAGGCTCCTGCCACAACCACTGTGCTTGCCAGCCATGAGCCCGGCTCAGGGCTTCTGGCTGAGCTGCGCTCCCCCTGTGGGAGCACACTGACCACAGGGCAGCTTTTCTGAGAATGTTTGACCCTGGTGGTCAGTGTGTGTCATAGTGACCAGTTGTTATGCCATTTGGTCGATTTGCATATTAGCCTTTTATTATATAGGATGTATTACACTTTTTTAAAAAAACAGACTAACTTTGGTATTAGTGTAGTTTTTAAACAAAATATGAAGCTAACTGTTTCAGTTATCTAGCACTGTGTAACATACCCCCTCAGACTTTCACACAGTAACCATTTTGCTAAGTTCATGAATTGTGTGGTTGTGTTCTGTAGGATATCTGAGCTTGAGTTGGGAAACTGATGCTGAGGGTGACTCTCAAATGGTTGGGTTATCATTTGGAAACTCACCACATGTCTGGTTACTGAGCCAGGAGGAATTGAAGGCTGGGCTCAGCTATGATTGACAAGAGTACCTACACATGACGTCTCCGTGTGGTTTGGCCTTTGGACAGGCAGTTGCTGATTGTCAATGGCTTGTACAGGGCTTCCTTTGACCTGGAATCTGAAGTCAGAGGCATTATTTTGCTGGATTCTATTGGTTATAAGAGAGTTTCCAAAGATAGCCCAGACTTAAGGGGCAGGGGAATTGCAAGATCACATTGCAAAAGATCCTGTGAAATGCAAGATACTGTTGTGGGAATTTTGGAAAAATACAATCTGCCACCTTGTGCTTTTTTTGGTTAATTAGTTTGATTGATTGGCTTTTGTTTTCCTTACACAATGAGTAGTTAGAGTGGGAAAACATAGAGAATCCTCTAGGTTATTTCTTGCAAGGGACCTAAACTTTCAAAGACTCCTCTGTGGAGGTAATGACAGGTCATTTGTGAGTTACAAAAGCTCTCTTGCTTCAGGATATTTTTGGAAAAGCAGTGATAAGTGTATACTCCAATGCCCTAATGAATAGAAATGTTGTGTAAACCAGAATGCCAAATATTTTATGGCACAGATACAATAGATATATGTTCACCTTTATTCCTTAATATCAATATGGATTTATTGTTATAAAGAGTCTTGTGTCTTTTTCATATCTATGATGATTCATTATCTTTCATCCTGAAACAATAGTTTTAAAATGTTCCGGGCCACTGCTGTTCATCTCTATTAGATTTTTATTTCTAGAAATAGTTTCTTTATAGTTTGGATTTTATGGTTCCTAGAAATAGTGACAAAAGTATGAAAATCTTACCAATTTTATAGTGCACCTAAAACAATGGCAAGAATTTGAAAATTGATTGTTAGCATCAGGTTGAGTTGGAAAGGGCTAACATTTATTGCAACTTCCTTCATTCAATCTTTGCATTCCCTACATAATCCTCTGAGTCAATATTCATTAAACAGTGAAAGACAAGATACTGGGTTTTGGTTATATACAGTGCCAAGCAACTGAAACTTTTGATTAGCAATCTGTCTTTTCAGTTCAAGCCAATGCTTTTTCTTGGAAAAACATCAGTTAAGATAGAAATAGTAATTTTTATGGCTTCATAACTGAATATTAAAAAGAGTATTATTTCAATAATATCTTAAAAGACTACAGAATGTTTTCGTGTTACTCTTTCTGTTACACAATTCTTTTTCGAGAAAAAACAAATGTGTCCATGAATGAGATGATTCTGTTTCTATGTCTTTTGGTTTCTTGACCTTTCAAGTGAAGTTAAACATCCTTACCTTGCCTTTGAAGTTCTTTTGACTTTGGCCTTATCTCCATTCTAAACTTATTTTTTGTGTGTGTGATTCTTCTTTAGGTTATCCTCCATCATGGTAAATAATAAACTCTATATTTCTGTGATCATAATCTTCCGTTTTATACATACACTCAAGGTATTCTTCCATTTTAATTATGTTTCTCTCTAAAGACTATCAGTCAAAAATTCCGCTCAACTTTAAAAATGGTGTGTTGGTAGTTCCCACTTACAATGTAGCAAACAAGGCCCAGAAATGAGCATATTAACTGAGACCAAGGTGATGCTCATGTAGGTGCTCTGTCCACCACACTCGGAGGAACTCTGCTTTAGGGACTGTGGTGGGCAGAATAATGGCCCCTAAAGATACCTCATCGCCGAAACCGGTTTGGCTCAGTGGATAGAGTGTCGGTCTGCAGACTGAAAGGTCCCAGGTTCGATTTTGGACAAGGGCACGTTCCTTGGTTGCGGGCACATCCTCAGTAGGGGGTGGGCAAGCAGCAGCTGATCCATGATTCTCACTCATCAATGTTTCTCTCTATCCCTCTCTCTTCCTCTCTGTAAAAAAATCAATAAAATATGTTAAAAAAAAAGATACCTCATCCTTTTCTTAGGAGCCTAGAAATATATTTCACTAAATGTGAAATTAAAATTGCAGGTAGATTTGAAGTTGCAAACCAGTTTACCTTTAAATAGGACAATTATCTTGGGTTATCTGGGAAGTTTGCATGTAATCTTAAGGGTCTTTAAACGTGAAAGAGAACAGAAGAAGAATCATTTGCGGAAGATGTGATGATGGAAGCTGAGCTCAGTGGTGTGACTTGAGAAGGACTAGATCTGTCCATGCTGGCTTTAAAGAGAGAGGAAAAGGGCCATAACCCAAGAAATGCAAATCAATTTTCAAGCTAACAAAGGCAAGATATTAGATTTGCCCCTTACAGTAGTTTCCTATGGCTTTAACAAGGTATGGTAGACTGTATTAGTTTAAAACAACAAAAATTATTCTCCCACAGATATGGAGGTTAACAGTTCAAAATGAAGGTAGGAACAACATTTCTCAGAGACTCTGGGTAGAATCTTTTGTTTCTTTCTACCTTTTAGTGATGGCATCAGTTCTTGGCATTCCCTTGCCTGCTGCTTCATCACTCAAGTGTCTGCAGCTGTCATAACAAGGCATTCTCCTTATGTGTCTCTTTCTTATAAGGATACTGGTCTTATTGGTTTAGAGCTCACACTGATGACCTCATCCTAGCCTGATTACATTTGTGAAGACCCTGTTCCCAAATAAGGTCTCATGTACTAATACTATGGGTTAAGGCTTCAGTACATAGTTTTTTTGGAGAACACAGTTCTACTCGTAACCCACCCCCTAGTGCCTCCAGAAAAGATCTGTGGTGCCTTGCTTATAGCTCAGTGAGACCTGTTTTGGACTTCTTATCCCCAGAACTGTAAATTAAACAGTTTGTATTGTTTTAAAGCACTAAATTGTGGAAATTTGTTACAGAAACCATGGAAAAACAGGCTCATGGACTAACTCAAATTCTATTTCATTTCTGAAGTCCCTTACCTACCCTTGTTAAATTCTATCTCTCCTCACAATACTAACTTGTTTATACTTTTCTAATTAAATATTAACCAATAATCATACTTTTGTTATTTTGTTATGCTTATATCCCTCTAATGTAAGGTGGCCAGATCGTCCAGGTGTTGGCGGGACAGTCCTGATTTCTAACAATTTTTCCTGCATCCCGTGGCGTTTTAAAAAAGTCCCGATTTTTGGAAAGATTGGAAACATTGGAAAGATTCTTTCCAAAAATCGGGACTTCTTAAAAATGCCGCGGGATGCAGGAAAAATTGTTAGAAATCAGTACTGTCCTGCCAACACCTGGCCGATCTGGTCACCTTACTCTGATGTTAGAGTTCTTGAGTGTCATCTTTGTATCTCCTTGAGTAACTGGAACCTAATACTCATGCAATAACTATTTAGTGACAGAACGTTAAATTCTGTTCTAGAACATAATTCCTATAGTCATAGTGTCAAAGAATTTCCCAGATTATTTTAAAACTAAAATAATCTGGGAAAGCAACCTAAGAAAGGAAAAAAAAATCTTTTGAAAATTTACTATAAATTCATTTTATAGTAACTTTTAAAGTCACTATAAAAACTTTACTTCTGTAAGGGAAATGAGAGCAATATTGACCTTGTGTTTTACATTATGTTTTATTGTGGGTTTAGAATATCTCCAATAAAAAAGAGCAATTGAGAAGACAAGCATTTTGTTATTGTTGTTAGTGTGGCTTAGAAGCCAAGAGTATTTTTCAAGTGGTGCTGAAAATGTGTTGACATTCTATTGGCCAGCAAAGACCTCAATGTTTTTTAAAAATATATATTTTATTGATTTTTTTTTACAGAGAGGAAGGGAGAGGGATAGAGAGTTAGAAACATAAATGAGAGAGAAACATTGATCAGCTGCCTCCTGCACACCCCTTACTGGGCATGTGACCACAACCAAGGTACATGCCCTTGACTGGAATTGAATCTGTGACCCTTCTGTCTGCAGGCCAATGCTCTATCCACTGAGCCAAGTAGGTTAAGGCAGCCCACAATGTTTTCACTGAGAAAGTTTTAATGGATCAGTTCGTTTTTTTTCATGGTTCAATTTCTACAGCTAATGCAACTGCGTATTTCTGGTTAAATGTGCCTACAATATCTAGTTAACACCAAACTTTGTTTTATAGTTCCCTACTGCTCCATAGTATATTTAATGTTATAAAATTCTTACTTATGGAGAAGAGTTTGAAAGAATCTGTTAACCAGATCATCTGTGTGCATGTGTTCTAGCTCCATTTAGCTTGGCAATTGCACTTTAAGTTATAAATCAATTGAGTTTCTGTAATTTGTCTTCAGTTCAGATCCTCATTTCGTGACAACTGATGGAAAGCTCTTGAAAGACATTTTCATTACAAGATAAGATTGAAAATAAATGGAAAAACAGTATTTTTCTATTTTCTTAGTTGTATAAGCAACTATTTCTGCAACAACCTCAGTCGAAAGAAACTATTTTAAGAGGAAAACCATGATACAGCCTCATTTTATTCATTGGAGTAATTAAATTAATTAATGATACTATTTACTTTTTACTATGCTCTGTGAACCAATAAACCATAGTCAGGGTTGTAGGTAAGAACAGTAACAGCAGCAACAAAAACAACAACATATTGCTATAGAAATTAGAAAGCCCAGGAACAATTGGAGTTGCCAAAACTTATAAACATGAAATTACAGAGAATATAGAAGAGAAAAGAAAGACATGAAGTACACATGCCTATCCGCATTGGTGATATAATCAAACAATCAAACTCATGGTTGGGAAGCTAACATTATTAAGGAGTCATTTACTATTACTGTGCAGTAAGTGCAATTACAAGGCTAGTGAATGTACTATGTATAACCTCTCAAATAATTCAGGGTATATCTGGTGTTAAAGCACATAGGGACATGTTATTGGGATATCCTGAGTACTTATATGTTTGATTGAAGAAATACATTGGCACCTGCTATTTTCTTATTGTTGAGTATAATAAAATTCTTAATTTATTCTTATGGGTAAAGTCTCATCATAGAAATGTGTAATATATGTCAGGCTTTCCTACTTTACAAGTTTATAAATTACACACTCTAATCTCTGAAAGAAACTGAAAGTTCCAAAATTTCTAAGTCTAATGCTCAATAGTTATAATCAATTGTATATTGAAATTGAAGATTTTTCAGAGAATAACAACTAATACTTTACATTGTGCCAGACACTGTTCTAAATAATGTGTGTCTATCATCTATCTATCTATCTATCTATCTATCTATCTATCATCTATCCATCTATCTTCAATGAATCCTAATAATAACATAACATGTGAGATAGGACTATTATTTCTCTTTCTCTCTCTCTCTCTCTCTGACTTCAGAGAGAGATATCTTTTTTTAAAACCTCACTGAGGATATTTCTCCATTGATTTTCAGGGAGTGGAAGAGAAAGGGAAACACAGAGAGAAACACATTGATTGGTTGCCTTCTCCATGTGCCCTTGACCAGAATCAAACCCGGGATCTTTGGTCCACAGGCTGATGCTCTATTCACTAAGCCATACTGGCCAGGGCAAGACTATTAGTTTTCTCTTTTTCCAGGTGAGTGATCTGAGGACCAGTTATATTAGGTTATTTGCCCAGCTGGTAGGCATAGAGGTGTGATCAACAGTTATTTACTGAGTGACTCTATGTGTGACTTACTGTTTAGGTTCTGGAAGGATAGCAGCAACAAAACATAATTTAAAAAATCCAATTTTTATAATTTGCATTCTTATGGATTCTTTTTTCTGGGGAAAGGGATAAAAAATTTAAAAATATCCTTAGATAAGTCACAGAGAAAATTACTCCTAATACTTTATTTGTTTATATTCTTTTTTTTCTCATATTTTTATCACCATTAATTTTTTCCCCCTATGAAAAGGAAATTTGTCTTTATTTTATTGATTTTCACTGAGTGGACAGATATCATCTGTAAGATAGTCTGGACCCTCTTGTGGTAAAGAAAACTAAAAGTGAGTCTTTAGTTATTTAGGTTTAAAAATAAATTTTGGAAAATTATATTATCTAAGTTCTAAAGAAGTGTGGTATTTGTGGCTTTGTAGATGATACAAATGGTAGGAACTATTTAACTCTGCCCGCTGTTTTAACCTAAAAGTAACCATACACAATGTGTAAACAAATGGATCTGATCACCTGGAAGACAAAGTCCCCTTTTCTACTTTGCATGCAGGTGCCATGATACCTGAGTTACAAGGCCCCTACTTACGGGCTCTCTCTTTTCTTCTTGGAATCTCCTCACAGCCCTTTCCTTTCTCTGCATTTTTATTGGTAAATTGTATTCCATTGTGTGGATATATCACATTTTATGTATTGTTTTATCAGGTGGTGGACATTTGGGTTACTTCTACTTTTTAGCTAGTATGAATAATGCTGCTATGAATACTCAAGTGCATAACGTTCTGTGGACACATTTTCATTTAAATTGGGTAGATAGTTAGGGGTGAAATCATGAGGTCATATGATAACTCTACACTTAACATTTTGAGGAACTGCTAAACTGTTTTCTAAAGGGGCCAGGCCATTTTGCATTCCAACCAGCAGTATAGAAAAGCATCATTTTTTTGTGTGTCTTTGTAGACACTTGTTATTATCTGTCATTTTAATTATGGGCATCCTAGTGGTGTGAAGTGGTATTTCATTGTGGTTTTGATTTGCATTACCCTAATGGGTAAGGATGTTGAGCATCTTTTCATTTAGTTATTGGCCATTTTGTATATTTCCTTTGGAGAAATATCTATTCAGATCTTTGACAACTTTTAAATGGAGTTATTTGTCTTTTTTATTATTCAGTTGTTAGAATACCTTACATACTCTAGATACAATTCCCTTATCAGATATAAGGTTTATAAACATTTTCTTCCATTGAGTAGATTGTCTTTTCACTAGCTGCATGGTATTTTGGGAAGCATAAATGTTTTTAACTTTGAGAAAGGATTAAACTAGACTTCTTTTGTCACTTTTGCTTTTAGTGTCAGATCTAAGAAGGTTTTGCCTAACACAAGGTCACTGTATTTTCTTCCAAGAATTTTATTGCTTTAGCTCTTGCATGACCCATTTTGAATTAATTTTGGTAAATGCTGTGAAAAAAGGGGTTCAACTTCATTCTTTTGCATGTAAATATGTAATTATTCCAGCATCAGTTTCTGAAAAGACTAACTTCTCATTGGATTGTTCTTGGCACCCATATAAAAAATTAATTGATCATAAATTTTAGGATTTACTTTTGGACTCTTCATCTTATCCCATTGATTTATATATCTATCTTTATGCCAGTACCACAAGTTTCTTGATTTATGTAACCTTGAAATGTTAGTATTCTAACTTGGTTTTTCTTTTTTTTTAAATTGTGCCTATTTTTGCTCCCTCAAATTAACATAAGGATTTTAGGATTAGGTTGTCAATTTTTGATAAGAAGTCAACTGGGATTTTGATACAAAATCTCTAAATAACCTAGGGAGTACTGCCATCTTAAAATTAACTTTTGATTCATGAACATGAGGTGTCTTTACATTTTTTAATTCTTTAATTTCTCGCAACAATGCTTTGTAGTCTTCAGGGTACACATCTTGTCTTCCTTTTGTTACATTTATGTCATATTCTTTTTATGCCATTGTAGAGGGAATTTTTTTCTCAATTTATTTTTGGATTTTTTTATTCCTAGTATATAAAAACACAATTAAAGTTTTTGCATATTGAACTTATATATTTTAAGCTTGCTGAATTAATATATTAGTCCTAATTGTTTTTTTAATAGATTCCTTAGAGTTTTCTATATGAAAGATCATGTCATCTATAACTAGAGAGTTTTACTTTTCTCATTCTAATATGGATGCCTTTTATTACACTTTTTGCCCAATTGCTCTGGTTAGAACATCCAATACAATTATGACTAGAAGTAGAGAGAGTGAAGATCCTTGATCTTAGGAAGAAAGTATTCGGTCTTTATCGTTAAGTATCATATCAGTTGTGGTTATTTTTTGAATGTTCTTTATTTGATTAAGGCAGTTTCTATCATTTAAAAATTATGAAGTGGTGTTAATATTTTTTCAAATGCTTTTAATGCTTCTATTGAGATGTCCTCAGTTTTATTGGTACAGTACATTACATTACTGATTTTTGGATATTACACCAACCTTGCATACCTTTAGGCTTGGATTTTTTTCTTGTCCTCTTCCAAATAAAAATATCTGAAGGAATAACTCTGAGCTCTCCGTTCTTACAGCCTGCCTCTCCCATGGGCAAAATCTCTGAGCCACTGTTTTGACATCGGGCCTTGGAATAATGATCTGCTTCTCTTGGAGTAAAATCCCTGGTTTATGGGAGGGTTTTTAGGCCCGAGCAGTAATCTCTAGTCTTATTGACTTAAATCTTCTGCAATGAAACCTTTGCCCTATGAATAAATGAAAGCAAAGGCAAAAACCAATGTTCTCAACTTGCTACACCTGGAGTAGAAGCTCTGTGTACAAGTGGGAGATGGGTAAAGAAAGGAAGCTCTAGATCTCTTGCTGCACTTGCTTCCTCTGCAATGGGCACCTGGAGGTGAGGAGAAATGCTGGCAGCCTTTCCCTCCAGGGGAGACATTGTAGTTGGTGCCTGGGAGCTCTTGGAAGAGAGGTCCCTGAGCCCATCTTCTTGGCCACAGCTGTTGGTAGTGGAGCTTCCTCATGCTGAGCTGGGGAGAGGGGTGGGTGATAGAGTAGTTGTGGCTCAAGTGCCATGGACTCTCACTCTTCTTACTGAGACTTAGTAGATTTTCTTAAATAAACGTTTATTCACTTGCTATATATCCTTAGGACAATCTTCAAAGGTTTTATATGTTGTTCTGTAATTCTCACCAGTTACGGTTGTTTTGCTGAGCAGTGGAGCTGCAGATTCTCATGTCGCCATTCCAGACATCAGAATCCCTGGATTAGATTTTCAGTCACTACAGAAATTTTTTGTCAAAAGTAAAGGTTTTTCAATCATTCTCATGATGGGCCAATTTGGAGGACCCAGGGCAACATGACCTCATAGGTTCTTTGTAATATTAAGGTCCCATGTATTAATGCATAGCTCTTCACTTTCAGTCTACGTCAGCCATGGTGACAAGGAAAGGCTCTGGTAAAAACAAAAACGAGTTAAGTTTGTCTACCCAATCATCCTCCCTCACCAGCATGCATACCCTTTTACAGACTGAATCCCTCCATGGTGTCCCTTCGTGGCCCCCTCTCCCTCCTCCCTCTGTAAGGTAGGGCCTCCGCTAGGTAGAAGAGCCGTGAAATGGGGTGTTTGGACTGTAGGACAAGGATGGCAAGTCTAAACGGGGTAAACATGCCTAGAGGTGTGTGATGGGAACGAGAGAATTGGGAACTGAGGTAAACTGGAGATGTGCCACCCTTTACGAAGAAAAGTTCTTCCTCATCAGCAGATCATTGTTTCCCGGTAGATGTCGTTCTTGAAGAGTTCCTGTCATATTTCAACAAGAGTCAGAAATGCAGTTATTTTTATGGGATAGCTCCCAAAGTTTTCATCACATAAAACTAATTGAAAAAACAAACAAAACAAAAACAACCCTGGAGGTCAAGCAAAACATGACTGTCATCTGCATGTGACAAGCAGATACAATTAGTACCCATGTAAATAATGTCTTCCCCAAAGGATGGAAATCTTCCTTCAACGTGTGACAGCTTATTTAACTCATCTTGTAGGAATTGATCTCTATGACATCAGTCATCACTACTGATGTACTCCCAGGTTGAGAGCGCCCGAGGTTGGGGAATTAGGACAGATTCCTCTGAACTGGGATAGGAAGCTGAGGACTGAATGACCTGACTTCAATCTCTCTTAAATCATATTGGTACATGTTCGATTATAATATAAAATGCGACTTTTAAATTTTATGACACTAATGACATTGCTCTGTTACTTGCATACTTTCATTCATATTGCACTTGATTTGTGGATATGATACGTGAATGGTAATAAAGTCAATGTTGAGCATACTGTTTTTGGTTGAAAGTTCTCCAATCTATTGTTGCACTGTGTTTGCTCTAAATGAAGTGGTTATTAAGATTTTTTTCATAGATCTTTTGGGAAGCAATGTAAGAGTTTATTATTATCATCAGCTGATAGAAGAGAAACATATAATTCTGAACTAATGTAATGACCTGATAGGTAAAGGAGTAAATAGCTGTAATATAAAAACCGGTTCCCAAGGACATAATTATGTTATTACTAGCAAACGGAGACTTTCTGGTTCATTAAGTAGGAAGGCAAAAAGATAAGTTTAAATGATAAAAAGTGAAAATTTAATTTTTTTTACTTGTTCACATATTTTCCCCACTGATCAATAAAAATAAGAGAGAGGTTTTTACACTAAATAAAAATATAAATGATAAAGCCAGGGCCATAGGCCTGTTCTCAAGTGTTTTATTATGTGAAGTTTGACCTTTACTTAAAGAGCATCTTTGTTCAATGATAATTGATGGCACTTTGAGAGAGTTTATGACAGTACTTTTGCTTATTAAAAACATTTCCCTTAAGGTGCAGAAGCTTCTTTTTAACTTTTGCCCTGGCTTAACCTTTGGAAATACCATGTCAATTTAGTTGCATTTGTAAATTTAATTACCATGTTGTGGGCTGTTTTTAGGTCATTAATAAAGATATGGCATATTATTTTCAATCCTCATAATTCACCCGCTTGTTCAACTTATCACTCACTCTTCCTTTTTTTGTCAGGCTGGTTTTAGTCTGGTTTGATAATCATAATTCAAACTTATTAAAATTTTTAAATGTTCTTTCTGCGTAAAGACATTATCCTAATGATTTCACTGGGATTATTTTTAAGGTGTTACTAACAAACACTGATGTTTTCTTTGTCTTGTTTACTCAAGCAGACACCATCTGCTAGGCTCCCCAGGGTTCCTATGAGGTCAGGCCCAATGATAAGATATGACCTGGGTGCAGTATTAATGCTTCACTTAATATTATTCCAAAAGAATTGGACTAACATACCCTCCAGAAAGTAAGACGCTTGAAAATTCAGTAGAGTTGAGGTATTGAAGAACAGAGAGCAGTTTTTCTGAACTCTCTTGCTTTCTTGCTTGAAAATTCAGTAGAATTGAGGTATTGAAGAACAGAGAGCAATTTTTCTAATCTCTCTTGCTTTCTCGCTTCTAGATCGCATTCTATTTGGCACTATCCAGGAGGGATCTGGACAGGTGAAGTGCAGTGGGAGCTCGTTCTTGAGTGCATAGTCAAACATTTGTGTGAGCCTCAGAGATCCTAGAATATTAAAGCAAAATTTAAACATCCAAACACCCGTCATTTAGGTATTTACTTCATGTTAATATCTGACTGGATAAATACATCATAAAAAATAAACACATTATAAAGCATACCTTTCATTATCTATTGTCAAATATTTATAATTTTAGCACATCAAGATAAACACATCATTTTATATTTGAGGGAGGCAGTATTGTTTCACAAATAAAAACTAGACTGCTTGGGCACAATTCCTATTTACTGGCTCTAGTAAGAACTTGGGCAAGTAATTAACCACTCTCAGCTTACCTATATATAAAAATGAGAATGATAATAATATTAGCTTCCTACTAATGTAGGTTTTGTTGTGAGGATTAAGTAAGTTACTACAAGTAAAGCATTAAATATTGCCTGACAGGAAATGAGCATATTTGAAAGTAATTATTATTGTGCCTTCTTCTGGCCTCCCTTTATCCCTAAAGTCAATTCAAAGTCCGTTCTTCCCTGGAGGTTTGTCGCCCATCTCTCAGCTACATCTCACGTGGTAATCTAGAGTGTTGGCCCAAGTAATATTCCAGGCTGCTAAGTGCAGTCTGTTACTCCATTCTCCTTCCTCAAGACTCCTGAAATTTTTTTTGTCCAATAATGGAAAAATTAACTAATTAGATGTCAGAGTCAGGCAAGTTTTGAACTACTGTTGTCAATTTAAACTTATTCTATGGTTTGATCATTTTTATGGTATAATAGCATCTTTGAAATGTAGGAGTCTTTGGAAGTTGGTTTCTTTAAAATATATTTTTATTTCAGAGAGGTAAGGAGAGAGATAGAAACATCAATGATGAGAGGGAATCATTGATGGACTGCCTCCTGCATGTCCCATACTGGGTTCGAGCCCACAACCCTGTCTTGGAATCAAACCTTGACCTCCTGGTTCATAGGTCCATGCTCAATGACTGAGCCATGCTTGCTGGGCTGGAAGTTCATTTTTAATTGATCTTTGTAAACATACCAAATTGACTCTATTCAATTTTTACATGCATATTTTTGAGTATAAGCTGACATCTGGAATGATTGGATTTTTTTGCCAACATTTTCTGTTTTGTGGAGGGGGTCAACTATATTTACTTCTCTAAGTCTGTTAATAATACTGGATTAGACATATCAGGCATGTATTACATGTTAGCTCATATACTGACATTTAATCTTCATAACATTCCTATCACATATATATTCATGTTATCACACTTGAACTAAAACAGGAACCGAGGCTGAAAGAGATTAAGCAGTGACAGTAAGTGGCAGATTCAAGATTTAATTCTAGGCAGCCTGGCTGTGGCATCCCCTTCACTGTTCTCTAACAGGAACTACATCAAGAGTAGATCTTACCCAGCACAGAGTCTGTAACAGGCAGGCACTTGATAATGGCAACCAGGGCTTTAATTATTAAGATGGCATCACACTTTCACTGGGAATGCAATGAATGGAAGTGTGCATATGAAAAATGGATTTTAATCAAGGAACTAGTAACAAATGACTCAATTAATAAACAACACACACTTGGTGATTTTTAGGTGTGAAAAATGTTCACGTCTGTTTTAACTTCCTGAAATGAGTTCAATCAGGTTTAGTTAGGGAGGAACAAAATACTATTTCACACAGTTCCATGTTATTGCTTTAGGTTGTAGTACTATGTGAGGTGATATGTGCTTCCAGGGGAAAAAAATCAACAGATAAATTTTAGCTAGTTGAAGTTCAGAGTGTGTATGTTGTGACACATTCTTCCTATTTTATTGTTGTTTTGTTTCACTCTTTTTAATTGATACTTTTCCCTCCACTCAGATAACATTTTCCATTTTCATCATTGAAGTCATGTAGTCATTTGCAAGGAAAATGATAGCTTGTTGTTTCCCTTTTCTTGCTTTGCTTTTCTCTTCCCTGCCCCACGATGACTGACTTGCTCCTTCTGCTAAAGCCTCCCTTGATGGGTATCTCTGCATACGGTAGTCCATCATCCTGAACACAAGGTGATTGACAAGGATCTGGACAGGCAGGAGAGGGGAAGGACAGGAGGTGTGGAGAGAGTCTGATAAGTGTAGCTTCTTATGAATCCTCCTGGAGAAGAATCTCTTAAAGTCTCTTTAAGTGGTTCACTGTCACAGGAAAAAACCACGCAGTAGAAGTAATACCAGGTTTCAGTTTAGTGAAGAGAGCTATTGTAGGTGCCTTCTCATTTCCAAAGAACCAGAAGCTATTTCATTCCTGTTGATGTTGTCAGAATGAATTCATCACATATGTGTAGAATCTAATCACCAAAATATAGGGATAAACAAGATTATAAAGTTAATGCTTATAAGAAATAGAACAATCATAATTCAGAGGTAGTGCTTGGAATATAAGAAAAAGAAATAAAGTGAACTTGGAGGGGAGTCCCCTCCTTTCTCTGCCACCCATTTTCTTAGAGTAACCTTGGGAGCAACAGACAGAATTCTCTAAAACATCCCTTGTAAACACTGAGCAAAAAATAGTGCCCAAACTGTAACTGAGGGTCTCTCTCTCCTCTCTTTCTCTATCTATCTATCTATCTATCTATCTATCTATCTATCTATCTATCTATCATCTATCTATCGGCAGCTATCGTAATTGCCATTATGACCTAACAACTGGTCACTATGATGCCCACTGTGGCCATTGAACCAGCCCATCAGGGGGTGGGGCTGGCTCAGGAGGTGGGCACACCCTAGGCCACTGTCCCCCAATTGGCACTCCCCACCCACCCCATTTGGGGGTGGGGCTAGCTTTTGGCAAGCTCCACCCCCAATTGGCTCCCTAATTCTAATTAGAGGCAGGGCCTTCCAGCCAATTGTACACAGCCCCTTCCCCCAACCAGCCTGGCCCTGATCAGGGGTCCTGATAAGGCCCTGATATAGGCAGGCCGGCCAGCCAACCTCTTGCCATCTCCTCCTGAAAGGCCCAGCCCTGATCCACCCTGATTGGGGTGGGCCAGAAGGACCCCATCCATGCACAAATTCATGCACAGGGCATCTAGTCCTATGTAATAAAACACTAATATGAAAATTGACCAACAGCAAAACAACCAGTTGCTATGATGCAGACTGACCCCCAGGGGGCAGATGCTCAACACAGGAACTGCCTCCTGGTGGCTAGTGTGCTCCTGCAGGGAGAGTGCCGCTCAGCCAGAAGCTCGGTTCACAGCTGGTGAGTTCAGCGGTGTTGGCGGGAGCTTCTCCTGCCTCCATGGCAGCACTAAGGACCATTTGGGGAATGTCTGACTACTGGCTTAGGCCTCTTCCCCCTCATTCTACTCCTCTACAAAGAGAGAGAGAGAGAGAGAGAGAGAGAGAGAGAGAGAGAGAGAGAGAGAGAGAGATGTCAATGATGAGAGAGAATCATTAATTGGCTGCACACCCCTCACTGAGGATTAAGCCTGTAACCTGGGCACGTGCCCTGACCTGGAATCAAACTGTGATCTCAACCACTGAGCTATGCTGGCCGAGCTCTGAAGCCACTTCTTTACTGCTTAGTCACTTAGCCAACAGCGGCATGGCTTGCATGCCCCATGAAACTTCTGGCTAAGGCAAATTCGCCAAATCCAATAAACACTTTTCTAGTACTTATCTAACTGCATCTCCTTGCTGCATCTGGCACTATTGATCCTTCTTTTATTCTTGGAGCTTCATTTCCTCTAATAGCACTATCTTCTGTTTCTCTATCTACTGCATTTATTAATGCTTGCTGAATCTTCCCTCATGGATCACGAGTCATAGTTTTGCAACAAATCCAGACAGAATTAGGCTTCCCTGCCCCCTATTTTGCATCCTAACAGGTCCTGCTCTTCACCTGTAGTTCATATTTCAATTGTTTGCACATTCATATAAGGAATTGGCCCTACAGCCATAAACAGATGAAGAGGATTCCTGGATTCTTCCATCTTGCTGCCATCATATTATTCTGATTTTAAACCTTACGTATTTTTTACCTATCCACTCTTCCAGACTCCTGTTAACATTGCATGACACATTTCACAACACGGTGGCAACTTGTCACTGATTTTATTGCCTCTGTCGTTTCCACCTCAGATCTATCTTAAATGCAACAAAGGCAAAATCTAGGCATGCTCTTCTCCTGTATCCCCCATTGGCTTCCCATTGTCCTAAGAATAAAATGCAAGCTCTTAGCCTGACATATAAGGTCCTCCATTATTTACCCACTGACCACCACTTCAGCTTCCTCTTCCCATGCTCTTTGCTTCTGACTCTGTGCTGAAATAATACACTACAGCTTCTTTCCCTTGCCTACTAGGCTACCTTGCCCCTTGTGTCTTTCTTCTCCACATTACCTCTGCTTGGGTTGCCCTACACTGGTGGTTGAGACACTCATTAGTCAACAGAGCCAAATATCAACATTACAACGATTGAAATTTCTTTTGAGAGCATATTTCAAAATTTCTTTTGAAAACCGACTTTTGCACATAGGCCATGAAGTTTCAATAGCATTTTATGTGCACATCCGCACGTGGTATTTTGTGGAAGAGCCTTATCTTTATACTTTATCTTTAGGGAGTCCACTGAAGCACCATTTACTCTTGAGAGTCTTCCTTTGGCTCTCTGATTGAAATAGATGCTTTCCTTTTGTATTTTCTTAGTACCCTAGGCATATTGCTCTTACTGTGTACTTAAACCATTTCTTTCATGATCTTTTTGAGTCCTAAGAAACAAGGATTTGGGTTCAGTATTGTTCACTTTTGTGTCCCTAGGATTTAGCATAGTAGCTCAATATGAACATAGCAATGTTAATGAACTGCATGAGTGAAAATATAAGAAAATGTTCTTGAGTGTCATTAGGAAAATGGCTAACCCATTGATTGAAACAGTTTACATTAGACTATGTACATGTATTTACTCTATCTCTTTATAATGTACTATGGTAACATGGCCACAAAGAAAGGCATTTCTCTATAGTTTTGGATTTTGCACAAGTAGATAAAGGAGTTATTCACTGTGGATGGGTGAGGCTGTGATAGAAAGAACAGTGGTCCTTGTGTGACTTATTGTGATGAGGATTTACATGTGATTTACATACCATTTGCCCAAATATTCCATAAGAATGAAATAAGTTTTCAATTAAAGGGGCCATAAAGATAGTCTAGTTCATCATTTCATCTGATTGGTTATTTTGCCAAGTCCTGAGCTTGGCAGATATTAGGCCTTGGTTAAATACTAATTCATTTCTTTCCCTGTTTTGTGTATAATGAAAATGAAAGGGCCATGTCAGTTTAAAACAAAAAAACTGAAATGTTTTGTCCTTGGGTTACATGATGTATTTCAGGAGGAGGCACAAAGCTAAGTACTTCTGATTTTCAGTGTACTCCTCTTTGATATCCATGTTCTAATGTCAATATCTAAACAAAGTTCACAAAGATGGAAAACTATAAATTTAGATCTAGGAAATATTCACTTTATAATCTCTAATCTTGGTAGTTTCAACTACACATTTTCTTATTTTGAGTGGGCTATAAAAGTCTGTCCTTAATCTGCTACTATATGTCATTTAAGGTGCCATACTCAGTTTGAGACGCTACTTTTTTTGAAGAAATAATTTCATCTAATATATCTTGGCTAGTTAATGTCATTGACATACTCAATATTTTTTTAAATAAATCTTTATTAGTCAGATTATTACAATTGTTTCTTCTTTTTCTCCCCCAAAGCTCCCTACCACCCAGTTCCCTTCCCACCCTCTGCCCTTACCCTTTCTCCCCCCAATTGTCTTCATCCATTGGTTATACGATTTCAATCCAGTCTCTCACTGCTTCCCCACCCTCTTATCCTCCTGATAATTATCAGTCCACTCCCCTTCTTTGCCCCTGATTCTACTATATTCACCACTTTATTCTGTTCCTCAGATTTTTTTCCCCTTTTCTTTTCCTTTTTTCCATATATGAATTTCAAGTGGGACACTCTCTCCCATTTGTTTTTGTAAGGAAATACAACAGAGTGTTCTGTAGCTAATGGCTGCAGATTGTCCAAATGTCTCAGGACCACACGAATAGAATCTGTTCCTCCTTCGGTTCACACCGAGCCCTCCCCCTGGGTCCCTCTGCTTCCCCAGGGCACACGGCTCTCCCAGTGTACACGGCCCTCTGAGGCACAGGGCTCTCCAGGGACACCCAGCCTCCTGGGGCACACAGCTCACCCAGGGCACACGGCCCCCAGGGGCACACAACTCATGGCGGGCGGGCTGGGATGGCTGCAGGTGCTGAGGCCAGGCTCTGAAGCAGCCCACTCCCTGGGCCCAGGGAGGAGTGAGCTCTGCTCTCGGTGGGCTTCCCTCACTTGTGGCTATGGAGGCTGGTGCCACGGTGGCGGTGGCTCCATTTCCAGTGTAGTTTTAAAATCCACATGGCGGCAGTGGTGCCCCTCCTCGGGGGCTCGGACAAGGCTCCGGCCCAGCCAGGCGGCGGCGGGACTGATGGGCAAAGGGCTCGCCGGGGCTGCGAAGGAAAGGCACCGCGCCAGCTCCTCACCAGCACGGCGGGTGGGCTGGGTCGGCTGCAGGCGCAGAGGCTGAGCCGAGATGGCTGTGGGCGGGGAGACCGTGCTCCAAGGTGTCTTGTTCCAGGCTAGGAGGAAGGTGTGGCTGAAATCCGGCATCAGTTCCCTTGCTCCCACTGCCGGCAGGCCAGGATGGTTGCGGACGTGGAGGCCATGCTCCAAATCAGCCCACTCCTTGGGCCCGGGGCGGAGTGAGCTCTGCTCTTGGTGGGTTTCCCTCACTCTCAGTGGTGGCGGCGGCGGGTCCGGCGGCTCTGGCGGGCCCGGTTCCACCGTAGTTTTAAACTCCACATGGCGGCATCGGAGGTTTTCTTTGTCTCTAGTTGTAGCCATCCCATTCCTCCAGCTTTCCTGTGGGTCCGATGTGATCCCTTACGATTTTAGCTGTTGTTTTTTTTCCATATTGTTGATGAGGCGGCAGCTTAGGAGACTACCTAGGCTGCCATCTTGTTTTGGTCTCACATACTCAATATTTTTTTGAAGAGGCTGATAAAATGACTCAGTGACTCAAATTTTGAACTAAGAAGGACATTCAGCACATTTTAATTTTATTTCATTATTCTCGTGGCAAAAGCTTGAAAAGTTTATAAAGGTGTATTTAGAGTACAGAAAAGTATCTATTGTCCTAATTGTTGGTCCACTGGAGTGGATTTATGGAGAAGTGAGGATATAGTATGGAGATTAAAGCTAAATCTCATTCTGAATACATTTTATCTCAGGCTAATATGTTAGTGAGCTTGGAGAGAGTTGCTTTAAGTTATGGAGTTAAGAAATACACAGTGAAAGAAGTGAGTTAGGAAGGACATCTGGTTAGGAGAGAGTGCATATTTCCCTTAGTACTTCTTTTTTTCTGTGTCATTCCCATGTCCTTTATGAAACTTTGCTTTTTTACTGGTGCTCTAACAGAGCAGTAAGTAGTTTTCATAACTTTCTATTCGCTCTTCTTCCACTGAGATATATAATTTGACTTTCATGATTCTTTTCTGTCTGCTTAGCTACTCCCTGTGTGTTTTCCCAGTCCTATGTGACCTTTCTGAAAGGTGCCTTCTTGTTATTCTCTAGGTAGCTTATGAGATGACTTTAATAAGTGACTGTATGAGGTTTAAAGGAAAACCACACAGTGACCATTGAAATGTCGTACATTGAGAATATCTTGTGTCTCCATTGGAAAAAAATATTCAAACTGCTTCACAGTTAAAGGCAATGATACGATTCAATATTATTAAGCAAATATGGAAAGTTTTGTCATATCTTCTTTTACAAGTGAAAAGAAATTCTACATATAAAATACTGCTGTTTTTTCGTCCGTTCTCCAAGACTTATGATTAGAAATGTTGCTGTGTCCATAGGAGTATTTAACAGTAAAGTCAGTCAAATGTGTACCATTGTAATTAACCCAGTTATTAATTAACAGGAAAGGAGCAAGGGAAAAACCAAATAATATGGGCATTCATTTGTGCTGCTTTGCCAGGCAGCTGCCGAGCCACAGGTCTATTCCCTGGAGATCAATGGGGGAAGGGACTGGACAGGGTGGAGAATAAACACACACCCAGTAAAGTCTTGGTAAAGTAGGGAAAGTACTTGACTGTCAGTCACACCTGAGAATAGGTCATTGCCCATAGTTGGCATGGCTGCTTCAAGCACTGGAAGATTTAAGATACTTGAGCTCATAAACAAAGGAGTCTGTTCTCTTGCCTCTCAGTTCTTGCTGGACTCTTGGGACTTTTGTTGAAGGGAGACACTCTCCTAGCTCCCCTGAATACGCCCATTGGATCAGAGCCCCACTCCATGGCCTGGTGGACGGTAACTAGCCTAATGCTGTACTGGACCCAGCTCTGATAGGGAATGGAAACTCTGGACACTGGCTTTGCTTTTAGCCCTGCTGAATCTCCAGCTGCACCTCTTTCAGGACTGAATTAAGGGAAATGGGACTTCGCAAACCCAAGGATGTAATTCCATGAAAATAATGCTCTCTACCACATCTCATGCTCCTGTGGGGGGCCTCTAGAAATGCTTATTCTTTATTTTTAAAAAACATATTTTATTGATTTTTTACAGAGAGGAAGGGAGAGGGATAGAGAGTTAGAAACATTGATGAGAGAGAAACAGCTATTAGCTGCCTCCTGCACACTCCCCACTGGGGATGTGCCCACAACCATGGAACAGGAATTAAATGTGGGACCCTCCAGTCTGCAGGCAGATGCTCTATCCACTGAGCCAAATCAATTAGGGTGAAAGGCTTATTCTGGAGGTACTTTAAGAACCCCACTCCCACTAGCAATAGAGAAAGGCCATCCACACATTACATTGATAACAAAATACCTCACTTTTCTCATTTTGAGATTGGACATGCATCTCATGTTCTTTTAAGGCACTCCCTAGCATTTCTGCTTCCTCTCTTGCTTCCTACCTTATAGCTGCATATTTTTTCTCCTGTAATTCATATTTCAAAGAGTCCTGTTTAACATTCATTTCTTTTGCTTTCCTGATTTCACGTCAGGCAGAAATATGCCCTATGAAAAATAATTAACTGTTACCAAATATATCATTTATCTTAAGCTTTTAAAAGAAGAGTTCTAGGGGGAGATTTCCAGTGATTTATTTCAAACTCTAATTCAATTTATTGATTGATTTTTTTCCTAAATCAGAAGTCACACACAGGTGAGCTGTGGGCCAGATATGACCCACAGACATATTTTATTTGGTCTTTAAGGTGCTACAAAATCTTTGAATTAATTGATAATATTTTACAGTTGGGGGATTTCACATAAAAACCCAGATTACTAACTTACTTGGAAAATTAGAATATCTGGTAGCACTGAGCCTGTAATTTCACAGGGGCACTGATTGGTTAGAGCTGAAGTCTTTAGAATATGAGCTCTCTAGTAATTCATGAGTCTCTATCCTATTTCATCCCCATTTTTGTTTCTCCTTATCCCAGTAGACTTTTTAATTGGTCTATACTCTAGACCAGTGCTTCTCAAATTTTAATTTCCATAGGAGTCACCAAGGAATCTTGTTCAAATTCAGATATCTTTTCAATAGTGGGAGGGGCTTGGGATTCTGCATTTCTAACAAGGCCACAAGGATGTTAAAGTCGTCATACCAAGACAACAATTTGAGTGGAAAAGTTTTATTTAATTTTATTTATTTATTTTAAATTTCTTTATTGATTAAGGTGTTACATATGTGTCCTTATTCCCCTATTACCTTCCCCCACCCACATGCTCCCCACTTATGTCCTTACCCCTCTGTTGTCTGTGTCCATGGTTAGGCTTATATGCATGCATACAAGTCCTTTGGTTGATCTCTCCCCCTTACCTCCACCTTCCTTTACCTTCCCTCTGAAATTTGATGGTGTGATCCATGTTTCTCTGTCTCTGGAACTGGTTTTGATAATCAGTTTATGTTGTTCATTATATTCTATCTATGAGTGAGATCACGTGATATTTATCTCTCTCTGACTGGCTTATTTCACTTAGCATAATGAGTGGTAAGGTTTTAGATCAACTCTCCTCAACGTGTGCCTCTTGACAAGGAGCATCGACATCTACTGAACCGTGAGCCCTGGAAGTTGCGCCTGCCCAGCAATCTGTCTTATGAAGCCTCCGGGCGATTCCAATGCGCACTAAAACTTGATAACCACTAGTCCAATCTATCTTATGCAGGAACACGGCTCATAAAATCGCCCCAGTCAAAAGGTCTTAAACGCTGGCTGGACACTAGAAATCATTTGGGGAACTTCCAAAATGATTGACACTGGAGCCCCAGCCCTGGAGATTCAGACAGAATTGCTGTTGGGTGGGGCCCAGACATCAGTTTTTCTAAAAGTTCTGCAGTTGAGTTTAATGTGCAGCAGAGCTGAGAGCTGTGCTAAGTAAAGAGACTTTCTTGGCACATTATCTGAATTTTCAATAGCTCTCTTGTCAGAATTTTTTTTTTTTATAACTCCTAACACTCTTAAGTCCATTGGGTCCCCCCCCCCCTTTTCCTATATCCTCTATAAAGCGAAACGCAGCTGACTTCTCATCATATCCTTCGATCATATATGATCTTTCATACATCATTTCTTCACAGATGTATTTATTTTGAAAGCCTGCCTTCCTATATCCTTGCAGAGTGCATTAGACTTCTGAGCTCTGTGGAGTCTTGTTGATTCTGTTGACATACCTAATAGATTAGGTTGTGCATTGTACAACTCTATAAGAGCACCATTCACATGGGTAGCCATCATAGATTTGTATATTTATTAAGTTTGTTTTCTGGCAAATGTAAGTACATTGCCTTGAGGAAGAGTGGCTTTTTCTAAATTATATAGTGGCGTCAATTGGACTATCAAAGGGATGCATTTAGTCTAACAAACTAAATCCCTATAAATTCATGATAAAACAGATTTCCCTCAGCTGAAGCACATACTGAGTGACCAATCACTTGGAAAATAAGCATTGGTTCAGTATCGGTGTTAAGCAGTTAATATGTTTAAATGAAACATAAGGTGGTAGTGTTCCAGAAAACAGGGTGGTAGTGTTTCAATAAAAATTTGACAGCCAGATATCAATACCCAATTTACTGGACTATTGTAGAACTGTTTTTAAAAAAGTTGTGCTCATTATGTACCATGTTTTGAAATATGACATTATCAAGAAATAAAACTTAATGTCAATAAAGCATCTTAGAGTATGACTGCGCTATCTCAGGAGAGCCCAATAATTTGTACCACAGCATCATAGGAAGCAGTTTAGGAGAGGAAAGAAGAAAAGGAAAAAAAGAGGAAAAAAGAGACATTATTCACTAGTCATTTGTTTGCCTTTGGTGATAATGGAAAGTATTTTTACTTTTTGTTTGGGTGTGTATATATAGAAGAAGCAACAAAATAATGCAAGCTAACTCTGAAGATAGAATGGATCCTTTACCTTTGGGCTTCAAGTGAAAGTGACTGTCTTCCAATGCCACATTACCACCTGCTGTTATATTCAGTCAGAGTGGGAAGGAAACATCTTTATCTTGCAGCAGGCAGTACCTTGCCATATATATTTTTAAATTTGAGAATGTCAACAGAGCATAGTTTTTATCTGACCCCAAGGATTTCCTTTTCTTTAAGGATTAAATTTGCTCGTTCTGGTGTTAGGGTGTCTATAGGGGAGCAGGTTTTGACATTTTCCCCTAACATCAGAGACTCTGCCATACTAAAGAATGCAGGCTCTCAGTTGCCACCCCCCAAAATATGTTTAAAATAGAGATCTAACTATATTTTTACAGGAACCCATTGGTACTTAAGCAAAGGAGTACAGAGTAAGTTTGCTCAATCTTGCCTTTTATAATACAGTTTTATAGGAAGGGACTGAACATTTGTGGAAATCAGCACTGGGATGCTGGGAGTTTTTTATGGGAGTCCATGAGAAACCTGAAAACATTATTTATTTGATGTCTTCCTAGAAACCAGCAGATGTCCACGTGACCTGAAATGTCAACATTCCCCTCCCCCCCAGCATTGTAGACATACTGCCTATACTATTTTCTTTCTTCAGAAAAACTTTTAAAAAACAGTCTTTAATTCAGACTATATCACGAGGAATAAAAGGATAGGTAGACCAGGGTAGGTGTGGTGGTTTTTAGTATCTCATCATCCTGGGTGCTAATCCCTACTTTTTTTCTTTATATTTTATTTTGAGAGTATATTTATTAAAGCTGGGGACAGTGAAACAAGGAAGGGTCTGGGCTAGAAGAAGCGATAGGAGGGAGCCTCAGTGGGGCTGCTTCGGCTCACTGAAGTCAGAGAATAGGGGGGCTTGGAGACAGACACAGTCAGGGGACAAGTTGTCGCTGCCCACTGCTCCCCTGGCTGCAAACTTCATGGACACTCTTAGACTTTAGGGAGAAGGAGCTGGCCTGGGAAGAAAGGGTGGGTGTGCTCCCAGGAGCCCCTAATCCCTATGATTTTTGACTTATTGTTTGGCCTTTAATTGAGTCTCTTTTCCATCAACATAAAAATAGAACAGGATGCAGCATGTAGAATAGAGATTAAGAACATGGGCTCTGAAGCTAGGCAACCTAGGTTTTAACTTTGGGAAGGATTTAAACACACGTGCTGCTAATGGAAAGAGCTTCTGTATCACTTTTCTATTACTAGCAAAAATGGACTTTTTGAGGTGAGCATTGTGAAAATAATTTGTTCTATTTATAATATAGAAATATTTTCTCTTTTTCTTCCTCTTATCTCTCCACCCCTCACTCACTCTCCCTTGTGGTTCCCTGGATCCACAGTGTTGGTTAAGGGAATGTCACCATCCTTTCCATTACCCATTCATTCACCTAGGTTAATACCTCCTAAGGTGGGCGTCTTACCTTCAGTATTTGATAAATTTCCAAATGTTGTCTGTCTTCATGTCTGAAACACATCCCTGGTTTAGTTACGATTCCTTTATTTCTGACCTGGACTATGAACTCATCTTTCTGCCTCTATTTTCCCCCACCTGAAGCAGTGATTGTGATCCCTTGCCTTGTCTGAGGGCAGTCATGCATACCAGGAGAAGAGCTGCAAACAGCGGGTGCTCACTGTTTCCTGAGGAAGGGAGCAAGTGGAAGAGTAGGGATCCAAAGCCAGGCACCCTGGCTCAGCGCCTGGGGGCGTTTAGAGTGTGAGGAGGCCCAGGTGACAAACATAGAGCATTTGAGGTGCTCTGTTCTATCTGCTCCTTTAGAACTGTGATTCACAAAGTCTGATTCCCGGGCCACCAATCAGCATCCACATCACCCCGGAACTGGTTAGAAATGCAAACTCGGGCCTTATCCTACACTTCTGAAACAGACACTCTGCTCCTGGGGCCCAGGAATGTGTATTCTAAACAGCCCTCTAGGTGAGTCTGATGATGCTCACATTTTATGACCATGCACTACCACCAGATATTTTTGAGCTTGTTCATGTTTAGGTAGCTATATTTATTTAATTTGCAAAGAGTACTCATGATCCTTTAATTTGCTAAATTTTAGGGCACCATGTATGCTTAAGGTGAACTTCATTATTAATGAGAATGGGTATAGGTTAATAGCACGATAGCATTGTTGATGAGTGTATCTTTTTTTTGGGTAATAAATAGTGATATCTTTGCTGTATAATGCAAATGGAATAGAGGGAATAGCGTTTAGTGCTTGGGGGATCTTACCCAGACTGCCAAAGTGTGGATCTCATCTCTGCTAATACCAACTGATCCAGGCAGTTTACATAATGCCTGTGTGCCTCAGTTTCCCGTCTGCAGAGTGAAGCTATGGATGTGTCTGTCTCAGAAAGAATTGTTGGGGTTCACTGAGTTAATCCACATGAAGTACCTGGCCCTTAGTGTGGGCTTCAAACATTAGTCATCCTTACTTGGAATTTGGAGAGCTGGCAGCTCTGTCATTTACTTGTTTGTAGTGTTTTGATTTATTAGTCTTAATCTCAATCTATTATCTCCGCACCCCACAGGATTCTTTTTAAGCCACCTATTTAATTAATAAGCACTGGTTTAGTTAAACTAGACAATACCATCCATAAATCCGATTAGCCGGTGCTCCCGCACTGCCACATGCCCCAGTGTTTTAAAAAATGAACTGAGGAAGGTGCCACCGGCATGGCAGCTTTGGCACGCCTCTCTCCCCAAGCTCCTTGGTAATTTGATCAGGGGAGCATATCTGTATCAGACCAAAATGAATACTAATAAAAGCTGTAACTTAATTAAAAAAATATTTTATTGATTTTTTTTTTACAGAGAGGAAGGGAGAGAGATAGAGAGCTAGAAACATCAATGAGAGAGAAACATTGATCAGCTGCCTCCTGCACACCCCCAGCCAGGGATGTACCCACAACCAAGGTACATGCCCTTGATCAGAATCGAACCTGGGATTCTTCAGTCCATAGGCTAACGCTCTATCCACTGAGCTAAACCAGTTTCTGCCATTGTAACTTAATTTTACACTTTCATAGATGTTTTATACAACCCCTGGGGCAAATCACCCCACCATGGAAGTTTTGAGGGAAGTAAATCAGTGCTTCTCAAACTTTAATGCAGGTGTGAATTGCTTGAGGATCTCATTAAACTGCACATTCTGATTCAGTAGGTAGGGAGCAGGTCCTGAGCCGCTGCTTGCAACTGCATGAAATAGGAGAAGGTACTGATTAGTCAACAATTGATGAGGGGTGGTGGAGAACAGGTCAGGTGTAAAACCAGCCGAGAAGTTAGAGATATTGTACTTCTGTAGCTACTCCAAAGGCCTGGAGGATGATTTTTGAAAAATATTATTAGCTATTATTATTAAATTGGACCCCGTGAGACAAAACCCACAATTGTGTTCTGATTTTAAGACCTCTATCTGCCAGAAGTTACATTACACGAGATACAGTGCAGTCTACTTCCAGCATGAATTTAGAATGAATGATAGATTCATAAAACTCAATGAATTCACCAAATTTCAGCTAATTTCACACTGTATGCCATATGTAATATTATATAATGTATACACTTATTTTTCAGTATGTATATTTATATTCCATAATTATATAAGTATTATAAAATATAGAATTATAAACACATAGGTACATACATATATACATATACATACATAGTTCACTGAGATCCACAAAAATGGACACAAGCTCCTTGAGGTAGTTAGCTTTGAGGAAAATCCAAAAGCTTTGTAGCATTTTCTTCCCAGGCTGTAAGCAATAAGGCTGTAAGGGTAGCATCCCCCATCCCGGACTAACATATCCCAAATGGTACTGAGAAACATGAGCAGAAATGCCAGTGTCCTCAGACCTGTGCATTTTGCATTTTAGTGCAGCCCTCCACGGAATAACGGTTTTCATTTTAATAACTATTCAGTCAGGTTCCAAGAATAAGAGACAAGTAAAACATTTGCATAGTGTATTTGGAGGACAAGAAGAAACAGAAATAATGAGGAGGGTGTTACCATTTTCTTCACGGCAGTCTCCTTGCCACAAGTGTGCGATGTTCTGTTCCATGTCGTTTTGAGCTATAGAACTCTCATGCTCTATTAACTGTGGTGTTAGGAAAACGGCTTCTGGCAATTCTCCATCATGTCAATTACCCGAGTATTTACATTAGGAGAAACATTTTTATGTGGCTAAAAAAATAAAAATAAAAATCCCCTCTTCTCAGCATTTTCCCATTAGGTAGACAAAATGTTTTTCTTCTTACAAAAATATACTTTAGGAGTGTAACTTAGTGATGCCCATTAGATATTGGAGCTTGGAGAAGCAAAGGGTTCAATTCAGTCTCTGGCTCATTATTAGTTCTTTTTGTATTTCATTTCTTGATCTAATGTGAACTGATCTTGAGATTGTTTGGAATACCAGTAATAGGTTTTGAAAAAAAAATTCATTGGAAGATGCTCTCAGAAACTCGCCTGTAGAAAGCTTTGGGAAAAAGTGGTTTCTTTGTACTGTCAAGAAGGTATTTATAACAAAGCACCAGGTACCTTTGATAATGAAAGACATGGTTCATGTTTTGATCAATACCTCCTATCTGATACATAGTTCACTCTGAATGGGACATGGCTTCATTTTTCTTCATGGCATTGAGTGACTTGATGCTATTTCAAATCATAAATCTATGGGTTTGGATGATAAAAAGAGAACCTGTTAGTAATAAGCCACGAACTATATTGATAAGGTTATATTTTAGTTCCTTTACAGGCAAATTAGCTTTGAGTTACTGTCAAAATTTAGTGAAGTAACACAATGTCACCGCGTTTTCTGTTTCTACAACTGTGCTATTTTTAAACTCTATTTTCTTCCCTTTTCTCTCTGCCTTCATTACCCCAAACATTAACCAGAGATTTCTCTAGGAACCTTTAAAATTCACTGTAAATGTTGGCCTCTTTGTACTACTAGCTCTTGAAATGTATTAATTGCTTAGCTGCCACTTAATATCAGCTAATACTTTGTACTGCAATAGGAAGTGATAAAAAAATCAACAACTATTGAGCTTTAGTGATTTTTTTTTCTCAGGGACTTCAACAGGTATTTGATTTTCCTTGAGATTTATGCTAGACCATTTTAAGGAAAGACGCCAGCATTTGAATTATATGTTTGCATTTTTTTATTGAAATTTATGTGCAACATTCACACAGTTTATACTAAGAGGAACCAGCCTTAAGGCACAATGAATCTTTGTTTCCACTTTACCAAACCTATATAAATAATTTCTCTTAGAGGCAACCGCTTTGTAACCCGGATGTCTAAAGTGCACATGAATTTGGAAACACATTTTACTAACAACTGCAAGTTTCAAGAGTTAAGAATGTTCATTTTTAACTAGTACTATTTTCCTATTCTCTTCTGCTGGGAATGTGAATCTGTCAATTAAGAGAGTCAAAGAGCTTTCCAAACCTGGGCGATGACTCCCAGATACTTGAGACTTGAAATAAAAAAAGACTCCTGGGTTCCTCAATGTGGGATGGACCCACCCCAGAAATGACCACTCGCTAAATAGCCGAGTATTGTTTCTCCCACTCCAAGTGATGGTGCTGACACACGACATGCTTGGTGTTATATTTGTGTAACAGTTTTATAGTTCATTTGGAAAATCTGTGGAGAATGGTATTGAATGGTTAGCTAGCATTCTTTGAGAACAGTATTTAACTACTTGGGTATATGATATCTGTGTTTTATGAATATACCTTTGCTTGCCTTTGATTTGAGTGGATTACTACTCTTTTTACATTTTTATTGATTTCAGAGAGGAAGGGAGAGGGAGAGAGGTAGAAATATCAATATGGGTCGGCTGCTTCCTCCATGGCCTCTGCTGGGGATTGAGCTTTCATGTGCCCTGACCTTAACTGAACTGTGATTTTTGGGGAACATGTAGGTAAAACTGTATACTTATCTAGTGCTCTATGTTCCCCAAAATTCTAGTTTAGCCGTCTTAGTTGGGATTCAGGAATCTGTATTTTGACAACTCCACCAGGTGATTCTCATCATGAGGGAAGTTTGGGAAACACTGACTTAGTAGATCTCACCATTGGAATGTCAGAGAAGCAATCCAAACTGAGCATGTCTAAAGCAAGATTTTTTCATTATGTTTCAGTCATATTCATCTTTTTTTAAAAGTCCTCACTGGAGGATATGTTTAGAGAGAAGAAGAAGGGGGAGAGGGGAGAGGAGGTGGGAGAGAGAGAGAGAGAGAGAGAGAGAGAGAGAAAGAGAGAGAGATAGATAATTGATTGTTTTCCTCTTTTATGCACCCTGATTGGGCATGGAACCCACAAACTTTTGCTGTGTGTGATAATGCTTCAAACAACTGACCCAGCTTTTCTTTACTGAAAGTGCCATGCTCTCTCATACTTGTTTGCACATACCCTTAGCCTGAAATATACTTTTTCTCCAGTTAACTCCTATTCACCTGACAGATCTCACAATCAAATTTCTCCAGGAAGCTTTTTCACATTCTTGTGTTAAAATTCGGGGCCTCTTTTATATAGCAATAATGAAAATATAATAAAATAATAGCAATATATTATAGCATAAAATATAGTAATTCGCGACACATATTAATACATATTGCATAGTAATATAGTATCAATAGTAATATGTTACAATAATATAAGTATAGTAATATGACATATTTATTAATAAAGTATTAATGATAAAGGTAATGATGCTGATGATCATAATGATAGTCTATTAATTTCTGATTGATGGTATAACAAATTACCAGATCCATTGTGGCTTAAAATAACACCAATGTACTATCTTATATTTCTAAGGGTTGGCCCTTTGATGCTGCTTTTGCTAGAAGCTTTAGGAGAGCAACCATACATTTTTTGGCTTTCCTATTTTCTAGAGGCTGCCTGCATTCCTGGGCTCCTGCTCCCCCGTCTTCTAGGCCAGCAATGGCCTCTAGAGTACATATCACATTACATCACTCTGACACTGACACTTCTGTCCCCTTCTTTCCTCTTTTAGGACCCTTGTGATTATGTTGAGTCCACCTGGATAATCCAGGACACTTCCATGTTAAGGTCAACTGATTAGCAACCTTAATTCCATGTGTGACCTTAAGTCCTTTTTGCTCGGTAATCTAACAGGTTCTAGGAATGAGACATGGATGTCTTTGGATGGGCATGTTTTCTGTTTGTTGCATAGCTAATAGCTATTGAGAACTTACCGCTTGCTTGTTTTTTATAAGCACCTCACATATATTAACTCACACAGTTGTCAAGAACTGTGAAGGGTGTGAGGTTTTACTTCACCCTATTTGCAAGCTTGACAAGTCTACCTATCATTGTTTCTTGAAAGTTCCCAGGAGACATGCAACTCCTGAATTAGAGAAAAAATTTTTTATTTACCTAGCTTTAGCATTAGCCGGAGTATCAGCATTTTTTTATGTGCCAGTTTCCTGAGATCCTATTCCCAGCAGCAATGCAGAGGTCCAGGTGATAACCTGCATATACAATAGATTATATCACAGATCAGGAGCCCTGAGCCTGGAGCATCTAATTCTTTTATAAATGACTAGAGTCCCGGTGCATGAAAATTCATGCAATGGAAGACGGGGTCCCTTAGCCCGGCCTGCCTCCTCTCACAGTCTGGGAACCCTCAGGGATGGGAGGAGACCAGGAAGTCAGGGGAAGGCAACACCCCATCACACCTCTGCTGCTGCCACTGCTGGCAGCACAAGCCTTGGGCAGCCCTGGTTACTTGAGCCTCAGGAGGCCCTAGGTGGCTGGGGGGCTGAAGGGGTTGGGGGACTCTGGAGGCAGGTGCACTGAGTGGCCGGACCCATCAGGGGGCAGGCCTGATCGTGCCGCATGCCTGCCGCCCTGATGGGGCTGAGGAGACTGGGCCCTGCCAACTTGTGGCTGTAGGCACTGCCATCTTTGAGGGCATGGCAGTAAATTAGCATATTCCCTCTTTATTAGACAGGATGGTATGTATGACTGTCCTTTGCATTGGAGAGGATACTATCACTATTTTGCCATACAGATATCCTTAAGAAGATAGTTTGGAACAAAAAGCAAATGTGAAGGACCCTTGAGAATTGTGCTTTCAATAATAGCCCTGGTAGTAACCCTATGAAATAGTTGCAATTATAATCATCTTCATCTTACAGGAAAGGAAAATGAGGAGCATAAATGGTAAGTAATGTGCTTCATTAAGTAGCAGAATTGAGTTTTGAACTAGGCCGCCTGGCTTCAGATCCCGCGTTCATAATCTCTGCTCTGTGCTGCACCCGTTCTACCATGCCCTCATCGTAGCACCTACACTATACTGCAGTTCCCTTCATGTGTGTCGATAATATATATACTTTTTAACTTGTGTGTATCCCCCATTAGTTTTTAAGCTCCAGGAGAGTTTAATGGGACTGTATCTTTATCGTTCAAGGTTTATATATCTGGTGCTCAGATCAGACTGGCCTATATTAGGGAATGAATAAGTATTTCAGGAATGCATGAAAATATGTCACGAACGAAACCTTAATAGAGAGGAACCTTTACTTTCAACCTGCATTCTTTTAGATAAAGCAAGCCGTTATACTATAACAAGCATCAGTCAAATTGACCTGTCACTGAATGATGGGGTCAGGGGTCAATTAATGTGGTTTCTATGTCTATGCCTAATCATGGCCGTTAAGGCAAAGAACATGAGTTTTGAAAGTAAGAAGCTGCAAAATAGGACAACGAAAATTAAAGTAGAGCTAATTAAAAAAAAAAAACTAAATGGGTGAGGAAATGACAAGTATTCCTTGTTGGTATGGGATAAGTCCTTTGGCACAGAAATTCTTTTTCAGGTAAAAAATAAGTTAGACAACACATGAAAATGCTCCTCCTTTGCAATTGAGAGCAATCAGTAGGTGTTGAGTGTGTGGAAGAAAGATCAGCAGAAACAGTGAGCCCATATGATGGTATTATGACCTAATGCTAATCCAGAATGCTAGGAGTGTGGAGAATTAAATGCCAGGCTTGTGAATGCAAGTAGAACTGATGAAAATTCTGTTATAGAACAAAATGTGTAGCTGAAACTAGTATTTTCTGATGGAAAAATGCCCAAGTAGAAAATATATCAGGAGAAAAGTGTGTTTTGTTTTAAAACACTGTAGGACTGGTTCATTTTTAAATTTGGTAGAAATCCATCCAGGGACAGTGAGGCTTAAACTAATTTTCAGAAAAACTTAAAAACAGCCAGTTAGAACCTAATCTGTTTGTGAGTTAAAAAAAATCTGAGAATGCATTGGAAAGGAAAAAAAATAGTTTGTTGTTCTCATGTTAATAAATACCAATAATGTCTGACTTCTATAAATTTTATTGCATTAATGCTGCTATTTCAAATGCAATTTGTATTTTGGCTAGCTACATATGGTAACTGTTCAAACAAGGAGTTTTATTTCTTATTTTTTAATATTTAAGCATAAATGTATATGTAAATAGCATCTTGAGCAAGTGACAGTCATGGCATAATGAAAAGGCAACTTATTAATTTTTTTTTTTTTTTACCTGCTGTACCTTTCCTTTAACATTCATTTAGCATCCCTGAATGATAATATAGACATGTACTATGAGGTTTTCTCTCACTCATTCTTAGGTAGGTTCTCTATTACATCATGGTATAAAATAAAATTTTAATTCAGAAATCAAAGTGCCTAAGCTAGCACACTAAACCAACACTTCATCTTTGTTCAAGGACGAGACTCCTCCTCTCCCAAGGTAAGGCCGGTGATGCATTCGCTTCCCCAAGGTGGGGATGGCCTGGAGAGATCCCAAATAGTGATAGCATCGATTTAGCATGTCTTGTACTTAGAACTAAGTGCCTAGCATGAACTATCTCATTTTATCTTCACGACAACCTTCAGGGGAGGTGTCATTAATATCTCCACATATCAATAAGGAAGTGGAAGCTGAGACTAGAACTTTTGTCAAGGTCCTACAGCCCATAAGCGCGAGACCTGGGTTTGTATGCCAGAGTGTGGACTTCCAAGCTGCACCTTTTCACTGTTCTGCCCTCTGCCCTCTGCCAGGCAGACCTGGGCAGCCGTGCTGGGAAGATGACTTGGATCGTCATTGAGATGCTGTGAGGGTGCAGCGTGGAAGACAGTGTGGAGGGTGAAGCCTAAAGGGTGAAGTGAGGCAGGAAACACAAGCCAGAGGCAGGTCAAAAGCCTAGGAATCTGAGAGCAAGATGGATTTGGCCTGGAGGGACCAGAGCAAAGAGTTGAGAATGTGCCTGTGGATTTGGAGAGAGTGCCAATTAGGGATGTTCAGCTAGGGGATGGGGAGGTGACTTACAGGAGCACCAGAGAACTTCCCATGGCAGAGAGTAAAACTGAGGGAATGGTGACCAGACTGAAGAATTTAATACTTTTTCTTGGAAGAGTATTGGTAATGGCTGCACATCTGTTTGGTGTGTAATACCAAGCACAACCAGTGAGCTCTGTTCAGCATGACTTGCCATCACAAGACAAAAGTATTTGTTTATTTTGCAACTGATTTTTGAATATCAGCCATATGCTCGGTCCTGTCCTCAGCCCTGGAAATGCTGCCATTGAGATGAATAGTGACCCGCCTTGGAGCTGCGGTTCAGTTGGATGGGTGTTTCTGTCTAGATGCTCGGACAGGCTTTTCCGAGTCACTCTGTTAGAACTGTCCTCATGCCAACCCCATTACATTTACATACACCTGTATTATTTCCATCACATCCCAATGGCTATCTCATATTAAGTTGATTATTTATTTATCTGGGTTGTGATTTAGCTCCCTACCCTACCCTACTCATCTTCCCTCCACCCCCGAACCTGGAATGTGAGCTCCATGAGAGCAGGGTCCTTGTCATTCTCTTCTAAGTAAGGACTCAACAAACTTTGTGAATGAGTGAATGAATGATGAATGAATGAATGAAATATACTACCTCTACAGGAAAATACGAAGTCTGTTATTCCCACGAGAAAGCCTCATGGGTTTTTCCTCTTCTGAGAACAAAGCTGCTGGTATTATGCGTCTATGGCACTTCAGATTTTCTGAGCAGAAAACCTCACACTCACCAGGGAGCAGTGTTGCTTTCCAGGGACTCTGGGCTCGGCAGCAACTGTTTCCTGTCTGAGTCGCCGGGGTAAATAATTCCTCAGTGTTCAGCTTCTTGTCTTCCAGGACCTGACATCCTTTTTCAGGCTCAAGGGGGAAGTCTGGGGCATTGGGTTTCTGACCTTAGCAGGGACTCTCTTAGTAGTCTCAAAATATTTAGATAAACAGATGGCAAATTCAAAACGAATTGACAGTTTGGGGTGTGGATAGCTTGAAGGCAAACATTGGCTGCTGAAGACATATTGGGGAGGAAAGCCATGACCCTAGGGCAGCTGTGGGCAAACTACAGCCCGCGGGCCGGATCCAGCCCCTTTTGGTTGTTCTATCCGGCCCGCGGAGCCGAAAGAGTGGAGGGTTCTCTTGCTCTCCCCTCCGCTCCTTCACCAGCAGCCCAAGATGAGAGTGCCAGCATGGTCAGGTTGCTTTTGTTCTGGCCCTCCGGTCCAGTTTAAGAACCCATTGTGGCCCTCCAGTCAAAAAGTTTGCCCACCCCTGCCTTAGGGTGTCTGTCTTAGGGAAAAGGGAGTGTCAAGAGAAAGCAGGACAAGTGACAAGTAGCTAAGTTCATGTGTCACATGTATCCATTCCCAGAGCATAGAGTGTGAAGTTGATAACGTGGCGGAGAACATCTGAGTTGGAGGGTACCAGACTCGCATACTGGAGCCAGGGTGTGCATGAGCCCACAGCCAGAGTGATGAATCTTATTCTGCATGACACATTAGGATGATCTGTGAGCTTAGAATGTGACTGTGGCAGAGGAGAGGCCTGATATTGCATACCATCCTCCCCTCCTCCCCCAGTGGTTACCTAATAATGTGGACTATATTAGTGTATATTTCCAGTTTCCAAATTTATACATCAGAACACTGCCACTAATGCTGGAGACCGGCTTTCGGCTTGTGTGTACTTGTGTGAGGCTTCTTTGGTGATTCTCTGGACCTTTCCAGTGGTTTCAGCATTCCTCTTAGCATGGCGTTGTCAGGCTAGTGGCCCTTTTTCATGGCAACTGATTTCCTCCAGAGTGGCAAAAGAGGAGGCTGCAAGGTTTTCTGAAGGTTTAAGGCAGATGAAAGGGGAGGGGGCGATTGCAGAGGAATGGTACCGAGTGGGCTATCAAGTTCTAGTCTACTATAAAGGTGCTTCGGCATTTTCCTCTAGAACTCCAAGAGAGCTGTCTGGGCATAGGGTGGGGACAGGTGACAGTGGAGTGGGTGAGAACACTCAAAGAAAACCAGAGGAATGAGTAAAACAAAACAAAACAAAACAAACAAACAAACAAAAAAACAACAACAAAGAAGCAAAAAAAAAAGAGTTGGAAATCCTGGAAACTTTGATTTTCAAAAGTCAGATGATGAAAAAGTAATAAACAAACAAACAAACAAATAAATATGAAACAACAACATCAACAACAAAAACTTATCTAAAATGTAGATGGAGAAATGGATGCCCTGTTATAATAGCCCCTGATCAAAGTATGGAAATTGTCAGCAGTATATATATAAAAAATAAGAACAAAGACAAGTCTCCATGAGATACTGTCATCTTAGTTATAGAGAGCTGTTTTAACACAGTGTTAAAGATAGAGAGCAAATTATAGTGCATGGAAAGAAGCAAATAGAGAAAGTTAGATTTTATGTTAATTTATGTAACTGCATTCACTAGTATTATATGAATATTTGCTATCTGCCTGCAGTTTTTAGGACTGCAGTAATTAATTGGAAGCAAACTAGGATGCATAATTTTATCCACGATTTTCTTTGAATTTCCAAGCAAATGAGATTCTGAAACATGGGAGTTTTCTTACCCCTGTTTTCAGGGCATATTAAAGCTATGGTTGCACATTTTAATGGGGATAGCCTCATGACAAATTTATTTTGCAAAGATTAAAATAATTTAACTCATTGTGAATAAATCAGATCTTTAAAGTTAACCAAAAGAATACTGCAATGATTGAAGGTCTTTTTAAAATTAGTTTCATTGAAATACAGTGACATGCAGTACACTGCACATATTTAAATTGTACAGTTTGGTGCTGTGAGGTGTGTGCACCATGAAATCAGCATTGTGGTGAGCATATCCATCACCCTCAAAAGTTTCCCGTTGCTGTCTTGTCTTTTTAACCCTTTCATCTTTGTCTTCAGGCATCCACTACCTGCTTGTTAACAGTGTAGATTAGCCTGTATTTTTCTAGAACTACAGAAATGGTATGAATCACACAGCATGTATATTTTTTCTTCCATTTTACTCATGCAACTTTTCCCATGGTGTTCCATGTATCAACAGTTCATTTCTTCTTATTGCTGAATAGTACTTTGTTGTATGGATATACCACACTTCATCCATTTGGCTATTAATGAACATTTGATTTATTTCCTGTTTTTGGCTCTTGGAAGTAAACTTGTTATGAATATTGTGTGGATGTCTTTTTAAGGATATATGTTTCATGCAGGTATTCTTAAGATATACCTCTATTGTATTTCTTAAGTTATGAAGGTGTAGAGAGGCACAGCTAAACTATCTCTTACTAGCGGTTAGAACAAATCCGAGTTTCTTCAGTGGTTTGTGAAAAGGTTATGAAGTTCCTGGTAGCATAATCTAAATTTTTTTTTAGTTCCACCCCTTCTCCCCGCTGCTGTGTTCCATGTACCAACTTTAATGCTTGTCTGTGTCTGAGAAGCTGCCTCCTGCTACTGAGCTCTTGGTGTTTTGCTCTGTTCTCAAACCCTTTATCTTTTGTCTTTCTTTTCTTTTTTCAATTATAGTTTACATTAAATATGATTTTATATTAGTTTCAGGTGAGAAGCAGAGTGGTTAGACAATCATATCTTTACAAAGTGATCCTCTGATATTTCCAGTAATTCCCTCCCTCCTCTCCCCTCCCCTGCCACCCCCCCCTCATACTTAGTCATCACAACACTATTGACTATATTTCCTATGGTGTTCTTTGCATCCCTGTGACTATTTTGAAACTGCTAATTTGTACGTTTTAATCCCTTCACCTTTTCCACCCAGTCCTTCAACTCTCCCTCACTTGCTTTATCTGAATATAACTATTTGCTTAGGAGTTCATGTCGTGTTACCCTCACCTGACTGCCATGTCCCCAGACCTCTGGAAGCCAGCTGCCTGCTTAGGTCACCACCGCCTGATATTTTTGGCACCAACCTTCAACTGGCCCCTCACCACACCCTGCTTATATGCTGCTGGTCGGGCTTTTGCTGTCTGATGACTGCTCCCTAAGTGTACTTTCCTCTTTATTCCACACTCCTAGACTCTGCATCTGGCCCAGGTCTGGAGTCTTCTCTTTGTGCCAGGCCAAATCCCAGAGTGTGGCCGGATGGGCTCACTGAGCCTCGGGACCTGGGTTCTCTGGGCTCTGGAGAATTCCAGCACACAGAGGTGCCTCTGTCCTGCCACAGGCTTGGCTCTAAAGGATTGTTCCCAAATTCACAAGTTCCTGCAAGGAAATGACACCAGATATGCTACTGCTGTTGCCATCTGCTGGTGGCTGGCAGAGTTGACACAATGTTGTTCTGTCGCCCAGTTTGCTCATATTTAGGGAAGATTTCCACTTAAAATATTCTGGAAGAATGTCTGCTGTGCACTTGCAGTTTGTACTAATTCTCGGACCTACGTTTTCCTCCATCATATGCATCAGCCACAAGGACCTTCTTTCTGCTTGTCTTATCTCCACCGTAGGGCCTTTGCATTTGCTGTCCCCTCCTAGACCACACTTCCACAGATCTTCAAACAGCTGGCTTCCACCATTAGTCACATCTCTGATGAAATGTAGTTCCCTTTCTTGACCATGCTATACCCATCTTACCCAACCAGTCAATTGTTGTCTTTCTCTATTATGTTTTCTTTGTGGCATTTATCACTTACTAAATTTCTTTCACTTCATTACTTGTTAATTGACCTCCTTGTCCTATACACACCCACATATGAATATCAGTGCCATGAGAGAATGGGACAAGGTGCTTGAAGTAGAGAGCAATGGTTATATTGAGCAAAAGAGATGCTTGGTATATACTTGTATAAATAAATACATACAGTGCTTCTGTCTACCTATTGAAATCTTATATTTTCAAATCCAACTCAAACATTGTCTCTTTCTCCAAAACTGGTTTGGCTCAGTGGAGAGAGCTTCAGTCTGCGGACTGAAAGATCCCAAGTTCGATTCAGGTCAAGGGCATGTACGTTAGTTGCAGGTACATCCCCAATGGGGGGTGTGCAGGAGGCAGCTGGTCGATGTTTCTCTCTCATCGATGTTTCTAGCTCTCTATCCCTCTCCCTTCCTCTCTGTGAAAAATCAATAAAATATATTTAAAAACAACAACAAATAAAACAAACAAAAAAAAAACATTGTCTCTTTCAAGAACCTCTCCAACCAGATTTGTTTTCTTTCTTTTTCACAGAACGTTTTATTCTTTCTTTCTTTCTTTCTTTCTTTCTTATGTTAAGCTGTCATTCTTTATTCAAAATGTCCTGTATACTAGTACAGGGACCATTGCTGATTTACTTTAATATACATTTCAGACCTAAGGGCACAGCAAATACTGAGAAGATATTTGTTGAAGTCATACATAAAATCAACCATATTGTAAGACTGTTGATAATTTTATTACTTTTCTTGTTATAAAATATTTAAGGCATACAGAAAAGAATGAATACTTGTATAAATAATACTCATGAACCTATCACTAGCTTTAAAAAAGTAATACTGAAGACACATTTGATATCCTTTGTGTGTGATTCATAATATATATATATATATATATATATATATATATATATATATATATGACCAAATATGTATTTTCATATATTTAATTCTTTCATGGTTCCTGGCTCATAGCTTTCAAAACCCTTGACATTTTCTAATCAATTACAGCAATAAAGTTGTCATTTGTTATGTTAATTATGTGGCTTTTTGAATTCACCTATGGATGGGGCTGGTTGCCAGGGGAACTTTCAGTCCCACCCCCTGACTTCCTGGGAGGAGAGAGGGGCTGGAAATGATCAATAGCCAATGATGTAGTCAATCATGCCTATGTAATGAAGCCTCCATAAAAAAACAAAAGACAAAGTTCAGAGAGATTCTGGGGATGGGGGGTGGGGGTAAACACCTGGAGATTTGAGGAGGTGGGGCCTGCACAGGGTATGGAAGCTTTGTGCCTTTCCTCTTACCTTGCCCTATTCCTCTCTATCTGGCTGTTCCTGAGTTATATCCTTTTATAGTAAGCTGGTGACCTAGTAAGTTACATGTTTCTCTGAATCCTAAGTGCCACCTAGCAAACTAATCAAACCCAAGAGGAGGCCATAGTATTAGCAGAGGAAAACATGCCTCATCTTTCCCCGTTGCTGTTGCTAGTGGGAGTGAGGTTCTTGGGGGTACCGCTGGAGTAAGCATTTCCAGAGGCCCCCACAGGAGGTTGAGATGTGGTCGAAAGCTTCATTTTTGTGAAATTATATCCCTGGGTTTCCAAAGTCCCAATTCCCTTAGTCCAGTCATAGAAGAAGTGTAGCTGGGGTTTCAGCAGAGCTGGAAGCAGAGCCAGTGTCCATGGTGGAGCTGGTCCAGTGCAGCATCCGGCTAGTGCGGTCCATTATTCCGCTGTATGTGGAGTCCACATGGCTGTGGGCCACATGGGACAATGCCAGAAAACCACCTGTGAGCTCTGAGCCAAGCATGTCAAGAGGAACTAAGAGCATGAAAGAGATGAGAGAAAGAGAGAGGGAGAGGGAGAAAAAGAGGGGAGAGAGAGAGAGAGAGAGAGAGAGAGAGAGAGAGAGAGAGAGAGAGAAGAGAGAGAAGAGAGTGCTAGACAGTGCTTTTTTGTTTAGGGGATTAGCTATCCCAAATCTCCACAGCCTTGCAGTGGCCATAGCCATTCCGGCCACCACCTCTGCTCCAGGTGTGATTCACCAGCAAGTACCTTCTCTATGTCATTCCAACTTCACTGGGCATGTGGCTTTCTTCTCTATGTGGTTCTCTCCCCCAATGTTTTACAGGGAATATGCCTGCAATGTCTTCCCTTAGCTCCTTTTCTATTATTAATAACCAGGTAATTAGAATAGTATCATTAGGAACCTCTGATGTATGCAAGTGTCAGAAATACAAGTAAACCTGGGTGTGTGCTGGGAGGAAGTCTTGTAGGACTAAGTTCTTAACCTGTGGAATCTGATTCTGTCCTCAGATGGGTAGATGGTGTCAAAATTGAGTTCAATTCTCAGACACCCAGCTGGTGCCCAGGCATTGCTTGTTGGTGATGTGTCCAACTCTTTCCAGCTTCCAAGTTGAAATTGGGTTCAGGAACCTAAAAGATAGTCTCTCATCCCTTTTTCCTTCTGTCTTGAAGGAAATCATGAAGCAATCATGATTCTGAATTTTTGATTTATCATTAGAATATGTGTGTGATTGTATGTGCAATATACCATTACCATCTGCCTTGGTATTTGTGTGCATGTGTGAGTATTCACTTGCAATACATGGCATTATTCTGCCTGTTTTAAAGTAATATATGGTAAGGGTCATTTAACATCTTAATTGTTCCCTCAACGTTATGTTTTTCAGATTATCCATGTTGATACACATAGTCTTAGCATCTGCTGGTGAGATCATTCATGGCAATTGCTATATAGTATTCCTGTATACTATTTCTATTTCATAGTTCCCTTGCTCATTATCTTCATCAATGGCTTTAGTTTTCCATTTTAAATCTTACAGAAATACTGCAGTAACATTTTGTACCATTTTTTCCCCCTCCGCATCCTAGGGAGTCACTCCAGGGTTTGTTTATATTGGGAAGTGTAACTTCTGGGTCAGAAACTATAAACTTTATGTCATCATGATTAAGAGCAAGGTGCTGAGCCAGGCTGCCTTTGAATCCCTACCATTCCACTTGCTCCCTTCCTCAGGAAACAGCGAGCATCCGCTATTTGCAGCTCTTCTCATGAGCATGCTTCTCCTATCTCAACCGCTGGCATCAAGCACTGGGCTCACATCTCTTTGGCTGAGGCACATCCTGCTGGAACCAATTCCCAGCTGCCTCTGCCTTCTCCTGGAGCCAGAACCCAGCAGGCATGGGGCTTCCGACCCAATCACTACTTTGCATTTTGTACCATTTCTGGTCCATCGAGAGATTCATTTTCAAGCCTGCAGATATATTTTTTTAAGTTTTCCTTTTTAATATTTTATGTGTCATCACTATGTGTTTGGAGTGGAGGGAATACATCAAAACATGAACTCATTGTCATCCTAACCAGATGTTTATAATACCTCCATAACCGCTTAAAATAAGCACAAATCTCAGAATCATCTAATCATAGATTTTTGGAGTTGGAAGATATTTTCAAGATAATGAAAGCCAATAACCTTGTTTTATAGGTGAAGGAATTGTGGTCTCAGAAAAGTAAGTGATTTACCAATGTCTTCTCTCTATATGGTGGAGGCAGGACCAGAACCAAAACTACTCACATGTTCCCTCAACTGTCCTTTTGCCATTATATTCATTATCATAGTTTTCCCTATATCTGTACATAACATTTTTTATTCTTAATGGAGCTCAAAAAGCAAATTAGAATGTAAGAATTTAGAAAAATGGCATCGCCTGTTTAACCTGATAGGACTTGTTTTCTTTTGAAAAGCATCGAGGTAAAAGTAAGAGTACAGTGTTCACTGCATTGGACTGAATATATTTTCAGTGGAAGGCACTATGTCTTCCGACTCTGTGGATTCCTGCTGCATTTGGTTTCCTTGACTTTTTGAAACTTATCAGGATGGGCCCATCAATAATGGTGCTGATACTTCCAGCCCCTGACTGCACTGGGTCTGAAAATGAACTGTGATGAATGGTCGTGGCCTGGGTGTGCAGGGATAGCCTATATTTCTGCTGTCATGTTAGAAATGGCAGGTAGTTTAATTTCGGGGGGGGAAAACATTACTAAGAAAGAGCAAGTATCCCTTCTAATTAGGATTTCTTGACTTTTTTTTTAAGGATATGACTTTAGATTCTGGTATATTTGTCTAAAGCCTTTGGAATTGTTTTATTCTATTTGTAGATCTTTTAGCCGTGCCTAAGCATCCGTATGCTGCCATGGAGAACTGGGGACTCAGTGTTTTTGTGGAACAGAGAATACTGCTGGATCCCAGCGTGTCATCTATTTCTTATTTGCTGGATGTCACCATGGTCATTGTTCATGAGATATGTCACCAGGTATGAGAACAAAAGGATCAGGTGTAAGTATCACTGCACATCATGGAGAATGGAGAATGATTTCAGAGACTTTGATTGGGACCTACGATGTTATCCTCCCAATTAAGCTTTAATTATAGAGAGAGCACTGGGTGGTTGTTTCTAGAAGATATGTCGCTTTTCTCAGGTGACAGCATAAACAAAAGCAAACACACTGATCACAGTGAATAAGCAGCTGTCATTCAGCTTAGTGGGGGCGTGGGACCCCACTGCCTCTTTTGAGACCCAAACTAGTCACTACTCCTTGTCAACCTCGCTTTATTTTCCTGCTATTATTGGTGTGCATATATGGTAAGTGCAGTGAGGGAGATGATTTATTGCAATGCCGAAAGATGCAGCTGAGTTTTGTGTACGTGTCAAAATTTGCTTTTGCTGAGATCAATTTGTTACTCCCGTTTTCCCATCACACAGACACTTAGGAAGTCTCTCACGAACTCCACCATAGACTCTTTGTTCTCCAATGATTGAGATTTTTTTTGTCTCGGCAATGTGTAGAAATTCTTATGGAAATTAGCCAACTTTGTAGTGAAGCTAAGATAAAATTAATTTCATTTTGACTTTCTGCGCTTTCTTACAATGAGTGGAAAGTACTACAGAGATTTCTCAATGCTTATTTAAATCTTGATTCTAGTGAAAGGGTGAAAAAATACAAAACCCTGAAAATAAACATTCACGCTCATAGAAAGCAATACCTGGTTACCAGTAACTACGAATAACTCTTAAGTGAAAATACCTAAATCTCATACCTATGATTTTAGCTTTTTAGAGACCCCAAACCCTTTTTAAAAAGCTAGCGAAGCTTAAGAAAGAGTGATACGGAAAATGCTGTCAGTTAAAGAAGGTGAACTGCTAAATGCTAATACCTGGATACTGACTTAATGATGAATTGGTCCAGGCCACATGACCATTTACCTAAATGTCAGCCTTTTGCTGTGAGCCTGTGAGATGTCTGTACCTGTCACGCCGGCAGGTCGGACATGTGTTCCTTGCCTCGGAGACGGAAAGGAATCCACGCAGGCCTCCTCTTCTGCGCTAATGAGAAGGGTTTCCAGCTCAAAATATAATTTTTTGAAACAAAAGCAATTTTCTTTTGGGACATCCCTGGATACAAGTTACTTGTACAGTTCTGTCAAAATAAGGGCACATTGGTAATGTCATCATTGTTCCTGGAACTGATGTAATTTGTCCTTTATTTTGAGTTATTTTCTTGTTACAGCTTGGTAGTTAGTGTCAGGCTACTTACCGGGAGCAGAGGGAACGCACCGGTTGCTGGGAGAAATATATAACCATGTTCACTATCACTACCAAATTATTTTCTACACTGCCCTCTCTTCCCACCTATTTGCTGTAATTATTTTTCTCTTATATCAGAAGATCGGTGTTTATTGAAGGAATAATATATGTCAAGTACTCAGCACAGAAACTGATGGGTAGCAAGTGCTTCAGAAATCGTAGTAAGTGATTATTATCTCCAAATGAGTCACAGAAAAACGTCACAGAAACCCATAGATCTGAGCGCTTTCCCCACGCAGGGCAGCTGTGCTGGGCACATCTGCAGCTACTAGCCCGCTCTTCCCACATGGGCTGCCGTGAGAGGCTCCCAGGGACGGGCAGGCTCACCTGTGGCTCCTCTCCGTCCACAGGGAGCTGAGGGGAGAGCTTTGCTCAGAGGCGCCAAGCTTCCAGCTCCAGGTTGCACTCATTAAAAACCTTCTTCTGATGCCAGTCAAGGCAAATGGCATCATGGGACAAACTTGCTAACCTTCATCACAGCCTCGAAGTTCACCTTTGTCACCGGGGTCTCATCGAGAGACCAGTGTACCCCTTCCTTCATGAGTGAGGTCGCTCTCCAATCCTCCATGACAGCCCCCAGACCTTGCCGCTCTGACGCCCCAATTTAAGAATCTGTCATCTCAACCATGGCACTAAGGAGCTGCCAGTTTCCTAACTCTTCGGTGCCTCCTTTTCCTGGGCCAAATGGGCCGGAAATAGTATTTACACTTCAGGATTGTTGGGAGGACTAAAGATGCTTTCCTAAGAAAAGCACTTAGAATACTGGTAGTACCTGCTCAATAAAACTAACTGTTATGACTGGTTTGCCTCCATTGCAGCTGAAGCAAACTCCCTGTAGCTTTGTCTTATTTTCTGAATGTTTCCTTCCCTTCATCCTATGCGGTGGACCTGACTGGCCCAAGGCTTCTCTCTCCTTTTTTGAGTATCTGAGGGCCTGGGTGGAGGAAGAGAAAATACTCTCTTGCCTTTATCCCTTTTTGCTGTTTCCAAAGAACTATCCTCTCTATTAAAAAATCTCCAGCCCCTCTGAAGTTCTTATTCTAACCATTTCCCCCACTTTCTGTCTTGCTCCTGAACCTGTGATTCCTCAGATTAATACAGATCACATGCCGCTCTGCTTAGAACTCCCCTGTGACACTTTGTCACAATTCTTAAGACAGGCTTTCCATGTAAAGCAGAAACTTACATTTTGATCATTAATACAAATATTTTCAATGTCACTTACGCTGTGGTAATCAACATATTGTTTCCTCTTATTTGTATTTAAGTTTAGAGATCTCGCGTGATATTTTATTTGTCAGTTAATATTATTTATCTTCAAATTTTATTTTTATTGCTGACACTATTACAGATATCCCCCCGCCCCCCCCCCCCACGCACATACTTCCTGCCCTCCTTCGCCCACCTCCATCAGCCCCCGCCCCTCCTCTGTGTCTATGGGCTGTGCATATATGTTCTGTGGCCAATCTCTTCACTTTCTTTCATCCAGCCCCCCTCCCACAGCCATCCCCTTTGCCAGTTGTCAGTCTGTTCCATGCATCCATGCCTCCAATTCTATATTGTTTGCCAGTTTCTTTTGTTCATTAGTTTTAATGTTGAAACACTCAGTCACCAGCCCCTTTGCCGTAGCTCCTGAAGCTGTCTGTACGTGATTTGATACTTGTTCTCCACTTCCTCCTACTTCTTAGCTAACTCGTTCCCCCTTAAGTGTTCACATTCAGGGCTCTTAGATCTGTATAGCATCCTATCGCCCAAGGCTTGCTCATCGCTGGCTCCTTCCTATCATTAAAGTCTGGGCGGAAATGTCATCTGCTTAGAGAGGAGGTTCTTGCTTTTACCATCTAAGACAATCCGTCCCCAATTCCTATCACACTTTATTAGGATTTCAGATTATGTTGGTCATTTGTCTACTTACTTTTTATTTTCTAGCTCACCTCATTCCCCCTGCTGCCACAATAAAGAGTCAGCTGCAAGATCAATTCATCACTGAATCTCATCTTTAGGATGGCTCCTGGAATATAATGTATTTTTTTCTTTAATGAAAAAGGAATTCTTTTAAACTTTTGCTGAACTTAAACAATTGTTTCAGAACAAGGCAACATGAGCTACTCAGGATGCCTTTTTTATTTTTTAAGGATCATTTATTTGGCCCAACCCCTCTTTATAGAGTCTTGGAGAGAGTGAGGTGGTGGCATCTTAAAAGCCCTTAGCTCCTTCCATCAGCTGTCCTTTGCTTTGAATTGCTTCTGCCTCTGGAAGGCGATGATTCAGTACTTCCTGTGATGCCACTCACAGCCTCTGGAGGAAGTATTTTCCATCTTCGGCCATCTTAGTCTGATGAAGAGTCTTCAGCATCTATCAATTGTAATATTCACCCATTAGTCTTTATTTGTTCCTTGTAGGACCATAAGACACAAGTCTTTTTCTCTTCTACATTTTAGGTCTTCAAATATTTGAAGACAGCTGTGACTAGTTTTTTCCTCCTGAGTCCTTTCTTCTGCAGGTTTAAATGTGTGTGTGTGTGTGTGTGTGTGTGTGTGTGTGTGTGTGTTCTTTGATTATTTTATTTTTTGTTCTCTGAATGCATTTATCTAAAAAAAACAAGTGTTATCCAAGTAGTCAAATAAATCAATAGTCTTACCACAACACATTTTAAGATCACCAAATCAATTGAAGAATGAATTCCAGTTATGATAATAATAGTTGAATACATTTCACTTGAAGTATACATTTGATTTTAGCATTTTATCTGATACCCATTCATTTTGCTAACACAGTGGTTTGGTGACCTCGTGACTCCCGTGTGGTGGGAAGACGTGTGGCTGAAGGAAGGTTTTGCTCACTACTTTGAATTTGTTGGTACAGACTACCTCTATCCTGGCTGGAACATGGTGAGTGTATTTTCCTTTCATTGTTTACCAGTACAATTCCCAGTGAAAGGTTGCTGCTGCACTGAGGCTTTTTTTTTTTTTATCATTAAAGGTAATTTAAATTACTTACTGATGCATGGAAAAAATTAGATGTCTACTCAAGATGCCCAATAAAGTAACCAAAATTTGAAATTTGTATTTTTTAATTTCAAATTTATAATTTTTACATTAAAATATTAATCCCAAAGAGTTATCTTTTAATTATTAGAACCACACAGAATTTGGTTGGTTATATGTTGATTTCAAAATGCCACTACTTTTCTCAGTATAAATGTTTAGGTTTATTGCAGTATTTTATGACAAAGACAAACTTTCATTTAAACAATGTAATGGTAATTAACAAGTAATATTATAAGTATATAGAACATTCCAATATATAGAAAAATGAGAACTTAATATTTTTTCAATGTGATGAGACACAGAAATAAGTTAAGGTCGTTGATGTGTTACTGTTGTAGATGTAATTTAGGAATAAATGAATTAACAAGAGGTGATTAAGAAATGAATTAACAAAAGGTGATTAAGTTTATGAGAAGTTGTGCACATTACACCCTACTCTAGGAACATACCTGCATATGTAAACCGGAAGTGGGATTCATTGTCTCTTAACCAGTGAGCACTCTATGGGGAAAAAGTGGAGAGAGGGTGTGATTTTTATACATCTTTCAATGTAAACTATTCATTTTCTGTAAGCTTCCATTAGTCAACAGTGGCTATATTATTATAAATGGAACCAAGAATATATGTTGTTTTGGAACTCAAATTTTGTGAGTGTTTATAAAGTTGCAGAAGGTAAAATTTTACCTATGAAACAGCATAGGTGATAATATATAGGGGTGGAAAAAAAGTTGGTTTACAGTTGTGAGTAGGCGAAACACAGAGTTTATTATTGTATTATTATTTACTCTTGTATTATATATTTTTCCATATCAATAACTGCAATCCTACTTTTGTCCACCCCTATGTATTTATTTTATACTAGAGGCCTGGTGCACAAATTTGTGCATGAGTGGGGTCCCTCTGGGTGCCGCCACAGTCCAAAGGAGTCTGCATCTCCTACCTGCTGATCCCCCTCATCCCAGCCCCACTGTGCCCACTGTGGGCTTGTGACCTGCTTCTGACGCCCTTCCAAGGGGAGTGGCCTGAGGAATTGGACTAAAACCAGCTCTCTGACATCCCCTGAGGGGTCCCTGATTGCAAGGGGATGTAGGCCAGGCTGAGGGACACCACTGATGTACGATCGGGCTGGGAGGGACTGTGGGAGGGCTCTAGGGTGTGTTCTGCCCATCTCAGTTCCAATCTTCCAGACCCCGGCAGCAAGCTAACCTACTGGTTGGAGCATCAGCCCCCTGGAGATCAGTGTACATCATAGTGAGCTGTCGAGCAGCCTTAGCATGTCATTAGCATATTATGCTTTGATTGGTTTTTTGGTTGTTCTGCCACTCTATTTGTATATTACTCTTTTATTATATATGATCACTCTTTGATGTGTAAATTATTTATAATAAATGATTTTCTAATTATCTGTCATGATTACAAGCATGATTTGAAGAATATGTAAATCAAGGTGAAATATGAAGATGTCTGTAAGTCATGATATAACTTCTCTACCATAAATTCAACCAGGTCTGCTGAGTAAAGCATTTGATCTGTCATAGTTTATAGAAAAAAATGGTACAATGGCATATACAATGATTATATGTTTTAATTAGTTTCAAATAGTTTTCTCCATATTTTATAAAGGCAACATGGTGTATTTGTACACACTATAAGATAATTTTACTTAGCCTTATATATCTAGGTATGTAAGTATATGTGATATAGTTTTAAAAATCTTAATTGAACTTTTGTATCATGGTTTTAAATTAATTTAAAATGCCTCTAAAGAACTTCAAAGAAAAATCACCAATACTATGTAATATTAATTATTTAAGTATCCTTTCACAAATGTAAAATTGAAATTTAATGTATAAGGATATTGAAACATTTCCAAAAGTATCTTTTGGTTTTAGATAACTTTCTGCCAACTTTCTTTAAAATTTAATTTTCATTATGCTGTGGATTATTACTGAGTTATAATTTCATTATGCTTTAATATTAAAACATGTCCTTATGACAAATGACATGTTTCTCATATAGGTAAGCTCCCCCCTCCCCTGCTCATACAGCTACCTATGATAAAATCCTTTCTATTAATCATTATGAAAAATACTTCTTGGATTAAAAAGTTATTAAAAGAATTATACATGGCATGAAAACTGACAGCCCTCATTGGTTTCATCATAGCAATATATCCTAAGTTCCAATGTCCTTAAACTGGGTTTTTTCTTTGAATATTTTTTTTAATATTCCTTCATCATTTTTATCAGTTAAGTTACAAATGTAGGCCTTCTGGAGAACATTTTTGTAAGCAGTAGTGAGAATGAGCACATCTGACATTTGTTCTTTTTGTAAAAATATATTTTTATTAATTTCATAAAAGAAGGGAGAAGGAGAGCAATAGAAACATCAATGATGAGAGAGAATCATTGATCGGCTGCCTCCTGCATTGAGGATTGAGCCAGAAACATGGGCATGTGCCCCGACTGGGAATTGGACTGTGACCTCCTGGTTCATAGGTTTATGCTCAACCACTGAACCACACTGGCCGGGTTGAGACTTAGCTCTTAATAGACTACAGAGCATGGGCTAGAAGTATAAAATCCATGGGGTGGTCAAATATAAGGTTTTATTTTTTGTAAATCTAAATTTTGTAATTAAGAAATGGAAATTAATGATGACACAAGTCCAGTGATACAGAAGGGTCATCCTACCAATCTAAGACATGGAAGATTAAACTCCGCCACAATTAATTAGGCAATGAGGAGGAGGAACAGGTCTTCTTATGATGCCTGTTTATGTTCAGTTATAAAGATGACACATACTTCTGATCTTTGATTTTGTGTTTTAGTAGCTTTATTTATTTAGTTTGTAGAATACCTCAATAGACTCAATTTACAAAGCCTATAAGCTGAAACTCTTAAATAAATTGCTCCTCCGTATATCATTGAATCTTCCTTACAAACAAAATTTTAAGAGTAAGGTAGCAATATAAATAAAAGAGGATTTTGAGTGACTTTAAGGCACTGTTTTTCATATTGTCATCAGCAAAAGAGTGAAAGAAATACTAGGAAGAGCAAGAGTGATGGCCGTGTCAGCAGTGACTAATACTGTTGTGATATTCACAAAAGCTTTCCGAGGCTGTCATGACTTGTGCTTTGCTAGAGCTAAGCCTAAAATAGGGAGACCAGAAGTCAGGCTCATGTCTGAAGTAGAGAAATGCAGGAAGCTGACCTCGTTTGCTTTACCATTTTATAGATATTGGCCTTTACAAGGAGTGTGATGTAAGGTCAGGGGAATGGATTGGAAAGAAGATATTCAAATACTAGATAAGGCACTTCTCTGACTCATCATTCGAAAAATGGGGCAATCGTACTGGCTTAGCAAGTATAATCGTACTGGCTTAGCCCATAAAATTTTTGTGAAGATAAAATAACTTGCTAGGTCTTTGAAATGTATGAAGCAGTACACGGGTGTGAGCAGGGATGGTGACCTGGAAAATGAATGCTCCATTAGAAAGGTGCATTGATTTTATGTATAGATGCCCTAATATTTCCAACTCCAGTCGCCTATTTTGACACTCTAGATTTATAACAATTATATATAGATTATAAAATAATTACTATAATCTTTGCATCTACACCCAGTCTCATTGAATCAATTCTTATCTATATGGGCAAAGTAGACTATTCTATAAGAACAGTGGCCTTGTATAATGTTTCATTAATCAAACAGTGTCAAGATCATCAGAAGCAATTCTTCAGCTCAGGGCTAAGGATATATTTCATGGGGAAAGTGGTCTTTTGCTTGATGTTATTTTATCAAAGTTGGCTGTTAGTGACAACATTATTGGATGGATCAAGTTGCAGTATGTTATTGATGGCAGTAATAGTCAATCTTACTGTGTTTGCTCAAAGGGAAGAAAAGGAGACTCATGAAACAGTCACTACACTTTAATAATTCTTGATCATTTTAAATGGAAAACACGTATGATAAAGTTTTAATACAGGAAAAGGATATATACTAAAATAAAAACTCCTTATATTACAGACCTGATGCTGATGCAGGCAAACTCATATCCCCTGTGCATATTGCTTAGGTTTTCATTATAATTTTTAGGTGTGTTCTTTGGTTTCCTAAATACAATATTGTAACAATGTACTGCTATAATGAGGATGACTAAACATTAGTGTATGTTCTTTTATTAAATGAATCAAGATGCTATGGAGCTTCACACAGCAATAACTTTATATACTGATAAAGTCTGCAGACTGGGAATTTTTCCTAAATTTTCATGAGGACACATATGTGGACATAAAGATAACTATTAACTGAGAATTATGTAACTAAATTTGATCATGCTAAATGCAAGGGATATCTTAAAGTGCATTGCCCCAAACCTTGGTAAATGTTCTGTTTTCTCTATCATGGGCAAATAGAAAAAATGAATTCAGTATCATCTTAATATGCTCCAACAAAAATTACCTGCAAAATATAATAGGCACTGCAATAAATTTAACTTTATACTTTTAAAATTATTTTAATTTTATTCAAAGAGAAGTTGAGAAAATTATTGTGAGTTGAAATAGGAACAGTAGTTTCTCCCTATCAGAGGGGAATAGGTTCCAAAATCCCCATTGGATGCCTGAAACAGTGGATACTATCAAACCCTATATAGACTATGTTTTGCTATGTATATATACATACCTGTGATAAAGTTTAAGTTATAAATTAGACACAGTGAAATATTAATAATAATACTATTCACAAAATAGAACAATTATAAGGATATATAAAAGGCTAATATGCAAAGTGGCCCCTTGGGAGTTCCACCAGGAGATTGTGAGTTTGATCACTTGCTGTGACATTTGCTGCCCACCAGGGGGTGACACGGAATGAAGGAAGGCCCTAGCCAGCAGCTGGCAGCCAGCAGCCAGCAGCCATGGAAGGAAGGCCCCATTGGAAGCTGGAAGGCCCCAATCGGCCCTGGTTGCCGGCCAGGCCTAGGGACCCTACCTGTGCATGAATTTTGTGCACCAGGCCTCTAGTACTACAATAAAAGTATGTGAATATGGTCTCTATTTCTCCTTCTTCCTCCTCCTCCTTCTTCTCTCCCCCCCCCTCTCTCTTTCTCTCTCTCTCTCAACTATCTGATAACTTAGATGGCCACTAAATGACTGACAGATGAGTAGTATATACAGTGTGGATACACTGGATAAAAGAATGATTCATGTCTTGGGTGGAATGGATGGGACAGCGTGAGACTTCATTATGTTACTTAGAGAAATGTGCAATTTAAAACTTATGAATTGCTTATTTCTGGAACTTTATGCTTAATATTTTCTGACCTTTTTGACTGGGAGGGGTTGACTGCAATTAACTGAAATCGTGGTAAAATGAAACCACAGATAATGGGTATACTGTATAGGGCTAATTGAGTTCAATGTTTGTTTTTGCTTACAGTTTAAATGTAAAAATGCACTGCTTAATCATTCTAAAATAATAAACACTCTAAGATTCAGAAAAGTGGAGAGAACAATCTTGGTTTTAGTAAATATTTAACTTGTTAAGCTGGTCTTTTCTCAAGTCCACCTTTGATTCAATGTCTACAGGAAAAATGTGCTTTCACATGCTTTTTAATTAGTTAATATATATTTCAATAGTAGTTGGTATATTAGTACTATTGCTTATAATTCATCAATATCAAGATCTATTTGCCCAGTTGATATATGGAGTCAGAGAAAGACAGTTTGGGAATTAAATATTTATTTTAGAATCTTACCCTATAAAATACTAAAGAAATTTTATATACATATTACTTTTCATATAGTGCTTTTTTATTATGATCAAAAACCACATAGAATATTTTACTCCTAAAGTTTCAGTAAATTAGAAGGTGATCCAGTTGTTTTCAACTGGCCAGGTTTTATTTTATTCTCAAATGACTGACACATATTGAACATAAAAAATTTAAAGGCTTCTGATGGCCAGTCCCAAGCGTCTGTGGTCTTTTTGATCCTGCTCAGTAGCTTAAAAGTGACATTTACTTTGAAAGACTAGAAGGGAAGTAGAAGGAGTGCCTGCTTGGGTCTCCCGGGGGGTCACAGTCTTTAAAATGGACATCTCTATGCTTTCCCTCCTCCTTCCCTTCCCCCCCTCCCCCCCCACACATGTTATTTTTTTCTGCTAAAAACATAGACTTGTTTTAAAAGGGTAGAAAAATATTTTTTCTCATTTAAGAGTAACTGGGGAGCTGGAGCCTTGTCTTCTGGGAGAAAGGGTTGCTTTTCCTTTAATGTTAGTGCTCAGAGTAGTTGAGACATTGGTAGAAAATAGATCTATAGGAAGACAAAGACTACACAGAGCAAGAGAGAGCTGGAATGAGGACAGCAGCTGATGCCATTAGAGGAAGGAGTTTTAGTTCAATAGTTTACATATCTGAAGTCCGAGTAACTGTGGGACGAGTTTTAATGTGCAAACACCCAATGCATCTAGGATTAGACTGAACTCAACAGTGTACAAATTACAGTTACCCCAAAGAATCTTAGTGTTAACAAGCCACAGACTTGGATTCTAACTGATGGTGACAGAAGAGATATTACGAGTTTCTAGCAAAGAGTAGCAGTTTAAACAGGAACTGCACCTGTTACACTAACGTTAAAATACCTCTCTGATGTAATAACAGATTGTGTTTACATTTCCTCTTTTTGGGGGACTAATTCTGCACTTAAAAAATATCTCAGTTGTTCTGGTAGCTCTGTTAAGGCCATCTATTAGGAAAAAGAAAGGAATAAGGCTGGATAATCATGTGTTCATTGTTGAAGAACAGTAATTGATTTAGAGTTTCATAGCACAAATATATTTCTGGTGATAAAAATACTATTGAAGAATAGATACTGCACTCACAGTTTGTTTACTCCTGTAGTTCTTTTATAAGAATGGAGACTTCGGTTTCACGCTCTTTGGGAAATGGAAGATCTTGAAAAGCTTAAATGTTGTCAAGGTGTGTTATGTCCCAGGAAATGTGAATCTGCTTCACTCACTGTTTTAAATGGAAGACTAGACTAGCTTTCATTAAATAAGGTTAGAAAGGGAAAAAGCCAAACATAATTCATTATTTTTTATGTATTTCACGGATGTTTCTGTAGATTCAGGTATGTGTCTGGGAGGTTTCTAAGTCACATTACCTCATTTTTTTTTTCTATACGATTTTTAAAAATTTCAAACAAAGCTGAAGATTCAAATTTCATGTATGTGCTTAAAAGATAATTAAAAAAATGCAAAGGAATTTAGTTCAGAAAATTGTGAAGAGTTTTGGGTGTGTATATTTTAAAGTTAAATATACAAGATACATGAGCATTCCCTTTGGGATAAAGTATTTTTTCCAAAAACTGTGTTCAGGTTTGCAAGATGTCAAGGTCTTTCTATATGTTTTTACAAATTTCAAAAGCAACCAATATATTAATAGGATTAAACACTCTCTAGGAAAAGAAAAAAACCTATTACTGAACTTGGAGCATAACCATAATGCAAGGGCATCCTTTTTCATATCAATCACAAATAAGAGCATTTTAAAAGCAAATATATTTAAACTTTTTTAAATTGTCAGATGTCACTTGATAAATAGAAAAATTGGCAAAGCCAACATTTTATTAGAAATCGATGCATGTTTTGTTAGACATCATCGGCAACAGAAGATCCTACCACTCTTTAGTCTGTCTCTTTTACCTCCCCTGGTAAAAGTCTTTATTTTCCTGCACTATGTGACTGGTTTAACATCTAACATCATTAGCCTTTTCCCAAATATGTTAAAAAAAATTTTGCTTTGCAAAACCTCTAACATGAGCACACCAAAAGTGAAAGCTGGGGACCAAGTGGGCCACCAGAGAATACCTTATTAATTTTTAAATTATTAATCACCCTTAAACAGGCACCTGTCTGTTTTAAAAGACATTAGAACACAGCTCATTTCTAAGCAAGGAGTGACTGTCTCAGTCCAGAGCACTTTATGGGACTTTTTTCCTCCTTTCATCAAGGTTACTTTAACACTGTTCAGATGCTACTAAACATAGCTGTCGAGAAAGTAGTTAAGTTTAAGGGATACAAATAAAAAAAATGCAAAAGAGCTTCCTGTGAAGAGAAAGCCAGAGAGAGACAGAGAGATTTAGGGAGGGAGGGAGGGAGGAGAGAGAGAGAGAGAGAGAGAGAGAGAGAGAGAGAGAGAGTAGAGAAGAGAGAAGATAATGTGAAGTTGAGCTTGATAACAATTTTACTTCAATTACTCCAGTAACACTCGTAATAATAAAGACTTAAGTAGCAGTTACTGTTTGCCATTAAACACTTACTAGTACATCTATTTATTCTCTGCTTTATTTTAATTGGAAAATACAGACTTTGATACTTTGGTATCTGGCAACAAATGTATACGTTTATCAGGCTAATGCTATTTGATGAACTGACTATTTAAATAATAAATATATGAGTTAAAGTATAAAATGTGATATTTAATTAATTTCACTTATCAAGTTAATATTTTTAATATAGTATAGCCATTTGAATTATTATTTACTTCACAAATTAAAATGACATGAAATGAATTAACCACTTGGCAGCCATATTAATAAGTTCTGTGAGGTGATTAGCCTCTCCTTGGAATCCTAGACCTGAAGGCTATGAGAAAGTTTCCATTAGCATTTGAACAGAAATTTAATCTGTTTAAGATGATTTTTCAGTATGCATTTAAAAATACTCTGAATTACATTTTATCAATCAAATACTATAGTGCTTAATTAGTTTATTATTAGAGTGCCTGCAAAGTAGAGATTTCTTGTGATGGATGTGAGAAACAAGTGAGTGAATGTCAAAACGATTGGCAAATTTAATTTTATTAAAAAGTCTTGTCAGCTAGTCAAAAAATTAAGCACAGAGCTAGAAGAAAAAATTCCAACTGCCAAAGCAGAGAAAGGGTTATTGATAAGATGGAGAAACTGTTACCCCTCAGGAGCTTAAAATCTATGAAGAAGTTCCTGAAGTGACCTGTAGGAGAGTGGTAGTTCAGAATTTGGTTGTGTGAAATGCAGTACATTTTGTGTTTGATCTTAGCATTTCCCTCGGCTGTGTTACATCGTGGATAGTATGTGACATGACACATTTAACTTGGATGTCCCTAACAAAACATAAGGCAGCTAAAGGATGTCCTCATTGAAGAGGCTAACAGCTTAGTCCACTCTCCCTGCGCTAGTCATGTTTGAGAGTACCACAGTTCATAAAAACCTGGGCGGGGAGTTATTTGGGGTTATGCGAGGAGTAAAAAAAAAAAAATACATCATCCAAGATTCTCTTATAGAAATCTAATTGCTTTTTTAGTCTGTACATTGAACAAGTCACCTTAGAACATTTGTGGCTTGGCAGTGGGTGAAATGTGCCGATAGTAAAAGGAATAAGTTCCGGAACATTTCAGTTACTCACTGTAAGCTGGTGTGAAATCACAGCGTGATATGACACCACTAGGGATCTGCCTGGATTATGGTGTCCAGGTACCACTCTCTGTAAAATGTCGTGTAAATTAACACAGAGGTACTGATTTCATTGTAGTCATTAATGGTGACTATTTCAAAAAATATTCCTCAATGTGTACTGGATATATGTGCATTTACCCAAGTTTGACTTTTCTATAAATGGACTTCATTAATAAGCGTCGCATGAAAATGATTAATGCCTTGCACCTGTGCATTTTAAACATGAGATTTTGATATGTTAATGTTTAAAGCACATTATTTTATGGAAACAACATTTATTTTCACTAGCTCTTTAAGTTTATTTAATTTATCAGCATGATTTTGCTTTCTGTGAAATGTTAACAATTCAATATTCCACACGTCTAACCAGCTGATTTCCAACTGAGTAAAGATTAAAATATCTTTGGACATTTCAAAACTTTACAAAAGTTGAATGACAATAGAAAATTACAGAGTACAATTCTTTTGACATTTTAGGGGACTTGAAATCCAAATAATTTCTAACTGATAAATATGACATTATATAACGTGTTTACAAAAGATGATAGTTGCAAAGTTACTGAGATATACTACCTCATAAAAAGACAACTGCTGAATATGTTCCACAAGTGTGTTTGTATTTCTTCGAATTCTTGATTATATTCCTCTGCTTACAACTTTGTGGTGATTTGAATAAGACATGAAGAATATCAGTAAAAAGCCAAATCATGCAGTCGTGGGCAGTCTATATCCCTTGTTCTAGCCTTGTGTAAGCAAGGGCTTCAGATTAGTAATAATTTATGTGGCATTCTGTTTAACCTGTGGCTCTTTAAACGTCTTTATCTTGTGGTAGTATAGATTCCCAGAGAGGTCAGACATAAATTACGTATATCTAATTTCTTCTCTTTGGATCAATTGAGGTTGAATCAGCATGGTCATAGACACTGGGAACATTTTTTACTCATGCATTTACCTATGCTGTCTACTTCCCTAGTACTTTGTTAATGCTGCAAATACTTCAGCTGTCAAATAGTATTATCTTCCCTAACATAATGGGAGTTACTTGAGGCAGGAATTGTGTCCCAATTGTGTTTGATTCCCAGCCTCTAACACAAGACATATATATATATATATGAAGCAGTCAATAAACATGTATGGAAGTAGATTACATTGTTTGAATATCTTTTATTAGACATTCTGACTGATTTGACTCTAAAGATTAGAAAGTGCCTTTATCTTCATTTAAGAGGATATTGTAATAATAAAAACTGGAATAAGACATTGCTTTACATAAACAAGTGAAAATATTTAAAAATGAAATACTTGTATATTTTTGGATTTATATATATGTGTGTATCTATATCTATATCTATGTCTATGTCTGTGTCTATCTATGTCTATTCTATGTCTTTGTCTATATTTATATGTTTTTATGTATGTTTATCTATATCTATATTTAGCTCATTCATTTTGGAATTCTAAAGTAAATATTCTGTTGGATCACCACTCTTCATCCCCAAATTGACTAAATTTTTGAGAACTAATTGGTGCGATATTTTGTGTGATCACAAAGATAAGGCCCATATTGTGTGCTCTCTGTGCATGATTATGCAGTATTGTCCTACTTTTATTTCCAGTTGCTTCTCATTCTGGCTCACCTTTTACTATTCATAGTTATTTCTCTAAATGTAGGTCTGATGATGTCACTTCTTAATTCGAGCTTCCTCACTTGTCACAGAGGATCCTTGATGGTTTTATTCTTGTCTATCTGTCTCTGCTAATCATTAATCATTTACCTCATTATACTCACCTTCTGCCACACAAACTTCTAATCTCCCTAACAGGTCAGGCTATTTCAGACCTCCGTGAGTTTTTCCAGGTATTTCATTCTGTCCAACATGCCTCTTTGTGCTGTATGCCTCCTGAAAACTCATATCATCCTTAAAGTTTCAATTCCAATGATCAGCTCAGGAGTTTTTCCTGCTTTGTCTTAAGCAGAACAAATCACAGCCTCTGTGAGTCACACTGTATCTTGAACCTGCTTCCACACAGCAGGTGGTATTTTAAGACTTGTTTTTATCTTAGTCTCTTCTTTTGCCACTATGAAATTATTGAAAGTCAGTTTCGTGTCTTTGTGTCTCTTCATTCCCAGAACCAGGTACACCATCTTGGGTATAGCAGGTGTTCAATAAATATTTGCGGAACAAATTATCTTATCTAATCTTCACAACCACACATGTTTACAAATGTGGGTGTTAAGGTCTAGTAATCTGCTCAAAGTCACAGTGAATGGCAGATATTTTTCTTCCAGCCTAGGGCTCTTGGCAGCAGTGAGACTGTTCCTTCTCTGGGGAATACCAAAAGAGCCATTTACCTTCAGATCCATTCTCCTAAAAATGTGAATTTATGACAGCATGGATGGACCCGGAGAGTATTATGTTAAGTGGAATAAGACTGCCAGAGGAAGAAAAAATACGATATGATTTCACTTATATCTGGAATTGAACTAACAAAATAAACAAACAAATAAAAAAGATATGCCCTGAGAATTTTTTTCCCCCTCTTTTAATGCCTATGAGCACTTCTCCACTGTTTGAATTGGCTCAGGCTTGGCACGCATCTTCCTTGCCTGGTTTGATGTATCTGACTTGCTTTGATCTCAGTTCTGATTATTCTGATTTTGTTCTTTCTTTTCTGGTGACAGAGTCAAAGTGTCTGCCTCATATTTCTCTGCTAAGATTAGCCAGTCTTCTAATAGGAACTTGCTGATGGCCCTACCTCTCAATAGTACTTCCTGTTTTCCCACTCTTCACCTTGGCTATGGCCAGGTCAGGTGTATTCACTTTTAACCCTTCAGACCTTGATGGTCAGGCAGCCATTTTCAGACATCAAGGGTTGTAATTTCTCAGGTGAATCTAATGCCAGGGTAAGAATTCTCAATAACTTCCTTTACGTACCAGGTATATTGCTAAATGCCAATATATGAAATACTGAAATTATAAGAAATCATAAAAAAGCGTGAATTCTGAGACTTCACTTATATTTTAATACAAACTAAAATTTATTGTCAAAAAAATTGGTTAGCGCTTGGTTCCTTATCTTAGACCCAGGGTTTTGCTTGTCAAGCATATTGCTTTTGGATGTTCATTGTCGCATTCCTTGCAATGTCTAAAGCTGATCTTTTTCACTTGTCCACCAAACCAAACCTTTTCACTTCTCTGTCAATGGCCAGCTCCTTTTTAAAAAATTCCAAGTCCAGAAGCCATGTGGTTATCTCTAGTACCCCCTCTCCATTATCCACTAAGGCGACTCAGGCATCAAATCATCAGTGGCAGTTGATTTTTCATTTAAAACATACAGATCCAGCAGTCCTTCAGCAACAGCTTGTTTTATCTTTTTTTAAAAAAATATTTTTATTGATATTTTACAGAGAAGAAGAGAGAGAGATAGAGAACTAGAAACGTCGATGAGAGAGAAACATCAACCAGCTGCCTCTTGCACACTCCCTACTGGGAATGTGCCTGCAACCAATGTACATGCCCTTGACTGGAATCGAACCTGGGACCCCTCAGTCCGCAGACCGACGCTCTACCACTGAGCCAAACCGGTTTCAACAGCAAAAGCTTGTTTTAATACATCAGCACCGAATCCCCACTTAGTGCAAGTGCCACTTTCTGTCTCCCATTTCAATATACAAGTCACCCGGTATACCGCAGATAACTTAATTTCCCCAAGACTCTACTTTTATTAGGTCATTATGTCTGCTCCTGCCTATTTATTAAGAACAAACTCTGCAACCTGAGAACGCGGGATTCAAACAGAGTAGCCTTTTTTCATGTTTTCTCAGACTGCATTTGCCCTTTTTATTTAGCTGCTTCTCCCCTTCATCTGAGCAACCCTTCATCCTTCAACAACCCACTTTAATGTCATTCAGTCTATGAAGCCTTTTCTGAACTAATTAATCATTTCACCCTCTGCGTTTTATAGCATCCATCATACAGTTAGCTTTTTACCTGTCATTCTCTTGTATTTTCTCTTTCTCTTTTAAGGTTGGGAACGAGGCTTTAGTCATATATTTATTCCCTAAACATAGTACAATATCTGCCTCAAAGTATGAGTTTAATACAAATTGGTTGAGAGAATGTATGAATGAATAAATTAATAAAATAACAGTGGCTATTTTCCCATGTGTTATTGTTAACTGTGTGCATTTGCTCCACCTTTGTTTACTTTTCTGAAGAACTTACATTATTCTCCGAAAATTACATTTAATATATTTCTGAAGAATAGTTCAATGTGATGTTATATGCTCAACATTATTAGAACTGTTTACATGTATTTAACAATTCCACGGAGTCTTTATTAGGGTGGTAGGTAGGATTTATTATTACTAATAGTAAATTTGTAAATAGATGCTCCATTTTATCTTACTGCACTTTTTGAAAGTAGAATAGTACAGAGTGTCCTTAAAATATGAAGTAGAATAAAAACTATTGAATGTGCACCCTAAGTATGTTATTCCCTACACACACACACACACACACACACACACACACAGATCAGATCAAAATCTACCCTTCAATAATAACTTTTTAAAATATATTTTGTTGATTTTTTACAGAGAGGAAGGGAGAGGGAGAGTTAGAAACATTGATGAATAGGAGAGAGAAACATCAATCAGCTGTGTCCTGCACACCCCCTACTGGGGATATGCCTGCAATCAAGGTATATGCCCTTGACTGGAATTGAACCTGGGACCCTAGAGTCCATAGGCTGACACTCTATCCACTGAGCCAAACTGGCTAGGGCTCCATAAATAATTTAATTACTTTTATACTAGAGGCCCAGTGCATGAATTTGTGCATGGTTGGGGTGTGGCTGGGCCCGTCCGGAGGAGAAGATGGGGAGAGGTTGGCTGTCCAGCCTGCCCTAATCAGGGCCCGATCAAGATTGGGCCTGCTGGGGGAAAAGGCTGCTGGTGATTGGCTGGCAGGCCCTGCCCCTAATTGGGGTTGGGAAGCTGATTGGGGCAGGGCTGGCTATGGGGAGGGACCATGGGTGGTTGGCCAGCTGGCCCTGGTCCTGATGGATTGGGGGACTGAATTGGGGTGGGACTGGGTGGGGGAGGGGCTGCAGGAGGTTGGAGGGCTGGCCCTGCCCCCTCTCTGGAGTTTTAGGGGTGAGATCAGGAGTGGGCCTATTGTGGTGGGGCAGGCTGATTGGCAGTGGGGCTGGCCAGGAGGAAGACAGGAGGCTTTTGGCTGATGGCCAGCTCTTGATCAGGGTGGGAGAGGGATCAGGGGCAGGCACGCAGTGGGGAGGGGCCTCGAGGTTGGCCAGCTGGCCCCACCGCCTGATCAGCAGGTTCACTGGCCACAGTGGATGTCATAGCAACCAGTTGTTATGCTCATTATGGATGGTACGGTCACTGGCTTTATATATATATATATATATATATATATATATATATATATGTATGTATGTATTTTATATATATGTATGTATTATATATATATATAGGTATTTTATATATATATAGGTATTTTATATATATAGGTATTTCATATATATAGGTATTTCATATATATAGGTATTATATATGTAGGTATTTTATATATATAGGTATTATATATAGGTTATATATATATATATATATATATATATATATAATGTATCTACAAAATAATAATTATATTATTTCCCTCAAAATTCTTTAGCATTCCTAGTCTGTAAGAGGAAATTATGATTTTGTTCACTGTGGCTAATTATTTTATTTTATCTCATTTCATATTATAGCCACAATTTACTTAACTTTATTTTTAAACTTTCATAGTCTTAGGTCCATAGTAGGCAATGGATCAGTACTTAGTAGTTTTTGCTGTTATTATTATTATTATTATTGACGATAATGAGGAGGAGGAGGGTCCCAGCCAGGGACTGACAGGCTAAGACCATTTATTGTGATGCAGGTCCTTATAAGAAATTAGCACCTTCTCTCCTGGATGCTTTTTATACTAGTACTTTTGTTAGATTTGATTTGCCTCTTGCTAGAATTTTTTTTTCCTTCTTAACTTAAGGTACTCTCTTCTCTTCTTAGTTTTGTGAGTGTTCCTCTGACAGGCTTTCCCTCCTCATGCTAATTTTTTTCTTAATTACACAATATCATTCTCTCCAACAATGTAGATCATTATATATATTATGTGCATATGTTACATATGTTATATACATATATTTGCTAATTGATGTACACTACTAAATTTAGACACTGATTCTTGAAATTCTACTTACTAGGCAAGGGTTTGTTTTTTTCTCCAGATGTGTGAAGTGACATATCACATATAACTTACATTTGCTTAAATAAGGAAGTTTCATTTTTGAAATTTACCTAAGATTTGATTTTTATAATTATAAATTCAATTACTTTATACCACTTAAAATTACATACATAAAACCATTATATGTTTACTAAATTTTAATATTGATCAATATGTATTTATTGTTGCTAACTCAATAATTAGGATTAAATAAAGCATCACTTTAAGTTCATTGTACACTGTGTTTTTTTATGAGATATATGAGTGACATAATGGTATGGGCAATCACTATTTGAAGACTTGAATATTTTATCTTAACGAAAATCACCTCTTCAATTAGTACTTCTTATAAAAAATGTTCATTGGTTAAGTTGAAATATAATTATACATTTCACGATTACTGCCATGAATTCAAACATCAAATAATTTTAATGTGTATTTTGAAATTGAGTAACAAGATTGCATACTTGCTTAAAAGTAGCATTAACATTTTTATTTTGGAAATAGATGATTTTCTCTTACTTTTATAATTTTGCATTATAATACACTTAAAATGAGCAATGTAGATACCAGCCTTTTTGTTCTTAAAATTTTAAATCACAAAGTCCAACTTCGCACTCTTTAATTTGTCTTAGATGAAGAATTTCAGTTGAGAAAAAATAAGATATTAGCTTCTGTCATATTTATCAATTCATTCATTGTAAGTTTGAACTCCTCATTGTGGACTCTTTTAATTTTTAATTTTTAAAATATTTTTATTGATTTCAGAGAGGAAGGGAGAGAGAGATAGAAACATCAATGATTGATTGGCTTCCTCCTGTATGCCCCATACTGAGGATTGAACCAGAAACCCAGGCATGTACCCTGACCCGGAATTAAACTATGACCTCCTGGTTCATAGGTCAACACTCAGTCACCAAGTAACAGCAGCTGGGCTCACTGTTGGCTCTTATGGTGTGGAGCAATCTTTTGGAACTCAGAGTGACTTTGGGTTCAGTCATTGTTTCATTGTCGTCTGATGGAGCAGAGACCATTGATGTGAAACTCTTAGGACAAAAAAGGACTGAAGAAATTAGGTACATAGTCAATAGAGTATAAAATAAGCCATTAGAAAGTAAATCTTACAGTATATAGTTGGATGGCAATTACTTGAATCATTGATTAAACATGCTAAATCACTGAACCAATGATGAACAAAAATGTTTCTTTACAGCCAGATTTAAAGTAACACCCACACATGCCCAATTAACTATTGTTTTTAGCATATTTAGTTTCAATTTCTATTTTTTTTAAGTGCAGGATTGGTGTACTCTCAGCTTGAAATTACAACTCACTCAGAAATAACACTGTTTATCTGCTGGCTCAAAACTAGGAGGCTCCAGGAATGAATTCAGAATTAGCTAGAGCAATTTAAGTGCTGCACTCTTTAATCTCTGTAATGATACTCAGGTCCCAATTATCTAGGGGCTATTTAGCCCCTATTATCTCTTGCTACTTCTTTTTTCTTTCCCTCTTCCCTCAGTGAAGGCAGGAGGCCAGGCAGAAGAATAGCTAGCAGCATTATTATTATTTTTTTTTACAAAACCCAAGCTGTTTCTTCTAATCAGGCTTCATAAAATAAAAACAACAGAGAAGTAATTTTTCTTTACAGTTTATTCCTAACATAACAAATCAGCTTTTATTACAGCAAACACTAATGTCTGTGGAATATGCCCATTATTCTGACCTCACATATGCATCATAAAATTCACAGATATTATAGTTTCATGTCAATAATGTCTTTTATTGTTCATTGTGGCCTCCTGAAATGAATGTGTATGTGTAAGTGTATGTGTGTGTGTGTGTGTGTGTGTGTGTGTGTGTGTGTGTGTATGAGAGAGAGAGAGAGAGAGAGAGAGAGAGAGAGAGAGAGAGAGAGAGAGAGAGGGACTGAGCTGTTCAAAGGTACTAGAAACAAATGGTGTAAATAGAAAATTTACTAAACTAAAGGTTAGTCAATATTGAACTAAACTAAGAGGGTTATTTGAGATTGGGATTGAAGTCTTGACCATGCAGAATGCACGACGAATAAGCTTAGTCAGTTTCACTATGTGCCCACTGTCCAAATTTGCTGTAACTACTGTCAAAGCGTAGAGCCCACTGTTTCTATCTATTTGTAGCTATATTGATTTTGTTTCATGTGCTCAGATCAACCACTTTCATTTTAGACTAGCTTAAGGGGCATTTTATTTACTGAGTTCTCTTTAGAGTTAAGTCTTGCCATGTAGGCTGATGAACATCATCAATTAAGAAACACAGGTTCTGTTCATGTTGTCACACACATTCCGTCGTAACCATGAGTTACCTATGATATTGCTCTGTCTGCTGTATTGCAGGAAAAGCAGAGGTTTCTGACGGATGTTCTGCACGAAGTGATGCTGCTTGATGGCTTGGCCAGTTCCCATCCAGTGTCACAGGAAGTGCTACAGGCGACAGACATTGACAGGGTGTTTGACTGGATCGCATATAAAAAGGTGGGAATAGATAAGACCCAAGTGCCAACTGGATATTTCACTAATCTGAGGAAGCCAAGCTATTTCATGCTACATGGATTATATTTTTCTTTTCTTCCAGCTCATAGAAATGAGACTGTGAGTGAGAAAACAGAGTTACTAGGTTCATGTTTTTTATGAATTAGAACTTTGTTTTACAAATCAGTAAAATGGAGATGAATGTTTGCCAAATGCATAGCAATATTGGAACTATTAATGAATAAATGTTTGGAGACTCAATAAAAATTTGCTGTAGAAATGGAGTTATGTAAATGTCAGTTCTAATGTTATTAATAAGAGAACTGACCTATACGAGTATACTGACAAATAGTTTTTTCCTGAATGTCAATTAAAAACGTACTTATTTGGATTGCAGATGCCAATGGGGGTATAGACAGGACATGGCATATATTTTAAAAACAATGTTTAAGGGAGATTTGGGGAATTAAGCATGTTTCCTGGATTAAAAGCATAATAAATGAAAATTTAAAGACTAGACTTCGAATGGCAGAGATTTTACACAAATGATCAGACATTAAAATATGATACACTATGAACTTTTTTCCATTGTTACTTGGATTAGGATTTTCCTTATACCTCTTCTTTTAGTTCTAATTGTAGTAGAGCATGTATATCTCACTGTTTAACTCTTAGTAGCCATTTAATAATTATTAAAATATTTTTCTCCAATAGTTAAAGTCTACTTTATTATTGGCCTATTGACTTGCATTTATTGATTTAATAATTTTTTCAGTTTTTAAAAGTATTAAAAACAAGATACTCTTTTTTTCTTAAAAACAAGATATTTCTAATAATAAGTAAAGATCAAATAATGATTCATCAGAATTCTTTGGTGGAGTAATTTAGATATATGGTTTTGCATTCCAGTAATGACTATCTCAATGATTAGTTAATACTGTATGCTATAATATGTAAGGCTATCCATAGTGTTAGAAAATATCTGTTCAAGATACTGATCATCACATTGGCTCCAAAAGGGTATTTTTGATATTTTATAAAAATAAGTGAAAGTGTAAAATTATATTTAAAATCTATTAATTTTTATAAATGAGATTTTGGACTAGATTTTGCTGGATATACATTCAGTTACTTATATTGATTCTTAAAATATAATGCAAAAAATAATTTAAGATAGCTTGAGGTGAGTTTAGAGGCATGTCTGTAGTAATTTCCCACCTACCACCAATTCTTGACTATTTGTATATAACAACTTACTTCAGGATGAATATTAGAAACATATTATTTTGAGCAAATATGTTACAAGTATGCTTTATAAATAACATCTATTCCAGCTTCATTATATTTTAATAATTATAAATTTATTCAAGAAGTATTATTTTACACTCTTTATATTTTGATGCAAAGGCTTGCCATTTTATAAATGTGACAAACAAGTGAACTCTGCCATGATTCTTGGGACCACCATTATAAAGACTACTGGATACTTACTTTTTTCTAGCCATGTATTTCCTTAAACTTTATTGAGGAAATAATTGACAAATGTAATTATACATATTTGAGATGTACAATGTAATGATACACATTGTGGGATCAAGATAATTGATCAAGACAATTAATACAGGTCAAGATAATTAATACATCCATCACTCACATAGTTAACTTTTCTTTTGTGGTGAGAATGCCCACGATTGACTCTCAGCAATTTTCAAGTATTATTAACTACTAGAGGCCCAATGCACAAAATTCATGCAAGAGTAGACTTTCGCAGCCCCTGCTCCTCGGTTCTCACAGTCTCAGCTTTGTCCGAAGGTCATCCATATGGTAGTTTTGCTGTTCAGCCGTTCAGTTGATTTACATATTATTCTGTTATTATTATAGATAGTCACCATGATGTACTAATGTCATCAGAACATATTCTTCTTACTCCTAAAAATGTGTACCCTTGGACATATATCACCCATTTCCCTCTTTCAATTGACCATGGCAATCACAAATGTATTCTTTATTTCTATGAACTTGGCTTTAAAAAAAAATCCACATAGAAGTAATACCATATAATATCTGTCTTCCTCTGTCTAGCTTATTTTACTTAGCATAATAGCCTCCACTTTTATTCATGCTGTAAATGGTAGGATTTCCTTCTTTTTATGGCTGAATAATATTCCCTTATATGCTGGAACCTGCCGGCAACGAACAGTACCTGATTGAGGGGGTGAGGATAAGAAAAAGACAGACAAGAACAGATGGGGTCAGGAGGGCTCAGACCAGAGGTCTCCAGCCCCCAATTTTATTTTTTTCAACCTTTAAATACAATTCTGAAGGAGGAAATATTTATTTCAGGCAATCATGCAGGTGGCCATTTCTGCTAACATGATGAGTTCCTGTACAGATAAGTTCCTTCAGCACCTGACCTTTACAACCACCTGACCTTTTACTTTCTATCTATCTTCCTCTTATCTCGCAGCGCCTTCTGCTTCCTCAGGCACCTAACAATTGTTTAACCCTAAAGAAAGACATCTGCAGTTAGCAGCATTCCTAGGGGTAGTAGTAATTTTCCACTTAGGTTAATGGAAAGGGGTCACATGGAGAGCTGTGTCCTACACCCATGCCAGCATTCAGGCATATAGGACCCCTGTATTCAGGGCAGCTCCCCACACTTGTAAATATATTTTTGATATTAATTAATTCATTGAAAGACTGTTTCTTTTGTATTTTGCCAATTGTGAATCAATGCTAGAAGGAACATGGTTTGTAGATATATATATATATATATATATATATATATATATATATATATATTTAAGAGACTGATTTCAGTTTCTTTTGATACACCCCTGAGTAGAATTGCTAGATAATATTTTTAATTTCTTGAGAAACTTCCATATTGTTTCCCATAATGGCTGTACCAATTTACATTCTTAGCAGCACTGTATAGGGTACCCTTTACTTCACATCCTTGCTGACATTTGTAATCTCTTGGCTTTTTCATAATGGGTATGAGGTCTTACCTTATTATGGTTTTGATTGCATTTTCCTTAAAATTAGTGATATTGAGCCTCTTTTCATATACCTGTTGGCCATTGTATGTCTTATTTTCAGGTTCTTTGCTTGTTTGCTATTGAGTTATATGAGTATTTTATATATTTCAGATTTTAACTCCATATCAGATATGTGGTTTGCAAATCCCCCCTCCCCCCATTTTGTAGTTTGCCTTTTGAGTTTATTGATTGTTTCTGTTGTTGGGCCAAGGCTCTTTAGTTTGATGTAGTCCTATTTATTTATTTATTTTATTTTTACCTCTTGTTGACTGTGCTTTTGGTATCTTATCTAATCACTACCCCTGTGCAGGAATCCATGTACCAATAGCTTGCTGCAGCCCTCCAGTAGCTCTCTGTCCACTGCTTCGCCCTCCTGTTGTTTCCCCTTTCCCCCACCCATAGCTTGCTGCCCTGCCCCCTCCTGTAGCACTCCATGGCTCTCTTGTAGCTCGCTGCCCCACTCTCCTAGTGATCCGTGATCCAGTCTTTATGCTTCATGGTGTAATTACCATTTGCATATTATATCTTTATTATATAGGCTTGCTAAGACCAATGTTAAGGATATCTTCCCCTTTGTTTTCTTCTAGGAGTTGTATGGTTTCAGGCTTACACTTAAGTCTTTGATTCATTTTGACTGAATTTTTTGAGTAGTATATGAAAGGAGTCCAGTTTAATTCTTTAGCATGTGGATATTGTTCCACAACACCATTTATTGAAGAGAATATCTTTTCACCATGTGTGTTCTTGGTGCTCTTGTCAAAAAGTAGTTGACCATATATTCATGGATTTATATCTGGGCTCTCTATTTCATTCCACTGGTTCTATGTACATGTTTTTGGTGGTGGTGTTTTTTTGTTGTTGTTTTTTTGTGTGTTTTTTTTGCAAGTACCATTCTATTTTTTATTACTATAGCCTTATAATATAGCTTAAAATTAGGGAGTGTGATGTCTATAGCTTAGTTGTTTCTCAGGATTTCATGATTGCTTTGGCTATTTGAGGTCCTCTCTGGTTCCACATCAATTTATGATAATTCACTGGAGTTTTGATAGGGCTTTCATTGAATTTGTGGATAGCTTTTTGTTGTCTGGATATTTTAACAATATTATTTCTTCTCATTCAAGTACATGGATATATTTCCATTTATTTGTGTCTTCCTCAATTTCTTTCTTCAGTGTCATAGTTTTTCAGTGTATAAGTCTTTCACCTCCTTAGTTAAACTTATTCATATTTTATTGCTTTTGATGAGTTTGTAAATAGGATTGCTTTCTTAATTTCTCTTTCATATAGTTCATTGGAAATATATGAAAAACCAACAGATTTGTTTGTTGAATCAACTGATTTTGTAGCCTTCAATTTTATTCAATTAATTTATTAGTTGTAACAATTTTTTTTTTTTTCTGGTGGAATCCTTAAGGTTTTCGGTAATCTACAAATTACATTCTCCTAATGGCTATTGAGCTTTTTTATTTTCATTCCTTTATTCTCCCTCATATGTCTTCCGTGGTGAAGGGCCAGTTCAAATTCTTTGCTCATTTTTTTTTTAAATGTGGGTTATTTGTTTTCTTACTGTAAAATTTTGAGGGTTATTTATATGCTCTGAATCAGGACCTCTATAAGACACATGATATGCAAATAATATTTCTCCCACATAGTGACCTGTCTCTCATTTTCATGTTGGTGTTTTTCTAAAAGCAATAGGTGTTAATTAAGTATATTTTATCATCTTTTTTTTTTTAAGTGGAAGTGCTTTTGGTGTCATATTTAAGAAATCTTTGATTAACTCAAGGCTATATGGGTTTTTATTTTTATTTTTTCTTCTAGAAATTTTATAATTTTAGGTTTATAATTAGATCTATGATTTATTTGAGTTAATTTCTTTTACATATTGTGTGAAGTTTGAATATATATTTTTTTAAATATGGATATTATATTTTTCAAGAACAATTTCCTGAAAAGTTTATGCTTTTTTCACTGATTTGGCTTTGCATATTTGTTGAAAATCAGTGGACTATGTATGTGTGATTCTATTTTTTTAAGCAATATAGTTTTCAGCATATAAATCTTAATATTTATCCCTAAATATTTCATATTTCCAGACTATTATAATTGGAACTGTTTTAATTTCCATTTATTATTATTATTTTTGTCCTATATATAAATGCAATTTATTTTTGTATGGTTATCTTATGAAATGTTAAATAGAAGAAGTGAGAGCAAGCATCTCTGTATTATTCCCGATGTTAGGAGTAATATATTCAATCTTTCACCATTAGGTATGATTTTTCCTCAAATATTTTATAAATACACTTTATCAGGTTGAAAGAGTTTCATTGTGTTTTGACATTACTGAGAATTTTAACCTGAAATGTATGCTGATTCCAACAAATCCTTTTCCACCATCTATCAAGGTGATTATATTTTTGTTTTAGTTGCTTTACATTATAATATGGTGAATTATAGCAATTGATTTTTGAATGTTAGATTATCCTTGAATTTATGAGACAAATACCATTTGATCATAATGTATTTTTAAAATATATTGTTGGATTCAATTTGCTGAATTAGTTTTTGAAAATTTGCATCTAAGTTCAATAGCGATACTGGTCTGTAGTTTTTCTTTTATCTTCTTATAATGTCGTTGTCTGGTTTTATTAATGCTATGAGGCAAGCCTCATAGAATGTAAACTATACTTTTTCTAGTTTCTTGAAGAATTTAAGTAGAATTTATATTCTTTATTAAATATTTGGTAGAATTTATCAGTATAGCAATCTGGCCTGGAATTGTCTTCATCGGAAGATTTTTAAAAAAATATGCCTTTATTGATTTTTAGAGAGAGAAGAAGGGAGAGGGATAGAGAGATAGAAACATCAATGAGAGAGGAACTCACTGACCAGCTGCCTCCTGCACAGCCCCTACCGGGATTTGAGCCCAAAACCAAGACATGTGCTGTGACCTGGAACTGAACCAGCAACCCCTTGATTCCTGGGTTGGTGCTCAACCACTGAGCACAGCAGCCAGGCAGGGAATATTTTTAACTAATGATTTCATTGATATGTAGCAGGTTATTCAGTTTATGTTTTCTTAAGTAATCTTTAGTAATTTGCATTTTTCAAGGACTTGACCCATTTCATTTAAGATGTTTAATTTATTGGCATAACGATGGATATGACATATTCTCTTATTGTTTTAATAACCACAGCTTCTCTAAAAATGCAACTTATTTTATTCCAGTTATTATTAATTTTTGTCTTGTTCTTTTTCTTAGTCTAGCTGGAAGTTTATATATTTTATTTTTAAAAAATCTAGTTTTTGGGCTGAAACCAGTTTGGCTCAGTGGATAGAGCATTGGCCTGTGGACTGAAAGGTCCCAGGTTCGATTCTGGTCAAGGGCATGTACCTTGGTTGTGGGCATATCCCCAGTAGGGGGTGTGCAAGAGGAAGCTGATTGATGTTTCTCTCTCATCGATGTTTCTAACTCTCTTTATCTCTCTCTTCCTCTCTGTAAAAAATCAATAAAAATATATATTTTTTAAAAATCTAGTTTTTGGTTTAGTTGATTTTTGCTTTTACTAGCTATTTTATAGACTTATCTTTCTAATCAATATTATTTCCTTCTATATACATTGGGTTTAACTTGTTCTCCTTTTCTGATTTCTTAAGGTACAAGCTGAGGTCTTATTTGGAGACTTTTCTTCTATGATAATTCAGATGTTTATTCCATAATTGTCCTCCTTAAGTGTATTACCAAATGGTGTGCTCCAAGTTTGATATATTGAGGTTTCACTTTCATTCACTTTAAAATATTTTACATTTTCACATTTGATTTATTAATTGTCCCATGAGTTATTAAAATGCATTTTTTTTTAGTTTACAAATATTTGACTATTTTCCAGAAAGTTTTTTGTTATTTAATTTTATTTAATTTTACTATGGTCAGTATGGCTTGAATCTTCTTAGAATTTGATGCCTGGTGATAAATGTATCGCATGCACTTCAAAAGAATGTGTATTTCATTGTTGTTAGCGGAAATGTTTTATAAATGGCAATTAGGTCAAGTTGGATGATAAGAGTTAAGTTTTCTGTATTCTTGTTGATTTTCTGTCTACTTGTTGATCATATTAACTTGATGGGCCCTCATTGCTTGGACTCACGCACACGGTGCCAAATCAAACATTTAAAAATTTAGTAAAAATTAGTGACCCCTGTTCCTGCTAGCATGTGTGGAAAATAATTTTCAGATGTAAATGTGCAAAAATAAAAATAAGAACAAGTTGGCTGTAATATCGGGGGCTTCATTTTTCCTGTTTCTTTACCAGTCCTTAATGTATTTAGTGCCTTTGTTCAATTCTCCAACGTGGCTTCTCTCAAATTTTTTCTAGTAGTAAATTGGCACGTGGGTAATATGTAATAACCAATTTAACTTTGTAGATGGAATTAATAAACCATTTATCGGTGCATGACAGATAATGTAGATAATTATACAACCATAAATAACATCAATTGCTAACATTCATTGAATGATTAGTCTGTGATTGGCACTGTGCCAAATTCTTTACATTTAACTCATTTCGTTATCATAATCTTCCTTTGGGGATATTATTTTCATTTTAAAATTGAGTCATGATCAATCCAAGGATATGTTGGCCAGAAAATCAGGTTCTAGTGCCAACATTCTACTACCATATTTAATCAACAACTCTGGTTGGAGCACTTATTTCAAAATCATGTGGTAGCCTCTGCTTATGTTCCAGGCACTGTGAGCTGAGTGCCAGGGTACAATAATCAATAAGACATAAAGCAGATACAGCTTATAAATATCAGTGCAGCTACATATAAGTGCTAAGAGCAGTATTTCCCTTTTAAATGTAGAAACTTAACTCAAGCCATCTTCAGCAATAGGAAGGAATTTGTTGACTAAGAAATTGATCAGCCTGAGATTTAGCATACACTTTAGGAACGGTTAAATCCAGGTATTTCAGCAGCGTCATCAGAAATCTACATTTCATCAGCTTCATGGCTCCTTGCCTCTATCTGACATAATTTCTAGATAATTCTTACAGAGGTGGTCCCAAACAAATTTGCCTTGAACGAGTCCTCAACCTTATGATCCTAATGAGCGGAGAGAAAAAGTAAACTTCCTGCCTCACAACAAAATCTAATTTTGTTCCCCCCAAAAGGCTGTGGTTTGTTCCGATTAGGTAATAGATCACCACTGGCCAGTCCCTGTGTCATGGGCCAGAGATTCCCTATGGACATTCTGACTGGCCAGCAAGTCTAATGAGCTCATCCTCTGGTGGAGAGATCGATAGGCTGTGGAATCGGAAGGCTCAGTGAAGTCAGCTGAAGTAAGGATCCAAATAAAATGATGGTTACAAAAAAGTAATGGATGCCAACCTTAAAATCTTAGGGATTATGATAAAAATAAGAATAAAATGAAGTTGTATGATTAAGAGGAAGCAGAGTGATAAAAAGGTATAAAAAGGAACCCTTTTGCAGAGAAGGTTCATAAAAGGAACACCATAGTGATTGAGTAAAATAATCAAGGATTTCACATGATCATAGGACAGCAAGGGTTTGGGGTAGTAGATAGGTTGGGACGATAAGCTGGTAAGAACTTGGAAGACCTCTTATGTGATAGTAAGAAGTTTGACCTTTATTCATCAGATCAGAATTGCATTCTAGAAAGAATAGTCCTATAGTTGTGGTCAAGACAGAAATAACATGATAGATCTGAAATTTCAGAAAATATTGCTGTGCCTATAGTTGTAGCATGTAGAACTTATTATTATTTTTTATATTGTACTGTGTAGTACTTAATATAAACTTCTTGCCATTGCCCTCCCATGTCTCTTCCCCAAAGATCCCTGTTACTAGACAATATTAACCTCTGCCAGAAGTCAATCTCTCATTGCATCAGCACTTTGTTGGCTTAACTTCTCTCATTATACTAATTGTCCCCACTTCTGTTTTTTTTTTTGTTATTCTTCCTGCATAGTAATTTTATTATACTTTAAATCACTTGTTATATAGATATGTATTATAAGGGTGGAGAAGATTATAGACAAATAAAGATTAGGAACTAACAGAGCAGATACTAATTTTTGTTTATTTAAATGAAAGAACTGAGTGTTTTTGCAGAAATACCAAGTAATGTTCAACATGGATCATATCAAGGCCATAATGATTAAATGAATTAAAAAAACTAAAATTACATATTTTTAAAATGGGGAGAGAAAAAGCTAAGAACTAGTCTGCAAGGTAAAAGAGTTGAAAGCATTACATCTAATAAAATGGTTGTCAGTAACAAGTTTTCCATTTTAATAGTGGATTGAAAATGAGGATGCTTTTGTCCTAAAAGTATAATGAAAATAAAAAAATGCTGTGCAAAGATAGGAAGACTGGAAAAGATAGATTAACATGGTTTCTTTTCTCTAAAAGCACAAAGGGAAATATGAATTAATGACCCAATGACCTGGGTGATGAAAGAAAGTGAAGGCTCATTAAATTTACATATGATGCCAAGTTGTGGAGGATTGCTCTAAGGTTGGGAGAGAGGAACAGATTTGAATATGACTTAAGCACGGATAAAGAGGATACTTTAAAAACACAAGCACTTTTTAGCAATTCTTATATCAAGGTTAATATATTTTAGAAATAAAATGAAGTTACCCAGAGTGAAAGGAAAGAATTGGCAAGCTGAGAAAAATCCACAAGGGATCATGGGTAACGAGTAAAAAGGGAGGTGTGGCAATTCAACTTTCAGTACTCTATCAACATATTCCAGACTTAAAGTTTAAAAATATTTGTATGGCCAAAGAGGAGAATATATAGTTTTTAGCATTTTAAAGTTGAATATGAAAAGGCCAGTGAGTCATTTTCACTATTGTTTCTTCTAATACCAGGTTCCGCATCCACAGCATCCCGTTAGTCAGGTCATGATTAGTACACAGGAGGGCACATGCTAACTTTCCATATGGGACAAGTTGTTTCTCTAGGGAAAAAATAAGATGGCACCTCCCATCAAAAATATAACTACTGCTGGACATAAAAAATGGAATAAAATTAGTAATTATACTAAGTAACAGTAAATCAAATTTTTAGTTTAATGAGCACTTATTACATACAAGGCATCTTGCGAAACTTTGCATGTATTATGTACTATCCCCATTTACTTCCAACAGAAAACTTGGAATGTAGGCATTTTAACCCATTTTTACTGATGTGAAAAATGAGACTTGAAGATGTTATTTTCACAGGATTAGACATCTAGCAAGTGAACAAGCCAGGACTTGAAGTCAGATGTGTCTACCTCCAAATTCTGTGCTCTTATTATATAAAACTTTTCACCAATAAATGAACATATTTTAAGGAAAGTTAGGATATGAACCATCTCAGTAGATGGCAACTCCAAATTTGAAGCCATCTTTGTTGAGCCTCTCTTTTGTTTGTTCATTGTTTTTGTGGAAATCTTATTGTCCCTGCTGTCAAAGTATTTCTAGAATCTGACCTCTTCTTTCCCCCATTACTGTTGCCACATGGTCTGAATCACCATTATATTGCCATATCATTTCCTACAAGCTTTCTTTTTTCTCGAATCCTGCTCCCTACAGTCTTCTTTCAACCAATCATTCAGAGTGATTTTTTTTGAAACCTAAGTCGGATAGTGACACTTCTTTGCTTGAGAAATGAGAAATACTTATTGAGTACATGCAGGCAGTAGAATGAATACTGGAAAGCAATGAAAAACAGACATAGATCTGTCACTTTATGAAGCTCACATTTAATGAGAAAAGGCGGTCTTTACAATGACTCACAAGGCCTTATCTGATCTCCACTCACTCTATTTTCCCAAGACCCCCCAGACTCCTGATCTTCATTTTATCTGCTGTCCTTTTCACTTCATCTATTATCGCTGTCCCTTCACTCGTGGCTACTCCTGCTTTCCTAGCTCTCTTGCTTCCCGTGAAATCAACTCCCTTCCACACGAGGGCCTTTGAACTGGCTGTTTCCTTTTGTAGGGAATGATGTTACTCCTTATATCAGCATGGTTCTAACTTGTTCTCCTTGAAGCCTTTATTTAAATGTTACCTACTCAAAGGGATCACCCATTTTAATGTCAATTGACACCACCATTCTGCTCTTCATCTATTTCCCTAAGTCTGGTCTGCCTACTGTTTTGTCCCATTGTACTGATCACCTTCTAACAGGTTATACGATTTATTCAATATTATGTTTACTATATTATCTGGCTCCCCACTTTCCCCCCATTAAATGTGAGCTTCATAAAGTGACAGATCTATGTCTGCTTTTCACTGTTTTCCAGTATTCATTCTACTGCCTGCATGTACTCAATAAGTATTAGTTGCGTTGAATTAAAGTAAATGTCAGAGAAGCAATATAAACAAAACGTTATGATGTTTCAGAGGGGAGGCTCCCATCTGTTAAAAAGGATTAAGAAAGAGAGTTGGCACTTGAAATAGGATTAAAGAGTTTTTTATGTAATTCCATATGAATTCCAGAGGGGGAGGAAAATTATGTTGCTCAGTCATTCTGTTTCCTAATGGGTTCTGTCACAAGTGGCCTGACCCCTCAGCCCTGGACCTCCAGGGATCCCTATCCTGTCAATTCAGCTCTTTCCTGTGGTTTCTGCATTCTCCTGCCTCAGGCAGAGTCAGTCCCCTGTTCTGCAAGTTTTTCCAGCTTTTCTTCTTAAACAGTCATTCTTAACCTTGCTTTCTCTTTTACAGTCAACTACCTACATATTATCAAGTGAATGTAATTACTACTTTGTCCTCTATGACACTTCTGTACATACTCTGTATGCGGCATCTGATGCATTGTGTATAGCTATTTAGGGTAATGATAGCACTTGTGGTCCTTTCTGTTAAATACTTGGGCAGCAGGCTTTTAGTCAGGTATATAATAGCAATAATACAAGTATCAGGAATAATGGTATCAATTGCTTTTGAAGGTCTATTTTTCCACTAGGTATCCACTTAATAATCCCAATTAATCTTCCACCCCTGTAAGATAGATATTATTTTCTCCGATTTACATAAGAGTAAGCAGAGGCCCAGGGGTTTTAAGGTTATCCTCGGGCTCCTAGAGGTCAGAGCTGGGATTCACTTATCACTGTTTCTAACTCATGCCTTTTCCCCTCCCTCAGCACACTTTCTTTAGCTAATTACCTATCATGCCACTGCTCCAACAGGAAATATGATTTGAGTTACAGTCTTGTGACATATACTAATGGAAGGGATTTTCCCTGAATGAAAAGTGCCATATTTTAAAATAAGTAATGTACTGGCATGCAAATGAAAAATAAGGGTTATAAAAATCTGGGAAGTAATAATCACTGGTTATGATCGTCTTGTAAAGAAAAAATGTGAACAAGCTTAAGAGACTGAGAAACATTAAGCAAAGAACAGAGAGAGGGATGGAGGAGCTGAGAGAGACTGATTTAGAAACAATTGGAGAGAAAACTGTGTCAGAAAAGCTAAGGAATGAATAAGCCCGCACTGAAGAATAGAGGGCTTAGGGGTAACTTGGTAATTGGCTCTAATATGTAACTGCTCATTAGCCGAAGGCTTGCTCACCACTTCTCTGTCAATATCAAGGTCAGAGCAGGATAAATGGCCTTCAGTTTCAGGTAGAAATTTCAGTTAATCTGAGAAAGAACTTCAGAACATAAAAGGCAATTAAACATTTTAATATGAACTAGTAAGATTCTAAATTCTTTATTTTTTGATATTCTTTAAACATATATTTTGATGGACAGAGACTTAACTTGGGTTGTTGATCACACCATACAGTGTACAGATGACATCGGTAGAATTGTGCACCTGGGACCTGTATAATTTTGTTAATTATCGTCACCCCAATAAATGTAATAAAAAGGAAAAAAAAATAGTAAAATTAAAAAAAAAATAAAATCTATTCCCAGATTAGAAAACTAAATTGGAGGATCAGTAAAAAAAAAATCTGGATCTTGATTTTCAGGGTATAACATAGGGAATACACTATAAAATTCATAACTTGTTAGAAATTAATTTTTCATGCACATATTTATGCTTGTAGCAATTTGTCTTTCCCTTTGATTATATATGTAGAAGTGTGAATGATAAAGGAAGCAAACTACTTGCTTGTTAGGTAAAATGAAAAAAAAATAGAGATAATTCCCATATATCCCTGAGTCATCTGCTGATATTTTGAGTGAAAAAAATTCCAAAAAATGTCCAGGACAGAACTTACTTTAGTGACTTTTTATTGCCAGTGAGTCTTCTCTGTGCCTCACAAAAAATTGCCATTATTTTAAGCCAGAGGTGATTTTAAGACATGATATAAAGGAAAGCCTTTTTTTTCTTTTTCCCTTTAAAAGAAAATGAATATCGTAGGAGGAGATGTTTTTATTGACATTTCTATATTAAATGTCTTTACCACTTATGGGTAAATTATTAAATTGTGCATTTTGCTTGTGGAAGCAAGTTTTCTTTTCTATACGTGTATGATTCATCACCATTTGAATGGCTTATTTTTGTTCTAGCTCAAATCCTAACACTTACTACTTAAAAGAGCCTGCCATTTCCTTTCTGGCCACTTGTGCTTCTCTCAATGCTTTTCTGAGTTAGATTCACTGGGGAAAACTGAAAGAAAAAGTATGTATTTGATAAAAATAAATAGCATGTTGCTCAATAGTGTAAAGAATGGAGTAATCCCAAAGAATACTATCTTCCCTGGCCCCTCTTGTGCCCTGTTCTGTTATAAGTAATTGTTTAGTATGCTGGTTTTGAATTCCTCTGCTGCACAGTTTCTGCCTGTCCCTTTTTTACTTTGCTGAAATGCTTAAGAAGGTTGCAGTGTTGGCTGTGACTTTATTCTTCTGCTCTTTTTGTGGAAGCCAGAGTGGTGATCACACAATATAAGAAGCTTACGAGCCAGAGCTTTGTTAAGTCTCAGCTTGCAGCTCTGGGTTGTAGTGAGATTCTGCTTCTGCAGCTGTCTGAAATATTTTCTCACCACAGATGCTCTTAGTGTGTTGCTTAGGCAAAAAGCCTAATTCTAATGATTTTTGCAATGGTTCACGCATGCCACATTGCATCAATGGCCATAATTAAAAATAAAAAGTACCATTTCAATTGGAATAAATGGTAATATACACAGAGTATTTCATTGCTGTAACTTGTTCACCAGGCAACTATAGGCCACTTTAATTCCATTAGACTCGGAGGCAGCTATAATGCATCTCAGAGAGGAATGGGGCTTCTGTTAACAAACAAGGTCAATTCAGTTAGGAGACCTGCAAATCTGAAATTGTTTTGTACAGGATAATCATATTGAAAAACAATTGCAGATAAAAACTAAAAAGATTTGGGAATCAGCCAATGTGTACTCCTCCCTTAGCACATAGGGGAATTGCAATGTTTTGAATAGATTTTCTGGAATAATGGGATTCTATGGAGGTTAGAAAAAGGACAAGTTAAGAATAAATTAAGATTAAAAAGGATAAACAATCAAGGCAACTGGAATTAAGGGTTGACATTTTGACAAATGAGAAGCATAGATGGAAAGAAGAATAGGAATAAAACTACCTTCTTACAAAAAGAATGTTTGGAGAAAATCAGGGGAAAAATATGCACAATATAAACAGTTGTATTCCTACCTAATAAAAGCCTAATATGCAAATTAACACAATAGCTGAACAACCGGTGGGGTGGAATGACTATGATGTACACTTACCGTGGTGGAATCACTATGATGTTCACTGACCATGTTGGGGCAGATGCTCACAGCCTGCAGGCCCCAGGCCAGCCACGTGGCAGGACAGCAAACATGTGGCTCCAGGCTGGGCAAGGTGGGTGCCAACGAGGGCCCCCCAAACGCCCCCTGGTTGCCCCACAGATTGGCCCTGATTGCTGTCAGGCGTAGGGATCCTATCTGTGCACCAATTTCTTACTCTGGGCCTCTAGTACTTATAATAATGGAATTGGTTGGAAGAAGTTAAACTAAGTCCAATTTTCCTGAAGAATAATGGTGGATGAGTTGAGTTTAGCAGCATAATTACCACCTATTCTTTTAATCAATCAGACATGGTATATTGATGTAATATAAACATCTTCAGAAGCCCTATATGGTTACTAATACATTTAAAAGAGCATGTCCCTTGGTTGCAGGTTTGACTCCCGTCTGATGAGGCTCGTACAGGAGGCAACCAATTGACGTGTCTCTCTCACATCAATGTTTCTCTCTCTCTAAAAATCAGTGGGAAAAATATCCTTGAGTAAGGATTTACAACAAAAGCTTTCAAGAATGATATACTCTAACTGTTTTATCATTATGGATCCTTTTAACGACTCTCCCTCTTTCATGTGAACCCAAAAATTATCTATTTTTTTATTAACTAAAAAATTGTACCTACCAACTATCAAAAAATATATTAACAATGACATATATAAGTCTCAATCAGAGTTTCTATTTCAAACAGGCCAAATCATGTTATTATGCAGCATAGATACATTTCTAGTCAAATAAACAAGAAAAAACCTGTTTGACCCATAGAGCTGTTTTTGGAGGTAAATATGCTATTTCCCTTGAAATAATGAAACTATGTCTTTGGACACACTTTCACAGGCATTTTCATGGAATCTTTCAGAGGGAAGCTACGGATCATGTGGTGCTTTACTGAGAAAATTATCTAGAGATTTTATGCTTTCTATATACATTCATGCTATTTTTGCCAGAGAAATTAGTGGGCCAGATATCATTGTCACTTGTGGGTGTGGGGTTCATGGGGTGCCCCTGAAATAAGCACTTCCAGGAGCTCCCACGGGAGAAGAAGATGTGGTAAAAGACTTCATTTGTGTGGAGTTACATTCCTTGGGCTGTAAAATCCTGTGCCCCTTAACCTGGTCTCAGAAAAGATGCAGCTGGGGCTCCAGCAGAGCCGAGAGGAGGGTCATGGTCTGCAGTGTCTGGAGCTGGGTCCGGCAGAGCACCAGGCTAATCAGAGTCCATTAGTCTCTTGAGTGGAGACCACATGGCTGTGAGTCATGTGTGCACAGGGGTGCTCGCCCCTGCTACATGAGTCCCAGGAGAGCTCGAGGGCCAGGAGCCAAGAGCGCACCCTCCTTTGTCTAGGACTGTGGTCGGCAAACTGCAGCTCGTGAGCCACATGTGGCTCTTTGGCCCCTTGAGTGTGGCTCTTCCACAAAATACCATGGCCTGGGCGAGTCTATTGTAAAGAAGTGGCATTAGAAGAAGTTTAAGTTTAAAACATTTGGCTCTCAAAAGAAATTTCAATCATTGTGCTGTTGATATTTGGCTCTGTTGACTAATGAGTTTGCCCACCACTGGACTAGGAGTTTAAGTATCCAGGTTTCGAGGCCTTGCAGTGGCCACACTTATTCTGGCCACTGACTTGCTCCCAGGTGTGACCTGTAGGTAAGCACCTTCCTGTACCACTCAGACCTTGCTGGACATACACCCAAACTGCCTTTGTCCAGTCCCTTCCCCCATCAGTTAGCAGGAAACAGACCTGGAGAGTGTTAGTAACAGCTTTCTGGCAAGGGTGTATAAATAGCACGCCTATGTTCTCTAGTCTTTCCTTTACCCCTTTCATATTAAATAACAACCAGATTAATATAATGGTATCACTATTACATATTTCCCAGCAGCATTAATCAAATTTTTGGTATTTTCCTTTTTAAAAATAGCATGTCTTTCAGATTTTTTGAGTTGTCTTTATATCAGTACTAGAGGCCTGGTACACAAAATTCGTGGGGTCCCTCAAACTGGCCTTTGCCCTCTTGCAGTCCAGGAGCCCTTGGGGAATGTCTGATTGAAGCCCTCAGTTGGACATCCTTAGTGCTGCCATGCGGATGCGAGAGAGGCTCCCACCACCGCTGTTGTGCTCACCAGCTATGAGTCCGGCTACTGGCTGAGCAGTGCTCCCACTATGGGAGTACACTGACCACCAGAGGGCAGCTCCTGTGTTGAGCATCTGCCCCCTGGTGGTCAATGTATATCATAATGACCGGTCATTCACCGTTGGACAGAAACTGACTCTTCAACATCCCGTGAGGGGTCCTGGATTGCAAAAGGGTGCAGACCAGGCCAAGGGACCCCACTGGTGCACGGTTAGGGCCAGGAACGGATGTGGGAGGTTGGCCAGCCAAGGAGGGTCAGTGGGAGGGCTCCAGGGCGTGTTGGGCCCATCTCACTCAGTCCTGATCAGCCGGACCCCAGCAGCAAGCTAGCCTACCAGTTGGAGCATCTGCCCTTGGTGGTCAGTGCATGTCATAGTGAGCATTTTAGTGGTCTTAGCCTATCATTAGCATATTTCTCTTTATTGGTTGAATGGCCAACCGGATATTAGGCTTATTAGGCTTTTATTATATAGAATGAGAGAGATTGACTATGAATTCATGCAATATATCCTTACCTTTAAAAACAGAGAGATTATAAAAATACTGAATCTAGCTTTTGTCTTGAGGCCCTTTCCCCAACCAGGAGAATTTGAGGACAATCTTCAAGGTTTCACAAAGATAGGAAAAGAAGACAAAGCCAAAGGTGAGAAGTTTAATGGGAGGCCTCCCATAAAGCCAGGACTTAAAAAACTACACCTTCAGCACATAGATAACCTAGAAATAAACCTATTTCTTTCCTCAGAAGACTACAAAGAAATTGTCTGTCTAGAACTTGGAAAGCAAGTTAAGAGGGAAAGAAAATTTCCCCTGAAATTAGAGGCCAAGAGTAACCCTTGCATGGCAGTATAGCTCAAACAAAAACAACCATGGTACACAATAAATATTAAGCCAGGATTTAAATTTAAAATTAATTTAAAATTACACTTCCTATCTAGAGATGTCCCTAGATGCTAGACAAAAACTAAAACAAATTCTTTCTAGAAATACATGCCTTTATGTCAGATCTCAAAAAATTTCCACAGATAAATTCCAAGGAAAAAGAACATCTCATAGTAAAAAATAATGAAGCACACAAGGAAACAAGGTTCTATGACCATGAGACAGCTGAAACAATCAAGAACAGAATCATGTATTAAAATATTGACTATGTTAGGTAAAGATTAGACAACCATATACTCATAAATTTGAGAAAATAAAAGAGGCTTGAAAATATAAACAAAATGCACGCAGATTTAAAAAATACCAATGAGATATTAGCTATTGTAAATTACACAGCTATGTACATAGGGGTGCAGATATTTTTTCTTATTGGTATTTTGAGTATCTTAGGCTATATTCCTAGAAGTGATATCACTGGGTTAAGTGGCAGTCCCATATTTAATTTTTCATAAAACTTGATACTGTTTTCCATAGTGGCTTTATCAGTCTGAATTCCCACCAGCACTGTACTAGGGTTCCCTTTTCTCCACATCCTCACCAGCACTTGTCATTTGTTGATTTGCTGTTGGTAGCCATTCTGACAGGTGTGCAATAATACCTCATTGTTGTTTTAATTTGTATCTTTCTGATGTTCAGTGACTTTGAGCATTTTTTTCATATGTCTCTTGGCCTTCTGTATGTCCACTTTGGAGAAGTGTCTATTTAAATCTTTGCCCATTTTTTAATTGGATTATTTGTCTTCTTTTGTTAAGTTGCATAGTTTCTTATGTATTTTAAAAAATATATTTTATTGATATTTTACAGAGAGGAAGGGAGAGAGATAGAGAGCCAGAAATGTCAATGAGAGAAACATAGACCAGCTGCCTCTTGCACATCCCCTACCGGGGATGTGCCCGCAACCAATGTACATGCCTTTGGTCGGAATCGAACCCGGGACCTTTCAGTCCACAGACTTACGCTCTACCGCTGAGCAAAACCGATCTTAGCTCTTATGTATTTTGGATATTAACTCCTTCCTAGATGCATTATTGGGAAATATGTTCCCAAATACCCATCAGTAGGTGAGTGGATAAAAAAGACTTGGTACATCTACATCATGGAATGCTATATAGCTGTAAAAAAGGATCTATTACCCTTTGGACAGCATGGAGGGACCTGGAGAGTATTGTACTAAGTGAATAAGCTAGTCAGAGAAAGACAAATATCACATGATATCACTCATATGTGGAATCTAAAGAACAAAATATACTGATGAAAAAAATAGATTCGGAGAGGAACATTGAACAGACTGTTAAATCTCAAAGGAAATGTAAGGGTGAGTGGGAAGACATTAACCAAAGAACTTATATGCATATATGCATAACTCATGGGACATAGACAATAGCATGGTGAAGGCCTAGGGTGGAGGATGGGTGCAAGCTACAAAGGGTCAATGGGTAAAAGAGGGGATACCTGTAATACTTAAAAAAAATAAAGATACATTTTAATAACTAATGAGGATTCCTAGAAATGAAAATGTAATAACTGCATTTAAAAATATAGTACATTTAGTAGATGATTTGTCACATTTAGAGTTGAAGAGAGACTTATACACAGGGAGACAGAACTAAAGAAAATATCCAGAGTGCAGCATAGAGAGGCAGAGAGTGGGCAAACATGAAAGTGAGGTTAAATACAGAGGAGAAGGAGTGAGAAGGTCTAAGAAAATGGGAATTTCATAGACTCAAGGCTTAGTTAGCTTCACTTACTTGTTTCATCCTTTATTTCTTCATCCAATTATTACTTCTTAGCTACAGGGACTAAAGGTTTTTGCCTTAAACAATGACATCATTTTTTGAAACAGAGCTTGAACTGTGATCAAAGATTTTCTTTATCTTAAAGTAATGAATTTTACTCACAACAAAGCACTGTTTTATCATTTTTATTCTCTTTCATTACCATCTTAAAAATTGGAACTGTCTTAAAGAATGACATTAATTTAAAAATTGAACATAATATCCTTTTTCTAGTTATAGTTATTATTCATTCAGTGCTCAGTAGGTTACCAAAGTCTTACCATTTCCATACATCATTCTATTTACATATTACATCAAGCTGAAGCCTAGAGTAGTTACATTTTTTGTCTCAAACCTGTATAGCTCATAAGTAAAAAAAAACACAAAACACAAAGATTTCAACCAAACCTACATGATTCCAAATTTTGTTCTTTCATTGCTTGATCACATGTTGACTTTCACCATAAAGAAGGTTAGACACTTATTTAAATACGTTTGTTTTTCAACTGACCATTCATTTCACCTCTTTTGACATGATCTTCAGTTACAACTCATTGCCTATCTAAAGAAACCAGTGGCATTATTTTATGGGTCCTGAAGGCCTTCCTTGATCAGTTTTTCCCCCCTTGTCCTCCCTTCTCATCAATCCTTATGTTACCCTCTTAGCTCTTCCTGGCTTTCTTTCTTCTACATTTGAATCAACAGACTATGGATCCTCACAAAGATATTAAACCAAGCCTGGGCTGATGCTCAGAGACTCTAAGGTGAGATTTGCTTGGGTTAATGGCATTGTGTAGGTCTAGGTGACAGTGAGAAGCACAGACAGGCTTCCATAGAGTAGAGCGCACCCAGAAGCCAACCAGCTGATGCAATTCAACTGTGCAGCACCTCACAGCTGTACTTGCACAATGGGATGCACTTATTTCAGTGCCATAAAAAATATCTGGCCTAAAAAGTGGAGGATGTTTGGTATGTAGCCCTCTGGTTAGTACCATAAACCAAAGCAAAGCAATGATCCAGCAGTTGCATGCCCATGTTTTGCTTACATCCCCACAATTTCATGATGAAATGTACAAAACATTCACTGCCACATCATTTTCCTTCTGGAAGGACATCAGTCCCAGCAGGAATTTTGTGAATACATTGGAGCAGTTTAAACTATTTTAGTAGTCACATTTGTTGAGAGGGAAAACAAGAGTTCAATAATCACATTTGTTTAGAGTAAAATACAAGAGTTTCAAATGCTGTCTAATATCTGAGATTTTTTTTTTTCAGATTAAAATGAGGGTGGTGGAAGTGTTGGGGGAAAGTTAGCACATTTAAGTATTTATGTCTAAATTACCTCAATTAAATCTTGTAAAATGCATCAGTCACTTTTATATAAGTTCTTTATATATCAAAAGGTTAGAAAAAAATTGAGTCAGGATTCTTACATTTCCAATTCTATTTATGCTCTTACACAAGACTGGTTATCCTTTGATTTCTTTTTATGTTTAGACAGTACATTCTTGATTAAACATGGAGTCACTTTTTTTTCTAATAGAGCTGTTATATTTTGTAATTATCTATATACTAGTGGCCCAGTGCACAACATTCGTGCATGGGGAGTGGGTTCCCTCAGCCCAGCCTGCACCCTCTCCAATCGGGAACCCCCTGGGGTTGTCTGGCAGCCAGACATCCTGCTTGCAATCTGGGACCGCTGGCTCCTAAACACTCGCCTGCCTGCCTGCCCAATAGCCCCTAACTGCTCTGCCTGCCTGATCACTCCTAACTGCCCTCCCCTGCCGGCCTGATCTCACCCTTAACTGCTCTCCCCTGCCAGCCTGATAGCTCCTAACTGCCTCTGCCTCAGCCCTTGCCACCATGGCTTTGCCTGGAAGGATATCTGGAAGATATTATCCTTTTATTGATATACATATAAAAGGCTATGTGACCATTCATGTCCTACTGGCCAGTAGGTATGATGCACACTGACCACCAGGGGGTAGACTCTCAACACAGGAGCTACTGAGCTGCTGTAACTTGGCTGTGGTGGTTCTTGAGTGACACACCCAGAACCAGAGAGGATGGAGCTCGATTCCAGGGTGTGTCATCTGAGAACCACCTTCTTGTACTCTGGAACCCCTCCGGGGATGTTGGGGAGCTGATTTTGGCCTGATCCACAGAGGCCAGGCTGAGGGACCCCACCTGCTGGAGGGAACCCGCTCACTCCACAGATGCCCTTCGAGCCTTGGTGCTGCCCCAAGTGTGGCCAACTGGGGAGAGACCAGGGGATGTTGGCTCTAGGGCATGTCTCGCTCATCTCTCCCGATCAGGCCCCGCCACTTTCTAATGAATTTCCTTTCAATGTGTATGAATCTGTGCTCTGGGATACTAGTTTGTATATATTTGTGTGATTAGTCCTCTTCAGTTTTGTCAATCAAAGTTTTAGCAATATCTTACTGATTACATAGTTTAGAGTCTTATACATAGTGAGCACACAATTAATACTTATAGTTTTAATAAGTTTTAACAATAATTGATTTAAGCGTCCAAACCCTTTAAGGGAGTTATACAAATTTAATTTCTAGCTGTTCCAATTCCTAAAAGCTGTTACTTTTGATACATTTGTTTGTTGTTAATTCTCAGTCAAAGGATATTTTTTTCCATTGATTGTTAGAGAAAGTGGAAGGGAGGGAGGAAGGAAGGTGGAGAGAGAAACATCCATGTGAGAGAAACATTGATGGTTGCCTCCGGAGGGTTGAAGATGGAACCTGCAACCAAGGTACATGCCCTTGACCAGGAAATTGAACCCTTGGTTCTCAGGCTGACTCTCTAACCATTTAGCAACATCAGCAAGGGCGAGCTATTTTTGAATTTTATTTTAAAAAGCCTGAAAAAGAGAAATAAATATGAATCTGTGCTATTAAGCAAAACCATGCTGTATTATTTTAAAATTAAATTTATTGGGGTAACATTGATTAATATCCTATATTCATTGATATATAGGCTTCAAGTGTACAGTTCTACAACACAGCTTCTGTATAGTGCATTGTATGTTCACCACAGAAGTCAGGAAGAGTTCTTTAGTTGGAACTATTTGCACCTTTTTCTGTAGCTTGTCCTGAATTACTTTCCTTAAGCATTAAGTGGCACTTCCTCATTTCTGGCATCCTGTGATTCTGAGACAAACCTGGGGCGAAGTTTGGAATGTTAAGGGCATATCCCTCACCTCCAAGATGAAGGTCAGGGAGACGACAAGCATACCTGCTTCTCAGCATGCCTGGTGCCTGTGTCACAGACAGCTCACCTTCAGACCGACCATTGGTCTGCTCCTTTGTGCCGTTTTTGTTTCTAATTACATTCTTGTATACTTTAAGAGCTAAATCTTTTACTATTTTTCACTTCTGCTTGAGAAAACATTTTTATAGCTTGGGCCAAATGTTTATCAGCTCATTTTAATGTCTCATTACACTGACCTTGTTGCCAGCTAAAGCCTTAATGTTGTTGGTAAAATCTGGGAGAGATTTGCTGTGAGCAAAGTAGAACCTTTTTTTTTCCTCCCAGAAATAAAGAAACAAGAATCATTTGCCTTTTCCCTTTTACATTTACTTTATGGTAAACCGTAGAAACCCAAGTTAACCTTTACTGCCTTCTAAAACGAAAGGTGCTACATCACCAGACATTAGGGTGATTTATTTCTCCTGGGCTTCTTGTAGCGGTAACAATCAATGTTTTTGTTTGTTTGTTGTTTGTTTGGATGTTGTTGGGGGTTTTTTATTGATTATAAATAGAGGTAGAAATTTGCTGCTATGTGCAAGAAGCTAAAGTTTAAAAAGGTAATAACAGAAATATCTGTGATGCAGGTATTTGCTTAGAGAGTATTAAATGCTTCTTTTTAGGTTCCTAGGAGAAAGGCCATTGTACATTTTTATGTATGTGTCTTGGGAAAGTTTATCCTACAAAAGAGTGTCTTCCAAAGTATGATCTGTGGAATATCACAATGTGTTCTTTTAAAATTATTTTCTTCCTCCTCCATCAGATATGGAAATTTCAGATTTTATTGATTTGACTAAATGGCATTACTCAAAACTATACTTTAAATGAAAAGTCTAAACAAGGAATTTTGTCTGGGCTTGCTGAATAAATTCTGGCAAGATTCTACTTGCTTATCTATTAAACCGACTGATTCTTTGTGCCCATAAGCCACCAATTCAGAAGAGTTTGCTTCATGACAAATGGTTTGCTGCTTTGGTTGCCTGCATAGTAGGTTTCTGAGTTTTGAAAATCTCTAGGTACAGAATAAATCTGTGCTTTGCCACACTGAATACAAAAATCAAAAGCTGGAGGCGAAAGATGTCCTTATGTTTTACAAGAGCGGATGGTGATGAACACTTGTACCTTATTGACTAATGTCTAAGTGTTATCAAATTCTCAATACTAACCTGTTCCCCATTACACTCCGCCACCCACAAGCATCCAAACTGAAGTTATAACTTCAGATTTTCTAAAGGAGAAGCAAGGAAATAAATAATCCATTTCTCAATGAAATGTGTGAAGCGGCTAATTTATTTTCTTGAGAACATCTGAAGGAGGTTTGATGAAACTTTAATCTGGGCATTTCATTCTCTCCATAAACTCGCCCTGAAGTCAGAATAATAGAAAAGGAGAGAGAGAAAACCTTACTCAAGCAATTACTTCCCATATCCTCCAAATATTGGGACAGTAAAATAATTTTTTTTACCTTCCAGAAAATAGGTCATATCATGTATGAATTAATCTGACAATGAAGATTTAAAAAATGTCATTCAGCTATCAAACCCATGCCCTAGACAAGATGTTTTTCTTTTTCTTTTTTTCTTTTCTTCTTTACCTATATCTGAGTGACAAAAAGATGAGTGGCGATTCCAATGGCTTCATTTTTGCTGTGGAATGATTGCGATGACTGAAAGATTAGTTATGCTGGTTTTTACTGATGATACATATTTTATTTATTATGGATCTAGGAGGATGGCAAATTCAGTTTTATAGCCCAGTGGAGTTTGGAAGTGTGGCTTTATTCAATATTGTTCTTGAATTCTGTGATGGCCCATCTGTGTAAATAAGCTCATCAACCTCTTGTGTGAGCCCATCCTTGAAGAGTTTCTCATATGGATGCTTAATGAAAAAATGTACTGCGCTCTTGTCCTTGTCAGTGGTGTCAGAACATATGAGACATTCGGTACAACTGCTAAATAAAGCTTCTGCTGTAAGAGAAGGCCCAGCAACATTTTGTCTGGATGAGTAAGCACCTTGGACATACTGGATTTCACAGGAAAAAGACCATCCTGAGCCCACGTGAAGGACATGGTTATTTATGGTCATGTCTAGTGATTTTGCTCATGTGGAAAGTATGCTTGAAAGTCCAGAGAACTGATCTCCAAGTTTCAAATCTTCTTGACTTGACTTTTTCCTTAGTTTTCCTTGGGAAAATTATATATATATATATAATTGATTTTTTTTTTTTAGAGAGAGGGATAGAGTTAGAAACATTGATGAGAGAGAAACATTGATCAGCTGCCACCTGCACATTCCATACTGGGGATGTGCCTGCAGCCAAGGTACATGTCTTTGACCAGAATCGAACCTGGGGTCCTTCAGTCTGCAGGCCAATGCTCTATCCATTGAGCCAAACCTGTTGTGGCCTGTGGAAACATCTTTTAATACCCATTCCCCAAAGTGTATTTATCCCACCAACAATAAAATTTACACTAAGGTATATTTTAATTCACAGTTTTTGAACTAAACCAATAAGCTGTGTGTGTTTAAGGAAATACGCTGTGAATGCAGCTGTGTCCAAAATTTACTTCAGTCTATTCATTTAGAAACTAGAGGCCTGGTGCTTGAATTCGTTCACCAGTAGGGTTCCTTGGCTAGGCCTGTGAGATAGGGCCAAAACTGGCTCTCCAACATCCCCCAAGAGGCCCCAGATTGCGAGAGGGCACAGGCCACACCAAGGGACCCCACAGGTGCATGATCAGGGCCAGTGAGGGACATGGGAGGCTGGCCATGGGACCAGGATGGGAGCACAAGATGGCTCAAGGGTGTGTCTGGCACATCTTGCTCAGACTCCATAAGCACTGACCCTAGCATCAAGCTAACCTACTAGTCAGAGGGTCTGCCCCCTGGTGGCCAGTGCATGTCATAGCGAGCAGTTGAGTGGCCTTAGCATATCATTAGAATATTTCCCTTTGATTGAATGGATGACCAGACACTTAGCATATAGGCTTTTATTATATAGGACAACCCACTTGAATGTATATGTTTTAGAAAAGTTTTGAAAATCTGGAGTCCCCTTTTAAAATAAAATAACTTTATTCTCTAAACATGAATGTTATTTTAAATAAAAAAATATTGTATGTTTAGGTACAAACCCAGTTATTTTTATTATTTTATAATATTATTCCTTTCTAAAATATCAACTCCTTCAAATCTAAATAATGGTACAGTGAAATGAATTATTTAAAAATCAATTAGCCTAATGGATTCTAAAATAAAAAGATCTTGTCCTGTATAATGTGGGATTATAGAAAATTTGGCTTGGGTTTCTTTTCCTTTATTGAATATAAATGTATAGAACCTTAAGATGCTATCGTAGGTTTGTTCTGGTGTGTGTGTGTGTGTGTGTGTGTGTGTGTGTGTGTTGACAATTATTAGGGCATTGTCTTCTTCCCAAAAGGAATAACAATGAGCTATGGTAGAGAGGGATTTTGGAGTAGCAAGCACAATAGTGGCAAGCTGGGATAGATGGATGAATAAATGAGTAAATCAAAGAAAATGGCAGTTTGAAGACAGGCTAAAGAGTCCATATGCAACCATTTGATTACGGTAGATCTTACTAGAGAATATTCTACTTTCTGACTAATTAGTACTTTAACCATTAAGATGAAAAGCAAATATAGTTTATTCAAACTACATTTTGAAAGACAATCTACATATTCCATTGATGATTGCTGCCAAATAGTAAGTCTCTCATGGGTAAGAATTATTTGCTTGCCCAGGTTAGTGTGTCTCAGTTGGTTGATCATTATCCCATGCACCAAAATATTGCCTCTTTCACTCTCACATTGATGGATGTTTCTATCTCCCTCTCTCTCTCAAAATCAATAAAAATATTAAAAACATAACTTATTTCTTTCAGGTCTCTGTTTTAGTCACATACACCTCCCTCTCCCACCTCTCCCAGATAGTTGTACAATCAACCACATGTACTTGATATGAACTTTTTCTATATTTGAAAAGTATTATTCAGTGTTTGGCTGGCCATTTTCCCCCCAGAAAAATATTTTATCTTGGTTTTTAGAACTTTTTGTCTTATCTCTGGATTTTCTGTAGTATCACTCTGACATTTTTAACCTATAATGTTTTTGTTAAATGCAGAGTTATTTCAAATTATGTTAAATATAATGATTTCTTTTACTGTGTTATATATTTTTTATCCCAATATCATGTCCATTCTGAACAGTGCTTGCAGATGCTCAGATAGGAAAACAGGGTCATGCATTTTATTGTTATACTTTTGCTGGATTGATTTCTTTATACTTTTAAAAAGATAACATTGCTAAAATCTTCCTTCTTAGCAACTCAGACAATAGCACTTGCTTACTTTTTGGTGGAAGCTTCAGAGAAATATTATCTCAAGACTCCAGCTTCCTTTGGTTTGGTTATTAAGCTTGCAAATGATGTTTTCTTTTGCTGTACTTTCTCAATGCTCTGTTGATGGCATGGGATAGTTCAACAATCTACTTTAAACATGAATATGCAGAGACATGTTCCCATTACTATAAAATCAGTTCTTCATAACTTGCAGAACAGATTTCCCTCGCAAGATGAAGGTTACACAAAAATGCTTTTCTCTCCTTTAGTTCCTCTGCCTGAGTGTCACTGTCATTGCAGCTGCCCTTGGCAGAGCTCCAGCTTAGGGGCAGTCAGCAAGGTGTGTACACATGGGTGTCTGAGATGTGGAGGCATGTCTCTTTATGATTTACCATAAATACAAAAAGGACCTTGTATTATTAAGGGTTACAATTTAATGGTTAAATGGAGAGATTATTTAAGAAAAAGTATCAAAAATATTGAAAATGTTAGGGCAAAATCTAGAAAAGGGAAGTGACTTTGGACATCATCAAAGAGCAATCAATGTAGATGAAAAATAAAATCTGTTAAAATAAAATCTAGTTCCATTCAGGTTGCTATGCTAAGTGAAATAAGCCAGTCAATGAAAGAAAAATACCACATTATCTCACTCATTTGTGTATAATAAAGAACACTATAAACTGATGAACAAAGAGATAGATACAGAGGCAGTAAAGCTTTGAACAGACTGTCAAATTACAGTGGGAAGGTTAGGGTGAGGTGGGGGAGATAAGAGATCAACCAAAGGACTTGAATGCAATGCATATAAGCATAACCAATGGATGCAAAACACTAGGGGATGAGGGCAAGTATGGGAGTTTGTGTGGGGGCAATGGTAAGATATGTACACATATAATACCTCAATAAAAAGTGGAGAAAAAATAAAATCTAGTTTTAAATAATTATTTCCTTTCTGACATCTCCACGTGGGTTTGCCTTTGAAAAACAGGAGAAATGTTTACCAAGAGTTAGTCATGGTCCCAAATAATGCTGCCATTATGTGTAGTTAATGGTTTCTTTTTGGCTATCATTTTTGTTAACATTTCACATATTAATGTATGTACTTAGTCAACTAGTTTAAAAGACACATATTGAGTGTCTACTCATGCCACAAAAAACTGTGTTTTGTAGGACATGGTCCCACTCCTCCTAAGGCCTAGTGGTATGGAAAGTAGTTGTTATGTGTAAATTCACAAAATTAGACATTGTTCTCTAGGTCAAAGTAAACAAAAACAAGTGGTATAATAGCAATTTTAATTCTGTCTTGAATTTAAAAATATTTCTTGAAAAACTGATATTAGAGTTAAGACAAGTCATATCAGAGTTAAGGCTTTGTTTGGGGCAGTTGGGGGGCTTCAGGCATGAAGAGGTTATGCAAAGGCATGGAGGATGGGAATGGCAGGAAGACTAGCTAGGTGGCTCTTCCCATAGTCTCTCAAAAGGTAATTAATACAGGCCAGAATCTGGGATTATAAAGAAGAACCAGATTTAAGAAAACACTGTTCTCATAAGAACCACTTGCCCATTTATTTTTTCTTCTTCCTTTCAATATAAACTGTATCTATTTTATACATCTTAAAGTTATGTGTGTGTGTGTATATATATATATATATATATATATATATATATATATATATATAATGCAAATTAAGCCAGGACCCCATAATGGGTCCACCAGCCAGGAGGAGTGCAGCCTCAGGGCAGGCAGGGCTGCAGGGCCTCCCTGTGCCTGAGGTCACGGCTGCTTCCAGGGCTGGGGAGGAAGACCAGGCCGGACCATAGGCTGTGGGGTGCAGGGAGCGAGGCAGGGCTGGACCAGCAGGCTACAGGGCCTGTGGGGTGAGGCAGGGCCAGACCAGTAGTGGCCACCGGGGCTGCTGCGCTGTGGGACCAGGTCAGGGCTCATGCTGGAGGCAACCAATCGATGTGTCCCTCTCACATTGATGTTTCTCTATCTTTCCCTCTCTCTTCCATGTTCTCTAAAAATCAATGGGAAAACATCTCGAGGTGAATTGAGGGTGGGCTGCACCCTGCACTTTCGAATTACATGCTGAGCTCCTAGTGTTTATATATAATAAAATTACAAAGAAAAATTAGAGACAATAATGAATTTAACTATGCAATTAAATTTTGTGTTTATAAATTACTTTATAGTTAACTTTCAAGCATTTAAATATTTGGCATTTTGCTTATTAAGTGAAAAAGTGGCCTGGCTGGTGTTGCTCAATGGTTGAGTATTGACCTATGAACCAGGAGGTCAGGGCATATATCTGGGTTGCGGGGTCCCCAAAACATGTAATACATACTTTAGGAGGTGATAGCTCAATTTTGAAAATAAAATGTATTTTAAAATTATATTTTATTGATTTTTTACAGAAAGGAAGGGAGAGATAGAGATAGAGAGTTAGAAACATCAATAAGAGAGAAACATCGATCAGCTGCCTCCTGTACATCCCCTACTGGGGATGTGCCTGCAACCAAGGTACATGCCCTTGACTGGAATCGAACCCGGGACCTTTCAGTCTGCAGGCAGATGCTCTATCCACTGAGCCAAACCGGTTTCAGTGAAAATAAAATGTATTTTAATAAAGGCTACCTTTATAATTATTCACAGTGTGTATGTAAATATTTTTGGGACACCCTGTATACTGTTCTTTAATCCATTTGGAGGTTTTTGTTGCCTTTTTATATTATGATGTAAAATGTAATTTTACTTTGTTTAGATAATCAATCTTCTCAGTGCTAATTATTGACTTCCTTGCCCTAGTCCCATTCTTTTGTAATAAATACTGTCCTTGTCACCTATTACCAATATCAGCTTTTAGGCATTTGCATTCCATATTCTGGTCCCTGCTTTACATATGTATCCCTGACTAAGGTCCAATCACTATAGCTTTTTGAGTTGTATATTGACTGTGATGGTTCTCCCTGTCTTGTTCTCTTTCAAAATTGCTATTGCCAATCCATAGCAATGTTAAAATGAAGACAGTTTATGAAAAAAATCCTCTGAAGATTTTATAGATTAATTTAAAACTACTTGACAAATTTCTAGCTTTACAAGAAATACAGCTTTTCATTTTTAGGTCCTTGTGTCTTTGGTTAAGTTATGTAATTTCCTCCATGAAAATGATGAACAACTTTTAATATCGCCCTATAATTTTTGGTTTTGTTATATTTGTTTGTATTTTGCTTTTGAGAATAAGACTCTTTAGAAATGGATTCTTAAATTAGTTTTTATGGATTTATATCACTTTCTTGATGTTATGTATTGATCTGTGTCGGGTATACTTGACGCACTCTTTCACTGATTTTATAGATTACTTCTATAGATTCTCTTGGATTTCTGTAAGAACTTTAACATCATCTCTCAATAATACTAATTTGTTGATTCTTTTTTATTGTTTGCTTCATAATTTTGTTGTTTGTACATTTATTTTGTTATGCTTTTGAATATGTCTTATTCTCATCTTTTTCCCATCTTTAAAGAGAACACATATAATGTTTCACCAATCGGTATATTTTTAGAAGATGGCCTTTGCCATGTTAATGAATTTCCTTCTCTTCCTAGTTTACTAAGATATGTTGTAATTATTGTTTCAGGATCCTTTAATATTTTTCCTTGACTTTTTAAAAGGAATTTTCATTGACTTCAGAGAGGAAAGAAGAGGGAAAGAGAGATAGAAATAATAGTGATGAGAGAAAATCATTGATTGGCTGCCTTTTGCATGCCCCCAACTGGGGATTGAACCTACAATGTGGTCATGTGCTCTGGCTGGGAATTGAGCCCTGACCACTGAGAAACACTGTCCAGGTAACATACTATTTTGAATGAATGCTAAGTCATAGCAAATGTTTTTTCCCCCCAATATATTGATGTATTTTATTTTTTATCTTCTTAAACACTTCTTTATTTTCTACTTTGTTAATTTCTGCTCATGTTTTTTTCTTCTATGAACATTCATTTGAGTTTATAATAGTACTCTGTTTCAAATTTCTTTAACTGAATGCTTTCATGGAAATGCTATTTTTGACACTGTTGAAAACTCCCTGTCTTTTTGTCCCTGCATCCGTGCTCTTCAATTTTGGTTCCCTATTGATTTTCACATAGATTACCCTGTTTGAATAATACTGCCTGAGAATACTAAGAAACAAAAGGTCCCGGTTTAGCATATATGCTGAATTTCATTATAGGGAAGATTGAGTACCTGTCTATTGGCTGTGGGCTCATGGTGTGGATTGCTGATTTAAAGCTAGCAAGTAGTTGGTGAATACCTCTCTTGGCTGGGACCATCTTTCACTGGCCGTGAAAAAGTTAGGGCACTGATAGGTGTGCCAATAATAAGTCAAAATGATGTGACCTACATCTAATTGTGAAAAGAAGAAAGTCATTTTAATCAATTAACAAGTGATTTAAAATAATTTAACAAATTGTATAGTTTAGACCAAAAAAATTATGACTCAAGAGGATAGAAAGCATGGTGGGCTAATATATTTGTGGGACACTTCATTTCATGATATGAACTTTGTGCTTTTGCATAATGGAAAGGGTTTAGAATATAAAATTAGGAAATATCATTACAATTGAAGTAAATAGTATAATAAAAACATGAGGATATGGGATGTGCTTATTGGATAATACCACATAGCTGAACTAGAGACTGATTTTACAGAGGTAGGCAAAGTAGGTTTATGGTTGTTGGTATGAAAATAACACAAAAATTAACAAATAATAACAACACAAGAATAAAGTGTTTCAAGTACTCACGATTGTAAATCTACTTTTGTTCACTCCTATATATGGAAAAAGTCTTGGTAGGTAGGTGAATTTCATTGCATATGGCCTTGATTTACTACCATTGGAAATGAAAAAAGAAATAATAGTTTGGGGGGGAGCAAAGAGCTAACATGAAAAAGATGGTAGTGATGAAAATGAAGATAATTACATACTTTTATTGAAGTATATTATATATCAAATACTATTCCAAGTGCTTTATTTTAGTGACTTAAATGAATCCTCAGAAAAATCATGAGGTAAATTTCTTCTTCTTCTTCTTTTTCTTCTTCTTCTTTTTCTTCTTCTTCTACTTCTTCTTCTTCTTCTTCTTCTTCTTCTTCTTCTTCTTCTTCTTCTTCTTCTTCCCCTTCATTATCATCATCATCATCACTGGCAGCCGTAGGAGCAGCAGTTGTAGTTGTTGTTATTATTCTACTAGAGGCCTGGTGCCTAAAATTTGTGCACGGGGTGTGTGTGTGTCCCTCAGCCCAGCCTGCACCCTCTCCAATCTGGGACCCCTTGAGGGATGTCCAATTGCCCATTTAGGCCCGATCCAGGTAGGGGTGACCAGAACAGCAGGGGAGGACAGTTAGGGGCAATGGGTTGGCAGGGAAGGGCAATTAGGGGTAACCAGGCCTGCAGGTTCAGTTAGGGGCAACAGGTCATCAGGGGAGGGTAGTTGGGGGGAAGCAGGCCTGTAAGGGAGAGCAGTTAGGGTGACCAGGCCAGCTGGGGAGGGCAGTTAGGGGCAATTGGGCCAGCTGGGAAGAAGTTAGGCATCGATCAGGTTGCTCAGGAAGTGATTAGGGAGTGATCAGGCTGACAGGCAGAAGTGGCTAGGGGCAATCAGGTAGGAAGATAGGCAAATGGTTGGGAGCCAGCAGTCTTGGATTGTGAGAGTGATCCCAGATTGAAGAGGGTACAGGCTGGGCTAAGAGGACCCCCAACCCGCCCGCCCTGTGCATGATTTTTGTGCACTGGGCCTCTAGTGCAGCTGTGGGTGGCTGGGACAATGTGACACTCATTCTGCTTCTTTTTAGAAGTTTCTTTCCCTTTTTGTCCTTTTTACAAAACTCCTTCTCTCTTTCTCTGCCTTTCTTTTTGTTAATCAACTTCTGTGTAAGCAATATTCAGGATTAGATATTTTCTTTTACTCAGATCCTAAATATAACTACAGAACTATTGCAAAAAAGAAAAATCATGTCTGGGAAAAACCATGGAGGATTTAGGATATACTTTTATTCCAGACCAAAAGCCATTACTCAGTAACAAATCATGTTAGAACTTGCGTACAACTCAACACATGCTCAGACTTAATGCACACACATCATTTAGAAATTTACATTTTAAAAGTACTTTGATTTAGAATCAATAGACTAAATTCTTCACTTAGAAAGTAAGAAGAAAGTCTTACCTCAGAGGTTTCTATGTTAACAAATATCTCAACAACTGAACGCACGGATGAACATCTGGAAAAAAGTTCCAGTAACTACTACATCTGTGTAAATTTCAACACATTACTTTAACCCTGTACCTAAGTCTTTCCCATAAGTAAACTGAATATAATGATAAAGTGTTCTGTACCTGGTCATATCCTGGACAAGGGCAAACACATCTGTAAAGTGGAATATGCCAGAAAAAGGACCAATAATTTTTAAAATATATATATTTTATTGATATTTTACAGAAAGGAAGGGAGAGAGAGAGCTAGAAACATCAATGAGAGAGAAACATCGACCAGCTGCCTCTTGCACACCCCCTACCGGGGATGTGCCCGCAACCAAGGTACATGCCTTTGGCCGGAATGGAACCCGGGACCTTTCAGTCCTCAGACCGACGCCCTACCACTGAGCCAAACCGGTTTCGGCGGGACCAATAATTTATACTTGTTTGGATATCAGCAGTTGGAGTTGCCCTACTGGGCCCGGTCTTCTGAGTAGAAGTCGCCATGGTGTGTGGGGTATATCTGAGAAAGGAGCCCTGAAGGCAGGGAGAGCTACCTTGAGATCACTGTGAACCAGACGTCTGCAGCCTATGCCAAGAGAGAGGGAAGGACGAGGCATCCCTACCGATGTAATAAACTGACTTGCACCCCTACTGATAGAATAAACTTACCCTTTTCTGAAAGATGCCCAAATGGTTTTCTTCTTTTGCAATTCACCTCACACTGCGTTGCGTCTTCTCATCTCACTCGTGAGGCTTTGAGGTCCTGGAGGTCAGAGCCCGTGGCATGCCTATTTGTATTCTACAGGATACTGAGCACACTGCCTCACTCAATAAGCGTATGTTCAAGGAATAAATTAGTTGCAATCTCCCTCTCTTCAAAAGTGATTATTTATCACTAAGGTACACCAATAAAGTAATAAACTCTATATCCCGGCTGAGTAGTCTTCAAGAATACAAAGTAATTGCCATGCGTGCAACTAATTTCTCCTTTTCTCTCCGGCAGTTATTATGTTAAGGGCCCTGTACGGGGAATGGGAGTGCCGAGTGATCGGGCACAGCCCTTTCTCTGCAGATGTTTACTGTCTGTGAGACTGACACAAATGAAAGTGATTACCATGTAAAACGAAAGAAATGCTAGCTAGGAACTTATAGGAAAAAGATATCCCAAATAGAGAACTCACTGATATATGGGTTTTTAAGTATACTTTTGTGGAATATTTTAAAAGATATATATTTTATTGATATTTCACAGAGAGGAAAGGAGAGAGATAGAGAGCTAGAAACGTCGATGAGAGAGAAACATTGACCAGCTGCCTCTTGCACACCCCCTACTGGGGATGTGCCCGCAACCAATGTACAATCGAACCCGGGACCCTTCAGTCCGCAGACCGACGCTCTATCCACTGAGCCAAACCGGTGTCGGCATGTGCAATATTTTTTTATCGAACCTTAAAAGTCCAGGTAGTAGTTTCCATCCTGATATTTCCCCGACTCTTAGTGTAATAAATATAATGATGAGTTTTTCTTGAGCAAGTCTCAAAATTATAGAAATCTTGTAGAAATCTCTTACTTATTCTCAGAAAGCTAGTTAGGCTCTCTGGCATTCAGTTTGTTTGATTGGGGCTGGGATTTTGAATCCTAAGTAAGTATGTTACCTTTGTAAATAATATTTGCTTGGCGAAAAACGTTTGGGATTCAGTGTGTATTGTGTGTGTGTGTGTGTGTATGGGGGTGGGGTGGGGTGGTGGTGGTTAATACTTGCAACGAGTTATCCTGCGTTAAGATGTGTGATCCTTGTTCTAAGCCATACATCATCGGTGCCATGCATGTGGCTACAAGATGACAGTTGGAGAGCCCATCTGTCTATGAAGTTTTATGAAATAAGGATTTTTAAAATGTAGTAGCTTTGGAAAGGAAAGGCCAGTTAAATATAGAAGAGTGCAAAGTACTTTGGAGAATTTAAAATGTCCAAGTGGGCAACACAAGCATATTTTTAAAAAGTAATTAAATTACACAGGATAATAATAATAATAGAGGGTTCAGTTATATATAGCTTTTATATGTTGACTATATTTCTAGGTTTTATTTCCTGTTAGCACTCTGCTCGAGCTGAACCGAGACAGGAAAACGGGTACATTCTTTATGATTAGAAAGGATTCTGTTGCCATTAGCCCATGCTAAATTGATAGTTTTTATAGCTCAACAAGAGACCAAGTCATCATTACCAGGAGGGAAGTACCTAAATCATCTGAAGATGGCTGTTCTGTTCTGAAGGAAAGTTTGAGATGACTGCTTGAGTGTCAAAGTCTCACTCCTAAAGTGGTTTTGCTGTAGAATTGATTGTTCCCCCGTTGGGGTGGGTATATTACATTAGGGAGCTCATGAAGGAAATTCCAGAGGCAGAGCTGATAAGTTCTAAAGGGAATTCTGATTTGGTCCCCAGAATGATTGATAGATGCTTATATCTTAGGTACCTATGCAAGTATGCAGAAGATAGAAAGAAGCAAGAGAAAGAGCAAAGAGTACAAGATGTGGGAGAAACATATATCAGAAGAAGCATGGAACTCTATGGCTTTTCCAGCTTATAATTTGTTGAGTTGTGAAAATTAAATTTTGGGAGCAATTTTGGTGATGACTGAAATTTTTAAAATTTATTTACCTGAGTATCATATTGCATTAAAATCCCAGAATGCTAGGAAACACTCTTAGTAACAATGGCAATGCCTAGCCAGATAAGTTTATATGGTTGATAAAATACTCTTATTTAAAATGAGGTACCTGGTAAGAATGAGTTATCAGAGAGTGAATTTGTAATGCCTGTGCATTTGATGTATAAGTCATAAAAGGATTTTCCCCCTAAAACCAGGCTTTTTTAATATTTAAAATTTTGCTGCCATAGTTAATAACAATTTTGTGCAGATTGATATACTTTCTTGAAAGCTTATTTGTATTGTGCAAACAAATTTGTGATCATTCAGGCTTAACCATCATTACTTGGAATGTTTCATATTGTTTACATGTCTACCTTTTTGCATGGATATTGTACTACAATATTACAATAATTGTTCTCAAGGTGAAGTAGATTCTTAAATTAGTATTTTCCTATATTACTCAAAATATTTATAGTGATGACATGTTTTACTTGCATATGGTAATATGGCTGCATCCAGCCTCTAAAAGAAATAGACAGGAAATAAGAATAATTAGCTTGATAAAATACTAACACGTAATATCATGGTAACTATTTTTCAGACCATGTTTTAACTGCCTTAAGATACTAATTAATTTAAGCACAGAACAGGCACATTAAATTGAGGCAGTTATTGCCTGCACTTTACAAGTGAGAAAAGTGCCGAAACCGGTTTGGCTCAGTGGTAGAGCGTCAGTCTGCAGAATGAAAGGTCTCGGGTTTGATTATGGTCAAGGGCATGTACATTGGTTGAGGGCACATCCCCGGTAGGGGTTGTGCAAGAGGCAGCTGGTTGATGGTCCTCTCTCATCGACGTTTCTAGCTCTCTCTTTCCCTTCCTCTCTGTAAAATATCAATTATATATATATATATATATATATATATATATATATATATATATATTTAAACAAGTGAGAAAAGTGAGGAACACAGAGGTTAAATACGTTTTCCCTGAGTTAATATGGCAAGTAGGTGTCAAAGCCAGGAGTTGAAACCAAACAATCTGATTGCTTGGTATTTCTATTCTCTAATCTATAGCTAAACTATTCTTGCTTGAGCTAGGGTTAAAGTAGCTATATTACTCCAATGCTATATTTTAATATGATTATTTATTAACATGGGCATTCTCCCTTATTGGATTATGAACTTGTAAGTACCAACGAATCATGTTTTATTTACTCTGTCAAACGTAGTGCTTAATAAAATTTTTATTATTCCTGAATTACAGCTTATTATTGCCCTGAGATATTCTGTTCAGAAGATTCCTACTTTGAAATCATTGGTCTTTGATTCACAAACAAAAAGCGCAGCTGTTACCTGTAAGAGGAATACTGTGTTCATGATTTTTTAATTTATTAAATATTGTTAAGAATAAAGTATCATGAGTTAATCAAACTAATTTTGTTTGATATAGGATAATTTTAGAATAATGTTACTTGGTTGAAATTCTTATCATTTTTATTTTAAATTCTCTTTTTCCACAGGGTGCTGCTTTAATTAGAATGCTGGCAAATTTTATGGGCCATTCAGTATTTCAGAGGGGTTTGCAAGTAAGTAAAATGATTCCTATTTTCTCTTGTCTTTTTCCTGTCCTCATATTTATTTTAAAGATTTTTCACAGCTTGAAAAATTGCCAATACAAAATTTCTGAATTTGATGGAAACCTTTCGGATGAGTAAGGTAAGCTGTATCTTTCCATATGACAAATAATAGAGGTAAGATACTCACTATATCAACCAATAAAACTCAAACTGTTATACCATTTAGAATCTCTTTACTACACATTTTAAAACTGAAGTAATTTTCAGATATATCAGATCCTAAATAATCTACAAAAGATATTTGAGTCTGCTTCCTTTTTCTTGCATTTAAAATGTTAAATACAGTGAAAAAAACATGTTAGCCTTTACAAAAATATGTATTTGAGAAAATCTTGATTTCATATTTCAAATATGTGCCTTTTATTCTATTTTATTGTTGACATGTGTGGATCGTTATTTGTTCCAAAGTTATTTAAATGTCTTTAAATTAGAAAAGATAATATTTTAAATAAAGGGGAAAAGTAAACAATTTTATCTTCCTGCATTTGTACTATGAAGTATGAAATCTAACAGTGGATTCTTAGAAGAGAAAGATTCTTAACTCTTGAAAGCAAACACAAACATGGAAAAATGTAACTTTTATTCCATTGCCACTATTGAAGTAAATCATGTTCCTAGCAGCTGTGATTGATGAATTATTTATGATGCATTCTGCTACTTAGAAGTGTCCTTTAAAGTAAATTGATGTTCACCTGAAATACAATTATGCCAAGACAGAGAGAGCAATCAATCTTATCTGTTCTTAGTTAGCTTTTCATTTTGAAATTTAAATAAACTACATATGGGACCAGGTCATATTTTAGTAGTCTAATTTGATCTTTACCTAAAATAAACTAAAAAATACAAAGCAAGCGTTAAACAAGTTATGATAAAGCTACATATACTTTACACAACAAAGAAAAAAGTATACATTTCTTGAAGAATAATTTTCCTTAGAAAATATTGTTACAGATTTGCTCCAGCAGAGTTTGAAATTTACTTTAATCAGCTCTTTCTATTCGGGACACCTTTAGAATAGCCGAGTTCCATAGAAGCTACTGACCAGGTGCTAAAGTCTCTATTCTGATCACATAGTAAGAAAATCCTTTTTCTCAAGGAGTGCCCTCTATGGATATAAACTTTCTGGACAAATGTCCTTCCTTATCCCCACTCTTTTGTTTTTTCCCCCCATTGAAGTTGTAGCATGACAGTTCCTGAAAATATCTAAGCTTTTTTAAGGCAACATAAATCAAATTGGATTTCCTGGTAGCAAGTTGATGTGAAATCATTTTCTGTATACAATTTTTATTGTTTTTCCTCATCTGTGTGTATGGCTTTGTTTGGTAGATTGAATAACTATAGTTATATTATTTTGAAAGGATTATTATCTTGCAGCATTTTTCTTTATTCTTTCTTGCTTTCTGTGGCATGCAAAATACATCAATTTTAATTCACCCGATTCTAGTGACCCAGCCTGTTCAGTTTTATCTGAAACAGACTATTTGCCCTCTGACTCCCATACATTAAACTTTCATTTGAATCTTGTGTTAATGTGTACCTTTACGCTCTGATACTTGATTTGGTTAATTTTCAATGGAGGGACTCTATACTTGTCAACATTGCATTTCATTCGCCTTGTGACATCTCATTGATCAGATGGATCTGTATCCTTCACTACTTCCTCGCAGCTTTATTTATACTCATCACTCAAGCTGATTTAGTGTATCATCAGCAGTTGGATTAGTTTACAGTGGATTCCTATGTCTAGGTGATAAATTATCATCTCTTGTGCATGAAGATGTATGGGATACATTTTGGAAATGACCTCCTGAGCAGACACTTTATGTCATGGTGCTGAGTGGTCACAGAGTTGATATTAATATATTTCCCATCCACAAGTCTCTAGGGAGTCTTGGTTTTATAGTCTTGTTGAAAGAGCTAATCTGGACTGTCAGTGCTTATCTCTGCTGGAAAATCTATTAATTGTCTTTACATTAACCATGGCTATTTCTGTGTTGACAAATAGAAGTTTATATTTACAAACAGATGCAGGTTAGGTTTAAAGGTGTAAACAATTCCAAATATTCGCCTTATTATATATTTTTCTCTTTCTTCCTCCTTCTTTCCTTCTCTTTCTTATTATTCATCCTTCTCCTTCTTGTCCTCCTCCTTCTTCTTCCTCTTCTTCATCTTCCTCATCTTCTTTGTATTTGGTCCTTAGCCCTTGTATTCCACACAGGAACAATAATGTGGTTTTTTTCCCTCCTAAATTTGTGTTATCTTACAAGTTTTGTACTCTTTTTACTCATGCTCTTTTAGAAACAAGGAAAAATATTTTTACTAATGCAAACACAGGAAAAATGATTTATGATAAATAATAAATACATAGGGTGTCTCCAAAATGCATACACACTCTAACTACTCACTTAATTTTGAAAATGACCTGTATGCTAATAAACTCTAACTTAATAATCATTCAAAGTGAGTATACAGTTTTTGGGACATCCTGTATAATAAATATAAATAGTAAATTATAAATGTAATATTTTATATATTAAATATAATAAAAGTAATATACTGAAGTAGTAGGTTTTCAGGTCAGTTCACATGCTCCTATTTAATCTCCAAAGTACCCGAGTATAGTTTAAATTATATTTTTCTAATTTTTGTAAATATTTTATACTGGAAAATATATTTTAATTTTCAGATCGCACATATATTTCTCAGGATAAAGGGACTCAGAGACTTTTTGAAAAATGTTTTGCTCCTAATAGCCACATAATTCATCGGGTCAGCTATTTGTAAGTTTAAAAAACAGTTTGATACTGAATAACCACAATTTTTCTGTTCTTTTTGATACATTTTTTGTCTAATTTCCCTTGCTTCCTGAATTTTATATGATGTTTAAATCCTTCAGTCTTACGGAGTTCTTTTTTTTTTTTTAAGTAAATTACCTCAAAACATTTTTAAAATTGTGTATACATACATAAAAGTTTTATCCTGACTACCATTGGTAAATTAGCTTTGTTTTGATGTTTAAATTGGAAGTGAGGTATAGAACCTACCAAGCTTGAAACTTTGATTTTGTATGCCACTTGTAAATAATATGTTTTTAAAAACATAGAAATGTTCATATTTTTGTAAACTGAACATATCTACTATCTAAATAATTCATTACCCAAAATAATAACAGGTATATTTTGGGAGGCATGAGGCAATGGAATGAGTAGGGAGAAGTGACTCTAATTTCTGTTTCTAATTAATGGCATGTTTTCTACAAGTAATTCAAACCTTTCTTGGTATCTGACATTATAGTTACAAAATGCAAGAGTTGGGCAAGATACTCTTTAAGATTTTTCCCACCTCTTAGATTCTCTGAATTTAAAACCTATTTGATACATTTTACTAGTTAGATAATTTGGGTTTGATACTTAATTATGGAAAGTATTTTAATTTGATTGAAAAATTTATAAATTAGATGTGCAAATCTGAATGATTCCCTGAAAGAATCATCAGTTAATCATCTGAATATTAAAACTATACAGTTGACAGTTGAACAATAGGATTTTGAACTGTGGGAGTCCTATTTATATACAAATTTTAAAAATTCCTGTACCATTTTGATCCATGGTTGTCAGTCCGCAGATGTGGAGTATTAACTGAATGCATTGATCTATGCCATATATAGAGGACTTGAGCATCCACAGGTTTTGGAATCCATGGGGGTTCTGGAATCACCCCCATAGTTACTGAGGGATGACTCAGTTTTGGGGGAGTCAAAGGTTACACGTGGATTTTGACTCTGAGGGAGTTGGTGTCCCTAATCCCCACATTATTTAATGGTCAAATATAGCACTACAGCTAGTCCAACCAAATCAGCATTTGCTATTACTAATTTTTGCTGGTAATATGTTTCTTTTGCCAATATTAAGAAATAACTTATATTTCCTTTGCTTTTTAGTTACTTTTTCCTATTTTGTGACACTTTATATTTTGTTATACTTTCATATTTTGCTCTGGGTAATTTACATGTTTGTTATTAAACTACTAGAGGCCCAGTTTATAAAATTCGTGCACTGTGGTGGGGAGTTCCCTCAGCCCAGCCTGCACCCTCTCCAATCTGGGATCCCTTAGGGAATGTCCGACAGCTGGTCTAGACTGGCAGTTGGACATCCCTCTCACAATCCTGGACCACTGGCTCCTAATTGCTCACCTGCCTACCTGCTTGGTCACCCTGAATTGCCCATCCCTGCCGGCCTGATTGCCCCTCACTGCCTCTGCATGCCAGCCTAGTCACCCCTAACTGTCCCCCCAGCCAGACTGGTCACCACCAATAGCTACTCTCCCCGCTCCTCCTGTGCTAGCCTGGTCACCTCCAACTAGCCTGGTTGCCACCAGCTTCCCCCTTCCTGCCAGCCTGGTTGCCCCTCATGGCCCCCCTGCTAGCCTGGTCACCCTGTGTAGCCTTCTGTTCAGTTGTTTGGTCATCCCTCACTAATCTCCCTTCCGGCCTGGTCACCCCATGCAGCCTGCTTATTCAGTCATTTGGTCATCCCTTGGGACAGCCCTGGGCAGCTGAGGGGACTGGGCACTGCTATCTTGTGGCTGTGGGTCCTTCCATCTTTGAGGGCATGACAGGCAATTAGCATATTCCCTCCTTATTGGCTGTGGGTGCCCCATCTTTGTGAGGAGTGATGGTCAATTAGCATATTCTCTCTTTATTAGATAGGATAGTTATTGTCGATGAAATTTTCTAAGGACTTACTTTTTGAAGTTTCTCAGTGATTTTCAGTAGGTATATTGTCCTTACTAAGGTCAGGATTTCTATTTGTATACCCAAAATATGCTGAAACTGGTTCTGTTTATGGGTCTGACTACATTGGGGTGGTTAGAGGTTTGTCTGGAGGAGAACCATTTTTTCCCTTGATGATGTCATTATAGGGGACATAAATAAGAGCCACTGACTTTTTCAGAGACAAGAGCTGTTTTTGAAGGCAAGGGAAACAGTGGAATTTAGACTTTAAAGGTCCTCATTCTACTTCTTAGTGTCCCATTCTTTCTCAATCAATGCCCTTATTTTCACATAAGAGACCTAGTAAAGTCATAAAATTTGCTGGAGTTCTGACTTCACCACTCAGAGTTTCAACCTTAATTTGCTCTTCAGTTATATTGATAAGGCTAAAGGATTCACAAGATCAATCTCTGATTCCCTACCAACCATACCTTCAGCATGAGGATTACTGTATTCTTTTTGTAATCTCTCCAGTCTATTCAGAAATAACTATTCTTGCTGCAGATTTTATAATTCTCTATTCTCCTGTAATATTATATTGAAATAGTAATTTGCTTTTCCCCAAACCTATTCATTTTTTATTAAAATATATTTTATTGAGTTTTTATAGAGAGGAAGAGAGAGGGATAGAAAGCTAGAAACATTGATGAGAGAGAAACATTAATTAGGTACCTCTTGCACCCCCCCTACTGGGGATGTGCCCACAACCAAAGTACATGACCTTGACCGGAATCAAACCTGGGACCTTTCAGTCTGCAGGCCAACGCTCTATCTACTGAGCCAAACCAGTTTCGGTCCAAAACCTATTCTTCAATTTAGGCAACTATAATAATTTAAGAATCTGTCTAGGCCTTGAAAACCAGGGATTGCCAGGATTTTATTACCTATTGTTGATGCTTTTACCTCATTTAAATCTAACCAAGACAGGGGAATAATTGTATATTTCCATCTTTGAGGGTCTGTTTCCTGGAATATACCACTCCTGGTATGAACACAGTAGGCAAATCAAAACCATGCTAAGGACATCAAGCAGAAAGGAATTTAACAGAGTATGTGAATTTTCTAAAACTGTTAGGAGGACTAGTAGAATAAAAATCAGGAAAGCCACTGCTGAACTTCAGAAAATCAAGAAATTTAAGTATCACCGGCAATTGATATTCATATCTGGATGCCATTGCTAGGGAGTAGCTTCCCTTGGTTTCTGCCAAAGCCCACATGTCTGCTCTTTGTTACCTCAGCAATGATGACTCCTTCTTTCTTGTGTGCTTTTCATGCAAAATTTAAACTTGGATCTAACTAGCAAATTACAGTAAATAGTGCTTCCAAGCCATACAATGCAGAAGAGCATAGAACGTGGTAGAAATGGTGATGAATTGCTAACAGGCAGTCTGACACACTTCATCTATCAATTTCCTTGTTCTGTTGATTAAATTGTGTTGTATTATTTTTGTAGGTTGTCATATTAACATATGGAGATTTAAAATCATATGGATTATTAATGCCCTTATCTCTTCCTTGATATTTGTATTAATACTAAGCAATACTTCTCAATAAATGCCCTAATTTTCAAGTAAGAGACCTAATAAAGCCATAAAATTTCCTGGAGTTCTATCCATAAAAGTAGCGAGAGTAGATATTTTCAACTGATTTCAGTATTTTTGTAAGAATTTATGATGGGAAAAATTAAGAAATTAAAAAAACCAATGACCGTAATTCACTTCTAATTTAATTTTATGTTTTTCTTTATTGATTAAGGTATTACATTTGTGTCCTTATCCCCCCCATTGCTACTCTCCACTCATGCCCTCACCCCCCAGTTGTCTGTGACCACTGGTTAGGCTTATATTCATGCATACAAGTCCTTTGGTTGATCTCTCCCCCTTCCCCCTACCCTCCCTTCCCTTCCCTATGAGGTTTGATGGTAATAGCTGCTTCTCTGTCTCTGGATCTGTTTTTGTTTATCAGTTGATGTTGTTCGTTATATTCCACAAAGGAGTGAGATCATGTGTTATTTATCTTTCTCTGACTGGCTTATTTCACTTAGCATAATGCTCTCCATCTCCATCCATGTTGCAAATGGTTGGAACTCCTTTTTTACCGACACATAGTATTCCATTATGTTGATGTATCACAATTTTTTAATCCACTCATCTGCTGATGGGCACTCAGGCTGTTTCTAAACCTTAGCTATTGTGAATTGTGCTGCTATGAACATAGGGTTGCATACGTCTTCTCTGATTGGTGTTTTGGTTTATTGGGATATATTCCTAGGATTGGGATCACTGGGTCAAATGGGAGTTCCATTTTTAGTTTTTTTAGGAAACTCCATATTTTCCTCTACAGTGGCTGCACCAGTCTGCATTCCCACCAGCAGTGCACGAGGGTTCCTTTCTCTCCACATTCTCCACAGCACTAGTCATTTGTTGATTTGTGGATGATAGCCACTCTGACAGATGTGAGATAGTACTGCATTGTCATTTTGCCTGTCTTCTATAATCTCCAGTTTCCTCTTTGAATAAGTGAGTTGATTAAGTAGTGTCAGTACCAGTAATATGTCAGATTTTTAATTTTCTAAAGTTATTTCTCTTCTAAAACGAGAAACCAAAAAAAGAAAAGACAGGGAACTTATTATTGTGAATAACTCTTTAAAAATAAATGTAAGAATTTCAAAGATTTGGTTTTCATAATCACAACTATTGGTTCTATCTTCCTCACCTCCAAGTGGTCTGATCCTGTAGGGAGAAAAATCTAAGCAGAAATTTGCTTAAGTTGCTTTCAATTTGAGACCAATTATACATAAGACATCTGGAGAATAAGTTTATTCCACTGAGTAAAGATGACTAAAATCAAAACAAATTCATGACATATTACCTGTAGGAAGAGTTGGCATGAAATGTAGTAGGCAGGTCAGCAGTAACAAGTAACAAGTAACTCAAGTAACTCCCTCTGAATACAGGCTCAAATCATCCTTTTTTGGGGGCACAATGTCATTCTTATCTTTATCACCTAATTTTTGTCTATGGCATAAATATTTCCAAAATCCTTCCCAGGTCATCCTGTAAAAAAAAAAAAAAAGCTGGCATAACTTGGGGGACTTCACATATGTTTGAATATGATTTTCTTATTATTTTATTAGAGGCAAAGTGCACAAAATTTGTGCATGGGGTGGGGGGTATCCCTCAGCCCAGCCTGCACCCTCTCTAATCTGACTCTCCTCGAGGGATGTCCTATTGCCCATTTAGGCCCAATCTCACTAAACAGGCAATCGGACATCCCTCTCACAATCCAGGACTGCTGGCTTTTAACTGCTCACCTGTCAGCCAGATCACCCCTAACCACTCCCCTGCCAGCCTGATCAATGCCTAACTGCTCCCCAGCTGGCCCAATTGGCCTTAACTGTCCTCCCTTGCAGGCCTGGTCACCCACAATTGTCCCCCCCTGCCAGCCATCTTGTGGCTGACAACTTGTGTCCACATAGGGGCAGCCATCTTTGACCACATGGGGGCAGTCATCTTATGTGTTGGAGTGATGGTCAATTTGCATATTACCTCTTTATTATATAGGATCACAAGCAAAAACAGATTCCTTACTGGCAGGACCCTGGGATGGAGTACAGGTAGCAGAACTGCATTTCTATCCTCTTTCCCACTTGGACAATCTTTAATGTCCAATGTTGTTGACTTTCATTTTCTATATGGTTTCTAAAATAGAAATATATTGCAATTTTTCCATCCTTATTTTTTTCTGTCTCTAGGAGTTCTTGGTTATTTTACAAATTTCCCTGAAATCTCCCTTGCTCTCATGAATAAATGTTTCCCCTGAATTCCTCCTTTAATAAAAACTGTACATTCCAAGGCCTTGTCAGCATCTTTCATCTCTGGACTATTTCTCTTCTGTCTTCATGGCTGGGGCACTCCTATCAATTTCTCTCTGTTGCAGGAATCCACATGGTCTCAGAGTTGATTTCTGAAAATATAAAAACATATTCTCCATCAAAAGTTAATAAAGGGATATTTTCTATAAATTTGACTTGGGATCCCTTTTTATTTTATTTTTTATTATTTTGCCCAAATGATTTTCCTCTGGCTTGTTTTGACACCACATATGTTTTTCATGGGTATATTGCTGTTAGCATTTCAAATGAAAATTAATTTTCTAAAGTACAAATTTTCTAGATGTAATTTACTCGCAGGGTATTTTTCCTTACATGATAAACATGACCAAGCCAGAGACGGTCGGACCTGCATAAACACCATTTATTCACCAACTAGATCTGAAATAACAAGGCTGACACATATACATAAGGAACTATTTGACACTGAAATTGGAACTCAAAAGAACTACTGGCCCATAAAGGAACTCACTACAGACTGATTCATTTGCCTCTTTGTATAACCATTATGGCTTGTCTCAGTTTTGGGTTCTTATAATGGTATTCCTTGTATCACATGATCTAATGCATCTAAGGCAGCAGTGGGCAAACTATGGCCGCCGGGGGGCCCGCGGAGCCGAAAGAGCAGAGGGTTCTCTTGCTCTCCCCTCCACTCCTTCACCAGCAGCCCAAGATGAGAGTGCCAGCATGGTCAGGTTGCTTTTGTTCTGGCTCTCCAGTCCAGTTTAAGAACCCATTGTGGCCCTCGAATCAAAAAGTTTTCCCACCCCTGATCTAAGGGAAATAATGAACAACATAAATTGATGAACAGAAACAGACCTGGAGACAGAGAAGCAGTGATCAGACTGTTAAACCTCAGAGGGAAGGCAGGGGAGGGTGAGGGCAAAGGGGAGAGATCAACCAAAGGACTTGTGTGCATGCATATAAGCCTAACCGGGGGCCATGGATAACGGGATGGGCATACATGGGGAGGGGTTTAGAATGGGAATAGGGGATGAGGACAATTATATGATACCATAATTAATAACAAAATTAAAGAAAAAAACACTGTCCATTGCCGAAACCGGTTTGGCTCAGTGGTAGAGCGTCAGTCTGCAGACTGTGCTGGTCAAGGGCATGTACATTGGTTGTGGGCACATCCCCAGTGGGGGGTGTGCAAGAGGCAGCTGGTCAACGTTTCTAGCTCTCTCTCTCTCTCTCTCTCCCTTCCTCTCTGTAAAATATCAATAAAATATATTAAAAAAACACACTGTCCATTCCAAAGCATCTTTCAGCAACTTACATCTTTCTTATCCTAGGGGTGTTATTGTTTAATTGTGCATAAACATTAAATTTCACCCATATGTAGCAATGCTTATGCATATAATCCATAAATTAAGATCTACTTCTTTTTAAATTTATTTTTTATTGTTCATATTAGTACAGATGTCCCCTATTTGCCTCTGCTTATGCCCCACCTCCACCCAGCCTCTGCTCCACCCAGGCCCTCACCACACTATTGTCTGTGTCCATGGGCTATGCATATATGCATATATGTTCTTTGGTTAATGTATCTCCTTTCCCCTCTCTCCCCCCACCTCAACCCCCCAAGGTCTGTCTATCTGTTCCAGTCATCTATGTTTCTGGACCTTAAGTTCCAATAGCTCAAATCCTCATTACATAAGTATTATAGGCTTATTTTTAAAGTAAGTGATTCGTGTGATGATTCTTTTAGATATAATTTTGTACATGAATTTCACCATTCTTATTTCATTTTTACTTGTTTTAATCTACCTAGTTACAGTTATCCTCTGATTTTTTTCTGGAAATAAAAGAATAAAACTATAATTATGAAATCCTCCGATAATATTGATTGGCTTAGTGGCCATTAAAAACAATTAGTGCATAGTACTATTGCTCTTTCTTTTCAAAGAAAACACTATTGTCTTAATGACTTGAGTTTAGCAGTATCATTCTTCATGTTGTTATGATTCAACACCAGGGAATTGAAATTATGAAGAAAGATCATTGTTAAGCTTGATATAAACTCAATGCCTGAAATCCATGTCAGAAAATGAGTCACCTTTCCACTCAACCAATTAGGGTAATTCAATATCATCTAAATATGGTTGAATAGAGAACGATTTCTCTTGATTAATATTTAACTGCTCTTTTCCATGAGGTAACCTACAACAAGATGTTTGGTTCCAATTATCAGAGTGGAAATTGCTTATGCAAATCAATGTCAGGCAATGAGGTGTGGATAAAAAGCAAAATGGAAATATGATTATTATTGGTTTGTGCTCATAAAATTCTGATAGCCTGAAGGTAATGACGGGCACAAAGCCATAGGGATTATTAGTAGCAACAACATATTCAATAACTTGTGTTCCAATGAAAAGTTATATATATTAACATGTATACACAGGATTTTTACTTGGTAACTGCTGATGTACATTTGTGAGAGAGTGTTTGCTCCCTTGCATGTAGGTTTCCAGATAAATGAAATGTCAGAAAATGACAGAGGATCAGAGGCACTATGTCAAAGTTAATTTCCTTTCTGAAGAGATAGTATTGTTTCACCCAGATGGTAACTGAATAATGTTTAATCTGAAATAAGATATTCTCATATTTCTCCATGTTTTACTTCAAGTGCTATGTAGCTTTTGATATGCTATAGGTAAAATGGGTTAAAACTTCATAATAACTTGCTGTGTTCATTCAATACTAAACAGAGGAGTGCAAAAGTAGATTTGCTGCTGTATGTGAGACACAGAGTTGATTCTTGTATTATTTATTAATTATTGTATTATTTTCCATGCAAGCAACTAAAAACCTACTCTTTCCATATTTTGTATGGGAATAATGCTATCATTGTTGATGTTTAGTTATGAATTTGAGAATTATTATTTATTTAACACCTAACTACACAGCTAAAATTAATATCCATGTTACAGAAGGAGAATATTTAAGGAAAGAGTTCATGGATGTGAGGATTAAGAATATTATCTCTAATAAAAACAAGTAATTTTAAATATTAAATAGCAAAACTAGTTACAATCCTGAATCAGAAATTATTTTTATTCATCAGTTTTAATTAATTTGTTTATATACATCCATGAATTGAATACTTATCATTTTGCCTTTAAATTAAATATTGTAAACTGACCATTTTCAGCATTAGCTGAAAGCCTTTATTTCTTAAAGTCATGTATCTCTAATTTGGTGATCCTGTAGGCCATAACACGGGAGACCTTATACATTTATATTTATTGGTTTTCTTTTACTTGTTTACTAATGGCTTAAGACATTAGGGTAATTCAGTTTCATCTAAATATGGTTGAATAAAGAACAGTTTAGCTAATAAGCTTGAGGCTATATTTTTATAACTATTTAAAATGTATCTGTGAAATTATTAGACACATTGGCTGATGGGCAGGTGTATCTGTATGTTTATGAATATGTAAATGCATGCTGATCTTTCAACATGCACATACATGGATACACCTATCAGCGAACTGCCTCTCACTGTTTGCAGACAGCACAGTTTGGTTAGATTGCTAGTTCAGAAATACAATAAACTTGCCTCAGAGGCATTTTTTCTAACTTATTTAGGCCTTGCATCAGCAGTTTTCCTTCTTTTCCTTTTTAAATTTATTTTTCTCCCTTTTTCATGTTTTCTTTTAGGAACATTCAAGTAATAGCCTAGAACTACATACTCAATAATATTATTTTGACGCTAAAAAAATATAAGCCTTTGTAATTTGATAGATCCCCCCCCCTTGTTACTCATATTTTCATAGTTCCTTGGTAATTTCATTACAGAGGTTAATATGAGTGAGATGGCATAGATATTCCATAATATATTTAGTTTTTTTGTTTGTGAACACTAGAATGCTTTTTTAATTTTTGTTAAATAAACAACAGTGTATAATCTTTAACTTATAAATTTTCTTATTATATTTTGATTTTCTCTTTATATACAGAAAGCACATTATCAATTTTTCTTCTAAAATGTTAAGCCAATATATAAGGGTAGTGAAAAAACTTGAAACTACTTTTTATAATACAAGAAGCAAACAGCATTGAGACTTACACATTTTAAAAATAAATTTCTTACAAGTTTATTTTTTAAAATTATCCTGTTATTCAAGTGTATATATTTTTATTAAAATGAGGTTGAACACTTTTAAATGTATTACCTTGCATTTCATCTACGCCTTTCTTTGAGATATTTATTCATGTTATACCCCTTTAAAAATGGAAGTTTTACTCATTGTCATAACTGTATAAATGGTAATAAAAATAATGAACCTTAGCATACTACAAATTCTTTTTACCCTGTAATAGCTAAATGTCAAAATTATTAAGAAAAACCACATGCTATAAACTCATAGTTTAACAGAAGTATTGTAAATACCTATCTTAAGTTATGTATTTGGAACCTATCTTGAAAAAGGTTCAAGTGCATTCAAAACTCCATTTTGACCTACCTCTGTGCTTCTGTCTACGGAACAGAGAGCTCCTTGTTAGTATGATACAAAACATTTTCATATCCATTTATAATCAATCTCCTTTATTTACTTTTATTCATTTGCTCAAGGTCTCTTCATATGATTATTCTACAGATAATTTTTCCCTTAAGAATAATAACTCAGTTTAGTGTTAAAATCTTTTCTTAATGCTTTGCTCTAGTGAACCAAAATTGTGATTTTTTCCTTCTGTTTCCCCCTCTTTCATAACTTTATTGTTGAAAGTATTACAAATGTCCCCTCCCCCTACCACCATTGATTCCTTCAACCCTGTTCAGGCTTTTCCCACACTATTGTTTGTTCTTACTCCAGCTCTGCTTAATTTCATGTCTGCAGTCTGCATTGTTTACCCATCAAACATGTTCAATTACTCATTTATTCCACACCTACTTATTGCCTATCTTTTCTATGTAGACACCATGTAAGGACCTGGTATTCAGGGCATTCTGCACATAACAAATATGGCCCTGATCTCATGAATCATATAATAGGATAAAGTTAGCACTGAATAGGGAAACAAACATCTACATACATACTTACTAAATATAATAATTACTAGAAAGAAAAACAGTAGGATGTTCTGAGAGAACATTTAGGTGGGTGGGTAGGGGAACTTTAGTTGGGTGTTTAAGAGATCTCTCTTGGGAAGAAGCTTATTTAACTAGGTCTGAGGATGGGGAAGAGCTGCGTGAGGAGTGGAGCATTCAAGGAAGATGGAAGGGCTTGTGCAAGGGCCTGAGACAAAGAAATGAGCATTTCCAAGGAAAAGAAAGACACGGGTGTGGATGAATAGACTCAGTAAAGACGAGGGAGGAGGGAGCATTGGAGGCAAGAGCTAATCAGGAGTTCTGACTAAAACTGTGTTAAGAAGGCTGGGTTTTATTGTGAGTAGGGTGTTGTTAAACAGCTTAAAACTGGGATGTGACACGGTTCTGTTTATATTTAAAGCAGTTACCTGGCTATTTGTATTAATACATTAGGATGGGGGTACACAGAATACCGAGAGAGGAATCCGGTAATACAATTTGGAAGAGATGGTAAGAGATGATGGAGTTTTAGTCAGTTACTATACAAAGACATGGGTGGATTAAAAATGTTTTGAAGGTAGGATTAAATGGACCCAAGGGGAGATTGTATGAAGAATGTGTTATGAGAGGTGAGAGAGAAAAGGTACCCAAGAATGATTCTGAGGTTTCTGGGTTGAAGGCCTGAGACCAAAACCTGAAAGGCTGAAACAATGAGAAGTTGAGGAAAGAGAGGAGGCTAGCCAAAGAGACTTAGAACAGCTGGAGTCTCAGGCAGAATACTAAGGGTGTGGTGTCACTCGTGTCAAGAGGAAAGCTTATTTAAAGAATAAGAAGATGATTGATGAGGTTAAATGTGACTGAGAGGCGGATTAGGATAAAGACTGAAGTGTTCCGTTGGCAGCTTGCAAATGTATTGATTTCAGTGGAAGAGTGAATAGAAAAATGCTTAAGTGACTACAGTGTGTGTAAAATAAAATTTAAAGAAGGTGGCCACAAAAGTGGATCAGCAAAACAGGGTAGGTAGGTAGAGGGAGATAAGGATTAAGGAATCTTGCCTTTTGTTTTTTGTTTTAAAAAAATATATTTTATTGATTTTTTACAGAGAGGAAGGGAGAGGGATAGAGAGCCAGAAACATCAATGAGAGAGAAACATAGACCAGCTGCCTCCTGCACACCCCCCACTGGGGATGTGCCCGCAACCAATGCACATGCCCTTGACTGGAATCAAACCTAGGACTCTTCAGTCCACAGACCGATGCTTAATCCACTGAGCCAAACACGTTTCGGCACCTTTTGTTTTGTTTTTAAAGATGGGAGACAGTTGTACTAGTCTTAGGCCCAGCTACAGAAAGAGTGAGGAGAGGGAGAGTTGGATAACTCTAGAGAAGACATAATTAGGACATTGGTCCTTGAGAAGGTAAACAAAATGGTTTTTGATGGGAGATACACTCCCAATTAATTTGGAGATTTGTAAATGGGAAAATGAGGAAGTTATTTTCTGATGAATTCTTTTTTTTTTCAGTTAAATGTCCTTGAAGCAAGGTCAGTACCTGGAAGGGAGGTAATGCTGGGTGGGAGAGAGGTTTGAAGATTGAAGATTGACTAGGAAGAATAGAAAGGCCTGACAGTATTGAGTGCTTATTTGAGTTTGGTGATTATAAATTTGTAATGAAATTACTAGTAAACTGCCCTATTGCATTATTTTCTCCTGTGATGCTCAGCTGCACAGGTTTGGAGGAGGCAAAACACGTGGATTCATCCATGATTGGGGCTTTTGCCAGCTCTGATAATTGAAGGACAGAGCTGCAAAGGAGAAGAGGCTGTTTGCTAGGACTTAATTAAGATTAATTATGAACTATAAGCTGGATAATCAGGAAAGCAAAGAATGAAAGGATCTGAAAGACAAATACCTGCCATTAATGTTGGCAGTAAATAATAAATTAACAAGTACATATAATTTTGGCACTGAATAAAGCAAATCTCATATGCTTCTGGGCATGAAGGAAATTTAATCTGCCCGTACTGAATTCTCTTGTGTCATGGCCATCAATATGAGAATATTCCAAGGAACTTTTCTCAGTCCAGAACATATGGTAAAGAGCCCTCTGTTCCAATCCTCATTGAGAGGCAGTCACATTGATTTCATGAAGGGTGCTGATGAGTGGATGGGAAAGAAGTGAGATCGTGCATATTGCTTAAGGGTTTAGTCTTTATTTTGTCCAAGCCTTGACTTTCTGGTTACTTGAAGATCAATATCTTTGCTGCTCGATTACTAAATCAGAATGGCTATTCTGTGTTGAGGAGTCTGATAAGCCTCCCATTCCATGAACAGCAGTGCCCCATTCCATCACATCTCTTTGAAGTATAAGGTGCTGTACCCCACAACTGGCAGAACCCTCCAACTCTTTTCTTTTTACAGACTTGGGTGGGGTACAGTTTTTAAGATTTCCTCAAGTCTGAAGAAGGGTTGGTCTCAATTTCTTGCATTTTTACTTTTTCAAAAATTTGATTTGATTTCACCCCACCCCTCCAAGTTCATATACAATTTCCCTTCTTTGGGCTTCTAGAAAAGTTTGGCTTCTCTTGGAGTTAAGGTTGAAGATGAAGATGTTGACTCAACTCCCTCCCCACCCCCTTGAGCTTGCTCTTAAAATAACTAAAGTCTTTTGGGTTCTTTGTGTGGCAGGTATTTTTATAAGTGCTTTACTTGTTTGATATCATTTTCTGTGAACATTTTTTTCTCAAGTGCTATGTTATCTACTTTTTCTAGTTAAAGTAATTAAGGCTTAATGAAAATAAATGCCTTAGGGTCAGCCTGAATCCTTTAGCTTTTCTGAATATACATACCACTTCTTTCTCAACTGAGTTAGTTGCATGTTCTTCCCAACTGGTCCTTGGCACGGGGCTGAAGAAAGGGGTAGGAGAGGAGAACTTGTATATGCCCTGTAGTCAGCAGGCATCTTGATTTACAAGAGGCAGTGTATTTTTACCAGCTAGGATATAATTTACCTATTTATTGTAAGGAGCTTGTTGTGGTCAAATTTATAAAAGCCAGGGCTTTTGGAAAAAGCAATTCATGAACTTCGGTTTTACCAATAGAGTCACTTTATGTCTCAGGAGTATTTTACTCTAGCTGCAGAAGTGAGAGGTGGGAATATTTCAGTGCCCCAGAACTCTCTGATAGACCTACATGCACAGTATTTAACTGACAGGTGTCGGACCTTGTCAGGGTGTTCTGGGAGACAGTACAAATTCAATAGTGGCAATATCTCACCTCTGGTGATGCTCCTGTGCGTTATAGCATTGATGGCAAGATCTGTAATTACTAAATATGATTTATATGAAAAAACCCCACAAAACACAAAATAACAAAACCGATGTGAGAATATGCCATTGCCTTTAAGTTAAGAAAAACAAAAAATCTTTCATATGCTAACAGGTTTAATCTTTGACTTTACTTTTTATCTTTCTTTTTTTACTTGGTGTATTTAGCAGCACCTTAAGAAAATCTGCTGATTTTTCTACTGAGCCAAACCTGTTTCGGCAAAAATCTGCTGATTTTATAAAATTTGCACTCATTAGGTGGAGAAATGGATTTTTAAGACATGTAAATGACTTTTTGTTCTTAAATAAATATCTGAATATGGCTATATCTAAGGAAGTAACTTCTAAAAGTCAAATCAGGTTAAATATACATTTAAAAATGGAAATCAAAATGGCATACAAACAATTATATAACTGACTTTCCAACTATCTTTGTTTTATCAATTCAAATAACTTGTTTTATCAATTCAAATAACTTTCACCTCTTTTTTATTGTGTCTGATATTCATATCTCAAAAAACTTGTCAATCGTTCCTTGGAAAATATGTTATAATTTAATAATAAACATCAAATAATAATTTACATCTCTTTATACTTACTGCTGATCTAATAGAATGAAAATTTAAATATTCTAATTTGCATAATGCCTTTTTAATATTTTGTGTTGCATTTTTGCATTTTTACTTAATCTCATAATCTCCAAATAATCTTCAGATATTAAGCAAAAATAATTTATTGATCTGTAGTTTAGCTTTCTTGTGTTTAGCTGTTCATCTGTCATTGTTTTAGTCTCCTTGCTTCTGTTTCTCAAGTCAGGGAATATGGAAACATGCTATGAAGTACGTGGGCCGGGCTGCAAATGGGTTTCATCCAATCCTTGTGTGACATTGATGTAATTTGGCAGCTTTTATTCTGCTTTTATTATTGCCCGCAAATTCCTGTAAGGTCATTTACTATGATAATATGCACACATACATTTAATTTGAGAGCTTGTGGTTCTCAGTTTAAAAACCACTCTACAAGCTTCAAGACAAAAGTTTAGCATGGTTTGTTTTCATTGTTACTCACATGCCCTCCTGTCTGTGCAGCTTTCATCCTTTATTCTCCAATTTCCTTATCTGACTCTTTTAAAAAAATTTAAGTATCTGCTTCTGTTTCCAATACTTACTATTCATTCCACATTGAAAGTATAGTAGATATACTAAATAGAACTAGGTGTTCTTTGTTTTTCATTTTGTATAAGTTGTGAGAAATAATTTCTATTTTTCTTTCTGGTGTTAACAATAAAATTTAAAATGTCTTTATTTTGTGTATTTCAATCATTAGTGTTGTATAAGTTGGAGTTTGGGTGGTGCAAGCAACAGAAACAACTGGTTAAATTAAGCAAAAATAAATTTATTGGAATGTTGTAGGGTAGCTCTTAGAATCATTGGGAAGCCTGGAGGATCAGGCTTAGAAAACAGATAAAAAGAACTAAGGGAGAATCAGAGACTAAGAAATTTAGTGAAGCTTGTACCACAGACTGGTTGGTTCACTTGTACCATTAGCATGGCTGGCTACCCCTGGAACCTCACTGTCAGCATCGCTGGGAGCAATCTATCAACTATTCCTATTTCTTGGATCCTGTAGCGCTCATAGTCCCAATGGGAATGTTGACTTCTCTGAGGCTAGGGGACATGCCAATGCTTTAGCCAGGATGAGTGGAGAGAAAATACTTAGAACTGGAGGCCCTGTGTACAGAAATGTGTGCACTCAGGGTGGGGGGTGTCCCTCAGCCTCGCCTGTGCCCTTTCACAGACCAGGAGCCCTTGGGGGACGTCTGGGAGTCACACCTAAGCCACAATCTGTATTCCCTTTCGGGGAGGCAACCCAGGGCACCCGCCTTGGCTGGTCTGGCACCGCCTGGCCTGTTCACCAGCCCCTCGCCCCCTCTGTTTGGTCGATTTGCATAGTAGACTTTTATTATATAGGATTCTGGTATTTTCATTTCAAGTGGGAGGCAGAACCCTCACTTTCTTCTAAGAGTCATGGTGAGTTATTGCCTCATATAAAAGTGGTGTTTAAATGCTAGAAACCCAACAGAGTGAAATACACCTGCTACAAAATTTTTGAGGTGCTTTTATTCTAAACAGAAAGAAACAATATTTCACACCCCTGTTTCAACCTTCTTGTCACATAGACAAATCAATGCCGGACTATACCAGGCATTTCCCAGACTAGTCTTACAAGTAGAACAGACCCTACTTCCCGGCATCACTGAGGCCCAGACTTGCATCTCCTTGGAGAAAAGTGTATGTGGTTTACCCATAAGCTAGTCTCCTCTTCTTTCTGATTTTGTTCAGGTTCTCACTCTTTATTACACAACCACATACTTCACAGGACTGGGTTTCCTGCCTTTTGCTGACCCAACACAAGTTTTCCTGATATTTCATGAATTTAATAATAAATATCTTCTGTTAGAGCACACTATGCCCTTCAGAAACCCGGGAAACATGGGGAGTTTGGTGCAGCATTCGAGGGGAAGTTTTCTTAATTCTTAAAAAAATATTCCCAGGAAGAAATTCCATCTTTCTCTGCCCCTTGTCAGGTCTGCATGTGGCTCAGCATTGCAGAAGCCTGCCATTGATGTATGAAAATATACTGTTGCTTAATATGCTTTTCACTTTTAATCAGTTGATATCATTATTTATGCCCTTAAGTATACCTTTGTTTTATTCTTTTCAACAATTCTGTTGTTTGTTAAATATTTTGTGTAGCAAACCCACAATTTTTTTAACAGTTAGTATTAAAACATTCTTCTGTTTTATATCAAAATGTCAACTCTCCTGTTGATTGACTTTCATACATATAATATACTAGTAAACAAATTTCCATTTTAGATTCCTAACTTCAGCCACTTAGCCACATATTCATTGTAATTTGAAAGGAACTTGACATCTTACTTAATCATATACCAAATGTTTGACTTCAACTTGTTAACTGGTTATTGAACCAATACTTCTGAATTTTCGGGCACAAAAACCTTCCTCCTCAAATCACATCCCAGCATTTGCAGTTGTTCTCCACAACCTCTTCTCTACCACTATTTCCCCAGCAGCCAGAAAGCTCCCTGGCACGTGCAAAATGAGCCATACATTCTGTGTGATGAATGCATACACAAATGGTTGATTGTCAAAAGGCCATGATCACGATTCTTTAAGTTATTTTGTAATTCTACATAGACAAAGCAAAATTTCCTTAACTTAAAATATGACTCTTTGTCATTGGTTATTTTAGCAAGAGGAAGGCTAAAGTAACTATTTGGGTTTTTGAAAATATTGGGTTGAATGAAATATTTGTGTGTTTTTTTTTTTGGGGGGGGGGTAGTTGATGTAAGTAGAATTCCAATAACACCTGAACATTGGGACTGCCGGGAGTCCAAGAAGACATGCTGTTGCCCTGAATATTGAGGTGGGCAAGTGGGAGTTGTTTCCTGATCCCAGAGAGTTGCCATTTTAGCTTTCAATCTAAATTTGTACTTCGTCCTGGTTTGGCAAGGGAACTAAGAGATCCACTTGATGATCAATATTGGGTCAAGGTCAACTCACATCATGAACAGTAGTGTTTTTAGGATCTGTATATGAAGAGAATGGTGTAGCTATGTGTTGGACCTCTGAAGGTCTGTGTAGTATTCCATTGTTCCCTGTTTTGGTTTATCCTAGTGGCACTGTTCATAAACTGAAACCAATCATTATTCTAATTTTAATACTTTTTATTATAGTATCGTTAAAATAAAATTCATATTTATGTTTCATAGTTCCCAATGTTCTCAAATGTATTCATGTAAGTGTTGCAGAAAAAACATAAACGATAATTCTGACAATTAAGTGTGAAATGATTAATTTTAATCGAGGTCCTTGGATTCAAATTGAAAATGCCTCCTACTGCATGTTCAAAGTCAATATTGAGATTCAGATTGGGTATTCAGAGATGTATTTTTTCAACAAAGTTATTCACAGGGCCTGAAGAAGATGATGTATTTGTGTTTGGAAGCTAGTGTTGGGCATTGCATCGCTAGGAGTCTGATTAGGTGGGAGTGGCCGTTTGCTGGGCTGTGAGTTTCCAACAAAGCTGAATCTGTCACAGGTGTTATAATTTGTATTTCAGAAAATTTGCCTTCTCAACTTTAATTATCCCCAAGGAATTCTATTCTAAATAAAGTACTGTAGGGAGTCAGCATTTTTTTTTTAAATTTCAGTACTATGATGTAAATTAGAATTTTGTCTACCACCTACACACAGTAGAGATGATGGAATTTTAAATGAAGGAAGGGACTCTCTGTTTTATAAAATAAAACATTGTTTCCTACTTTGGATTCAGAAAAAAAACACACCGTAAAGCCAAGGAGCCAAAACTAAATAGCGCATTCACAGTGACACAAACCATGCTTCACAGAAGAGAGAAGACATGAATCAGATGGAAAGTGTGTAGGTTTAACTTCACATGATTGAAAATGGCAAGTGGGAAATCCAAGCCCCAGAATATTAAATACACATAGGCTTGACTTATTCTTGTTAAATGTTAGTATGTGTTTCAGACTAAAGGCAATGTGCATGCATAATTTTGTATTAGGCAGCCTGCTCTTTGCAGAAAGGCTAAGGAACTTGACAGGTTGTGAAGATAATGATAACTCTTTTCACAAAACAATTCCTCTTCACATCTGCATGTATCAATCAGGTTGTATTTTACTTTATTTTAAATATATTTTTATTGATTTCAGATAAGAAGTGGGGAGGAGAGAAAGAGAGAAATATCAATGATAAGATAGAATCATGGATTGGCTGCCTCTTGCACGCCCCCTACTGGAAATTGAGCCCACAGCCCTGGCGGCATGAGCCCTGACAGGGAATTGACTCATTGAATCATGACCTCCTGGTTCATAGGTGGACGCTCAACCACTGAGCCATACTGGATGGGCTCCTTTTTTTCATCCCATAAAACAAAAACATTTATTTAGCACTTGAACATGAATGCCTTATGGGAAAGTTTTACCTAATATATTTCGCTGCAGGAATAGTTTCTTCAAAATTGCCCAAAGTTGACTTGCTAAATTAGAGGAAGATCTTTGAACCTGGAAATCCATAGAGAGATTAGGCCTATGAAAATAATTTTATGAGATTAATAATTTCTAAGATATTGTTTAATGACTTAATTAAGAAATACATTGTAGTTAAATATTTTCTGGAATATTTAAAAACGAAATTCTTCATCTTTCTGCATGTCTTTCTTGTTAATACTATTCCAACAAATGTAAATGATTAATTGAATTGGAAAATGAATGTGTTTACTGAAAATCGCTTAGCCTTTGAATTGTAATTACATTTTTTTGCATTCTTTGTAGGATTACTTAACCATTCATAAGTATGGCAATGCAGCCAGAAATGATCTCTGGAATGCACTTTCAGAGGTAATGTATAGGAAGTTTGAATATCAGTACCTCTTCTTGAATACTTTAATTGAGTTTATAGTCACTGACAGTTTGTTATTTCTTTTTATACTTCTCATATTGCTTTTTTGTATTTTTTAATTTTCATATGTTTATATATACACACATATATATTTAAAATAATAGTATTTAAAATTACTTAAAATATAAATCATAGTAAAAGATATCTTGCTGACTTTCAAACATGTCAATACTAATGAATATAATTTTAATATGGTATTAGAGAGAAATATTGGCATTTTAAAGAAATAGTTTTTTATATGTGAATGAATAACAAATGTTTAAATTTGACACTGGACATACTGGAGATACTTAATGATCATGAAAGTACTTCCTTTACAAATAAAATGTTTTATCTTTCACTAAGTAAAACATATATATATATATATATATATATATATATATACACACACACATACACACACACATACACACACACATATATACCATATGTGTGGAATGTGTGTGTATGTATATATATATATATCTGTATATATACACATATACATATATATGTATACACACGTATATGTATATATATGTATGTATGTATATATATATGAGGTAAGTAAAGGCAAGAAGATTAATTTTACTGACATTATACTAGCTTCACTGATCTTAATTGTTCTCATATTTAGGTAAATCATAAAGGTAAAAATGAAAATGGTTGAATGATAATTATAATTCATGTTTATAAAACTAATTTATACCAATTTGGTTATAAAGGCTTTAAAAAGGAATGGGAAATATGTAAATATACAAGAAGTAATGGACCAGTGGACACTCCAGATGGGTTATCCTGTTATCACCATCTTGGGAAATACCACAGCAGAAAATTGGATAATAATTACCCAGCAACATTTTATTTATGACATCAGTGCTAAAAATAAAGCACTTGCACTTCAAAATAACAGGTACAATACTTCTTTCCGTGAAAATTTTCTTTATTATTAAGTTCCACTTTGTGTTTGTCATATTTTAAAAAGCATTGATAACAGTATTCTAAAATTTTATAAGCAAAATGTATTTTGATTTCTTTATTTAAATATGGTATTTTCATTTTGCTTCTGATTTTACTCCCCTTTCTAGATATTTTAAGCATCAAGATGATAGCTCACCAATCTTCTTTTGTTTAGGAAGATAAAATTTAAATGATCATGATGATTTTAAAAAAATGTGTGATGACTTACTTTTCCCTGGAAATGTTTTGAATTGAATTCAAGAAAGATTCATTGAAGTGCATTAAACTGAAGTGAGCAAACTGTGATTAATAAAATAGATGAAAACAGAAACTAACAATCCAGAAAGACTAATTAAAATAAATAAGAAAAAATAAAACCCACTAGACTAAATAATGTCTGATCCAAAGAAACTCAAACTTGATTCACTTCTAAATGGTCTGAATATCAATGCAACTTAGTATCAAAATATGTTATTTTCCCTAATTTTTAGTGTTTCAAACCACTTAAAAAAGACAATATACATATATTTTTATTAAAAATTATTTATGTTGACATTATCCCCCCTTCAAAATTTGATTTTTGATACTTAAACTTTCTTTTGAAATTCTCCTTTAATTACTGATGATTTAGCACCAAGTGTTCCTTTTTTTTCACCTTTTCTTTGGTGTTTTGAGTCTTATTAAGGGTGAGCCCAGGAAAGATGGTAGACCTTTACACTCAATTTCATTTTTATTAGGTGCTCTGAAAAGAGGTTGGAGGGACAGGGAGGGATGGAGGTTAAAATTAATAAATTAAATGAGGTGTCTGGATGAGGTTGGTCATGCTGTCTTCTATTACCTTGGAATATTAAGAGTCTTGCTTTATCACCTACCCAAATGCGAAGTATGGATTAAGTCTCCTTAGTTATCATAAAGAAGATCAGAAATCATTCTCAAGTCGCCTAGCTCCAAGATGGGCTAGAGTAGAAGTGATCGAGAAAATTATCAATGCTTATTCTGGTGACTAAATTTGGAATCCCATCTAGAAAAACATCGTCTTAATTTTCCTGCCTATTATGTATATTGGCCTCCAAAAAATGGCCTTGCAGTTCTTCTAGACCTGTGGAATATGTATTACCTGACACACTGTCAGGGTCTGACTCTGTCAGTTCTTCATCCAGCCTATATTCCTCATGGCACACATGTATTGGTTCTGATCATCCCCCATCTGGCTCCTGGGTAAACCTGCTTAGGCATAAAGCCTGGGCCTGCCAGAAGTGCATAAAAACTACTTGACTGTGACAAAGTTAGAGAGACTCTGCTATGCCTTTGAGAAAGCTCAGTTTGATACAAGCTTCACTGGTGCAGAAAAACATAAAGGACACACAGATGACAGGACACATTTTGAACAAACATACTCTGTCAACCTATAAAACATGCATCAGATGTATCAGCCATGAGTCTGACTCTTTAAAGGAAAAATTTCTCCCAGGCTATAGAACTATGTGGGACATCTATAGAACTCTGCTTGTGCTTGGGTTATAAAGTCATACAGATGATGGTGAACCCTAAGAACTTGGCATATAAAATATTTAGAGTAAGGTAAAGCATGGCATCCTATTAATCTAAAAAAATATTTTTTATTTTGAAATAATAGGGCTTGCAGTTAAAATTTTAGTATTCAATTTCATGTTACAGATAATTTAATTCACTATAACATCATGGTGGATACTTTAATACCAATTTTACCCGCCCTTTCTATGTAGCCTTTCTAGATCTTTACTATTCAATGCAAAAGTTGATGTAATAACACATAGTGTCTGCCTTAAATCCTGTGATTTGTGGATATTTTTTGAGACAGTATAATCAACTCTGCATCTTGAATTTTACAGACAACATTAGAATATCACTGCAACATGCCTAGGACAGTTTTCATATACATAGTAATTATAATTTTATGTGCAGTAGCTATTCTCCAGCACAGAAAGATCTTTACATAAGTAATGATTACACGAAGTTAGTTTATATGTAAGAGTAAGTAAAACATTTGCTGGAATTTTGGTATTTGTGAAGTTGTGAATTTGTATGACTTTTGTATAGCTCTTTGGCATATCCACTGCCACTTCACTAATATCAGTACCATTCTTTACTATTTTTAATACTTGTTTATTAAATTGATTGGGGTGGCACTGGTAAACATGAACATATAGGTTTCAGGTGTGGGATTCTAGGTTACAAGGTCTGTATATTGCACCATGTGCCCACCACCCAAAGTCAAATCTTCTCCTCTGACCAATTTTAAAATGATGTCTCACTCAAGCTAAATATGTACATATTATTTTCTACCTTAACCTAATCATCCGAGTAATCATTGCTTTATTATAAAAAATGTGAATTACTGATGAAGAGAGAGAGTCCCAGGGACTATTAAAGAAAATAAATTCTCAGAAGTCTTTTGAAGTAAATTTCTTTTCTTGTATTTTTCCCCTCCATAAAATGAGATGACTAAAATTTAAATTAAACTTAAACATCTGGGCCCCAGTGTAACTTCACAAGTACTTTTTTTTTGGTCTCTTTCTATACATAAACCACTGCAGTTTTAGATTTCTTTTATTTTTTTGAGATTAAGTCTCATTATTTTATATTTCTGTCAACATTTATTTTCAATATTATTTTGTGATGGCTTCAAGCATACAGCTTAGTGGTTGGACAACCAATTTTACATTGTCTTAGAATTTTTTACAGCATACCTCATAGAGCTCTTCACTCAACAGCGTTCATGTCTTCCAGACATTTAAGTTGTAATAATAAAATAACATAGTTTACTGTGAACTTTGTAAAAAAAACTAAATACTTGTTATTTGGAAAGTTATGAAAAAATAACATGTTATTTGATAGCACAGGGATTCAGAAATAAATAGAAATTTCATATATTTTGAAAATATATGAGATTTATAAATTTTTATTTTGTCTTTGTGACAAAGGATAGATTGTGTGTGTGTCTGTGTGTGTGTACACACACACTTTTATCCCAATACCTTATAGTTAACTTTTTTGCATCTAAACAGTTATGTAATGCAATGTCTGTCTACCACTTAGAAAGTTTCCTATATGTATGTGGAATTTACTTTAGCAACATAAAAGTATTAATATGAATTTCTTTTTCTAATACTTTAGAGATTTTTTGCTAACATTCAAAAATACCAATATTTTAAAAATATGTTTTTATTGATTTATTTGTTAGAGAGAGGGAGAAGGAGAGAGAACAAAACAAAACAAAACATTGAGGTGAAAGAGAAACATTGATTGGTTGACTCCCCATGCACCCTGATTGGGGATCAAGCCCACAAACTAGGCATGTGCCCTGATTGGGAATCAAACCTACAACCTTCCAGTGCATGGTATAATGCTCCAACCAACTGAGCTACTACAAGCCAAGGCTCAAATAAACCAATTTTTATAATAAGTTTTAGTTTTGTTATTTAAAAGAATACAGCTTAAATACATGCAAATTATAAGTTTGCTTATAATAAGGACAAATGATGTTGCACAAATATATTATAAACATGATATAAGAAAGACAGTGATGAGTGAGGATTTTTAAAATCTTTAATTTTATCTATTTCTCTCTTTTTTTCTTATATATTTCTTGCCCTTCAACTGACACTTGCGTTCACAATTTACTTGACCCAACTGAATGTGAAAAAATATGAACTAAAAAGTCAAGCGCATAAAGTTAATCTCTGTCTTATCTATAGACTTATTTGGCCCCTTTTATTTTATATCAACTTAATTCCACAGCAATTTATGGAGTGCTTTTCATATTCAGGCTTTTGCAAGAACTCAGGCATGAAAAATGCATGCATAGTTTAAAATTACCATCAGATCTACAGTCAGACATTGTTGTTTTTTATTTTATTTTATTTAAAATATATATATATATTATTGATTTTCCACAGAGAGGAAGAGAGAGGGATAGAGAGTTAGAAACATCAATGAGAGAGAAACATTGACCAGCTGCCTCCTGCACACCCCCTACTAGGGATGTGCCTGCAACCAATGTACATGCCCTTGACCAGAATTGAACTTGAGACCTTTCAGTCCGCAGGCCGACGCTCTATCCACTGAGCCAAACCGGTTTCAGCACATTGTTGTTTTTTAACTAATTGTTTCAAGTAATCAAAAAAAAAAAATAAAAAAGAATGGCTGTTAAATAAATATATCAACTCTCTGTGTTTTCTTTATTGTAAATCTATCATTGAATATTTGTGGCATATTCTTTTTTTTATTGATTTCAGAGAGAGGGAGAGAGAGATAGAAATATCATTGATGAGAGATGGAGATCATTGATTGGCTGCCTCCTGCATGCCCCACCTTAGAGATCTTGCCCGAAAATCAGGCATGTGCCCTTGACTGGAATCAAACCTGGGGCCCTTCAATCTGCAGGCTGAAGCTCTGTCCACTAAGCCAAACTGGATAGGGCATGTAGCATATTCTTAACAGTATGTTGGGAGCATGGAGTTTTTTGTTAAAAAGCTTCCATAATTTGTGTTTATTCACTTCTAGCTAAAAATACCAAGATATGTTTGGCTACTGTAGATTATTTCCTAATGAATCTTGTGGAACCTAGTGGAGTATAGTATTAGGTTTCCACATAACTGACACTTAAAAATGTTTCTATGATTAAGTATAGCCTGTAATTTTAAAATTCAGAATCTTCAACATACTATTGTGACTTTCCATATTGGAGATAGCAGTTGGTATAAAATTATGAACTTCATTTAGCCTTCCATTTGGAATTTTTTTCTACTACTGAGTTCTGTTCATTGTGAATGGCAAACATGAAAAGATAATATAGTCAGATTCCACAGGACAGGTTTTTAGGAGATGCCCTGCCTTCTCACCCCCGCCCCCAAGAAAAACCCACATGTTCATTATGTCTTTAGTTGTATAACCCCAGACATGACCCTGAAAAATTCTCAGTTCTCCATTCACTCTCACACGTATGGAGCTCACACAGTATTTCTTTTTACATTTTAAAAATAAAAAAGGGGGAAATAAATTAGACAGAAAAGTCAAGAACCATACGATTTCACTCATATGTGGAGTATAAAACTGAGACAAGCAAATGAACAAACAAAAACAAACAAAAAATTCACTGAAACAAACAAAAACCACTACAGAGGGAAGGGAGTGCGGGCAATAAAGGTAAAAGGGGGTCAAATACGTGGTAACAGAAGAAGATTAGACTTTGAATTGCGGGCACACAATGTAATTATACCTATAATCGTTCATAGAATTGTACCCTTGAAACCTATATTATTTTATTAACCAATGTCACCAAAATAAATGTAATAGAATAAAAGATATAGTATTTTTCCATGCCAGATATTTTTATTACCCCTGTTGCTAATGGTGCAATGATAGGTCAAAATGATATGGCTATATTTTCAAGAAAGAAACAGTATGTAGTACTTGAACTGGTTGAAAAAGTATCTAGCATGTCTTTGGCTACTCTTCTGAGATCAATTTAATATTACGTTATGTATCAATATAGGCCTCAATTTTTATTCTATAAAAATTTAAATTCTAGAAAGTGCTTCTCTTTCGTATCTGAGACTCATGATTTATCTCTGTCTGTTGGTGGATGATTTTACACATCAATTTGGAAATTTCATTTCAGAAAACACAGCATTAATGTGTCCAATAGTGTTCTTATTGGTTGGGATTTTAGAAGGATATGGTTAGTTTTGCTTCTCAGTTTCTCTGCTTTAGGTGTGATATTTTAAACTTTTTGTAAAAATATGGTAATACAGTAGTATCTTTTAGAATAGCTAAACAAATAAATGAGAATGTTGAAGTGTAAATGAATAAACCACTGAAATTAGTCTAATTTTCTAAGTTAGTCTAATATAGAAAGAGTAGAAAGGTGTTATTTTTAGACAGTAATCAATATATGGTGTGGCCCAGATTTATAGATTTTATCTATTCTTTTATTTCTAATGCTAAATGCAACTCTGTTGTGTTTGTGTGTTTATTTGTTTTTCTCAAGATAAATTGTTTTGTTGGCAGTCCCCCTTTTGACTTGAAATTAAAACTTTTAGAGGCCACATCTGCTTAGTGACTTTGAAAAGTGAATTCATCTTCTCAACTCACTTCTTAGTTTTATAACTGGGGAATTTTTTTTTTTTTTTTAGTTTCTCTAGAGAGAATAATGCAGATCACAAAAAAGGTGCCAAGTATATGTTATTTGTTATAGCTGTTTTATTCTTAAAGTTTCTCTTTTATTTTGCAGTTACCTGTGGCAGATTCCATTAACTATTGTGGTAGGAAATAGAAGCCATATGTCTCCAGAAGCAATTATTTGGGTATCTAACAAATCAGGTAAAATATATATTCTTCCCAAGAAACTATTTGGTTTTAGAATTATTTGGCTTACGTTTAACAACTTAACCTCTGGTTTTAGCTGTTATAAAAATATGAATAAAAACAGATTAGAGTAGAATATAGGGAAATGATTATCACATTTACAAAATTAAGTATAATATAGTGTAATTTTTGCACAGTCTAATTTTACTTGGCCTATGTAATTATTACATTTATTTGTGACTTTTATGATAAATAGAAAATTTTAGAGTATTTATAGTACTTATTTTAGCTACTTCAAATTGTACCACTTTATAATTATAAATATAACTAGTGGCCTGATGCATGGAATTCATGCACATTAAAAGGGGATTAATTAGAGGAAATATTTTAATATTGCTATTTGCCCTTTCTCTATAATAGAAGTGTCAGAGATGAAAGAAAATCAGTAAAATGTAAATGAAAATCTCCCTCCTGTCAGAGTCTGGGGCTCTCCCACCACCAGCAAGCTCTTAAAAAATGCAGGAGACCCAGAACCAGTGTGGGTGGGACCCAGAGCAGGACAGTCCTACCCCCATCAAGCCCCACTGGGCAGAGGCACAGCCTGAGGTCCCCTGCCAGACACTGGGGCAGGAGGTGCAGCCTGAGGTCCTCCCTTCCCCCACCTTCTCCTCTCCCCCCCAGTCAAGCACTGCTGGGTAAGGGTTATGGCCTGAGGTCCCTCACCCCAACCAGGTGCCTCTCAGGTCTCTGCTGCTCAGTCATGATGTTATGGCATCCTGGGTAATTTGCATATTCCTCTATTATATATGTAGACATATTATATTCAGAACTCCCAATAGAACAGTGTACGTACTACTAAAAGTACAGGGCATATTTTAAATTCCATTTTCCTACTATCTTCTCTTTACAAGACTAGCTCTTTAAATAATGGGTGAGGAAATATTCTCCATAAAATACAGCAATTATAGGGCCAGTAGAAAGGGAACTTGATTGGTCATTAAACTGTTCCCTAGGGAGGGTCAACTGTCAGGGGGTAGAGAAAGATGAGATCCTATTGTTTCTAAATATCTTCAAACAAGATAGTGAGCTATTTCAATGCACTGTCAGAAAGCTATTTCTTGAATTCAATCTAAATCTTTTATGTTAGAGTGAGAAACAGGCCTCTTTTATTTTTTTCCATTAATTAAAGAAAAAGCCAATTATTGCCTTTTATGTAATGTTTAATTTAGATTTAGATGGCCAAGTATGTCAACATTTTGCTTTTCTTACTCCTGTCAAATGGTCTGCCTATTGATATTATTTTGCTCTTTCATAGGCATAATTTTAAACAGCCACATATATTTAAATACAATGAGAAATAATGAAATAAATAACAACATAACTATTATATATTCACCTCAGTCTTATAAGGGAAACATAAGTGCTCAAAATACATGTACATATACAAGAAAATGTTCTTACAGCAGAATCTAATATATTTACTAGAAATATAAACACTTGTTTTTCTAGTTGAGTTTTTATTCAAATTTCCATGTTATTGTACTCTTAACACATAATCACATATTATGAAAATATGTGCTTTCATTTGTATACGTATATTGTGTATAAACCATTACTATGTAATGTGTTGAAATGCTTACTGTAAAACTAAATGGTCTTTCTCATTTTGAATTGTTTATTATAACCTATTCTTTTCATTTCTTGGAGTTAGTATTTATATGATGATTCTGAATTCACATTTGCCGTACTGTTTGTCTGTATACTTCTCTTTTCCCTCCGTGTAGTTGTTTTATTTATCTACATAATTTGTTATGAAATGATGAATGGAAACAGTAGGTTGCTATTGTAATGATCCAACTATTAGAATAAAGTCATCTGCTTATGTGATTTAAAAATTTCTAAGCATTTCTCATTGGGAGGTAGAAGGAAAGCGGGAAAATTAGAAGAGTGCAAAGATATTGATCAACCATCAGACACAGTCCCAAACTTTACTTTTAGACAGTGCAGGGATTCAGAACAAGTCAGATTCTTTTGGGGGACTTTTCCCAGGTCTGTTTGCCTAACCCTTCTGGTTATTTCCATGCTGTGATTCATGATACCTTCTTCATCCATACAAAGAATCCAGAATAGTGTCACAACTTTTCTTGACCAATAGCCACAGTTTGTTGTATTTAAGGGGTTGCTTTCATTTATAGGTTTCAGTATCAATCTGGGATAACAACATATTTTAAACCATATGTTTGTCTACAATATCATCGATGTTAACACACATGGTTGCTATATACAGCCACATAGTTTGAGCTGTGTATAACTCTGGAAAATGAAATTTACATAGACTATGATATTAATGGCACACTTGCTAACCCCAAAGTTGTGCAGTGTTCAACCTACAGAATGCAATGTGTTATTTTCCATTAAACATAGCAGAGTTGTGTGGTTGATGGATCATTGTCAAAATGTTGAGGAATTGGGGGGGGGGATGCTCGTTACTAGTAAATGTTTCTTAGAAACTTCATAAATATAAACCTTGGCATTTCTAAGGAGGAGATAAGTGAAAGGCAGCCTTTCTGTTTTCCCCGTTCAGTCTTATTCTGTGTTTACTTCAGTCTTGCAGGTCTTCATATTGATGATGGGAAAAAAACCCTGACATTAGGATAAGATTAGCAAAAAGTTTGTAAATTCTTGTCTTCTTTTATACAGGGTGGGGAAAAAGTAAGTTTAGAATTGTGAGCACATGAAACAGTTTATTCTTGCATTATTATTTATTGATTATGATATTAGTTTCCATATGGAAAACTGTAGACCTACTTTTGCTCCACTCTGTATGTCTCCCGACCACATATAGTCAACTGATGTCAATGAAAGATGTTTATCTATTCAAATATTAAGAAAATATTCTGGTTAATTCCTATCAACATAGATTAAAAATCACTTTTAATTATAACACTCCAATTAATGTTTTTTTTTATAATTTTATTATTAGTAATTTAGATTTAATTTCATAAGATACTAAAGCAAGGTCATCGTAAATAATATATAGTATAACTTTGATATAAATAATCATAAACTCTTGACACCTCAATTTTTATATTGTTTGGATGAATATTTAATTAATTCCAAGTTAGCCTAAAAAGTTTTTAAACCAATTTTTAAGTAATTGAAAGTAGGTAGAGGGTTTATCTCTTTTGATTTTGCTATGACAATACTGCAGGATGTTGATATCTAAAATGTAGTAGCTTTGCATGCTGACTGGCTATAAATTAAAAATAGCATGTTGATGTAGTGCTTTTCTTAAGCACTGGTTCACATGAAACTCATAAGCCCTTTCCTTATTCCAAAAGAAAATATATAATATAGAAACATAATATATAAATGTCCAACTACTTTGTGCCTACTTTGTCTTGTGTCATTTTGGATACCTTCTAAATACCATTTTAAATTGTAATTGATAACACTTAAAATATAACTCCCATACTCTTTATTATGGTTCTCATCACCACTGTTCCTCATTAGGTCACTGGAAAAGATCTCTTGAAAATTCATTGCTCATCATTAATTTGAGGAACATTTTAGACATATAATTAACTAAGATAAACAAGATATTTAAAATATATTACACAATCTTTAGGAAATAATTTTTCCAAAGATTGTATTTATAACAAAGGTATGCATAAACATATGACTGAATGGCATTAACCTTCAGGTTTTAGTTAAGAACCTACATTTAAGAATTTAAAAATATCATACTCAATAATATTTATATCTTAATTTTTCCTTGGTGAATCAGACATGATTAATTAAAATGTTACTATAAGATTATTTTAGTTTTTAAAAATACATATTTTTGTTAATTAGTTTTATTTTTAAATCTGTAAAGTGGATAACATTCTAAAGTTACAGAAATTGTGTGGATAAATGCATTTGATTTTTGAAAAATAGGGAAAGTATCTGGATCTTGGGAGGTTATTAGTATTTTAGAGTAATAGCTGATAGAATTATTTTCCTAACTACCATGGATTAAGCTGTTTAAAATCTCAAACTAAGAAAAATATCTCCTTCTTCTAGTCAGAGAACTGAAGGGACCGTAAATGCCCTTTTGTGATAGGTAAGGAAACTGTGAACCAAAGAGAACCCAATGGCTGAAGTCCAAAGATTTCTATACAGGAAAACTGGAACCAGAATTCAACTTTCTATTCCTGTTCTAATTCTTGTTTTAGTGTTATCCTCCTTTACAATAAATATAAAAATATGGAAAAATGTATATCAGATTACAACGGAAGCTCTGTATCATTTTGTATCAATAGAGTACAGTGAAGTACTAAGGACACCAAAGCCAAGAGACCGGAGGGGGACCACTCCCAGCTTTTTGGACAGTTCAGTTAACCTGTCTGAGCAGCATTTCTTTATCTGTTCCAATAGACACTATTTATTAAGATGGCAATAATTTAAAGTTCTATTAAAGCATTTAAGACTAGATTTTTATGTTCAGTATATGTTTATGTTTAAAAATTATTTTATTTTACTGTAAATTTTAAAAAATTGGTAATGTATAACATGCATGGGATTAATTAGCTCATTCCAATCCAGGCCTAAACAATTAATGGTCATTAATATTCACGCAATAACTTTCATGGTTTAAGCTCTTCTTTTTGGGGTTCTACTTGAAAGAGAGTACTCTGTAAATTGTTTGTTTTTTTTTTGTTGTTGTTGTTTTTTTAAACAACCTGTTTTGTAGTCCAATGTGTGAAAACCTTGATGATAGAGTGAGTACTGGAAGGTTGTGCTCCTTACTCAGACTGGACACAAACAGTTTCTATGATGAATTTAAAATATATATATATATATTTTATTGACTTTTTTACAGAGAGAAAGGGAGAGGGATAGAGGTGAGAAACATCGATAAGAGAGCAACATCTATCAGCTGCCTCCTGCACACCTCCTACAGGGGATGTGCCCGCAACCAAGGTACATGCCCTTGACTCAAACCCGGGACCATTCAGTCCGCAGGCTGATGTTCTATCTACTGAGCCAAACCAGTTAAGGTGCATTTTTTTGTTTTGAATAATTGTGGAAATTAGACCAGTGGTGTGTGTGTGTGTGTGTGTGTGTGTGTGTGTGTGTGTGTTTATACACACATATGTGTATATATTTAAGTAAACTTTGTGCATTATGTAACTTCTCAGAAGCATGAGTATTGAGGAAATCAACATAAAAAAGATCAGAACTATGATCTAAGGTTTAGTGAAGTCAGTAAAGACTGACATTAAATGTGAATGAAGTTCTCTCTCTGTATTTGATGGAGTTAAATGTATAAGTTATAAGATTTGTTTACTGGTTTGCTTTAATTGAATTACTAGAGAACATAATCAAGTTATAATTTCTATAATGATTTCCATAAGAATATCTTTGTTCTAATTGTATGTAGTAATATTAGTGCCTTAAACAAATGAGGTTCCATTTTCCAGCATTATTGATGATGCAGGGAAGTCTGTTATTTATTAGTACTTTCAAGAAAGAACAAGAAAAATGTCAGGAAACAACACTGACTTTCAAATAAATAAGCTCTATTGGTAATCAGCTTCCTACTGAATAAATTAGGTAGGATATGCACCTAAAACCTTTTCTTTTATTCTAGCCATATCAATATACAAAATAACTAGAAGCCACACAAATATAGCAGTACTAGAGGCCCAGTGCACAAAATGTATGCATGGGGGGGGGGATCCCCCGCAGCACCCTCTCCAATCTGGGACCACTGATTCCTAACTGCTCACCTGCCTGCCTGTCTGATTGTTTACTTTTAAAGCAAGAAATTTAAAGAAAACATGCAAAAGAGGAAAAAAAACTAAGGCAATAAGAATAATAAAGTAAATCAGAACCAGTTTGGCTCAGTGGATAGAGCGTTTTGTCTACTGACTGAAGGGTCCTGGGTTCAATTCTGATAAAGAGCACACAATCGTGTGGTGGGCTCAATCCCAGTAGGGGGTGTGCAGGAGGCAGCCAATCAATGGTACCCTCTCATTGATTTTTCTATCTCTTCCTCTTCCATCCTTTCTGAAATCAATTTAAAAAATTAAAAAATGAATAAATTCATCTGACAGTACAAACAATAAAGCAAGTCTTATTAGAAGCAGTAAAAACTTCTTAGATATAGGGAGAGACAGAGTTAGAGACATGACAAATAGCCTGATTACCCCTTATGCTTCCTCTGCAGGCCTGGTCACCCCATTCCACCTGCTGTTCAGTTGTTTGGTCATCCCTCACTAATCCCCCTGCTGATCTTGTTGCTGAATGCAGGCTACTGTTTGGTCATTATTGTTACTTGATGTTCTGAACAATTTGAATATTTCTCTATTATTAGCATAGATATTTCTTGGTTACATTTCTTTTGAGGAAAAAAAATTTAGAAAAAAATATGGAGTTTTATAAAAACCAAAAAAGTTCATTATAAGAAAAAAAATTTGAGTAATGAGTAAACAAATGAAGGTTTTCTAGCAAATTCTAGCTGTAGTGGTTAATTGATTAAATATATTTTAGTTAGGTATTTGTGTTCTTTTTAAATTATTCATGCTCTGCATACTTAATACTATTTTATTCCTGAAAATTTAAAATCTATTCTATCCCCAAAATGCTATTTTCAGAGCACCACAGACTAACTTCTTTGGACAAAGGAAGCTGGTTGCTTGGAAACATCAACCAAACTGGCTATTTTAGAGTCAACTATGATTTAAGGAATTGGAGATTATTAATTGATCAATTAATCAGGAATCATGAGGTAAACTGGGTCTACACATCAATGATCTCTTCTAATATTTGTGAACCTGCCATTTTAATCCCGACTGATTCCACTTCTTTTTGGTTGACCTCACAGGTTCTCTCTGTCAGTAATCGAGCAGGCTTGATCGACGATGCCTTCAGCTTAGCCAGGTATGTTTTCCTGTGGATCTCAACGATAAAATGCATGGCCTTAAGAATTCCTCTAGCAGCTAAATAGTATGAATGTTTTGAATAATAAATCTTTCAGAAACAATTTCTTATTCACATTCTTGGTATTTGGAGATGAATTATAATAGTGTCCCAAACTCTTGATCAATAGCATCCAAAGGGTATTTCTGGGTCAGGAGGAACTTGATCGATTTTCTCTGTAAGTTCAATGTAACCCTCTGGAGGTTAATAATATCCTCCCGATTTTATTAATGAACTCTACAAAATAACCATTATGCCATATTTGATTTTTGATGCAAAATGCCTTTAAGCTTCAGCATTTATTTTCTTGGAATATACTGCTATATCTTTTTATAATGCTCTTTGAATTTAATTCATTATGAAGAACTTATGCTGAAAGATAGAAATAAATATTCACAGAGTAAAGCTGTTGTGGACAAATTGTGTATCAATCTTGTAGCAGAAGTCAATTATGCTAGTTGTAAAAATATTTGTGTTATTTTTATGATTATATTTATAATGTTAACATCAGCTATTCCTTTGAAGAGTCATTGAATTCCACATTTTGGTTGATTTTTAATTTTTATATTCGTAAAAATCCTTAGAAAAAATGTTAATCATAAACCCAAGATATTCACTCAATTTTAAGAGTAATGAAGCAAACTTATACTTTTTAGTATTTTGTATTTCACATCCAATGACAGTTTTAATTTTAATAATCTGATATTAAAAACTATAGGTTAGGTCATAGGTAATTTTTATTACCTATGTTTCACATTTTACCACAGTTTTTCTATTATAATTGTGTAAAACCAGTTAAATATGTCTGTGCTTATATAAACATATAACTTGTCCTACTAATAAGCATTGTTTCATACATGGGACCTGAAACTGTTTTTACAATTTATGTATATAATCAAATTTCAATTCTCTTTCATGTACTAATAATTATACCACCTGTAGCATTCTAATTCATTAAAACTAATGTGATTATATATTGAAGGCTTAATTATTTTAATAGCAAGCAAAGTTTAGGGTCAGGTTATAGAGGTTGGTTTTTATAAAAAGAAATAATGTACAAGAAAGAACACATAAAAATGGCAAAGAAGAAATTGTAGTTGTACTCAAATAAAATAAAATAAAATTCCTTGCCTTACTGTTATCACCAAGGAAGCCAAGAACTATTACTAATATGATCTCTTAGTTCAGTGATTGGCAAACTGTGGCTCAAGAGCCACATGTGTCTTCTTGGCCCCTTGAGATTTTAGCAAAGGCCAGCTTAGGAGTACCCTAATTAAGTTAATAACAATGTACCTACCTATATAGTTTAAGTTTAAAAAAATTTGGCCCTCAAATGAAATTTCAATTGTTGTACTGTTGATATTTGGCTCTGTTGACTAATGAGTTTGCTGACCACTGGTGATGAGTGATGCTGTATCAGTGCTCATTCTGACCAGGCATGTGGAGTTTTAAGCACAAAATTGGCTACTCACTCAAAGGCAAATCTAAGGACATTCTATCAGCAAGGAAATTGCTAATGAATCAGTGCCAGGTGAATGTAGTTATCTAATGAGAAGGGGGCAAATTAGGGCTGTTCCCTACCACAGCACCATCCAATTAGGAGATATTTTAGAATAGAGGTGAAGGAAGCCTACTGACTGAGACAGTGATATGTGGAGAAAATGATTAAGATGCAGCTTTTGCTCTAAAGTAAGATATGAAGACTTTGAAGAAAATATAAGGTATGATGTGAAGATTATTTTGAAATAGAAGTTTAGTTATTTCATGAAGCCAGAAGAGTATGTATTTAATGTAACATTGCACTGAAAGAGAGGGAGAGGGAGAGGGGGGAGGGGAGAGGGGAGAAGGAGAGTGATATTGGCATCTGAAAGACCGCTAATAATTATTAAGCATTTATAAGGTTCTTCTAGACACTGTTCTGTTTTACATATAGGGATTTGTTCAGTTCTCACAACAACTTTATGAGATAAGTAGGTATCTACTATTTTTATTCTCATTTTATAGGTAAGAAAACGGAGACTCAGAGAGGCTAAATAACTTAGAGGCTAAATAACTAGAGTCACAAAACCAGTAATTGATGGGGCTTGGTTTTGGCCCATGTGGCCTGGCTCTAGAGCCCTTGCTGTTGTATAGATATCATCTGTATATCTCTATCTCTATCTCTATCTCTATCTCTTTTTAAAAATATATTTTACTGATATTTTACAGAGAGGAAGGGAGAGATAGAGAGCTAGAAAGGTTGATGAGAGAGAAACATTGACCAGCTGCCTCTTACACACACCGTACCGGGGATGTGCCTGCAACCAATGTACATGCCCTTGACCAGAATCGAACCCAGGACCCCTCAGTCCCCAGACCAAAGCTCTACCACTGAGTCAAACCGGTTTCAGCTCTATCTCTACCTCTACCTCTACCATCTCTCTCTCTCTCTCTCTCTCTCTCTCTCTCTCTCTCTCTCTCTCTCTCTCATTTCTATCTCTATCTCTATTTCTATCTCTCTCTCTCTCTCTCTCTCTCTCTCTCTATCCATCTCTACCTATCTCTAATCTATATCTGCATCTCTATATCTATGTCTATATCATATTTATCATCTATATATACCTATATCTATATCTCGGTAGTAATATTTTTTATTTTTAAAAAGAGCAAAGTCATATATAAAGACTGGGGGAATTTAAAATAGTATTTAAGATGAATCCTTGTGGATCTGAACTGATGGTGGAAAACAAATAAGTAGTGATAGCTTAAAGACATAGGACAGATGGCAATGGAAAAGAAGGGATCTGTTGACTCTTACGCACTAAATTATGGAAGTTATTTTTAAATGGAATATTTAATTTAACTTAGTTGGATGAAATATTTTTTTCAAAAATAATTTTTGTTGACTAAGAACACTGTTTTCAGTACTAACTGTGGAAGCCTTAAATGTTTGAAGTAAACAATATAACAATATAATGTAACATCCTGAAGATCTCTGTTATAGCAGTCATCATCTGGTAGCCCAATCACTTGCCTTTCTGGGCCCCTGATGATTCTTGGCTGGTCTTAAGGACCTGGCTTTGTCTCATTCATGTATTACTACTGCCTAACTTAATCTTTGGTACAGGATTTTGCCAATATATGTTTCTTGCATTAATTGATGATTAATTATTAGTTATCCAAATTATAAATATGCATGGTGCTTTTTTGTGTGCAAGGAAGTAAACATATTCTAGGTATCCTTTTAATGTTGTTTTTAAAAACATAAATACCACATGAACACATTTTAATTGTACAACATTTAAACAAAAGAGAAATACAATGCAAAAATGTTATTTCCCTTCCCTACTCTGTCAAGACTTTACCCTCCTCTCAGGTAAAATTATTATTTGGTCTTTATTAATCCAGCAATTTTTTCTTTACATTTTCATACAGTTTATTTATTTATTTTTACATGAACATAATACATTCTGTTCTCTGGTTCATTTATAAAAAGAAGTGAGGTAGGTTTATCCCATTGTTCCTGGTTTTCCATTATAAAAACCAAGACAGCAGCGAGTATCCTTGAACAGTCTTTTGTTGTGAATATATGTATTTTAATAGCAATGTGCAAGTGGAATATTTGGTTCAAAGAGTAGAAGACTTTTAATAAGTATTACAAATTGCATTTTAAAGACTTCCAAAGTTTTAACCCTTTATGAACTATGCCTGAGAGGGCCCACTTACCTCAAACTTAACCATGATCATGAAGTATCTTCTACATTTTTGACACAGTGGCAACAAAATTTTCTTGAAGTTTTTATAGAATTAAATTATGCTATGCATCTTTTCTATATATACATTTTCTCCATATGTACACATTTGCAATTTGTATTTTTTATTTTATGAATTGTTACCTGGTTAAGAAAAAGAAATATTAAAACCTAATAGAATATGGGTGAGGTATGTTTCTTGTTCTATTTTCTTATATATTTAGGATTTTGGGATAGTAACATTTTTTGTCGCATTCATTTTTTACACTATTTTCTCTATTTAAAGTGTGCTTTTTTTACTTTGTAATATATTTCATTATTAAAATTTTTAATTTACATGTCAAATCATTTCTTTTATAGCCTTTTGGTTCCATTTCACATAGAAGACCTTTTCTATCTGAAGATTTTGAAAGTACTCTTCTTATTCCTCACCACTTTGTTTTTAATGTCTATTGCTTCAACCCTTTCTTCTCAAATTCACTTTTATGTATAGAATGGAATTGGGACATAATTTTCTTTAACATCAATTCATTGATAACTAATAATATCAATTCTTATTTAAAAGGCCTTCCTTATTCACATATTTGAAACGATAGCTTTATCTTAAAGCAAATGCTCATATTTTAGGGAATTGTTTTGATTGTTTAATTGGCCTCTTTGACACTAGTGCCATACTGTTCTAAATTAATTTAAATTATAGTATGTTGTGGTTGACAAAATACTCTCTTTTCCCTGCCCAAATCTTACATATTTTCTCTTAAACATATTTTTTCGAATCAGTTTGACAAAGCCCATTAAAAATCCTGCTATAGTTAGGACTAAATATGCATTGGACTTATAAATTAAAGTTAAATAATTAATGTCTTTTCAAATATGAGCTTTCTAGCATGAAAACATTATCCCTCCCTATTTATCCAGTCAATCAGTCAAGGTCTTTGATACATAGGTTGTGGTAACATCATATGATTTCCTGATTTTTAAAAAATGATATGTGTTTTTATAGGAAACTAGCAGCCCGGTGCCACCTGTGAGGTCCCTGCCCTGCCCTGTGCCCTCTCACAATCCAGGCTCCTCAGGGGATGTTGGAGAGCCAGTTTCAGCCCAATCCCCACAGGCCAGGTCGAGGGACCCCCACCACTGCACAAATATGTGCACCAGGCCTCTAGTATGCATATAAGATCTTTGGTTAATCTCTTCCTGCCCTCCCCTCATCCCCTTCCCTCTGCTATTCATCAGTCTGTTCCATGTTTCCATCACCGTGGTTTCTGTTTATGTGTTGAGTGTCTGTGCTCTGGTGGTTAGTATGCATCATAGCTACCAGTCGGCTGGTCAGCCAGTCAGCCAGTCACTTAGGTTTTTATATATATAGCCGGTACTGCTTCTGCACTTCCGTATTCTAATTTTCAATGCTGATATATATGGAATCAATTCACTGATTACCATGCAAATACTATTGTGTTTTGACTTGAACTTTTAAATTAGTGAGTAAAATGTCTAGATTTTTGTTGTTGTTGTTTTGTATTTGTGTGTGTATGTGTGTGTATGTGTTTTTTTAAAGCATTGTTAAATTGGGAGATATAAAAATCAATAAGATGCATTCCTTGTTTTAAATGAATTCACAATCTAGTAGGGAAAATACACTGTAGATAATGAACCATATTCAGTATATAAGTGCTATGAATAAAACAGTATGAAAGCATTGGGAAGTAAAGGATTAATGTGGCTTAGGAAGATTATGGAGCACATGATATAGGAAATAACATTAGAAGAATGGAAATGGACTACTGAAATCCATTAAAGGCTTATAGATAGGAGAATAAATGTAGGAAAAGTGTAAACTAGATGGCCCTATGGCAGGAGAACTATTACAATAGTAATGTTCATGCTACTGCTCCAATAATGCAGAGATTTGAGAGGGAGTAGAATTGGCAGCTAGATATGGTAAGAACTCTTATTAGCTTCATATGTGATAGAAGCTGAGGATTTGGAAGATTTGCAAGAGGAATTGTAGTGATCACTGGATTTGGATATTTAACACTATCAACATGCTCTGACTACAAATTTAAAAAGCTATAAAAGTGTGTATCACTGTATTGTGGGCCTATGTTGTATTTTGTTTGAGATATTCAATATACATGACAATTATTTGGAAAAATTATAAATACCCCAAAAAGTTTCAGAAATACATCGTCCTCCTTCTCCTTCTCCTCCTCCTCCTCCTGGACCTGGATGGTTTCTACACTGATTTATTTATTTAGTCACCACTTTTATAGAAAATTCAATTATGCAAACATATGCCAATTTACTGCATTATTAATATCATGACATATTTGTTCAGCCTGTATAGCATATTTTTAAATTTTCTGTCATAGGCTATTCCATTAAGAGTCCAATCACTTACAAAGCCTTCACAAGAGCAGATTTTTACAAATTAGTTTGAAAACTTCATTAAGGAATAATATAGAAGTTATTTTTTTAAAATATTAATGTCTTCCTAACAGAAAAAGCATATCTGCAGATTGTGAATGTCACACTTAGATGTGCTCTGTTATTGGTGAGTAGTCATTGTTAGTGCTTACTACAAGTTTGATAAATACATGTTAAAAGTTAATAAATACATTTTTATCAACTTGTATCAGAGTTCATAAATCTGAGATATGTTAGGGAAACTGGAAATCCAGTACATTAGCCAGTAAAAACACAATGGTCCTAGAAGAAGCAAATTATGACAACATCCCAAGCTTACATGTACACGTTATCTTTGTTTCTGAGCCCTGGTTTCAGAACTGGTAGCATTGTGAAAACCACCTGAACAGTGTTTGCAGACTAAGTCATAGTATTTGGCTCCTTCTAGGGCTTCTTTTCAAATATATTATTATTATTATTATTATTATTATTATTATTTTAAATTTTTCATTGATTAAGGTATTACATATGTGTCCTTATTCCCCCATTATTCCCCACCTCCCATTCATGCCCCCACCCCCCTGATGTCTGTGTCCATTGGTTAGGCTTATATGCATGCATACAAGTCCTTTGATTGATCTCTCTCCCTTCCCCCACCCTCATCTACCTTCCCTGAGGTCTGACGTTCTGATTGGTGTTTCTCTGTCTCTGGATCTATTTTTGTTCATCAGTTTATGTTGTTTATTATATTCCGCAAATGAGTGAGATCATGTGATAGTTATCTTTCTCTGCTTGGCTTATTTCACTCATGGCTTTTACTAGAAGTCCTTCTGTTTCTTCTACTTCTTTAAGAAGCCCTTAAGTTTCTCTTGCATATTGTGTGCTGGTCATTTATTCACTCCTTGTAGAGAATAGCAGCATGATGTGCCTGAAAAGCATCTATTCCAATTCAGCTGGGCTGGATGAGGAGCTATTTTCCTACTTTGACAGCTGCTTGTTTAAATGTGTAATTTGGTGACCTTTCAGAGTAGAACTGAAGAAGGAATGACTTAGAAACCTTTCGTGAGAAATACTTTGGCAGATTGGACATTTTATCCTGGCTCCCCCACTCTGTTATGGTGAGAATGAGCCCACTTCTCTTCAGCTGCAATGCAAAACCTGATTAAAGATCCTGGGTGCCTCTGTCTCCTCCTTTATAAATTCCACTTTTATAAAGAATGTTTAGCCGAAACCGGTTTGGCTTAGTGGATAGAGTGTCGGCCTGCGGACTGAAAGGTCCCAGGTTCAATTCCGCTCAAGGGCATGTACCTTGGCTGTGTACACATCCCCAGTGGGGGGTGTGCAAGAAGCAGCTGATCAATGATTCTCTCTCATCGATGTTTCTGACTCTCTATCCCTCTTTCTTCCTCTCTGTAAAAAATCAATTATGTATATATAAAGGATGTTTAGTTTTTGAATTATTTCTTTAATCTCCACCTTTTTCTTTTTTCAAGTATTATATAATCTCAGCATAAACATTTTTTTCTTCTCAGTTGTGCTTTATAATGAAACCATGAACATTATTAATAATACTAGATTATTGAGAATACTGATTAAAACACATTTTATATTGTACTCAGTGGCATGGGGAGAAGGATGATCCTTTAGTTGTTTGTAATAGACTCATTGGAGAGAAGTATCCAAGTAATTATGTTCTTATTTATCTTTTGTTGAGTCACCTTAATGTGTATGCCAAAGGATTACAATTAAATAGGAAATCCTGAAAGTGATAAAATTGTTTATTGCAAATAACATTTATTGTTGCTTCTAATCTCCTGTAATTGATGGGATGGTATTAAAATTTGCTGGTAGTTACCTTCTTAGCCTCTCTAACTGGTGTGCATCTTATCATGGTTCATAGTGAGTTCCTTCAGAAGCTTTCGGGCCATCCTTAAAAGATCATTCTATTTTGTTCTTTTTTAAAACACACACACACAGATTTTTATTTATTTCAAAGAGGAAGGGAGAGGGAGAGAGATAGAAATATCAATGATGAGAGAGAATAATTGATTGACTGCCTCCTGAATGCTCCCTACTGGGGATCAAGCCCACAACCCAGGCATGTGCCCTTGAATGGAATCAAACCTGGGACCCTTCAGTCCACAGGCCAAAGCTCTATCCACTGAGCCAAACCAGCTAGGACAATTATGCTATTTCTCACATCTTTGAGGCTGGGATTCTAATGATCTATTTGTCACCCTCAGGTAATGCTCCTCTTGAGATATACAAAAAGTTACCTTGAAGTCCTCAATTTTTTTATACCTTTTTGCATGCAGTTACTTAACAATTCACATCCAAAACACCTCCAAATTGGTCTTAGCTTTTACAACACTTTGCCAAAGGTAACTATTAAACATATGAAAGCATGTTTTCAGGACATTTTACTTTAATTAACTTGGTGTCATCAGCTTTTTTCCTATGATAACCCAGTAAAAACTTAGAGTATGTTCCCGAATTTTCAAGCTACACTGCTCCTACATGCATACACTTATTAGCCAAGGTTAGAGAGTGAGGTAACATGTTTCTTTGTCATAGGCTATTCCATTTGAAATATTCAAAGTACTTGAAAATTCTTTGGAAAATTTGTTACGGAGATGATAGAAGAACACCTCACTTCTATGTTTAGAATCTTCTGAGAATGAGTCCAGGTGTTGCCCTGGGAGGGAGAATTTAGGGGGAGGGACCATACCGGGGACTTCTGGGAAGTAACTCCCCCCCTTGAGACACTAAGGGCAGGCTGAGTCTCTTAAGGATGTCAAACTTTCTTAGAGACTAATAAATTGTACTGCATTAAATCAGAAGCAAATTTGAAACACGCCAGTGCCAACTTTGTTTCAACTCTGTAGGTGAAAATGTTTTAATATTAATATCTGATGTCTGAGAGTGCTAAGTAAAAAAAAGTATTAAGAGGCAGTTTGACATCATTTCTATAGGCTTGATTCATTTTCATAGCAAACAGCAATCACTCTTGAGTTACAAAAGTGTGGATGATGTTTATAGGTTGCAATGGTTTGCATGAGCTATTCTTTTTTAAAAATAGGTAGCATACATTTCCAAATGCAAACACAAATTTGTTTGAATAGGAATATATATATGTATGCTCTTTAACATCTCACAATTTAAAAACAATTATATAATTCATGTTGTAGTTAGTACTGTCTAGTTATATTTGACACAAAACTGTGATTTGTTTTGTTGTTGTTCTCTAATTGTTTGAGCTTGATATTGCATGATAATTTATTCTAGGATCTCTGAGCTCACCAAGAATTTGAAATACTTGACTGTCCACAAATAACCTAAACTATTTCCTAAACTATTTTTTAATAGGCAGAGATCCCCCCAAAATGGTCATTTATACCATCAACTTTATTTGAAAAAATATTTGTAATATGTTTTTTAACATAAAAACCTGAATTATTATCTTAGTGTTTCTGTTTTAAGAATTTGAGTTTTCCCTTCTGCTTCTTGCTGGGAATCTTTTCATACTCAGGCACAGTGCTCCTTTGAGCATCATTTGAGAAACCATCTACATCAGAATCACCTGAGATGTTTGGTTAGCAATTGCATATTCCCATGACTACCTGGGAGCCTGCACTTGATGCAGCACTTCATGAGATTCAGACAAACACAATAATGTGAAAACCACTCCTTTCGAGGCTAAGAGGGTATTGATGGCATCAGTTAGAAAGACAGGTGCTTCTTTGATACTGAAAGGCCTGGGAGTAGGCATCCTTGACTATAGTAAGCACGACTTTCTTTGCATCCTTGAGCCATGAGATGATCAATTCAACAATTAAGATATCAGGGAACCCCAAATACCTTTTTATTATTATTCTTAAATATGTAACCATTTCAGATATCTTATCTGATGCCTGTTAACATAACTCATAATGTGGGTGTCTCAGAAATTTCCCCCAGCATGCAAAGGCACTGGAGGGTTCTGTTGTCATTAGGACACACCTTGAATGCTGCATGAGCACTTTGACCCTACCCACATCAAGCATGCATTTTGCATATCGGACTTGAAGGTGGCCGATAGTTTCCTTGGTGAAAGGCATTGAAGAATTTTCTTGGCACCTCAACCTGGAATATTCTGCAAATGTATGAACAATGCAAGTAAGCAGGAATAGTGGAGCTACCTACCATAAGTTTTAACTGAGAGAAGATTATTTAGGTTTTGTGATTATTATGTGATGTTCTTTGAGGGAATCAAGAACTTAGATAAAGGGAAGGAAAAAAGTAATAGGTTCTTTCAGCAAGGAATAAGTGATAAAAAAGAGAGTTTTGTAGTAGACTTAGTCTGTGGAAAAACGAAATGAATCTGTATACTATTTGACTTGTTAGTATAAAATATAATTTACACACACACACACAAACACACACACACACACACACACACACACACACACACACACACAGCCTTCTTTCATTTTTTATTACAACAACTTAAATTATAAAATAGCCGAAACCGGTTTGGCTCAGTTGATAGAGCGTCAGCCTGAGGACTGAAAGGTCCCGGGTTCCATTCTGGTCAAGGGCATGTACATTGGTTGTGGACACATTCCCAGTGGGGGGTGTGCAAGAGGCTGCTGGTAGATGATTCTCTCTCATCGATGTTTCTAACTCTCTATCCCTCTCTCTTCCTCTCTGTAAAAAAAATCAATAAAATATATTTAAAAATTATAAAAGAAATAGTTAAAGGGGAAATGTATAAATATGTGTATCAATGCAGGTCTTTATGGTGGAGTAGTACTTATTTACTGGTTTAAATTGCCTTGTAATGATATTTTCCTACCTTAGAAGAGAGATTCCTGGGGCCTTCTGATAATCTTTCCTAACAACATTCTAACCAGCCAATGATAAAGTAAAGAATTGCTTGTGTTTTTCTCCCAGAACTCATGAAATCTATTTGGGGCTTCAAAAGTTATTTCCCAAAGGTAGTAGTGTTACCTCAATAAGGAATCCAGAATATAAAGGAAAAAAGGTATTTTATATTAGTTTCTACTTGCCATGAACATTTGAAGATTTTATTTTTATATTTGAAGAGGCAAACAATTTGGGAAGAGGGGAAAGGAAACTTAGTTTCCACATTTTACGCCCTGAAGGTGAGTGATTCATTCAAATTAACACACATTTTTGCTTAGGTGACAAATCTTAAAGCTGTGTGGGTTGATTTGAAATACACAATGTTCTCTGGTAATTTTATGCAATTTGCACTCTTCTGTGTGGAATGCTTCAAGTGTCCTTACATGGAATGGAGTGCCGGTGGAGAGGCCTTCACAATTTTGGATGTAAGAAAACATGAGATCAGGAAAACCTGACTCATTGCAACTGTGCCAAAACCTATTCATTGTGATTGAAAGATAGGAGTGCAGGCCCGCTCAGAAGCTAAGAAATAGCGCTGGACCCTGCAGAATTAGACCCCATTTGAATCACAGATTGGATTCTTCCCAAACCCAGAATGGCCTGGAGCATTGTTGATTCTCGCTGCTAAAGGAAGGTAGGCAGAAGCTCCCAGTTGTCCAGCTGTTTCACCTGATTAGGATCAGCATTAAACAGAGGTTCAACATCATCGCTTCAGGTCACCAGGTGGTAGAGATAACCAGGAGTGGAAAAAGAGAGTTTGTAATAAGAAGGAATATCTTAGTCTAGCATGTGACAAATTCAAGTAAGGCTAATAGGCTCTGAAGAGAATAGTGACTGAGCATCAGTGAGTTTTATGTGGATGAGAACGTAAATTCTAAATTTAAGTGGAGGGTTTGGGGGAATGCTGTCAGAAATGTCAAAATAGAAAGAACACCACGTGAAAATTAGTTGTTTTTTCATTCCCAGTGTGCAAATGTATTGGAAATTAGAAATGCATATACTGAGGGCAAGATCGAGAATTTTATCATACCATATAGAGGGAAATGTTACTTCTCATATTCAAATAATTGAGAGTATAATAATTACAGAAATATACTTACTATGCAAAGCAATTAGGCTACTGGCTTCCTACCTTACTATATTTTTAAAATATCTCTCTTTATAGAGTTTCTCAGGTTTCCTATTACCACTTTTTAAAGGTTACTGCATTCTGTTGAATTTTGACATTGATGACTATCAGGTTTTTTTTTAGGGTTTGAGGAGTTAAGAACCCCATAGGAAAATTTGTGCTTCAAGAAGTGCAAAGTAATATTGTAAGGTATTTCAATAAATTATATATACAGTGTGAATGTTAATGAGTTTGTTGACAGGTAGATGATAGCTACATGGATTGAAAGGTAGGTGGATAACAAAGACAGAGCCATGATGCTTAATTTATGTAATGATAAAATCACTATATTTGCCTCAAAAGGTTATTTTTAATTTCATATGAGAAAAGTCATATAGAATTTTAAAGTGTGAGAATCTAGCTGAGAGTTAGTTAAAATAAATTCAAGTATTTTTCTTAGTAAAAGGAAAATGTTACTGATTTAGATATTTTTTTGTGCATGACTTATATACTAAATAATTATCACATATAATAATAGCTTACATATGTTTGATGAATAAATTGTTCAATATTCACTTTCTTCAAGATATGCCAGATTAAAAGTAAGGTAAGAATACATGTGCTTTTTAAAATTTGTTAGTCTACATTCCATCATTAGGAATGCATAGGAACTAGTTAGAAAATCTGTCAATAGTTACTTACTTGGTTATATGTGCTATCAACATTCAATAATTATTTTTAGTTGCAGGATAAGTTAATTATAAAGTGTCTTTATATGGTATTGTTCTTATTATCTACACATAAGTAATAAGACAACATATTTCGCAAACAAGCAAGATAAAAATAATGAAAGGCACTTCAAAATGATTTTAAGGATAATTCATAAATGGAACATTATATAATACAAAATTAGTCACCAATATTTTCCAATTATATAATAATAGCGTTTTACATTTAAAACACAGGGGATTGAAGAATGTATGTAGGCAGGGATGGAAATGGCAATTCCAAATGGCCTGTACACAATGTGGCAGTTCATTTATTAAACAAATATTTAATAAACACTCCTGAGTACTAGGCGCTGTTATAGGCACTCAAGTGAACAGCAGTGAATAAACAAGCCAGAGTTCCTGCTTCATAGAGCGTACATTACAGTGGAGAATCATTAAAGTTAGATTATCACACAAATATCTGTAGATGGCAATTCTTTTAGAGTAAATGAATAATAATAAAGCAAAGGATGGGGGAGAGAGCACAGAGAAGCAGTTTATTTTAAATATGATGGTCCAGGAGTCTCCCACTTTTCAGCTGACATTTGAGTTGTAACTCAATAGAAGTAAAGAGGGGATCCATCTGGTAGGAGAGCATTCCAGATGTGTGAGTGCAAAGGTCCTGAGGTCAAGTCTGCTTGGCATGTTCAAGGGAAAGGAAACAGATGAATGTGTCTCAAATGAAGAAAGTGCAGAGAAGCATGTGATGATTACAGGGAAGTCGCAGAGCACTGATCACATAAAGCCCTGTGTACTGCTGTGAGAATTTGGAATTTTATTCAGAGCGAGTGGGAAAGTCATCATGAGGGTTTTGAACAGAAGGTTTTCATGTGATCAAGCGTGTTTCTAAAGGATCAGTCTGGCTGCTCTATTGAGAATATACAATGAGGGAACAAGTGTGGAGTGGAGAGCCCTGTATGAAAGGCAATCGAGACAAACGCTATTAAGAGAGCTGTTGAGAACCGCACAATGGCCCTTTATCTGGTGAAGAACAAGAGGTGCTCCAGAGCACCTTGATAGCTTTCTGAGCGGCAGAAGTTTACATACCCGAGTGATAGACCTATAGAGGAATTTTCCTGGAAAATATTTACTCATTAATCAGTAATAGCACAAATAATAGACATTTATATCTTTTAAGCACGGGGGTTGCTTCCAGTTTTAGTGTACTATGAATAATGCTGCTGTGAACCTTTGCATATTCATCTTTGTGTGGAGATTAATATATATCCCGGTGCACAAAATCCATGCATGGGGTCTGTGAGTGTGTGTGTGTGTGTGGGGGGGGGGTTCCTCAGCCCAGCCTGCACCTTCTCCAGTTTTGACCCCAAGAGGGATGTCCGAATACCCATTTAGGCCTGATCCCACTGGGGCCTTAATGGACATTTGGTCATCCCTCTCACAATCAAGGACTGCTGGCTCCCAACTGCTTGCCTGACTGCCTTCCTGATTCCCCCTAACTGCTTCTGTCTGCCCGCCTGATCACCCCTTAACCACTCCCCTGCCAACCTGATTAATGTCTAACTGCTCCCTGCCAGCCTATTTGCCCCCAACTTTCCTTCTCTGCCAGCTTGGCTACCCCTAACTGCCATCCCCTGCAGGCTTGATCGCCCCCCAGCTGCCCTCCCTTGCAGGCTTGTTCCTTCCCAACTGTCCTCCCCTGCTGGCCAACTTGTAGTGGCCATCTTGTGTTCATATAGGGGCAGCCGTCTTGTGTGTTGGAGTGATGGTAATCTGCATATTACTATTGTATTAGATAGGATAGAAACCTAGTGCATGGGTGGGGGTCAGCTGGCTTACCCTGAAGGGTGTCTTGAATCAGGATGGGGGTTCCCTTGGAGCATGGGAAGGCCTGGGCGAGGGGCCTGTGGTGGTTTTCAGGCTGGACATGTTCCCCAGTGACCCAATCAGAGGCCCTGGTATCTGGGATATATTTATCTTCTACAATTGAAACTTGATAGCCTGGAGCAGAGCCAAGCTTCCTGTTCGCTCCATGGTGGCAGCCATTTCTGTTGGGATTTATTTATCTTTTATAATTGAAACTTTGTAGCCTTAAGTGGAGGCCTGGGCTGGCCAGGGGGTGCGGAAAGCTTGGCCTCCTCCATTGCCAGGGAAACCCAAGCCTCCCTCCTGCTCTTTTTTTGGCTGCAGCCATCTTGGTTGGTGTTAATTTGCATACTTGTTCCTGGTTGGCTGGTGGATGTGGCTTGTGGGTGTAACAGAGTGATGGTTAATTTGCATATTACTCTTTTATTAGATAGTATATGTTTTCCTTTCTCTTAATAAATGTGGTGGACTTCATGGTTGTCTGGTAAGATTATTTAACAAGATACAACCATGCTGTTTTACAAAGTGACTGTACCACTCTGCATTCCCACAAGCAACCTATGACAGTTCCATTTGCTTTGCATCCTGGATAACCACTCACAGTATTGTCAGTCTTTGTAATATCAGTCATTGCATTATGTGTACAGTATATATTATTGGTGATTGATTTGATTTTTACTTCACTGATGATCAGTAATGTTGAGAATCTTTTCATGCACTTGAAAATTCCTTAAATATTCTGGGACAAGCCCATTAATCAGATACATGTTTGCAAATTTTTCTCTCAGTCTGTAATTTGGATTTTTAGTTTCTTAATTTGTCTTTCAATATAGAAAGTTTATAATCTTGATGAGATCCATTTTATTATTTTTTTCATAGTTTGTGTCTGTATATCCTTCTTAAGCTATCTATATTAATTCCAATAGTACAGTGTTTTTCTTCTGTGTTTTTGAGTTGAAGATAAATTTTATCTATTTTATATAAATTTTATGTATAATGTAAGGTAAGGGTTAAGGTTAATTGTTCCATACAGATATCCACTTGTTTCAACACCATTTAGTTAAAATCATTATTTTTCCACCAACTTTCTCTGGCCTTTGTTAAAAATTAGTTGACAATATAAACTGTAAATCTATATTTTGGACTCCGTAGGGTGTTCTATTGATCCCTATACTATCACTATACTAATAACATACTATATTGATTACTGTAACTTTACAGTATTTTAGAATTTTGCTTGTGATTACCTTGAAAATATAAATCTATTTGAAGAGAATTATCATATTAATAATATATATGTCACCCTAGCGAGTTTGGCTCACAGACTGAGAGTCCCAGGCTCAATTCTGGTCAAGGGCACATACCTCAGTTGCTGGCTCAATCCCTGGTCCTGGTACGCATATGCAGGAAGCAGCCAATTTATGTGCCTCTCTCAGATAGATGGTTCTCTCTGTCTCCCCCTCCCTCCACTCTCTCTAAAATAAATGGAAAATATCCTTGGGTGAGGAATTACAAAAACAAAAAATAAATAATAATAATATCCTATCTGAAGCATATCACTCCATTTGTTTAGTCTTTTAAATGTTTCTTTTGCAATGCTTCATAGTTCTAGTTAATAAATTTATTTCTGCATATTTTCCATTTTATGTTATTATAAATGAAGATTTTAAAAAAAATTACATTTGACTTATTGTACATATATGTTAGTGTATATCTATCTATGTCTCTACCTACCTACCTATATCAGGGTTTGACAAACTATGACCCACCAGCCAGCCACCTGCTTTTGTAAATGAAGTTTTATTGAAAGACAACCATGTTGATTGATTTATTTATTTTGTATATTGTTTATGGCTACAAAGGTAAAGATGCAATAGAGACTGTGTGCCATACAAGCCTGAAATATTTACTATCTGTCTCTTTAAGAAAAAGTATGCTGGCTCTTTATATCTAGAAATACATTTGAAAATTCATATATATATATATATATATATATATATATATATATAATATATTATATATATATATTATATATATATATAACTTCATATATATATCCTATATTATGAATATGAAATAAATGTTTATTGGCCTTTTATTGTAATGAACAATAACATTACATGCACTGTTTTTGAACCTTCTACAAACTTATCTTAAGACTTCATAAAAGTTGATATTTTCACTTATCCATATTCTACCTTATATCCTGCAACTATTTTTAAGTTCACTATTATTTCTCATAGTTTTTTAATACTTCCCTTAGTGTTTTCTACAAACATTGCAAAATCATGTGGAAATAACCATAGTTTTACTTCTTTCTTTCTAATCTTAATTTTATTTCCTTAGCTTAAGAAATTAATTTGGGAATGCTCTCTAATTTTCTATTGGATGGGTATATAAACCACAATTAACTTAAACATATTTATATTTTTGAAGTGTATGTTTTCAAATTTTACATGAATAATGAAAAATATTCTGTGCATGCAGTTTTTATTATTTGTTTAGATTGTTTGCTAAGATGTATTTTTGGAACTTGGATTATATTGCGTTCATCATTATAAACATGGTTAAAATATTGAAATAAATTGTCAAATTGACTTTGGAAGAGGGGCAAATTTATCTTAAGAATAAAATGAGACTGTTTTTGAGAATGTTAAGTTTTTAAAAATTTATTTCAGAGAGAAAGGTAGAAAGATAGAAGGATAGAAACAATGATGAGAGAGAATCATTTATCACCTGCCTTCTACTGGGAATGGAGCCTGAAACTCAAGCATGTGCCTAGACTCAGAATTGAACCATGACTTCCTGGTTCATAGGTCAATGATCAACCCCTAAGCCACACTGGCTGGCAAGTGTGGTCACTTTTTAAAATTCATGTTATTAATTTCTCTTTTTGCATTATTCTATTCCATAGGCAAAATAAACTTAAAAATAATTATTTTTTAAATAATTGCTCCTTCTTCTTTAATTTTTAGTTTAGAAAATTATAGTGTTTGAAATCATTGATACTAAAATTAAATATTAATATTAATTTTAGCTCCAACAAAAAAATGTAACCTTAAGCAAGTTACTAACTTTTATTCTTAGCTTAATAATTTAAAAATATGGATAAGAGACTATCTACATCAGAGTTTTATTTTGAATATTAAATGACACAATATAATTAGAACATTCTATAAGGCCTAGGCCTGGTAAATGATTAATTAATATTTCCTCTTATTGTATAACATTTCATGAGAGGCCAGAATCACAGCCATGACATTCAAGGGCAATATAATATTGAGATAGACTTTAGGAGAAGAAAAGTTATTAATCCAGTTATACCCTGTTATCTTTAGTTTCACCTCAGTTTAAAACAAATTATTCAAAATTGATATTATTGGACATGTATACCAACATACCGAAGTATAAATGTATACCCAAATTTTAATCTGAGTCCATTTTAATAAAATTTTGACTTTTTAATCTTAATTTGTATTTCTCTATACTATACTCTTTCTTATCTCTTTAAAATAAGAAATATCATTGTAACATAGAATAATCATTCCAATACACATGTTTTTAAAATTTTAAATATGAGGGTTGCATTTTAACATTAAACTTAGTAGTTTTTGACAATTAAATGGATAAAAGAGGTAAAAAAATATCTGGATAAACACAGCTTTGTGATGTTGACAGCACAGAACCTCTTAAAAACTATATTCTCATATAAAATACTCTTCATCAAATAATAATTGTTAGAAATACATATATTTCATTTGTTGAATAAATGTTTATAGGAATCTACTGTAACAGTATATTAAAAATATGAACTACAAAATTTAATAGACTATCTTAAGGTCCCTTAGAATTTAGAAAGTGTACACTCTCACAATTATCTAATGTAGGATTTCATCTAATTAACACATTGCTCTAAAGTATTTTTTGTTTACCTAATATAAATGTTAGGTGGCTTAAGAAATGTTTTAATGGAGGGAATGATTACTTCTGAGTGGTATATGTTCTCCTAATGCTTCATAGGATAAGTGGCAATTGAGAATTTAGAATGATCTTGAAAAACATCTAGAAGAAGGAAACAAGAAACATCACACAGCTAATCGAGTGACACCTGCATCCAGAATTATCTGGTAGTAGATCTCAAACATTTTAGCAGTGGACAGTATTTCAGAATAATCTTCAAAGACATTTCAAAATACGCTGGCTGCAACAAATGTATCTAAAAGGAAGAAAGACGTGAAGGAATTAGAATGAGAAAGTTAAAATTATAGTATCCTTGTGAAATTTAAATTGCTGAAAAATAAAAGAACATTTTGCCATTATGAATGTCAGCTCTAAAGGTTGGATTAGGAAGTATGCTTAGATTTCAAATTTTGCATAACATAGATGTCGTCCTAGTTTTGTCTTTACCTAGTTGAGTGACCTGCCAAATTAGAAAAGTCATGAAATATTTTCCCTTTGTAAACCAGTTTCATTTTCTGTGTGGTGTTGTTTTATACCATCCACACTTATGCAAATTAAGTCTCTAATGAGATAGTACTATAGGAAAGTAAAAATCTGTCACTCTGGAGAATATAATGTTGTTATTAACTCAATGACCATGTTTCTCTCCATTACCCCTCACTGAATTGGAGATCTTTTGGAATTTCTTATTGTTGAATCCATGCCTGGAATATTACAGTGCATTCATTTTCTTTTTAGCTATTAATAATTTTTGCAGTTCTTGTAATACTGTATTTATGAATCACATGAATTTGCACTGTGTGTATTCAAAAATATAAATTACATGAATTTTTAAAATATATATTCTAAAATAGAAATTATATGTTAGGTTTCTTTAAACTCCTACTCTACAAGCCATAACTAAGAAGGCAAAAGGAGATAAAAACTGTGGTTACCGCTTCTCTTTTGAAATACAGTATTTTTAAACACACCATTTGCCTCAGGAAAATACCAAGTAATACTTATTTAATTTTCCAAACAAAATTAAGTATGTTTAACCAACTCTTTCCACAAGTGGATTGCAACATACCTAGCAGGTGGCAAAAAAAAAAAAATCTTCTGGTGTACACTTAGAGTACACCAGAGATTAACATCAGGGGTCACATAGCTATATTTAGTAGACTCAACATTGTCTTTACCCTCTTTAATTTTCAAATGTTCCAGCTAAATTTCAACACTGCTTTCTTAATTTAGAAGATCTTAAATAAAATCTTCCCTGATAAAGTATAAGAAGTAATAGAATTATCTATTTTTTTCTTTTTAATTAATGAAATGTTGATTTATTGATGTTTGCTGATATATGCTTGGTCAGCAAAGAAGGAATTCAGATTATTCCTTCTGAAATGTTTTATGTTGAAGACAAACCAAAATCCTAACTCAAAGCTCAGTATCTCCAAGTGAAGCATCAAGTCTGAAAACTTATGAGTCAATAAATTGGTTGTTTCTCACATAACTGATTCTCAATTGTGGGGCAAAGATACAATAAAACTTGCCATTCAAGACAGGGAAAAATGGAAGACATAGAATCCATTGTGTGAAGGATTCCCAAGAATGAGCAAATTTGCTTGATTAAATTCTAATTTTGCTTTATGACCCTAGCTTCCTGGTCAGATTTTTTTTGTTGTTGGTGGTGATTTTTAATGTTTTTATTTTCATATTCTGTGGATCTGCCCTTTGAGAAACTCTTCTATCATCCTCCATCAACATAAGAGAAGAGTACTGACCATTTATCTTCCATGGGCAACATTCAGCATTGTTATCCCACTTCTGCCTGTAGAAGGTGGAGTATATAAAGGTTGTTTCAAAACTTGAAATAGTTACATATATATATATATATATATATATATATATATATATATATATATATATATTTCACAGGAAGGGAGAGGGATAGAGAGTTAGAAACATCGATCAACTGCCTCCTGCACACCTCCTACTGGGGATGAGCTTGGTAGTAAGGTATATGCCCTTGACTGGAATCGAACCTGGGACCTTTCAGTCCACAGGCTGTCACTCTGTCCACTGAGCCAAACTGGTTTCGCTGGGCTGAAATTTTAGAGTTTCTTTGTCTGATTAGGTTCAGGAATGCTATGAACTGAATGTGTGTCTTTAGCACTCCAAATTCCTATTTAGAAGTCTAATCCCCAATGCAATGGTTTTGAGAGGTAATTAAACCATAAGATGGAGCCCTCATGAAGAGGATTAGTGCCTCCATCAGATGAGACCAAAGAGCTGGCTCCTACTCCCACAATTACCCTGTTTTCCTGAAAATAAGACAGTGTCTTATATTAATTTTTATACCCAAAGATGCTCTAGGTCTTATTTCAGGGGATGTATTATGTTTCCATGAAGTAGGTCTTATTTTCGGAGGATGTCTTATTTTCGGGTAAACACGGTAGAGACTTGATTCTCAAATCCTCTGTATTTCTTTAACATTTTGGATTATCTGAGTTCATTAGCCTTCAACAGGAAAGCCCTACCCTTCCTCTCCTTCCCTGTGTCACATTTATATTTGAAAGGACTTACCATTTAGTAGCCCTCCTCTAAGAAGTTATCTTCAAGAAATAGCCTCTATATCAACTTGGGGCTGTCTCCATTCCAGCAGGACAGAAGGAGGCAGAGTATGGAGAAACATTCTATAGACTCTGACATTCCAGTCTGGAAAAGACTCACCTCACTTCCGTCCACTTTTCTTTGGTAGGAATAAATTACATGGCAATATATAATTTTGAGGGAATCAGGTAAATGAAATCTGATTGTATCCTCAGAATGAAAAAAGAAAGGGGCTCGGTCAAGAGCAAGTTGAGTACTAGACAAATACCACCTAAACATTCTACCGGATATACAGGAGGGTGCTGGTTTACACACAGTATTCTCAGGCCCCGTATTATCAGGAACACTTTCTTTGTTCATTGTGCTTTGTGTTTTAAGGCTATTCAGTTGAAGGAAATTATATATCTATATCTATATCTATATCTATATCTATATCTATATCTATATCTATATCTATATCTATATCTATATCTATAATCTATGTCTATATCTACCATATTTGCCGGCGTATAAGACGACTTTTTGGCCCTGAAAAATATGCCTCCAAGTGGGAGGTAGTCTTATACGGCGAGTATATAACAAACTCTGTATTTTGAGTGGAAATGTTAGGGGGTCGTCTTATACACCCAGCCATCTTATACGCCGCCAAATACGTATTTTTCAGGGCCAAAAATCGTCTTATACGCTGGCAAATACGGTATATCTATCTATATTATATCTATATTACCGTATTTGCCGGCGTATAAGACGATTTTTTGGCCCTGAAAAATATGCCTCCAAGTGGGGGGTAGTCTTATACAGCAAGTATATAACAAACTCTGTATTTTTAGTGGAAATGTTAGGGGGTCGTCTTATACACCCAGTCGTCTTATACGCCGGCAAATACGTATTTTTTTTTTTCAGGGCCAAAAAATCGTCTTATACGCTGGCAAATACGGTATATCTATATCTATATCTATATCTATATCTATATCTATATCTATATCTATATCTATACCTATACCTATACCTATGGCAAATACGGTATATCTATATCTATATCTATACCTATACCTATACCTATACCTATACCTATACCTATACCTATACCTATACATATATCTATATCTATCTATCTATCTATCTATCTATCTATCTATCTATCTATATCTACTGTCTTGTTTTCTTAACATCAACTGCCAATAAAATAAAAAAGAAGGAAAAATATAAATAATGGCTGACACACACAATGAATTATGGACCCACATACAGAAAGATTCTGAAAACAGATGAAGGTATTTGCAAATCATCTATGGAGCCCAGAAATCTACAAAAAAGGGAAAACACATCCATGAAGGGACAGCCTCATTTACAATAATGGAATCAGGAGGCATTGTGGGTTACATTGCTGAATCTTTCTCCACATGGAAGAGCTGAAAACAAACTCAGGCCTGAATGAGAAGACATGCACACTCCCAATTTTCTTCAGTAAGCAGGGTAGCGAAATGGTAAGATGGGGAAGAACTATATATAGCAATTGGCTTGGCAACCATTAATTGAGACAGCTGGAGAGAAACGATTAAATGCTAAATCACCTCAATGATAACTTGCAGTATACAAGGTTGAACTATGAATCACACTGCTCTCTAGCATATTCTGAAATGGGACTACAGAGCAGAAATATGCTCCTAAACAGATGGAACTACAGATTTGTTTAGAGCCAAGTCTGAAATAAAAACCCTAAATATAAACTTATACTACTCTAACTTATTCACCACGGTAGCTCTTTAGCACAACCTAGAAGCAGCTACCTGTGCTAGACAGGACACTCCCTTTAAATGTGAGTGATATTTAAACATAACCCCCCCCCCAAAAAAAAAAAGCTGTAGAACTTGGGGAAGATACCATAAGAAAGATAATTAAGAATCATAATAACAACAGAAGAACTATAACATCAAGCCAAATTTTTTAAATATACGCATCTGTGTGATTTCAAAGAATTAAAGCAAAGAAATGTGGTTTCTTTTAAGGCAAGAATTTAAAGAAAGCATGCAAAAGAGTAAAAAAGATAAGGCAATGAAAAGAATAAAGTAAACCCTAGCCAGTTTGGCTCAGCGGGTAGAGTGTTGGTCTACTGACTGAAGGGTCCTAGGTTCAGTTCTGATCAAGGGCATATAACCATATTGTGGGCTTGATCCCCAGTAGGGAGTATGCAGGAGGCAGCCAATCAATGGTACCCTCTCATCATTGATTTTTCTCTCTCTTCCTCTCTGAAACCAATAAAAAATATTAAAAAAAGAAAAAAAATTGATCTGACAGTACAAGCAATATAGCAAGTCTTATTAGAAGCAGTAAAAACTTCATAGACATAGGGAGAGACAGAGTTAGGGACATGGAAAATAGCTTGAGATAGTTGAAACAAATGAAATGGAAAAACAACATTGAAAATCATAATATAAAGGAGAGATTCGGTATATTTGTGTGTTGTGTGTTCATATACTTAATATTTGAAGAATGCAAATAAAACATATTTAAAGACACAGGAGGAGTAGTAAATTTTTTTACAATGTTAACAAAAATATGTAGATTGAAGAAGCCCCCTATGTTAGGGAAAAAAACTTAGAGGGATTAACATTAAGAATTATCTTGCTGCCTACCTTAGGCTTTCAAGATTAAACAAAGAAAGTTACCTATAAAGTGGAAAATTCAGGCTGGCTCAGATTCCTGTAAACCAAAAATATTTCAGTAGATAGACAACAAAATCTTTATGTAATCAAGTTATGCTCTGACTACAAAGGAGTAATGGTGAATCTTAAATATACTTGCACATGGTATCAACAATAAAGGAAAAAAGAAATTAGGTTATAAAACAGAAGGTAAATCTCTAGCCTTAACCCCTCCACCCCCCCCCCCAAAAAAAAAGAGAAATAATTCAACAAATGAAAATCCAGAGAGGACAAAAGAATTGTTAGAAAGTATAAATTTGCTGATTCCCTCATCTTTTTTTTTTTTTATCACAGACTCAGTGAATAAAGACTTAGCTATAAATAAATTTATAGGGGGGGAAAATCAGGTTAATTTAACTTAATGTAAATGAAGTCTTTTTGAAAGAAAAGAATATCAGTGTAAGTTTTTAAAGAGTGTTTTAATTACATGGAGTGCCTATAATTATCTTTCATTTTTCTAAAACTATAAATTTTAAAAATATTTTATAAGTTTCTTTATTTTGCATGATTTTGCTTTTTATTTTTATGCATGTGATTCTTGTGTCAATTACGATTATACTAGTATTGTACATTAGATAATAATGATAATGACTTATTCAATTTTCAGAAATTTCATCTCATAAAAGTGATTCTCTTACTTGAGAGAAATTTCTAATTTTTATAATTTTATACCACTTTTGATTTCAATAACATTGTTTCGCTACATGTGGTAATTTTAGCAAAATATAAAACATTTTCAACTAATGTTTTACTCTAAGAATGTGTATTTTGATTTTACAATTATATTTTGGATCAATATAAATGTATACCCTTGTTCGGAATTAGCTAGCTCCGTTTTTGTTATTTTATTTTTTTCATTGATGCTTTAACAGTACAAAAAAAATTTTACTCCCTACAAGTGGAGTAAAATTGAGGAGTAAAATTTCAGACAAAAAGAGATGACAACTATAGGACTATTATTAAAATTAATGGTGTCATTGTCAGAACACAGTAAATCTATATCATCAATGTCCTCTAATTATTAATCATTATTAAGGAGTTAGAAGATCATTATCATTACTTTTTTAAGTTTCATATGAACATCATCAGTGTTAAAGAAAATCAAGAAAAGGGTAAGGTCTTATACTTCTGAGCTGGGAATCCAGAATGAATTCAAAATTTCTGTACAAATAGTACATCCTCAGGATTTTGTGACACTGGAAGTTGAAGCTAAAATTGAGAGCTATGAGACCTAAGTGGCTATTAGTGGGAGCTACTTCCCTCCCCACCCTGTCCCTGGAGGTCTTATAAATTATCTACAAGTTAGTGTCACAAAGGACAGAAATTATCTGCCATTTAAATACATAATCTTAAGCTGATATTAAAAGGGTTTCAATGCATTTTTTCCCCCAAGAATTTTGAAGTTTTTCTCAAATCTAAAACTCTTTGCAGGTACAAATTCTCCAATACGTTGATAGTATTATCTTGATGTCACCATTTATATTCTTTGTGGCTCAGCAAATTTGTCTAGCTTTGTCCTTTATGTCATCAGTTAACACCCTTATGAGGGAGAACAAAGTACCAAAAGCCAAACTAATAAGCCTGTTTCCCCGAAGGTGATTTCCAGTGGTCACCGCCACCTCTTTCAAATACTGATTTTTGTTCTATGCAATGGATTGTATAGTTGAAGTCCTTTTTCTATCTCACTGGTAGTAAAAAAGTATTTTTTTTACCTTCTACGTTTTATCTGCAATGTCATGGAGTGGCTTTTAACTCTAATTTAGAATAGAATAGAATACTCTGAGAGGCAGGAAAATACCACATTAAATCATAAAAAAAGTAGATTAGATATTTCATTTCTCCATAAGTAAAGATGAATATTTTACTAAGATTAGAGAAGGAGAAAATTCACACAGAAGGTGTGTCTCTCCCCTTTCTTTCATCCATTCACTGTTGTTGCTTGAAAAGGTTTTCTTGACATGCTAATAGCGACTATGATGGAATTAAAGAGAAATGTAGGTGATGATTATCACTAAGATAGGAAAAGGATGCTTTCCCCCTTTGATACAATAGAAAATGTGTAAAGCCAAACAAAATGCTTATCACGTGTTGTACAATCTACATAAGACAGATGATGGCATATTTCTCCAACCGATGGCCGACTAAATCACCTCATTTTCATTGCTTTCAGTGTTGACCAACAGGCTGCCAGCCTGGCTTTTCTCTTCTGATTTAAGCACATGACTCAGAATGACTTTGGAGGGTTGTGATACTCGCCGATTTATGGGGCATTTGTATGTGGGATTCTCATCACTGTATAGCAACCCTGTCGTTTTTGTGACAGAGCCTGTTTGACTGGTTTTGGATTTATGATGGAAATAATTCAGAACAGAGTAATAATTTTCCCTTGGCAATTACACTACCATTTGGTACTTTGTCCCTAAGGGAAAAATGAATGTGCTGGGATCTATCCATGAGTTTAGTAGCTCAGTGTAAGGAACAAATCAAGGTCAGAATACAAATGCGGAGCCTGTGGTTGCTGAATTCTACTTCTGGGTTCTTCAGCCTTCAGAAACCCTGCATTTGTGTGGCTCTTTACAGTGTATCAAATACCTTCTCTTTCTTGTCTCTTAACGTCCACAGTGACCCTGGCAGGTAAATACCAATTCTTCCATTTTATAAAGAAAGAAACAGATACGGGAAATGTTATTATGCAGCAAATATTTTAAAGCACATACAGAATGAAGGCTTTATGAGGCATACTGGGAATACACAGAAAAATAAACAGTCCCTGCTTTGGTTTTTAAACTATTTATTATGAAAAATTTCAAGTACATAAAAAAATTGTCAGAACTGAGTAATGAAGCCCCTGTGCCATTGGTAGGCTTCAACAATTATTAACTCGTGGTCAGTCTTGTTTCATCCATGTCCCTATCCAATCAGATCTTTTCATAAAAATAAATATCTCTAAAATTGATGACATTGTTAAATATGATGACCTAGAATTAACATTTCTTCAATCATATCAAATATCCAGGAAGTGTTCAACTTCCACTTCTAAATATGTTTAAACAGTTTTTTGATTGGGGATCCGAATGACATTATGGCTCTGCGACTGGTTGATATGTCTTTGCAATCTCTTCTAATCTACTGATTTCTCCCTTCATCTTAAATTTTTTTTTCTTTCCCCATGATTTGATGAAGAATGAGGTTGTTTGTCCTACATGATTTTCCCACAGTCTGGATGTTGCTGGCTACACCCCCACTCCACACTTTTCTATGTTTCTCTACTCTCTCTGTCACCTGCAAATTGGTACTCATAGCTAGAGGCCTGAGCCATTGCAAGTTTAAATTTTTAGCAACTTTACTCTATAGGAGCACATGACATCAGCAGTTGCCTCTCTTTGTATATTTGCAGCTTTTGCTGTTCAATGCCTAAGCCTAGTCATTCACTAGAGGTTGCAAAAGAAAGGTGACTCCTTTCTTTCTTTTCCGTGTGTAAGAGGACTAGTTGTTAAAAGAGAACCTTGTTCTCGTTTACTATTTGGTGACCCAGGGATACAGGTTTTTTTTTTTAAAGAAAAGGCAAGATAAAATACTTGGTTGTTTCCTGGTATTTTATAGTTTCAAAAATAAGGAACCAGTCTCTTGCATGTTTCATAGCAGCCGATTATTTTATTTATTCTGTTTTTTTATGTAAGTATCATTTTGACTTATGGATTTAATTACATTGGACAAGTTTAAATTCATTGCAATGGTTATTCTCATTGGTACTCAAACTACTCTCACTGGCCAGGAGCTTCCTCGAGCTGGCGGCAGAGCCCGGAATAAAGGGGATGATGTCCCTCTGATGTTGTGAGGTTCCCTTTATCACCTCTGGCAGCTCTTCTGAAGCGTTTCCCACCGAGTCTCCACTCTCTTTTGCACGGCTAGATTATACTCTCCAATGTGTTTGTTTGTTTTTCAAAATTGCATCCCCTTTTAGGACTCTATCCTCCTGTGTTATCACTAACTTTTGTGTTAGCCTAAACTTTAGACATCAGGTGTGCATTTGCAAAATTACATGGGAAACGATAATGGCCACAGATATGCAGCAGTGCTGCTGTGGACAAATGAGGGGTGAGATTGCCTTGGTTATGGGATTTCTGTTGAGAATTTTTATTTGAAGTAGACTGTCCGCAAGGCAAGTTCCCCCAGACTCCCTATCCTGTCATTTGAGTGCTTCATTCGTGTGCCTTCACAGTCTGAGGATGGGACCCCCAAGCCACTCTCTATAACCTTAATTCTTCCCTTTACTATAAAACCTTGAGATAGAGACTATCTTCTGTTTGAAGCAATCCCCCTTATTTAAATTAGAGATCATAATTTAATATGCTTACCTCTCACTTTATTTTTGTAGCTCACGTTATAGTACTCTATATACTGTTCTTTCCTGTGTTAACAGTATTTCTAAAAGTAACGTGTTGCTGTAATGCATGTTCTCCATGGCAGGTGTATGGTGGCTAACTAAAATCAGCATCTCCAGGTGAGAGTCTGGGCTAAGGCCTTTCCCTGACTTATTGAAATTGGACCAGGTACTGAAGGAACCCAGGGTGTGGGGGGAATGGTTTTGGCATAAGTGGCCCAAATGACCCAAATCTAGAAGCTGTATCTACAAGGAGTTCACTAAGTCACAGCCATGGACCAACACTCGCTCTCCCTCCCCATCTATTCTATTATACTCTTTCCCTCATAAAGCCTCTATAGAGTGATCCCACTTGATATCCCCCTTCTCTCTTCATTTTCTTCTTCTTTTGCTGGAAGATGGCAGAGGGAATGCAAAGTTGCCTGCCAGGCCTTTTTGGAAGTGATTAGGTTATCACGGGCTTGGTGCAGGAGGGCTGGTTTCGATTTCTAGCACCGCCCTTATTTGCTGTATGACCCTGGCGGGGTCAGTAGACTTTGTGAGCCTCGGGTTTAATCTGTAAAATGAAGACAGTAATATTGCTAACTTGAGAATATTGTCATAAGGATTTAAAAACATAATTGCCCGTATAGAACTTGGCACAGGGACAGGCTCGCAGCTAGTGCTAAGCCAGTGTTGGCCACCACAGTGACTGCCTGTGTTCCTTGTCTGAGACCCCTTGCTGATTGACAGAGCCTGAAAACATGACCCCAGATTTGCCAAAAACCACCATATGTTATAACCTTTAGCATGATATTCTACTTTGGGTGTTCCATCCAAAGAAAATCATTCAGAATATGTAAAGCGCTGTGCACAGAGATGTCCATAGCTCTGCTACTAATCATGTGAAAAGTGTATATGCCCCAAATCAAAAACCTGCATTTTTTCCCCCAACAGGATGTTGTCATAACTCATCCAAAGGTAATTATGAGAAATTCCTAATAACGTGAAAAATTATTGTAAGTTAAATATAAAACCTCATGCACAGTATAATAAAATCTATATAAAACGCAAAACTTTGGCATAAATATTAGACAAAAGGAGATATACCCAGTTATATTTAAGTGGTTTCATTTGAGTGAGTTTTTTTTTCTTTTCTAGTTTCCTATTATTCACACATTTTTTCTAAAAAAGCAGCCAGATAGGATGTTAGAAGCTGCACTGATTTATAGATCTTTAGATTAATGATTTGATATCCTTATGTCAGTGAACTCAAACTCTGCAAAATACTGCTGGAATTTCTAATTCTTTTACTCCCCTTTAGTTCTGTAGAGCACTGGAAAATGTCATGGCCCAGTATGCAGAATTCCATAACAATTCTAAGCATTATATTTCCCATGGACATTGTAAGCTATGTATATAATTTTCCTGGTGTCCTTTCAGGCTATTGACTGTATATAAATTCTGGAATAACTGCTAATTTACCTTAAGTGGAATATTCAGCTCCCTATATATAAAGTGTATAAAATATGTTCATTGCTTAAGCTATTTCTCAGTGACCTCCTCAACTATTTGTTAGCAGTTGAGTAATAATAAATAATCTGTAGATAAGCTTTTGAAATATTAAAAAATTTATATATATATATATATATATATATATATATATATATATATTTTTTTTTTTTTTTTTTTCCGCAGAGAGGAAGGGATGAGACAGAGAATTTAATTGTGGCATCTTGGTTCATAGGTTGACACTCAACCACTGAACCACACTCACCAGGCTGGAATATTTTTGTATACTTGCATAACAAACTCTTTTTTAAGCAAATCTTATTTATGGCCTCTTAAAAATAATTATGTCTTTTATTCATGTTATCCGTTTCACTCACTGGTTACATATTTTCCTCATAAGCCTAGTGCAGTGGTTGGAAAACTGTGGCTCGGGAGCCACATGTGGCTTTTTGGCCCCTTGAGTGTGGCTCTTCCACAAAATACCACTGCCTGGGCGAGTCTAGTTTGAAGAAGTGGCATTACAAGAAGTTTAAGATTAAAAAATTTGGCGCTCAAAAGAAATTTCAATCATTGCACTGTTGATATTTGGCTCTGTTGACTAATGAGTTTGCCGACCACTGGCCTAGTGCATATAGTGAGAGAAGGTCACCTAGGAAATCATACTTCAATTTATTTTCATCTTGGAAAACCACTTCTCATATCTGAATTTGTTGTCTCCTGAAGCCAAAGTTGCCCTTTTAGAACATAGATCCCATCATCATTTTCTAGCTTAAAAACCCACAGAGGCATTCTATCACCCTTAGAAAAACAATCTGAAGCCTTTGCTATTTAACGTCTTTCATGATCTAGCACCACCACCCTCTTCTCCCCTCGCTCACTTCACTCCAACCACAAAGGCTTCTTTTTATTATTCTTTCAACATCTAAAATTTGCTCCTGTCTTAGGACCATGAACTCCCTATTTCCTCAATCAGTCAGAATTCCCCTCCCACCAGATTCACTCAACCTGTCATTGTACTCCATGCAGGTATCTGCGTGAAGGCCTTTCCTAAGCACCTTTTTCTGTCATTTTCCTACAATTCTCCCTGCCCTAATATTGCTTACTTTCCCTTGTTAGCATCTGGGATTACATTATGCATTTACTCGTGTATTAGATTTAATGTGATGAATGTTATGATAGTGACATGTGAACAGATGTTAAAGGAAGGGAGAAAGAAAGTATTTAATCCAAGTTCATTGTGGTATTTGGGGGACAACCTTATGTAGTGAAACCAAGGGGAAATTTCTGTTAGTTGTGGCTTTCAATTTCAGTTCTGTCACTTATTAGCCAAGTTAACTTTCCAAAGTGTTCAACTTTTCTAAACTTTAGCTTCTTTATCTAAAAAAAAAAGTCACAATAATACTGACCTTGAAATTACTAAACTGTAACAAACAACATCTATATATATAAAAGCTTAAGCAACTGAACAACCATTCAACCATTCTACCATTTGAGTGACACGCACTGACCACCAGGGGGCAGATGCTCAATGCACAATCATGAAAACATGGAACAAATGATGAATCTGAAAGGGAAGAGGGGTGAGGAGAGGGCAGGAAAAGATTAACCAAAAATCTTATATGCATACTAGAGGCCCAGTACATGAATTTGTCAGCCTGGCCTCTGGGAATCAGGCCAAAACCAGCATTCCAACATCTTCTGGATTGCCAAAACCAGCATTCCAATATCTTCTGGGTCCTGGATTGCAAGAGGGTACAGGCCAGGCCAAGCGACCTTACCAGTGCACGAATCCATGCACCGAACCTCTAGTCTTTCTATAACACAATAGCATATTATGTATGGTAAATCCTCATATAAAATAGTTTATAATAATGAAGTTGATAGTTTTCTAAACAATTAATTAGTTCACTTTGGCTATAAAGCTAATGACTTTTCCTTTTTGGGCAAAAAGCTAATAACTATTAACTCTTCCAATTAGTCGCCAAAGATTGATTCTGCTTCTTAACATTATTTGTTTGCCCCAAGGATTCTCTGTGTTTCAATGGGAGCTGATTTCCTGAGAAAATGTGCTTGGAAATAAAAAAGCAAGTGGAGAGGAAATGTGGTTATGGTGGTGATAGTGGGAATATAAAAGAACAAAAGTTATTTCTGAATGTTTTATTAATAATTATTAAATATTTACTGAAACCGGTACCTTAGAGATTGTGTAATTCACCCCTGTCAATTTACTGACTAGAGAAAAGAGATTTTTAAGTCCTCCATCAATTTATTTAAACACATGGTATAAAATAACACTAGTGTTTCTAGGAGAGTAGAAAAGTACTTTGTTAATTAGGCAAAAGAACAGAAATGTTTGTGTAATGCCTCTGTTTTCTCATTGGCCAGAAAGCTATTTTGTTTTGGTATAATCCAAAACAAATATCCAAAACTATCAGCTAGATACCAATGACCTTCTCATCTTTTATCATGTATATTATTAATGAACAAGATGTAAAAAAATACTATAAATATCACCCTCACTGAATTTTTATATTCTGCTGGTATCTTTTAACCTTAGAAAATTGTGGTTATGTTTAAGTTTTGGTGTACTTTTAAAGTGTTCCTGTTTTCAAGAACTCTTACATTTATTGCCATAATTTAATTTAGCTCAAGAAATCTAATACTAGATTCTGTATGGGTAAAGCATGCTTTATTTCCTTAAAGTCCAGGGAGTGAGAAAGATTATATTGTGGTAAATTATAATTATTATAATAATCATTATTATGAGTACATGTGTTTTCAAGATGTTATGGGAACCCCGAAAATAGATGCCTAAGTCAGTATGGGGAAAAGGCTTCCTGGAAGAGAAGAAGGAGGAGGAAAGCTATGAGGACTGTATATGTGCAACTTTTTATGATTCTAGTTTTATGGGGCTACAAATAAGTAACTTCCCTTTCATCCCTGTAGACATCATTTCACAAATGCTTGAGTCACATCTTTGTTTTCTCTAGGCATTGGCAAATGGATCATTGGTTGACAAAGATATGTCCCCTGTGTATTTCCCTTTTCATTCTCTGGTACTGGAAGGTCTAGTTGAGTTTCCATCTCCAGCAGAGTATCTTTTCACAAAGACCACACGAAAGTCTTTGGACAATGAATAACAAAAAATAATAATACAATAGCACGCTTTTTAATTAAGCATGTCAGCAATTGCTTTAAAAATCTCTGCCCTAAGTAACAGTTATAGTGTCTTCTGCATACATTGGGACATTTATAATAGGCTACTTATTGGTTTTAAATGAATACTCGATTAATGAAGACTAGGGTATGGTGCTTGGAAGCGTCTGAGGATTGTGCTTTTTATTTTCCCCCAAGTTTCAAGCACTCAGAAACCAATTTCTTTTAAAGAAAACAGTCAAGTAGGTTGCTGTTTTACAAGCTACCTATCTCAGTAGATTCAAGAGTTAACATTGACAGGAATTCACAAGGTTTTATAAAGTAGTTTTTATCTTAGGTGAAAACAAACCAGTTAATATCAATGCACTGAAATATCAGTTAATATAGTCTGGTTTTAATCTCCTTCTTATAAAAAGTAATCTCTTGTATGCCTAGAGATATTTCATTGCAAGCTCCTATAAATTGGAGAAAGAGGAAGGGAGGGTATGTGTGTGTTTGGGGGAGTGGTAGGGGTAGAAAGAGGAACTCTATAACTGCATATGGACATTCTTTTATTTAAATATCCTCATAACTCTCTTACCCATTGTATTTTCTTTGATTCCTAAATCATTTTTATGCCAACAGGGAAAATATAGATGTTATATATAACTTTTTCCTGTGGTTATACATGGTATATTCTTTAAATTTGCTATTTTTCTTCCCATTTTTCAGTGCCATTTCCCTGTAATAATGCAAATTTAGGGAAACTACATTTCAGTGTGAGGACCCTAAGTGTATTTCCTACTGAGCTGATTACTTTGAGTTAATGTAGTGTTCCATTCATTGGATTCCACACACTTCCCCTATATTGATTGCATTATCAGTAGTAATTGCAGATATCATTACTAGCCAATTACACAAATGCATATATAAACTAGTAACTTATTCACCAAGATTATCTAAGTCTTAATTTTGTAACAAAACCAGTCATCCTCTTGTCCAATTTAGTGGAGTCACATATTTTGATCTAGTAAGCTAAATGTAAATATATTGAATTATTGTAGTAGGTAATTACCTATACATGTTTGTAACAGCACAAAATGAGGGCAATTTGAGTGTGATTTGTCTCTTATTCTATCTGAAGACTGTGTTAGAGAAGATCAACTGCTGTAATAAATAGATCCAAATTTCTGTTTGGATCAAACACAGTAGAATGTATTTCCTGGTTGCCTAATGGAGTTTGGTGTGAGAACTGGTGCTTGGGCCCACAATTGTCCTAGGTGGGTTTGTGGCCTATTCAATGTAAGACTTTCAAGCCCATCTGGAAGATTCATTTCATGGAAAAAGAAGATGGGGGAGCTAATGAGAGATGCCTATGAGTTAATTCTGGCAGCAAATAACCTTCATGTTCTCTTGGCCAAGGTCACATGACCACACTTAACAACCTATGAAATGGGGATTATGCTCTATACTAGAAAGTAAAGGAGAGCACGGGCTTTGGTGAGCCCTTTGTGCCATAAGGAATCAAAACAGAACTTGATCCCTGTCTCTATCTAATGAATACCTTACATGCCTTGCCGTTATTTGGAATTCCTATTAAGCTTTCTTTACTTTTCTTTTCATACCATGTCAGTGTTTTATAAAAACTAGATCCTTGCCCTCTTAGACTTATACATATTAAACAATTAAAGAATGGGAAATATAAAAATTACAATTTTTTTCAATATTTTAAACAAATAAATTATGCCCTTGTTACTGTAATTATTTCTCAGCAGGTTAAATTTTAGATAAGTAGATTTGAATAAAAGGACTTTGGAATTTGAACAAAATGCCTCTCAGTTCAACCCTCTATTTTGTAGATAAGGAAGGTGAAGCTTGAAGAATGGATTTATTTGCCTAATTGTGCAGGCAGTGTTAGTTGTTTCAGGCTCTTTCTCAAGGAAAGTCTCTTTCTGTAACATTTGTTGTTATGGTTTCTATTTGTAGAGATAGTGCTCACAAATTATACATCATTGAATAATGTCCAGCCATTTATAGGAATGAAGCAAAACATAATAAATTGTAACTGATATAATCTAGTATGTTCAAATTCTGAGAAAAATAGACCCAGGCAACATTCCAGATTTTTAAAATTTATTTGAAGATGTATAAGAATTAGTTATTTAACTAAACTTTCTTTTTAAATAAAGTAATTGTCTGACTTATTTTATTTTTTAAAATAAATTTTATTGAATTTTTACAGAGAGGAAGAGAGAGGGAAAGAGAGGTAGAAACATTGATGAGAGAGAAGCATCGATCAGCTGCCTCCTGCACACCCCCTATTAGGGATGTGTCCACAACCAAGGTACATTTCCTTGGCTGGAATCGAACCCAGGACTTTACAGTCCACAGGCCGACGCTCTATCCCCTGAGCCAAACCGGCCAGGGCATTCTGACTTATTTAAAATAGAAAAATATCTTCTAGATAAATCTTCAATTCTAAAATTATATTATCCATGGCTTGTGGATTATAAAATTTTAGAGGAGGCAAATTTCTGATTGCTATGCTACTTAATATTTACAATTAAAAGTTAAGGAGAAAGAAACTACAAAATCTGAAATATTAAAAACCTATGTTTTTTAAGGGGAAAAAAGCAAAGAATTATTTTTATTAAGCAATTGTATTTTTTTTTTTTTTAGTGGATGAGAACCCCTTAAATGTAAAATTTAACAATTGAGATGCTACACTAGCAAAAAAAGATAAAGTTTCTTTTTTGACTATTGCCATAGCCTAATTTCATTGAAGATGTATAAAATGGAAACTGTGTAAGAAAAGTGACACCAGTCTAGATGTACCCCAAATCATACAAACCTGAGGAAATTTTGAAATGATATGGAATTTTTAGAGATATTTTCATCACTTTTATTGACATCAGACATTAACTGGGGTTGATATTATACCATGAGCCGATCCCAAATCATGAGTGACACACTTTTATTTTTTTAATTCAAAGAAAACTCAAGCACAATATTTAGAACTGGTTTTTATTAGAAGCATTCTAAACAGTGCTTCATGTTAATATTCATCTCTAGAGTAATTTTTGCTTTTATATTGAGTGAGGATTACATAGTTTGGCAAATTTATCTTAAGTGAAGATGGGAAAAGGCTTTGCTCCTTCCCTGTCCCCCTTCTACCAAACACACATTAAAAGGTCCATCTCATCTTGTGATGCTACAAAAGAGCAATGATGTGAAAGGTAGGTAAAGGCCATACTGGGTATTGGTTGCTTTCATATTTATCTGTTGTCTGTGATAAACGTCTGGTTTCAGTTGATTATTAATGTAAAAAAAAAGCCCAGGAAAATATACAGTGTCACTATATGTATGCATCAGGGACATCAAGGATAAGACCATCTTTTAATGCACTGTGGATTGTCATTTATACTGCTTTGATTTGCAAGGGTTTTATATGTAATCTACTAGGGAGTAGAGATATATGCTGCTTTTGGCTCCTTTTTGGATAAACTTTTTAAAAAACAGGCAACAAGTGTTCAGATAATTTTAAAAAGCTTCATATTTTCCAGTGTCTAACATTGGTTCACAAGATATTTATTTTGAAAGACAAACAATAAATGAGTCTATTTTCTTAATGGTTTTATAAGTTGGAGCCTATTCAAATCTAACTCTGATTTTCATAGGTGCTATGGAAAGCATTCTTTTAAAAAATGACTGGCAGGTTCAGTAAATGCTTATATGGTAAAGTAACACAGATATAGTCAAAACTCCAAGTTGCCACTTTCATGTTGATGATCATTTTGAAAGCAACCTGTACTAAATATTACACAAAGCTACATGAAAAGTAAAGAGACTGCCAGAGGAACTGAAATTTTATTTCAGCAATCAATTATTTTCAACGACTTGTGACCTCTGAAGAGTTTATCGAAAGGAATGCACTTAGAGTTGATTTCATTCAAATTTCACAATTCTTTCTTTCTAAAACCATGAACTTTGGTATTTATATGTCCATATAAATCTTTAACTGTCCTACTTTGTACATATGTAGGGGCATTGACATCTTAAGTAGAACTATATTTAAAAAAGTGAGTAATTTTATTTTAAAACACTGAGTATGGCTTCTTTATGCCATGATGAATCTTGCATTCTGCCTCTTATTTGCATAAGGAAAATCTTCATTTTTGCATCATCATGTACCTTTTTTGCATATAATTAACATTGATTTTTATTTTGTTTTATTTACTATGCAGAGCTGGCTATTTGCCTCAGAATATTCCCCTGGAGATTATCAGATACCTGTCTGAGGAGAAGGATTTTCTTCCTTGGCACGCTGCCAGTCGAGCACTTTATCCCCTAGATAAATTACTGGACCGCATGGAGAAATACAATGTCTTCAATGTAAAAAAATATATTTTCTCCTTTCTATTTTCAGATGATAAAGTATTTTCTCATTATCTACTCTAGTCAACTGATCCTGAGTTATTTTGATTCCTTCTAATTCATCTTATCATTTTTTACCCTGATTTTCTGTGCAACAGTGATGGCAATTACTTGAAGAAGTTTAATACAAGCTACTTTTTGTTCAGCCCTAAAAGTGTCAATTAAGCTTAAATGCCTCAGAATTTAAGAACAAATATACATGACAAATTCTTAAAGTTCTTAAACTTACTTTCCAAGAGTTAAAGGGTTCTACATTCACAAAGGAGTTAACCTGGGTAGAGGACTGCGGAGATTTTAACAGAATATAGACAGATTCAGTAAAGGCTCTTCGTCATTATTTTTATCCGAGAGGGCATAGTGAATTCAATTCACTTCCTTAATTAACAAGGATAAGATCAACATTGAGGCAAAAACCCATTCATAATTGGGTCCAAGGGGACACAAGAAAGCAAACAACAGATAACCCAAATAGACACGACAAACATTTCAAAATGTTACCTGACCAGATTTCCTAAGCTGCAAGCTGGTAAACCCAAATTGCACTGCTGACACCATCTAATCTAATCTAATAATCATTTTGAATAATATTAAGATTAAGTAGTGCTAATGAGCTTTTGATTTCTAAATGTCTTATCACCAATGAGACTTTTGCAGATGAGAATATACCTCTGTGATTTTTATCACGTTTGAGCACTATTTATTTGCAATTAGTTATTTTAAGAGTCTTCCTTGTGTTTTATAAAATTTTTCTATTTCTTATTCTATTTCTGTTAATTAACCTGCACATTTGGAATTACCATGACCAGAGCTATAAAAACCTATGTATTAGAACCATCTAAATTTGTCTATGTCTATCAGAATTATTTCTTTTAATCTTATCCTAAACCTACATGAAAACACCTCTGTTTTAAATTATTTTTAAACTAGAGGCCTGGTGCATGGAATTTGTGCATTTGGAGGGGGGTCTCTCAACCTGGCCTGCACCCTCTCACAGCCCAGGAGCCCTCGGGGGATGTTCGACTGATGGCTTAGGTCCACTAAGTCGTCAGACGGACATCCTTAGCATTGCCACAGAGGTGAGAGAGCCTTTTGCCACCGCCGCTGTGTTCCCCAGCCTTCAGCCCTGCTTCTGGCTGAGTGGTGCTCCCTCTGTGGGAAAGCACTGACCACCAGGGAGCAGCTCCTGCTTTGGGTATCTGCCCCCTGGTGTCAGTGCATGCCATAGCAACTGGTCATTCCACTGTTTGGTCAATTTGCATATCACCCTTTTATTATATAGGATGGAAATAATTCTGGCTTGACTGTTAGTTTTGTCCAAACCCTTAAAACAGTCATACAAAGATATGTGTCATTACGGTTACGGCATAATTTTTATGTGCTGGAGGAAGACTTATTAAACTTCCCTTTTCTCAACATAGAAACACTGCAATATTAAACTTTTATAAAAGTAAAATACATTTTCATATATATTTGTACTTTTTATATATCACATCAGACACCTCAATTTCAGTAAAAGTTAAGAACTGCTTTTACTGTAATTTTAGTGCTTTCATTGTGTTGGCAAAATTCAGGACTACTTAAAGTGAGGAGAGCATGCTTTACATTGCTACTGATATTTAAATATATTATGAACTGAATGTGTTATTGACTTTGAAATACCATGTCATTTTACTGAAGATTGTTCTGTGCATGTCAGATTCAGCAATGGTAGGCTATTGGCTGGGTCTACATATAAGCTTACATTGAATATGCTCTCTTGATATAAAATGCATAAATATCAGGTACTCATTTTAATAAACTATATCCACATACATTTGTGTATAAGTATGCATAAGTATCATTATTCCCATTCCTTTGTTTTGCTACAAAATTTGACATAAAGTAATAGTACAAATCATTCAGAAGTAAATAGCAGACTTCTACCCTATCAGTTGTATTTTATTCTTATTATCTATGTTTGAAATACTAAGTTGAATAAAATTATATTATTACAATGCCTGAATTTTACATATATTTCAAAGTATTTAGAAAATATTTTAACTTCAGTATATACTTTTAGTTGTCATCATGGAGAGGTTTGAAACTGACATTATCTTTATTTCCCCTATCCCCGTTTAGGAATATATTTTAAAGCAAGTTGCGGCAACATACATCAAGCTTGGATGGCCAAAAAACAGTTTTAATGGATCTCTTGTTCAAGCGTCCTACCAACATGAGTACTGTTTTATTTTATTGTTTTATTTTATTGCTTGCTTCTTTTCCCCTGACTGAACTGTACAATAACATGCTACTAGTATCATTGTCATTTTAGCAGCATGAAAAGATCTTTCTTTCATTTTGCATCTTTTATTTCCCTTTCTTGGGAAGGCTGCTGGTACGAGATCAAAGGCATTTCTTTGCCATGTTTTAATTTAAGAACTGCATTTTTGTTTTTGTTTGTTTGTTTATTTGTTTGTATTTTTGTTTCTTTTAGTTTTTTTTTTTTAGTGAGGTTGAGTTCTGAAGAGCATATTTTTAATATGATTAACTCCTACTCTGCCTGTCTCATTCAGGAAATCAGGATTTCCGTATCTGAAAACTGTTTTTCAGCTAATTATTCACTTATCTACTATAGTGGAATGTAACCAGTTACACTTTCTCCCCAGATATTAACACTGCTTTAATTTTTTTTTTCCCTTTGATGACACATAAGAGAACTCCGTCGGGAAGTCATAATGCTGGCCTGCAGCTTTGGCAATAAGCATTGTCACCAACAGGCATCAACGCTTATTTCAGACTGGATTTCCAGCAACAGAAACAGGTAAACGGAACCAAATCCTGAAATGTTGATATGATATAATAATGCTTTCAGATTCTCAGTGGATGCATCCCACTTTATCACCTGGAGAAAATCAGGACAAGAAAAGAATACACTGCAAAACTTGGGTTCAGGTCCACAGCTTACAAGGCAAAAGCTTGAAACTCACCATGCACTTATCTTTGCAAGGTTTTATTGAGTTTTGAAGTAACTCTAGAAAGCCAGGCCATTATTCATCCTATATAAGTATCAATTTATTTTGAATTTTGATACCGTAGCTCTCTGATGAGAACAAAATAATTAAATGTAGGCCAAACTCTAAGGTTGTTTATAAAGGTTGTGGTATTTATTCATTAAACAACTGCAAGCATGTGATATAAAGGGGCAAAGTGTTAATATTAAAAACTAAACACGAAAAGGTTATAAAGAAAATCTTTCCTCTTTCAGTGACCCTTGACAAAGACCTTAAACTTATATCTTATCTTGGAATTTCACAGTCAGTATTTTAATACATTATGGAGGTTAAAATTATTTAATATAATTACTTTTAACAAAAAATATTATTCTAAATGTCACTCATAATGTTAATGCAAAAAATATTCAACATAAAAAAATAGAGGTCAGTGATCTTCTTATTACAGTTTTTTTAAACCCTTCTTGGGTGGTTTCATATTTCCAAGGACCATTATTTTTCATTGCTTTTTGCATTTTGGGTAATTTATAATCAGTCCCTCCCATCTTTGGCCACTGTATTAAAGTGAGTCTGATCAGAATGCGGAGGAACCAGGGATAATTTGCTCAGATGATTCTATTCTATATGTCACAATAAACTGGCCCCTGATCTGCGTGGCTGGGGTGACCCCATGGGCAATGGATTAGTTCTTGATGAGCATAGAGAACCACAGAGTGTATAATGTACTTATGAAACAAATTGGTTTTGGCCTTGTTGAGAATCATTTAGATTTATTTGTCATATCTGATGCCAGGTCAAAAGGTAGTTATCCTGCTTTAAAACTCTGAGGGAAACCTTTTACTAAATCACTTAGTAATTTGTCATAATATCTCACCTTCTCCAGCATTTTCTTGTTTGCCCTTTAAGTTAATCATTTCTGGTCTTATACTGAGCCAAGAAGGAAAATATTTTATCATTATTATCTCCCAATTCATCCATCACATACTTGAAGACAGTGATTAAATCTGTCATTAGTCTTCTCTAGAACAAAAGCATCTTCACCGTTCAACTTTACTAATGATTATCTTTTTTCTCTAAGTCTTCTGAAAACTATTATTCAGACTTAAAATGTTATAAAGAATTTATTCCTATTCTTACCACCTCCTTTAATTCCACCCCAGTGATGTAAGCTATGAAAACATAAGTATTTATCAAAATGAAATCATCCAAAAATTTATTAAGATACATAATCATATGTGCATATGAGAAAAAAAGGTGAAATGTATTGTTTAAAAATTGTGGTCTCTACTTCTCTCTCTCTGTTTTTTGTTTGATTACTTTTTGTTTGTTTCTTTTCTTTTATTTTTTTTTTGCTATCAACACATGCTTTTTCTCATAGCTGATGTTTTTTTAACTTTAATGAATTTACTCATTGACATATAGTTTCAACATTTATTAAAATTGTACTCATACCATTGCATTACCATCATGTTTCTAGAGTGTTCAAGCCCAGTATCTCTTTCTATATTTAAAAATGTAACATTGGGAAAATACTATCTTTAAAATAATACGCCTATCACAATTTTATTGAGTGATTCTCAGTACCAGATGGTAGCTGGGAAGCAAAGAGAAGAAGCAGAGGGCAAATAGTTGTACTTTGAAGCAAGAACAAGGTTAAAAGATAAGGAAGGGTGGATGGAGGCTTTGGAGGAGTGTGTTCTGTCTCATGAAGGATGAGTTAGGACTGTTACATGGACAAGGTAGGATTGAAGGCAGTGGTAGGCGTGTCTGATGAGTATGCAGAGTGCAGACATGGACATTCCCAGAAGGCAGACACTCGGATTGACGTTTTCTTGGATTCTAGTCATTTTATGACTTTCAAGTTGGAAGGACCCATCGTTCCCATAATCCCTTATAAATGAAAGCTTATGTAGAAGGTGTCAGCTCATTTTGGTTTTATTAACTCTGTTTATTCATGATAAAATAATTAAAGTTAGGCCTAATACTTTAAGGTGCTTTTTATTTTCATCATCGTTTTTATTCTTTTCTGCTCTGTGTTCTTTCGTAACAGGGCAAGTAAACATGCTAAGTGAAACTAGTTCTGTGTTTACTAAGATTTGCTCAACCAACCATATGACATACCCCAGCACATACAAGTGACCTCCTATGTGAGGGTACATAATACTTACTGAGCTACCTAAGTGTGAAGATCAGAGGCTTGATTTGTATTTTTGGGATGACACCTTAGTAATAGAACAATAATGCAGTCCTGTAGTTGGTGCTGAGTTTAACATTTTTTAAAAATGAGTTTAACTTTCTTATACTGAGCCAATAAAGGGGACTGCAAGTTTTCTTCTTAAATGATCCTGGAACAACAGACCAGTCATTTATTATTATTATTTTTTTGCTTGTTTTCACTTAAGTGGAACCTTAAAAATATTTTTTTAAAAACCTTCAAGGTACTGTAATAGTATACTTAAAAGTATTTTGGGAGATGCTCTGGATTTATGTTAATAAATCTAAAAGAAAGTGAGGCATGGAAGTAGCAGGTGTTACAAATATTTGGGGTGTTGTGCTTCTATATAGCCTAATCTTATACACTGGGGAGATAGGTTAAATCATGAGATTGGGTTCAGACAAATGAAATGGACATGAAAGTGGATGCAGAGCAAGACAATGGAACCAAAAAGTATGATAAAAAGCTAGAGATTGTAGCAGCAGAGATTTTTAAAAAAATCAAGAATTACAGTGGGTGATAAATTGAATGAGTAAATGTTCTGATCCCTGTTAAAATATTCAAATGCCATAGTGCTTTGAATTGTAATGGTGATATCAAGCATAAAAACATATTGAGCTACATTCAGGTCTTGTTAGGTTGTGAATTGGGGACTAAGTTCAGCAGACACCACATTTCAGAAAAGAGACAAATTGCAGAGCATTCGGTAGAGAACAATGCAAGAGATAAAAGATCGTGACAACACAGATACAAATGGGAGGTTGGAGACTTAAAAATTTCACTCTAAAAAAGGACATAGGAAGATGCTAGCCTCTTTGCCTGGATAAAAAGCATAAGAAAGGGGGCAAGGTAGTGGTTTCTTTCACTGGTTGGTGCAAATAAACCAGAAATAATTGGCCTGAGCTTCACTGAGTAAAATATAGGGGGTCTATCATTATTACAGGTGAATTGTCATTTGAAAACCTCTGTATCAAAACACTGTTGAGCCTGGCCTGGGTGGCTCAGTCATCAACCCATGAACCAGATCACAGTTAGATTCTGGATCAGAGCATATACCCAGGTTGCTACTTAATCCCCAGTTGGGGTGTGCAGGAGGCAGCCAATCAATGGTTTTCTCTCTCATCATTGATGTTTCTATCTTTCCATCTCTCTTATTCTCTGAAATCAATAAAAACATAAACAAATAACCAAAATAAATCCAAACAAAGAAAACACTGTTGAGATTTACAATTAAGTATAAAGAGATCACAGTATAGCAATATGAAGTTTTGTTTGAATAACAAATTTATTTTGAAATTAAATGTGTCCACAATAGCACAGTCCATTAATTTTGTGGTAATGTATTATTTTTCAAATAATGTTAAAATTTACAATATAAGGCTTTAAGCCAATACAGATGATTTAAAATATTTAATTTAAAAACTTTACTCAATAGACAGAGATATCTATTCTCTAACATATAAATTGATAGCTGTATCATCACTGTACTTAAATAACTTGAAACAATAGAATACATTGTACATTGTGGACTATAAAAATGTTTATTGAATTGAAACAAATTACAAATTTTTGTTGAATTTGAAAAAATTAAGTCCATTCCATGATAAAAATTATAAGAGGAGCATCTCTGGAGTTTTACAACATACATAATACATAAACCTCGTTGTGCAATTAAATTAACTAAACATTACTAATGTTATTGTCTTTAACAACAATAATCACAATGAAAACTCATGTACTTTGTTACTAAGTATTTTTTAAATTTTTTAGGCATTGGGCTAAAGTGCTTTCTGAATATGAGCTTATCATTTTTATTTTCATTTTTACAGAAGACAATTTCCAAACTCACACAGTTATGTAACTTGACAAGATTATATAACACTAGAGGCCCTTGCAATAGGCCTTCCTTCCCCTGGCTGCTGGCAAGAGTTTTCCTTTGGCACCATGGACTCAGGCCTTCACTCTGGCCGCTGCCGCCTTCCATCTTTGCTCCACCAGAAGCGCCACTCCTGTAGCTCCCTCCATCCCCACCCTCCTCCTTATAGCAGGCGTCCAACGCTGCCTGGTTGCTCTGTGCCTGCATGCATGCTTCCCAGAGGCCAGGAGCTGCTGGGAGGTAGGGCCGCTTCCATATTTGCCCGGTTAATTTGCATACTCAATTCTGATTGGCCGGTGGGTGTTACAAAGTGACAGTCAATTTGCACATTTCCCTTTTATTAGTATAAATTAGGTGGTGGATCTGGGCTTCCCCCCTCAGCCTGCCTGCTCTCTCACCCTTACTGCAAGTGATTTTGTGGTGGTATCTCAAATTACCATATATCAGTAATATATGTTTGCTCAAAAATGACAAAACAACAAAGACACCCAACAGATCTCAGGTACTCTCTGTGGTGAGTATAAGCAGTAATTTTATGCAGGTTGAGCTACATGGTATAAGCCTCTGATACTTAATTCTGATCATGCATAACAATCATTGAACAGTTTCTAGGCCCCACCTCCAGAGTCTTGATTCAGTTGGTGGAATGGAGGCCAAGAATTTATATTTACAAGTTACCTGGTGTTGCTGCTGATCTGGGACCACAATTTGGGAAGCCTGTGGGGAAAGATTACTGTCTTCAGAATCAGAGATACTGGTGATCAAATTGCACCTGCTGCACTGAATGACCTTAGGAAACTCACTTGCTTTTATCATCTGAAAGTGGCGATGATTGTTACTAAATACACAAGTCATGAGAGATATATAAAGGAATGCCGAATGGTATCTGGGCCTTATAAGAAATCATAAAACATTAATCATCTTTAGAAGTATCTTATAACTTTTTGACCACACCTCTAACCTCTATAATGGGCAGTGTACACTTTATTTATTTTATTATTTTTAAATTTCTTTATTGTCCTCCCCCTCTTCTCCCCCCACTCATGCCCTCACCTCGCTGTTGCCTGTGTACTTTGGATAGGCTTATATACATGCATACAAGTCCTTTGGTTGATCTCTCCCCCTTACTGCCACCCTCCCCTACCTTCCCTCTGAGGTTTGACAGTCTGATGGTATATTTTAAATGAGAAAATATGGAACAGTAGAGAATGGAACAGTATAGAACATTTATAAAGTGCCTTCAAAATTAGACCACTTTCTATAAGGTGACACTATAAGAATGTAACTCATAACATAAAATAAAACGATAATATCATGATAGAGATTCTTAATTAGAAGTAGGGGGACATTTGCCCTTTCTTCCCCCCCCCCCTCTTGCTTTAAGAAATACTGCCTTTATGGCTTTAAGGTAAACATTACTTTTTCTTCCCTCCCCTTACAGCTGATATTTATGGCACAGACCCCTCCATTAGCCATAGGGCATTTTATTTCACAGGGTACAGACCTCCAGCTAAGCATCTCTCCTTTGTGTCTGTTCTCCGTCCATTAATGTTTGCTTTTCTTATGTGAGGACATAAAGGTGAAAGCAGAAAGGGCTCTTTCCATCACGGTCCAGAATCCTCAAGTTTTCTTCCCCTAAAACATAGATCCTAACTCATTGCCCATTTTTCTAAGTTATTGTGGCCCTCTGTTCTTTATGTCACTTTTTGTTTCCTTCTTACTGTATATTAGCCTACTTCAAATCAATCATGTAAATAATAACTTAAAGTTATACCAGCCAGACCTGGCATTTTAGTGCTCAGTTACCAGCATCGATGGTTTCCGGACAAGTGAACACAGCAGGGAGTCTGTATGGAGAAACAGAAAGGACAGGGCTGTCCAAACCCCAGTGAGCTGGGGTGAGGGATTAGGTTTGCTCCGGTTTGTCATTAGACAGCTGTGACTTTTAACAACACAGTCAGCTTCTCCAAATCTCGAACTTGTTTCTAAAGTAAGGGCATGGCCCCCAAATATTTGGGGGTCACATGAGCTCTCATAGTCCAAGAGTTCATAACTCACTGTGCATGGGCATAAATCATACAATTTTCTGATGTCTTGTCCCCTTTGGGTTCTTTTTTATTATATAGTTAAAGAATATATGTTTATTTTCGTGACATGTTTAAAGAGTATATATATATATATATATATATATATATATATATATATATTATACACACACACACACACACACACACACACACACATATATATATATATATATATATATATATATATATATATATATAATGATGTGTTAAACACCGTGCTAGATACTTACTTGGAGGGCAACATTCCTTCATTCAATGACAGCCCCTGTTACTTGCTGGGCAATGAGAATATGTGGTTCATGTCTTTACATTATTGGTGAGGAGAGACCCTCACCTGCACTAGTTGTTAGCGGGAATGGGCTTCTTCTTCTTAAAAAAAAAATGATTGTTTTACAGAGAGGAAGAGAGAGGGATAGAGAGTTAGCAACATCGATGAGAGAGAATTATCAACCAGCTGCCTCTTGCACACCCCTATTGCGAATGTACCCGCAACCAATGTACATGCCCTTGACCGGAATCGAATCTGGGACCTTCCAGTCCGCAGGCCGACGTTCTATCCACTGAGCCAAACCCGTCTCGGCGGGAATGGGCTTCTTGTGATATCCTGAGAAAATGAATGTTCTAAGACTGTCATAGGAGGATGAGATATTGTAGAAAGTTTTATATCTGTGGAATCAAACCCCTGTGTTCCCAAGGTCCCATTTCCCTCGGTCCTGTCCTAGAAGAAGCTTCATTTTGTTTTCAGCAGAGCTAACCTCAAAGCCGGTGGTCAGAGTTTGGGCACACATTGGAGCAGTGTCCAGTCCAGCATTAGGCTAGCTAGTATTGTGGTACCAGCTGCAGTCCCTTAGTCCATTGTGTGTGGAGTCTGTATGGCCTTGGCCATAAGGGCAAATACAAGGGAGCAGGAACAAGAGAGCCAAGAGCCTAGATTCAGAGCTCCTTTGTTTCGGCCCTGCCTGTTCTGGCCAATGATCTCTGTTCCCAGGTTTGACTGACAGCCACCTTCCCTAGTCACCCCAATTCATTATGCATGGGTTCATTGCCCTTTTGTCGGACCCCTTAAGCCATTGTGGTTCCCTCGGGAGTGTGACATTGCAGGTTCCTGGAGAAGCTGTCCAAATGGCATGCCTAGAATGGCTGGTCCCCCTTTGGCTCCGTTCCTATTACTAGTAACTAGCTGTTTACAGTGGTATCACTTACAAACCCTGAAGATTAAGTGGCAGGGGCAGGTGGGAATGCTGGAGGGAAGCAGAAGATGCACAGAATACTAATATTCACACAAAACTAAAAATGAAACTCAGATCTGAAAAACCCTCAGGTGGAAACTGTACAAGATCAGGGAAGACTTCTCTAGCCTTTAGAGCTGGTGGTGGAAATGAGAAGCAGACATATTTGAGCACGATTGAGGAAGGAAGAGTGACCGTAGACAATGATTGTTTGAATATAAAGGATAAGAGAAAGGTATCAATGACAATTCACTAGAAAAATTCAAAAGGCCTCAAACTTTCATGCATGTGAATTTCTTAAAATAACATATTAAAGTCTAATCCTAAAACTCTCCATAACACCTAAAGATAATTGTAAGGATTTAACTTATAGCATATTATAAATAGTCATTTTTCAATAAAATTATTTCAAGATCTCTAAAGGCACCCAATGGAATCAAGCCACCATATCTATTTTATAGCCACCATTAGTCATTTAAAATAGTCACACATTTTATAGTTCTATTTTCTCTTTCATCAACTTGTATTCTAATATATTTTGCTTGAAAATATTTTTTTGGATAACCATATTATACTTCTCTGTGATATGAAACACACACAACATATTACAGACAAACAACTTTTTCATATCATTATAAAATCTTGTTAAATTATTTTCTTAATTAGTTTTTCATTACAACTGTTATTTGTATAGAATTGATCAACATAAATACATTGCAAATTCTGAATATCTATTTTTGTTTGATTTCCTTTCATTCCATCAAGAATCTTGTTTTTTTTTTTGAAATAAAATGCATTACAAACTTTGATAAATAATCTCCTAGTATAGAAGTTATTAAGTACAAAAGTAAAATTGGATTGGCCTTTTCCCAATTAGCTTATATATTCACAGATAAATATTACTCACTGCTAGAATGAGAAAAGTTTCAACATTAATTCCATTCACATTTTACAATAGAGTACTGAGAAATCTTGTACATAATAATAAATAAATTAGAATAGAAGGTGTTTTGTTATAGTAATGTAACATAATTCTTCAAAATCTAAGTTTTGTGACAGAAATCACACAGTAATCTGTCATTAACATTTTTAAATTATCACCTGATAATTTAATTAGTTTATTCTTCAAATTTTATGGGAGCCATAAAGTTTTACAAGTTGAAAGCATAATTTTTCAGAGGTCAATACCAATATTTAAAATTTTCTCTTTGGTACTGCAGTGCAATGCACCCTCAGAATATGTAAGATAAGCAAATGAAAAAATACACTTCATGGAAAGTGAGATAACGTGGGAAAAGGTTTTTTATGGAAATATAATTATCTATATAGACTTAAAATGTGGAACTTAATTGCCTCAACACTATCCATATATTTAGGTTTTCCTTGAAAAGCCTTCCCTTGCACCTCAAGGAATGATTGCCTTTTCTGAAGACCATTGCATCAGGAATGGAAGGAACAGCAGGTAGATGAGATTGCCTATGGAGCAAATACAACATAAGGAGAGGATTCAGGGTTTAGAACTGAGAAATCACACCCTTGAGTAGCTGGGTGTAATCCAGACATGAGCATGGCACTTGAAGATTAACATTTACCACGTATTTCAAAAATGGTTTATTTCCGCCACCAGTTAGCATATATTTTATCATTTATCATTAATTCTCTCCAATATAAATGAAAAGAATTGTACCTGTTTATGTAATGATATAGATATGGATGTGTAAAATTGGTAGATATTCTAAATTTATGTCTAGAACTTATTTTTTTATAGATGTCCCTGAGCAACATACCACTTTTAATATTACTTTAACTCATTTCCCACTAAAAATACAACCGCTTGCATTTTATTTTGCATTATAAAACAGGCAGTTTATAACTTAGTTCCAAAATAGCTCTCATAATTTTCTTACGTGTATTTAACTATTTTACTCAAAGCATTATTTTACTATGTTCATCAATACTGCCTTTACAAGTCATGTATCTCTTTACCACCTACCAACACTTGGCATAAAAACTGTTTGTTCCCTATCAGAATATCAGGAATTATTTAATTATTAATTTTCTAAGAGTTTATGAAGGATGCTATAAAGGGTATTTATATTCCAAATGGTTAATATTAAATAGCTTAAAACTGATTAACCTGTATTTTTAGTAGCTCACATTTTTATGTGCTGTATTACATGAGGTAATACAGCATCCTGCACTGTGATTTGTTTGTCTAGTTCTTTATTTCACACTGTGCACAGTTGAGACATTGTTAATAGAGAACTTGATGCACCACCCTGTGTGTGAATTCCATTATAGATGTTCATATAACAGAACATTTGAGGTGAGAGGAGAAAAATATAGTGAATAACCTAATTGAAGGTACATATTTTTATTTATTTATATCATACTAGAGGCCCCGTGCATGAAATTCATGCACAGGGGGTTGAGGGAGTGTCCCTCAGCCCGGCCTGCATACTCTCTAATCTGGGACCCCTTGAGGGATGTCCGACTGCCCTCTCACAATCCAGGACTGCTGGCACCCAACTGTTTGCCTGCCTGCCTTCCTGATTGTCCCTAACCGCTTCTGCCTGCCAGCCTGATCATCCCCTAATCATGCCCATGCCAGTGTGATTGATGTCTAACTGCTCCCCTGCCAGCCTGTTTGCTCCCCATTTCCCTCTTCTGCTGGTCTGGTCCCCCCAACTGCCCTCCCATGCAGGGTTGATAGCCCCCAACTGCCTTCTCTTGCAGGCCTGGCCCCTCCCAACTGCCCTCCCTTGCAGGCCTGGTCCCTCCCCTGCTGGCCATCTTGTGGTGGCCATCTTGTGTCCACATGGGGGCAGCCATCTTGTGTGTTGGAGTGATGGTCAATCTGCATATTACTCTTTTATTAGATAGGATGCTTATCTATATTATAAAAGGCCTGTGGCCGTAATGCCATAATGCCGTAATGCTGTAATGACCAGTCACCAGGAGTTGCGCAGAGCACCTCTCAGTCCCTTCCCCAGGCCCCCAAGCCACTCACCATGAGGGAGTGTGGCGACAGGGAAGGACTGGACACTGTTGAGTGGCAGTGGCTGCGCTTACCACCTCCGCCGCTCAGTAGGTTCACTGCTGCTCCACTGAGGTTTCCGGGCTGCGGGGGCCAGCTGTGAGACCCAGCTGTGAGCCCTGCGACTAGGTACTGTCAGTTGCGTGGCGCTCCCGCTATGGAAGAGCACTGACTACCAGGGGCAGCTCCTGCATTGAGCATCTGTCCCCTGGAGGTCAGAGTATGTCATAGCGACCAGTCAACTGGTTGTTTGGTCATTCGGACATTCGGTCGTTCAGTCACTTAGGCTTTCACACGTATAGCCATTCACCTTGTTATGAATTGTTGCCTGCATAACCCCAGCCTGCAGACTTAGAAATCGCTCATGAGCACCTTTAAAGCAGAAAGCGGTATAGGAACTTCTGGAATGAGTCACAATTACCACCAAAGATGTCATCACCATTGACATTTTATGATCACTCTACCCTCTAGTTCTTTAAAGTTAAAGAATAAAATGTGTTAAGGTACTGCCTTTCTCATTGTGATGGATGCCCCACATCCCAGGGCCCGGCTCCCCAGTCCACGTTTGGATATCTGGTCTTTAAATTTTAGCCCTGTTTCTAAAATAAACTAATGTTGCTCATTTTTTCCAGTGTAACAAGTCTACTTCATTTAGTTAAGTAGTAATTCATTCAGACTCTTAGAGTATTGGATTTGGGTAGCAAGTATATTTTGTTTCTGCAGCATGCCTCACATACTAAAAGGCACCAAGTGGCAATCTAATCCTGAGCTAAAGGAAACAGTTTCTGCCTTCCTGGAGATTACAGTCCAGTGGTTGATGGAGGCTGATTAGATATACTGTAAGGTGTTAACCTCATTGGGGCCCAGAAGGGAGATTTATGTGAAAAGGACAATTTGACCTGGTAGTGAGACTGATGACATTCTTGCAGAGTGACAACTGACCTGCAGTCTACAGAGAAGTTCTATATTCACTAGGCAAAGAGGGAAAGGAGATATGAAAAACAGAAGGAACAGCGTGTAAAAATGGCCTTCCTCCCCGCCATCATTTCTCCATATTAAAGTCTTGTTCCTTTCATAAAGTTTAGCTGATTGGGCAGAATCTGCAGTTAACCAAGGACATATTTTGGAAATTTTGGAAATGTTTTTATTTAATCTGTTTGTTTTGCTTTTCTTTGCTGAGTAGAGCAAAAGTCCCAGTTAACTGATTATGTTCCTTCATCAAAGTTTTAGGGGATCGCATTTCTGAGATAGGAGTATGGTACAAAACAGAAGTGTTTTGTGAAAGCTATATATTAAAAAAAATAATATATGAAATATAATAAGTGTTCTTGCTATTTGAATTACTCTTATTGTGAATTTCTTTGTTAAACTGGATTTTTTTCCATAACCAGTAATGCTTTCCTGACAATATTTGTATAAGTGGAGGTCACAGAGTGCATGAAGTTCTCTATTAACAATGTCTCAACTCTCCACAGTGTGCCAAAAGTAGGTTTACAGATGTTCATAAGGAAAATCTATAATAATAAAAGCATAATATGCTAATTAGAAGGGCATCTGAACTACCTTCAGGGTGTCATTCCGGATGCCCTTCTTGATGAAACTGCCACAGTGGGAGCTGAGGCAGAGGTGATTAGGGGCAATCAGGCAGGCAGGTGAGCAGTTAGGGGTGATCAAGCAGGCAGGCAGGTGAGGGGTTAGGGGTAATCAGGCAGGCATTCATGCAGGCAGGCAGAGTAGTTAGGGACAATGAGGCAGGCAGGCAGAATGGTTAGGGGTGATCAGGTAGGCAGGCAGATGAGCAGTTAGAAGCCAGGGGTCCTAGATCGTGAGAGGATGCAGGCCAGGCTGAAGTACACCTCTCCCCCACCCTCCTGTGCACAAATTTCATGCACTGGGCCTCTAGTAATACAATAATTAATGAGATTACTTGCGAGAATATCCTATATAATAAAAGGGTATTATGCAAATTGACCCCAAAGGCAGAACAACTGGTCGCTATGATGCTAACTGACCACCAGGGTGGCAGAAGTTCAATGCAAGAGATGCCCCCTGGTGATCAGTGCACTCCCTTAGAGGGGGCTCTGTTCAGCTACAAGCCAGGATGAATGCTACAAGCATGGCAGTGGTGGTGGGAGCCTCTTCTGCCTCCTTGGCAGTGCTAAGAATATCCCACTGCCAGCTTAATGGGCCTACGCCATTAGTCGGACATCACCCGAGGGCTCCCAGACTGCTAGAGGGATTTCTGACTGCCAGCTTAGGCCCACTCCCCTGGGGAGTCCCTGACTGCTAGAGGTCACAGGCTGGACTGAGGGATCCTTCCCCAAGTACACAAATTTTCATGTACAGGGCCTCTAGTAGTCAATAATATTGTAATAACTATGTGTGGTACCAGGGGGTTACTAAAATCATTGAAAATTATACAATTATCTAACCACTATGCTGTACACCTGCAATAAATATAAAATACAAAATAAATAAAAATGCTACTTAAGTAATGTCTCCACCTGCATATACAAAAGGACTTTATTATCTCTCTTCTCACAAAACTTCTCTGGAATTACTTTGAAAATACTACTTTTCTTTGCATTCAGAGAATTCAATACATACTAACTCAGTTCAGTCCATTATGAGATAAATATTTGACTGAATGTCCTACTTGAGAGACTAATCTGCATGCATTTTTAATTCACTTTTGGTCCAGCAGGGACTTTAATTGCTTCAAGAGGAATATAACTCTGGTTAGTCCATATTTCTATTCATTTTCTTATAGTCATACTAGACGCCTAGTGCATGAAATTCATGCACAGGAGGTAGTGTCCCTCAGCCCAGCCTGCACCCTGTCCAATCTGGGACCCCTCAGGGGATGTCATCCTAAACTGGCAGTCAGACATCCCTCTCGCAGTCTGGACCACTGGCTCCTAACCACTCATTTACCTGCCAGCCTGATCTTCCTAATAGCTCTCCCCCGCCAACCTGATCACCCCTAATAACCTCTGCCTTGACCCCGCCATCATGGTTTTGTCCATAAGGACAGTCAGCCTAATTTTCATATTACCTTTTTATTAGTACAGATAGAGGCCTTTGCACGGGTGGGGATTGGCTGGTCTGTTCTGAAGTGGGTCCCAGATCAGGGTTGGGGTCCTCTTGGGGGCGGGGCTGGCCTGTGTGAGGGGCCTGCGGTGGTTTTCAGGCTGGCCACCACACCCTGATTGGGGTGGGGAGGTCCCTCCTGGGGGGCATGGCTGGCCTGGGTGAGGGCCTGATGGTTTGCAGGCTTGCCATGCCCCCATAGGAGTGGGGATGCCCACTGGGGGGCATGGCCAGTCTGGTTGAGGGAATGAGGACTGTTTGCAGGCCATCCACGCCACCATCAGGATGGGGGTCCCTGCTGGGAGTGGGGTGGCCTGGGCAAGAGGGAAGGGTGGCCTGGATGAGGGCCTGGGGGTGGTTTACAGGCCAGCCAAGCCCTCAGCTTTGGAGAATGTCCAAAAGGTCTCAGGGACATCTCCTGCTCTAATTAGCATATTATTCTTTTATTATCTATTATCTATTAGTATAGATATAGTTTGTAATACAAAGCATTAATGATTTTACATTCTAATTTAAAATGCAGAAATAATTATACACTTATTTTCCTTTTCCCAACACTTTTGGCTTTTTCCTGACATTTTACTTTAAAAACATTATCTTACTAGTCATGTATAAAGTCAAAAAGTCAATAATGTTTTCTTAAGGTGTTTTAATTTTTATAGAAGGATGCTTTTAAAGGTGACTTGATTTAATTTAAAATTGTCCCCTTTTCAGCACAATTGACTTTTCATCCATTTCTGCCAATAGTAATTCTACCATGCTAGTATTATTTGGCTAATGTTATACCAGTTTGAGGCTTAACACTATTAAATATTTGTATCATCTACCACAAGACAGACCCATTAATTGTAGAATAGTTCTATTTTAACCACTGGACTGTTTTTCACAGTACAAGAGCTAAGTGAATATAGGTTTACATGGGCAAAGCAGGGAGCAATGCTGATAACATACAGTAGTAAAAATCGTTATTATTCACTAAGCCAGAGCTGAAGCACCAACAAGAATATTTGAGGCTTCCAAAACATTTTCATTTACTCACAGATAGTAGATTATACTGATGGATTCAGATTGATAGAGTATAAGGTTTATTGCAACTACTACCAACCACTATAAAGAAGACATTCCCTCCACATTTTCTCAAAATAACATAACCATTGCTCTTAGCACTGAGATTCGTTCAGACACATTTCCTTTTTTATCTATTTATCCTCCTATGATTAAGACTTAGGACTGATTCCTTATATATAATCTCTCTCAAAAAGAAAGTGAAAATAATTCATTACTCTTCTTGCTAATAATAGTGTGATAATATTTACATAACATTGCAGTAATGTTGATGAAAAATGTCTGATAAGCATCAAATATTGCTGAGTGATAGACACAGGATGAGCCAAATGTAGGTTTACAGTTGTTTGTATGAAAAATAATATAATTAATAATTATAATAATACAATAATAAACTCTCTTTTGTGTACTCACAACTATAAATGTACTTTTGCCAACTCCTTTGTATATATATTTAGATATATTAAAATAACTGAAAGTGAGAAAGAACTGATGACTTGTAATTTCTTGTCAATAATAGTATTTGTTTTTCTCAGTCATATCATCTTTAAATGCAAAATATGCCTTTTAAAGCTTATTTGTGACTTTTTTACACTCTTGCCATTCCCCTTTTCATCAGAACTCAGATTTTTTAAAATTTCCCTTCTATAATAGGATAGATTCTTCTGCACTATTTTTAATTATCAAATTAAACTATATCCTTCTTCTTAAAATATACATGTAGTTTCACTTCTTTTTCACTGGGAGGAGGCAATCAAAATATGTTTCAGTGAAACCGTAGAAACATTGAGGATTTAATATGAATAAGAATACTTCTCTATTTTTATTTTTTTTAAATTTTTTAAAATAAATCTTTATTGTTAATATTATTACAAATGTTCCTCATCCCCCCCCATTGCTCCCCTACACCAAGTTTCCATTCAGTTCTCTGCCCTTTCCCCATTCCCCATTGTCCACATCCATAGGTACAGTTTATGTTCAGTCTCTCCCCACCTTCCCCCACCCCCCATTTCCCTGAGAATCATCAGTCCACTCCCCTTCCATACCTCTGATTCTATTATATTCACCAGTTAATATTGTTCATCATGATTTTTACTTCCCTTGGTTTTTAGACTCACTTGTTGATAGTTACGTGTTTGTTAATAATTTTTATCTTTATTTTCTTCCTCTTCCTAAAGAACCCCTTTTAGCAATTAATATAATTCTGGCTTGGCAGTGATGAATTCCTTTGGCTTAAATTTATTTGTGAAGCTCTTTATCTGGCCTTCGATTCTGAGTGAAAGCTTTGCTGGGTAGATTATTTTTGGCTGTAGGTTCTTGTTATTCATCACCTTGAATATTTCTTTCCATTCCCATCTGGCCTGCATGGTTTCTGTTGAGAAATCAGCTGACAGTCGTATGGGTGCCCCTTTATAGGTAACTACCTGCTTTTGTCTTGCTGCTTTTAATATTCTCTCTCTGTCTTTAGCTCTTGGAATTTTAATTATGATGTGTCTTGGTGTGGTCCTCTTTGGATTCCTTTTGTTTGGGGTTCTGTGTGCTTCCTGTACGTGTAAGTCTATTTCTTTCCTCAGGTGGGGGAAATTTTCTGTCACTATTTCTTTCAATATGTTTTCAGTATCTTGCTCTCTGTCATCTTCTGGGATGCCCATAATTCTGATGTTGGTTCGCTTGAAGTTGTCCCAGAGGTTTCTTACACCATCTTCAACTTTCTGGATTCTCTTGTCTTCTTGCTTCTGCGGAGTGTCTTCTGGTTCTTTGTGTTGCAAATCTTGGACTTGATTCTTACAATCTTCTAATCTGTTTTTAGGACTCTGTATAATATTATTTATTTCAGAGATTGTGTTCTTTATTTCTAGTTGACCCTTTATTATTTCTTGTTGATCCCTTTTCATATCCTCATAGGTCTCATTTATTTTATCGGCCTTTTCTAAGAGATTGTTGAACAACCTTATAAGTGTGGCTTTGAACTCTATATCCAGTCGCTTTTTGTCCTCCATTTCTTTTGTTTGTGATCTGTTTCCTCCTTTTGACATTTTTGCTGCTTCCTTGAGTTGGTAGGTTGGGAGGATCAGCTGTGTCTATGCCAGAAGACAGACTTATTCCACTAGACTTGGGAACCTGCAAAAGCCTCTGTTTTCAGCTTGGATGGGGCAGAGTTTCAGGGTGGACCCTACAGCCTTGGCTTCCTGTTAGCCCCACCCTCTGAGGTTCCTGAGTCTCAGTGTACCTCAGTGTCCTTTGGTATTTGCTGCAAGCACCTCTGAAAGAAAGGCACCCTAGAGCTTCGCCCGCTACCAGACAGTGTAGTCTCTCCCCCAACAAGCCCACAACTGGGGTTCAGAGTAGTTGGAAGTGGGGTTAAGAACAGTCCGGAGCTTATGTCTCCTTCCTGCTAGGGCAATCTCGTGGCCCAATCAACAGTCTGTCCTCTGTGTGCGCAATGTGCAAGACTCAGGGGCTCTGCCTTTCCCTGCTCCCCTGAGCTTCTGCCTTACAGCCCAGATTCCCCCTGTATGAGCCTGGGGCCCCAGGGTGTCGCCCAGAACTGGGGTTCAGTGCAGTTGGAGTTGGGGTTCAGCACAGTCCATAGCTTTTATCTCTTTCCCGCTAGGGAATGCCAGCCAGGCACTCAGCCGCCCCCTCCTCTCCGGCTCTGTCCTCTCGCCATGCGCACCGTGTCTCCATACCTTAGGCTTTTAGGCTTTTATAGCTCCTCTGGTTTTCCTTCTGATTTTCTCTTTCCTTCTAGTTGTAGAATTTCCAGTCAGTCAACTTTCCTGTAGTTCTGGATAATGTCCACTTTATATTTTAGTTGTATTTTTTGAAATTGTTGAGTGAGGATGCAGTTAGGCGTTTACCTATGTCGCCATCTTGGTCTTTCTTCCATTTAGCTTCTTATGTATATTGAGATACTAGAGGCCCAGGGCATGAAATCGTGCAAGGGTAGGGTCCCTAGGCCTAGCCTGTGATCAGGGCTATTTCTTGCCTGCTCACCAGTCCCCAATCCTGCCCCACCACTGCCACCCACCCCGGTTCCCCATTCTCCATCTGGCAATCGGAGTCTGAGGGCCGGTGGGGGAGTGGGGAGACTAAGAGATCTTTTATTCTACCCTCTCACCAGCATTCAGTCCCACCCCACCTCCTCCACCCACCCTGGTTCCCCATTCAGCATCCAACTATGATCAGAGCCTGAGGGCCCAGGGGAGGGATCAAGACGTCAGCTGTTCTGCCTGCTTTCTGGTCCCCAGTCTTGCCCCACTGCCACCTACCCTGGTTCCTCACTTGCCATCCAGCCATTGGAGCATGTGGGCTGGAGGGGAGGGACTGAGAGGTAGTCAATACACCTATCGTAATAGCAACTGGTCCAGTGGTCATTCTGATTGTTAGGCCATTACAGTTGCTGGGCTTTTATTACATAGGATATTCTGTCAGTATTTAATAATATTAATAAAGCCAGCTGGTAAACTATATGAAACTTCATGAGCCAAGTTTTTCAGTTGGACAAAATCAGCAATTCATGTCTATAGCAGAAATTTGGCTATACTCAGAAATCATAGTTTCTTTTACCTATTGCTTAGGCTAAAATTATGTGTCCCCCAAATTCATATATTGAAATTTTAACCCTCAATGTGACTATATTTGGAGATAGAATGTAATTAAGTGCTAATTAGGAGGTAATTCAGGTTAAATGAGATCATAAGGGCAGAATCCTAATCTGGGTAGATTAATGACTTTATAAAAAGAGGAAGAAAGAAAGTTTCTCGCCTTCTATCTTCCATGTGAGGGTTGTGAAGACAAAAGGTGGAAAGAGAACTCTCAGCAGACCCTAACCATGCTGGCAACCTGAACTTGGATCTTTAGCCTCTAGAACTATGAGAAAATGAATTTCTATTGTTTAAGCTATCCAGTTTCCTATATTTGGTTATGGAAGCCTGAGCTGACTAATACTCCTGTGTAGGGGAGTGAGTCACCTTCAATACTGTTTGCTTAATTTTTCAGTATGGATGGCCAAAATGAAGCTATAGCAACCACTTGACTCATTCAGGTTTTCCCATTACAATTCTATTTTGTCTGAGTTACTTATGTCATTTAAGAAAAAAATAATGATTTACCTTCTTAAATAACTGTTGCTTTGCTTCACCTCTATCTCATTGTAGTGAACAAAATACGTAATTAGAAAACATTTCAATCATGTGAAGAAGTCTCCATAATCAATGTCCAAGTGATAAGCAAACATTCTCTGTCATGCATCAGACTGAAAATATTTTCAGCTTTTTGAAACACACCATTTTGGTTGTAACCTTTCAACTTTGCCATTATAGCAAGAAAGCAGTTATAGACACTATATAAATGAATGTGACTATGTTCCAATAAAATTATTTATAGAAGCAGATAGCTTGCCAGATTTGCCTATTAGTAGTTTGCTAAATCCCACATTATTAGATAACCTCTTTAGTTCAACATTTTTAAAATTAAAAATCCCTCAAACCAAGAGGCTCTTATTGGGGATTTATTTTTTGTACATTTTTACAAATGCTTAAGAACCAAATTTAATTGGTACATTCAAAGTAATTATGCATTGCTCTTTTTAAAGACATTTGTTGAGCCCGACGTCATCCAGTGGAGGTTTTATGAACTCTCAGGGCTAGGTTATGATTTGAATGATAACAGTGCTTTTGGATTTGCTATTGTAACTAATGTGTCATTCCCATTATTCTCTTTCATCTTAAATATTAACTTAAAGAACTTATTCCTAATCATTATTACACACATACACACACACACACACACACACACACACACACACAAAGGCACACACACAATTAGTCTTTATATCCCAGCAGGCACTTAGAATTACCAGTGCTCTGATCATAGCTGGGTGAAGAAGAAGTTTAAATATTCATTGATCAGGATTTGTTAAGCCATGGGTAATAGGCATATGATGACCAGGAAAGAATTTATTTATTTTTTAACACAATCATTTATAAATAGGGCAATTTATCAGCTATTTCACAACTTCTACTACAACAGTATACTTATTTAGTTTTAAATCAATTATGCTCTTAGAGTTATTTATGCCAAGTACCCTGCTGTTCACTGTTTTAGAGTGAGTCATTTTATATATATATATATATATATATATATATATATATATATATATATATTTACTTTTGTGTCAAAGCAGTTAGATTTTTTTTTAAGCTCTTTGAGGTATAATTGATTCTGTATATTATAAGAGTTCTGTGTTGTGAAATGTTAAATAACAGTGTTCTAGGCTTTTCCTTGAATGTGTTTAAAATCCAGTCCAAAAATATTTGTAGGTAAGTCAATTCACAAATTCTCCTCTCACTTTTTGCCCCCCCCCCCGCCCCTTTACCATTTTTTTGTAAGTCTTTGTCATGCCTTCCTGTCATTTTGGATTCTCTGTACATTTCTCACTTGTGGTTTTTTTTTGTGTGTGTGTGTTATTTCTGTGTTTATACCTTTTCTTTTTTGTTGATTTTTTAAGTTGGGAAAGAGGGAGAAAAGGAGAGAGGAAGGAAGGAGGAGGAGGAGGAAGAGAGAGAGAAAGAAAGAGAGAGAGAGAAAGAGAGAGAGAATAGATGAAATAGACACCTCGATCAGTTGCCTCTCATAAGCATCCTTACTGGGAAATGAACCTGAAACCCAGGTATGTGCTCCAACCAGGAATTGAACGCATGACCTTCTGGTGCATGGGTCAATGCTCCAACCAACAGAGCCATCTGCCAGGGGTCCACCTTTTCTTTGAGGTCTCCTTCTTTTTGTCTTCTATTTTTTTAGGTTGTCTGGGTTAACTTTTTTGTGCTTTCTATCTTTTTTGTGTTTTCTAGCTTTTTTGTGCTTTAGCAATTATATTTTATAAAGTGGTTTGATAGCCCTCACCATAATTTTTCCTTCCCACCCAGTAGAAATAATGCTTTATAAATGGGACTTATAAATTATATGAAATATAATTTCATGTAATTTTAGCTTATTAAAGTGAATGTCCCACTTAAATTACATTTATTTTATTTATAAAAGCCATTTTAAAATCCTGCAGCTATTTTAAAATATCAATTTTTGATATATTTGGGATATTAAGAGTTAAAATGACTCCTTTTTCCCAGAAGTCCTTTTTTTCTTTCATAATAAAGAGAGCAGCATTTGCCTCTTTACAAATATGCAAAATTAAAATATAAAGAAGTATTGAACATCATTGCGAAACAGTAGTTTTAAACATAGTTAGTCTATTCTCCACTAGGTTTCTTCAACTCTATTTATGAGCACCAAAGGGCCACGCAGACAGGTTCTTGAACCCCCTTTTCCTTGAAAGCTGCCTTTTCCTTTGGTGCTCATAAAATATGTTTACGTTTTGATGGGATTGGGAAGCCACTCTATGGTCCCTGGTGAGAGGGCTCCCTGGAAACAGAGCAGCTCCCGCTGCTTCATGTCAGTACCCGGCTCACAGCATCACTGCCCAGTGTTCTTTCCCCTGGCCACGGACTGTACCTTTTACATGGAATTCTGTTCTTCCTTTGCCAGGGGATTTGGAGAGATACCAAATAAACTGATGATCAAAAATAGACCCAGAGTCATGGAAGCATGGACAGACTGTAGAACCTCAGGGGAAGGCACGGGAGGGTGGGTGGGAGGAAGAGATCAACCAATGCACTTGTATGCATATATACATATCCTGTGGATATGGACAATGGGGTGGTGATGTCTGGGGCCAGGGTGGGTAGGACAGAAAAGCGCTGGAAGAGGTTAGTGGGGGGAAAAGGAGGACCTCTGTATACTTTCAACAAAAAAAAAACTTTTAAAAAAGGAACAATATTTCTTCTGGTTTCCAGGGTTTGTATACTGATTCAGTGGCATATTTCATTGACAAGTATAGCATTAAAGTTAAGTATAACTTCACTGGTAAAAGAATATTTTATTGTAATGCCTTAAACTTGAGATGTATTGTCAGTCATGATTTTTATATATCTCATTCACTTTTAGTGAGGTTATTTAAAAGCTTTATTTTTGCTTTTATTTTAGTCCGGGACTCATTTAGGAAGAGGATGTTGCCATCAAGCCTGAATAATATAGGAATAAAAATAAAGAGAAGTAGGCATGTTATTACCACATATTAAGGCAAACGTTTACGTCCCTTGCACTTGGCTATGAACACAATTTTGGTAAAGCCCATACTGAGTCATTGATGTGAACCAGGCACTGTGCCAGGCCTAAATAAACATTATCTCATCTATACTAATAAAGGGATAATATGCTATTAGACTGGGTGACTGGATATCTTCTGGACGTCCGACTTCCTTCGTATAGTTAGGGGGAAACCAGGCCAGCAAGGGGATGGTTGGGGTTGGTCAGGTCAGCAGGAGGGCAGTTGGGGTTGGCCAGGCTGGCAGAGGGATAGTTGAAGGTGACCAGGCATTCTGGCAGAGGACAGTTGGGGGGCAACCAGGCCAGCAGGGAGGCAGTTGGGGGTGACCAGGCTGGCAGGGTAGCTGTTGGGGTGTGGATAGGCTAGCAGGGTGGGTATATGGGGTGACCAGGTTTGCTGGCAGAGGGACATATAAGGGGCAACCAAGCCAGCAGGGGGGGGCAGTTGGGGGGTAATCAGGCAGGCAGACAGGTGAGTGGTTAGGAGCCAGCAGTCTCAGGTTGGGAGAGGGATATCTGACTGTAGGATCAGGCCTAAACCTGCAGTCAGACATCCCCCAAGAGGTCCCTGATTGTTGAGGGGGCAGGCCGAGCCGAGGAACCCTGGCCCTGTGCACGAATTTTGTGCACCAGACCTCTAGTCATTATAATAATTTGTGAGGAATTATTATATCATTTTCTAGATGAGGAAACTGATACTTAGGTATAAAATGTCATATATTCCTTCTAAAGAATTTTAAATTTTATTCTAAATGGCTTTTTTAGCAACAGCCAAGGGCCTAAAGAATGGAATAAGCTAAGAGATGGGGGTAGGAGACATTAAAATGGAGCCAACATTCGTAAATGCAGTTTTCTTTTTAGTCTGATATTTATTTAGTCCTCACTATTCTTCCATTGATTTGTGAAAGAGAAAGAAGGGAGCAAAAGTGAGAGCAATATATATATATATATATATATATATATATATATATATATTGAGAGAGAGAGAGAGAGAGAGAGAGAGAGAGAGAGAGAGACATTGATCGTTTGTTTCCCATATGCACTCTTACAGAATCAAAGTGGCAATCTAGGAATGTGTCCTTACTAGGGATCAAACCCACAGACTTTTTGGTGTACAGGATGATGCTTCAACCAACTGGGCCACTCAGCTGGGCTAGTCACCAGTTGTCTGCCTTGGAAGAAGTTAATATTAGTATTTATAAGGCAGGACAAGATTTGCAGTGTTGAGGAAGAAGCCTCAACCAAATCCGTCTTTTAATTTCAAGTTAGATTAATGAATTAATAAATTAATTAACTGAAAATTAATTAAAATTAATTAAATGGTATGCCATACTTATATCAATAGGATGAATAGTGACCCCGAAAGAGAAGCTAGTGATTTGAGAAAAAATTTTCTCATTGTCTTTGAAAATAATTAAAACCACATTTCAATGTTAATGCAATTGCTAATAAAAAGAATCTTGTACTATCAGAGCAGAGAGGAGCCATAGAACTCATGTACTTTAGCCCTGCCCAATCAGGATGAAAAATTAAGCCCAAAGCAATGACCTTGACTTGCCCAGTCCTCCAGGCAGTTACTGGTCAAAATTTATATTTTAAAATAGTGTGATTTTTTTTAATTTGGCAAATAATACTTTCCTATGGGAAATATTTATCTGTATCATCAGAATTATTTCTACATCTTATTCAATAGCATTTTTCTATATCAAAATATATTTTATTTTAATAGTAACAGAATCTTACCTTTATGAATGGAATTATACATTATCTTATTTCCAACATAATTATAAAAGTTATTAAATTATTAAATTTGAGATATATGAGTTCAAAAAACAAAGACTAATTATCCACAATCCCCAGATCCAGAGGTAAATGCGGTGAATGCTACCTTGTTTACCTTCTTTCCTCCTAACATACACATTGTTTTTTAAATATAACACAATTGTATAATATTGCCCTTAATAATGTATTTTATTATATTAAATAATATATTTACCACATCAGTAAATATTAATCTATGTTATCATTCTTAGTTGGTATTTTTATGTTAATTTTTAAAAGTCCCTTATTATTTTAGATGAATCCTGATTTTTTTTTTACCTCAAAAAAACAATGCAGTAAAAAAAAAAACCTCTCATAGCAAAATCCTAGGAAATTTTTCTTATTACTTATTTCAATTTATCAATCTACTTCACAATTTTCCATTTAATAACTAAAGTATGAGTTTATTATGAGTTAAAATATGAGTTCCATTTCACTAGCATTATTTAACTCAAAAAAGTTATTTTTTCCTAAAAGATGCATGCCTTTACTTTTGTACATACTTATTTTATTTTTAACTTCAACCCCAAATATTTAGTTTTTAAGCACTTGCATTTGCCAGCGTAAAACAGGTTAAACTTATTACTAAAATACAAAAATTACTTCGCAATGATATAATGAAATTGCATGCTTTAAAACTTGTTCATACCAATGAACTCTGTCATGATCCTGTTTAAGTAGAGAATGGAATTTAAAATATAGCCTTTACACTAATTAGCTAATAATTTCTGCAATGATAGTACCCTACAAAAATAAAGTCGCTTCCTTTTGCCTGAAGATTACCCCATTTATCTCCTATGAAGGTAGCTAGACTAGACTCTGCTTGTGCCTGTGATGTATACTATACCTAGAGAAAAACAGGCACATCTTTCCTTCCCAGGTGACAAAATTCCATCAAAGGGTTTACTTTCGAGGCAGCAGTTAAATAGAAACGACCGTGGGGGTATTCACATTTCATAAACAATCTCCCTGCGATCCTGACACCAGGGCCTCACAGGATTCATTTGTACCGTTCATAACTATGGGTTCTGTGTGTTTATCAGCTCATGCTTTACAAACAAATGAGGTTTTTCATTTGTTCCTAATGACTCTGGTTTATACAATGGGATCTTAAACTGTCCCCAGAGCAATTATTTTGCTAAAATGTTATTAGAACATCTTTACAAATTTAGCAGCAAAGGGGGTTTCATTAACAATGGAAATCATTGGGAACCAAGGTTCCTTGGCAAACGCAGTGCTCCCAAATCCTGTTTTATTTTCTGTGACTGAGTACAGTAACCTTGAAAACTATACATTTATTCTTTATCTGGTGGGTGGTAAGGAGGATGAGGAGTTGATAGGGTGGGGAAAGGGAAAGGAAAATCAGGACAGTATTCTCCCACTAGTCAACTCTGCTGTTGCTCTTCTCGGGAGCTTTATGAGCCTAAAGCAATATGAATATTCTAGCATCTGCTAATAGAGCCATTTCTTTCCTGAGAGTTTGGGGATTTGTAGCTGAGACTGAGGTCTGTTTTTCAACGGACCATCAACAAACAAGCTTTAGATTATACATGTAAACATATGTGTCCCATTTTCATAGTAATCAAATTTGAAACACCTGCTATGCACAGAGGAACAGCTGCTGACAAGCCTGAAACTTGACCTGCAGTTTCTTGCAGATCACATCCAAATTACGCAGTCTTCCTCTTCTTTGTGGCTGCAGCTTCAGATACGGAATCTGCCCTTATTGTGGGCAGCTGGGTTTTCAAAGGCCTCCTTTGTCCAGGACAAATGTTGTGGGTTCTTTCAGTGTGCTCACGCTGTCATTTAATCCACTCAATAATTGTGAGCTTAATGTTTGTTTTTATATGTCATAAATATATAAAAAATTGTTAAAACAAAACAAAACAAAACATTAAGCTCACAATTATGGTGACAACTTGGCTTCCTGATAACAGACCTCGGATGACGGACCAGGGACCTTTTATGGGGTATCTTTAAAAAGCCATCCCACTGTAATTCACCAGACAATCACGAGCAGTAATGAAAGTGTCCACATGCCTTTCGGTGTTCTGAGCTGGGCCTGGGAATGTCATGGGACACATTCCGAGTTAGCAGGACATTCACTGAGTTTTCGGATAAGATTGGAACAGAGAATGAATCAGTGGCTTTAGGGTTTGGACTCATTTGGAACACTTGATTGCTGGGTTCCCTTTCCGTGTTTAGTCCCCTGGCTTTGTGCGTGGCCAGCTTGCCATCCAGCAGTTCCTTCAGTACACAGATTTCCTATCTTCTTCCAGGCATCAGAGGTGGCATTTTAACACGGACCTCCATGAACAGAGTAGATACTTATTGTTGGAAAAACAGTCTTGCCAATATATCTCAATGTTCAGTTCTTATAAGTGTATTTCTAGTAGCACATGATCTCACTCATCCAGGGGAACTGATGAACAACATAGACTGATAAACAAGACCAGAATCGATCAGACTTTCGGACCTCAGAGGGAAGGTAGGGGAGGGTGGGGATAAGGGGGAGAGATCAACCAAAGTACTTGTGTGCATGCATATGAGTCTATAACCAGTGGTCACGGACAACAGGAGGGTGGGGGCATGAATGGGGAGGGGTTTGGGAACAAATATGTGATACCTTAATCAATAAAGAAATTAAAAAGAAACAGTCTTGCCAATATATCTCAAAGATGACTGACTAAGCTGTGTGTAAAAATAGTAATTTAAAAAGAGGTTAGAGGCGACGTCTGTGGCCAGTTTAGCACAAAGAGAAGTGTGGATTGGATGCCTGGTATCACTCTGCAGCCATTGTGTGGGCCTAGGGGTTGGTGTTAGTACTCTTTTAAAGGATACACTAGTTTTTTAATTAAAATTTTTTTCTCGTTTTACTTTTTATCAGATAGTGTTTTATTAAACAATGCATATCAGAATTCAGTGACAATAATTTGAATGTTGCTACCAATAGAAATCAGTAGATCTTATTTTCATTTGTATTAGCCATCTCGAAGCAGATGTAAAGAAGAATGGTTTTCATGTACAGAGCATCCTGCTTCTCAACTTATTAGCTAGATGTTATCGTGCAAAATACCCTCTCTCAAAGCAGGTTTCCTCTCCTGCTAAAGGAAGTTTATAACAGAGACGTCATGATGTTATTGTGTAGCCTAAGTAAAATAAGATGTATGACCTGAGAAATAGTATTACGCAGGAGTTTTATTTTGTACCTCGGATGCCCTTTTAGTCAGTGTACAGAACTTGGAATGGCCAATCCATTCACTTAGATGCATCTCACACAGTTCAGCAGCAGCCAATAGCAAGTACTGGATAACAACAATATGGGCTGTTGTTAGTAGCTATAGTATATGGCATCCAAGTTATTCCAAGGAATGTAGTTTAATATTTACTTTTTTTTGCCTTTTTCTATATTTCTGACTGACTTTTCTACTTGAAAGCATTGATATTGGAGACTGGTTTCATAGGCTGTAACTAGCCTAATTCAGTGGGCTTTGTTCCTGAACTCTCTTTGGTATATTAACCAGCTTAATGAATTTCTGTTAGAAAGTAAACTGTTATTATTAGGTCTATCATTAAGAAAATATGCGAAGAATGATGAGTTGATGATCACAGTAGACATTTTATAATTATTTCTTGCAAATATTTGTATTGATCGCTTGGCCAAAGTCATGACAATAATACAGTGTTGTGCTCTGTAGCCTATAATTTTTGAAAGAAATAAATGATTTATCTTTCCTAGCTATTGATTTAGAGCAGTGTTTCTCAAACTTTTGACATATGTGTACCCCTTCTATAGTCTTCATAATGCTGAGTACCCCTCATCAAAAAAGGATGCATTTTAATAACAATCAAAATATTTTTATTTTTTGGTTCATACACAAAATAATAATAAACGGAAAATAAAATTATTCATAATAAAATATAAATAAAAGTTATATTATAAATAGCATTTATTTGGATCAATGAGAAAGATGAAATTGAGTTGACTCATGAGAACATAGAATTAGGCGCAGCTAAGCATGGTGCAGTGCATATCCCCACCAAACTCTTCCCGTACCCTTGGGGGTACACGTACCACACTTTGGGAAACACTGATTTAGAAAAAGACAAGATATTTTAGCTTTATTAAAGTTAGTAAATATGCAAAATATTTGCAGTCTTTAGTTGTGTTTACCAGGATTGATACTTTTCTTCATAAAGGTGGTGGCAGGCCTGCTTTTAGGCATGCTGTGTGGCAGGCAGGTCATATACAGAGCAGGGAGAATAAGGTTCCATTACCATTAGGAAGACTATTGTTGGTATTTTCTTCAAGGGAGTCCACGGTTAAGAGGAAAAACAGGAGAAATGTGAAGCTGTTTGCTGGTTTCTTTGGATGTCTATATTCCTTTGGTTTTGTTTTATTAAAAGAAAACAAATTAATCAAACAAACAAACAGGAAAATGACTTTGGTTAGCAAAATTAAAGTCACTTTTCTCCAAATACTTTAAAGTTTTATCTATTTCTGGGAACTATAAATTTTATATGATATTAGTGACCTGGTGTACAAAATTCTTGCACTCAGAAGGGTGTTCCCTTAGCCCGACCTGTGCCCTCTCACAGTCTGGGAGCCCCCTGGGGTATGTCCAACTGATGGCTTAGGCCCGCTCTCTGCATGGGCCTAAGACTTAAGTCAGACATCCATAGCGCTGCCATGGAAGCCAGAGAGGCTCCCGCCACCACCACTATGTTTGCCAGCTGTGAGTTAGGCCCAGGGCTTCTGGCTGAGCAGTGCTCCCACTGTTGGAACGCACTGACTACCACCAACTCCTGCATTGACTGTCTGCCCTCTGGTGGTCAGTGCACGTCAGATATTCCACCATCCGGTTGATTTGCATATTACTTTATTATTATATAGGATTTCTAATAACTCTGCATATTTGGTATCCAATACATAATTTTCAATATCCTGAATGGACTAGTAGCTCTACTTAGCTTCTTAACTGAACAAGATCATCTTACTTAGTCATAGGACACTTTTTCTTTTTTTACCCAAATACTCTTTTAATTATATCAGTATGTTAACCATTAAAGTCCCAAATCATTAGAAGAAATTGTTTCATCTTGTTATCCAGAGAAAGTACATTATTATTAGCTCTTTTAAAATCATAAATGAAAAGTGTAATAACCAATTACTGAATATTACACAAAGCAGTAATACATTTTACATTTTTTAAATGTTGGAGCTTTCATTTAGGGGACTGAGTTTTTTAAATGTAGGGTATATATTAGACCTTGGAAGAACAATATTTAATAAAAAAAATTGGTATGGCAAAGTACGCATGATAATTTACAGCCAATAGATAGCCAGGTTTTGAATGTTAGCTGAAGCTATCATGCCAGGATTGGAGGTGAAGTTTCAGCCACATGCTCTTCCCTGGATCCCAGCTACCTGGTATCTAATTCTCTCGCCTCCCACTGACTCTCTGCCCCCTCCTCCGCCCATGATCCTGCCAATAAATTCCTTTCACCAGAAAATAAATAAATAAATAAATAAATAAATAAATAATGAAGATCTCTATCAAATCTACAGTTTCCCACTATAACATTTTCTTTTGAAGTCAAAGTAAAAATGTAGTGCATTTTTAATAGTCACCTATATAAACATAGGCAAATAAACTTCACTTTCTCAACAATTGGGACATATATTTTGTTTATTACTTATGTTAATAATCTTCTAGGTTCTAAAATTTGGAAAGCTATTTGAGAAAAATAATTTTTAAAAAGTTTTCTAAACATTTAGGACAAAATGTTTCTGTTTAATCCAAATTAGTCTTTTCAACCAGTGCTTTTGTAACATTTTTACATCTACCAATTATGAACGCAAATCTTTGCTTGGTGAGTCTACTAATGTTGGTGAAAATATAAAGCACCCTACTTTGGGGGGGGGTTGTTTAGATATAGTTTCAAAGGTGGAAAGAAAAAAATTCATTCAATATTACATTTAAAGAAAATATATTATTTTTAAAATTCAGTCACCAATGTTTTTTAATATTGTTATAGTATGGTATTATTCTCTCTCAGATAAAATCTGATTAACAAAATCACCTTTTTAAACTGCCTGTAGTAAAGCAGCATCTGTATTTTCAATACTGTTAAGCTTTTAATTAACAGAATCCACATGGGTTGCTTCTTTAGAATACCACTAAATGTCAGAGACATCGTCTACTGTACAGGAGTTTCACTGCTAGATGAGGATGTCTGGGAATTCATATGGATGAAATTCCACTCCACCACGGCAGTTTCCGAGAAGAAAATATTATTAGAAGCCTTAACTTGCAGTGATGACAGAAATTTATTAAATAGGTAGGTCAATTAATGGTCAAATCTATTTGTGTAATAAAAGTATTCTTAGTTAATCAAACTGTTCTGGAGTCGTTTTCTTTCCTGGAGTATATGCTAATTACAATAGGTCTAGATTCCTAAAACTAAGGAAAAATGATGTGTTAAGATAACTAAAGCTTGTTGACTTGAAAGATATACCTTTGTTTCTAACTGATTTTTTTAAAGTTATATTTGCCCATACATGTAGGATAATATTCTCATATTAAAGGAAATGTTTACTCTAAAGAATTTTAAAGGTACGTTTGCATCATCAAACCAGAATTATGATTTCTCCACCCTCAAGATTTTTGAAAATTTAACTAATCTATTAATTAACATATATGAGTTTGATCTTCTTCCTTTTTTATAGCCAGAAAATTATTCTATTGTGAAATTGGTATTAGTAAAGTTTATCCTACACTGCTCTCTTGAAGAATATGATACATTATAACATGTAATTGTCTAAATTTTATAGAAATGTTTAAGTTGTTAGACTAAAACTTTCCCTACAATTCTATCTTCAAAGGCTTCTGAATCTGTCACTGAATTCTGAGGTGGTGCTGGATCAAGATGCAATTGACGTCATAATCCATGTGGCTCGAAATCCACATGGCCGGGATCTTGCTTGGAAGTTTTTTAGAGATAAGTGGAAGATATTGAATACCAGGTAGATACTGAGTTTAATCATTCATAATAGAGTGAGTAAATAAAAGGTGACACATGAGTGAGAAAAGCACAACTTTTTGTGTTAGAATAAAAGTCCTGATAATAGAATTAGATTTTTTAAAAGTCCACCAAGATGGGTCTTGCCATATCTATGAAACTCAAAATTATTTTATCTTTATTTTTTAATATAACATTATTTGTTTATTAAATATTTATCACTGTAATTATATGTGGTAATGTAGAGAGTAAAAAGTTTTAGCAGTGCAATTTTCCTTGGCTATCTATCAAACTGTCCCAAGTTGAAGAATTTGTTATTATAAAACCCCTATATCCTGAATATGTTATAAAAATGATTTACAAATCATGTATAATTATATTAGGACAAGAAAACTTTACCTCTGCATAGTTGTTTTAAATTTCTTTTAAATATAAATATCACAAAACACCTGAAATAAAACCATGGGACATTTGAATCATTGTATAATTCTAATTGCAGTATAATTCATTCCTGAGACATCTTGTTTCATAGTGAGAATCCTTTAGCCTCACGTTTAGAAAATATTTCTAATATATTTAAATATATTATAATAAATGTTAATTTATTACTCTTATAATCTCTATGGTATTTTAAAATTAAATTTATTATAGAGCTTGTGAATGTTGCATGTTCTCAAACTTAAATGTCCCCAGACAGTGTGCAGACCCACTATTCTATATTTTAAAATCTGGTGTATAAACTTTACTTTTAAAAAGTGCACCTCTATCAGTATAAAGAATTCAATCTGAATGGATATATCATATTAAAACACATTTCTATCTACAGATATATTTATTGTCAGAAAGCTGTGATATTCCTAGAAAGCGCATTGGGTTTTTGTATTTTCAGCTCAAAAATTAGAATGCATTGGAAGATTAAAACTTGCTTTGCTGTTATGCACATAACATAGTGAATAGTCAGACACAAGGTTAAATTAATATATGCAAGCATTTTATAAAGAGTGTTAAATATCCACCAACACAGTGTATCTTTAGAAGGTGCTTTTGTAGATCAGAGTTCATTGTAATGCATATATAGTTTAGTTCCTACCAAAATTGATTATTTATGGAGAGGAATAGAGAGTTAGAAACATCGATGAGAGAGAAACATCTATCAGCTGCCTCCTGCACACCCCCTACTGGGGATGTGTCTACAAGGTGAATGCCCTTGACTGGAATGAACCTGGGATCCTTCAGTTCGAAAGCTAAAGCTCTATACACTGAGCCAAACCAGTTAGGGCTGTCTGTTTTATCTCAGAGAGTCCATAATCTCTAATAAAAAAAGTGAAAGGTTAAGGTTATAGCATAAGTACAGATACAGCTGTGTTTATCTTGACAAATAAGATTCTACTCCCACAACTCTTTTAGCATTTGAATATTTAAGTTCATGGGGGTGTCTTCCTACGTTCTCCTTACTTCTTGACTTGCAGATCCTCCCTGGTTTGAGTTGCCACCTATTCTCATGGTCTTAATCACTTTCAAACCTATATCTCTAACTCAGACATTTCACCTCAGCAGTACCCTGTGATTGACAATGGCCTATTGGGATCCCCTCCTGGGATGAACTTGTAAAGTTAAACCCATCATTTATCTCTCCTTTTTCACAACAAACAATATGGCTATCCACCTACTGCTCATCCCAGATACCTGGAAATCTGCATATGACTCCCACTTTCCCTTGCTGTATATAACAATTAATCTTGAGATCTGTTCCATTTAACAATTTCTAAATGTTTCTTAAGTTAGACCTCTCCTATTACCCCTGCCCGAGTGCAGGTTATTATTTCTTACCAGTACTCCTGCACAGCCCCTTCTGGGGATGTGTCCGCAACCAAGGTACATGCCCTGAACCAGAATTGAACCTGGGACCTTCCAGTCCACAGGCTGATGCTCCATCCACTGAGCCAAACAGGTTCCGGCTTACCAGTACTCTTAACAATAGCCTTATGTTTCCCTGCCTCTATAATTATTTCTACCAATGTGGCATGTATGTTCATATATGCCACACACACACACACACACACACACACACACACACACCCCCCACACCACACATACCACACCATACACACACACACACACACACACACACACACACACACACACACACACTAGCCTTTTCCACTGACCCACTCCAAAAAACAAAGTACTCTTTCCCTGATGTAAAACCTTCAATGGTTCTGTGCTGCACTGAGAAACGAAGCTCCCTAATAAGTCCTCTGACTAACCTCGTGGCCTCTTGTTCTGCTCCTCACAATTTATAGGCTCTTAATACCAAATGTTTGCAGTTGTCTTCACAAATCATGTTGTTTCACACATCCTGGCATTGGTTTATATCGGTCCTCTGTCTAAATTGCTTTCTTCCTTGATCACTGGAACTATTCCATACTCAATCTATATGTCATCATCCCCCCAAATTCTATTCCAAGACCCCACAGCAAGAGACCTTCTCTAAACAAGGTTCATACTTTCCTTATCACCACGATAAATGGAAATTATCTCTTTATATCACTAGATATTATAATACCTTCAAGGAAAGGATTGTGCCTTTTTTCATCTTTACATGACTATAAGCAAAGTATAAACAAAACATTCTTAGAAAAAGTATTATTTTTATTCCTGCACAATAAGCCATTTGTTTAACCACATAATGATTACAATAATTACTTATATTATTATTGGATGCCTATTTATTTTACTTAGCTAATTTTTTCCCATGAAAAAGTGCAATGTTAGAATTATAACAAATTTGGACAGTTATTAGTCTAGTCTCCTCATTTTACATATGAGAAATCTGAGGCTTCAAAAGCTAAATTATTTAAAGTCCCACAAGTAAGAGCAGCATTAGACAACCTCTGGTAACAGTGGCCTGACTTTCGCTTCCTAAAACTCAGACTATTATTTTTGGTGTACGTTTCTTGGTTCTGTGTATGATAGCCTCTGATAAGTATCCTTAGCATAGAATAGACAAATCAATAAATGAAAGCTCTTGTCTTGAGTCCTGAGTAAAGTAATTATGTGTGTGATAGGAGAATTATGCAATTCTAATGAACAACTTGATATTGTGTTTTAATGGCCACATGAAAAAAATGCTAATTTTTAAAAACATTTTTGAGAAATTTGACTCAATTTGTTTATGAAAAATATAAACGCTAATGTCAGTTTTGACTGACCATACTAAAGAATCTGTGTGACATACTGATAATGCCCAGATTTGTCTTGCAATTCTGTTTCCCTAGTTGGGATTATTTTTCCAAAGTGAGCTACATTATGTTAAAGTTGAAAGTTGTAGAATAGTTTTTTCCTCGGGACTTGGATTGGAAATGTAATAGTATTTCTTCCATCTAATTTTAGAGGGCTCCTTTTTAAAATATTAATACTACTTAGGCTTTTCTTTAAAGTTGTGAGCCAGCCCTAGCTGGTTTGGCTCAGTGGATAGAGCATTGGCTTGTGGACTGAAGGGTTCCAAGTTTGATTCCAGTCAAGGGCATATGCCTGGGTTGCCGGCTCAATCCCCAGTAGGGGGTCATTCAGGAGGCAGCCAATCAATGATTCTCTCTCATCATTGATATTTCTAACTCTCTCTCTCCCTCTTCTTTCCTCTCTGAAATCAATAAAAATATATATTTTTTAAAAATTTGTGAGCCACATCAGGTGGCATCTGCTGGTATCCTATAATCATAGCTTTTTGCACTTCCCAACTTCCTATAGAAATGACCTTGAATGCTCAGAGATCTTGATAGCATCAATACACCACTATTCAAATGGAACCCTTGAGAAGGGCCCTAAGCAATATTTATAGTCATATTTATTTTTTAATTTTTTAATTTTATTTTTCAGTTATAGTTGACATACAATATTATTAGATTCAGGTGTACACCCCAGTGATTAAACATTATATAACTTACTAAGTGATTATCCTAATAAATCTTGTACTCTTTCAACAACACCATGCAGTTATTGGAATATTATTGACTATATTTCCAATGCAGTATTTTACATCCCCAAGACTATTCTGTAATTACCAATTTGTACCTTTATTCCCTTCACCTTTTTCATCTATCCCCCCAACCTCCCTCCTATCTGTATCTATGACTCTCATTTCTGTTCTATACATTTATTTTATTTTTTGGATTCAATTGTTGATAAATATATATTTATTGCCATTTTATTATTCATCTTTTTATATTTTTTTCTTCTTCTTCATAACATTTCATGTAACAATGTTTTGGTGGTAATAAATTCCTTTAGCTTTTTCTTGTCTGAGAAACTCTTATGTGTTCTTTGATTACGATGCGTCTTGGTGTGGGATTTTTTTAGTTCATCTTGTTTGTGACTGTCTGTGCTTTGTCAACTTGTATATCTATTTCCTTCACAAGGTTAGAGGAAGTTACTATCATGATTTTTTCAAATAGGTTCTGAGAGAGCTAGAAATATAATAGTATTTCTTAAATTATTGCCTTTATTAACATTAAGACTTCTTTTTATTTTTTAAGGTATGGAGAAGCATTATTTATGAATTCTAAACTTATCAGTGGAGTTACAGAATTTCTTAATACTGAAGGTGAACTCAAAGAGGTAAACCTTTTAATATTTCTAATGCTTTTCTTTATAAACATATGAAATTATACATTTACTTCAACCATTTGTTTACAACAAAATCATATTCATTCCTTTAAGATACACACACACTCACCTATGATAAAGACTACTCAATTCATTATTTGAAAATATGTATTTTGACATATTAAACATTAAATGCCTTTGAAAAATGTTTGAATGGAATGAGTCTTCAACTTGGGGATGCCAAATCCACTCAAGACATATTTGATCCAATCGGCTGCTCATCAACTGATTGTGTGAATCCAGTTTAGGATTCTCCAAACAACAACCCTATCCTGTCACAATGATTCAATATTTGGATAAAGAAGGCCAACATTGAAGTTGAGGTACAGAACTTGATTCTCACTACTTGGTGCTCAGGTCTGTACAGAGAATGGATAACTGGGTGTGATGATAATGCTTCATGCTATTCAATCTGTAATTTGTTTTAAGGATTAGTGTCCCAGTTTGTGGGATATCTAACATATCCTTTTTTCTCTGGAAACCAACTAATGTTTTGACCACGTACATCTGTAATAGAGAGGAGTGGGAAATGGGAAGGGGTAGGTAGATAGAAAGAAGGAGCAACATATAGATACATTTAATTGATTAAAATAAGTGGGGCTTCAAACACTTCTTGTCTTTGGTGTGCTGCTCTTTCATGATAAAACAAAGCTGAGAATTATCAATGAGAATCATGGTTTCCTCAGTTTCCACTGACGGATGCTTGATACTGTGACCCAGAGCTAATCATGTTGAACAGCAATCTCTCAGAAGCATCAAATCAACCCTGGAACCACCCTTAATATCTTCTGATATTGCCCAATTTTGTATGATCATCTACCATGCATTAACTTGGATTCTTTCACACCATGAACTGAGCTCAGTTTCTGATTATAATGATTTTAACTTCAATTTTTATCCCTGCTATGTGTATTTCCAACCATAAAGGATTTGGTTTTGAAAACACTACCATATGTTTCACTATATTTTTTAGTAAAAGAAGCTAAATGGGAAGAATATTTTTCATATACGTACAAAGCGGAAAGGAAGAGCAATAAAGTTAATGATTGCTTCCAATTTTGTCTGTATTTAAATGAAGCACTTTCAATTCCATGATTTCATATTCAATAACCTGGGAGCGAAAGACTCATTTAGTCACACTCTGCGCAGCCATGGAAGTGAATGCCGAAGTGAAGGATCCTTCCCCCATCCATCCTTGCCCCTCATCGCTGCCTTCCTTCTTCTGGCTTCTCTCCTGTCTTATCCCCATTTCACTCCTATCTTCCCCATCTCTCTCCTATTCTCTTTCCTCTACTTCTATACTCCAATTCTGTCTATATTTCATATTTTTTTCTTTGATAATACCAGGCCATAGGAACAATGTCTTTTTAAATGAACAGTTAACTAATTTTATCCTATACTGACCATTTGGTTTTATGCATTTCACTTATATATTTAATTTTTTACACTTGGCTTAATTGCATTTGAAATGTTCCAAGATATAATGAAAGGCACAATTTCAAGACTGAAACTAAATTGTGACTTTTAGTCCATTATCTGCAAAGCAGTTAACTTCACAATAGAGTCCCTCCATGGCACAAGTCATGAATCCCTTCACAGCATAACTGCTTGCTCCGACTTTCTAGTTTAACAGCTGTGGCCTGAGGTGTTCCCATACTTTCATTATCTAATGGTCCATAGGATTGGGGACCGCTGTTGTTAGGCGGAATGGGGGTTTAATTTGTATTGCTGATAACCCCTTCCATACATAGGAAGGGGCTGAGGAAATTCCAGTCTCATTCTCCTGTAACCAATGAGCCTCATAAGCAGAAAACCCAATGTGCTCCCTCTGGGTATGGCACATCCTTATTTCAACAGTTTATAGATCAAAAGGGAATCAGCAACTTTATGAACTCGGAAAACTCATTTAAGATTTTCATGATCCCCATCAGCTTTAGGGGCATTAAGTAGAAATACTTATATTGTTACATGGTCCATCCTAAAAACTGCATTCTAGAACCGGAAACACAATTTCCTTTGATTTCATGGCGCTAGCAATTTGAACAATATTTCTCCTTTTGATGGTGCATTATTTCTTTAATTTTAAACTAATTGAAGAACAACCACATGGAACCTTTGAGGCCCTTGCCATTTTTCCACACCCATATCCTTTAAACATTCCTCTCCAGCACTCATATTCCTGCCTCTTGAACCTAATGTACAACACTGTTGTGGAATAATATAGACCCCCATGCATCTTAGACATCCCATTTATATTCTTAATGTTGAAAACATAAATCTCATAATAGGGCAATCATTTGATATATATATATATATATATATATATATATATATATATATATATATATTCCGCAATTTATTGTACAAATAATTTGCTCTGTGATATTTAGTGTCTAGGACACCCTGAAATGAGAGTTTTATAAAAAATACTAAAATGTGTTTAATAGAGAAATTGACAAACATGTCTAGAAATTTTATGCTCTGAAGAACAGGGAGAACAAACAACTCTGGCATCTTATGAAATGTTATTTTATAAAAAATGTCTAAATGCAACCCTTTCATATAAAACCTTAAGAAGGCATAAATATTTAGGAAACATTATAGTAAAAACAAATAGAGGCAGGAATCATACCAAAGAGCTGCAGAAATCAGCAAACTAGAATGTCAAATGCTTTCTACTGCCCATGGCCTCTAAAGTGAGTCACCTCAGGCTCTCTGAGCTCACGAGGGTAGTATTTAGTGTAATTAAATAGTGATTTAAGAAATGAATCCCAAGAGACCTGTAATTTAATTGTCAACTGAGCATTCTCTTGCAGGATAATCTGATTTGCTATTCTGTCAATAGCTCATTCATATTCAACCTATTGTTTGCCTTTGAGGAGGATTTAAAAGATTTACTAGTATTCCATGAGTGCAGGCTGGCTTGCTAACTCATCAAGAAGCCCATGTTTCCCTAGCTAGTTTGACTCAGTGGATAGAGTGTCCGCCTCAGGACTGAAGGGTCTCAGGTTCTATTCTGGCCAAGGGCACATGCCAGGGTTTCAGGCTCGATCCCCAGTAGAGATGCAAGAGGCAGCTGATCAATGATTCTCTCTTATCATTGATGTTTCTATCTCTCTCCCTGTCCCTTCCTCTCTGAAATCAATACAAATATATTTTAAGAAAAGAGAAGCCCATGGCTATGCTGCACAGACTCAAAGGGTCATTATCACTATTTGGCATGTTCTGTGACTACCCAGGAAAATATGTAATAAAGCATATGATGAATAGACTTAATTTTTCCTGATTGGCATATTATGTAAACAAAGCCACTGTACTGTACATATATACTGAGTGGCCAGATTATTATGATCTCTGAATTCATAATAATATGGCCACTCAGTGTATATATAAATTAGAGGCCCGGTGCATGAATTCATGTATGACTGGGGTTCAGCCAGCCTGGCCAGGGAGAAGGGACATGGGCAGTTGGCTGGCCTGCCTGCTGGTCAAACTCCTGTTCAAGGGAACACTTTGTATATTAGCCTTTTATTATATATGCATTCAGAGATCATACTAATCTGGCCACTCAGAGTATAATGTGCAAATGTACAATGGAATGTACATGTTTTGTAATAAATTGAAGCACTAAATTCAAAACATAGATTCCCATGTATTATTTGTTGCTTTAGAGATATAGACTGAATAGATCTGGGCATAACTATATAAATAAAAATGAATTATTTGGTTAATCAACTAAAATTTAAAAAATTATTCTGGTGATTCCATAAGACTTCCTTTTTACATATGTGTACATGTTCCAGGTATATGCATGTGGCACAGAGTCTGAGACATGGGGAGCTATTCAGTAAATCCCAGTCTTCCCTTTCTTCTCCTTTCCTTAGTATGTGTAAATTTGGTCTAATGTCAAAACAGTTTTAAAGTTAGTGCCGATAAATATTTGTTATACATTGGATATTTTACATGTTTGTTATAAAAGCATACCGATTTTGAGTTCTTGTAAAGGATATTGCTTTGGGATATGGTCATTTGTTACTAATGAAGTGAGGCTGGGGGGTATGTAGAAAAGTAGAGAATAAACTGAGAAAACCCATCAGTATTATGTAATCTAAGTAACACTGCCATAAACAAAACAAACTACCCAGAACTGATTTTTAGATTAATCAAAAATGTATATTTAACTCTATTTTAAATGCCCCCTCCCCCCTATCTCTCGCTGTCCTCGGGCTATTCCTGATGCAGTGCATTTCCCTCCTGGCATATCCTCCATGTGGTGCACACCATGTGATGAATCACACCTCACGCTAATTACACCTCATGATGTTTCTCTTGTTGCAAGTTGATTTTTCACATTTGTCTATTATCATCACGATCCTTGGTTGGTTGCCAATTTCTAAAAGCATACCAGATAGAAAGAAAAACTGCTAGCATTGGATCTTGAAATAAAATCCCTGAGCATTTCCAGAATATGCAAGCTCGATAGAGAAAATCTCATTCCATAAAAATTATGACAAAACATTTAAAAATTACAAGATTTTAATTTAGTGTTCCAATTCTCTGCCTAATGAGACCACATTCCTCCTTCATTCTCTCTAAATCTAGTTACTCAGTTGATTGTAATGCCTTATAATCATCCAGTTTTTATACCATCAGTATTTTTCCCCCACTACTTAATACCTTTGGTAATTTCCTGGCCATCAAAGATAGTGTCAAGCCCTCAGAGTCTTTATTGGGAGAAAATTAAGGAGAATTTTCTCTCTACAAACAAAAAGTACACTTTATTCCTTATATTCAATTTTTAAGGCTATTTTGTCTGTCGGATATGCTTCGTAATTAGAACTTGCTTTGCCACAATCCCATCAGCCTATTATGAAAAGATAAGTTAAATACGTCTGTCTTCATATTTATTTGTGAAGCAAGAGTTAATTTTATGTCCACTTACCCTGTAATGTCCACTCCTTGTTTTCCTCTCAATGCCAAAATAATTGGCACCTAATGGACCCAGGCATACTGCATTTCAATACTAAGCTCTCTCCACACATTCAGTATACCTTTGGTAGTGACCGTGACCCGTTGTTTAAAATGAACTCTTGTTGATGTATGCCGGACACGCATAATTACCATTTGAAAAATCTTTTATTTCCAGCTAAAGAACTTCATGAAGAACTATGATGGGGTAGCCGCTGCTTCTTTCTCGAGAGCTGTGGAAACCGTGGAGGCCAACGTGCGCTGGAAAATGCTTTACCAAGATGAGCTTTTCCAATGGTTAGGGAAAGCTGTGAGGCATTGATTCAACTCGGCATTTCTACAAGAAGGCCTGCTTTCTGCAGAATGAGGAGAATGGCCAGACTTTCAGTGTTAATGTGTGGGAGGAATTTTTTGTTGTTGTTGGTCATGGGGGATATTTTTGTGTGTTGTCTCATTCATCCTGCTTTGTTTCTTTATTGGGTGTTCTTCTTTAAAGAAACTCTTGCAAGTGAAACTTAGCCATGACTGCTTCAGCTGTACATTCCTTGCTCTACAGGACCACATGTGATAGTGGTGCATGTTGATGTCGCAGTCAATTTGGGAAAACGCATCCCGAATACTTGATGCATGGTGGTCTGGTCCTGCCTGTGTTCCAGCATGCTTATTTAAAACGTCCAATGTTGTCTGCTCCAATGTCACATCCAGGATGGGCATTATGCAAAAGCACAAAGATTCTCTATGACAATCAGTGTTGCAATGAAAGGGGGAAAAAAAGAAAATTATAGCCTTAGTCTTAGGCATTGTGAGAGGTAAAATAGCCCTTTAAGTGATTAAGGTCACTTATTTCAGCACTTGATTTGTCCTGCAATGACTATTGTGTTGTTAACCTATTTTTTTGAGTTAAAGTTGTTAAAAAAAAAAAAGGCATATAGATAGTGTATGCATATGTCAATGTACATAGGGAAATCCCATATGTATATAGTATGTTGTACACTGTACTTCTGCAAAGAATCTCTTCAGATCAAGGAAAAATGTATCTTTTTTTTATAAACTTCCACAAACTTTGAAAAGGCTGGAAAGAATCTATCTCAATACTATCCTTCTTGACAATTTCCCGACTAAGTTTCTCAACTGTTATGAATTTGTTTCATCTACTTACTTAACAGTGGTCTACTCTTCTATATAAAAAAAATGAACTCAAGCGAAATTCATGTGTAAACTAAACAATTTTTAAATTCTCCTAAATAAGTGGAGTCTTGCATTCTAAATATAAATCTTGTCATCATTTTGATCAAACTTCTTACTGCATAAAAATTGTGCATACTTAACAATGATTAAGTGCTGCAAAAATATTTATTTTTTATCTTGTTTGCATTTCCATCTCATGTTGGGTGGTCCAGAGAGTTATAAACTCTGTGTGTGTGTGTGTGGGTTTTGTGTCTGTGAACCTAATCCTCCATTAAGCAACCATACCTCAAGTGGGTCTATTAGCCTTTAATGACCCTTGATGCCAGTTGTGCCATCTATACATTAAAATTAAGTAAAACAGTTACTTTTCTTGAGCAAAATGTTTTCTTCTGCATTGACAACACTTTTCTTTTTGTTATGTAACACAAATGTTTTTAAATGGTATTCTCACACCTTAGGCCAACTTTCCAAACATCACTTAGATGCTCAAAATTGGCATATTTTAGGAATTTATCATTATAAAACACCAATACAACTCTGTACATAAGTCACATGATTGTGGATCAATTTCTATTTTCCTGAGGTTTTTCACTCCTCCAAATGTCCTCCAAATCTTATTTAAAAAAATTGAAAGGAAATATTCTCACTTTAATAGTCAGTAGACACTGGTAATAAAACAACAACAACACAATAAAAAAATAGATATTTTAGAAACTAGAGCCATATATTTATATTGGTTTATAGGTTCTAATCCATAGAATGAGTGTCACCTAAAATTAAATTTTATATTTTTAGTAGTTAATATCTATTACTTATACCTAAACTTTTCAGCATTTCTTTCAATTAAAATATGAATTTTAAATACTCTATGTGGTGTTACTAAGACAAAGTACTACTTAGTGCAAAATTAAAGAGCCATCCACCTAGCAGAAGTGATGAAATATAATTAGTACTCATCACAAATGTGAACTCTTTAAGGGGTACATTCTGAAACATAACAATAATAAATGTCACATGGATGTGCAGGTCCAAAACATGTACTATATGGCCATTGGATTAATGTAATAGAGGAGATAAAAAATAGAAGTGGATATCTTGTTTTGTGTCGTGAATTACTGAAAATTCTTAGTAGTTGTGACATACTTTTGAGTGAAACAACCATCTTCTGCATTTGAGTTAGAAGGGCTTTTATAGTTCTTTTTCCTCCCCACTGTTAATAATCTTAATCTTCTTGCAGTATTTTAGTGGCCTTGAACAACTGGTTTAGCTACAATGTCAAATCCTAAGTGTATAATTATGTGCAATGTTCAATACCTCATATAATACTTGTTCAACAGTATCAGTGGTATCAATGGCATTGAGATGGGATTTTTGTTTGACATATTTTTCAATGATTATCCTTTCAAATGTTGAAGATTATATCAGGCTTTAACATTTTTTTTAGTTGTTGAAATAAGTGATATTTTCAAAATAATAAAATAACCAATGATATCTCTTGGAATATTATGTAAAATGTAGTTATAAAATTCTATTTTCTACATAGAGTTTTTATCTTTGTTCTCTTCTATGTCTGTTTTACAACTCATATGTATGCATGAAATAACACATTGTCCTTACTGCGCAGTATATGTATAATGGCAAAACTTTGCTTCAGTTAGAAAGCTCTAAATTATTTACCATGCTGAGTATTAAATATATCTAGGTAACTTGTAAATAAAAAAAAATTTCCCCGTTTTGACACATTTTTCCCCTTAAAAGTTTCTAATCTTTGAAAATTTAAAAAATATATATATAAGCACAACATCTAAAGTTAATATCTACATGCGAAGTTTATTCTTGAGTTTCAATAATATGGCTATTAGTTGAAACTTAAAGCCGCTTTGATGTATATTATTTCCTGGATAATTGTAGGACCAGAATTTTGGTGTTAATGCATTTTATAAACATTGTAATATATTGGAAGGTTATTATGATTATATCATATATTTGTAAATTACATTTTTTTCAAAGAACTTTAACACATGCCATTTTGTTTGACTGTTTTCAAAAATACAATAAATTATATTAGCCCTGGTTGTCTGATAAGAAAACTGAGGCAGAGAGTAGCAACATTTAAAATTACATAGTTGTTACTTTGGGACCAGGTAAAATAGCCTGACTTTCAATATAGCCTTTCTACAGCTAAATAGAAAGACATGTTTGAAATATTTTTATCCACTGCATTAGTTGAAGATTTTCCAAATGCTTGAAGCAACATCAAAATATGTGATTAAATAGATCTGTAGTAATTATGTTATTTATGTTATTTTTAAAGTCTGTGTTTCTACTTTGCTTGATGTCAAACTGGATGAAATGTTAATCAACATTGATTCTGGTCAGCATAAGTATTGGGACAAATTGTATAGTTTATTGAGTATAGTTTTCTTTTTTTTATTCTTTGGTGAACATTGTTTAAATGACCTTAAAATACTGATAATTTGATTTATTTTCCACACAAATTTTCTCTAATAAACTCTTATCTGTAGTAATAAATGGTCAGACAATTGATAAAATGGTATCCATCTACTAGTAAATCAGTGAAGATAATATTCAATAAAATGCTTATAAATCTATGCAGACTAGTTGTGGGGAAAGAAAACTTTTTGCCACTTATATTACTGTATTTGATTCAGTAAAGGGATTTATAAAGAAGTTTATAATAATATGTTTAATTAAAATCTGCTGGCTTATCAAAAATTTAAGTCATGTGTTCCTAAGTAGTGGGAAACCTGCAATAGCCCAATTATTTTTCTCAGTATACTGTGTCAAATAAGTAATAACAATTCACATAATGAGAAATTCAGATTCCCAAACCTGCAGGGTTTTTTTCCATATTATAGCTGAATTATTATAATTTGACACTGGGAATTATGTAATGACAGAATTCAGTTTAATTAAAGAAATATCTGTTGACCAACTTTTATTTTACAAAGCACTATGTGAGAGGTAAGGAAGTAAAAGATGAGTAAGGCCTGAAGAAATTCATGTCACAATGAATGAAACAAATACAGCGTGTCCCCAAAATATGTACACACACTTTAACAGCTGATAGCTCAATTGATATTTTTTTCTTTTCAGCCAGACTAAGTTTTAACAAAGAAAATCCATCCTGAAATGCTCCTGGAAGTTTGAAAATGCAGTTGAAGTACAAACACTGCATTTTTAATTATTCAGAGTGCACATACATTTTTTGGGGGACTGAGGGTGTGCAATAAACACATATACACATATATACCTCCCAAAAAATGTGTACACACTTTAACAGTTGATAACTCACTTAATCTTCACTCCTTTTCATGTTTAACTGATTTGATATAATAGATGAAGCCAGGCTAAGCTTTGAACAAAGAAACCTTGTTAAGAAATGAGTGGCAAACCAGAATCGTAATTAACACTTCTTTCAAACATGCCAATGGCAATGAAAGAGTAAGCTAAGTATTTATTCAAACCTCCTAGAGAGACTGGTGTGTGTGGATAAGTGTTATGTTTCCATGCATGTTGGAGGCAGATTAATAACTAATCTGAGTCATATGAGGTTTGGGGGTACACAGCCTGGATTCCCAGCTAATATCTGCCACTAGTTAAATAAAATGATCACAACTCTTAGCCTAGTCTCCTCAATGGTAAAATAAAACTGGTAATATTTTATTAGGTTTAAAAAGGTGATATCTTAAAAGTGCCTGGCATTTAGTAGTCTCTCAGATTTTTGGTTTTTTCCCCTATATTTAAACTCATTTAACATCAAGAACATTTTTGTACTTGAAAGTTCACTTGTACCAATTTGCACAAATACATTATTTCCTAGAACAAAAATTATTAAACTAGCTTTAAAATATATATATAATTAAATTAAAATTAACTTATTGTTACTATATGAGTAGTATGCTAAAACCATTTTAGAAAATGTGAACTACATTTACATATATACATTAAACATTCTTCCTGCAACTTACTAATATTAATAAATTGCTCAAACAACTTTTCTTAAAGTTAAATTCTATTCCAATTTATAATTCAATTATAAAATTTAAACTGAGTAGGTTTTTATACTTTCTAAATGCTATTTATTTCTGTGAAATACAACATAGTGCTTTGAAATAAAACAATGGCAATTATTCACACCTAAAAGTTATTTCTTCTTCTATAGCCTATAATTGTTTTTCATGTTGCACTTATTCTAAATGGTTCATTATTTCGTCAAATAGGGTGTCCCAAAAATGTACACACACTTTGAATGATTATAAAGTCAGTGTTTATTAACATACAGTTAACTTTCAAATTTTAAAAGAATCCATAGAAATGAATAATTTTTTGTCAACATTTTTCACACACACACACACACACACACACACACACATATATATATATATATATATATAGAGAGAGAGAGAGAGAGAGAGAGAGAGAGAGAGAGAGAGAGAGCTATAGATATAAAGATATATAATTGTTTTCAGAGAGGAAAGGAGAGGGAGAGAGACATAGAAACATCAATGATGAGAGAGAATCATTAATCAGCTGCTTTCTGCACACTCACCACTGGGTTTCAAGCTCACAACCCAGGCATGTGCCCCTACCGGAATCAGGAAATTGAACCATGACCTCTGGTTCACACGTCAACACTCAACCTCTGAGCCACACTGGCTGGGCTGTGGATGCCTTTTTTCAAACTGATGATGGTTCTGGTCCAAGCACTGCTGATAAATCAGAGCAATCAAATCACATACATTAAGAATCAATTTCCTTCAGTGTTTGAGTGCCCTCAACTCATCAACTCTTGCCTATTTGTATGGTAAACTTTATTTTTTTTTTTGTAACCCCATAGAAAAGTCTAGTGGGTAAATTTTATTTGTTCAAAGCTCAGTCTGGCTTCACCTATTCTATCAAATCAGTTAAACCTGAAAAGGAGTGAGTTATCCCCTGTTAAAATCTGTGTATGTTCTTGGGGAGGTATATATGTGTATATGTGTATATTGCATATCCTCAGTCCCCCCAAAAAATGTATGCACACTTTGAATAATTAAAATGTCAGTGTTTGTACTTCAACTGCATTTTCAAACTTCCAGTAGCATTTCAGGATGGATTTTCTTTGTTCAAAACTTAGTCTGGCTGAAAGGGGGGAAAAAATCAATTGAGCTATCAGCTATTAGTGTGTGTATATGTTTTTGGGACAGACTGTATTTGTTTCATTCATTGTGATATGAATTTTTCAGGCATTACTCATCTTTTCCTTCTTTACCTCTCACATAGTGCTTTGTAAAATCAAAGGTGGTCAACAGATATTTGTTTAATTAAGTGTATCCTGTCATTACATAATTCGCAGTGCCAAATTATAATAATTCAGCTACAGTCTGGAATACAGAAAAAATACAGGCATGGGACTCTGGATTTCTCATTATGTGAATTGTTACTACATATAATTTATAAAAGCTTCTATCCGGAGGTTTTACATTAGCGTGTGTAGTGGGTTTTAAGCTATGACACCTAATTAACAGATTTTCCAGCCAATAAGCCATGAGAAATAAATAAAACAACAAGCTGGATGGCAAAGCTCTTCTCCAGTGGACCAAAAGTTAGGGTGAAGTCCCTGTTCTACACGTGGAGGAGATCTATTAGTCTAGCGAGAATTCTGCTTAGCAATGAGGTCAGGCAAGTATTTCCCTCTTTCTGCTCAAAGTGCTTGAGGTTACTTTTCCATTGAGCTGCCATGTGGATGCGCACGGTTTAAGATCACTGCTTTGGTCTGGCTCTGCGCAGGTGACTTGCTTTAATCCCACACATTTTTATTCTGTCCTGTAAGGAAATGAAAGAGTGAATTGTTTTACAGAACATATTATGGTGAGATTAAGAACATATGTCTTGAAAGTGCAGTATCAACTTATTTTTCACACTAAGTATTCAGTCACTATTCTTTTAACCTCTACTAAGTTCACAATATTACGCTTGCTCTTGTACATTGTTGGGTTCTCAGCTTCTCTTAGAGCCTATCGGGCCAGAACATTTATCATTAACTTTGAGACATTCCATTCCATTTAAAATGGGTTTGTTATCTGTCGCTTCTCAAGTGTGAAATATTTTGCAAATGAATTCCTCCTCAGGTGTTCTACCTTTGAAAATATTACATAATAGTGATCGCACATTATCTTTTAAAATGTTGCTTGTACATTGCCCTAGACGAATACACCTGCCGTTTTTCTTTGCTGCCTTTTAGTCCCTTTATGATTTGGTAGTCATTGAAAGCAAATTACGACTATAAAATGAAAACACATTAGGACTATGAAGCTCATGCTCTGGGCAGTGTCTTGAAGCAAAAAGACAGGTTCTGCCTTTGAGCTTTCCCCGTTGGCTTTCTGGCCTCCACCGAATGCATCAGCTAACCTTTTCAAAATATTATGTGGATTATTTCTAATGAGCTTGGATTTATTCAGCAACAACGTTTATTTTCCTAAAGCCATCCCCAAATGAACAGACATTTAAAATATGACAAATGGAAGCAATTATTCCTTTCTAATACTTTACTATTTAGAAATAAAAATGCAAGTTTTCAAAGCAAACACAGGTTACTAAAGCTTTTACCAAACAAATAACTTTGTGTTCCTTTAGTACACGTGTTCTATTGCACCCCTTTACAATGATTTAGTAGAAATTGAATTAGTACGTATATAACATGAAATTTTTATTCCATTATGACTGCGCACTAACAAAATGGGTTTTTCTAAATGAGAAAAATTGTCTCCTGTGTTTCAAGCAGAACAAATTTGAATTTTGCCTCTGATAATAAAACTCTGAACAGTAATGTATCATTCATTGCTGCCTTATTTTTCTGACATGTGCAGATAAGGCCAGGATAAATAGTACCTTCTGATTTTTTTTATTATGCTTTTGTGTTCACTTGAGAATCAAACCATTTTTAAACATTCCGAGTATGCACACCATAGAGGTCCATGGAAAGAGAAAAAATACCCCACTTTCTTTTCTGACATAGACTTTTAGAAAATTATACACATGCTGAAGCTAGAAAAAAGAAGTGTGTTTTTGCTATAATGTAGAAAGATAAATAAATACCAATTCAATATCCTTTCTAATTATATACCTTTAGAATAAACAAAATGAAATGATCTGCACTTTAGTAAAAGTGATTTCACCTGAAATGCATTTCAGATTGCCTTTTAATAGGTTTTTGGCACTCAACAGACTGTCAGGATCCCTGAATTTCAAGAATGCTTGTCAATAACAGCAAGCCTATAAAACACATATAATCAGGGCTCATCACTACTACTCAAATATATACTTTTAATTTTGCCATGCTTTTCTCTTTCTGAGGATTGTTTGGAGCATTAGAACTTGATTCTGCCTAGACAACTATTTGAGCCCCACCCATATCACTTTATACAGTAAGAGTGATAGGAAATTCCCTGCCATGAGTCTGAGATAAATAATGGAAAGCCTTCCAAGCCAGAATCCAGAATACCCCCACGAGTATTAGAGCCAGTTCCTACATGTTTATGTATATACACATATGCTGCAGCCAAATAGATGTATGCCCGTCTCTAGATGTATATGTATAGATGTCTATATGTATATACCTCATATCTATAGGTGTATAGTTTATTGATTTCACTGTCTAAATGATAATTTGCTGCAGAACGATCACCTAAGTCAGAAGATGGCTATTGCCGATTGTAAATTGAAGGAGTAGAGCATGGGTCCCATCTTTACCTGGAGAGCATGGCAACTGGATCATTAAATTATGCAGGCATGATTGCAGGGATCCTCTTGAAGAATCACGGAGTAGCTTCTTAAGAAGCCATTCTGCCCAGCCCCCAACGCTAGCAATTATAGGTGCTGGGTGGGATGTGGCCGCCTGCATTTTGAACAAGGATGCGGTGGTCCTGGCGGAAGGATCTGTCCAGGACACACTTTCAGGAACATCGGCTATAGGCAGCTGCTCTCTGCCTCACTTTTCATTAGAATCTCCGGGCCAGCTTTTAAAACATACACTGCAGTCTAATTAAAGAGGAAATTCTGGCACGGGGCATCGGTGTTTTTGAAAATCCCCCAATGATTCTAATATGCAGTGAAGGTTAAGGCCCCTGGACAAGATATACCCAAACGAGCATTGCATAACTAAGTGCCAAAAGTGACTATTTTTCAGAAATCTAAGTTCTTCTTATTTTTTCCATTCATCACCAAATACAGAAGTGAAAACGTGTTCGCTATTAGCTAAATAGTAAAAGTGAACAAGAAGATTAAATGGCAGTCTTTCCTGCCCTGACGTGTCACTGCTGCTGTGCAGACAGCTGAGTGGCTCTGAGCCATCCACAGAGATGTCAGATCCTCCCCGTGTTCTGACACGGATGTTCTCCTGTCGCCAGCTTTATTTTACACCCTTCCTCTAGAGTATAAACGAGTACGATTATATCCATATTTATTATCAACAATAACAACTTTTCAACTTTTGTTTTTGAAATAAAAGAGGGCCTCGCTTACATAAAGTAATTGCTCTCCTGCTCTGAGGAATAGAACATATTTTTCTGCTACTCATTTCGCAAGTGCCTGAAATTGGAGATCAGGCCTGAGGCATGGATTAAAATTGTAATGCCAGGGAGGGAAACATACTATAAACTATTTTTATAAAGTAGTATCATCTGAAACATTTTTCTCTTTTTCTCGTTATTTTTTTAGTTTCTTTTTCTCTGCTCCCTTTTCATTCTCTTTCGTTGTGACCTGCCAGATGAATACTGAGCCTCTTTCAGCAACAGACACTCTATTTTCATTTGATGTTGCAAAAAGAACAGCAAACGTTTTGAGCAGTTTCTGTTTCGGTGTGCATAACAGAAAGTGACATGTGTTCGTGGGATTGTCAAACAAGGCCCAAAGGGCACCTAGGTACACTGAAATTGCTGGAGGTATTCTTGAATCTTTGTGCACATTCATCATTTCTTTAGTTCTTGGCCTCCCTTGGGTCGTTAAAATGTGCTTCCCTTTCCTCAAATCTCTAGCTAATTAGAGATTTTAGAATACAGACAAATTGTTTCCTCACTAAAAAGGGGACTAGAGACATCACCGCTGAAATATTTTAGCAAGCTGGTAAAGGGTCAATCATTTAATTAAGAGAATTCTTGAGCCATAGAAGAGCAAAATCACACTAATCTTCGCTATCCTACATTTTCTATTTTTTCATTCTTCATCTTTCACCCTCTATGTTAATGTCTTCATAGGATATAATATTGAACCTATTTTCCTGCAGAGAGGAAATTTTGCCGTGAAGTAAGACCATCCCACGGTAGTAGCTTTTTAATGCATTATCAGACTTTGTACAACGACTAACTTCACTGAGGCAATGGTTACAAATGCAGGTCTACCTCACAGCTCTAACAACTGCTTGCTGGGTAAAAGTAAAATAGGAGACTTTTTAAAAAAGTTTTTTATTGATTTTTTATAGAGAGGAAGGGAGAAGGATAGAGAGTTAGAAACATTGATGAGAGAGAAACATCGACCAGTTGCCTCCTGCACACTCCCTATCGGGGATGTGTCCGCAACCGAGGTACATGCCCTTGACCGAGATCGAACCTGGGACCCTTCAGTCCTTAGGCCGATGCACTACCCACTGAGACATACTGGTTTGGGTAAAATAGGAGACTTTTTAATGAACAAAGATTGACAGAGAAGTCCTAAAGCTAAACCTAATAGGAATGGCTGCAATGCCACTTTGGTAGGTAGCCATACACCAAAATCTAGCGTAAGAAAGGGATTGCAAAGTAAGCTGGCTTTATGTAAAATGGTGGTGGACTTAAGGAGACAGAATATGCAAAGATGCAACAAGTGTCTAAAGCACTGCAGACAGTGTAAGTCCATCAGGGACATACAGTACAAACAAGTTACTCTGGTAGTAGGAGCTCAATATTTTCCAGTGATATTGGAGTGAAAATAATTGAGCTAAATGAATGGAATGTCTCATATAATAAAGACAATTTGAAAAATAAATATTAATTTTCATCCTGTTCAAACTGCCTATGAAGAGCAAGAACTGGCCAGTTTAGATATGAGAGAGAGAGAGAGAGAGAAAGAGAGAGAGAGAGAGAGAGAGAGAGAGAGAGAGAGAGAGAGAGAGACAGTTGGGTGGAGGAGGAAGATGAAGAGAGCTGAGAACAGATGATGGAACATTTAACCAAATGTATTGCCCCCCATGGAAACAAATGAAATAGTCCCATATTGTACATTAAAATCATTTGTCAATCTTTTTGATTCAACTTTTTTTTTTAATTTTGAGAATTCTCATCTTGTTGCATATAAGAAAATACCTGGTGGTTTACAGGAGAAATTTAGACTGAAATGTGATAGCATTACTTTTAGTTCAATAGCAAGTGACATGCGTTTTCAGAACTGTCAAATAAAATTCAGAAAAGATCTGGATGCATAGAAACTAGGTGCTCTCTAGAGTGAAAAAACAAAAACCAAAAACCTAACTTTGGATAAATGTAACTGAAAAAAATCAAGTTGCTGTTTCTGGTTAGTGACACAACGTAGAAATTCTAATATTGGAGATGATATATAAGCATCTGCTTGTTTTGTAGCAAATCCATTTTAAAGTAAGGGTCTCCATGTGTTAAGTTTTTAGTAATTTTCAGCTACCTGAACAACTTGAGTGAAGGCAAATGATTTGCCTGAATTTTGTGCACAAATATTTCAATGTCTTTGACTATGGATTCTTAGCTTACTTACCTTAATACTTATCATCCTCTGAGAGGTTTGATATTATAATACAGACCTTATACAGAATGACCTAATTGCAGGAATCTAACAAAGTGTCATTTACCATGGCCTAGGTGCCTACATTTGCAGTTTCCTTAGAAAGATCAATGTGATTCAAATAGCTATTTTATTAAGTGGGATATATTTTCTTTTAATTTATCTCTATTGGCCACCTCCACCCTGCACCTACCCTACCCAGGCCCTTTAGCTTTTAGTGAAAGTTCCAAAGTTTGAATACTGATAAGCCAAATCTCCATTAAATATTGGCTATGTTATGAACCCAAACCAAGAAATTAATACTGTTGGTCTTGTTAAATTTTGTCATGTGAGAATTTGGGGATTTTAATCTTATCATCTATCATAACAACTTCTATCTATGTATGTGTGGCATGCCATCTTTGCCCCCATTTAAGTCATGAGATAGGATTGTTCTTTCCCCCAGATATCATTGTGACAGCAGATCTGATACCTGCCAGTATTTTCTCACTAGGTTAGATGTGTAGACACAGTGGTTAGTCTATGTCTTTATGGGACTGTTGGAGGAGAACTTCTCTGATTCCAGACTACGCACTGCCTCCTTCAGGGCCTCATTAAAGGAGCTAAAATAAGATAGTAACCTTACGCCTCCCTGTTTCTAACAACTCCACTTTATGTACAGCAGAAATATTGAAATGAAATGGCAGCTACCAAGATATCATTTGGCCAAGAAATGTTTTTACTCTAATATCTAGCTCAAACTTTAGAAAGAGGAGTTGGATTGATCTTATTCTCTCTCAATGTTTCCATACACACCTGAATGAAATAAATTGGAAATATTATAATTTTTCCATTTCTTGACAGCATCTCCAGATATAATAAATTCTCAATTGCATTTTCTTGATTGAGAACAACCTAGGAGTCAGTACAGAAATCAATGGCTTTTCAGTATTTGCAAAAACATCACAGAGCGAGGAGTGTTTAGGGGATTTAGAGGCATAGCTAGAATAAAAAGTGTTGATCATTTTAAAGTATTGCAAAGCTAAAGCTTTAAAACTCGCTTTATTCCTTTAATTTGTTCAAAAATATCACTTTAGAGCAACACTTGTTATCGACTTTGACCTGCTTGGTGGAGAAAGTAGAAGAGGATAATAAGATGCTATTTCATGACATATCCATTACAGTAATTCATTTATAGTATGAAACCTTTGCCAATGATAAATGCATGTTACTGTAGTGCAATTATGAATGTACCTTGGCTTTTCAACAATAAAGCTGCCAAAAGTTTGTAAAATGCATAAGGGAGAAAGGAGAGATTTTAGTCGAAGAACTGAACTAAGCAAGAACTACACTTTTTTTAATACAAGATACAAAAAAGAAGTATCTACCTTGTTTCTTTAAAGAGATTTTTGTCCACTGCTACTAGAGAGTCTGTGATAGCAAAGCACTCTTCTGATTTACCTGGTAATAGTCTCTGAACTTTACATACACTTTACATTACATGCATACTGCCTTTTCAAATTATCTTAATATAAAATATATTCACCTTATTACCTGATTACCATAAAACATAAATCCAAGAATAATTATCCCTTTTATAGTTTTAAGATTTCTTGAAAGGCCATGGATTTGGACTGAGGAAATTGTTATAATCTCTGGTCCCTTGATATTTTAATAGGAAATGGACATGACATGGAATTATATAATATTCTGGCTCTCAGGCCACTACTATGCTTCATAATCTTAATATTAAAGCTATAAGCTATAATCACTATTCATAAATGGTGAATTTTCTTTAATCCTCACCTAAGGATATATGGGTGTTTTGTTTTATTTTGTTTTTTTATTTTTGAGAGACAGAGAGAGAGAGAGAGAAAGGAAGGCAAAGAGGGAGAGAGAGAGAAGCATTGATCTGTAGCTTCCCTGCCCTGCATTCCCCATGTGCCTTGACCTGGAATCATAGCAGGACCTCTTTTAACTATTTTATGCTCAAACCTCTATTAAATGCTGTGTTGACACTAAATTAATATAAAGGATAGGTTTTTTTTTTCCCAGACGAAAATTTTGCAATTGGACAAATGACAATAATGGACCTTCAGGATCTCTCTTTCCCATCCTTTTAATGCGCCCAACTTCAAGAAACCTCTGACTGGCTTTAAGTTAATTCTGTCTGATCTATCTGAGGACATAAATTGTTTCTCTTTTAAGAACTATTTTTCAGAAGTAGTAATTATTATGGGAAGAAACAAAGATATAAAACAAATGTGGGTGATAAAGTATATAGCAGGTAAAGAAATAAGCAAATGTATGTATAATCTCTCAAAATTCCATTTCATGATTTTTAAAAATTATTTATATAATTTAATCAAATTGATTAAAATTATATTTTTCTTTAAGAGTGCTCACTAATAAGGCCTTTGCTTTGGACGTTACATAAAAGCTCTTTAAGAAACAAATTGGTATAAATACTCTGTAGCTCAACATGAGATTTTTTTAGGAAGGTGTTAACTATAAAATGATAATCCTACCTCTGTGAATCTGTGTAGTATTTCCTACGTTTATTTGCCTTTAGCCAATTTTTCTAAGCTTTGCGTACAGTTCAAACTTCCTAAATCCAATTTTAATTGTGTGTAATGATTCCCTTTGGTCTGTTGAAAACACTCCTTTGCCCTAACATTGAAGATTTTTCAAAATTTGCCTTTGACATACTATTTATTCCTCCCTTCTCATTTATCACTATACTAGAAGCCTGGTGCACAAAATTTGTGCATGGTGGGGATAGTGTCCCTCAGCCTGGCCTGCAATGATGCAAACATTCTACACTCAGCCTGGCCAGAGGCCCTCCTCTGTGGCCATGCGAGGAATGCTTGACACAAGTGTTCTCCTCCATTCTCTCCCCCCCCTCCCCTCTGCTGCTCCATGCCAGCTGCCCAGAGGCCCTCTGTGGCTGGAGTGGAATGCTTTGGAATCCTTGTCTTGTCATTACTGGGGGACTCTCGTGGGGCTGAGAGGACTGGGTATTGTCATCTTGTGGCTATGGGTGCCACCATATTTGTGGTGGAGTGATGATCAATTTGCATATTCCCTCTTTATTAGATAGTGATGTTTTTGCCATAGTGCTCTTGCTTGATTCTTTTGCAAACATTTTGGGTGATGGGCATTTAGAAAATTCCCATCTGCGAGAGGCTACATATGCACTACTTACCAAGCACACAATGTTTTTCCTTGAGTCCTAGCCCATATCTGTGCTTCTTTAGTCATATGCCAACACATATAAGGAGGGCTAGGTCCCTATTCTGTTGGAGTCAGACATGATTGCCAGTTGACCTACAAGCTGAGTGCTTATAGTTGAGGGCTCCTCATTCTCTCCCGTCTTTGGAATGTACACTCTGAGGACCATCTCACAGTAGAAGCTGTTCCAAGGATGTAACCTTGAGAGAATAAGGTGGTGTAGTGACCATCTAGACAGCATACATGATGGAACCCAGGAAAGGTCTCTCCATAAACTTTTAAGATTCTGGTGGGCAGGGATCTACTTGTCTCCTGGTTGCAAAAGACAAACTTTGTAAGTTCCCTTGCTTATTCTGCAGATTTTTGCCTCTTTCTTCCCTCTCTTCCTGCCCTCCATGTAGGAAGGCAAGTTTCAGATATCACAGGGGCAACCCCCCAGTTTTGGAACCAACAGTTTCTGCAGTAGGACACAGTGCGGGGGCAGATAATATGTAAAGTAGGGATGTGACTGAGAGTAAGAAGTAAGTACGGGAATCTGTGCTTACTAGTATGACCAAAGATACGGGCATAGGAAATTCCCAATCACCTCCAGGTGGACACAGGAGAAAGACAGTGGACTTCCCACGCCCTCCCCACCATAAAAATCGTTGGCACATGATTATCCGTACTGCCCATTGATTGTAGGGATACATTGAGCAAGCATGGCACCAGAAAATAGGGCAGTTCTTTAGAGCAGCCCCACAAAAAAACCGGCATCTGCATGTTGTTCCAGAAACAAAGAGTTTATCATTTTTCTGACTGTCCCCCAACCTCCATCCCTCCTCCCCTTGTGAGTTTCCTGTGATGTCTTGTCTTCAGGAGTTTTGTAGTTGTATTTTTTTCTCTCTTTTAATCCTCACGGGAGGATGAGGTCTCACGGATTTTAGAGAGGAAGGGCGAGAGAAACATCCATGTGAGGAGAAACCTTGATTTCTGGTCACTCTCTCACCCCCATCCTATGTTCTCAGTCTGAGGATGGAACCTGCAAGCTGGGTATGTGCCCTGACCGGGGATTGAACCTAACACCTTTTGATGTACAAGATGACAATCTAACCAGCTGAACCACCTGACTAGGGCTGTAGCTGTTTAAATGAGCTTATGTGGCAATGTGAGTACTTCTTACTGATATTTTATATAGCCTTCATCTACTAAGGGGACTTTTAGGGGTATGATTGGGGTGGTGATGTTAAATCTATTTTATTGATGCACTCCAAGTCTCTGTATTATAGAACAGATCATCAGAAACCTTTGTTATTTTAATAAGCTAATTAAAATAGATTCCAAACCCCCACAACCCCCAAAGATCAGATAATGCATCAAACCTTCTTATTGTCTTGGTTATACAGTTATCCCTTTAATCTGGATCCTCTCTCCTTTTATCAGTGCTTTCTCAATACTATTTAACTTTTAAGGCTCTAACCATGTGTTTATAAAATAGTACTTGGGCCATTTCTCTCTCCATTACCTGGAGTGCTGGTTAGATACTATAAATCACAATCTCCAGGGATGGTCCAGAAATATAAACTTTAATGAGATCCCAAGGCATCTTTTATGGATGCAGAAGTTTGAGAAACACTGTTTTATTCAAATGCCATGAGGTCTTTCTCCATCCCCTAGAAAAACCAATGTACTTTCTCTGCCTGGAATTTCTTTAAAAATGTTGCTTTTATACCCTTCCTGTAGTATTTATAGCATTCTCTCTTATAATTTGTTGCGACATAATGATCTGTGCACTTGCTTTATTCCCTCTATAATAGTAGAAGCTCCTGGCAGGCTAGGCCTGTGTACCTCCGGAGCATCTGGCATAGAACTTTGCTTCTAGCAGGTGCTCAATTCTTATCTCTAAGAATGCATGAAATGTTACCTCCAGGCCTTTCCCGCAGCTTCTGTCAGTGCACTGTGAACAAAAGCTACGGTATAACTCCAAAATGCATGTACCTTATTAAAATAAATGAACTGCTTAGGAAACCTCTTGCTTGAACTAAGCTTAGTTCAAGAATTTGGTCCCAGATAAATAGTTGACTCAGGCTTTTTTTTGTTCTCTGTAAATCTCCTTATCAGCAGAAGGTTCATTTTTGAAACCCAGGGCTCAATACAGTGAAAAGTAGTCACTTGAATCAAGAACTAAAGAACGACTCATGGCTCATATCATAAAAATAACCTGGATGTCTGTCACTGGTGAATCATTTATGATGTCCTCAGTACAGTTTGAATTTTCAAAGGTTAACTTTGGAAGTTCTTTTATTTTAGAGTGCATATGTTTACTTAGAATATGTCAAGCTACAAAAGGGAGCATTTTCTTAAAATATCACCATTTAATTTCTACAAAAACCAGGTGTATGAAGAAAGCATACTCAAATCAAAGATTGGAGGCATGGATTGAACATCAATCGTTTAGCTGTAATTATATGAAAATGCTCCATGTTATTGGGTTTTCCTGAAATCTGTTCTTAACCTAGCCATTTCAAACATGCATTATAGAGATTGAAGTGACCTGAATGATTAGTTTTGATTTATAATATTGAACAAACAAGATGCTTTTTCTTATCTTTCACAAACCAGGCAAAATCCATTAACACTCATATGCAAAATAGAATTGAACTATTGGCTTTTAAAAAATTAAATAACTAACCTTGTTGTGATAATTATTTTATAATACGTACTTATATCAATCATCATATTGTGCACCTTAAACTTAAGCATTGTCAATTATATTTCAAAGCTAAGGGAAATTAAGTGTATAGGAAGAGGATGCATTTTTTTTTCTTTAAGCTTATTGGAAGTATTTTAGGGAGCTTTAATTAGCATTCAATACTGCATTTAAATAATGCATTAAATAAATACTAGTGAAATGATATTAATAAATTACCCAAGAGTTGTTATCCAAATAACATTCATCATGAAACAATATCACAAATATGTTTACAAAAATGGCTAGATACACTTGCAAATTTTATAAACAAGTACTCATTTTGGAATATAAATACTCCCACAGTCAGGCATCCTTTGAAAAGTTCCAAGAAGCTGACTCTATCATATCAGTTCAGTTGGTTACTTCTACCATCCCAAAGTTCCCCATCCAACCTTAACTGGATTTTTGCATCACCTAGGGCTAAAACCAATTGAATCCCTATGGAACTTTTCTAAGCGTATCTCTTGCTTTCTGTCCTCTTCCTGCCTTTTCTCCAACTTTACATTTCTATCCACATACCTCTGCTAAAATGACTCATTCCAAAGATTGTTTTCATTAAGTCAGTCCTCTACTTGAGAATTAGTGATTTCCCAGAGCTTGCTATATAAAATCCTAACTTGCCTTGTGATAATATATTTCACCAACTTGGCTTCCCCTTTATCTAACCAAGCAAATCATTTTCAGAAATATGTGTGCCTTATGATGATCTGCCTGGCAATTTTAGAAAAATTCTAAAGTATTTTTGAAGAAGATTACTGGATGTCTTTTTAATGGACTACTGGATGTTATCTAGGGTACTCTTCAGCAATTATCTTATTTAAAAAATATATATTTTATTGATTTTTTACAGAGAGGAAGGGAGAGGGATAGAGAGTTAGAAACATCGATAAGAGAGAAACATCGATCAGCAGCCTCCTGTATGGCCCTACTGGGGATGTACCTGCAACCAAGGTAAATGCCCTTGAGCAGAATCAAACCCAGGACTACCCAGTCCTCAGGATGACACTCTATCCACTGAGCCAAACCGGTTTTGCCAACAGTTATCTTATTTGATGGGGTATATGCTTTTGGTTGTTCTTGGGTGGTGAATTTACATCTTTATAGAGATCAAGATTAACATCTAAAGGGCTGATGACAATGCATCAATTATGTTTCTAACCCATAGCAATGAAAGAAAATTTCTGTTCATGGCGGTTTGAAGAAAAATTGAACTTAAGATGATTAACTCTGCTGTGTTTTTTTTTCCATCTAACTAGCTCCCTCATTAATTAATGAGCTAAATAAAATTGTTGACATGTATTCATTTTAAATTTTTATTAAAGTCATGATTTCACCTTTTTGAAAATTGTAAGTTAACAAGGGATAATATACATAAATCACTATTGCCTTCTTTGCCTTGTAAATCCCCACATGATGCTCTCTCTTCTCTTCCAGGACATATCTATACTCTCTTTGAATCTCAATTAATATCCATCCTGTTCCAAAAACTTTATCAATGTGTACGTTGCTAAAAGATAATTAGTGAGGAATCCAGTAAGATGTTTCAAGCTGTTCAAAGAAACTCAAAGAACTACACACATAGAAGGCCACCAGGAATGCTAATATAAATTTTCCTGTGAAAAACTGTCCAATTGGTCAATATTAGCAGGACACTAATTAACCGAATATCCACCAAACATAACTTGCATTTCTATGGACAGTGCCAATGTTTATTACTATTGGATACTCACTAATTTGTTGGACAGTGTTCTAATCAGAGGAGACAAAGACTAAACAAAAAGAAGTCCCTTGCTTCTTAGAGCTTTCATTATTGCATGGTGTGTGAAGGGAGTGGAATCAGAACAAATAAATGCATAATATGGCCTTTAGAGACATGTGCTGTGAAGAAATAAAAACCAGGATACTGATGCTAAGTAATATAGATTAAAGGAGTACTAATTTCTGTGGACTTCTCAGGAAAGGTTTCTCTGCTAAAGTGATATTTCCAAAGAACCTTGAAGGCAAAAAATATAGCATATCATGAGGTTATGGGAGTTGAGGGGAGAGAGATTCCATAAACAGGAACACCGAGTGCAAAGAAGCAGCAGAACAGAGAGGGGGCCCGATGCAGCTAGAAGGGCATGAGCCTAAGGAGAGGAGTTCTAAGAAATGGCCTTGGGTAGATGTATCTCAGGGAGATGTGGGGAGATCAAGATTAATTTTTTTGTGTGTTTTTTTTTTCAGAACTTTGATTTTTTTTTTTCTTCAAAAGAAATGGAGCATCAGTGGAGGGTTTGATCTTGTAAGTGAAACATTCTGGCTGTGATGAGGGGCATAGTTGAAAGGAGCCAAGAGTAAAGCAGGGAGAACAGATGAAAAGTGTTATGGGTTGAATTGTCATGTTATAAAGTGTATATAGTTCTTTACACTTGTGTAATACTTTCTAACACACCAAAAGGCATGCTGAAGTCCTAACTACCTGGTACCTGTGAATATGATCTAATTTGAAAATAGAGTCTATGCAGATGTAATCAAGTTAGGATAGGTCAATTTCAGTTCCAGTGACTGTTATTCTTATAAAAAGAGGTAAATTTGGGCACACATGGGGAGAAGGCCATGCAAAGACACTGACAGAGTTATAGTTGCCATAATTCAAGGAATGCCAAAGGATTGCCAGTAACCCCCAGAGGCGAGAAACTGGCGAGAATCTAGGCCTTCTCCCGGAGCCTTCAGATGGAGGAAGGTGACACCTTCCTTTTGGACTTTAAACCTCCATAACATGAGAGAGAAAAAATGTTGTTGTTTAAACCACCCAGTTTGTGGCACTTTAAAAAAATGCAAGCCCTGGGAATCTAATACAGAATGCTATTGCAAATGATTCATGTAAGAGCTGATTGATACTAGTAGAGTGCATGAAAGGTACCGGGTACTTTAAAAAGGTAAAGTCAACAAGACTTGCTGACTCATCTGTGATTCAATAGAGGAGAGTTGGAAGTAATTCATGAACAAATGCAACTTATTACTCCTAAGATTTGAACACAGAAAAAAAAAAATTGGTAGCCCTATTTCTGAACTACAATGACAGATATCACAGACTTTTTCTTTTTCTTTTTTTTTTCCTGAAAATTTGCAATGGAGACAAGACTAGAAGTTTAAATTATAATGGGAGCTGTCCATTATTGATCTAATTTTATGCACAAGGATCTTAGAATACATTGTGTTATTTAATCCTTTCAAGACTTCTGCAAGGTAGGTATTATTACTATCATTTTACAAGTACAAACCTTTCACCCAGAGGTATTTTGTATGCACTCAAGAAAGTATTAAAGGAAAGATTGAAAACCAGCTTTTCCTGATGTCAGCACCAACTTTCTATCAGGAAGTGAACAATACTTTAGGAAATAATGTTTCTGAGAAATTTGGATGCTACATAAAATACTTTTCTTTCATTTGTTGCTCAGGTTTAAGATGCTTTTAATATACTCTTAGAATGCATGGATTATTTCTACCCTTGTTGTTTTTAAATCTTTATGTGACCTGATTTGCTGCTTGGTATAAAAGACACTCAAGACACCCACTGGATTTTAAAAGATTTATTAACTGACCCTTGGTATTGAACACCGAGATTTCTGTGATTCTGTGTTATTCTATATGGTGTCATCTGCTTATACATACTTACTTTAATATACATATTTAATAGTTCTTTATACTTGTATAATTCTTTATAACATATCAAGAACTTTCACACTGGTCCAAATAATATTGAAAAAGTAGAGAGTGCCGAAACCGGTTTGGCTCAGTGGATAGAGCGTCGGTCTGCAGACTGAAAGGTCCTGGGTTCGATTCCGGTTAATGGCATGTACATTGGTTGCGAGCACATCCCCAGTAGGCGATGTGCAAGAGGCAGCTGGTCGATGTTTCGCTTGCATCGATGTTTCTAGCTCTCTATCCTTCTCCCTTCCTCTCTATAAAAAATTAATAAAATATATTTTTTTAAAAAAAGAAAGAAAGAAAAAGTAGAGAGTGATTCTTGTTATCTACTAAAGGCCTGGTACATGAAAATTCTTGCACTGGAGGGGAGTCTCTCAGCCTGGCCTTCCCTCTCTCACAGTCCAGGAGCCCTCAGGGGAGAGAGGTGACCCTGTGATCAGGGGAAGGCAACTCCCCATCACACCTCTGTTGCTGCCACTGCCAGCAGCTCAAGTGTTGGAGGGCCCTGGTTACCTGAGCCTCGGGCAGCCCTGGGCAGCTGGGCAGCCAACACCTGAGGCTTTCCTGAACATGGGGCTGGCCCTGGGGGGCTGGGAGGCTGAGAGGACTGTGGGACTCCAGAGGCAGGCACATGGAGCAGCCAGGCCTGCCCCCAGGCCTGCTGCGCTCCTGCGGCCCTGGCGGGGCTGAGGGGACTGGGCGCCGCCATCTTGTCACTGTGGGCAATGCCATCTTTGAGGGCGGAGCAGTCGGTTAGCATATTCCCTCCTTATTGGCTGTGGGCGCCACCATCTTTGCGACGGTGGGAAGGTCAATTAGAATATTCCTTCTTTATTAGATAGGATTGCTGCATACTAAATCACCCTAAAACTTAGTGGTTTAAACAACCTAATCATTTTTAGTCATCTCTGATGGTTCTGAAAGTGAATTGGGTATAGGTGATTCTTGTTCAAGGTCTCTCATGCAATTGTGGTCAGACAGTGCCTGTGTCCAGCATCAACTAAAATGTGTTCTTATTTATATGCCTGAGGTTGTCATTGGCTGGAGTCCTACCTGGGCTGTGGGCCTGAACATCTACACATACCCTTTCCTTGGCTTCCTCACACATGGGGGCTGAGCTCTAAGAGAGCATCCAAAGAGAGAGAAAAAAAGATGCTAACAGTTTCTTAAAGATTAGTCCTGGGAACTGGCACAGTGTTGCCTCTATTAAATTCTATTGGTGAGCTGCAGAGCCTATATGTAAGGGGAACACATAGATCTCACCTCTCAATGGAAGAACTGTCAAAGAATTTTAAAATTCCATTGAAAATTGCCACAGGAGAGAAATGTAATTGTTTGTGTTTTATACTGAAAAAGTTAAAAGTTCAGAAATTTGGAGTCTTGCTTATGATCACAGAACTAATTACTGCTGTAGTTAGATTCAAAGCAGATTTTTCTTACTTTGTTGTACTTTCTATCACTGGAAAACAGTGGAAGCCCTTGCTGGGCAGCTCAATTGGTTAGAATGTCCCGATAAACTAAGGCTGCAGGTTTGATCACAGGTCAGGGCACATATAAGAATCAATCAGAATGCATAATAATAGAACAACACTTTAATGTTTCTCTCTCTCTCTCTCTCTCTCTCTCTCTCTCTCTCTCTCTCTCTCTCTGTGTGTGTGTGTCTCTCTCTGTCTCTCTCTCTGTCTCTCTCTCTCTGTCTCTCTCTCTCTCTGTCTCTCTCTGTCTCTTTCTCTCTCTCTCTCTCTCTTTCCCTTCCAATTTATCTCTAAAGTCAATGAAAAATGTTAAATTATAAAGCAGTGGAGTAGGCATCTGCAGACATATCATCTGAATTTTAGTTTTATTTTCCAATTCTGTGACCTTGAGAAAGTAACTCTGCCTGAAATGCCTTAGCTTCTTCACCTGTGAAATGAGTTAATAATAGTATCTAACATAGGGAATTTGAAAGATTAATTGAACGAATACACAAAAACTCACAACAATGACTGGCATGTAGTAAGCCATCAATAAAAGTCAGCCGTTATTATACTTTTCACATCTGGCGGTATTAATTAAGGAATTTGGTAATTTAGTTGTTTAGGTGTAGCATGCAGGAGTGAGATTTAAGTGGGAAATGACAGGAGTGCACAGACTTAAAATGTGATCTAATGGGTGCTATGCCAAGTGATTAGTTACCTTTTTTCTGTGCTTTCATTGCATTGAATAAATACCTTAGTCATTATACTTTTCACACTGCATAGATATGATCAGTTTAACCATTTGTCTCCCTACTAGAATGCCAACTTATGGAGATCAACACTATTCTTATTCACCTATGATTCTTCGTGTCTTGCACAGATTTTGGTATATAGTAGAAGTGCAATACTTTGGTCAAATCCTGTATAATAAAAGCCTAGATGGCATCGTTCAATGTTGTCACAAGATGGCCACTGCAACGTCACAAGATGGCCGCCACAAGATGATGGTCACAAGATGACCAGCAGGGGAGGGCAGTTGTGGGTGATCAGGCCTGCAAAGGAGGGCAGATGAGGGGGACCAGGCCAACAGGAGAAGGCTGTTGGAAGTGACCAGGTCTACATGGGAGGGCAGTTGGGGTGACCAGGTTGGCAGGAGAGGGCATTTGGGGTTGATCGGGCCAGCAGAGGAGAAGTTAGGCATCAATCATGCTGTCAGGGGAATGGTTAGAGAGCAATCAGCTGGCAGCCAGAAGCATTTAGGGGCAGGCAGGCAAGGCAGGCAAGCCATTAGGAGCCAGTGGTCCTGAATTGTGAGAAGGATGTCTGACTGTGATCAGTCCTAAACCAGCAGTCAGACATCACCTAAGGGGTCCCAGATTAGAGAGGGTTCAGGCTGGGCTGAGGGAAACCTCCCTCCCCCATGCACAAATTTCATAGGCCTCTAGTAGATACATCACAGGATAATATAGTGACCTGGGGGAAAAAAAAGTCAGTAAGAAAAGAGCATTGCTTTTTAGAAGTTTTTTTTCTTTGTAAACTTTTGGGCTTCTCATATTCTGGAAATTTCAGGAAGAGGTTGAGGGAGGGAAGTACAGACTGAGATAATATGCAAACACTCAATTACTTCAGCCTTCCTTCCTTCCTTCCTTCCTTCCTTCCTTCCTTCCTTCCTTCCTTCCTTCCTTCTTTCCTTCCATCATTCACCAATGATATTAGATTTTTCTGTATCTCCTTACAAAAAGTATTAATTTTATATTATTTTCATTTTAGAAATTATGTATTTACCGTATTTGCCAGTGTATAAGACGATTTTTTGGCCCTGAAAAATACGTATTTGCCCGCGTATAAGAGACTGGGCATATAAGACGACCCCCTAACATTTCCACTAAAAAATAAAGAGTTTGTTATATACTCGCTGTATAAGACTACCCCCCACTTGGAGGCATATTTTTCAGGGCCAAAAAGTCGTCTTATACGCCGGGAAATACGGTATTTTAAATATATTTTATTGATTTTTTTTTACAGAGAGGAAGGGAGAGGGATAGAGGGTTAGAAACATTGATAAGAGAGAAACATCAATCAGCTGCTTCCTGCACACCCACTACTGGGGATGTGCCCGCAACCAAGGTACATGCCCTTGACTGGAATTTAACCTGGGATCCTTTAGTCCACAGGCTGACACTCTATCCACTGAGCCAAACCGGTCAGGGCTATTTTAGAAATAATTTAATATGTATTATGCAGTCCAACCCCTCCGGTTTCGATAGGACTCAGCAATATATTTAAACTTAAGAAGAAATGCTGTATCTTTTGAATTAATTATCAGACCTGGTAAATGTTAGAAGCTACAGTCATGTTTAAATACACTGAGAGAACTAAAGAGCTCCTCTGCTCTAAGTGTTTAGTGGTTTAAATGTCTTTTAAAATGTATATTTTATTCTAATTTATAATGTCCTTTATCTTCCCATGATGTTGGTAATCCCTTCCCTAGAGAAATAGCAGAATGATTTGGAATTCTAATCCTGAAGTCATTATGAGGAAAAAATTATAATAAGGCTCTAAAATTCTCCAGATTGGCAATTGAATGAATGAGATTTTGATACAAAGATAAGTCTGTTGACACATTTCAATGCTGCCCTTCGAGGAATGTGTGAGAGAGTCCTGTGTTGTTGCATATTGCATGAGATGGCCATTAAACATGGATTATTTTTCAAAGGAGAGGCAGATATTAATGAGTAAAATCATAGTGAGGCATTAAGTGAGTCTGATGAGAGTGTTCGCATAAAGAGCCAGCAAAAATTTCATGAAAAGAGAATAATTGCCATGTGATTATTGAATAGTAAATTTAAGGAGAAAGGCTTTATCTTAAAATGTTATCATTGTGAAAATTTTTCATAATACTTAAAGCAATCTTTGACAATTTGGTCTGGGATGTAAACACTGAAAATGTTTGTGTGGGCATTTTTAAAATGTTTTTTGAGTTTCTATGAACTTTTCTGTCTGTAGTCAGCAACTTCTAGATCATAACTAGGGAAAAATCAAAATATCTTTACTTAGGGCTCTTTTATGCTGTCTCCTTTCTGTCCCACCCATGTGGAAAATACAGGCAAAGCTTGATGCTTAAGAAAGGTTCTTGCATTTGTACAGTGCAGACCTTTCTTTCAGGGATAAATACTTGGTGATCTAGGGGGTTAAAATATTTCATAAGAAAAATTACTCAACCAGTCACTTAATTAATGTTATTAGAAGGAGGGCACTGGCCAGCTGTTCTCCTTGGAGGGCAGAATTGGAAGAAATAGACTTACATAGGAAATGGAAATTTATAAGGAAAGGAACCTTCCTGATGACAAGGTTGCTAGAAGCATAAGGTATTCAAAATTTCTGCCCAGAGTAAATGTAACCCACTGGATGAGAGCTGAGCTGCAACCTGAGATTGATCCTGGGTCTGTATCTTCCCTGCCAAATCTGTATCCTTGGACAACTTGAACTTTGCTGGCCTCTGTTGAATCTGCTGTAGCAAGAGGGGATAATAATACTTAACTTCTAAAACTATAATGTAGGTTTTGAAGTAATTTATATAAAATACTTGGCACATAATTAACAGTCAATAAATGGTAGCTGTGATTATTATTACTACCACTGAGTGGGTGCTTGTAATCTCACATCAGTTCCAGGTGATTTCAGCTGCAGTGATTTGTCCAGTCTTCATCTGTAGAAGAGAAAGCTCAGCAAATAATTTACTTGTGCTTCTTAAAAAAACAAAACTGATCACGTTATTTCTTTTTAAATATAAGACAGAGAGACTTCTCAATATATCCTGCAGGAGGAAACCCATTTTTTATAATGGCAACTCATAACGCTTTGCTGTCCATATCCTCCCACTCTAATTGACAATAATAATACGTGAATTTTATGCTTGTAAGCTTAGATTGGGTTAAGTGAGACTTTATTTTTTTATTTTAAATATATTTTATTGATTTCAGAGAGTAAGGGAGAGGGAGAGAAGATAGAATTATCAAAGATGAGAGAGAATCATTAATAGGCTGCCTCCTGCATGCCCTACACTGGGGATCGAGCCTGAAACTTGGGCATGTGCTCTTGACCTGGGACCTTTCAGTTTACAGGCCAACTCTATCTACTGAGCATTCAGGCTAGGGCTCAAGTGAGAATTTAGAAAAGCACATAATGAAATTTCTTTTAGACTGTATTTACCTAAAAACATAATTACTTCTAATTATTACATTTAGCATATGCATCTAAATCCTGACAATATTTTCCTCAGCTTGAGCTTTTTGCAAGCACTTTTTTATAGCAATATCTGAATGTTTAAGAGAAAGTATTGCTGCTTTTAAAACTATATTAATTATGAGTTTTTAGAAGAGTAATAAAAACACCAATTCACACTTTTGGGGGCTTATATTGAAATTAGAAATAGTTTTAGAGTTTAGGCTTTGCTCACCATTTTTCTGCAATTAGAACAAACACATAAATTATATTAATGTACATTGTGTATAGAACTAGGAGCTATACACTTTGAAGTCAATGAAAGCAATATGTATTTTCAAAGCATGGGGTAAAAAGCCTAAATTAAATTAATCTATGAAAGTATCTAAGACTTCCATTGGCTTTTCCTAAAAGATGAAAACAGCTGTTGTTGCATCATGGATATATTGTTCCCTAACCTGGGCAATCTGTACTGTTTTCAGAGATATTAAGAAAAGAGGAAAGCTTTCTATTCTTTGGGCTGAATTTGGTCTTTATTTGTCCCTATTCTCTTTTCTTTTCTTTTTTTTTTAATACATTTTATTGATTTTTTACAGAGAGGAAGAGAGAGGGATAGAGAGTTAGAATCATCGATGAGAGAGAATCAAAAATCAGCTGCATCTTGCACACCACCTACTGCAACCAAGGTACATGCCCTTGACCAGTATTGAACCCAGGACCCTTCAGTCTGCAGGCCGATGCTCTATCCACTGAGCCAAACCGGTTTCGGCTATTTGTCCCTATATTCTCCTGTGAGGTTATCTCTAGCTTTTCTACCAGAAAAATTAAACAATATATATATTGTTTTGAGAGAGAGAGAGAGAGAAAGAGAGAGAGAGAGAGAGAGAGAGATCAATGCAAAAGACACATATGAATAGACCATCTCTCGTATGTGTCCTGACTGGGAATCAAATCTGTGACCTGCCATTACACAGAACAACACTTCAACCAGCTGAGCCACACTGTCCATGGCTGAAGGGAGATTTAGATTGTCCTTGTTGACAATATTTAATCATTTAAGAAGTATTTATAATATGCTTTGTACTGTGATAAGTACTCAAGGAGCTAATACAAAAGAAAAAGACATACTAGTACTTGTCAATGTAACACTTACTAAGATATTATTTGGGGGGGGGGGCAAGGAAAGATTTATTCCTAAGAAGTAACTTCTAAGCAACTATTTTTATCTCTCTTTATTTTGTTCCATTTATTCACTCATTCCTTTACCAAAAATTTATTGGAACATACTATATGCTAGAAATGTGATAGGTTTAGGAGTCATAGTAAAGAAAACCAGTGATTTCTTCCCTTGAAAATAATGAGGTAAAGATTATGAAGAGTTATTTTCAAAGAGTAATGAACACATGAAGGAAATAATGCCAATTCTCAAGTAATTTCTTTTGTTGTTGTTGTTAATCTTCACACAAAGATATTTTTCCTTTGATTTTTAGAAAGAGAGAGAGAGAGAGAGAGAGAGAGAGAGCGAGAGAGAGATGAGAGACACACATCAATTGGTTGCCTTCCCCACTTGCCCAGACATGGACAACGGATCAAACCTGTGGCCCAGGTTTGTGCCCTTGACCATGAATTGAACTGCAACAACCCTCTGGTGAGACAGTTGATCTCTAACCACTGAGAAACAGGGTGTGTCAAGCAATTCTTAATCTAGGTCATTAAAAAACAACAACTAACTCTTGAAAGTTATCTTTGAATTCACCAGACAGATTATGGTCAACCATGGAGTAAGATGTGGGGTTAAGCATATTATTAGCAGGAGGAGAGTGGGTACACAAGCACGGGAGCATGAAAGAGCACCGTATTTGATAAATGACAAGTCATCCAATCCAGCAGGGACAAAGGAACCAAACAAGTGGTAGAAGAAGGATCTACCTTGACAGAAAGGCATTGGCTAAATTATGAAGGAACTTACACCTACTGAAGAGTTAGTATTTATCTCATAGGATATGGTAAGTAATTGAAGGACTTCATATATGGACTAGAGGCCTGGTGCAAAAAATTTGTGCATAGGTGGGGCCCAGAAGCCCACCCCAATGGGCTCTAATGACGAAAGTTATAGCTTTGCCCCAGCTGGATCTAATTATACTCTAAGGATGGCCAAAAGAAAACCCACAACAGAACTGTTTTGCATTTCATGTGCCATGAGATGAAGTTGTTTATGTGTTGTTTGCAAACGTATATCAAGATGGATGATGGCCTCTTAATGATTATTGCATTCTTCCCAGGGCTCTGCCCTCAGTGTCCCAAGATAATCTTCATGTCTGTTTGTTTCAAAGTTTTTCTGTTTTTTAATGTGCCTACGTTTTGCTGTTGCTTTTGGCAGCCTGCCAGTCCTCTTCACCACCCCTTTTAAAGAGAGATTGAAAACTCACCTAATCTGCAAGGCACTGCCTTTTCACAAAATCCCCAGCCTCTCTACATTCCTTAGCAAAGGGCCACCATCCCATTAATGCTTAGGTCACCTTTTTGGCTAATTTGGAAGGTCTCCTGGGACTGCAGGCAACGGCGGGAGAATTCCACACCTTGGCTTCAGTATTAGCAGAGTCCTCTGGAGAATCTGGTTGGGGATAGAAGAAAGTGATAACTATTTTCTTGTGCTTTCACTAAATGTACATACATGAGAGAGCCAGGAAGTGATTTAGGGGTGCTGGGGGCCGCTCAGATGTGGGGCCAGCCCCGATGAGGGGCTGGGATATTTTGCTGGCTGGCCCACCCCTGATTTGGGTGTGGGGGCCCACTCTGGGACCTGCACGGCCAGGGCGAGGTGCTGTGGCCATCTGGTCATTCTGGTCATTCCGCTGTTTAGTCGCTGGGCTTTCATTATATAGAATTATTATGGCCATATTTCATAAATGAGTTTCATAAAAATAATGCTAGTGCTAATATGAAAGATAGACAAGAAAGAGTGAGGGAGGAGACTCTGCTCTGACATCAGTTCATAAATAGCCTATTGCATTTATGCAGGACAGAGTTATTGACTTTTTGAATGGGAGGTGAAACAGAGGAAATACCTCTGAGAAGTATAAGAGGGTAGAAATTCCAGAATGTAGACACCATGAAATGTGATGGCTACAGGGCATTGAAGAGTTGGTTGCCTGAGAAACTGGATGTTCTCTATAAAAAATAAAAATAAATAAAAAAAAAACCTAGTCAGGTGAAATAGTACAGAGATGGCCAGAAAGAAATGCTAAGGGTACTAACAAACCACATGTGGATCTCAAGTACCCCATAGAGTGAACGAGTGAAGGTATTCATTTCAGATGAAGAGTCAGGTTTTGGGAGACCTGAGGTCTTTTTTCACTTTGGTGGATCTTCTTTAAAAAAATGATTACATGACACTAAAAGAAAAGATGACAAAAGCAAAAATGAACAAATTACTTACAGCTAACTGAAAAACTATGCACAGCAAAAGGAAACCATTAATAGAATGAAAAGGTAACCTGTGGGGTGGGAGAGAGTTTGCAAACCAAATGTCCAATAAGGGGTTAATATCCAAAATATACACTAAATTTGTGCAAGTTAATAACAAAAATAAATGAGTAGCCCAATTTAAAATGGGCAAAAGGCCTGAAAAGACATTTTAAAAAGCAAACACAAAAAACAAATGGCCAACAGATACTCAATAGCACTAATCAGCAGGGAAATGCACATCAAAACCGCTGAAAGATATTACCTTACATTTTAAGGATAATTATTATAAAAAAAGGCAACAGATAACAAATGTTAATGGATATGTGAAGAGAACACATACATTGTTGTTGAAGTATAAACTAGTACAAGCACTATGGAAAACAGTATGCATATTTCTCAAGAAATTAAAAATAGAACTGGCACGTAATCTGACTATCCCACTTTTGGGTACACAGAAGGAACAAAACCATTATCTCAAAGAGATACCTGCACTTCCATTTTATTGCATGCAGCCTATTCATGACAGGTAAGGTCCAAAGGCAGATGAATGGATAAAGAAAGTGAGATTTATACCTTTATATCAATTTATTTACACAGACATCTACATAATGGACTATGGCTTTCTACTAAAAAAAAGAATGAAATTTAGACATTTGTGAAAGCATAGATGAATCTGAGTGATCTTTTTTTAAAAAACTTTAGTTCTTTTTTAAAAATATGTATATTTTATTGATTTCAGTGTGGAAGAGAGAGGGAGAGAGAGAGATAGAAACATCCCACAATACACACCCCACACTGGAGATCAAACCCACAATCTGAGCCTACAACCTGGGCATGTGCCCTGACCAGGAATCAAACCATGACGTCCTGGTTCATAGGTTGCTTTCAACCATTGAGCAACACCAGCCAGGCATCATTTCGAGATAAGCCAGACAGGGGAGACAAATATTTTCGAGATAAGCCAGACAGGGGAGACAAATATTTCATAGCATCACTTATATGTGATATCCTAAAACAAAGAGAAGTCATAGAAACAGAGTAGAAAAGTGGTTTCCAGCAACTGAGGGACAGGGAGAAATAGAGGAAAACTTCCTGTTATGAGTCAGTTCTGAGGATCTAATATAAAACATGATGATTATAGTTAATAACAATGTATTGAATTGAAATTTGCAGGCAATAGAACATAACTGTTCTCGCGCACACACACACAAACACATACACAAAGGGTAAATAATATGTGAGATAATGTGCTAATTCTTAATTAACTCAATAAGAATCCTTTCACATTGTATCCATATATATAAAAGGCTAAGTAACTGACCATCTGTCCGTCCAACTGTTTGACAAACTAGTCAGTACATATCATGTACACTGGCAATACTATCTAATAAAGATGGAATATGAAAATTGACCGTCACTCCACAACAAAGATGGAAATACCCACAACCAATAAGAAGAGAATATGCAAATTTATGCAACACAGATGGTGGCAGCCAAGCCAGGATACTTGTGTCATTGTCATCGCCATCACGACACAGGCATTCTGCCCCGCCCAGGCTGCTCTGGGCAGCACATGTGAGGAGCAGTAGGAGTGGGACAGGATGCCTTGTATGGGGGTGTGCAAGGCTAGAGGGAGCTACAGGAGGGCAGCAGGGCTGGAATGAAGGTGTAAGGCAGTGACCAGAGTTAAGGCCTGGGTCCTGGGAACCAAAAGAAAGTTGGTGCCAGCAGCCAAGGAAAGGAAGGCCTATTCTTGCATGAATCATTGTGCCTCTAGTTTAAAAATAAACATTAACTCGCATATACATGATACATATAAAGCTCTCGCTGGCACCAATCACATGCAATACCAGAATGTATCTGAAGACCAACTATTGGCACAATGTACCTCTGAAGCCAAAAGAATGCAAAGACCTCGACAGAATATGTTTATAGACCACCTATCTTCTTCTAATTAATTTCTTTTCAATGTGCATGAATTGATGCATGGGCCACTAGTATATAATATAAAATCATTATGTCACACAGTTTATTTTTAAAATTTTTAATTAAATTTTTAAAAATATATTTTATTGATTTTTTACAGATAATTTTTTTTGGAGAGAGAGAGAAAGAAAGAGAGAGAGATTTGTTGGTCCACTTATTTATTCATTCATTGGTTATTTCTTGTATGTGCCCTGACTGGGGATTGAACCCAGAACCTTGGTATATTGGGACAACACTCTAACCAATTGAGCTACCTGGCCAGCACATTTTAAATATGCTTTAAATTTATTTGTTAGTTTTAACAAATAAATCTGGGGGAGGGGAGATCTTATATAATAAAATGCTAATATGCAAATTGAACAAACGGGGGAATAACCAGTCACTATGATGCGCACTGACTACCAGTGGCGGACATTCAATGCAGGAGCTGCCCCTGGTGGTCAGTGTGCTGCCACAGGGGGAGCACCGCTCAGCCAGAAGCCAAGCTCATAGCTGCTGAGCACAGTGGTGGTGTCAGGAGCCTCTCTCGCCTCTGCATCAGTGCTAAGAATGTCTGACTATCAATTTAGGCCCTAAGCTATCAGTTGGACATCCCCCAAGAGCTCCTGACTGCAGAAGATCACAGGCTGGGCTGAGGTACCCCACTCCAGTGCACGAGCACTGAGCCTCTAGTTATTATATAATTACCAACACAAAAATAGGTTCACACAGTGGGAAGGCCCCTAGCAAGCAATAGAATTGTCCTGCATTATGAAAGTTACCAAAGTTTAAGTTTCATTAATTCCATGGAAAACCAACTTCTGTCTCAGGCATAAACTCTACGAAGTTATGTTTCCCTGTCAGCTATATTTTTATCTCTCCCACCTTTCCCCCACGCTCCCCACTGTGACATTTTGTGGCTATTTCCTATAAAATCACTTTACTTTGATATCCCCCAGGGACACTGAGCTCCTTACTAACCTTAAACACAAAATATTAAAAAGAGATTTTATTCTGTTTCACAAATATATTACTCAGTCTTTCTAAAAATATGGTCACTGATATATAGAAACAATTGAGATGTTTTAAGAATAATAATGTTAAGGATTGATTGACTAAGTGCTATATGTGAGATAGTCTCCTTTTATAAAGTTGCATGATCCTCATAAAAACCTTATGTACTAGATTCTATTACCTGGCCCTATTGGAAGATGAGAAAAGTGAAGCACACAGACCTTCATTTATAGGCATTTTAGTGAACAGTAAGGAATGAGCTTATGAAGAGAGAGATGGGTTAATGAAACAACTAACCATTTACTGAGCGAGCGTCTACTATATACTCTGTAGCTATATTTAGAAGACCTTTTCCTTTCTGTGCTCCTGGGTAAGCTCCTAATTCCTTTCTAGAGGAATGGATGATAGAATCACTCAACATAGGAGTCATCTTTTTGTTGGTTGTTCTGGAGAACACCCTACAAAGGATGTTCTTCCTGTGCCCGTCAGATCCCCATAGGATGGGATGGCTATATTTATGACAGTTCAGTCTTCCCCTGACAAAATACAAATTTGACTCCTGTATGCCTGACTTCTATACTCTTTGTCTCCTTTGAGCCTCACTTTAAGGCAGACTTTGCAAACACAGATGCTGTTAGAGGACAGGGAAGTTAGATATTTATGTGAAGCAGAGCAGAGTAAGACTGTGAGGAATGGTGAGAAACATGGAGCTAGTATGTACACAATGTCCCCAAAAGCATTCAAATTCAATTTTTTTAAGAAGCAGCCAACATTCTGTTAACCAGGAGAAACTCCCCCCCCCCCTGCCCCCAGCAGGTGTGGCTTCTTTATCTTCAGTCAGGCACAGTTTGCCAGCCCCTTTCTTTCATGGGCCTTCTCCTTCCCTTGTGCTGTGGCTAAACCATTCCCTCCAGTTCCCATAATGCAACCAAGCTGATGGTCTCCCACAGATGTCCAAACCCTACTCCCTCATAAACTGTGCATATATTATTTACTTTGCTGATGAATTAATGTCAGGGGCATTAAATAAGATTATCCTGTGCTACTTCATGGGCTCAATCCAATCACACATGCTTTAGGAGCAGAAAACTATCTCCAGATGGAAGAAGCAGACGGAGGAGTCAGAGCTAAGAAGAAATTATTAATACCCTGTTGCTGGTGTGGAAAATGAAGGGACAACATAAGGGGGAATACAGGTAGCTTAGGGAACTGAGAGAGACTCCCTGAAACTGATACCTCATGCTGATAACCATAAGGAACAGGATTCTGCCAAATACCTGGATTAGCTGGGGGCTGCTCTTCTCAGAATCTCCAGACAGGAATGTGTTTCCTCCTTGTGAGACACTAAGAAGAGAATCAGTTGAGCCACAATGGGACTGGCCTTATTATACCCCATTTAAAATTTATGTAACAACATAACGTGTGGATGTTTGAAACTGCTATTTTTTTGTAATTTGTTATAGCAATAAATGGATACTAATACACATCAGTTTTTATACCCTTTGAGATAAATATTAATGGAGTTATTTAATTTCTACTGGCCTCACAGAGCAAGTGTGAAAGAGGAGCTTTGGTCCTGTGGCTGGGTAGAAGTCTCAGACAATAGATATGGAGACTCAAGTATTTTCTCTCTACATTGGTAAAAACATGACCAGTTTTACTCCTGAATTATAAAAAAGTAGATACTCTTCACCAAGGACATAATTTATTTTTAAGAACACATAGACCATTTTGTGCTATGCATATTTTCCTGTTTTGTCATTTAATCCTTCACTATTGACAAGTATTATTTATTCCTGTTTTCAAAAATGACACAGCAGAACCTATTAGCAAATGGTGGTGGGCTTCAAACCCAAGTCTTTTGGATTCTAGCAATGATGAGAAATGTTAGGATTTATTATTATTATTATTATTATTATTATAGGCCCAGTGCACGAAATTCATGCACTTGGTGGGGGGTGTCCCTCAGTCCAGCCTGCACTCTTTCCAATCTGGGACCCCTTGGGGGATGTCCGACTGCTGGTTTAGGCGTGATCCTGGTTCAAACCTGCAGTCGGACATCACTCTCACAATCCAAGACTGCTGGCTCCCAACCACTCCCCTGCCTACCTGCCTGATTGCCCCTAACCACTTCTGCCTGCCAGCCTGATCACCCCCTAACCACTCCCCTACCAACCTGATAGACGCCTAATTGCTCCCCTGCAGGCCCGATTGCTCCCAACCGGCCTCCCTTGCCAGCCTGATCACCTGTAACTGCTCTGCCCTGCTGGCGTTGTCAACCCTAACTGCCCTCCCTTGCAGGCTTCATTGCCCCCAACTGCCCTCCCTCCCCTGCAGGCCCAGTTGCCCTCAACTGTCCTCCCCTGCTGGCCATCTTGTGATCACATGGAGGTGGCCATCTTGTGTGAAGGCATGATAGTCAATTTTCATATTATTTCTTTATTATATAGGATTATTATTATTAAGCATGGGAAAGAAGATTAAACAGAATTAGCTTCCAGTTCAGGTGTAATATCTGTAACTGTTTTTCCATTTTCATAGAAAATGATTCTCCCAGTGTCTGTAACTAGATTTCTTACTGTCAACTGAAAATTTGGAGCATCAAAACACTATTTAATTTCTACGAGTGCTTATTATTTTTAAGTGTTTGTAATTCAAAAGCCATGCACTAATATTACATGAAATGAAGTGTCCTTATGTATTTTCATGGAATATCATCTACTGCAGAAAAGGTTGAGCAGCCTGCATCAGCAATACCACCCAGACTGAGATTATTATGTGCTTCCATTCCTTTAAACTCAAAAGCCTAACTCAATGGGATCACTGACTTCTCTCTGGTTTGGTTGTAAACTCCATGAGAACCATGTCCTTTGGGTAGAAACTCCATGAGAGCCATGGATACTCCCTGGAACATACAGAGTAGAAACTAAATACATATCTGTAGAATACATCTGAATTAGATGATGAAATCTTATCATTAAAAATAATTTAGAATAAATACTGTATTATTTTATTGAGATGGAGTCTTGCCTGAATATCACTTACTGATAATTGTGTGTGTGTGTGTGTGTGTGTGTGTGTGTGTGTGTGTGTGTGTGAAAGAGAGAGAGAGAGAGAGAGAGAGAGAGAGAGAGAGAGAGAGAGAGTAGCTACCAGAAATCCAAAGTCACTTTTAGGCTGGTACCCACTCTTTGTTCTACAAACCTTGATTCATCCTCTAACTTGTGCTGTGTTTCTTTTGTTGTTGTATTTGTTTCTCTGTGGTATGTTGTGTGCTTTTGTACACTTATTGCTTTATTGAGGACAGACTCTTATAAGTTGGGGAAAGGAAGATGATTAAAAGCTTTAATGCAGCCAAGTGGAAGCTAGGCTACTTGAACTGAGCCCGGGGCTGCACTAGCCTGTATGGAACTTTTGGGAAGATGAATGAAACCTGAATGCACAGCCCCATTATAGCTTCTGCCAGTTTTATGCACCATCCAAATTAAAGAGTTGCATGTGGTGATCCCACCTAGGTGAATGCTATCACAAATAGCAGCATAGTTCTTGCTTTAGGCAAGTGCCTAATTCCTTTGTCCTTTTTGTCCAATTTTCTTTTTCTTATACTCACTTCCTAGGTCTAGGGTCCTGTTTCTTTAAAATTATGTGTGTCACACACACACACACACACACACACACACACTAGAGGCCCGATGCACAAAATTCATGCAAGGGGCTTGACCCTCAGAGCCCGGCTTTATCCTGAAGGTCTTCTGGAAGGACATCTAGTCTAATTAGCATATTATGCTTTTATTATTATAGATAAATAATAATAATTATTATTATTTATATATTTAATTTCAGAGTGGGAGAAGGAGAGAGAGAGATACAATTATGAGAGAGAATCTTTGATTGGCTACCTCCTTCATGTCCCACACTGGAGACTAAGCCTGAAACCTAGGCATGTGCTCTAACTGGGAATAAAACTGTGATCTTCTGGTTCATAGGTCGATGGTCAACTGCTGAGCTATGCTGGCTAAGTAAAGCTCCTGTTTCTTTATACTTCTACTCTGACATTGGCTTCTGACAGCCTCAGGTTGTATGGCTTTCTGTATCATCTCTTGCCATTTTGATTTTATGCATGTTTTCTAGGGGTTTTAAATGTTTTGGCTGTGTTCACTTCTGTAGCCTCCATGACTCTGATATCTAAGAATGAAGTTGTCAACACTAGTCTTGGCCCAACGGAATTGACTCAGCAGCAAGCGTATCCTGTTGCCTCAGGAGGAGAACGGGAATTCAGCCAACAGCAATGCTTTCAAGTGACTTAAATAAATATCTCAAAGAGCAACTTGGAATTTGTCCATGTGATCAGAAGCATCAGGCAAAGGTAGTCAGTAAGATATTCTAAACAGCCACAGGGGCCTAATTACAAAATCTATATGGCAAATTTTATAACTTTTGGAGGAAAAAAATGTATTGAGCCAGCTAAAAATGTCATAAAAATGTTCATTATGTGGAAATGGAAATTTTACCTTATGTTCAAAACGTAACTCATGAATGCATATTTACTAAAAGTGGCCATTATTTCTCTTTGATTGTACAAAGCAACTGCAGGTGAGCAGACTTTCAGGACATCTGCCAGGCTTAAATAATTACATTCATTAAGATACTCTGGAGAAGGAATTATTATTTAAAAACTTCCTCTCAATATTTACCACCAGGGTGCTATTACTTCTAAAGGTATTGTGGTGAAGAAGAATGAAAGACTTTGGGAAAAGATTCAGGCTTACCTCTTCAAAGTCTGGCCAAAGCTGGTAGAGCCCCCTTACATCATGCAAATACATTTCCTGAAACATTGCTGTCTCCAGAAATTCTTTTTATACCATCCATCACTGTCATGATGTTTTCATCAGCTGCTTCTAATGATTTTGTTGCTGCTTTGGCTTGAAATTTTGAGGAGATGGATGAATTGATAAATGGATGAATGACTGCATGCTCACGTAGAGCTGTCTTGTTCTGAGTGGATGGAAGTCAGTCAGATAGCACTGATGGGGAATGTGAGGAAGGAGGGTGCTCTTCTATGCCCAGATTAATAAAACTCTGTAGTGTTGTAACTCAATGATTCCACCGACTGACAGGAGACAGAGAGCTGCAGTGAACGCTGAAGAATTTTAAAACCGTTCACAGCTTAAGATACATGACTAAAAGACATAGTTAAGAGTACTTGACATTTTAGCCCAATGGATTTATTTTTCCTGTAAATATATATTAAAATTTTATGTGAACAAAATTAATAAAATGAAGTGGTAAAAGTAAATCAGAAAAAAAATGAAATATTTCTTCTAATCCAAACTTAACTTCTAACAATTTCAGTCTTTGATGACCACCATTGTGAATATCTTGTATGTATCTTTTTAAATCCTTTGTAAGCACAGACAAGCATATTCTGTTTCTTTTGTGGGTATAACTTTCCTTAGCTTCACTTAGTGGTATTGTATCAAATATTATGTCAGGTACTTTCTCTTATCAGTGAATAAGATATTTTAGAAATTCTTTTATATCAGCCAATCAAGATGTACTTCACTCTTTATGTTTTCCAAATGTAATTTTATTATACTCAAAGTAATAGTAAAAATTAAATGTTACCCCTGCCCTCATATTTATAAGGAACTATTTTAAAAACTTTTTTGGATGCTTTAAAGTCCTTTGGAGTTGCTTCAAGCCATTAAATTATATAAGTAAACTTCTCTGACTTTTAGACAAACACTATTGGCTGCCTTTCACAAAACTTGAGTATGGGCTTATTTCCATTAATTCACTCCCTTATTTCTCTCTCTCTCTCTCTGTCTCTCTCTCTCTCTCTCTCTATCTGCTGTATGCAGGAAATATATATCATTTCTTTCAATTTTACTGAGACATAATTGACATATAACATTGTATAACTTCAAAGTGTATGATATATCCATTTGTTATGCTTATATATTGCAATATGATTACCACCGTAGTGTTACTAACTCTGCTCTCACATCACCTAATTACCATTTCTTTTTCCCCAGGTACATTAAAGATCAACTCTTTTAACAATTTTCCATGAAACAATGCAGTACTTTTAACTGTACTCACAATGCTGTGCTTTAGATCCAGAACTTACTCATTTTCTAACTGGAAGTTTGTACCCCTTGACCAACATCTGCCCAATTTGCCACTCCCCAATTTCTGGTAACCATCCTTTGACTCTCAATTTTTATGGGTTTTATTTTTATAGATTTTATACATAAGTGATATTACACCGTGTTTATCTTTTTCTGTTTGACTTATCTCCACATAATGGCCTTCAGGTCCATTTATGTTTTCTCAAGAGCAGGATTTCCTTCTTCCTCATGGCTAAACAATATCCTGCTGTATCACCACATCACATTTTCTTTGATCACTCTTCTGTGGATGGACACTTAGATTATTTTCAAATCTTGGTTATGGTGAATAATACTAGGAACATGTGAATGTAGATATCTTTTTGCTATCCTGTTTTTGTTTCCTTTGGATTTATACCCAGACATGAGGTTGTAAAAATGAAAAAAAAAATCAACAAAATGAAAACTTATGGAATGGGGAAAAATATTTTCAAATCATATATTGGACAAGTGGTTAATATCCAAAAATACAGATAACTCCTAAAACTCAATAACAAACAAATAACCTGATTTAAAAAGTAAGCAGAATACTGAATAGGCTTTTAAAAAAATGGCCAACAGGTACATGAAAAGGGGATAAATATTCCTAATCATCAGGGAATGAAAATCAAAACCAGAATGAGACATCACCTCATCCTTATTAGATAAATGGCTATCATCAAAAAGGTATGAAATAGCAAGAGATTGTGAGGATATGGAAAAAGGAAAACCTTATGCATTCCCACTGTTGGTGTGAATGTAAATTGGTACAGCCACTATGGAAAAACAGTATGGAGGTTCCTCAAAAATTTAAAAATAGAACTACCAAATAATCCTCTTTTTTTCTAGTTGTAGATAGTTATATTGATTATCTTTGTAATTTTATACATTATATTTATAGCTATTTCTTGTTTTCATAAGTGTTACTCAATATCCAGAATTCCCTCTAGTGCTCTTACTTTATGAGACAGAAACCACTCCACAGTCCATTTTCATTTTTTTTTCCATAGTAAAAACTTTTGTTGTAATGTAGCTTCTCAGCAAAAATAATAGTAAGATCAGTGGATTAGAGCATTGGCCTGCGGGCTGAAGAATCCCAGGTTCAATTCCAGTCAAGAGCACATGCCCTGGTTGTGTGTTCCATCCCCAATGGGGGGCATGCAAGAGGCAGCCAATCAATGATTCTCTCTCATCATTGATGTTTCTATCTCTCTCTCCCCTTTTCCCTTCCTCTCCAAAACCAATAAAATATATTAAAAATATATTAAAATAAAATAGATTTGTCTTTTTAAAATAATAGTAAGATAGCTTTGATGCTAAGTGTGATCACGTGATAAAAAGCTTGCTAATGTTACACAAGTAGAAATTATGACTGTTAACTTCAATATGCTTGCATAAGAGGAAGTCTCTGCCTTTTGCTCTCTTCCCCCTTTCCTGGTTGAAAAGGTAATTTTCAGTGTGGCTTGGAAGCCATATTGAATATTGCAGAACTGCAATAGACTTGGCCTTGAAAAGAATAACCACTTATTGACCAGGAACTTGGAGTGCGTCCTGAGAGAAAATAAGTTTCTCTCTTTTGAGCATTTGATAGTATTTGTGTTAGAATATCTTAGCTTTTCACTTGAAGAAATAAAATCTATCTTTCCTCTGCCCATTGTTATCTCACTTTCCATCAGCCATACAGTATGTAATGTATGTAACTGATGTCCTGACCATATCCCCTTGGAGCCCATACATACCACAGTGCCCTATTGCAAGTTCCTGCCACTGTTTCCGGCTTCCCCTCACTTTACATTCAGTGCTACTGAAAGTACCAGGGAATTTACACCACAAGAGCAATCTCTGGCCAATGTGAATTGGAGTTTGGCAATAAATACTTTAGCTTTCCTGACCCTTGGGAAGGATATTTTTGAGACATGTTTTACATTGTCTCTAAGAATTCCCCAGGAATTTTGTACTTTATTTGCCCACACCAGTAACTTGCTTAATAACTCACTCTTTGTTTGATTTCCTTTCTTATTTGTCTTACTTCTTCTAAACTGCTTGTCTTCAAATCCTTTTCTCAAGGTATGTTTGCTGAGAAACTCAACTTAAGATAGTAGCAAAGTTATCTCTTTAATGTCAGATTCTGGAATTTGAGAGCTTACCAGTCAGATGATAATAAGAACTCCGTCACCAATCTTCTTTAAGTTCACAGTTCTTGTGTTATTCCTCAGGGCTAATGAATAGAGGAGAAAAACACCTGGGCCTGGATCATAGATGCTTCGCGTGATATATTGGTACATGCAGTAGGACTACTGCCACATCACTGCCACTCAGAGGTAACTCTGAAATTGAACAGTGACATAAAACCCTCCTAGTGGACAGAACTGTATCCAGTATACCTTATCATAAACTTTACAACTTTATGGAAAGAAGAAGGAGAATGAGGAGAAGGAGAGAAGAAAGAGGAAGAAGAAGAAGAAGAAAATAATAAGAATAAGGAGGAGGAGGAAGAGGAGGAGAAGGAGGAGGAAGGATCTGAGATAAACAAACTTCTGTGAAGTGGTGCACAGTTTAGTCATTGATGGATATATACCTTGGTATGAATACATCACAATGGCTAAATCTCTTACCTTTGATAAATTGTGATGATTTATAGGTGAAAGGGCATGCACTGGCCTATGTACCTTTAGCCCCTGAGAGACCTGGGGTAAGTAATTATTATATGGAATTAATTTACTATTGTTAACTGCCATAGAAATCCTGAAAGAAGAATCTGAAAAGCTTAGGTCAGCTCCTAATTAATGAAGGGGTTGTGCAAAAGCTAGAAGGTGCCCAAAGCAATAAAAAGGAGACTCTTAAATCTTATAGCTAAGAAAATAAGATCTGCTGAAACTCAGGTCCAATACCTGATTTTAAATGTGGCACCATTGCATAGGAGGTTGAATTTATAGCCCTCTTACATACAAGTTAAGACCCTGAGAGGGAAGGAGCAGGACCCTTAGTGCTAATGAAGATATTTGGGTAAATGAACTTGAGAAACTTGAATTCCCATATTTTCCTGGATGTTCTAGGTTACTAGTAACTCCCCTCCCCCAACTCCTTCCAGGAAAAAATAAGTCTCTTATTGTTTGTGTGCTTGCCTTCCTCAGAGTCTTCCCTGCCTCCCTTCTGTCCTGGGTGGTCTCATGGTGGCCAAATGGTGTACCTGAACTGGAGGAAAGGAATTGTTTACCAAAAGAGTGGTATGATCTGGTTAAATTACACTTCCAGGAATCAGAATAACATGCCTCAGAATGGTTCTTAAAATGCTATGCCAGAGGATGGGGGGAAGATGGGTCATAAGACCAGATATGAACCTTAATCAGTTTGGCTCAGTGGATAGAATATTGGCCTGCAGACTGAAGGGTCCCAGGTTCAATTCCTGTCAAGAGCACATACCTTGATTGTAGGCTCCTCCCAGGCCTGGGCCCTGGTGGGGCTCATGCAGGAGGCAACCAATCAATGTGTTTCTCTCACATCGATGTTTCTGTCTGTCTTTCCCTCTCTTTTCCACTCTCGCTAAAAAACAATGGAAACATATTCTCAAGTGAGGATTACCAACAACAAAAGACTCCATAGTAGGTACTATTGACATGGAGGTAGTCTCTGGTCACTCAGGATCTAACAGTATGGAAATAGGGTCATGAGCTAGTCCTATAATTTTATTGGGGTGCCAACTTGAAACTTAAAATAATAGCCTACAGTAAATAAACCTGCTCGAACTGCCTTAGCAGAGTATTGCACAAAGAATAAAAGACTCTGAGATTTGAGCACGTTAGAATAAATGTATTATGTAAGTCTGCAAATAATACCATCTGAAGAGGTTTCTCATAAGGGCCCAGAGAATACCCCTTTTACAAACATGATAAGAAATTCACTATGAAGGAGGGCACCAGCATTTATAAGAACCACAGTGGTGACACTCTCTGTAGGCTTTCACTGATGATAGAAGATGCTGTAAAGAATGTGTTTCTCTGGGGTCAATATAGATAATAAAATCATGGCATATTTGATGTCAGGTGGCAGCACTTAACCATCAGCAGCAAAGAAAACGTAATTATTGTGATGGGTGGCAAGGTCAGAACAGCATGCAGAGGTCTACTTTCAGGGGTCCACTTTACCTGATAGATGATGACTCTCCTATCTGTGAGAAAGATGGGAAGCCAGTAAGAAAATTACTTGACCTGTATCAAGGTCTGCAAACTACAGCTTGTGCGTCAAAGCCAGTCGTCATTTACCTGTGGAACATAGCCACATCCACTTGTCCACCTGTTAGGTATGGCTGTTCTGTGTTATAGAGCCAAAACTTAGTTATGCATCAAAGACTGTATGACCTAAAAAACATATTTACTCTGTGTACCTTAACAGAAAAAAAATTGCCGACCTGTGACCTGTGACCTATATACTCAAAGAAGATGGAGAACATATGAGAAAAATATTGCTGCCAGCCTCTGTGGTGGGAAATCCCAATCCTTGCTTCCAGAACTTTGTCAGTTTTCAAACTCAGGGTTATTGGTTGAAGGAGAGGAAGAACCTTATAGAAGGAATAGACATAGAAGACACATTCAATACCCATTCTTTATTCCTTTTCCTTTAATTGAATAGCATACACAGGGGGATAGGGAAATACCCAGATATTTGGAAAGCACTAAGATACAGATTCTGAGCTGACACTTGCACCAGAAACCCCAATCTTCAACTGACCACTGTGTAGAGGAGGATGCACAGAGGTCAGATGACAAATGAAGGTTCTAGTCTATGTCCAGTTCACTGACCTGCAGTGCAGTTATTTCTCTGGTTCCTGAGGGCATATGCATGCTCATGTTGGATAAACTAGTCAGATGGTGGACACTTCATATTGGTTCCTTGACCAGAATCCCTTGTTACCTATCATTGTTGTAACAACTCTAAGTTTACAGGTACATCTTCCTTGAGGACTCCTTCAGACAAGCTGATGGCGATGCCATTCATGTAGGCCTGGATTATGGGTAGATGTGTTGGTGTAAGAAAGTACTGCTGCCACATCATTATTACTTGGGATGGCCTTGAAAGACAGGAGTGAGTGACATTCTCTCAGGGGGCAGAACTTCATTCAGGACACCTTTCCATCAGCTTTATGTGAAGAAAAAAGTTGTTTGAGATACACAAACTACTGGGAAGTGGTGAATAGTTTGGCAAGTTGTTCAGGGATCTGGGAAGTGTAAGAGCAAAAGATTGGAAACAAGAAGATATGAGGAACAGGTGTATAGATGGATACACTATGTATGTATGTATACACGTGGGCATGTATGTATTTGTAAGTACATCTCATGTCATCTGAGAGTAAGGTTAATCTTGTGTATTTTTCATCATATTCCTGTTATTATTTTATTTCCTATCTTATTGTACTGGCTAGGAGCACTAGAATAATGTTGAATAGAAACAGTGACAGCTTATGGAGGCAACCTAAATTCAGTCTGGATTTTTGACAAAAAGCTCCAGTATTTTGCCATTTTTGAATCAAACCTTTTTTTTTGTAGATACCCTTTTTATTTAAAAAAGCTATTTTTCTATTTTTAGATTGCTAAGTATTTTTATCATTAATGAGCATTTAATTGTATCAAAGGTTTTATCACAGTATTATAGTTTTCTTTATTATATGAATCTAATGAATTATATTATTTAGTATTTTAATGTTAAGGTAATCTTATGTTCTGAGAAAATAATCTAAATTGTTTTTATATAGTAACATTATTTAATATGTAGTGACATTTGATTTGATAATATTATATTTAGATTTTTTTCCTTTTGATAAAGAGAATGGCTTGCAACATTCCTCTTTGTGAAGTTCTAGTAAGAAAATTTTTCTGTCCTTATCAAACATATTGAAAAGTGTAAGTTCTTCTTCCATCCACCCCCATTCTCTCATCCCTGATAAACTTTATAAAAGATTTGTTTGATTAATTCTTTAAGCCCAAAAAATCTACAAGTATTATCCTATATAATAAAAGGGCAATATGCAAATTGACTTTAACAGCAGAACAACTGGGAATGACCAGTTGTTATGGCCTGCACTGACCACCAGGGGGCAGATGCTCAATGCAGGAGCTGCCCCATTGTGGTCAGTGCGTTCCCATAGGGGGAGCTCTGCTCAGCCACAAACGGGGCTGATGGCTGCAAGTGCAGTGGAGGTGGCAGGGAAACTCTCCCACCTCCTCAGCAGCGCTAAGGCTGTCAGACTGTGGCTTAGGTGTGCTCCCTGCAAGCCACTGTCAGACATCCCCTGAGGGCTTCTGGGCTCCAGAGGATGTCTGACTCCCAGTGGTAGGCCTAAACTGGCAGGTAGACATCCCTGAGGGGTCCTAGACTGCCAGAGGGCACAGGCTGGGCTGAGGGATTTTATATTCGGTATGAAGAGTTTTATAAATCATTTTAGTAATTATAGACTCTATAATGATATTTTTATATTGTAAATTCCTAGTTCAATTTTCTTTTGCTTTTTAAATTGAATTTTTAATTAAAAAATATTTTTATTGATTTCAGAGAGGAAGGAAAAGAGACAAATAAAAACATCAATGATGAGAGAGAATCATTAATTGGCTGCTTCCTGCACTCCCCCACTGGGGACTGAGCCTGCTACCAGCAACCTGGGCATGTTCCCTGACTAAGAGTTGAACTGTGACCTCCTGGTTCATGGATTGATGCTCACTCAACCACTGAGCTAAGCCAGCTGGGTCAATTGTGCAAGTTTTAATAAAATTTTTAGTCTTCAATGTGCCAACCTTTTTAGGTACATTATTTTTGCTCTTATCTATACTAGTAATTTATTTTCCATTCTGTGTTTTTAATATGCTTTTTTTCTAACTTAAAAAAAATACTTAGATCATTGTTTTGAGCTCTTTAAGTTAAAAAAAAAATTCAATTACAGTTGACATCCAATATTATATTTCAGGTGTATAGCACAGTGGTTAAACATTTATGCAACTTACAAAGTAATCCCCCCAATAAGTCTTATACCCATCTGACAGCATATGTAGTTATTACAATATCATTGACTATATTCCCTATGTTGTACTGTTAATTTGTATTTCTTAATCCCTTCATTGTTTCACCCAGCCTCTCAAATCCCCTTTCATCTAGCAACCATCAGTTTGTTTTCTAAATCTATGAGTCTGTTTCTATTTTATTTATTAGTATTTTGTGTGTGTGTGTTTTAGATTCTACATATAAGTAAAATCATATACTATTTGTTTTTATCTGTCTGACTTATTTTGCTTAGTATAATATCATCATGTTATTGCAAATGTTAAGATTTCTTTATGTTTTTTAACCAAGTTATGTTCCATTATATATACAATTATATAATGGCTTTTATATATATATATATATATATATATATATATATATATATATGTATACCATAGCTTTTTTATCCACTGGTTTATTGATTGACACTTAGGTCGCTTCCATATCTTGGCTATTGTAAATAATAAACATAAGGATGTGAATAACTTTTTGAATTAGGCTTAGGATTTCTTTGGATAAACTGTGTTGTTTTGAGCCCTTCTTTTCTCATATAAATTGAATTGTTGAAGGTAAGAACAAGAAACTATAAAAATATAAAATAGTGGTTCTCTCCAAAAAGCAATCCGCCCACCACCACCACTACCACTACCACACAGAGCATTTGTAAGTGTCTGGAAACATTTTTGATTGATACAACTGGGGACAGGAATGGCATTAGTATCAAGTATAAAGGGGTGGGGATACTGGTCAACACCCTACACTATTCAAAACAAACAAACAGACAGCCTCCCACAATAAAGAATTATCTTTGTCAAAGCTGATAAAACCTGGTTTAGAGATTGAGCTCTTGGCCTAAACTGTGTAAGTGTGTAAGTATTGTTGTTATGGAGAGACCCCCAGAGAAGACCACCAAGACCCCAGATCAAAATTTATGCCTTTATTAATGAATTCGAATCCGGGCTCTCCCCCTACTGTGGCAGCAATGAGAGAGAAAAAAAAATAAATAAATAAAAAAAAAAAGGAGAGAAAGCCCCGACACACAGGAAAGCCTGCCTTTATCCTGTGTGTGTGTGTGTGTGTGTGTGTGTGTGTGTGTGTGTGGCTTGTCTATTTGGCAAATTCTGATTGGTTAATCTTTAAAATCAGTAGTCTATGAGCTAAAGTTTACATAACAGGAAAGCTGAAGGTTATTCCTCTACCATTATAGTTTGCTTTGAGACCTTGGCTTATTGTGATTTAGGGTAGCTGGCAGTTGTTTTGCAACGGTGGGGGGGAGGCATAGCTGGCTAGGCAGAGTTCTTTGTCTGTCCTAGGGTCATGGTGACCCATCACACTATGAGCTATGAAAAATTCCAATAGTACAGTGACATCATTAAAAGTTTGCACAACACCTGGGGCGGGGGGCTTATTTTCAGTTTAAGTGGTTTCTGTTTGACCTGGTCTGTTCTGTTTGTGCTGCCTTGTGATAACTTGGAACAGGACATACCCGGGGGCCGGGACTGCAAACAGAGCCAGCCCATGACTAACATAAAGCGCATCATGCTACATTCTCTGCCATGGGCCTGATCGTTCATTTCTCCCCTGGGCTGAAGCCCTGCCCCGAAAGGATCCTGCCGGCCATAACATTGTGTGTGCATGCATGGGCGCATGTGAGTATAAATGTATTTTGATAATAGTGAATTATGGGAACTTCCCAGTTGAATATGAAGGAATAAGTGGGGGATAAGTAATGAATCAAATGAGAAGACATCAGAAAAAAGTATTCCTTGTGAACAGCATGTTACAAGATAAGATAGACTAGCATGTTGTGCTTGAGGAGCTATATAGTTTAATAGATTTTTATAAGAGTGGGTTGGATGTTAGGATGAAGATTGACACTGACAAGACGTTAACTGGGATCAGATCTGAAAGCTATTGTATCCAGTGCCTGAGAACATGGCAGAAGATACACAGTCCAGGTAGACTGAGTGAAGGGTTGTAAGCAGGACAGTGACATGATGAGAAGTGACTTTTACACTTTTTTCCTGTAACTAAAGGACAGAGACTGTATTGGAGGAGAGCAATATCAGAATGAAGGAAAAAAGAAAAGAGACTATTGAAATAAATTGGGTTAAAGAAGATAAGAGAGGTGGTAAAGAAGAAAGGAATTTAGACTTTTCACGTATTAAAATTTAGGATTTATATGAGTTCATTTCCTTTAGGTATGGTGAATGCTGAAATAAAGGTAGAGTAAAGAACAACTCTCAGATTTTGTACTAGAAAAACTACTTAGTCATGATAGTGAATAAGACACAAAATGCAAAAATGAATAAAATATTCAACAATGTGATTGATCTGCTTCTAGTTTTGTTGATGTGGAGGTTCAACTGAAATTATCCCATTTACAGTAAGTCTAAAAGGTCTAGAATTTATCAGAGAGGACAGGGCTGGAAATATGATTCTTGAAATGGTAATTAAATTGGTTAAGATCACAAAAAATTACATAGACAAGTTGAGAAATATATTTTGTTGATCTCCAACACTTATAGCACTGGCAAAGAAAGATGGGGAACCCTCAAGAGATTTTCTGAAGGAGAGGTCAAGGGGTAAGATGAAAACCAGAGAAGATGTGGACACAGAATCTAAAGGAGGAAAATTACAAAGAGATGATCACTGGCCAATATTATCAAGTGCTTCCAAGAAGTTAAATTAATATAATTGTCAAATATGTAGCACCTAGAAATTCTGGGAGAACAATTTCTTTGGTGGTAGAGTCAGAGTGGAAAGTGAGAAATTGTCCTAGATGTGCTAACACTGCTCTGCAGGAAAGGTAGAGGGTAATGGTTCCCCTGAAGAATGTGGCACTCGCCCAAAGAAGGTGAAACTTGAATAGGAACAATTGCAAATCTTCCCCAAATATATTAGTTTATTAAATAACAAAACAATGTTCAGAGAAAAATGTGACCTCCTGTCAAGATCTAAGAGAAAAATATCTCATTTACTTACCTTACTTTTTAATTAACTTTTTAAAATTGTGTATAAAAGTTGGCCTTTGGGTTGTACTTCTTCTTGGACTTTTTCAGAGGAATGTACTTGGACATAGATGCTACTGATTTAAATGCTACATTCCTAGTTCCTCTAAGAGATATCCCATTGTTTTTAGTCCACTACATACTGGAAAGGGAGTGAAAAGGCATAATGAGAGTTTATATCTTTTCATACAGCTTTTTTTAAAAAAGAATATACAGCCGAAACCGGTTTGGCTCAGTGGTAGAGCGTAGGTCTGAGGACTGAAAGGTCCCGGGTTCAATTCCAGCCAAGGGCATGTACATTGGTTGCAGGCACATCCCCGGTAGGGGGTGTGCAAGAGGCAGGTGGTCGATGTTTCTCTCTCATCGATGTTTCTGGCTCTCTATCTCTCTCCCTTCCTCTCGGTAAAATATCAATAAAATATATTTTTTAAAAAGAGTATACAAAGACTGGTTCAATAATGCCTAATTGTAATATCTCACATCAGAATCCAAAAGTTCAACTCTATTTTTTAAAAATATATATTTTTATTGATTTCAGAGAGGAAGGAAGAGGGAGAGAGATAGAAACATCAATGATGAGTTTGTTCAGCTGCCTCTTGCATGCCCCCTACTGGGGACCGATGCTGCAACCCAGGCATGTGCCCCAGACCTGAATCCAATCTGTGACCCTACAGTCCACAGGTCAACGCTCCATCTACCAAGCCAAGCTGGCCAAGGCTCAACTGTATGTTTTTTTTTTTTTTTTTCGTTTTTCTTTTAATCTCATAAGAGTAAGTACAAGCATGAAGAAAATGCCAGGGGCCAGTTTATCATCAATATAGATTCAGCACAAAATCATCCACTGGTTTGATAAAACAAAAGTAGGAAAATGCAGTCTTCTCTCAATTAGCCATGTGCAGATTGCTTGTTTGAATGATTATTGTCACAAATGTTCATTTGCACCAGCCAACATCTGTGTGCTCCTGTCTTCCTTCATTGTTGGAATGTGCTTCTGGGGGAAAAAAAATCATTACAATATTAGTATAAGAAATTTAATTAGCAAGATCAATCAGTTCAGCATATATATTCTAAAGGCAGTTGTGAGTATATTTTGCATTATTGGTAAAATGTTCTTTTTCTGTGTGTGTGTCCTATATATTTAATATATATGATGCCAGCAACGTTTACCAGGAAATATAACTACTGGGAAAGATCCTGGGCTGTGAAGTTAGGCCATGATTGATTTGTCTGGATTGTGTGACTTGGGGAATGTGACTTAACCTATCTCCATCTCATTATTTCCAGTTGCAAAATTGAGACCATGTATAAATTTTGGGGGGTAGGGAGGATTGTGAACCAAAAACAAGATGAGTGCTTGTTATAATGCCTAGAACTTAATAAGGTAACAATAAATTAAATTTCATCTGCCATGCTCTTTCCTAATCTTACAGTATATTCACTTTCTCCACAAAGAGGCTAGAAACATAGCTTCAAAAATGTAGTGAGTTATGCTTCAGAACCATAGGAGTATTTTTTTTAAAAAATCTGCCTGTTCTGTATTCTGAGCCCTCTCTTTATCCCTTGGTGTTTAATTCTTTTTTTTTTAATATATTTTTATTGATATTTTACAGAGAGGAAGGGAGAGAGATAGAGAGCTAGAAACATCAATGAGAGAGAAACATCGACCAGCTGCCTCTTGCACACCTCCTAATGGGGATGTGCCCGCAACCAATGTACATGCCCCCGACCGGAACCGAACCTGGGACCTTTCAGTCCGCAGACCGACGCTCTACCACTGAGCCAAACCGGTTTTGGCGGTGTTTAATTCTTGTTCTGTTGCCTGGTTCCTGCTTTCTCCCTCACTACCTTGTTTCATGAAATTGATACTTCAGTTTTAATATCAGTTGGGTTTTACTTCTGCTTTATTCCTAGTTGTCATTAGTTAGGTTGACTTTCGTTCCTGCTGTGACCCTCATCCCAGCCTTATCACTGCCAGATTTGGGTCCAAGAACCCAAGCTTTAGGCTAGTGCCATGTCTCATTTTCCTAGGAGAGTAGTTTGAGTGTGTTCTTTCTTTTGTTCCAGGTTCCAATATGAGAAAGACTTTTTTTTTTTACATTTGAAACACTTTTTTTTATTTTCAATTACAATTGACATATAATATTATACCTTATTAGCTTGAGGTCATTTGTGACATATTTCTTTGGCATTTTGGCAGCTTCCCTTGTGTTGGCTTTTTTTGTATTAGGAAGAGCTGCTATGTCTCCCATGCTTGGTAGAGTGGCCTAATGTATTAAGAGTTCTGTAGGGTCCAGTTTCACCATTTCCTTGATAAGCTAAAGTGGGCACTCCAGGTAAGACCCCTTGTAGGCTGTTTGCATCCTCCTTTTGTAGTGGAGCCTTAATGCTATGGGCACACAAGTGGAAGGGATTTACCACCATGTTGATTAACTACGAGGACTGGATGATCACCAACCAGCTGTGCAGGGGCCCACTCCATGGAGCAGGGGTTACTTCAGCAGGGTTCTAGGGACCCCTGAGTCTGTCCCTTTAGTGTGTCACTTGTGAAGGTATTTGGGTGGTATTTTAATATTGTCTATTGAGTGCATTGGCTCTGGGGCCTCCAGGGAAGTTCAGACCAAGATCAGCCACCATTGCCTGTGTTCTATCTGCAGCCACCTGGCATGAGTTTCAGAGCAATTTGCAGATAGCTGCCACCTGTGCTGGGCTTGGAGGTGCCCCGGCAAGGCCAAGCTGTTAATCAAAGGGCTGCTCCTAGTAATGGGCCTGGGGCAATAGGTATAGGGCATGCTGAAGACAGTTGCTATTTGTTTGAGAGATTTTAGGAACATCTGAAGCATGAGATAAGGCAAGCCATTTGGATTGAAAAGCCATTCGGTGGGCCTGAAAGTTGAGTGGGGTGGAGTCTCAAGTAGAACAGTGTGAGCCAGGTTGATGGAGACTCAGATATGGTTGGTGCCCATCTATTGGCCTTTTGGCGTGGTCTCAGAAAAGGAACAATGACCTCTACCAGCACTTTGTTCTTGCAGAAAGCTATCCCCACAGCTCTCAACCTGATGCCAGACAATTCTGTTCCTCCCCATGTAACCCTGATGGCTTTCAAACTACTACCCCAGTGTGTAAGAGTAAGTCTGTGCTTTTAAGAGGAACTGCCCGGGACTCCAGCGGCCTCAGTTTCCTTCAGCCTCAATGCCTGCTTGATTTACAATCAGAAGTTATGGGGACTTTATTTTTCCTGGCACTGGAATGGGGGCATAGTGTGGGGTTGGGGACCCTTGTTCCTTAGGGGAAACCTCCCCAGCTGAGATATCCCTCCTGATTTTTATCTGCCACACGTGGGTGTGGGACCAGCCTGTTTTGCTCCCTTGCCTCTCCTACCATTCAGGTAGATTTCAGGTGGTTCTGAATGATGGTTGGTTTGTAGTTTAGTTGTAATGTTGATGTCTCAGTGAGATGTTTTAATGCAGTTCTCACCTGTAAGAAGGGAGTCTCATTGTATTGACTTGTTTAGTATTTGAGTTTTTAGAAATATTGTACCTATTCATTGTGCAACTCTTAGATCACCACCTCCATTGCCATTAGTTGTGCTTCTGTATTATTCATATTATGAGGGGTGCTGATTAATAGGAGAAACTCTGAGGAGGACATATTCATTTTGCCTTCTCAATAAATATTTATTGTGCAATTTATATTATGCCAAGGGCACTGGATAGTGGTTTATTGGTTCTTACCTCCACAGTTGCTCATCTCTTCTCTTCTCTGTATTACTAAAACCAGAATACTGTAGATGGCATTTACCAGACTTCCTCACCAGCCAAAGTTTCCTTAAGCTTTGCCAATGAATGCACTGGCCAGTAAGTAAATGGCAGACGGGACAGAGGTGACATTTTGCTTCTGACTCCAGCAGGAGCATACTTCGCCGTATTTGAAGAATTAAAAAAAAGTTCAGTGTCACTCAAGCAGAGGATGAGTGAGGAGCAAGAGGTACAAAAAGAGGTCAGGCAGTTAAACAGAAACCAAATCATGTATGCAGCTCAATGTGTGCAATCATGTATGCATTCAAAGTGGGATAGGAAGCCATTAGAAGGTTTGGAACACAAGACCATGGTGGTTTTTATTTGTTTGTTTTGCATTAAGGGAGCAATAGCTGCTTTGTTAAAAATAAATAATCTGTATGGGCCCGGCTGGTGTTGCTCAGTGGTTGAGCATTCACCCCATGAATCAGGAGGTCACTGTTCCATTCCTGGTCAGGGCACATGCTCAGGCTGAGGGCTCAATCCTCAGTAGGGGACGTGCAGGAGGCAGCTGATCAATGATCCTCTCTCATCATTGATGCTTCTCTCTCTCTCTCTCTCTCTCTCTCTCTCTCTCTCTCTCTCTCTCCCTCCCTCTCCCTTTCTCTCTGAAATAAATAAAAATATATATTTTAAAATGAGCCTTTCTGACTCTCTCATTTTGCTGAATGTCATGCTTCTCTGTTATTATTTGTAGACACCACACATGTTCTTGGCTCAGGCCTTCCCATGTCCTATTCTCTGTCTAAAATGTCCCCCCAGTATATCTACATAGCTTAGTGAGATCTTCCCTGACCACCTTTTCTAAATATTAACAGCCACCTGCCCTCCTGTACCTGCATTCTCTAGTCTTTTATCCTATATCATTTCTGTTGATATAACCTTAATAAATTATATCTTAATGTATGTATGATCTTCTCCCCCATGTGAGTTCCATTAAGTCAGAAATTAAACTTCGTTACTCTTACCTCCCTCATGCCTACCACAGTTTTTGGTAGCTTTGAGGTAGATGCTAATATTACTCATTTATTGATTAGGCTCAGAAACATTAAAGACTGTGTTCAGTTTGTAAGTGGTGAAGCTAGAACTTACGTCCAGAAAGTTTGAGTCTGAAGCCCAGGCTTACCTTAAGTATATTGAATATTTAGACACTTCCAAACTTCTATTTAGCTCTCTGGATCTGCACATTGCATTTTTAATAGTTTGTGTTACCCTTCTCTCTGACATTTAATCTGGCCTGATTTTACTTATCCAAAGGCCTTCACGGTGGCAAGAGGCACAATGAAATGGTCTCCTGTCCCCAGAGGACATTCCTACCATCCCTGAGCATTATCTCACTATCTGCAGGGAAGGCTTTGCTATCAACACCAATAATTAAGAATTGGAAAATATCCAAGGGATCACAGGGCAGATGCCTTTATCAACCTGGTTTCATAAAAATGTGGAGTAATTAGGATGATTGGAAACAACTGTGATGCACTGCTGCCAGAGAATCAAATTTCTCCTTTGCTAATGGGCATGGGGCGGAGGTGCTTGGGGTACTGCTGAAATAAGAATTTTCAGAAGACCCCATGGGAGAAGGGGATATGACAAAAGTCTTTATTTGCGCTGAGTTACATTCCTCAGGTTCTAAAGGCCCTGGCTCCTTCAACCAGTTCTGAAAGACATTCAGGCGGGGTTCCAGCAGAGCCCAAAGCAAGACTAGCGTCCAGAGCGTCTGTTCCATGTTGCGGCTGGGTCCATATCAGCATCCCTTAGTCCACTGTGTGGAGCCCACAGGGCCGTGAGCCACGTGGGTGCAGGGGAGCTATCCCCCTGCAACAGGAGTCACAGGAGGGCAGGCAAGAAGGCAAGAGAAGAGAGCCCGGAGCCGTGAGAGAGTTTGGCTCCTGTGTTTAGAGGTTTGATATTCAGGTTTCACGCACTTGCAGTGGCCACACCCATCCTAGCCATTAATTTGTTCCCACGTGTGACTGGTGACCTGGCACCTTTTCAAGTCACTCAGACCTTACTGGGCATGTGTCTAAAAAGCCTTTGTCTAATCCCTTCTTTCCTCAATCAGTGGGGAAGAGGCTTGGAGAGAGTTAAATTAGCAAAGCCGTATAAATGGCATGCCTATATTATCTAGTCCTCCCTTTTACTCCTTTCCTGTTATAACCAGGTTATTATAAGGGCATCAGTAGCATTTGAGACTTCAAGAGAAATAAATAGAATTAAATGAATAAAAATTAGGAAAACTATAAACCTACTTCACACTCCATTTAGGAAGATTCTAAGAGAACAAAAAGGCTCACAAGAAGGACTGGAAATAGACACAATTATTTCTTTAATTTTTGCTGTAGATTATTTTAACCGTATTTATCTTGGAAGGCAAGCACTTCTCAGATACTTTGCCACTTAATAGTTTTTATGTGCATCAGCTTTTTTGGGGGGAGTTGGAAGGTTGAGAAAATGCCAATATAATGTACTTTGATAAAAAAGTAAACACCATCTTTTCACATATGTACACAAATAGCGAAGTAAGCATATTCAAGTCACTATATTTCCAAGAATCAATATTGTTCCAGAGAAATATCACTTAAATTTTATGTCCCAGTTTATGCAACTAAAACTAAGCTGTATTTGAATTGCACATTTAGAAAATTCTCAGTCACTTTTTCTGTGGCAATAGAATAAACTAAAAGTTTATTTCATTGGATTTTATATAAATGTCATGAGTTGATAACAAGATCAGTACAGTGTGAATCAACATGAATAAAAAATTTTTATAACTCTCACTGCCAACTGTCCCTGCTGTCCTGCACTTTAACAAATAATATTTTCAAGATGCCTTCCACTTTTTAAAAGTAAACCATCACTATCATTTTAATATATGTTTTCAGCTATAGCAAGCCTTTGAAAAATTGCTTGGGTAGTCAAAAGGAAATAGAAGGGAACATATCTTTTGTAATATATTTATCATATTCTTTCCATTAGCAATTTGCATGCCTTAGATTATAAAGTAAAGGGGGGAAATCAGTCATAAAATAAACTCAGTATACAGAATAGAGGAAAAATATATCAAATAGATTTGTCACAAATGCATTCAAAATATACTATCGACATTAAAACTGAGACAGAATTATTTTTTAAAGTGGTATTTATTTGCACTAGTTGGTGCATTTTTAATTTATTCATTTGTAAATCTGGAACTATCACTGAAAAAAGTCCATCTATTTATTTACAAAAGAAGTTCTGAGGATGAGAGGTTGATGTTTACCTATGTACATGCATAGATAAAGATGCAGAGATTAGTTAGTCTTGAGTACTGTTAAACCATCCACTGTGTTATGAAGCTGCAATATCATTTAAATAATTATCTCCATTGTCACCAAAAATCATGCAGTTGGGGTACTGTGGTCAGCCAGGGGATAGAATATATCTGAATACTGGTACTTTTAAAAATATTTCCATATTTTTCATTGAAGTCTGCATCCATTAGAAGTTAACCATAAAATACAGATTACCTGCTGTTTAAGAAGCATAAATTGCCTTGACATGCTATTCAATGACAAATAGGTAAGAAAAAAAAAGATAAAATAGGCCAGTTACAAAAAGGAGATTAAATGAGTGCATAACATAAAGGAAATTCATCATCTGTGTAAAATGAATGTGAATATTCTTTTTACTATAGTTTACAAGTGGAGAATACCTTTTTCATATTCAAATACAAATACTAGGCCAATCTAGAAAATTCTACAGAAAGAAAACCCTTTTACTTTTTCCAATATTATGATTAAAAAAAAAAAGAAAAAGATTTTTACAAAATTGTTAAGTGTTCCTAGGCTAAGCAATACAAGCATAATTTACTTCTGACAAAGTGCAAATCCAAACAGTATTACTTAAAAACATAAATTTCTTTTCAATTAATATTTTATAACTATTTTTAAGGTTATGTTCAAGAACAGCAGATTGAGTTAAATTATATTTTTAATGAATTTAAATCCTTTTTTTGTGAGTATTAATCAACCAAACAATATATTTCTTGCCCCCTAGAGAAACTCTTTCGGTTCTTACAGAGTAATTTAATCATAAATCAGTTTATATGCATTATAAAGTTTTCATAGCATTGTTTCCATTTGATCTATGAGCCACTGTAATTGGCTTCAAGCAAGAAAGCATGGTAAGACACATTCTGGGTAAGTCATAAAAATAGGATCTGCCTTTGTTCCTCAGAGAGAGTATGCTGGGAGGATTTTCTCAAGGCAAGGTAGCGCTGGAAACATTATTTCCTACATGAAGCTATGAGCACATCAGGTTAAGTCACCCCTTACAGGTTGGAGGGACAAGAACAACCAGCAGTTCAGAAGGAATGGCTGGTCAAGGTCATGGGATTTTATGTTAGAACATTTTGAGGGTAAGTTTTGGCTTCACTTCTCACAAACTGTGTGATGGTCTTCTAGCCTCCCGCCTCAGTTTTCCCCCTCTGTAAAATGGGTTTAAAATGGTACTCAAGTCGTAGAGCTGTTGACTGGATTATAAGTGGTAAAATGTGTTAAGCAACTCTCATCGTGCCTGGCACAGAAAAAAACATTGGCTGTACACTCCTGGTGTTTGTTATTATTATTATATCATCATCATCATCATCGAATAAAAAAGAGGCCAGGAAGTAAAGACTTTTTAAGGAATGAGATGTAGCAATGACAACACAGGGCAGTTCAGAACACCAAGTGTGTGAGCTCTGTGCTCCAAGACCTCTGATGTGGTACCAGAGCCGAACAGCTCCTTAACAGCACTGAGCCAGGCTAAAAATAAACCAGGAAGAACACAAATAGCCCCAAACTATCCTCCTCACGATCCAGATAAAACTGATTGTTACATGCAAACCTCTTTGAGTCATGTACTGACAATTCTGTGTCAGAAAAGCTGTACAATTTAGATATTGGCTAAAAGTATGACATCATCAAAACACTAAATGGAAGTCATGGGACAGGATAATGCAGCGATAGCAGCAGTTAATTTAGTTTCCAGCTCTGTGGCAATCTAGTCTGCATTCTTCTTCCGGCAGCTGTGCTAGAATATAAAGTAGCTCATCCAGTTTCTCCAAGAAGTAGAGCCATAAAGACCAACCATTAGTATGCTCAGAAATGTAACAAGTACTCAAGTCATCTGAGTGGACTAGAAAGATTCCCAAGAAGGAGGGTATCAGCTGTGAGACAGGTAGTAAGGGGTTGACTACATTTTCTTTACTTGGGAGACCCCGAATGGGGGCACTACCAGGAGGCTGGGTAGAGAAAAGTGTTGTGAAGGAGCCCTTTAATAAAAGCTCCTGACAGTATGCTGGCTATTAAATGCTAGCGGCCAAAACAGCAGGGAGCACAGTGGTTCTGTTTCAACAGTGAATTAAATCATATCATTTTTCTGCTCAAAAGCTGTTAGAAGCCTCCCCATTCACTTACAAATAAAATTCTACTTTGCACAATGGACCTGAATGGTCTTAAATTAACTGATCTGGCTCATCTTTCTGAGCTCATCGGTTATATAGATGGTTGCTGTCTCCTTTTCAGAATTTGGGTCTCAATTCGAATTCCACTGTTTTGAGACATTCTCTCCCTGACAATCACTCTTAATTTCTTTGATTGGCCAGTAACCATGCCCTGCTGGTTGTTAACATATTTTGAATATCACATTATATTACACATTTCAAAAAATTGCTTCAAGGACTACTCAAGTAACAGGGTTGTTGAATGGATTACACAACCTCTAAATACATGCCATGTCTTTGCTTGAAATGTATTTGAATATTTGTATAAAGTTGCATTTGATATTAAGTCACTTCAAACTATTGGCCAGCTGTGTAATTTATGAACTGATGTAGGAAAGTCATGCTTTTCAAAATGGAAACAGAGGGATACTTTACATAAACACCAAAGGTTAGCAAACTTCTGAGCTGTTTGGGGGCACAAAGCTTTTGATGTCCGTAATCAAATAACCATTTTAAATTACGTAACATGCCTGTTTATCAAGCAAAGAAGGCAGTGTTTGGCCTCCCACCATTAACCATCAAAAACTAGGAGGGGAAAGACATTTGAAACAACCATTTTAAGTCACTAGACCACAAACCAAGAAAGCTGGTCACCTCTGAGAGAAGAGAAACAAATGGAGGAAGTTCCTATTATACCCCTGGCTTTCTGCCTACAGGTGATTTCCAGACAACAAACCAGGAAAGTCAGATCTAAACAGAGTTGCAAGTGAGGAGTGAGAGATAAAAAGATCTAGGAGACGGAGGCAGCTAAATTTTGCAGGGCCAGAAACTCCAGAGGAGGGAGCCATATGCATAAAGAGCTCTAGAAATCTGTGTTGGGGCTTCCTTAGGTCTTGGCTAGAGGTCAATCTGTGCACACATTTGGGGGAATGGAATGTCTGTGGTCAGGTAAGGAATACTAGCAACAACTTCCTGAGTTCACCAACGGTTTAGGAGAAATTTTAGTTCCAAACAATCAGAGTGGGTTAACCTCATTGGTTTGAAAGGAAACAGGAAACAGAACAATGGGGAATTTTAAAGTAAAGTTTATTCCCAGGTAATGGGCGGAACCCATCACGGAGGTAAAGAGATCAGAATTGGGGGGGGGGGGCATAGGGGACCCAGCCGGGCTGATGCAGCAGCAGCCACAGCCAACAGCCAACAGCCAACAGCAACAGCCAACAGTGTCTTGCCTGGGGTCCCTTTTAAAAGACGGAAAGAGAGGGGGTTGGGCCCAGAGTGGAACAGGAAGGGATGAGCCCCAAGGGCACTCTGGCCCGTGTTGATTGGTGGTTCAATGTCTTGGAGGTGTCTCTGTGGCAGGTGCCAGTCATGTGTTAGCTCCACCCACCAGTTTGGGCGGGGGAGATAACCTTTCAGAAACATTCAATAAAGACCACTGCAAAAGGGTCATGTCTTAGGAACAGGGATAAAGTAGCCATGGTATCAAGGCTGCTAAAGAACAACCCTGAGATAGTTTAAAAACGAGCCTCAAAAGGATGAGCTGGACCACCAAATAATTGGATACTTTCTTATAAAGAAAAAGTAGGACCAGGATGGCTAGGCAGGCTAAGAAGATCCAAAACTGTTCCAGTAAGGGGCAGAAACTGAGCTAATTCCACTGAAACAAAAGGCAAGAGAGTTCTAAGCACTGAGGTGAGCAAGTGGAAAGAAAAGCAGAAGTGGGTCCTAGTGGGGAGTCTGGCCCACATGATGGGCTCCTGTGAGTTTGTTAATTGGCACTTACTGAGGTAAGACTCTGGGCCTCCCACAGAGACCCAGGACTAGGAGATGGTTTTCAGTTCCTTAAGAAAGACCCTCCTGGATTACAGAAATTTACACTTCAAAGGGGCAGAGGAAGAATTTGCAATTGTAACTTTTTCTTTAAAGTACTATTCTTAAAAAACACACACCAAAAACCAAAAGAGGTCAGGGGCCAATAGTCAAGCAAGGAGAACCTGCCTAAATTTAGTGAGGTATATGGAAAATCAAGGTATTCTCTGACAGTTGTCAAAACAAATTGCCTATTCTTGGAAGGAAGCCTGGCCTACAACCCCATGGACTTCACAAGCTTGACTAATTCTCTGGCTTATGTGTCCTCTTTAAGCACTGTGGTAGATATTATTTTATCTGCTTTGTACCTTTGCCTTTGGGAATTTGTCAGAAGGGTGGGAATGTGATCTGGGCTGGACATTGAGAGCACCTCATCCCTCTGGACATAACAATTGGTGATGAGAAAAGCAGAGACCAATCAGTCTCTGCTTCGGGATCTTTTGTTAAGGGAAGGCTGAATGAAGAGGGAGAGGGAGAGGGAGAGAGAGCAAGACATGTAAGAGCAACATCATATTAGTTCGTTTCCAGTTGTGTAAGGTTCTCCTCTGGAATTTATGACTTAAGGAACAGATTATTTCATTTTCTCTTTAGCTTAAACTAGTTTGAGTTAGGCTTCTGCTAATTTTTAACCAAGATGGTTCTGATTACTAAGTGCTTTCCAGGTTTGGGATCTGCACTGATGAGATTTTAAGAATCTCCTTCTCTGGTTTTTCTCCTCCTTTATGAACCCATCAGTCCTATTCCAATAATCTTACCCACTACCCAGGAGAGCAGAGTCAGTATAACTAACCCCAATTTGAACCTTACATCTGAACACAAATAAGTCTGGGGCAACAGCCCATTCCTGGGCCGCCAGCAAAAGGGAGGCAACCCACAGGTGTAAGTGGTAACTGTGACCAAGCATCTCCGCAGACTGTGCCAAATATCTTCATTTGTACTTGGATGGCTAATCCCACAGACCACCGCTAATCTAACAAGTGCAGGTGCAGGGAGACGCCTCCACAAGAAGGATAAGAGTGAACTAAGCACGGCGACACTCGCTGTTTGTCCTCCTCAAATGAGCCTTGCTGACAGCATGTGTCTGGCGTGGTGGCCATTGATTATCCCAGGGCCTTGCTGTCTCCAGCTAGTTCAGTAGTCTTCTCTGCAAGGCGTGGAACCCTGGATGCTGAGCCTCTTATAACGCTGAGTGACCAGTAACCATCCCTCTGTGAATAGCCTGGACTAGAGGTCATTTGACACCCTTGGACTTTCTGTTTATTAACTCCCAATACAGTGTGTGTGTGTGTGTGTGTGTGTGTGTGTGTTCTGATGTGTTTGTTGCCAGTAATTAAAGCTAAGTTGACTGCATAGTCACGTGTGTTGGCTCCCTGCGGTTACTTGGTATCAGGAACCTAGAGGGCCAACTGTCCAAATAGGGTCCTGGCCTCCATCAGGCATCCCTGATATTATTATTGGGCCTCAGGAAATCAAGGGACTTATAAAAAAGACTATACTCACAGCCAGAGTGCTCAATGCACTTCCACTTCCCCTTCCATGGGTATGTATCAAATAGGGCAGTGATTGGCAAACTGCGGCTCGCGAGCCACATGCAACTCTTTGGCCCCTTGAGTGGGGCTCTTCCACAAAATACCAGGGCCTGGGCGAGTCTATTTTGAAGAAGTGGCATTAGAAGAAGTTTAAGTTTAAAAAATTTGGCTCTCAAAAGAAATTTCAGTCATTGTACTGTTGATATTTGGCTCTGTTGGCTAATAAGTTTGCTGACCACTGATTATTAGGGTAAAGCTAAATGTAATGAAAATAAATCTCAAATTTCCAGTGACTTCATCCAGTAAAATAAACTTCCTAACATAAGCTAAAGTCTGGTAAAGGTGATCTGGGTCGGTGGTGGCTGCCAGGCCATGACTATCTGCCTCAGAGTTTTCTGTATCCAGCCAGTGGAAGGAAAATAAAAAAGATGTATGATGGCAAAGTTTTAATTAGCCAACCAGTAAGTGATATTTCTTCATTCACTCACATTCATTTAACCAGGACTTACTGGCATGACATACAAAATTGTCTTGTAGACATAGTGCTACTGCCTGCCTAGGGAAAAGAGAAAAGAGAGTTGGGTGAATAGATAGCAGCCTCCCCCATCCAGAGAACTGATTCTCTACTATAGAAAAAGGGTCAGTGTATATACACCCTAAAAAAATGGCACTAGCTTATACTGCAAGGATGTTCAAGAACCACTCCCCAACCCCCCCCCCCCCAAAAAATAGCTATTTTTAATTAATAACTTGCACTTCTTTCTGAACATTCAGTCTCTGGAGCATAGAGAAAAATGTCAGATTTGTTTTAAAGTTTAGTCTGATCTACTAATTTAAAGCCTTGTGGTAGGATTAAGTATTTCTTGGGCAACATTTTTCAGATTATTAAACACTGAGACTCCCCTTTTCCCTACTTTTCCCTTTCAGGTGAAGTGAGGTCTAGTGTGTGGGTGGAGGGTTATGGGGCTTAGGGATCTTGAGTTAGAAGAGGAGTCCACTTGGTATTTGCTAACTGTTGAAGCAAACTCATGTGCAACTGGGCAACCAGAACCCTGATATCTTCTGATGCTTAAGTCTGTAGCTGGTGAACTCATTATTATTACAACTCTGATAATGTCCTCCGTGGCACCCACACACCTTGACTTCCACTGATTGGAGAACATTAAGCATTTTCCCAGATTCTCTGTTTAACCTACAAACCTGCAGATCCTCGCATAGACTCTGGCAGAGGGAGGAAGGACTTTGCTTACCCACAGTACACATCTTGGCAGGCTCTTTGTCTCTCAACTTATCCATGTGACATGGGAATCAAGAGTGGCTTGGGAAGGTTTCACCTTAGGGTCCTCTGTGCCACCTGTTACCTTGATCTGTAACACCTCATCCGCTACAGGCATTTGTTGAAATGGTTTCCTCCTTGAATCTTAACCAATCAGTGGGGGCACTCTGCCCTCTTTGATACCTGAAGACAGGGCATACTCATGCTTGTCTTCCTCCTACATCCCACTTCACTTGTTCTCTTTGAATGTCTCAGGTCAAGAAGAGGAACTCTTTTACTACCTCGATATCTATAATTTCTATATCATATAACTAACCTGGCTCTTAAAGGCAGCAGGAAGATCATTTCTATGCTAGAGGGGACTCTATATTCTACATCTTCCTGTCCTCTTTCAACTAGATACAGAGGGAACGAAGCAATCTTGCAAATGCTGCCTCAAGAACATAGGCTGGAAGCAACTATCATGTCAAGGCATGGTATTGGCAGTGGCAAACCTATCCTTTCAATAGCCCGGAGTTACATTACCAAAGCCGAACATTACATTGTTTCCTCACCAAGATTCCCTTTCATATCAAATGCCAAATGTTTTAGTTCTCCCCAAAGCACAGCTCCACTGCAAGGCCCAGGTAGATGGGATGCTTTGGGAAGACCATTGAAAGTCTGTGCTGGGAAAGTAAAAGAGACAGCTCAAGAAGACTATTCAAAATAGTATTTTTATTATGAATGCCTTCACATTTTTTCTGAGTAGAACATTCATCAGACAAGTAAGGTGACCAACTATCTTGGTGTGCTTGGCTAAGGAGTTCCTCATAATGGGAGACTTCCCTGGGTAATCTGAGCCAGTTCACCCACCCACAAATGTTGAGCAGCTCTGAGAACAATATTATTGTGTGAATATACTGACATAGTGTCTTGTGGCTTTACTTGACTTAAAAAGCTTTTGCTCCTACAGAACATGGGGGGAGAGAGAAGAAGACATGATAAGGGGCTGGCAGGATCTTGCCATAGTTAATTTGCTTCTTATCAAGTAAAAGTTTCAAATACCTGTCTTCTGGCTCAGGCCAGGATGGTTCATTTCAGGGGAGTTGTTAGGAACAACAACCCATCCTTTCATTCAGCCACTAAACTGCTTTATTTTGCTCCCTAAACTGCTGGTTTAGGATCTTAAATTTGTTTTAAAACAATTTCCCTTTGCTCATTTAGTCAACACATGTTTCCTAATGTGATTTACTTGTAAAATAATAATTATTATAAAGAATTTATATATTTTAGTAGTGTTTGCATTTTACATTTGCTCTAATAAGTTTGGTATTACTTTCATAATGATTGGTTTATTGCTGTAGTTGCCTAGACAATGAATGATAAATATAATGACAATCCAACTGTTTAAATTAAGCTATTTATATTCTCCTAAATATCACAATAGTGAATGTCTTTCCTTAAAGAATGACTATAATCCAACTACCTAATAACTATTTGTACATATGTAATAATTTTTAATACTTGGTCATATGCTTCTGTGCTTCCCTCTCCCTTTTTTTATCTCTTTTACTTGGAATGAGCCTTGCTGGATGTCATAACCTGGATCAAAATAATGAAGACACCATGTAAAAGTTTCAGGTTCCTGCACTCTACCAGAGACATAAGAAATCAGAACCTTTGAGGTGTAAGGCAAACTTAATAAGCCCCTTTTTCACCTTAACATTTGAGAACCACTGAACTGCTATACAGATAACTAGGACCCACCATACATCTGGCAACAAGTCACCCTAACTGCAGTCACAGTGTCTGGGTGAGTGTTAGGCTAAAAATATAGTCTCTCCTATACAAAGTTTATTCTTCTATTATATGGAAGTAAAACCTATTCTGTACAGTCACTGAGAGTTGCATAATGTAGGCCACTATTTTCATGGGCTAAAAAATCAAGTGTGCAAAAAAGTGACTCTTTTCTCATAGCTGAACTTAATTTCTATCTCAAGCTCCTATTACATCTAGGATCAGACTCTGCAATTGATTCATTCTAGGGGAAAGGGCACTGGGCAATCATTTTGAGCTTAAAATCAAATATAGAATTGTTTCTCCATACTCCCCTCATCCCTGGAGTTGATTAGAAGTTTCAGAGTTTACGGGAAAAAAATATGCATTAGAGGTCAGGGAGAAAACGTACCTTCTTGGTCTTGACCTGTCCTGTGCTGGTATCCAGGGAGACATGCAATTGTTTGGCTTGTACTTCTAGTGGCATTTGTTTCAATGGCCTTTGCCACATGGCACAGGCTACTGTCTGTGAATGCATATCTTCATTGAGTTAAAGATTATCACCATATTTTTCTGAGTATAAGACTTCCCCTCCCACTTTTCCAACCCTGAATTAAGAAATCAATATTTTAAACATAAAACAGAACACACTTTTATTTAGTAACTAGAGGCCTGCTTCATGGCCTAACCTGTACCTCTCACAATTCACGACCCCTAGGGGGATGTTGGATAGCTGGTTTCTGCCCAATCCAGATAGGAGGGAGCCCGACCCTGTGCATTGAGAGTCTGTCCCCTGGTGGTCAGTGCATGTCATAGTGACAGGTCAACCCATAGTTTGGTTGTTCAGTCACTTAGGCTTTTATATATATATATATATATATATATATATATATATATATATATATATATATAATTATATATATATAATTTTTATATATATAATTATAATATTATATATAATTTTATATATATATATATATATAATTACTGTAGTTTACATACTAGTGTTATGATATTATACAGCATATCACTTTATTTAACCTTGGTTGACACACATGAGCCACTCTGGCACTGCCCTATAATCCAAGTCTTAAGCCACTGCTCCTGATTTGTCCGTTTTTCTGGTTTTCCTCTTAAGGCCTTCTTCTTCTTCTTCTTCTTTTTTTTTTAAGCATCTTAAGGAGTTGTTCTTCCTGTTTTCTCCACTGTATGATCATACACTCAGTGGGAGGAGGTCCAAATTGTCTCTCTGCAGCTCTGTTTCCATGCTCTTTTGCATAGCTTATTACATTCAGTTTGAATTTTGCAGAATAAAACAATTGCTTACCGGTATTTATCTTTTTATTTTTTTGACATCTTTATGGGCTTTGAATGGTCCAGTCCTTGTTGCATTTGTGCACTCTCTACCTCCTTCTCCAACTCCAATTACAGCACCAGCTGGCATCAGTAATGATAACGTATGTGATTGGAGGAAGCCTGTTTGACAAGGTATAGGCAGATACGCACCCGCATAGCTCCCTCCTTGGCTGACTTCCATGTATGAGTATAAGATGCCCCTCGATTTTCAGTCTAATGATTTTAGAAAGAAGATAGAATTTTATACATGTAAGAATATAGTAATTAGTTTCATGCTATTCTTCTAGCTACAGGGGATATTTAATTGTTTTCCTGAACTTCTCTGAGATGGAGGGAGACTAAGCTCTCATATATTCTCTGTGTCTGAAATCCCAGGTGGTCATCATGAGTCAACAGGCCCCTATATTGCTGTGACCTGGGCACCTCTGCTGGCCTATCAGAGCTCAGCTGCAAAGTGGGCCTAAACCCCCTCTACTTCTGTCTCCCCACTTAAAAGGTGGCATGTCCTACCTCAGTTTCAGCACTTCTACACCAACAGACAAGAAGCTAGCTTCTATTTTTTCTTCCCTTCTAATTCTCTTTTTTCTTCCCAGCTCAGCCATGCAGAATTGGAGTGGTAAGTGGTGAGGAGAGTTCCAGAGAAACTTTAAAAGGTGGTTTTTGTTTTTTGTTTTGTTTTTATTTTGTTTGTTTTTTACCAACTTTTACCTTGGTTTGGAGTTTTTCAAAACGTGAAAGACAATGACTGAGCATTAATTCTCTACATCTTCTGATGATAAACCCCACTTGGAGCAAGAGTGGTCTCATTTCTCATCTCCAAATTGAGGGAAGTCTTGGATAATATTATGTCCAGATTAAATGGGGATTGCACTGATAAATTAAAATGTTTTAGCTCTGGCTGGTGTGGCTCATTTGACTGAGCATCATCCCCTGCACCGAGAGGTCACTGGTTTGATTCCATGGCCATATTGCAGGCTCAATCCTCAGTAGGAGGTGTATAGGAGACAGTTGATCAATGTCTCGCTGTCATTATTGCTTCTCTCTCTCTTCCTCTCTCTTCCACTCTCTCTACAAAAAACAAAACAAAACAAAACAAAACAAAACCTCAATAAAACATATTTTAAAAAAATTTTATTGCATCTTTTTGCACAAGTAGTTATCACAGAGCTAACTCCTAAGAACTACTTGGTAATATATAAAAGTTACAATCATATTTTTGGCCAAAATTCCTGAGTGTCTTTATGCATGAATCTATATTTAAGATTCATTATATGTGAGATTTCATTTAAAACTCTCAACACCCCTGTGAGATAGAATTTATTATCTCCATTTTAGTGATGAGGAAACAGCTCAGAGAAATTCAATAAATTGCTCATTTATTATCTCCATTTTACTAATGAGGAAACAGCTCAGAGAAATTCAATAAATTGCTCAAGGACACATAACCTGCAAGTAGTAAAGCCAAGTCTCAACTCCAAGTCTGTCTCAGAATCTAGCCTCTGTTCTTAATCATGTTACCACTCTGCTCCTACCATTCCTGTTTCCTTTTTCATTCTAGGTGTGACAGCACACCCAAACTTGTCCTAGGACAGAGAATGAGACAGATGTAGAAATAGGAATGAGAATGCTATGTTAGTGTGACAAATTCAGTTTTTCTGAAAACATATTTAAACAAAAATTGAAGATAAGATAAAAGATATATGCAAATGCAAGGACATATTCCTGTGATTACTAGCAGTACAAATGCTCCGAAAACGTCATTTCATTTCTTTGGCATCCATAGTGCTTCTGGATTTTCACATGAGCTTTCTCAGCAGATGTGGTTTCACATTTTCCTTAGGCCAAGCCTGCCAATGCATTTGTTGCTTTCAGCTTTCTTTTTTTATATTAGACTCCAACCCTTAAACAAACAAACATAAAACCCATATCTTGATCGAGTATATTCCATTGGAACACGAGTTCTACCATCCTGTCTCTTGGAATTAGTCAATTTGAGTTTTGAGCATATTAGATATTTTTCCTGGCTACCAGTAAGTGTGGGAGAACTACTTTATTTCTGCAACTGTCATGTGGTCTGATATTAACGTTGCTTCTGACTCAGTATCATTTGGCGAATGACCAGTGGAAAGCTGAGGTGAATGATAAAAGAGTGGAGGTATTTTGGCATCACTGTGTAGGGAAGCATCCCACACTGCGATATGCCTGGCTCCACAAACCATTTTATTTGTGTCTGGATTCAAGAACATTAAAAATAACTCTCTGAAGTTTTGTGGAGAAAAAAAATCTAATAACATAACCCAGGAAAATAAAAAAAATAAAAAATGAAATGTTTCTTTAAAATTCTAATATTTGTTGGGTGATAATGTAAAATTATGGGTAAGTGTACATTTTTATTCACACTATGTTAACTTCATGTTAAATTTGTTGATCACTAAAAATAAATGAGCCAAGTACAATGCTTTCTATTTAATGAAGCAATTATATTTTGTAGAAGTTCAATGGTTGTTAGGATTGGAGTAAAATTTTCCATGATTAGTGAAGCTGGTGCTCCATAAAGAATGACTCTATGCTCAACTATATCCTGTGCGTATACACCCTGGGTACTTTCCTCCTTTGATTAAAAGGGCCGTGCCATTTATCAGATCCAATGTCTTCAGGAGATTGGCAGTTGGGATTTCTAAACAATTTCTACAAATAGGTGACTGTTCAAACCCAGTCTAGCTTGTGCTTCTGGATCAGAACCCCACACTATGTCCATGAGGTGCCTGGCTCTCTCCATGACGTGCTGAGGAAACTAGGGGGGAGGCAGGTAGCCATTTCTCTGTCTTTCTGACTCTGCTCAGGTGCTTTCCCTTTAATTAAACAAGCTACTTAATAATCTCTATGATTCATCTTGTGCCCTGACAGGGCTGGTGGCAATCTTGAAGAGCTCATTTTGACTTGGCAGGGGGGTGACTGGTTTGTAGCTGTACATGTGGTGATTCTCTGGGAAGCATGCTTTTTCCTGAAGATCCTGGAGCATGGTGGTGATGACACAGAAGAAAGCCTCAGATCTGGAGCCAGCTCCATTCAGTCCACAGCCATTGAATGGATGTTGTTTATGGGCCAGTTACAGAATCTGAGTTTGAGTCCCCTCTCCAAAAAGAGTTTGCAGTGTAGTGGACCTGGTTTGATTCCTGCTTCTATAAACCTCCACGGGTTTAGAAATATCCCTTACTACCTTTGATCTGTAGCTTCCACATCTATAAAATGGAAACAATACTGTCTCTGTCATGAGCATTTTATTAATTGAGCTAAATGTTGCATATAAATGATTAGCCTAAGGTATAGTTAAGCAGGGACTAAATGTAGGAATTATAGATATTTGGAGACAGACTATCTTGGGTTTAAATTCTAGATCTTCTTCTTATAGTCTGTGTTACCTGGGCCATGTGAGATAGACAGCAGTTTCTTTTTTTCAAATTTCTTTATTGATTAAGGTATTACATATGTGCCCCTATTTCCCCCATTGCTCCTCTACATTCCCCCCACCCCCACTCATGCCCTCAACCCCTGTTGTCTGTGTCCATTGGTTAGGCTTAGATGCATACATACAAGTCCTTTGGTTGATCTCTCTCCCTTACCCCCACCCTCCCCTACCTTCCCTCTGAGGTTTGATGGTCCGATTGATGCTTCTCTCTCTCTGGATCTGTTTTTGTTCATCAGTTTATGTTGTTCATTATATTACACAAATGAGTGAGATCATGTGATATTTATCTTTCTCTGACTGGCTTATTTCACTTAGTATAATGCTCTCCAGTTCTATCTGCGCTGTTGCAAATGGTAACTCTCTCTCTCTCTCTCTCTCTCTCTCTCTCTCTCTCTCTCTTATCACAGGGTAGTATTCTATTGTGTAGCATTTTATTTCTTTATTTGTTACTGAGTTTTTAATTCATAGGATCTACGTAGCAAACAGAGCTTTCTGTGCAAGTACTGAGCTAAGCATTTTAAAGGCATATTTGCTTAATCTTTATGAGTCATGTACAATTGCTCTCTATTCTTTTCAGATGAGGAAACTTAGTCTTAATCAGGGAAGTAACACTCCAGAAGCAGAGCTTCTTACCATTGCACTACACTAGTGTCATGATTGAGGGAGCTAGAGCAGCACAAATATGGAGCACCACACTTGGAACATAGCTGCAGCTGGGAAAATATTCTCATATCCATAACTTCTGTCTAGTAATAGATTCTCAGAATGATTTTCATCCACAGGAGTTTGTGCCTGGAGAACCAGTAAATCCACATGAAGTTTGCGGGAAATTTGGATTTGAATAATAAAATTTATGACAAAAACCTCTTTTACTTTGATGTGATGTTTAAATATGTGCACTTATTTTCATGGATCAATCTCCTGAACCTTAGCTAACGCTACATTCCTAGGAGCTTAAAGACATGGATCCTTTGAGTGAGATAAAAAACAAAATGGCAAAATTTATGATGAACTGTATTTCAACTACATTTCCACCAGGACAAAGTCCAGGTAATTGCACAATTCTAGTTTCTCCAGGCAGTAGGTTGGTAAGCAAGAGTTGTTTAGAGCAACCAGAAGCAAAAACCCATGTTTCAATAGCATTTCAAGCCAAAGCACCTCCCTTCTCAACACTTTAAAAGGGAATGTGCCTTAGAGAAGAAATCTTAAATGTCACCGGAGACTTTTGAAATAGTGGCGACCATATGCAGGGTGCTTTACCATAGAGCCCGTAAGCACAGGTCTTCAATGGTGGCAACAGTGAATAAAGGAGGTATAGAGAATTAATTCATTGTACAGCAGAGCAGAAAACTCACATCTGTTCTCTCTACAACCCAGTACACCCCATTTATTAATGCTGTTCTCTGCACTGTCGGGTCCAAGCAATTAACTTGTGCAGACTGGCTTCTGTGGGGATAAAGAGACAGTGTGTTTATCAGGGGAATGTCCTAGTTTGGACTCTTTTAGCATCAGAGAAAAAGAAGTCCACTCTCTCTTATGCTCCGTGTACACCAAGACGCTGTCCATTTATAGTCATAGTCAATTTAAGCATCAGAATGATATTCAAAATCTTCAGAGTGTTTCTTCCTCTTTAACAAACTAAATATAGAGTGTCATTCAGTGTAGTTATTTCAGTTTCTTGGTGAGTGATTCACGTCTGAATACATTGGCTTGCTCATCTGAGTTGCTATTCTATGAGCTCTGAGGCCTTATAAATAAGAAGACGGTGTGTACTGTATGGATCCCAGATGCTATGACTAAGAAATATAATGTATAACCCTGCACTTTATATTAATTTTCTATGTTGATTTCGTTTTCTAGTCCTTCCACACATAAAAAGTGCCTAGTACTTCCTACTCATATTCTGTTTGTGAGAGAAACTGAGAGAAATCATTAAGAAGAAAAATTCACAGAGTTGATCATTTTCTCTTTCTTGAGACACTTTTGTACCTAGGCTCCCAGGACTCCACACATTGTTGTTTTTATTCTATTCCAGTGGTCACTCTTTCAAGTCTGCGACAGGAAATTCCAAAGTCCCCAAAATAGACCAATCCAAGGCTCCCGTGCCAGATCTCTTTTCTACCCTTTATCAGGGTTTTCAATACTATCTACATGCTGGCCACTCCCAAATTCATGTTTTTGTTTTATTTATTTCAAATAGAGGGAGCAGAAGAGAGGAATAGAAACATCAATGATGAGAATCATTGATCAGCTGCCTCCTGCACACCCCACACTAGGGATCAAACCTGCAGCATGGGCATTTGTCCTGACTGGGAATCTAACCATGACCTTCTGGTTCATAGGTCAGTGCTCAAGCACTGAATCATGCTGGCCAGGCACACATTTGTTGTTTTAATGACTGATTTCTATTGCTGAATTCCAGAATTGTACAAATTGCTTGATTAACAATGCACATAAATATCTATATCTATCTCTCTCTATATAAAGCCAGTATCTGTGATGACCAGGATGACCAAACAACTGGTCACTATACAGTGCATTGAGCATCTCATGGCCCCTCCCCCATGCTGGCCTGCCCCTGATCGGACTCTTGCATCCTGATCAAGAGCGGGATAACACAGAGCCTGGATGCTTCCTGGCAGCCCCAAGTCCCTGGGGTTGAGAATTCTGATGGCTCTGTCCAGAGAGTAGAGGCACCTGAGGGGCAGGGACAGGGACCACAGGCCTCCAGGGAGCACCGCAGAGTTGGCCAGGAGAGGAGAGGGCCTGCAGTGGGAGAGGAAGCAAAGCCAGGGAATATCATCCTAAAATCCAGCCCTCCCCCCCTAGAGTTAGGGGGTCCTCAACCCAGAAACCCAGCCTGAATTGGAAAATCCCAAGGGAGGCTTCAGAAAGCTTTATGCAGAGCTGTGTGTTGAGAACATGAGACCTCATGAGGCCCTGACCCAGACCACGCTGCAGCTGGTACAGCTCAAGGTGGAGCTTGAGAGTGCCATGCAGAGGCAGAGCACTTTGCAGAGAGGCCAGCCCTCCTGAGCTGGAGAGATTTGAGCACAGGGCCCTAGAGCACAAGGCCGCTGAGCTGGAAGAGGAGCTGAAAGGCCTGTCCAACCTCCGGGCTGACAACCGGCACCTCAAGGATGAGAATGTGGCCCTGATCTGCCTCATCAGCAAACTGTCCAAGTGACCCTGGAGGACTTGCCCCTGCATCCACATTCATACAGCTGCTTCTGCCACACACCCCTTCCCCTGTGAGAACACGAGTGACAGGGCTGCCGGGGAGTCTCTGGAAAGTCAGATCCTCCCCTTGGGACCTCCAGGCTGGGAGGGGAGGACAGAGCCCCCAGGAGCCAAGGTGGCCATCTGAGGCCAGGATGGAGAGGGGAGGCTGAGCCAGGTAGGGGCACCAGGGCTGCAGGCAGGACCAGGAATTTCCAGGACCAGAGTGGCCACCCAGAGTCCCCTCCCACCCTGAGCAGGAATCCCTGAATGTGCCAAGCATCCCGCCATCCTGGGCCAGGTGGGCCTGTGTATAGGGTCCATGTGCAATAGGGAGGGACATCTTCTATTGTTTGCTGCCCTCTCCCTGATGCTGTCTGGGGCAGGAGGAGAAAGTATTTTTGAGACATAGGAAAGGCACCACAAATAAAAGTTGTGAAGTTGCCAAGAGAAAAAAAAAAAAGAGCAGGGCTGGTGACCAAATGTCCCCTCCTCCCTCTCAGCCCCACCCCAGATAGGTCCTCTCACCCCATTCAGGGGCGGGGCCCACCAGCCAATTTCTTTGGCCCTTTCCCCCAGCCAGCCCAACCCTGATCTGGCTGGCCAACCTCCCACCATCTCCTCCTCCTGACAGGCCCAGCCCTGATCAGCCCCCATTGAGTCAGTGGGCCGGATCCCACCCATGCACAAATTTGTGCACTGGACCTCTAGTACCCATATAGTAAGCCTATGACTAAGACACATTCAAAATTGAAAGCTTGATTTTATTTTTTAAACATATTTTTTATTAATTTCAGATAATAAAGAAAATAAGACATTTGGGGGTGGGGTGCTAGCAGCCTGACTCTTTATTCCTGATGCACATTCCTTGTTAGCCTGTAGTTTAGTCACTGCCCCTTCATTAATTATATGGTCTTGCAAGAACTGTTTACCTAAGTACTTCCATTTTACCGATACCATAGATCATGAACAATACACAACCCCCAGAGGGGGTTATCAGTGCTGACACCAAACCAGGCCCTTAGATATGGTCTCACAGCCCCCATTCCAACACATGGGGCTTTTGTCAAAGCCAGTGAAAGTCTGGAAGCCCCATCCATATTTGGGGGCCAAAGAAAGTGAAGTGTATAAAGGGAGAGCTTCCTCCATATTGGGGGGCTCAGGATTTGGAGAGAGACAGTCTCTCCTGAGTCACTATACTGATATATGTGAAACATCTAAAAATAAATGAGTTTTTACTGTATCTCCAAGTGCTCCTATGTATTTTTCAGTTGCCTGGTAAATTCTGTAACACAGAGAGGAAGGGAGAGGGAGAGAGAGATAGAAACATCAATGATGAGAAAGAATCATTGATCAGCTGCTTCCTTTATGCACCCTACTGGGGGTTGTGCCCACAACCTGGGCAATGTGCCCTCACCATAATTGAACCTGGGACCCTTCTGTCTGCAGGCTAATGTTTTATCCACTAAGCCAAACCAGCTAGGGCGGTGGTCGGCAAACTGCGGCTCACGAGCCATATGCGGTTCTTTGGCCCCTTGAATATGGCTCTTCTACAAAATACCACAGTCTGGGTAAGTCTATTTTGAAGAAGTGGCGTTAGAAGAAGTTTATGTTTTAAAAATTTGGTTCTCAAAAGAAATTTCAATCAATGTACTGTTGAAATTTGGCTCTGTTGACTAATGAGTTGGCCGACCACTGAGCTAGGGTGAATGCTTGATTTTCATAATTGTCCCAACCATTCACTCAGTGGAAACTAGTAACCTTGGGAACATATGAAACTTCTATTTATCACCCATGTGATCCATTAGCAAAAAATCTTCAAAAAAGATCCAAAATCCAACTCCTCATTTGTTTTACTTAGAGTCTCTTCTAAGCCAGCACCCTCCCTCATTTGGATCTAGGTAGTGTGTCTTCCTAGCTGCTCTCTCTGCTTCCTTTTTTGAGCCCATATCTATATAGTCTGCTTTCTTTCCCCCTGAGGTCTTTTCAAAGTAACTGCCCCGATCAAATTCTCCAATGCTCTTCCATTAAATCTGGAATAAAATGCAAAAGGCACCACGTGATCTGACCTCTGGCATCCCCAGATACCTTAGAGTTCATCTCCTGCTACTCCCCCTTACTTTCTTGTCATGAGGCACACTGGCCTTCCTGCTTCTCCAATCTCAGGGATTCTGGTCCACCTGTCCTTCTTTCTTCCTCCCACAGAACTGCTGTGTGCATGTCCTTACTTTATTCATGTCTCGGTTAAAATGCCATCTCCTCAGAGAAACTTTTCCTGACCCTCTTTCAAAGGTCTTTCAAAAATATTCATCATTTCAAACCTCTTAGCACTTATAGTTGACATTATATGTTCATCTGCTTATTGATTATATTTCTACTAGAATGTAAGAGAAAACGCTTCTTATTTTCTTATTTTATTTATTTACTTTCACCCTCCTATTCTTTCTAATTGTGTGTGGTAGAAAATGAGTGATCAAAAAATAGTTATGTGAAAAAAAAATAAAAGGATGGGTAAATATGCATTGGGATTATTATAGCTGCATAAACTTTTTTTTCAGAGAAAAGCCTTTCATAAGTCCACTTTTGTCAGATAGCATCATTAAAATTACAATTTGGTTAATATTTAATTACTAGGATGATTATCAATTAAAAATGGGAATCAGAAAGTATTCCAGCCGAAGCCGGTTTGGCTCAGTGGTAGAGCATCGGTCTGTGGACTGAAAGGTCCCGAGTTCAATTCCGGTCAAGGGCATGTACATTGGTTGCGGGCACCTCCCCAGTAGGGGGTGTGCAAGAGGCAGCTGGTCGATGTTTCTCTCTCATTGACGTTTCTAGCTCTCTATCTCTCTCCCTTCCTCTCTGTAAAATATCAATAAAAATATATTTAGCTAAAAAAAAAAAAAGAAAGTATTCCAAGTCTAATCCTCCCATTTGGTAACCCAAAATAATTAGAGCATTATAAAAATCTCTCCTTCACTTTGTGCTATGTATACATAGCCTGTGACTGGTATTTACTAAGTGCTATGGAGTTTTACTGCTTGAGCAGATGGTGAACCAACCTCCTGGGAATAAAATTGTTCAGGTTGCCTTTGAAGCTCTTCAAACAATAAATAAAATATTGTATGACAGAGGGATCTCTCTATGATGATCAAAGAGAATAGTGATTATTTGTGAAGGTTGAAAAACTTCCTGTGTTCCACAATATTAACCCAGAACTTACTTCTTCAGTGCTTTCTAGTACCTCAGGTTTGAGAAGATAATTTATGTACAATTTTCCCCCCCAGAAAGTGCTGTTTCCAGCCACCCTGTCCAAGCCAGATCAATGGCTATGAACAGCAGTCAGTTCATGCATGAAGAATTTCTGAATGAAGCATGCCTACTAATGAACCCTATCCAGAGAGCACTTAATAAACGTCCCTGCTTCTTCCTCTGCATCCTGCTCTATTTGTGAAATGAATTGTATCCTGACGAGTAAAATAAATTTCTGTTTGGATAACTTGATAGAATATTGAACTGCTCATTATTTTAAATATATACTTTAAAAAACTCCTGCCAAATAAGCCCCATCATTTTCTGTTTCTTTTGTCTCAAATTTTGATTGACTGCATCAGGGAAATTTTTTAAAAAATCTTAAATGTAAATGCACCTAATAATAGCTTCACAAAGCATGAAGCAAAAACTGGCAGGACTGAAAGAAGAGGTAGAAAATCCACAATTACAGTGAAATATAACTACAGTAATTGAAGAAACAAGTAGAGTTAAAACATCAGCAGGGTTATTGAAAACAAATGACATTATACAGCAAAGTGACATAATTAACATTAATAGAAAAATGCTACCTGACAAAAGCAGGAAACAATTGTTCCAAATGCACAAATAATATTCACCAAAATATAATATATTCTGGGCCATCAAACAAGTATCAACAGATTTAAAAGAACTGAAGTTATATAAAGCATGTTCTCTGATCATGTCAGAATTGAACTAGAATTATAACTGAAAGATATCTGAAAAAAACAACCAAGCACTTAGAAATTTTCAAATATACTTAGTAATCCATGGATTTAAAAAATTGCATGCAAATTTTAAAAAAATGATCTGCAACCAAATAAAAATGGAGGAAAAAGACCCAAATCTGGAGTGCAGGTGGTGCTAAGAGAGCAATTTATAGCATTTTTTTCTTATATAAGAACAGAAGAAAGAAGAAAGGTCATAATTTAATTATGTAAGTTTTCAGCTTAACAAGCTAAACAAATTGTTCAAAGTAAGCAAAAGGATAATGATAAGAATAGAAAACAATGAAATAAAAAACATAAAACAATACAGCAAATTAGGGAAGACAAAGCTGGTTCTTTGAAAACAATAAACTATAGCCAGTCTGATTGAGAAAAAAAAGATTATAAAAATCATCAGTATCAGGAATGAAATAGTTGAGAACACAACAGTTCCTATAACATTTAAAGGATAATAAAAGCATAATTTTGTGCTAATACAGTTAACAAATTACATGAGATGGGCTAATTCCTTACAGATATAAAAATCACAATTTTTTTTTTCTATTAAAGGACTTGAAGTTATACAGTCATGTACCTCCTGAGAAATTTATCATTAGAAAATTTTGTTGTTGTGCAAACATGATAGAGTGTATTAACACAAACTTGAATTGTATAGCCTACCACATACCCTGGCTATATGGTCTAACCTATTGCTCCTATGCTATTAACCTGCACAGCATGTTACTGCACAAACCAGTGCAAGATTCAATCATGCACAAGTGAAAACTGCACAATCAAGAGATGTACTAAATATTAGGGTTGCCAAAGGAGGAACACATGAAGCCAAAGTGGAAAGGGGTTATAAATTTACTAAAGACCTGGTGCACAAAATTCATAAAGGGGGTGGGGTGGGGTGGGAAGAATGTCCCTCAGCCATTCTGCACCCTCTCCAATCTGGGACCCCTTAAGGGATGTCGGAATGCCCATGCAATTGGACATTCCTCTCATAATCCAGGACTGCTGGCTCCCAACTGCTAGCCTGCCTGCCCTCCTGATTGCCCCTTACCATTTCGGTCTGCCAGCCTGATCACCCCCTAACCACTCCCCTGGCAGCCTGATTGATACTAACTTCCCTTTCCTGCAGGCCTGGTCACCCCTAACTGCCCTCCCCTACAGGCCTGGTCACCCCCAACTTCCCTCCTCAGCTAGCCTGGTCAACCCTAACTGTCCTCTCCTGAGGCTTGATCACCCCCAACTGCCCTCCCTTGCAGGCCTGGTCCTTCCCAACTGCCCTCCCCTGCTGGCCATCTTGTGGCAGCCATCTTGTGTGTTTGAATGATGGTCAATTTGCATATTACTCTTTTATTAGATAGGATTAGGTCATCTGGATGCCAGATGGCTGAGCCCTGTAACCATGCCAGTGCCCAAGGACAAGGTGTCAGAGAGTTTGGAGGACTCAAGGCAGGCTTTTTCTAGGCAGAGAGTTCTCTGTCCAGTGCAGGTCCATATGCTGTGAAGGTCACAAGGGAATGTGGACAAGTGGAATGTGGTCTAAGCAAAAGAAAATGTCTGTTGTGAAGAGACCTAGAGGTCAGTTTTCAGGGGAGGAGTATCAATCCAATTATTTGATCAGGCTTAATATGATGAATTGAGTGATTACATATGTATATGTAACCATAGTATCATTTCAGTAGATTTTTTAAAAAGCATATTACAAAAGTTAATATATATATTTATGATGTGGAAAGGAACTCACTCAACTTGATAAAAGCCATCAAATGAAAAAGTAATGTAATACTTAAAGACAGAAGATGGAATGACTTTCTTTCCTAAGTTTTGAAAAAAGGCATGGCTGTCTGCTCTCATTGCTTCTTTTGATTTTTATATTGAAAGTTATAGGCAGTAATATAGTGGGGGGAAATTAAATTGTGATAAGGTAAAAATGCATACATATTGTGAAGTCTTTATTCACAGATGTCATTATTATGACATCTGTGAAGAAGCTACTAGTACTAAAAAGTGATTTAATTTATCAAGTTCTTAGAATACAAAGTAAATATTAAAAATGTTTCTACCTATTAGCATATATTAATAGTGATACCATTATAATAAAACTGGTTGTTAATAAGAGGAAAGGAGCAAAGGGAAGGCCATATTTTATAGACATGCTATTTGTGCAGCTTTGGCAGGCAGCTGCAATTTAAAATCTGGGTGACATAGGGAAGGCACTTGTCTGTCTGTCACACCTGGGGACAGCTCATTGGCCAGGTAAGCATGGTCATTGCAAGCAACCAACATTTGAGATATTTAACCTCCTAGACGAAGGAGCTCTTTCTCTTGCTCCTGTGGGACACCAAGCTTGCAGGGGATCTCATGCTCCACCATTTGTCCACATTGGTCATGGCCAGTAGGGACTGATGGACACTACAATGGGGACTGATGGACACTACAACTAGTCTGATGCTGCGCTGGGCCCAGCTCCACCATGGAAAGAAGTCTTTGGACTCTGGCTTTGCCTTGAGCTCTGCTAAACGTCCAGCCGCCACTCTTCCAGGACTGGAGTAGGGAAAAGGGGACTTTGCAAATCCAGGGATGTAATTCGACGCAAATGAAAATTACTCATCTTCCCATTTGAATCTCAGAAAATGCTTTTTCTCAAGATATATCATAAGGACCCAACCCCGAGCATCCAGTGGGGGAGTGGTTCTTCTGCTTCCATCAGTGGATACCCATTTACACTGGTAACAATTGGAGCGTATACACTCAAAGTGCTACGTAGCTGAATGAAGTGCTTGTATATTCAACATTTCTCTCAAAGTATCTGCCATGTTCTAATGCTGTGCCATGTCATTAGAAGAAATATTATGGGGAAATTATTTGACTTAGAGTCATAAATTTCTATTGCTCACATGAAATGAATGCTCATTTTTGTTTTTGTTTTAACTTGATCTTCAGGGGAAAAATAATGTTTATATTATTGCAGAGAAAATAAAGCTGAAAATTAACTGATTATGTTTTAGTTTGTTCTTGCTGTTGTAACAAATTTTCACATTTAGTGGCTAAAACAACATAAATTTATTTCTAATAAATCTGGAGGTCAGAAATTCAAAATCAGTTTCACTAGGCTGAAATGTAGGCATTGGCAAGCCTATATTTTTCTAGGGAACTAGTGGAGAATTAGTTTTTGTGGGGGCTTTTTGGGGGATCTTAAGGGCTTTCTACATTTCTTGGCTCACGTGTCCTTCTTTCAACATCAAAGTCAATAGTGTACCATCTTTTGTGCTCTCTGATATCTGCTTCTAATCTTATCTCTCCCCTTTTAGACTATGATCCTCCTTCCTCTCTGTAATACACTCTTATAATTACATTGGATCCACCCAGGCAATCCATGATAATCCTTCCATTTCAAGATCCTAACTGTAGTCACCATATCTGAGGATTAGGATGGCAACATTTTGGGAGACCATTATCCAGTGTATGATAATTCACTCTCTGGGCACCAAAGACTCATGTCCATCTCACGTGGAAGTACACTCACTTTATTCCAAGTTCTAAAAAAAATCTCAACCCATTTAGCACTCACTAAAGTCCAAAATCTCATCTAAGCTTTATCAGCTCAAAAGTTCCAAATCTAATCATGTAAATCAGATATGTGAGATTCTGGGAATAATCTGTCCTGGGACAAAATTTATCTTTCTCTTTAGACTCCTGAAACTAGAAAACTGTTTATCTGTTTCCGAAATACCATGGTGGGATAGGTATGTGAGAGAAGTTAGCTTGATGTGCAGACACACAGGACAGGAGTCCAATGGAAAACAAAGGCAGGTGGAACATAGGCAGGGGTAGACGTGGCAGTTTGAGAAGCCTAGTCACAGAAAGAAACTGTGCTTAAATAATAAAGTGTTTTTAGACACAGAGCGGGAGGCATGTGAAACCAAGGGAGGGCTGGCAACAACAATGAGGGAATCCATCTGGTAGCTACACAGGTAGATGTAGAGCAGGCTTGTAGCACATGTACACTGAGCGGCCAGATTATTATGACCACCCAATCAGTACTTTGTTGGGCCACCTTTTGCTTCCAATACTGCTGCAATTCTTCTTGGCATTGACTCCTCGAGCTGTTGAAAGGTGATGGGAGGAATCTGACACCATGCCTGGTGAATAGCACTGTCCAGTTCTGTGAGATTTGATGGTTGTGGAACCAACTGCCTGATGGCTCTTTTAATTTCGTCCCACAAATGCTCAATTGGATCTCAATCCTAAGCAAGAAAAAGTCTCCCTCATGTTTTTGAAACCACTCCTGCACAATATGAGCACCGTGGCATGGTGCATTGTCTTGTTGGAAGAAGCCATCTCCATTGGGATATGCCATCAGTACTATAGGATGAACTTGATGAGCAACAATACTTAAGTATGTTGTGCTATTCAGACATTGTTCCACACTAATTAAAGGGCCCAAATAATGCCAGAAAAAACATCCCCCAAACCATAACATTGCCCCCACCAGCTTGAAGGGTTGTACTCACGTATGTGGGGTGCATGCTTTCATGTTGTTTCCACAAAATTCTCACTATGCTATTTGCATGATGCAATTGGAATCATGATTCATCATACCACATGACTTTTCCAGTGCTCGACTGTCCAATCCTTGTATTCCTGTGCAAATTGGAGATGTTTTATCTTGATAACTGCATACAGCAAAGGTGTTTGAACAGGCCTTGTGCTTCCATATCCTATATGATGCAGTGTATGGCTAATTTGCCTCCAAAGTCATGTGGTCATAATAATCTGGCCACACAGTGTATACCCCTCGTCTAAGTAGCTTCATTGGAAACCCATTATTTGGGCCCCTTCCCCATGTGGGAGTCTGAATCTGCTTGTAATAAGTTTTCCACACTTTTGCATAAACCTTCTGGTCTTTGGAGCTCATTCTTTGGCATCACAAGACATGGGGTGTATGTCGGGGGAAAGTTCAGCTTGCCATTAGGGTTATCATATGGAATAACAGTTGTAGACATTTTCATTCAGAAAGAGAAAAATCAAAAGAATAAAAGGGGTTATCTATATGGGAAATCTGTGTATCTTTCAATATTATTGTGAAATTAAACTTGTTCTAAAAAATAGTCTTAATCTTAAAAACAAAATAAAAACAGGTTACCATTCCCAAGCAATTTTGAAATCCCAGCAGGTAGACCCTATTAGGTTCTAAGAACTATGACTAGGGCCCCATCCCCTGGGCTCACAGTTCCTCCCCTGCAGTCATTCTTCCTGTCCTGTGAAGAGTAGCACATATCTGCAGATGAGAAGTCTTATGAGCCTGTTTCCTGCCTGTAGAGTTTGGGGACTCTTCCATCCCTTTTTCGTTTTGTCCTCTCTCTGCCCTTTATAGTCCAAGCTGTCAGTGTTTTTGCTAATAAAACATTCCCACAAACTCGTGAATCTTAAGTATATGTCATAGGAATTCATTCGATTACACAAAAGTCTCCTGGAAAACCTCTTCTCTTATCTTGGCTTCTGCTGAGAAGAGTAAGGGGATGTATGAGTCACATACATAATCACCTCAAAGAGCCTTTTGTGTGATTTATACTCTGAGATTCTGATATTTCAGAAGTGCACATTCCCTGACTGTGAACTTCCTAATTTTAGCTTGTTTTACAACCTTGATAAGCTTAGTATTTCCCAGATCAAGTTTTCATTCCTTTTATTATTTTTGCTTAACAATTCCTCTTTCACTATATCCTATTTTTCCTGCAGCATTTAGTTACAAACAAGAAGAAAACAGATCATACCTTCAGCACTTTGTAAATCTCAGCTAATTATCTAAGTTGATTACATTCAAGCTCTGCTTTCCACACTATGAAAAGCCACAATTCAGCTAACAAGGACTTCTTTTCCTTCATTTTCAATAACCTTATCTCATTTTCATCTGAGCACTCACCAGCAGTCCCTTTAATATTTATGTTTCCACCAAATTTTGACAATATATTTATTCTCTAAGAAAATATAGACCTCCTGATTTATAGGTCCATGCTCAACCATTGAGCCATGCTGGCAAGGCAATTTCTTTATGCTTTCATCACTTTATATGTAAAATTGCAATAACAATTATACCTACCTCATGGGTTTGTTTTTAGTTTAAAGGAGATAATCCATGGAAAGTACTTAGTATAGACAATACTAATTTTTAAAAAAAAGTGTAAGTATTTCATTTTCTTTTATTTAGAACTTTTTGGGGGGATTTAAAAAAAAAGTGTTTAACAGGACATTGCCAAATAACATATAACCCTGCACCAAACAAGAGTTAAAAAAAAGTAATAAACTTTTTCAATTTAACTGTATAAGAAAGATAACTCGTATGACTGTATTGATAGGTATATATAATATTTATACAGACCTATATTAGTTAAAAGAGAATAAAAAAGTAGGAAGCATTTCAATGTTCAAAGATGGAGGAAGTCATAAAACTCAGATGAAAAATAGAATTGTCCCAGGGAGATTTAGATGGTGAGATAAATTTGAGAGATTTCTCAGACCTACTCCATACTCATATTAGTCAAAAACAGTTATTTCATTTGTAAGAAAATGTATTCATGGACTCTAAATTTATAAGTTTATTTATAACACATCACATAGAAAAGGCATAAATGTAACTGGTTTCCCTTTATGAATGCTAAGGAATAAAAGAGAGTGAACTCTTAAGTGCCAGGTAATTTAAATTTGATATCTTACTTGTCACTTCATCCTTCTGAAGTAAGAATTTACTGTGTCAGTATTTCAATTGAGGAAATGAAGGCTTTGGGATACAGATTTAAACTTACATCTATTGGTTTTCTATGGCAACACATTAATATGTTGCCTTTATTTTTGGCAGCACCATGATTTTTTTTGGAGAAATTCTATATTTTATAAACTCCAGATAGCTGGCTGTAGAAATCATCAAACACAATAAAAAGACTTGCCACCCAATCTGTGTTAGGAGTGATACTCCTTAAGATCTTCAGACCTTCAGTTGGGATTTATTTATTTACTTACTTATGAACAGGGGAATGAATAATTGGGCACTTGCATTTTAAAATAAGTCCAGATGGAAGAACTCAGAGTAAGTAACTGGAGACACAGGCTCTGAGCCTGCTCCTGGGTGTTCTTGAATCTGCTGAAGGGCTCTCTCAGCCTATTTAAACCTCTCAACCTTGATGGACTACTTAAGACCAGAAAAGGAAATTCAGAGTAGGAAGTTTATTTCAAATAGGAGATAGGTAATCAGTCGTATTTTTCAATGAAAGGAACCCAGAAGTCATAAGTGAAATGGAAATGATTTATTTTTAAGTGAAATGAAAATCAGAGATGCACCTGCCTATGGAGGTGAAAGACAGGCTATGAGACATACACAAGAGGCAGAAATTGTCTCTTTGAAGGAACATAACTTTTATGGTAAAAGCACATGCTTAAGTCATGCACTAAGAAATAAATATGTATGTCATTTATGAATGTTACCATGATTTTTCTACTTATCATGCCATGTCCACCATCGCTAGTGGATGCGTCTTCAGTCGTGACTTTCACTCTGGAACTGTTTCTAAAGCATGTTGACTGTTAATTCTCTAGAATCCTATTAATTCAAGTATTTTGTTTTGTTTTTAAATTTATTTTTATTGTTGAGAATATTACAGATGTTCCTCAATTTCTCCCTCCTTTGTGCCTCTCCACCAACTCCTGCCCTACCCAGGCCTTCACCACACTATTCTCTGTATCCAAGAGTTATGCATATCTATATATCTATATATCTATATATCTATCTATCTATCTATCTATCTATATATCTATCTATATATCTATATATCATCTATATATCTATATCTATATCTATATCTATATCTATATCTATATCTATATATCTATATCTATATCTATATCTATATCTATATCTATATCTATATCTATATCTATATCTATATCTATATCTATATCTATATATCTCTATATCTCTATCTATATCTAATCTATCTATCTAAAAGCCTAAGCATCCCTTTTGACCAGTTGACCCACAACTGGTCGACTGGTTGCTATGATGTGCACTGACCACCAGGGGGCAGGCACTCAATGTAGGAGCTGCCTCCTGGTGGTCAGTGTGCTCCCACAGCCAACCTCCTGCAGCTGTCCAACCTCCTGTAACATCCCCCCCCAACCCCCTTTGTTAGCCATACAACCTTCCACAGTCCTTCCCCTGGGCCAGCCGGCCCTGATCAGCCCCAATCGGGACAGAGCGAGATGGCTCCAATGGGTCCAGATCACAGGCCAGGTGGAGGGACCCCACCCATGCATGAATTCATGCACTGGGCCTCTAGCATGTTTATAAATTCTCTGCTTAATCTCTTCCTGCCCCTCCACCCCCTTTCCCTCTGAGATTTTTCAGTCTATTGCATGCTTCTAAGTCTCTGAATCTATTTTGTTCAGTTTATTTTGCTCATTAGATTCCACATATAAGTGAGATATCTGATTTGTCTTTCTCTGAGTGGCTTTCTCTTAGTATAATACTCTGCAGGTCCTTCCAAGCTGTCTCAAAGAGTAAGATATCCTTTTATACAGAGACATAGTATTCCATGTTGTATGTAAATGACCCATTGCTTTAGTGATGAGCACTTGGGCTGTTTCCAGATCCTAGCTATTGTAAATAACACTGCTATGAACATAGGGATGCATATATGCTTTCTGATTCAAGATTTTTATGATTCCACATGCAATTTATTTATCAGAGTCTGATTTTAGTGTGAGTATTCTACATAATAAAAGCCTAATATGCAAATTGACCAGTCACTATGATGAACACTGATCACCAGTGGACAGATGCTCAGTGCATAAGCTGCCCCCAGCCCACAGGCACCAGGACAACCAAGGGGGGAGCCAGCGGGGGCTCCCTGATCGTCCTGCTGGTCACTGAGCAAAAGGAGTCTACCGGCAGCAGCAGCAGGGCGGCAGGGCAGGTGAGTGGGTGGTGCCAGGCCAGCCAAGGTGGGTGCCAGCAGAGGCCCCCCAATTGCCCTCCGGGTTTCTTCACAGATCAGCCCTGATCGATGGCCAGGCCTAGGGACCCTACCCATGCACCGGGCCTCTGGCAAATAATAATTATTTTTCAACCACTATATTTAACCTTGATTTGTTGTTTCTCTGGTTCCTGCTACTGAACATCATTCTAAACAAATCTTTTAGGGCTTTTTCTCTGTTAAGGTTCTGAAAAGCCCAGTCTAATTTAGTCTGGGCTACAATTTCAATCTACCTTTTAAAGTTTTTTTTTTTTAAGTTATTTTTTTAATCCCTTTTAAAGATTTTTGCTTTTTGCTTCAAGTCTGGATGGTTTTGTTACCTTCCTTTAGTTCTTAGCTGTCACGGATGCTCTATGCCACCTGTTTCACGGGGTGCATGAGTGGGTGAATTCCTAAGGAGCCCCTGGATGAGATCTCTTTGCTGCACAGACACCAGATTTGGGAGTGTTCTGGGATAACGTGTCCTGAGATTATCATTTCCTGCTCGGTATTCTTTTCTTGGGGTCTTCTTGCATGGGGGGCAGCTTTCTTAGGCAGGTACTAGGAAAATGGTGCAGGCTCCCAGGAATCCATAGAAACCTCTTAACCTAAGGGAAGCGTTCTGTATCTGTTGCACCAACAATGGAGTGCATGCCACCAACCAGGGTTCCATGTTGCATCCTCGTGATTCCAATTTATCCTGATAAATAGTCAGAGAAAGCAGATCAACAAGACTGCGGCCCAAGTGAATATCCACAACGGGAATGAGAACAGTTTCTGTTCAGTAGCAACCTCTTATCCTTATAAAGTGGTTTCTTGGGAGGGACAAGCCCTGGGTTTGTATTTGTGTGAAAAGAAGATGCTCTTTCTCTTCAAAGATTGGTGTTGGGTTGTCATGAGTTTTGGGTGAGTACTGATAGTAAACCGCGGCAAGTTGGAATTTGAAAGCATTATCAGGTGGAAATATTTATGTATGTGTATGTATATCTATCTATCTATCTATCTATCTATCTATCTATAGATAGATAGGTATATAGATATATAGATATATAGATATATATAGATATATAGATTTATAGATATATAGATATAGATATATAGATGTATAGATGTATAGATGTATAGATGTATAGATGTATAGATGTATAGATATATAGATATATAGATATATAGATATATAGATATATAGATATATAGATATATAGATATATAGATATTGATATATATTGATATTTCAGAGAGGAAGAGAGAGGGATAGAGAGTCAGAAACGTTGATGAGAGAGAAACATCAATCAACCGCCTCTTGCACACCCCCCACTGGAGATGTGCCCGCAACCAAGGTACATGCCATTGACTGGAATCGAACCTGGAACCCTTCAGTCCACACGCTGACGCTCTATCCACTGAGCAAAACTGGCTTCAACAAGATTTATGTCTTTGAATCCACATTGACCTGGAATAAAATCCTTGGCCCTTTCACTTCTGAGTTAGGATGATGAAGAAATGCATCCCCCAGGAGCCTTCATTGTACACATTTCTCCATGTGTAGATAAGATTCCCTGCCTTGGGAGGAGCTGATGAGAGATTTCAATGCAATAATCCCTATGAAAAGAAAGAGCTCAGTCCCTGGCAACTCAAAGAAGCTTCCTCCTCAGGAGTACCCTCAGCTTTCTTTCACACTCTGTGTCTTCAGTCTACTCGCTCTCTAAACTTCCCAAGGGAGTTATTCTAGAGCTTATTCATTTTTCTAAATCTTTTATACTGCTACATACAACTATTTGAGCAGAGAAAAGAGCTTATCAGTCATTTAACTCTCAACTTTCCATATGTCACATAAAAGAAAGAACATCTAATGTACATTCTTTTAAATTTGTTTTTCCTTCTTTTTTTCAAAACCTAATTTTATCCTCAACCACCTGTATATTTAATTGCTTCTCATTGTCAACCTTCTTTTTTTAAAAAATATATTTCATTGATTTTTTACAGACAGGAAAGGAGAGGGATAGAAAGTTAGAAACATCAATAAGAAAGAAGCATTGATCAGCTACCTCCTGCACACCACTGGGGATGTGCCTGCAACCAAGATACATGCCCTTGACTGAAATTGAACCCAGGACCTGTCAGTCCTCAGGTTGACACTTTATCCACTAAGCCAAACCGGTTTCGGCTCTTTGTCAACTTTCAAAAATGCTGAAGGCTTTTTCACTCTAAAATCAAAAAAAGTGAAGTACACTAAGAAAGAAAAAAACAAAAAGCAAAAAAAAATCAATATTTCATTCTCCTCTCACTACATTCCACAACTTTCATCTTTTATTCCAGAGAAACATCATAAAAGAATTATTTGCACAAGATGTCTCTGCTTAACTTCCCATTCTTTCCTCAATTTATAGTTTGACTTTTATTTCTCCTACATCATTGAAATTCATCATTATTAGGGGGATAAAGAACTGAACATTTTCTAAACTCTGCTAATTCTCAATAGCCTTTCTTACTCTCCACAAAAAAAGAGAAATCAATTATCCTGCAATGTTCAATCAGTGAATAGTGCTATATCAACCCAATTGTCTAAGTCTAAACCTTGATATCAACTTCAATTCCTCTTTCTCATTCACTGGCCTTCACGCACACATGCCAACATCCAATCCATCAACCACTTACTTCTAACTCTTAAATATAATTTCTCTCACTTAACTATTTTAATAGCTTCATATTTTTATAGTTTCATTTGTCAGCCTTGCCTATGCTCCTCTCTTCTTGTAGCCACTGTTTTTCTTATAGGACATAGCTCAGCCATATTCACATGCTATCTCTTCCCAGGGCCCCGTTCCCTTTTGCCATTAGAAACTGAATTTTAGTTGCTAAATGGCCTCCATGATTTCACACTTACAGAGCTCCCTGTTCTTTCTCTGTCTTATGTGATTTTGCAGCCACTCCCATATAGTGGTGGAGTCCATTTTCTTTCTTTCTAAAGCAATAACAGCCTTGCATCATTCTTTAGCAAATAGGATGTGACATAAGTAACCATTTGTCACATATACATCTACCGTATTTTTTGGACCATAAGACGCACTTTTTCTTCACCAAATATGCAGTCCCCAGGGACACGGAAGGTCCCGGGGGACCCGCTGCCGCTCTGCAACTCGGACCATAAGACGCAGGCACTACTTCTATTCGGACCATAAGACGCAGGCACTTTTCCTCCCACTATTTGGTGAAGAAAAGGTGCATCTTATGGTCCAAAAAATACGGGTATGTCACAAGAGACCTAGATGCTTTATTTCTCTCTTGTAACCTTGCTATTACCTGTGAGTAAATCCAGCCTAGCCAGCTGGAGGAGAGACCACAAGGATATAGACTAATCCCAACTGAGGCCCTCTTGGCCCAGCCAGGTGATTTAACCACCTGAGTAGAGTTTGGTGGAAGATTTAATGAGCTGATTCTGGCCCAGACCAATAGAAATAATCAGTTGACTCATAAACTTGTGAGCCTACAAATATTAAATGTCGGAAAGATTTTTTTTATGCTGGAACAGCATAAATTTATACTCGTGCTGAAAATTATCTAACTGATGAGTGTATGTTTCACACAACAAATGTATATTATTTAACTTTTGCATGTGATGATATTTTATCTTTTAAAACCACTTTATTGTGTTATGCTTGGCATACAACAAGATGTACATATTTAATGTATATAACTTGATTAATTCAGAGATAAGCATTAATTGGTAAAACTATAACCACAATATAAGTCATGACTATAATCATCACCTTCAAAAGTTTCCTTTTATATTTTATTATTATTGTTGTTATTATTATTATTTTCAGTGATAAGATTTAAAATACAATCTACCATCATAGAAAATGTTTATATGTGCAAATACATTGTTATTAGTTATAGGTACTATAATTTTTTCCAAATGCTTTCCACTTTAAAGTCCTATTTTATTAACACTTCAAAATACAACCTTTGGATAGATATTACCTTCTGTTTCCATTCAGATCAAGGTAGAATCTTGTCAACTAATTCTTCCTTTTATTCTGCAGTTAAAAACACTTGTTCACATTAGAATAATTTCTCATCCTGACAAATATAATGTTTTTTCCTCTAATTTTAATCTCTCTCTCTCTCTCTCTCTCTCTCTCTCTCTCTCTCTCTCTTTTGTTAAAAAGACTATCAATTCATCAGTTTCCTCTCTTGGCCACTTTATACTTTGCTAAGCTTTTAAAATGTATTCAAATTCTTGCCTTGTATTTCGTATCTTGTTTGCCTCATAATCTTATTTCTATTTCTTTTCCTTTGCCGATGTCATGGTAAAAAATATCATAAGTCTATTATATTTTCCCTTTCCCTGGTACCTTCCTCTATTCTAGACACACATTATTCCATTCTCTATGGATTTTCCTGTTAAGAGACGAGATCTTTTACTAAAGACGTTTGAAAAAATGTGTCTTCAGTGAAAATATCTATTCTCTACAGAATGCCTGAAATACGATATGTAACATTTATTTATATTAGTCCTCTTGCGAATGCTGTATGAATTGTATTATCCGAGTTCTTACTGCAGCTACGTAACTCAGATTCTATTTTCCCATATGCTTCATGACTCTGCCACTCAATCACTAAAAAGACAAGCTACATTACACAGCTACAACTTGTACATGCAGAGTCAGGTTCATAAGAATTAAAGAGCTCAGTGGTGTTGATAATATACAATATAAAGTAAGGAAAAAAGCATGCAGCACAACATTCCATGTGTCATTCCTTATTAAACTTTGGTCATATTTTCTCCTTGCTGAAGGTAACAATAGGTGCAGTGCAAATCATATTTATTAGCAAGCCCATACCAAGACACACTAAGGATTCATAGGCTATGGTTTCTGTAGTCTACAGAAAAATGAGAAATTATAATCAGCTATTCATCATGTAAGAGGTTGGGCACTGGAGATAAGTTTAGATACTACAAAATGTATAGGGAACTATAAAAGAGTGTTGAAAAGAACAAGGGACAATTCCAGTGGCTCTGATTGCCAAGGATAGCCTAGGAATAATTATTACTCTAACATGTTTTCAACAGGAGGAATTCTGTTTGTGAATTTTGGGTCTCAGAGGCTGAAGAAAAGATAACTCTTGCTCTTGACTACTTGGTAGAAGGTACTATGGGGATTTCAGATTAAAAATTACTAGCAGAGGTTTTGATTCCCTTTGCTGATAGGAATCTCAACAAGAATCTTGCAAGTCTAGCTTTCAGAAAGTGGGTTAGGGCTGGGGGTAAAGAGAATTCGTGATTCAGATAGAAATTGCTTTTACAATTTTGCAGTGTTTTGGGCATTAAATTATTATAAATAAAGTTATTTATTTTGAAAATGCAGTAGAGTTGAACAATATTTTTGACTTATACTTACCTTTTACTTACTGGTACATCAGTATGAAAAGTAAATAACACCTTAAACAGAACAAGTTAAAATTCCATGGTAAATATAACTAATTAAAATTATTTATGCAAAAAATAGTTATTTTTTATTTTATAAAAGGAACTTAAATTCTAGGCAGAGAGAGGAAATGATACGTCATTTTTGTTAATTTTAAAGTTGAAAATTTTACTAAAATTGGTACCAATTCATGACAAAAAGGTTTTTATTGTGTTTTAAATCATAGTATGTTAACCCAAACCCTCAAACTAAAGTAATTTTGAAATAGATGAGCTGAGATATAGCATTATCACTCCCAGTGAAAAGATGAAGCTGACATCATCACAATAATCCAACACTGTGTAAACAAAGTTAGGAAAACATTTTATATGCTCTAAGTGATAATGAGATCTCCATTGGTGAAAAATTGAAAGGAAGTGGCGGCACAACTTTGGAAAGACTTAAAAAAAATTACAAATAATGAAAATGCTTTGGGTAACACATCAATTCATGTTTTCAGTTCCCGTTCTTCTTGGCATGCAAGCGCTTTATGGGTTCACCTTGCTGTTTACCTCTTCTGCTCTGGCTCTCCAAATTCTCCAAATCTCTCCAGCCCCCTTCTCTAAGTCCTTCCTACCTACATCAGGCTATTATTGACCTGTGTCTATGCCTCATTCCTTTTCCTAACCTATCGGGTATGAATGAGAACATTAATTTATTTATCTGTCCAAGGGCATACATCATTACTTTATGAGAAAATTATGAACCCAAAGAAATGGTAAGTTTGGTAACAGGGAAGGGTTTCAAGCAGTGTTGTGCAAATTACTGATACTTTTTCGTTTGCTTTTGAAAAATGAAGCCTTGTGATATATCTCAAATTACATCTCTCTTTGAAGCAGCTGCGGCACCACAATTAGATTAGCATCGTCTCTATACTATCTCTAGGTGAATCGGTCTTGGAGAAATATGACAGAGGTCTTTGGACTACAGATAATGTCAGGTCATAATGATGACCTAGAATTCAGTGTATACTATGATGTAATTTAAAACCTAATGAACAATAACTCTAAATGGTATCTTTAAGACTAAACAAGGAGCATATTGGATATTTTAGAAACATGTGAAATCGTTCAGTGGGAGGCATTAGACCAGTCAAGAGGTCTTTCTAAATCTAAAGTGATATCAAAGTATGTGAAATAAGACTTGTGCTGCCTTACCTTTATAAGACGACCTTAAATTTAACAGAGTTTGATTTAGGGGCAGGACTTGGACAGAATAGCTATGAAAAGCATTGAGATGAACTATTGCTTTGACAGCAATTCACATGCTATATTAAGAGACCTTGCTGCTTCTTAGATGTTAACATTTCTTTCCTCTGCCTTCTCTGTTTTCCTTATGTTAAAATATATTAATTTATCATTTATATTTGTTCTTATAGAGGTGAAGAAAGTAGTGAAATTTGACAATAATACATACATTCTGGTGAAGAACAAAATTTAGGTACACTTACAGGCTTTGGATTTTTGTTAACATGGGTTCATAATTTTGACTTTAATCTAAATTTACCTTTACATTGAAAAACTAATGAAGTACCATCTAATCCCTCTCATCTTTCTAACAAAGTTACATGTAAAAGGCCATCTCATATCTCCAAGAAATTTAAATGCATGAGTTAGTAGGTGCTAGTACTGGTGCTAAAACAGGACCCAAGAAATTAGCTACATTGTTAAAATAAATCAGTGTTTAAAGCGAACATCGAAGTGAAAGTACTCATTGGTCCCACTGATGACTTTAACAGTATTTCAAATATTCATGTTTAACACTTGGCATATTAACTAAAGTTTACTAAATAAAAGGCTTATAAAATAATTCTTCTCAATCACTCTGATATAAATAATAGTTTATTTTTGTGTCAATTAAAATAGCTTCATTATTTATATCACAATTATTTTTAATTATACTTTACTTTGAAAAAGCGAATGTAAACAAATGCCTTCAGGATAATTGTTCACATTTCAAAAAGCTATTTCGTAAAAGATTCATGATCACATTCTTTGAAATAACATGCTCTCTCAGCACACCTAAGTGCTGGTTTACACATCATTAACTACTTGGCAGAGAGGAAAAGGTGGAGAACAGAAGAGAGAAATACAAAACTAGTGTAATGGAGTCCCTAATAACTGAATAAAAACAAAGCTTATATGAAATTTATAAAGTATGTCAATGAGGAAACAAATAACTTTGTATCATCTGAACAATTTTAGAACCACATCAATGGTATAAAGTAAAATAAGCCTTCAATTTACCATATTAAAATAATTTAAAGTAGATAGGTTTTAAAATTTTCCTTAGGTATCTTCAAATCAAGCCCAAAAGGTGACTATTATTTTTTTCATTGCATGATTGTCAGCAGTATTTAATTCCGAGGTAGGAGTTGTTATAGATGCCTATGGCAACTTATACTGCTACAATCACAGGGCTGGGAGGCACAGATCAATAGCACACAATGGCTGTAATCAACATGTAGATTAGTGAACAGGGCCATATCCACCTGGGGACACTAGACCAAAGACCAGTTGAGTATTTTAATAGCTAAATTGCTGCTAAGTCTCAATTCCCCATCAATCTCCATCTACTATGACCATTGATGCATAGCAGACATTAAGAGGAAAACAATAACATAGGTTCATAAGCGCCAGGGTGCAAATGAATAGTTAGCTCTGGGAAAATCATCGCTGTGATTATTTCATGGCTCAGACTACCTGAAAGATCTGACACATTTTTTTCCTAATTTTCATTGTTCCCTGGACCTGACCTGCCTATATTTAATAAATTGGTCTTAATGGAATTAATAGCACAGCAAAAGGTTAGTTGAACAATCTTTTCCCTAGCTATCTCAACATAGACTTGAATTGTTTCTTTAACTAACTTACTTATCTTTGAAAATTTACAGCCAGAAAAATGAAAATGAAAAGGACTCATGCAATCAGCTAAAATATTATCATCTTGTGCAGGGAGTATTTTCCCACAGTATGATTATGCATCATTGGTGAAGTTATAACCAGTTACATTCAAAGGCCAGTGTCTTTATTTTTATTATCATTGACAGCTCAGCTCACATATTAGTATGTTAAATAAATCTCCTATAAATTGAGCTGCATGCAATCCATAGGAGTATTTCCTGATGTTAGGAGGGAATTTCCCATAGCTGCTTTGCAAGGTATAAAAATAATGGTTGTAGATACTTCACTGTATTGAAAGATTTACATGTGCTCCTCTAATCCTTAAGTCAACTTTTTGACATAAATAATATTATCATTCCTTTTATAAGTGAAACAGCTAAAGCTTGGTGACTTTTCTAAGTCACACTGCCCATGAACTATGATGCCAGCATACAAGCACAGATAGTTCTGACCCTAAAGTTTTTCCATTTCTTTGACACCTTACTAGATCCTAAATACTAAGTCTGGACTGACTTATCCTGGGCATTCTTATTAATGAATGAATTTAGTGGCCTTTAGTTTTCTTACAAAGCATACACATCTAGAATATCAACAAACTTTCTTCTGGCTGACATTAAATGCAGGAACCTTTCACTAGAGTGAAGCACTGTCTTTAATCTTGTTCTAGTCTACTTCCCTTGAATATCTATCAATTTCTTTACTGCTTGGATTTTCAGAATAAGTAACTGCAGTTGAATGACCTCGGTTGAATGGACTCTGCTTGAGAACTTAGAGCATGTCACTAAGTCAAGATTCAAGAAAATTATCTCCTAATCTATATGAGTTTTCTCTCTTATAAAACCCTTCCTATAACTTTAAAAATATTATCCTCAGCACAGCCTTGTCAAGCATTATTAACTTTAGTATCACTTAATACCTTATAGGTGTTAAAACTTAATGAGTTATTTTAATTAATGACTTTATTTTATTGAGATTTAATTTGTAAAATTTGATGCTGAAAATCACAACACTGATGTAAATGTTTAAGATATCAAACAAAATTATTCTGACTGATAGTGAGTATGGTGCTCCTTGCCACTTTTCATAAGATAGTTTGAAACCTATCAGTAAATGCTTTGCAGAGAAGATGTGATACCACAAATGTGCATGTTTGCATTCATTCTGCATTGATCCTCTTTGTCCTTTATGCCTCCAAGAAATTGGTATGCGATTTTAACTTTCTAGGAAAACTTCCTTACAAGAATCACTTATATTAAAATCAGGATATTTCCACATCCCTGATGCTGATGTTCAGGTCATACCTGGCAATGGTACATGACCCCAGGACAGAAATGAGTTGTCAGGAGACTTAGACATTAGCTCAGGTTCTCTCAAATATTTACCTTAGGATCTTGGGCTAGTAGCTTACATTTTTCTGGTGCCATATTCCTCACATAAAATTTGAGAGCATTTTTAAGGTTCATGTGATCTGACTCTGAGAAATTTGACTTCATTATGGGACCACACAAAAATTCTTATTTTTACAAATCATTATTTATTTCAGCGATTTCTTTGATACTCTTAAAAAATGATTCTTATTATTTACACTAAAGAGAGATGATCACAATTTTTAAGGGACTACACATCTCTGTGTGCTGTGGGATGTCCTTCTTTGTGCTTCTGGCCACATAGATTGCTGGCCACTTAGACTGGATCTTTATATTGTCATATTCTGTACTGTCATCTTCAACCTAGCCACTGAACGCTGAACACCATCTCAAGTATCTTCAACCGATGGAGTTTGGTGTTTAGGTTGTTTTCCAACCTGGATATATATCTTTCCTATGTTCTATTTTTAACCTCAGTCTTTGTCCTTTGCTGGTATGTGTTATACCTTCCAGTTAAGACACAGATGTGGATTTAATTAATGTGTTGTTGACTCCCATTTTTTTCCAGGTCATTAATGAGGAGGTTAAATCAGAACAGACGAGGCTTTATCTCAGGTCCCAAAGGGACCTTTTAGTAAGACTTCTCCCACAGCCTCTCTATCCCTTTGCATTGCTTTAGGGAATTCACTCTTTATGGTATGGGATATATTGTGAAAATACAGCATTTGAAACATTATAAATCTACTAGAGGTCTGATACATGAAATTTGTGCACTGGGGAAGGGTGTGTGTCCCTCAGCCAGCCTGTACCCTCTCCAATCTGGGACCCCTTGAGGGATGTCTGACTGCCCATCTCATAATCCAGGACTGCTGGCTCCCAACTGCTCGCCTGCCTACCTTCCTAATTGCCCCTAACTGCTTCTGCCTGCCATCCTGATCACCCCTTAACCACTTCCTGCCAGCCTGATTGATGTCTAACTGCTCCCCTGCCAGCCTGTTTGCCCTTAACTGCCCTCCCCTGCATGCCTGGTCATCCCTAACTACTCTCCCCTGCAGGCCTGTTCACCTCCAACTTCCCTCTCTGCCAGCCTGGTCCCTCCCAACTGTCCTCCCCTGCTGGCCTGATTGCCCACAACTGCCCTCCCTTGCAGGCCTGGTCCCTCCCAACTACCCTCCCCTGCTGGCCATCTTTTGGTGGCCATCTTGTGTCTACATGGGGGCAGCCATCTTTGACCGCATTGGGCCAGCCATCTTGTGTTTAGGAGTGATGATCAATCTGTATATTACTCTTTTATTAGATAGGATAGAGGTCTGGTGCTCTAGTTGGGACTGGCTGGTTTGCCCTGAAGGGTGTCCCGGATCAGGGTGGGGGTTCTCTTGGGGTGTAAGGTGGCCTGGGCAAGGGGCCTGTGGTGGTTTGCAGGCTAGCCACGCCCCCTGGTGACCCAAGCAGAGGCCCTGGTACCTGGAGATTATTTATCTTTTACAATTGAAATTTTGTAGCCTGGAGCAGAGCCATAACTTCTGCTTGCCCCATGGTGGCAGCCATTCCTGTTGGGATTTAGGTATCTTTTATAATTGAAACTTTGTAGCCTTAAGCAGAGGCCAGGGTATGTGGAAAGCTTGGCTTCCTCCATCACCGAGGGCAACTTAGCCTCCTGCTCTTCCAGCTTGGTGGCTGCTGCCATTTCTGTTGGGATTTATTTATCTTCTATAATTGCAACTTTATAGCATTGAGTGGAGGCCTAGGCTGGCAAGGACAGGTGGAAAGCTTGGCTTCCTCCATTGCCAGAGAAACCCAAACTTCTCTCCTGCTTTCTGTGACTGTAGCCATCTTGTTTGGGTTTATTTGCATATTCACTTCTGATTGGCTGGTGGGTGTGGCTGGTGGGTTAATTTGCATATCACTCTTTTATTAAATAGGATGCCAATAAAAGGGTAATATGCAAATTGGTCTGGGCACCCTCTTCACACAACAACCAAAAAGCAGGCTGCATGGGGAGACCAGGCCAGCATTGGGGACAGAGAGGAGTGACCAAAAGACCAAACATTAGGCTACATGCGGGACCAGGCTCACAGGGGGTGCAGTCAGGGGCAACCAAACAACCAAACAGTAGGCTGCGTGGGACAACCAGCCCGGCAGGCAGAAGCAGTTAGGGGTGATCAGGATGGCAAGGGGGCAGTTAGGGGTGATCAGGCAAGAAGGCAGGTGAGTGGTTAGGAATTAGTGGTTCCAGATTGTGAAAGGGATGTCCAACTGCTGGGATAGAGCCTAAACCGGCAGTTGGACATCCCCTGAGGGGTCCCAGATTGGAGAGGGTACAGGCTGGGCTGAGGGGACCTCCCCCCCTCCCATTCACAAATTTTGTGCACTGGCCTTTAGTATTTCTATAAGTTTACATGTTTTTTAAATTCATTTTTTCAATTACAGTTGACATACAATATTATATTAGTTTCAGGGGTACAACGTAGAGCAATTAGGCAATATGTCAACTATCTTCTTAGATCATAAGAGCAAAATATAGAACTAAAAAAAAAAAGGATAAAAGTGCAAGTGCAGGTTTATAAATCTCTACCTTTCTAAAACATAACTGAAGATTATAAAATAGGGGAGATGTTCTTTTAGAGAAAGTTTGTTTAAAAATTAGAGGAAGTTTTTCCCCCAACTCTATTGCTTGGACAACCTGCTAAATACACTGTGAATTGCAACAAAATGAAGGTAGAATCTAGGAAATCACATGGACCCTTGCACAAACACCACCTCCTACATGGACAACACTTGAAACATGCTTCAAAAGTGTGCAGTACCCTTTGAGCAAATGATGGATGAATAGGTTGTGGCACACAGACAGACAAGGGAAAAAAGGGAATACTATGCTTGGAAGCTGCTTTCCCTAGGGCATATTAATGTCATGCTGACATTTCAATGGAAGGATTTCAAGGGAATCAATGTGGCCAGTGCTTTCCATTCTTTTCCCTGCCTTCACTCACTCTCTAATAATTGCAGCATTCATTCAAAGAGAATTTCCCTCTTATCTGGAAGGGCAATATCTAGCATAAGGGGCTATACTAGTGTTTGTGGGCTGTTATAACAAATTACCATAAGTTAGGTGGCTTGGAATAAACAGAAATTTATTCTGTCATAGTTTTGGAGGCCAAAAGTCTGAAGCCAAGGAAGTAGCAGGTGGGCCCGTGCACTCTCCAAAGACTCCAGGCGAGAATCCTTTCTTGTCTCTTCCAGCTTCTGTTGGCTCCAAGTGTTTTTGGATGTGGCTGCCTAACTCCAATCTTTGCTTCTCTCTTTATGTGGCCTTTTCCTCCTTCTCTTTGGGTGTCTCTTAAGAGGTTTGCCTTTAGTATTAGGACCCACTCATAATCCAGATAATCTCATCTCTAGGTCATTAATTTACATCTGCAAAGACTCCCTTTCTGAATAATCTGACCTTCCTAGGTTTGTTGACATAACTTTTTGGAGGCAGCCATTCAATCACCCCACTATAAGGGCACAGTGTGAGAGAGTGAATAAAAACTTCCTAAAGCCATTTGTACAACTAAAGAGCAATAGTGTCAAACTGCCAAGACAAAATGTGTACACACATCAAATTTAAAAAATCCTTATCTTTCAAAATAAACTTATCACTAAAGTGGCCAGTTTGTCTCAAGATAGGGATCTAATTTATCAGGCACCTTAATTTTGTAGCATATGCTGCCAACTCAACAGGCAAAGCATGACTCAGACAGATTTAAGATACATATACATCCAGGGCAAATAAAATACAGTTACAAAAATCCATAAAAGTGACTGTTGGTTGTCTTAGTTTCATCCCCCTCTTTTTTTTTCTTTTTAAAAATATATTTTATTGATTTTTACAGAGAGGAAGAGAGAGGGATAGAAAGTTAGAAACATTGATGAGAAGAATCATCTATCAGTTGCCCCTTGCACGCCCCCTACTGGGGATGTGCCCACAACTAAGGTAAGTGCCCTTGACCAGAATCAAACCCAGGACCCTTCAGTCCACAGGCCTACGCTCTACCCACTGAGCCAAACCGGTTTCAACTCGTCCTCTCTTCTTTTTTAGGTTTCTGAATAGGTACACCTTAAAATCCAGTACTTCAGTTCAAGGTTGGAGGGGAAGACACAAATGATGCTCAGTTAGAATGGGCCCTAGGAGTAAGTGGAGCATATTTACTCTCTTTTGGAGTAAAAGCAGATGCTTATCAATTTTTTCCATGTTAAGAGGTAATAAACCAAAGGTAAATTCACCCTACAAAGAATAAAAGAAACATACTTGCAAAAGAAAAATGTGGACTTCGTCGGAGAAAATGGCGGAAGAGCAGATGGGCGGTTTCTGAGTCTTGTCCCGAGGAAGAGAGAGAGAGCAGCTGAGGATCGCGCTAGGAGTTCTCGTCAACAAGCCAGGAGACTGGCAAACACCAGAGGAAATTTGGGGTCTGCTGATCAGGGAGCCACCAACAGTTGACCACCCACAGCTGGGTCCCTTACCGGAGATACTTGCAGGCGGGGACGGGAAATCTCTCCATCTTGGAAGGGAGGAGGTTCGAGTCGGAGGCCTGATTATCCCCAGCCCCAAGGAACACCAAATGAACATAGTCGGCGAGAACCCTTGATCTCAGAGGAGCTCAGATTTCGCAGTGATCCGGTGGGTGAGTTCCCCTCGGACCGGTAGTTCTGACTGAGTTCCCCTCGGCACAGCAACACCCCCCCCCCTTGCGCACCAGCTCGCGCAGTGCACAGAGGCTGAGGGACTGGTCGTGGATTTACAGGAAGCCCCAGGCTCCTCAGCTGGAGGCGCGCCTGTCTGTGGACAGGGCTCCTAAGACTAGGGATATCTAAGGAGCAGCACAGCTGGATCTGAGTCCAAGAAGTAGCCACAGAATTACAGGGGAGTGCAGCCAGCTCCGGACCGCCCCACCCCCAGCCATCAAAGACACAGAGAAGGGGAAAAAGATAGAAAGGCTTTAGAGTCCTGGAAGTCATCCAGAAACACTGCCACCCAGAGGCTAAAGCACATAGGGTCTCTAGATTGGCTTAAAAATCAGGTCTTGTAATCAACACGGAGGAACGGTGAAACACAGTGAACTGCAACTACCGCCCAGACTGGGAACAGGCGTGCGAGACATAGCAACACAGAAAGTGAATGACCTTCATTACTGCAAATTTTGTTTAATTTTTAATTTTCAATTTTTATTTTTTAACTGTTGAATTTTTGTTTTTTACCTACTTTAATTGCAAAGTTTACTCAAGAAATTTTTTTCATCTGCCATCACTAGATTTTACCTTTTTAATTAATTAATTTTTATAGGTAATCAACATTATTACTACTACTATTTTACCTTTTTTATCTCTTTTATCTTATTTTCTTTTGTTTATTTTTATTACTACTTTTTAAGTGTCATATTATAATCCTTTTTTTTTTGCTTTCTTTTTTTTTCCTTTTTCCTCTATTTCTTTTTTTCTCTATTTCCCCCTTCGGGATTACTATTCTAAAAACTATTCATACCTTGCCTTCTCCAACGCTCTATTCTATCTCAAACCTACCTTTATGACATCTCTCTATTCCTAACCCTTTACCTTTGGTGTCCTGCTTATCTTAACCCTTTACTGCTATAGATTTTCCTTACTCTTTCTGTTTACCCTCTCCAAAATTTTCACCTGACCTGTGTATATATAATTCCCAACCCCCTGCTCCAATCCCATTCACACCTACCTTGTCACTGCCCCCCCACCAAAAAAAAAAAAAAGCCTTCTCTCTACCCCTTTGTTGTTGTATGTTGAATGCTAACTATATCAAAGGTTTATGCTTTTTTTTGTGTGTGTAAGATTGGTTTGCTTATTCTTTTTATTGGATTGTATGTTCTTGTTATCTGGGTTCTAGACACCTTTATTGGAGGATATTAATATTGCAAACACATTTCTGTCCAGTGCCTTGTGTGTTGTACCTGGTTGTGTTGTATTTTGTGCCTTTAAATCAAAGCAGGAGGGAGAGAACTACGTAACCAGGCACCCTATAAAGAGAGATCATGGGGAGACTAAGAAACAACCCGCCTGTGAAAGAAAATCAACCATCACCAGAAAATGAAGTAAACGAGTTAGAGGCAAGCAACCTACCAGAGCAAGAATTCAGAGTAATGATCATAAGTTGGCTAAAAAGAATGGAAGACAAATTTGACAATATGAATAAGACCCAAGAGGAAATGAAGAAGACCCAAGAGGAAATGAAGGTGACCCAAGAAGAAATGAAAAATGACATCGCTACTATGAAGAACTCAATAGAAAGCATCAAGAGTAGACTAGATGAAGCAGAAGACCCCATCAGTGAGCTAGAAGACAAAATGGAAAAAAATACCCAATTACAGCAGATGCTAGAAAAAAAAATTAAAAAACAGGAGGAGAGCCTAAGGGAGCTTTGGGACAATACAAAACAAAACAATATTAGAATAATAGGGGTTCCAGAAGGAAAGGAAACTGAGCAAGATATAGAAAAAGTATTTCAAGAAATAATGACAGAAAACTTTCCTGAGATAGAGAAGAAAAAACCAACACAAATCCAAGATGCTCGAAGGGTCCCCAACAAAATGAACCCCCAAAGATCAACCCCCAGACACATTATAATTAAACTGGCAAAAAACATCGACAAAACCAGAATCTTAAAAGCAGCCAGAGAGAGACAGAAAGTTACATATAAAGGAAACCCCATCAGACTAGCAACTGATTTCTCAACAGAAACTCATCAGGCCAGAAGGGAATGGGATGACATATACAAAGTCATGCAAAGGAAGGGTCTGAACCCAAGAATACTGTACCCCGCAAGGCTGTCAATCAAAATTGAAGGTGTAATCAGGAGCTTCACCGACAAAAACAGACTAAAGGAATTTATCTCCAACAAACCAGCAATGCAAGAAATGCTAAAGGGTCTACTGTAATAATAAAGAAATAGGAAGTGAAGAAGGAACACAGGGGGATAGAATAAAAATGGCATCAAATACCTACCTTTCAATAATTACTTTAAATGTAAATGGTTTAAATGCTCCAATTAAAAGACATAGGGTAACAGAATGGATAAGAAAGCAAAACCCATTCATCTGCTGTCTACAAGAAACCCACCTCAGAAAAACAGACGCCCACAGACTGAAGGTGAAAGGATGGAAAAAGATTTTCCAGGCAAATGGAAACGAAAAAAAAGCTGGGGTAGCAATACTTATATCTGACAAACTAGATCTCAAAGTGAAGGACATAACAAGAGATAAGGAAGGCCACTTCATAATACTAAAGGGTGTAATCCAACAAGAAGAAATAACCCTGGTAAACATATATGCACCCAATTTGGGAGCACCCAAATACATAAAGAAACTGCTGGAGGACATTAAGGGACAGATTAATAGCAATGCTATCATAGTAGGAGATTTTAATACTCCATTGTCACCTCTGGACAAATCATCTAAACAAAAAATCAGTAAAGAAACGTCAATTCTAAATGACGTATTAGACCAGATGGAATTAATTGACATCTTCAGAACATTTCATCCCAAAGCCACAGAATATACATTCTTCTCAAGTGCACACGGATCATTCTCAAAGATAGACCACATATTGGGACATAGGCAAAGTCTCTTCAAATTCAAGAAGATAGAAATCTTATCAAGCATTTTCTCAGATCACAGTGCCATAAAATTGGAAATCAACTACAATAATAATAAGCCAAAGAAATTAAACACATGGAGACTAAATAGCATGCTATTGAACAAAGACTGGGTTACCAGAGAAATCAAGGAAGAAATCAAAAACATCATGGCAACTAATGACAATGAAAACACAACAATCCAAAATCTATGGGACACAGTAAAAGCTGTTTTGAGAGGGAAGTTCATATCCCTACAAGCCTATTGCAAAAAACAAGAATGAATGGTAACAAATTATCTTACCCTACAACTCAAACAGTTAGAAAAAGAACAGCAAGAAAGGCCCACTGTAAGCAGAAGGAAGGAAATAATAAAAATCAGAGCGGAGATTAACGACATAGAGACCAAAGACACAATACATAAGATCAACAAAACCAAGAGCTGGTTCTTTGAAAGGATTAACAAGATTGATGAGCCTCTAGCCAGGCTAACCAAGAAACAAAGAGAGAGGACCCAAATAAACAAAATTAGAAATGAAAGAGGTGAAATAACAACAGACCCCGCCGAAATACAAAGGATTGTTACAAAATACTATGAACAACTCTATTCCAACAAACTGGACAACCTGGAGGAAATGGACATATTCCTAGAAAAATACAACCTTCCAAAACTCAATCAGGAAGAATCTAAAAATCTCAATAGACCAGTAACTTGGGAAGAAATTGAAGCAGTCATCAAAAAGCTTCCAGCAAACAAAAGCCCAGGGCCAGATGGCTTCACAGGAGAGTTTTACCAAACATTCAAGGAAGAACTAAAACCTATCCTCCTCAAACTTTTCCAAAAAATTCAAGAGGAAGGAACACTGCCAAACTCCTTTTATGAAGCCAGCATCACCCTAATACCAAAACCAGATAAAGACAACTCAATGAAAGAGAATTACAGGCCAATATCCCTCATGAACATAGATGCCAAAATCCTCAACAAAATTCTAGCAAATCGGCTCCAGCAGTACATCAGGAAGATCATACACCATGACCAAGTAGGTTTTATACCAGGAATGCAAGGATGGTACAATATTCGCAAATCAATAAACGTGATACATCACATAAACAAATTGAGAGATAAAAATCATATAGTCATATCTATCGATGCAGAAAAGGCATTTGATAAAATCCAACACCCTTTCCTGATAAAAACTCTCAACAAGGTGGGAGTACAAGGATCATACCTCAACATAATAAAAGCTATATATGATAAACCCACAGCCAACATCATGCTCAATGGGCAAAAACTAAAACCATTCCCTCTAAGAACAGGAACAAGACAGGGATGCCCACTCTCACCACTCCTCTTTGACATAGTACTGGAAGTACTCGCCATCGCAATTAGACAAGAAGAGGAAATAAAAGGCATCAAAATCGGAAAAGAAGAAGTAAAGCTGTCACTATTTGCAGATGACATGATATTGTACATAAAAAAACCAAGAGACTCCATCAAAAAGCTAATAGACTTAATAAACGAATTTGGCAATGTAGCAGGATACAAAATAAATGCCAAGAAATCAATGGCATTTCTCTACACCAATAGTGAACTTACAGAAACAGAGACTAAAAAAGCAATCCCGTTTACCATCGCACCAAAAAAATTAAGATACCTAGGAATAAACTTAACCAAGGAGGTAAAAGACCTATATGCAGAAAACTACACGACACTGAAAAAAGAAATAGAGAAAGATGTAAACAGATGGAAGAACATACCATGTTCATGGATTGGTAGAATCAACATCATCAAAATTTCCATACTTCCCAAAGCAATATATAAGTTCAATGCACTCCCCATGAAAATACCATGGACATACTTCACAGACCTAGAAAGAACTCTCCAAAAATTCATTTGGAACAATAAAAGACCCCGAATAGCCTCAGCAATCTTAAGAAATAAGAGTAAAGTAGGAGGAATCTCAATACCAGATTTCAAGCTGTATTACAAAGCAACTGTTCTCAAAACAGCCTGGTAATGGCACAAGAACAGACATATTGATCAATGGAATAGATTAGAGAATCCAGACATCAACCCAAATCAATATGCTCAATTAATATTTGACAAAGGAGGCACGAACATACAATGGAGTCAAGACAGTCTTTTTAATAAATGGTGTTGGGAAAATTGGACTGATACATGCAAAAGAATGAAGCTAGATCACCAACTTACACCATACACAAAAATAAACTCAAAATGGATACAGGACTTAAACATAAGACGGGAAACCATAAAAATACTAGAGGCATCCACAGGCAGCAAAATCTCAGACATATGCCTAAAGAACTTCTTCACTGATACTAACCCTAGGGCAATGGAAGCTAAAGAGAAAATAAACAAATGGGACTACATCAAAATAAAAAGCTTTTTTACGTCAAAAGAAACCATCAACAAAACAACAAGAAAACCCACTGTATGGGAGAACATATTTGCAAACGATATCACTGATAAAGGTTTAATCTCCAACATCTACAGACAGCTTATACAACTCAATAAAAGGAAAATGAATGAGCCAATTAAAAAATGGGCAATGGACCTAAATAGAATCCTCTCAAAAGAAGACAGAAGGAAGGCCAAGAGGCACATGAAAACATGCTCCAAGTCACTAATTATCCGAGAGATGCAAATCAAAACAACAATGCGGTACCATCTCACACCTGTCAGAATGGCCAACATCAACAAAACAACAAACAACAAATGTTGGCGAGGTTGTGGAGAAAAAGGAACCCTCGTGCACTGCTGGTGGGATTGTAGGTTGGTGCAACCACTGTGGAAAACAGTATGGAGCTTCCTCAAAAAACTGAAAATGGAACTCCCATTTGACCCAGTAATCCCACTACTAGGAATATACCCCAAGAAACTAGAAAGACCAATCAGAAAGGATATATGCACCCCTATGTTCATAGCAGCACAATTTACAATAGCTAGGATTTGGAAACAGCCTAGGTGCCCGTCAGCAGATGAATGGATCAGAAAACTATGGTACATCTACACCATGGAATACTATGCTGCCATAAAAAGGAAGGAATTCTCATCATTTGCAGTAACTTGGATGGAATTGGAGAGCATCATGCTGAGTGAAATAAGCCAGTCAATGAAAGAGAAACACTACATGACCTCACTCATTTATGGATATTAAAGATCATTATAAACGAATGAACAGAAAGATTGATATAGTGACAGTAAAACAACAGGCAGTCTGTCAAATGACAGCGGGGGGGAGGGTAGGGAGATCTGGGGGAGATAAGAGATCAACCAAAGGACTGGTATGCTTGCATATAAGAATAACAAATGGACACAAAACTCTGGGGAGGGAGGGCATCTATGGGTGGGGGAGCAATGATAAGCTATGTACACAGATAATACCTTAATAAAAAATAATTTAAAAAAATGTGGACTTCACATTAGAAGACCATGTACATCTGGAATGTTTTAAAACTTGGATTCACTCAATAAATATGTATTGAAGACCTCATTTGTGACAGGCATGCAGCAGTGATTGGGAGGAGAGCAGTGAACAAAAACAGGCAAGGGATCCTGCTAGATTTGAATAGAGAAGTTATGTAACAGATAAAATTGGAATAGGTTTGACAGAGGTACATGCTAAGAAGAAAAATGAAACTGAATAAGGAGAAAGGTTGACAGAGTGCAATATCTGATGGGACAGTCAAGGTAGATAACAAGTGGCTCACACTCTCAATGGACTGAGTGAAAGAATAAATGAAAGTTTGTATTAAACGATTAAGTAAAAAAGAGTTTGAAAAAATAAGGCAAAAACTAGAAGGGCAAATAAAACATGAAATTAAATCATTTAAAATACAATTAGGCATGGGAAAATGTTAAATCAATATTACAAATAACTGAAGAAGGAAAGCATGGGGAAGGCTTAAAAATATGGCAGAGGAAAATTACAGTATTGAGAGTATAAATGAAATGAGCACAGACACTGAGCTCATGCACTACAGTGTGATCACTAACTGGCCTGAAGTTAATGCCTAGGGTTCCTTGCAGTTTCAAAGCTGCTATGGCAATGAGAACTTGAATTAGTGGTCTTGACCGAACTTCAGCATAAAAAGCACTATCCTTCAAGACTTACGTGCTCATTTACATATGCAACATTTTTGCTTTATTTCATCTCTAACCGAAATAAGATTTACAAAATACAGTTAAGAGGTATCTAAAACTTTGACACTGCTTGAGGGCAATAGTGAGGTCTCCCAAATTTTTATCCCCAGGATAAAGCATGAATCAGAATAAGTCCTAAATGAAGTTAAATCTATACATATGTCAAATAGTAGACGAAAAAGATGATACTTTTATTTTTATTTCAGAGCATACACAACTTTATATACACAATTCCATTTTAAAGGAAGCATGGCATAGTTATTGAATGTCTCCCCTCTGCAGTGACAAATTTGCCTTTAAATCCCCAATACACCTCTTACTAATTACCCAATTTAGACCAAAATAACTTGCTGACATGTTTCTCAGTTGTTGTTTTTTTATCTGCCAGTTGGTTGTTTTAGAGGAATCTGGCATATAATAAACACGTCATAAATAATAATCCTAACAACCATTTTTGTCTTAAACCGAGAAAACAGACTCGAGGGAGGTTGGGTGACCTGTTAAATGACACTCAGCAAGTAGGTTACAGAGCCAGGACTGTGATCCAGGAGCTCAGATGTGTAGTTCAGCTTTCTTTACACATTATTGGTGAGATAAGGACGAAGAAGGAATCAGAAGTGACCATAATATTTCATGCATGCATGAAGGGCAGACGCTTGACTTTTACAGGCCATAGAGAGATTAATAGACATAAAAAACACTTTGGGGAAGGGATGAGAAAGAGGAGTTCAGTTTGGGGAAGTTGAATTAGAAATGTTGGCACAAGATAATAATAATGGAGATGACCATATCATGTTTAATGGTTTTTCATTGCATTAACAATAAAATATAAAGGCCTTTCAGTGACCTACAAAATCTTATGCTAACTGTGTTATATGTTCCTTCTGAGACCTCCTTTCTCCCTTTTCTGCACTTTCCTCTTTCTTGCAATTCTATGACTATGTCAACCAAGCTGATTATGATTATAGACTGTGTACTTGCTGTTCTGTAGCCTAGAATTTTGCTTCCCATATTTGTATGGATTTTCCCTCATTTAATGCACAGTTTCTTAAAAGGCCATCTTTTCAGAGAACTTCCATTGCAACTTCTTTGTAATAGCCAACAGCTCCTTCCATCACTTACCTTGTTTGGTTTGTCTTCAGAGCAATTAGAATTAACTGGACCATATGTTAGTTTGTGCGTGTGTGTGTGTGTGTGTGTGTGTGTGTGTGTGCAAGGTATGCATGTGCCTGTGACTTCCATCCTATATAATAAAAGCCCAGCATCCATAATAGCAGAATGACTAGAACAACTGCTCAATCAGTCACTGAGGTGCACTGACTACCTCTCAGTCCCTTTCCCTGGCCAGCAGGCTCCTATTGCCAGATGGCAAATGGGGACTTGGGGGTGGGTGATGGGGGATGTGGGTAGCACCAGGCCAAGGCCCCCAACCCATTGGTCACTCCACACACAGAGGACAACCCATGGCAGGGGTGGGGGAGCGAGTGGGCAGGAACACCCCTCCCCCCCGCTTTCCCCCATTTCTCCCCCGCCTCCCAGGCCTTCAGGCTCTGATCACTTGATGGAAAATGGGGAACCTGGGTGGGTGGCAGTGGGGGGTGGGGCCAGCTGCTGGCAGCCAGGGAAGATGGCCCTGATCACAGGCTAGGCCTAGGGACCGTACCCAAGAACAAATTTTGTGAGCTGGGCCTCTAGTTGGACTATAAACTCTCTGAGGACAAGGGCTTTGTCTTGGCATCATCATGTCCCCATACCTTTCATGTCTGACTTATACTAACCCTTCATAGAGCATGTACATGAATAAGTGACTGGCACAAGCATTTAACACTAAAAACCTCCATTTAGATTTACTGTTAGTGACTATGATGTCTTATTCATGGGTGAAATATTTGCTCTTCATTTGCTTGCTTAATTCATACAAGAAAAATATATAGCTTATCTTTCTTACTGGGCTTTGAAAGTCTTAAAATTTGGATTCCAAGTTAGAAGGAATCAGAGTAGCATAACTTATCCCAAATAAAGCTAATCTAATATTCAAATCCTTCTTATTTCCTCTGTGTGTGTCTGTGTGTGTGTGCGTGCGTGTGTGCACACACATGTTTTTATGTTTAAAATTTCAGCACACTTTTATGTGAAAAGCAAATAGGAAATCTTTTAAGTAAAGATTGGGTTAAAAATATGTGAATGCAAAGTTGCTTATCATGCTTTGTCTGCTCTCTTTAAACAGGACTCTATCAGCTCAATTAAGTTATCAAAAGCCAGAGCATCCCCAAGGTATCTAAATAGAAGCTGCAGAATTTCCTGCATAATTAATTCCTAAAAATAACTCAATAATAGTATGGTATTCACACCTACTAATCTACTGTGTGTTAGAAATCTTGCCATAAGTATATAGCAAGAGAAAAGTACCCCTGACTCCTAGACATGTTTCAACATTTACAAAATGTACTGCCTAGGATTTCATTTTCTTTTTCTCTCTCTGGATTGGCATATTTTCAGCATCTAAGTATTTGCTTTAAGAAAATGTTTTTCACAATATTTCAAGAGGACAAGTATAGTATGTGTCTATGTGTCTTCTTCAGAAATTATCAGAAGGTCTGACATAAATAAGCAATAATTTATACCTGATAATTGAATGAGTAAATTTATGACACAAGCGTGAATGAAATGTTCTAGTTTAAAGTGAAAAAAACTAATTTTTTTTTTACCATTTTCATTTTCCTCTTATTTTCCCAATGGCTTTTTTAATCCTTTGTTTCCTTACATTTATGCTCTACTGCATCTCATCATTGTACCTCATCAAACATTTTCTTAGTAGTGAGATGAAATTTTTCGCTTTTATGCCTCCATCCATATTTTTATATTATCAATTGTTTTAGTTATATTTAGTACCTCATATTTTTAATACTTTAACAAAACCAAGTTAAAAATTAGGTTATTAGACATATTTTATCCTCTTAAACCTATATGTATCTTGCTTTAATTATCTGGCCATTTTTCATTGTTCTTTTGTGTTTTAAAATAACTAGAGGCCCAATGCACGAAAATTCATGTATTGCCTTCCTTACCCTGGCTGCCAGCACTGGCTTACATCTGACAGCCAGAATCAGGGCTGGGGCTGCCGACACCAGCTTCCCTTTGGTACCTGGGACCCAGACTTCCCTCCTTGGGCCTCCTACAGGCACCTGGGACCAGGCTGGCTTCCCTCAGCCCCAGCTTTACCAGGAAGGATGTCTGGAAGACATCTGGTCTAAGTAGCATATTATCCTTTTATTATTATAGAATATAAATAAATGGCTTAATAGGTATGTTAGCTTCTCAATTATTACCTTGATATATTTAAAGTGAGAACTTGAAATCTTTTATCTAGGGGATGGAGAAGGCCATATTCCACTCCCCCCTTAATTTTACTATTATTTTCACCTAAACTACCTGAGCAGTATTTGGCTCTGAAACTCCAATTGGGGTTGAGTGGTATTCCTTTTTAGTCAATATTTTAGAAGGTGAAAATAAATTCTGACTTCAGGGAAGAGTTTCCCCAAGCATGCAAAAAAAGCAATTAAAAACCTCACATAGTTGAATATACAACATGACTTAAAATATATGATTGGAATGGTTAGGTTGGGGAAATATAGACATTTCGACATAATGTAGTTTTGGAGATGCTTGACATATCAATTATAAAAACATGCCTTTAAAAAACTGAAAATAAAACCTCTTTTAGTATCTATAGTTAGGTTGTGTGTTTTAACTTTTCAGGACCTCACTACGCTGGCCTTCATCCATGAGCAATAATGGCTGTGTGGGTGTATCCTTCCCCTTTGACTAGAGGAGACCACTGATCAAAGTGTGATCAGTTAGTTCCCCAGATTTAGGCCTAAGGGCATCTGTGTTTTCTGTCATGATGTTCATACAGAAAGAAGTACAGAGAAGTGGTGAATAGCAATGGAGAGGTTGTTCAGATAGAGCTATGCTCCCTGGTTCTTATTTCTTTATATTATTTATCTATTGTAGTGTGATAAATTATCACCAAACACAGCAACTTAAGAAAATAAACATTTATTACCTTGCAGTGTTTTGTAGTTTCCTAATCTAAATAGGACTTCACTAGTTACCTCTTAGGATCTCTCAAAAAGCTTCAATCAAGGCATTGGCTACGGTTTTAGTGATGCCAAGCTCTGAGTGGCAGAAGGCCCACTTTAAAGGTTACTCATATGACCATTCACAGGCTATGGGTCCTCTATGGCTGCTGGCTTGATATATCATTTTTCTTATCACATGGGCCTCTCCATAGGGATTGCTCTCTTTAAAGCTGCTTTCCCAGATGTAGGGCTTGAAGGGAGAGGGAGGGAGGGATAACCGGGCAGAAGTAACAGTCTTCTTGTTATCTAACCTTGAAATTTACATCCCCTTACCTTTGCTGTATTTTAATCATTAGAAAAGTTACCAGGACAATCTCACATTCATGAAGAGCTCACATCCATATCCCAAGGATATACATATATAGCAGGAGGTGAAGATCAATAAGGGCTATTTTAGTGGCTACGTGCTATAGATTACTCTTTATCCCCCAATGATTCTTATTCTTGCCAATTTCAGAGATATTCAACCTCACCAAAGATCCCCCAAAAGTCTCATTTTATTATGACATCAGCTCAAAGTCCAGAAGCACATTATATAATTTAGGTTCAGACATAGTTTATTGAACATAGCTCCTTGGATATAGTTCCTTTTATCTATAGATCTGTGAAACTAAAGACACACACCAAACCTACAGATACTTATATCCCTACAGCAACAGCTTGGAGAGAGAGAAAGAGAACAGGATCAAGACAGAAGTTACAGTATTTTTGTAACCTAATATTAGGAATGACATTCTATCAGTTTTGTCATATTTTATTCATTAGAAATGAGTCATTAGGTAGGTTCAGGGAAGAGAATTTCAAAGGGCATCATACTGGGAGACAGGGTTCTTTGGGGGCCCATCTAGAGGCCTAGCACATCCTTCTGTAGGTCTTCCAACATTTCCATTTTTTGTCTTTATTGATTAAAGTATTACATATCTGTCCTTATCCCCCATGCCCCCCCCCACTAATTCCCTTACCCCCCTAACCAATGGACTAGTCTTATATGCATGCATACAAGTCTTGGTTAATCTCTCCCCATTACTCCCACCCTCCCCTACCTTCCCTCTGAGGTATTACTTTGAAGGTCTGATCAATGCTTCTCTGTCTCTGTTTTTGTTCATCAGTTTATGTTGTTCATTATATTCTACAAATGAGTGAGATCGTGTGATATTTATCTTTCTCTGACTGGCTTATTTCAGTTTACATTGCCACATTGCAGGCTTTTTAAAAAGTGCCCATTTTGTTTATAAGTTAGCTAAAGTTGATTCCTGCTGTTTGAAACAGAGATTATTTAAATCCAATCTCTTTGTTCTTATACTGGACCTTTCTTCTTTGTTCTTTGCATTTTTTTAAAATCAAACTTTTTTAGGTCATCAAGTATGGGTTGAAAATTTCATGTTATCATGAAAATTCTACTCAAATATTTTCTTTTATAATCCTATTACCTATTGTTCAATCCACTAGATAGATTCAGACCAATTCTGTTGATATTGCTATAGTATTTGACACTGTTAGCTGCTTCCTCTTCTTTTTTTTCAAACAGAAATTAATTTTATTTTAATAATTTGGCCAGTAATAAGGCAGAGAACGAAAATTGTTCTGGATTCTCAGCTTCACTATAACAAAAGGAGGGGAAGACTTTTAAGAGCCGGGGTGGGTGGATATTAGGCCATCTGATTTCTAATTGGTTTTACCCAAAGAAGAAGTGAACTTTCTCCTATCTTCAGGACTGGAGACTCCCAGATCCTTGAGAAAAACCTTAAAGGAGTCTTCAGAAAAGATTTATATATCAAAGGGCCAGGGAAAGAATTTATAAGTTTTTTCAAGTAATTACTCTAAGCAAAGAGAAATCAGAGCCCTAGAGTCAGGCGGAAACCTGTATAAGTTTAGTCAAGCTAAGGAGAATCTTAGAACAATATTTCTTTTTATTTTTTTATTAAGGTATTATATGTGTACATATCTTACCATTGTGCACCCCCTCCACTTGCATATATGCCCTCCCTCCACAGAGTTTTTCGTCCATTGGTTATGCTTATATGCATGCATACAAGTCTTTGGGTTGATCTCTTATCTCCCCCAGATCTCCCTACTCTCCCCGCTGTAACTTGACAGTTTGCTTGTTGCTTTACTGTCTCTGTATCTATCTTTTTGTTCATCCGTTTATAATGTTCTTCATTATGCATAAATGAGTGAGATCATGCTGTGTTTTCTTTCATTGACTGGCTTATTTCACTCAGCATAATGTTCTTCACTTCCATCCAGGTTGCTGCAAATGATAAGAATTCCTTCTTTTTTATGGCAGCATGGTATTCCATTGTATAAATGTACCATAGTTTTCTGATCCAGTCATCTACTGACGGGCACCCAGTTTCTTAAGTAAAAGATGTAAAAATGAAAGCAAAGCAAAAAATAGAACAATGTAGCATAAAAATATGCAGTAGTGAAGGTAATTCACTTCTTCTGTTATTCTATTTGGCACACCTGTTTCTCAGTCCAGACAGTATTGCAGTTCCCTGCATTCCACTGCACCTCAGTGTTGTAAGCTAGTCCTTATTTTTAAGTAGGCTGTTTCATAATTACATGTGTCCTTTTATTTTCGATTAATTAAAAGTAATAATGAAAGAAGTCAGTTTGTAATTCAGCCCTATGTGGCAGTGTTTCCGGATTAACTTCCCCGTCTTTTTGGCTACTCTAGCCTTCTTTCTCTATGGCACTCAATACTGGTTTGTGGAGGTGGGCTGCCTTGGTGCTGGCTCCCAGATGGTCTCTCGCTGCTCTGATCTCCGATTTCCAGGAAGGCAATTTCCCCCTGCAGTCTCCCAGGATATGCTCAACAGGGTAGTCTTTGCTTAGTACTCAGAAGTAAGGGGATGGCCGAAACCGGTTTGGCTCAGTGGTAGAGCATTGGTCTGTGGACTGAAAGGTCCCAGGTTCGATTCCGGTCAGGGGCATGTGCATTGGTTGCGGGCACATCCCCGGTAAGGGGTGTGCAAGAGGCAGCTGGTCTTTCATCGACGTTTCTAGCTCTCTATCTCTCTCTCTTCCTCTCTGTAAAATATCAATAAAATATATTTTTTTAAAAAAGAAGTAAGGGAATGGAGGGGATCAGGCCCAGGTGTGCACAGGAAGGGTTTGTGCTAAAGTGTCCAGATATTCTGCTTTTGGCAGGACAGTCCCGATTTTTAACAATTTGTCCCACCTCCCGTGGCATTTTTAAACAGTTCTGATTTTTGGAAAGATCATGCCAGACCCAACGGTGGGTCTTGCAGCACACACATGTTTCTCTCTGCAACTTCTGCCTCTTTTGGAGCCGCCTTGGCAGCTCAGTCACCGCAGCTGTCACCTAGCTGGGACCCAGATCCCTCACATTATCCCTGGCAAACTCTGACCTTTCTATGGGTGATTGAAGAACTCCCTTGAATCCACGTGTTTGCGCTGATTGGGGTGTCACAGCTGTTTGGTGGTCTCCACTGTTGTGGGTTTTTCAGGCCTCAGATAAGATCCACTTTTCCTTGCAAGATGGAGCAGTTTTCCCTCAAAGCACCAGAAGAGGTCTCTGCCGCAGTGCGGGATGCTTGGTCAGGGAACCCTGTCCAGCAGTCCCCCACCTTCTCTTAGAGTTCTGCTACCCCTTAGCTTGCCCACTAACACACCCTGAGCAACTCTCAGTGCTCCTTCTATCTGCTCTGGGACTAGGCTCAGAACAGGTCCATCTGTTCAGCCGCCATTTTCCAATCCACAGCTTAGCACAATAGTAAAGCCACTTGGTCAGTCCCCTCTGGCTTTTCTATTACTCCTCCAGTGACTTAGATGTTGTTTCTTTTCCCCTAGTCCCCTGCTCATTTCCCTGGATATAATTTTTCCAGTCCATTTCCTTGAAACCATGCTCCTTTTTGACAATGTGCTTTTTCACTTGGAGATAGAAAGGCAGGAGGGAGTGATGTATAGAGACTTTCACTTCCTAAACTCAGGTAAAGTCCTTCCCTTGGAGAGGAAGGTTTTGTAATGGAAAGGCTTCTCACTGGTTATTCTTTCCATCTCTCTACCCCAGAGAATCTTTCTTGGATCCTTACTGGGGGGGCACGGTGGGTTCCTGGAGGGAAAGCTCACCAAATTGGAAGCTCTTCTTAGGCTGTGGCTTGAGAGATTTCTGCCTCCTGTTGGACAACACTGATCCTCCAGAAATTTCCATTTGTGTTCCTACCACTTTGTGACTTCTTGTAACTTCTGTTCTGGGCAATCAGATCTTTGATTTGTATCTCTGCTCCCACCTTTTTAAAATATTTGATTCCTCTGGCTTCTATGACATGACACTCTCCTGGATTAACTCATATGTTTTGTGTCTGTGTGTGGCTGAGTGTGTATGTGCTTAATGAGACAGTCTCCCTTCCTAGGTCCCTTTAATTTTCACATAGTTCAAGATTATATCCTTTGCGTTCTTTGCTCACTACATATAATCTTTGAATGACTGTGCCCTACATGATTTCAATGACAATCTTAGAGAACTAAATCTCCATTCCAGATTGCCATCACACCAACAGTTATCACTACCTATTCAATATTTTCACTTAATATTTCATAAGCATTTATAATATTACATGTCCAGATTAATCTATGCCCATCCTCTAAATCCTTCTTTTGTACTTCCTTACTTGCTGAAATAGAAACTGGAATATCATCCTTGATTCTATCTTCCTCATCCACAAAGCACACATGTGATTCTGTTTCTAACTCTGTTTCTAACTAATTCTGTTTCTTGTCAATTTCCCCCTCTTAACATCCCTCTTTCTAGGATACTTTTCTTTTCCAATCTATACTTTTTAATTTTAAAATAAATGACTATTGCCCTATCTGGTTTGGCTCAGTGGATACAATGTTGGCCCTCTGACTGAAGGGTTGCAGGTTCGATTTCAGTAAAGGGTGCATACCTCAGTTGCAGGCTCTATTCCAGCCTCCAATTAAGGGCATGTGCAGGAGGCAGTTGATCTATATGTCTCTCTCACATCTCTCTGTCTCTCCCCCTCCCTTCCACTTTCTCTAAAAATCAATGGAAAAATATCCTTGGGTGAGGATTAACAACAGCAACAAAAATCACTATCATCCTTCTTGTGATGTGGAGTGTAAGAAAGAGGTTAAGAGTGTGGGACATAGAAGGAAATTAACAGGTTTGGGATCCTGGTTCTTCTTCTTCCCTACCTACCAGCTATGTGATCTTGAGCAGGTAGTTTAGCCTCTGTGATTTAGGTTTCTTCTTTGTAAAAGATGAAGTAACATTACCTACTTTATTGAGTTTTTGACAAAATTAAATGAGATAATACAAGTAAAACATTTAGAATAGGCTCATAATAAAATAAATAATAGTTTTTATCTGAATTAGTTGATTTCTGCAATGACCTTCTATCTAGAACTCCTTTTTTTGTTGTTGTTGTTAATTCTCACACAAGGATATTTTCCCCATTGATTTCTTTTAGAGAGGGAAGGGAAGAGAGAGGGAGGCAGGACAGGGGCTCAAATCTACAACCCAGGTGTTTGACCTTAACTGGGAATCTAACCTGAGACCCTTCAGGGCGTGGGCTGATGCTCTCACCACATAGACACACTGGCCAGGGCGAGAACTTCATTTTTTACTCTTAGTCATCAATTTGAAGCAGTCAGACACTCCAATGAAGTACAGATGTATTTGTTAATAAAATATCTTATCAATTGCTCACTGATCCAAAATACTTAATGTGCCTTATAAAGAGCTTCATGACCTTGTTCCCACATAACTTCCACCCACATATATTGTCAGTCTTTTGTTTCTCATAATCTGGGACCATTCATTCTCAGTGAGCAACTACTGTGCATTAGGGGACTGCCAGCCATGAAGGCTGTGGTGACACTGTCCTGCCCTCATGCAGCTTGTGCTCTTCGTGGAGCCATTCATGTTTCTGACTTTCAGGTAGGCAAACTGATCACACTTTTCCTCAGTTCCAGGCCTTTGCAAATACTGCTCCCTCTGCCTCGCCTCCTTTTCTTCCTGCTGCTTAAAAGTGCAATTTCTCTCATGCTTTGGGTTTGAGGCTAGGCATGCTTTTCTCCAAGAAAGTCTCCCCTGAGCGTTAATATTAGCTATTCTCCCTCATTGGACTCCTATTGAACATTGAAGCCAGTCCTTTCACAATGTTCTATTTACCTTTCAGTTTTGCTCATAGACTTGAAGCTTCTAGAGGGCTAAGGTTCTCATTGATCATTTCATCTCTAGTACCTAACCTGTTGCCCAATATGGAGTGGGACTTTTCAAAAACACATCTGTTGAATTAATTTCAGGGAATGTTCCACTGGAATGTTATTTTGAACATGGATCTAGGTATATGGGTGACTGGAGACCCAACCTGGACAGAATTTGTGCTCAAATTAAGTTAAAGATGTTGGGTACAAAGGCATTAAGTTATCAGGGAAGAGAAGCACCACTTTGAATACAGAATAGAGTTAATCAAAATGTCATCTGGCCCAGTACCATGAATCAAAGAGAGGGAGAGAGAGAGAGAGAGAGAGAGAGAGAGAGAGAGAGAGAGAGAGAGAGAGAAGAGTAGATGAGCTGTTTATTAAAATAATTCAGGAACCTGAGAACATAAGGGTTCAACTGAATTGGCTATAGAAGTTTGGTTAACACTTGATACCAGCAGGAACGTAGACTGTGCTGTTTTGCAGACATCAGCTCCCTGGCTATCTGGCATCAGAAGCCTCAGCACAAACTCCAAGGGATATGAAGAGCAATGACAGTGCCCCTGGTGTGCACTAGCTATGAAAATAATTGTTCTTATGTTGGCAGATACAGAAGACATCTGTGCAGCAAGCTGAGCCAGAAAGAAGGAAAATTGTAGTTGCTGCAGGATAACCAAGCAGCCTAAGTTCTGGAACTGTCTGGCAGGAATCTGTGCATGGAGATGGAGAGGATGAAGAGCAGGTAGGGGCAAAGAAAAGTAAATTATTATTTTTGAGTATTAATATGAATCTATATAAAGTCAGCTTATTTATATATTTCTCTCACTTATTTTTTTACCCTTACAAGGATTTTCTTAAATTAGTTAAAATGTCCTGTTCATATCTTATATGTATATATTTTTTGGAGTGCTTTGTATCAGTCCGTATGTACAAGGTTATGCTGCAATAACAAACAATCACAAAGCTTTTTGGTTTACAGTAAAACAAAACAAAACAAAAACCTCACCTATTTCTCATTTATGTGTTTACTGTGATTATATTTACTTTAGTCTACATGTTGTCTTCATTCTAGGATCCAGACTGAAGAACAAACTCCTTTGGGGGATATAATGTAATAATAGCATAGTAAAAGGAAAGATGCAAAACCTAGCAATAATTTCTAAAACAGTTGCAATAAAGTTCACTTGTTAATTTTTCATTCACATACCTGCATCTGTAGTGGGGGTGGGGGGCACTGTAAATCACAAGGCAATGTGATTAATCTTCTCATTGTACTTTAATAACTGATAACAGTAATCTAATAATATGTTTCCTTGATTATACAAAAAAATATGTTCTACTTAGCTCTATTGTTGTCATGTTTGATTTCCTCTTCAATTTGCCCATTTTTCTACATTATTTTAATGATTATTTAGGTATAATGGCATAATTATAACCAGTATAGTTTATGTTAGGATACTGTCTTCAGTTTTTGGGGTTTTTTGTTTTGTTTTTTGATAGTTGGGGAATTACATGGCCAAACAATTATTACAACTGATTTCTTTTCTTTCCCTTTTTTTTTTTAAAGAACAAGTTTTAGTCATTTAAATATCATAGTGATTTTTCCTCATTACTTTTTTTCTTTTTAAATCCTCACCCAAGGATATCTCATTGAAGAAAGAGAGAGAGAGAGAGGTGAGGAGAGAAACATTGATTGGTGTCTCCCATATGTGACTGGACTGGCAATTGAACCAGCAACTTAGGTGTACCCTGAATGGGAATCAAACCTATAACCTTTTGGTTATAGGATGATACTCCAACTAAGAGAGTCATCCAACCAGAGTTTACTTTCTTTTGTGTGAGATTATTATGTATTCTTGAAATTCTTCAGATTCTGACACCTCTTTGATCATCAGTACCAATTTGCAATTATTCTCATGTTTCCAATCAATTTATTCTTATTACAAACAGTCCAGGATGTTTTTCATTATTATTTTTTCATTTCTTGGGAAATAAGATATTCTTCATTTAATTTGTAAAAGTAAGAGATTCTGTACTTCCTTAAAATAGGTACATATAGCACCTGTGGATGGTCTGGAAAATTATAATGAATGATCAGTATTTTATTATATCCATAAAAAACCGATCTTACTCCATGAAGGTAAGATTTTCCTATGTTTCCATTCTCATTTCCATGTCTCTGCTATAGAAAATTTCAACAACAATTTGTAATCTTTGTATAAATTGAGTATTCTATTTTACCCTTCAAAAGGGCTTATCCTTAAACCATAAGGAAATTAATTGATTCATATCAATGATCAATGGAAGTCCTGAGGTAAGACTATTTCAGGGTAAACACAATCAACCTGTGGTTGTTTTGCTTTATTCTCAGACAGATAACAATATGACACAGGCTTCACATCCACACCTAAGAGAAACTGGACAATGAAATCTATTGTCATTTCTGAAAGTCCTTCCAGGTGGAGAAAAAAACTAGGAGGAACTTACTGAGAAGCTTTGGAGAAACCTTTGTGATATTTCACTGGAAAACATTAGGTCACATGGATTTCTTAACTAATTACTAGTAAGGGCAATGGATTTATTCTTAATACTAGAGGCCTGGTGCATGAAATTTGTGCACAGGGGTAGGGGGTGTCCCTCTCAGCTCATCCTGCAACTCCTCCAATCTGGGACCCCTTGGAGGATTGGGCCTAAACCGGCAGTCGGGCATCTCTCTCACAATCCAGGACAGCTGGCTCCTAATCATTCATCTGCCTACCTGCCTGATCACTTCTAATCACCTCTGCCTGCCAGCGTAGTCATCCACAACTGTCCCCCCTGCTCACCTAGTTGTCCCTAACTTCCCCCTCCCCCAACAGCCTGTTCGCTCCCAACTTCCCCTCTCACATGCTTGGTCACCCCCAACTGCCCTCCCATGTCAGCTTGGTTGCTCCTCACTGCCCCCCTCTGCCAGCCTGGTCGCCCTTCACTGCTCCCCATGCCAGCCTGGTCATCCCAAGCAGCCTGTTGTTCAGTAGTTTAATTGCCCCTCACTGCCCCTTGTCAGCCTGGTCATCCATACTGCCTGCTGTTCAGTCATTGTATGAGGGCATCTCAACCAATTTGCATATTACCATGTTATTAGTATAGTTAGGCAGGCACTATCTGAAGATAGGAGCTAATGGAAACAGTACTTTGAACACATAATTTTCAATAAGAAGGTGTGGATACCAGGACAAAATTAAAGTTCACATAAAAAGGCATAAACAAATCCTGGATAATCAGCCAACAATAATAATGATCAATTCAGTCTGCTCTGTGTTTACACGTTGCCTTTTGCACTCATATCTAAAATAATGAGAAAATTATCTAACTTTGTTAGCATAAGACAGAGAGAAAGAATGGCTTTTCTATTCATGTTTAAATAACTTCCTCTGATGCCTTGAAGGATTTTGCTCCTGACACACATTCTCTTCTCCTACATCATTCATAATTCTTGATAATTTCAAATCTAATAGATGGTCTTTAAATGATGTGGCTACTTAGTTTCTTGATCTTCCTTCTTCCAATGACTTTGTTCTATATTCTTTCTTGCTCATCTTTCCCAATCATTGTCATTAAACCTTGTCATTATAAAAACCATATCCTATCCTTAGTCTCAATTTGAAGAATTACCCTTTCCTATCACAATAGACATTCTTGGGGGGATGTGGGGTGGGGGTGATGTTCTGGCTCATTTCTTTTTGTATTCCAAATCCAGATATCATAATACTCACCGGGCCTCCAATCCTTTGATTCAACCCCTTTATTCTCTTATCTGCCTTATGTTTTTGTTCCTTTCTTTAATCTGCTTAAATTTCCTCATCAATCATTGGTTGTCACTACATTTCATACAGAATTTGTTTTGTTCCTTTCTCATTTTGCTGCATTTTTTTTTGCTAAAGTACAGCCCTAATTAAATCAGATTTGCCCCTTAATGTATGCCTGAATCTACATGACTGAACAAAGCTGAATCAATCCATTGCTGTCACCCTTTAAATTCATGATTATTAATCTCAAGTGAGCCTTTAATATTGTGTGGCCATCAGACTATATATATTCCTAATATACATGCCTTGTCCATTAATCCTCCTACTCTCATAGATAAGTATTTCACACCTTTCCTTTTCTTCTTAAACATCCAACCGATCTCTTACCTGCACATCTCACTCAGCTCATGAACATGCGTCTTATTTTAGTGAGAATGAAGAAGCTATCAGAAGAGAATTGCCATTGGAATTCACCACCAAATCTACTTACATAGGCATCTGGAACCAAAAACCGGGCCCTTTCTTTCTTGTTACTGTGGATACATTGTCTCTAATCCTAGCAAAGGTCCACTTTTCCACTGGTGTACTTACCCCTGCCCTCTTGTCTTCTGAATACCTCATTCTATAAAATGATGATTTCCTCATATATCTTCTTCTTTTCTTCCCATAAGCACACACGTGTTATTTTTTTTCAATTAAAAAGTCTTATATTGATCCTTCTTACTGTGACAATGCCTATCCTTTCTGTCTTTGCTGCAAAGAGGAGCAGCAAAACTATTCAGAAGTGCTGAATATACTCACTACCTCCAGCTTCTCTCTTCTCATTGTCTTTTGAACTTACCTCAACCCGCCTTTACCCATTGGCACTGACACATTTCTTAACCGATGCTATACTATCCCTATTGTCAGATCCAGAGGCTAATTCTCCTTATTTACCTTCAGCATCATTTGGCACAGCATCCTTTAAACATTTTTTTTTTTTCCTTAGCGTTTACATGGTCCTGATTTCTTTTTACTCAGTGGTCCTTCCTTGTTCCTTTTGTTGGTTCCTCCTTACCTTCCTAACTTTTAAAACTTGGAATGTTCCAGAGTGCAGGCTTCAAAATCCTCTCTACTCTATAAACTTTCAGAGCTCCAGATGTATATCTCCAGTTCAGACAACCTCCCTGAATTCCAGGCACATATGCAACAAACTGCCTGCTCAGCATCAACATGTTGCTAAGATTAAAGTTGTGGAGTAAGCTTAGTGATTGGAGCTGAGGAATGAAATTAAGATAAATGGTTCATCCCACAAAACTTGAGTAGAGCTAAAAAAAATAATAAAAGTGATCTCCATATGTATGATGTGATCAGATATTCTCTGGAAACTGAAAAACTAGTTTTGTTTTAAATCAGAGTTGGTTTGAAGACAAAATAGATAACCTGTACCATTCAGGGGTACACCTGACACCTGGGGCCTTGGGGAATTTTCTGATGGAGGGCATCGAAATGCCTATCACGTTCAAACATCACTCTTAATAGAGCAGTCTCTATTATCTGCTCCCCATGGTCAGTGGTGCAGGGAGTAGAGATTGATTTAGTAGGAGCAGTGTTGGTCTTGGTATAGAAATTAAAAAAAAAAAAGTAATTAGAGGATTTAATTTTTCACCTATAGTGTCTCACCTGCCCAATTTTTTGTGAGCTTAGGAGACTAAATCAAAGAAACTCCTTCATGAAGTATATGGCTATACATTTGTGTTTAAATAAACCTTGACATAATTAAACACACACACACAAGTTTGTCAAAGAAGGAGAAAGAGAGTGCACTGCACACCTGCTTGGTCTAAGTAAGGGATCAATCAACTCTGTTAGTTTTTTGGATCACTATTGAAAATTACTAGGGCCAGTGTTTTAGCTCTTGGTCGAGCACTTATACTATCCAGGATCTAGAGTTATGGACAAGGGTGAGGAGGGGAGAGAGTCCCCTACCAGCAACTTGAGAGGACAATTTTGGATTGTTTTGGAACACAGCATTGAAATGTTAGTGGGCTGTGAACCCTCCAAGGTACAGGTGCAACAGAGATGAATAGAAAATGTGTACAGTCTGGCACTAAGAATTATATATGGTCTCAAATACGACAAATGCCTCCTTTCCTACAGCAGAATGTCTGACATCAGTCAAAAAGTTACTCAATAATGGAGGTAGATGCCAAGACTTATATGTCAAGTTGGGGAACACACATCATTGAAAGTACCTCAACGTGTATGACGACACTTGAGGGACCTTTGCATAGAGGTGCTGTGGAGTACAGTGTGAAAAATGATAACCAGTTAGTGCAATTTGCTGCAACAGCTATTTACAACGAAGAGAATTACAAGCCACAAGGCCCCTCACTTTCCAACTGATAGTAAATAAAACTAGAGAGAGAAAATGGGTGAGGCAATACTCCTAGAAAAAGCAAAGATGGAATAATGGGGTTGTATTGGAACTGAGGCACAGTTCAGGTTGAAGGAGCTGATATTGATGTCTGCATGGTTATGTCTGTGAGTCTAATCACAGACAAGCAGAGTCTTAGGGAGTGGGAGTGAGCTGATCACCTGACCAGGAAGTTCTGTCTAAAGATACCAGGAGAGCCCTAAGTGGTTTGGCTCAGTGGATAGAGCATTAGCCTGCAGAGGGAAGGGTCCCAGGTTCAATTCTGGTCAATGGCATGTACCTTGGTTTTGGGCACATCCCCAATAGGAGGTGTGCAGGAGGCAGCTGATTAATGTTTTCCTCTCATCAATGTTTCTAACTCTATATTCCTTCCCCTTCCTCTCTGTAAAAAAAAATCAATAAAATATATTTAAAAATAAATAAATACATAAAGATTCCAAGAGAACTAGTCAGAAACTGTACCAGTGGTCTGGCTTCTAGTTAGTACAACTGGCTAACTATTAGGACAAACAGAGCTGTTGAATTTATCCATCCAGGCCTTAGCACCCAGAGGTCCCCAATTAAAGCTGAAAGTAGATTCAGAGGGAACATAGAATGAGTCCTTAGAATTATGGAAAGTTAAAAATGGGGAGGGTTGACACAAGAGTGGGATTGTTGGGAGAGTGCACGCCTAGGGAGAACTGACTGGGGCTCAGTGATGAATGGTGGAAGAAACTGAGAGATGTTACTGAAGGGGTGAATACTTTCAGTACGTGAAAGAAAGCCAGTGTGTGTGTGTGTGTGTGTGTGTGTGTGTGTGTGCGCGCGCACGCGCGCGCGCGCGCACGCGCGCGCGTGTTGGGATGAGCCTTTGCCCTGAAAGGAGAGGAGGTAGGACAAAGGGCCCAGGTGGCTGATCAGGCTTAGTTCCTAGCCACCTTTGAAGTATCTTAAACATGAACCACTGCAGACAGAGGCTGACACAGAGGAAGGGAACCCAGGCAAAGGGAATGCTTTTCCTGGGTTGGGAGATGTGTTTCGGATGGAAAGAGGGAAACCATTCATGCATTTAGGTGACTAGGGACTCATTGGGACATTCTTGAAGCCCAATTACAGATTCACTGGAAGGCAGAAGAGAAGACTGGGAGAGGCTTGGAACCCAGGCACGTGTTGTACATTTATACCCCCTGAAAGAGAGAGGCAATTCCTATAAGAAATGTCTTGGAAATAAGCAATATAATGAAAATGTAAGCTTTTGAGCAGCACACTTAAACATTCCTGTGAGAAAAGTGACCTGCTTTATCAGTCAGCTATGGAGGAGAAGGCAACTCATGCTGGTGTCGGGTTTTCCTTTGGACAAAGGTAGGGGAGATGCTGAGCAGAAAGGGCTGAGGGTGACCTGGAGGCTGGGGCTAGGAGGAAGGGCTGGGCACACTGTGCAAAGTGACCCATCACACCATCCAGCCGGTGTTCAGTGATGCTTCAGCTTTGTGTTCAGCTGTCTTCAGAGAGCTGGTGTTGGGGCTGGTGTTAGAACTGGTTTTTGGGTTGAGTTTGAGTAAAAGTAGAAGCTGATGGGTTACATAGAAGTGGTGAATTATATGTCATTTTCATTGATGCATCTCTCTCCTATTATTGAAATTTTCATATAGTTCTATATCTAGTGTATCTTGAGAAACTCATCAATGGAAACTTGATGATTAAAAAAACACATCCTACATAAATATTCAAAATGGTGTTGTTGTTTTTGTACAGATAAGCGATAAATGAAAGATAAGCCAAAATGATAATTAAGTCAAATCAAAATGATCAAGCATTTAGTGGCTTATTATGTAACAACCGATTTCACAGCTTCAAGAGCAGCAGTTAATAATGTCATACTTACATCAAGAATAATCAATGAGCTAAATCCCATGATTGTAACTAGGGAATATGTAGAATGCTTTCTCTCTTCTTAGGCCCAATATTCTTTTATCAGAGGAACAAAAAAGGATTAAGTCACTGGCTTTGTCTTTATTTACAATTTTGATTTTTGCTCCATATAATGTTTTTATTTATTCAGATTTTTAAAATGTTTGCATTTAATAATATTGATCTTGATTACTGCATTATGTGGTAGCCTCCTAAATTCTGTGCCTAAGGCCAGTGGCTCTGCCTCCCCACCCTGGGTGGCAGCAACATTATCTGTTGGAGCCGGTGCTAAGCTGAATAGCAATTATAAGAAGTCTGCAGCACTGGTACCTACAGTTAAAGGAACTGCTTAAAATACTCTGGGTGTTTCCTTAATTATTTGAGATGATAAGTTCTATGTTTTGATGCAACCACTTCTAATGAAAGTTAGTACCTCCCCACTCCTGCCCTCCCAGGCAAGGCCTGATGTATGTTATAAAAAGGGAAGCTCCTAAATTATTGCTAGATCACACATTTCTTTGAAAGAGTATCAGGAGACTCAGTCAGCAAGTTAACTCCTGGTCTAAGCACAAGAAAGGGGAAGTATAAACAATGAAGAAGAGATACTGTGGACAAACACAAAATTAAAAAGCTCCTATTGGAGTGAGACAGATAGTTAGGGCTTCAATTTTACATAGGAGAAAAAAGTAGGGACCCTGGAGAATGCATGCTTTTTTCCCTTTGAACTCCCACTCCTTTCATCTTTTAGAGTTAAGCTTCTTTTAACTCCAACACTTTAACCCAACTGACATTTTTCTATTTCAACTCTTTATTATGTTATTATACCCTCCCATTTTTCTTACAGATGCAAGCCTAGATCCACATAATTTCTAAGTCAATCACAGAAGCAGCGAGAAACACAATTTTGTCTTTCCCTGTATCATCTCCACCCTAGTCTGATTAGCTTTGGATTCAGTCCTTGTCTGGATTTGAGGAGATTATACTGGTAGCCATTTTCTGCATCGCTTATTGCCCCATGTTCCCTTAGTTGCCAACAAAGTAGGGGGCCAAGTATGTCAAATGTAAGCCCCAGATGCTGACCTAGTCAACTCCGTTTAGCACCATTAGGTCCCAATTATAAGTCGATAGAACTGATATTTTCCTTACTTTGAACTGATATATTCCACTATTTCATCAATGTCTGCCTCTAGGATCAAAGCTTCGGTGTAAACCACATCTCTCACTTTGGCCTTGTGTCCTATCTTTGCTGGTGTTCTAATTGGTTTTTGCAAGAGCTTGATCCTGCCTAATCTCTCAAGTATTGATAGGTTCTCTGACATATGCCTGGATCTCTTAAACAACTGTCACAGGTTTGTCCTACTGGGTTCCCCAAATCGGTCTAATACCTTGCTTCTCCAGTTGATTGCTTGCTTGGAACTTACTGCTAAGGGAATACTTCAGCTGGTGTTCTCATCTCTCAGACACACACAGGAAAGTGATTTTCTTTTATGTCCAGTGAACTAAGTATAAAGATATAAATATCTGTTGAATGAATAAGGAAAGTAGATGATTCTGCTTGAAGTGATTTCCCTATGATAGGAAAGACATAAATAAAAAATAACCTAAACTGAGCAATATATTTTGGTAGCTTATTTTGAGAAAAAGGGTAATTTTAAAAATTTATAATATGCTTTGCTTTTAGAATTTGCAAACAGACTCTGGAGGTAATGCCAAAGAAAGAGACCCAAGCCTGTTTTGAAAAACACCAAATTGCTATTAGGATTGCAAGCTGACAGCCTGGAAGGACAATGCTCATTTTTAAGTACTACTTTGTTGATTAAATATTTTTCAGCCCTGCCTGGTTTTGCTCAGTGGACAGAACATTAGCCTGTGGACTGAAGGGTCTAGAGTTTGATTCTGGTCAGGGGCACATGCCCGGGTTGTGGGCTCAATCCTCAGTAGGAGGTATGCAGGAGGCAGCTGATTAATTCTCTCTCATCATTGATGTTTCTATTTTACCGTCTCTGAAATCAATAAAAATATATTTAAAACTATTTTTAGGGCTTTACAACCACATTTCATGGAGCTTTGTGTTAAACAGTTAAATATCAATAAAATTTGGGGCTTAATTTTGAAAATTAAAGATAAAATGGGGGTGGTCAACTAACTAACTGGTGGGTAGCAACATTTGCATTAGAGTCTTTCCTATGTCAGTATACTTATTTAGATTTCCAAAAATATAAAAAAGATATATAGCTATGCCAATAATGAATCAACACCTAAGTCAGAATAGCTATAAAAATCAAATTGCATTAGCTTCTAGTCACCTTTGACTCTTCTTTTCCTAACAACCCATATCTAATCTATTGCAACAAATTACCACAAACTTAAAAAAAACACAGACCGTTGCCTTACAGTTCTGTAGATTTGAAGTCTGACGTGGATCTCACTAGGTGTATATCCATCCAGGTGGAGGTTCCCTCCTGGAGGCTCCAGAGAAAAATCTGTTTCTTGGCCCCCTCCAGCTCCCAGAAGCTGCCCTGTCTTTGGCACGTGGCCCTTTCTCTATTTTGAAAGCCAGCAATGTTGCATCTCCATGCTTTCCCTCGGGAGTCACAGCTTCCTCTGACTCACTCTCCTGCCGCCCTCTCCCACCACTAAGGACTTTTATGGTTGCATTGAGCTCACAGGGTAGTCCAGGATAATCTGTCTATTTTAAGGTCACCCCATTAGCAACCTTAATTCCTTCTGTTTGCAACCTTAATTCCCACTTGTACTGCAACAACATATTTGCAGGTTATGGGAATTAGACATGGACACATGGGAGGCTCTTATTCTACTTTCCCTGTAGCACATTGAAACCAATAATGAAACTTGCTTCCACAACCTCCCTAACAGAGGTTTCCCCTGCTACCCGAAAGAGCATTCCCATGTAAACTTTCTTAAGCTGAAATGGTCTAAAACAAAGGAGCAACAAAATAAGTTGAGATAGAAGCACAGATATTCACAGAGTACGAAGCTATGGGGGCTCAATGCTGAGGTGCAGTGTGGTTCCTGGGATGGAGCCTGGCATGGCCACTCTCACTGCCCTGGTTGCATGCAGCCTGCGAAACCTCTGCTCCCTGCAAAGGAAACCTGCACGCTTGTTCACTTTTCAGCTTTTTTGTAAAAGTGAAAATCCTCTTTGGATTTCTTTTGGTGAGTGCATAAGTACTAATGCAGGTCTTTCCTAAAAGCAAAGTTGTGAACTTTGGAAAAGTGGGGGACACCTGTACATCAGATTCCCAACACTTCTTCCACCACCCCTATCCCTGTGGTCCAGCACCATCACCTCTTGCTTGGATTATGGCACGAGGTTTCTAGTGATCACTGCTTTATTCTTTCCCTCTACAGACTATTCTCTGTAAAGCAGCCCAAGTCAGAGTTTGGACTCAACCCCTTTTCCCGAATTGCTTCCCAATTTACTCAGAGTAAAATCCCTAGTTCTTAGGGTGGTTTCAGGCCCTCTGTAATCTGGCTGAGTCATCTCTCTACCATCATCATATATGCCACTCTCTACTCTACTCTCTTTGCTCCAGCCACACTCTCTTCTTGGTGTTGTGCCAATAGGGTCAAACTGATTCCAATTCAGGGCCTTTGCATTTGCTAATCCCTTTATTTAGAACTAGAGGTCTGGTGACGAATTCATGCACTGGGTGGAGGGGCAACTGTGGGAGGTTGGCCACTGGCTTGGAGAAGGGAATCGGCTCTTGGCCTCCCTGGGAAAGGGGCTGTGTCTGCTGCCACCCACCTCTGTGGGATCCCTTAACACGACCCACGTGGTTTAGGGCCCACTCAGGGTCAGGTTTCTGGAGGAGGCCGCACACTAAAATGAAGAGAGATACTAGAAAAGAGTTAATTTGGGAAAATGGGGGCCAGGCGGGAGTCAACCTCTAGTGGGAAGACTACCGCTAGGCTCTGACCTTGCTCTCCCTTTTATTGAGGCTGTGGGATATACCCATTACCCTTAAGCAGCTTTGGGAAACACCCATTACCCTTAAGCAGGTAATAAGCAGATTATCATATTAGTAGGGGATTACATGATTACAAGATGGGGAAGTTGCCTCAGTTACCATTGTCTCAGTTAGATAGGGAGTAGTTGGCTCTGACCTTTCAGAGCTTCAAGGTTGACCAGCCTCTTTCTATTAGTGAGACAATGATTGGTTTCCGGCATCTCCCCCCGTTTCTTTCTTCTAAAAAATCTTGCATCTGCAGATCAGAAATAAACAACTAATTTCAAAGTCCAAGAGTTCTAAGTCTAAGTCAATGTCCAAAAGTTCTTCATGTGTTCATGTTGGCAATGCTATCTGGATGGTGGACAAACAGTGGGGACGCAGGTCTAAACATCTCTGGTTTGGTCCTGGGCAACCTGTAGTGATACACAGCTGCTGACTGCTGACATGGCAAGACGTCATCAGTGTCTTCCATGTCTGGACTGTTTCTCCTCTTGTCTTTGTGGCTGGAGCATTACTGCTAATTCCTCTCTGTTGCAGGAATCCACATGGTCTTGGAGTTGTTTTCTGAAAAGGTACATACTTGGGCTCCTTTTCATTTTTGGCCCCAATAATTTTCCTCTGATTTATTTTGATACCATGTGTGTTTTTCATGGCTGTCTTGCTGAGAGCACATGCCTGTAAACCTTCTAAAACATCCCAGCCCCACAAATTGACTGCAATTCCAGAAATGACGTAGGGTTGAAACCATCTTGTCTGTCCTTCCTCATCTTGCCACCTTAACACTGCAGCACTACGTTGTGTATTATCAGGGACTCCTACCCCTTTAACTGAGCCCATAGCTTCAACCGTGCACCAACTTGGAGGCCAGAATTCTTTACTTATAACACTAACATCCGCTCCAGTGTCCACTAGACCCCTAAATTGTTTTCCTCTATTCTTAAATTAATCATGGGATGGGTTTTATTAATTTCATGTATCCAATAGATGTCTGAGCTTCCGAATTCTTGCATCATTCTTTTCCTATTTATAGCCTCACCTTGCTGAACATAAGGTAGAGGTAGTATTTGAGCAATTCTTTGTCCTGGGGTAATTTGCATAATATGATTACATTCTAGTATAACTTTAACTTCTCCATACTCTGAATCAATGACTCCAGGCAGGACAGTTAGTCCTTTTAGAGTGTTTCCACTCCTCCCTAAGATTAATCCTAAGGTTTCTAGTGGCATAGGTTCCCAAATTCCTGTAGGAATAGCTTGCTGAGCCATATTGGGGGTCAAAGTGACTGCTATAGTGTTTTTAAGATCCAGGCCTTCGGTTCCTACTAGAGTTGCTCGGATGAGAGAATCCACTGTGGGCCTTGGAGGGCAGATTTCTCCTATTGATGATGGGGCTGGGGGTACCCCTTTGACCGTTTTCCCGGCAACTGACCATGCCATCTATCTGGATCTAGCAGCTGCCCATTTCTATGAAATTTAGATTTATAAGAATTGGCCCAGTGGTTTTCTTTCTGACATCTAGGACACTGAGAAATGCTTAAATCTTGAGGTGGAGTGTTCACGCCTCTTCCTAGAGCATTACCTTGTGTCCTTCTCAGTTGCCTACATTCCTTTTTAAAATGTCCTATTTTTCCACACTTATAACACCTTCTACTTGTTACCGTAGCAGTGAGTAAATTTGCTTGAAAAGTGCCTGATCTCACATTCTGACATGCTCGAATCATCTCTGTAATGGTACTATTTCTTCTCAGAAGTGTCAGGCATTTTTTACAATCAGCATTGGCATTCTTGTAAGCTAATTGCTGAATTAAAATATCTCCTGCTGCCTCATGTTGAATCTGTCCTCTCACTGCTTGAGTGAGACGAGCCACAAAATCAGAAAATTACTCTGTAGGTCCCTGCATACATTTACTATAAGATCCCCGAGGGTCCCCTTTTGTTGGTAAAGCATACCAGGCTTTCCTTCCACAAAGTCTTATTTGCTCATATGCCTGTTGCACATAACATAGCTGATTTTGTACATCCATATACGGTCCCCGTCCTGCCGACATTTCATAAGTTATTTGAGCATTTGGCCCTCCATTTGTGCGGGCTAGCTCTTGACATTTCTCTAAGTATTCTCCTTTCCAAAGTAAATAATCTCCTCCATCCAGAGTTGCACGAGCCAGAGTATACCAATCAGGAGTTAAGAATGCATCAGAAATATTATACATGATTTCTCCTGTAAAAGGAGCCGTTGGACCATTTTGAACAATGCTTTCTCACAAAGCTTTTATCATTTTAAAATCAATTTTTTGTGGCTTCTTATTATCTGATTTGGGTACTGTGGGTCAGCTACTTGTATAATAGGAAAAGCAAACCTTTCTTCCACCCACATGTCCTTCATTCCTTCTCTGATGACTTTCTGTACAGAGGATTCTATTGGTGAATTAAATGTTTCAAGATTAGGACATGGAGGTGGAGGGGACCATAAAGGCCATTCCTTCAATGTTTCTTCCTGCTCTTCCCTGGGAGGAGCGGAGGGAACGAGGGGCAGAAGCTCATCCTCAGCCTCTCTAAAAGGCTCTAGCAAGCCGAAACCGGTTTGGCTCAGTGGTAGAGCGTTGGTCTGTGGACTGAAAGGTCCCGGGTTCGATTCCTGTCAAGGGCATGTACCTTGGTTGCGGGCACATCCCGGTAGGGGGTGTGCCAGAGGCAGCTGGTCAATGTTTCTCTCTCATCGATGTCTCTATCTCTCTCCCTTCCTCTCTGTGAAATATCAATAAAATACATTTTAAAAAATAAAAATAGAAATAAATAAATAAATAAAAGGCTCTAGCAAACGCACTATTATGTTCCCCATTGGAAAACAGGTTTTTGTTTTTACCAACTTTTTGCCAAATACTCAAGATCTAAAACCAAAGGTTATGTTCTATAAAATTAAACAAAAATTATAAAAGAATAATTTCTGAAAATTCTAATAATAAAGTTTACTTTATATTTATAACCCAATTCTTCCCCATTAGCCTGGCTGAAAAAGATGTTCCCACCCTACTTATAGTTTGCAACTCTGCAGCTGGTCCTGAGCTTTTGTGTGAATTTCCCTCACCTTTTTCTGGTGAATTTCCCTCACCTTTTTCAGGTGAATTTCCACACCTTTCCTCGATGTAATTTTTTTCCTTCCTTCGCTCTAGGCGAAAAATACATTCTCCTCCAGAAGTCCCGCGTTGAAGGCGCCAGATGTGGGATCCCTTAACACGACCCACGTGGTTCAGGGCCCACTCAGGGTTGGGTTTCTGGAGGAGGCCACACACTAAAATGAAGAGAGAGAGACTAGAAAAGAGTTAATTTGGGAAAATGGGGGGGCCAAGCGAGAGTCAACCTCTAATGGGAGACTACCGCTAGGCTCTGGCCTTGCTCTCCCTTTTATTGAGGCTATGGGATACACCCAATACCCTTAAGCAGGTAATGAACGGATTTTCATATTAGTAAGGGATTACATGATTACAAGATGGGGAAGTTGCCTCAGTTACCATTGTCTCAATTAGATAGGGAGTAGTTGTCTCTGACCTTTCAGAGCTTTAAGGTTGACCAGCCTCTTTCTATTAGTGAGACAATGATCAGTTTCCAGCACATCTCTAGTTCCCATCTCAGCCTAAAGCCCTGGGTGGGGTCCAGAAAAAAGGTAATGGTGGCTGGGGCAGGCATGGGAGGAATGGAAGCTAGACTCTGGATGCCTACGCCGCCGTGCCACCATGCAGTTCCCCATCTCCCCCACTCCTCTTTTCCTCCTCACTGCACAGTCACTGAAGTGGGCAGTCAGTCCCTGGGGAAGGGAGGAGACAGGAGCAAGACAAATATTGTGTCAAGGGTTGATTTTCAACAGATAAGAGCCAGGGAGCTGCTCTGCTATGTACAAAATCCTGACCCAGAAACAGGTGTATGAATGGTTTAGTACCAGAGGCCAATGGGGGCCGGCCAGCTGGGGGAGGGACCGTGGGAGGTTGGCCAACTGCAGGAGATTGTCTGTAGAGTGCACTGACCACCAGGGGACAGCTTCTGCATTGAGTGTCTGCCCCCTGGTGTTCAGTGCACATCATAGCAACTGGTCACTTAGGGTTTTATATATCTAGAAGTTTTCCTTCAGATATCTGTGTAGTTCATTTATTTAAGATACATCTGATGAGAGAGCCTTTCTTTGGACATTCATATTCAAAATAGTTTCTTGTAGCGTTCCAATCTCTGTTTCTTACTTTGCAGTTTTCTTCCTAGCATTTATCACCATAACACCTTGTCTATCTCCTTTCAACAGGATACAAATTCCATGAAGACAGAGAATTTTGTTCATTACCTTGTCCTCAGCATTGGGAAAAGTGCCTGTCACAAAATATGGTCAATAAGTATTTGTTAAAGAATAGGATCATTGCAATGAAGAAATCCATCATATAAAGTCTTTTCTCTGTACTTCATCATGAGGGCTGTTGAACAAGTTATGACTAGCTGCTTTCAGATACGAATTTGCTCTTATATTTTTAGAAATTTGTTTTATCCATCCATTAATATTTTGTTCAGTCACCAAGGAACAGTCTTACATCTTGATCTTTTTATATAGGTCATGGATAACACAGTTCGTATTCTTCTTTTATTAATGAAAAATGTCCAGTACATAAATCTGAATTCATGTACAAAAATGAAACTTACTCTATTATATTTGCATTATATTACAATTTAACTAATCCTAACACATTTATCAGCATTGACCCAAATTACTGAATTAAGTTAAGATTGTTCTTTTGATTACAAATGCAGTTATTTTTTTCCTTCAGTATGAAATCCTTTTGAAATTAGATTTGAGATTACCAATAGAAGAAAACATGTGTATATATTGTTTTGAAAATATTAATTTAGCAATGAATGACTTAAGAAATTCTCCCACAATTGAAATAATAGATTTGAAACAAAGGTTGAGATCAAAATTCCAATTTGATTTTTCAACACATCTAGTGTACTAAACATTCTGAAGCCTATTAATAATCCATAAGGCAGTTATACATATTTTATACTAAAAATATCTTTAAAAGCTATACCTTTTGGTAATAAGCAGCTTATAAAAACACTTTAATGAATTTTTAATATTTATTTGGAAAAATGAAAATCTGTCATTTTAGAAGGTCAGATATGAAAGCTATTAATAAAATAGTGTTTATTCCTCAACTGACTATTTAACTTCCATTCAAGTTGAAAACATAGTTATTTGCTATAATTTACCTGAAAAATCCTCACTATTCATAAAATACATGAAATGACTAAAGGAGAAGAAATGCTTTCACAGATCTCTCCTAAAGAAAGACTGAATGAAATCATAGATTGACCACTCAATGTGTAGTTTGCTAATACCTTGGGCAAGCAAGAGAAAACTATTTATTTATGTTCTTTCAACCTTGATTTCCTCATTTGTCAAATGAGGCAAATGGACCAAATAATCTTTAAGGTTCTTTATACATAGAGAATTTCTCAATTTGGCTTATTGTTATTATTTTGCAAGCTATGTAATTTCCTTCTTTATAACTTGTGTTACCCAGTCATTCCTGCAATAATGTAATAATGAAAAACAATGAATATTATTAAAAATAATGCTGATAAAATCTCAAGACACTTCAAGAAATAATTATTTTCCCAAAGGTTAGTTAAATTATTCAAAAATTGTAGGGAACATTTAAAATAATTTAAAGCAAGCTGACATAGCTTAGAAGAGCTAAATGCATGTTGCTGTTTATCTTCTGATGTAAAATATTGGAAGGCTGCTTATTGTCATGGGGAAAATGTTAGTTGACTTAGTTTAGTTTATTGGACAAAATTTGAAATGATTGCCTGCGTGTTTGTTTGTAGTGGAGGGATGAGGAACAGCCCTATTAAAGAGAAAATGGCAAGTGAGGAATTATGTCTTTATAGCAACAGCCAAGCTCATGAACGACTTCCCATCTCCTTATCTGCCCACAGCCCTAAAACCACAACTTCTTGGTTGGTTATTTTATCAGATTAATTAAAGTTTAGGGTTTTTGTGATGACTTGACATTATCAACATTGACTCAGCCTATATTTCAACAAAAGTTCAAGTTCTAATCTTCTGACTGAATTAAGCTGAGCCACAGATCAAGGTACAGCAGCTTGCAAAATAGCAGTTTCCAAAGTGCCATCCTCTCATATACCATTTCCTTTTACCAAAAAAAGTATAAGCATCCCTTTGGCATTAGAGTGATTCTATGAGTTTTGACTCAGTGTACTAATTTTTTTTAGGTTATTCACATGTATTCTTTCTGTTTCTGTTAACATTCACAGAAAAGTCTAGAGATCTTTTGAGGAGATTACCTCCTGTTTCTTATCTCAGTATTCTTTGGTAATGGTGTTTATATACATGGAGCTGTTTTTCTAAGAAAAGGTGAAGCCAGTTAGAAAATGCATTAAGTCTCTGTTGTTAAGAACTCTACTCCTTAGTCATAGAGACATGAGCAATTACAAAAAAATTACTGGGGGATGAAGTACTCTTGACAAAGAACCTTTGGACTCCAGGACACTAATAATTTCTTAAGTATATGCGAACAAACCATGCAATACTGTGGCATTCTTATTAATACAGTTTGCCTGCTACGACAGTTTATGTTATCAAACTCACTGGTACTATTCATTGCAGAGTAAATGTTACACAAAGCTCTCCAGAATTCTTCAGGATATTACATGAATTTGTGTAATACAGCTTTAAGTAATGGGGAAAGCAAAGTTTATAAACATCACAATCTTATAAAGCTCTCCTTCTTTCCAGAAATTAGAATATGTATTCCATTGTGTGTTTTCCATGCTCTCTCTTCATGTTGGCTTATATCACTCTATGCTTTTTGGTATGAGAAAGAGAGATAACAACTTTTCCAATAGACTCCTTTATGATTGTCACAGGTGGAGGGGATTACTATAACATGCATGTCACTATTTGTTCCCATTCAGAGCACTGCTCCTTCTTAATCCTCTAGCTGTTGCAAATTCTCTTTTCTACATAATAATCTGACAATGCTGCCTTATCCTTTGATAAATTCCAAAGATAGGACTCTGAAGAAGATACCCAATAGTATCTACAAAGTAAAATACATGAAGTACCATGACCTTGAGTGCTAGTCTGTATTGAAATCCCAGCTCTACCTCATTTTAGCTGGTAAAGCTTCTTCATGCAACCAAAGCAGCATCAATAGCACTCAAGTTCATTACTAGCTTCTTGAGCTCTGAGGGAAAGCACACAAGCCTCAGGAGTACCCTTAACAATTTAATTTTTCCCTCTAGTTTGTTGCCTCCACAGGCAGGAACTGCTCCTCAGGCCATTTCCTCAGTGACCCTTCTCTGCTCACCTGCATAAAAGTATCCTGGGTTGCAGGCTCCATCCCTGGTTCGGGCGTGCGGGAGGCCGCCAATTGATATGTTGCACTCACATTGATGTTTCTATTTCTCTTTCCCTCTCCCATTCTCCCTCTCTAAAAATCAATTAATATATATATATATATATATATATATATATATATATATTTGAAAAGTATTCTTTTGAGCCCCTAATCCTGAACTATTTGTGTTGTCCTTTTTCCCTTCCTCCTGAGTCTTATCACTCCCAGTTGACACTGTCCTTCAAAGGGCAGATCAGAAAACGGAAGTATTGAAGGTGAAAACATCCAAGTCTTCTTAAAAACTACCTTATGACTATCTATTAAAATTAAATGAAATTGGCTTTGAGAACACCTGACAAGTACCGTATTTGCCGGCTTATAAGATGACTTTTTGGCCCTGAAAAATATGCCTCCAAGTGGGGGGTAGTCTTATATGGCGAGTATATAACAAACTCTGTATTTTGAGTGGAAATGTTAGAGGGTCGTCTTATACACCCAGTCTCTTATACGCCGGCAAATACAGTATTTTTCAGGGCCAAAATATCGTCTTATACGCCGGCAAATACGGTAAGTTAAGGTCTTTATAAAAGGTGTCTTAGTAGACAGGGTGGCTTAAACAACATACATATATTTCTTCCAGTTTTGGAGATCGGAAAGTACAAGATCAAGGTGCTTTCAGATTTGGTGTCTAGGGAGTGACCTCTTCCAGGTTTGCAGACAGCTGCCTTCTCATTATATACTCACATGGCCTTTCCTTGAGGTGTTCATGTGTGCACACAGTTGCTAGAAAGATAGAGACAGAGGCTGAGATAAGAGGGATAGGACTAGGGTTGGGAAGGATAGGACTAGGGATGGGGAGAGGGAGAGGGATAAGACTAGGGAGGGGGAGGAGGAGGGGGAGGGGAGGGGGAAGGGAAGGGGGAAGGGGAGGGAGAGGGGATGGTGAGGGAGAGGGATAGGACTAGGGATGGGAAGAGGGATAGGACTAGGGATGGGGAGAGGGAGAGGGATAGGACTAGGGGTGGGGAGAGGGAGAGGGGGAGGGGAAGGAGAGGGAGAGGGATAGGACTAGGGAGGGGGAGGGGAGGGGTGGGGGAGGGGGAGGGAGAGGGGGAGGGAGAGGTAGAAAGCCTCTTTTTATTCTTATAAGTTTATCAATATCATCTTTAGAGTCCCACCCTCATGATCTAATTTAACCTTAATTACTTTTTAAAGACCTTACCTCCAACTAAGACCATATTGGGGGGGGGGGGTAGGCCTTTAATATATACATTTGGGAGCATGCAAATGTTCAGTCCATAATAATGGGTAACTAATGGACATTTTTTTTTTTTTGCATGTGCTAAACTAAAAGTAGTACAGAAAATAAAAACTTTACTTTTCTAATATTGTCTTACCACAGGTTAGCTCAGTCTTTCTTATGGTCGCTATCAGGCTGACATCATAGTTTTTCCCAGGGTGTTAGGATATTAGAACAGACAGAAAAATTGCAGTCAAATATATCAACATAACTCAGTCTGCTTGGCTGTTTTGGTTGCTCTACCTCTTTTTTGCTCCTTCTGGCTCCTAGGAGGCAGTAGGATTAAGACTTAGTTATAGTTTATATATTGGATTTTATTTATTATTATCACATTTCAACAGTTAGTAGACTAGCCTAACTTGGCAGAGCACAAACTAGAAGATTTCAAAATGCATCTCGTGCAGGAAAGATAAGCATTATTTAGTGAAATTTTATTCTCTCTCCCCCCTCTCTCTTTCTCTCTCTCTCAATGTGTCTAGTATCTTGAAATGATTATGGGAGAATTAGTGATTACTACTGATTCTCAGTTTGGTGGCTTCTGTGAAACTGTGAGGCAATAATGAAAGCAACATTCACTGTTTTCTTGAATTTAATATTATACTTTTGAATTACCTCCTTTTCCTTGAATTTCCTCTCTGGGACTCCTCTATAGGGCTGATGACCAAGATCCTCTCAGTGGGCACTTGGGGACTCTGGATATATTGTATATATATATATATTTTTTTCCAAACCTTATTTGTGTAAGTTTTCCCTTGGACAAGTACTAGTTCCCTTTAAACCACGGGGAAATATTTTCATAGTGTGAGACTCTTGATTGATCCAAATGTGGGCATCTACTTTACACTGATTCAGTGAATCCCTTTTTGGGGATTTAAAAAAAAATATAGACTTAGAAAATGTGTTTCTAAATTAGTTTCCCTACAATGAATGAGTATGTAAGATTTTATAAAAATAGTCTGTGCCATGGTGCCCTGATGACCTTCACATATTCACATAGATGCCCAGGCAAATGCATGTGTGATTTACAGCTCATGGGAGCTTGGCAGAATGCCTTGTAATTCTCCCAGGATAGGAGGGATGGAAGGCCTTGTGAGGAGCTGCTCCAAGGCCATCTCTCTCTTGCTTCTCTCTTTTTCCTGGGATGCTGTCATGAGACAGGCTCACATCCCCTCCCCTATTCTGAGGAGGGGTGGGACTTTCTGACTCACCCCTGGAAATAGAATGGCAGGATGTAAAGACACTGAATTGCAGTTCCGAATTGGCCCACCAGGAAAAGCTCATCCCACAAGTCATGTTGCAGTTATCTGGCCCCTCCTGCTTTGAGGGTTCTGCCTTTTTGGTGTGTAGTAGAAAAATCCTGGGGCACTAATGCCTTTGGTTTCCCCAACTTTTCACTGCACATGTAAGTAATAAACTGCCTGCAACCACAAGTGGCTCCTTGTATCTTTATCCATTGAATCAGTCAGACCTGAGCCTTGAACTTGACTTGTCTTGTGTTTGCTTGAGAGTTGTGCCTCTTTACCAAGGGTTAGAAGGGTTAGCAAGGATGGAGTATATCAGTCTGTAATAGAAGAGGATGAAAAATAGATAAAAGAAAGAGAGAGTATAAGGTCCTGAGAGCTCTACCTTAAGACATGACTGTGTCTTATTTATCCCAGCCTTTCCTGGATACAACAAATAATTCCTGTTAGATTTTTGTTTCTCAAAGTCAAACAAGACATAATATTCTCTGTTCAACACTGGTGTCCCGGTGCCAGTGGTTCTCAGAACGATTTTTTTAGAAGTATTAAATCATGGGTTTACAATTTGTTCTATCAAAGTGCTCCATACTCAACCCCCTCCCGCCCCCATTCCCAATTCCTACTATAGAACAGGTGCTGTTTTAATTAATGAGTAGCTGTAATGTGCCTGTTCATGTCTATTTTCGGGGAATTATTGTGGACAGTGATTAACCTATTATTCTAGGTGTGATCTCAGATGCTGCTCTCAGCTGGATTTGGAATCCTAGTTTCCCACTCAGAACAAATTAATCATTTCACAGAGAGTGGTATGAGGACAAATACAAATTTAAATTAGAGGCTTAATTCTCACTATTGCAAATGAGGGAAGGTATTTCCTCAAACTTTTTTTCTTAGAGGATGTACTTGAGGACTTGTTCTAAGTCCTTCCTTGTTCCCTTTCTTTGTAATATGCATAAATCCTTAATAGATAAGTAAGTGTTCTGCCAATTTTACAACCCAGGAATGCCCATCTACCTCAAGGACCTGGAAGCCATGTCTTTGAACTGTGAACATCTAAAGAAATAGAGTCCCTGCCTCTAAATCTCTGTGGAATGGTTAAGAATCCAACTTTCATGGGCTTCTTGCTCCAAGTTGCAAAATTACCTCCTGTCATAAAGATAGAGGGAATTTGTTTTTTCTTTATATAAGGCCATTAACTAATACAGGCAGTCACCTCAAGATGGGATGAACTGCCGAAACCGGTTTGGCTCAGTGGTAGAGCCTTGGTCTGTAGACTGAAGGGTCCCGGGTTCGATTCTGGTCAAGGGCATGTACATTGGTTGTGGGCACATCCCCAGTAGGGGGTGTGTGCAAGAGGCAGCTGGCCGATGTTTCTCTCTCATCGATGTTTCTAGCTCTCTATCTCTCTCTCTCCCCCTCTGTAAAATATCAATAAAATATATTAAAAAAAAAAAAAAGATGGGATGAACTGTGTGTAAGGAATAATGCTGTCAAGTCCTCCCACTTGAGAACTAGGTTACTTGAGAAGACATATGTAATGAGTTGTATCTGTCAGCTATATACATGGGTGTGATTTCTTTGTGTCATTGCAACCTCTTAGTGCATTGCTTGTGATGTCCATTATGTTCTGGTTTAAAGCTTATTCAGTAAAATTCTTGTTTGCTTTCTTTACTAGGTTTGTGGAAAGCTTTTCTGGATTAGAAGAAGATCTTGCTTTTATTTTTATTTTTTTAAATATATTTTATAGATTTTTAAAGAGAGGAAGGAGAGAGGGATAGAAAGATAGAAACATCGATGAGAGAGAGACATCGATCAGCTGCCTCCTGCACACCCCCTACTGGGGATGTGCCCGAAACCAAGGTAAATGCCCCTGACTGGAATCAAACCCGGGACCCTTGAGTACGCAGGCCAACGCTCTACCCACTGAGCCAAACAAGTTTTGGCAGATCTTGCTTTTAATTATATTTCCCAATAGTGTTGTCTAAGTAATTATTTAAAAAACTAAAAAAAAAAAAGAAAAAGAAAAAAAAAAAGCTCACATAAAAAAGGCTTAGCCCATGCTGCTCAGTGGTTGAGCATCAACCCATGAACCAAAAGATCACAGTTCAATCCCTAGTTGAGGCACATGCCCAGGTTGCGGGCTTGATCCCCAGTAGGGACCATGCAGGAGGCTGCTGATCAATAATTCTCTCTCATCATTGATATTTCCATCCCTTTCTCCCTCTACCCTCCTTTCTCAGAAACAAACAAACAAAAAAAACCAAACAAAAACATTTAAACAAAACTTATCAGATATGTTCTTATGCCCCTCAGGTAAAAAGCAATGCTCATGGGTCTGGAACAGGAGTGGAAAAGGCACCTTATGTCCCAGGACCTGGCAGCAGCAATGGTCTAAATACAACTTGTCAGATACAAGCCGAGTCCTTATCACCAAGAAAACTGAGGGTCTTGTACTTTGTATGATTTGTGTGACAAATTTAATAAAATATAGGAAAATTGACATTTATTAAATGCTCATTATGTAACCAACCTCAAATTTCAGGAGGCAGCATAGTAAATGAAGTACAAACATTGTCTTCAGACTGTCTGAGCAGATTTCTCTTTCTAACTTCTCCACTTCTTATGTGATCTTAGGAATGTCACTTACCCACACTCAACCCCTATTTCTTCACTTGGAAAACTGGCCTGAATACTGCCTATCTTGTAGGTATACTATGAAGATGAAATATGATGATAAATATAAAGTACTTAGTTTAGAGTATGATGCATACTTAGTATTTAACATATAATGATTATAATTACTCTTGTGCCCAAGAGTCCCTACCTTCTTTCTAATTACACTATTAGAACTTCTTATTCTTCTTGCTTTTTTGTTTGTTTGTTTTTTTCTTAAAGGCCAATCACTAAGGACCATTCATTAAGTTTCAAATATTTCCCTCCCACCAACCAATGATAAGGTTATCTTTTAAATTAATTTTAACACCTTGTAAGTAATAGTTTCCAATAGCCCAGCTATCTAAATGTTGAATGGTCATGAACAAAAAGACCAAGAGGTGAGATGGGTGCTTTGGTTGGTGTGACAAAATGAAGATAATATACCATTTTAGGTATCTTTTAATGCATTGTCTCACTGATTTCTCAGAACAATGCTGCAGTGTCTAAAGTATTGCCCCTATTATAGATGAGAAATCTCAGACTCAGTGTCAATCAATTAAGACTACTATAACCAAACTATTCCCAAATATTAGTAACCTACACATTAATCATAAGTTTATCTCTTACTTTTTAAAAGTTTTAAATATATTGGGAATCTCTCCCAGGCAAATTTCTTCCAAAAGGAAACTTTAGAATATTTACTTCCCAAAGTCTAGAAGTCTGCGATTGGACTGTCTCAGTCTTCACTTCCTGAGAAGAGAGAGAGAGCTGAATTGCTCCAGATACTCATAGGGCTGAGTTAAGAAAAAAATGTCCAATGTCCACTCATGTTTCATAGGCATTTCACTTGCCTTTAAGACCCTTACCTAACTGCAAAGGTGGTTGGGAAATATAATGTCTCTGTGTACTGAAGATGAAGAAATGGAATTTGTGAGTATCCTATCTGTTTTTCCATCCCAGGAGAGTAAGGGTGTTGGACTGGGACCACTATTAAGGCAATAGGAATAATTAATATTAATAATAAAACACTTCACAGTTGTCATAATGGCCACCATCAATAAATGGGAAGTGCTGGTGAGGATATGGGGAAAAGGAAATCTTAGTACACTGCTGATGGGAATGCAAACTGATGAAGCCCCTATGAAAAAGAGTATGGCGCTTCCTAAAAAAAATTAAACATGGAAGTGCCATTTGACTCAGTGATCGCACTTCTAGGAATATATCCTAAGGAATCAAAAACATCAATCAGAAGAAATATATGCACCACTATGTTCATAGCAGTACGACTTACAATAGCTAAGATCTGGAAATAGCCCAAGTGGATAAAAAAGCTGTAGTACATTTACACCATGGGATATTATGCAGCAGTAAAAAAGAAGGATCTCTTACCCTTTGAGATAGCATGGAGGAACCTGGGGAGTATTATACAAGTGAAATAAGTCAGTCAGAGAAAGACAAGTATCAAATAATATCACTCATAGATGGAATCTAATAAACAAAATAAACTGATGAACAAAATAAATTCAGAGGCATAGAAACATGGACTGTGGAATCTCAGAGGGAAGGAGGAAGTGGATGTATGGGTTGGGAGAGATTAACCAAAGGGTTTTTATGCATAATCCATGGACACGGATAGTATGGTGAAAGCCTGAGGGGTGGGTGCAGGGTAGAGGAGGTCAATGGGTGAAAAAGGAGGACAGATGTAATACTTTCAACAATAAAGTTACATATAATAAAAACAGGACTGAGTATAGAAAGTCTCAAGAGGAAAAAAAACAAACAAGAATTTTTGTTAATAATGAAAAGTATGGTAATATTTTCGTAAAGATTCTGCAGGTTGTTAGATTCACTATTTCCCAGACTAAACTTGGTTAAAGGCCAGGAAAGCAGCAATGGACTATTGTTCTGAGTGAATAATCTTGCCAGTAGCAAAGAGTCTTCTTTATCTAGCAAACTAATGTTCTTTGTGATGCTGTAGACGTCACTCTGCAATTTTGTCAATCCCCTGTAAACATAACTCCTGAGTATATTATGAGAGTGTGAGGGAGGCAGAATTAGGTACCAAAATGGATCAATTTACCTCTTAGACTAGACAGGAACATGAATGCACACCAGCTGTGGTCCTCCTGAGGGAAATAGAGAAAGACTGGATTTCTTTATTTAGTACTCTGGTGTCAGTCAGAGGTATTTACACCCATCCCAACTCACTCTCCCCACTTTGTCAAGTAATTATTTGCAAAGCAACTCAGAATATAATATATATATATATATATATATATATATATATATATATATATATCTCCTAATGTAGGGAGCCCCCAGGAAGAGACCTAGACATGTTTACTGAATGAGCTAGGATATTGACAGAATCATGTCAGTTACACTCCTGCCCTGGAAGTGCTGAGATGTTCTTAGTTCCTGCTTGTGTTTGTCAGGCAGGAAGGAGTGGGTGAGATCTGGCCCCTCCTAGGCTTCTTGTTTTTTCCTGTGAAAACCCCACCTTTTGTGTATTTGAGAATAAATAGAGGTGCTTTGTGGCTCAGGGGTTGTCAGTCAGTCTCTCCAGCAGAGGAGGTCTGCAACCCACCTGGAGCCCAGCTTAAAGCCATCTCTTCGTCGTCTCTCTTCATTTCTTCATTTCTCAATCCCTGGCTGCCTCTACAAAGAACCAGTTTCATCTCTCTTTCCGTGCTGGCCACGGAGAAGGGAGATTCCCGGCCGTATCAGGTCCCCACATCCTAATAATAGAGAAACATGTAAATTCACCTTACTTCCTCTATGCCCACAACCACCATCTTTGTTGAGTGTGCAAATTAACCCAACAAAGATGGAGGTTAATTTGCATACATACTTGGGTCCTGGGGAACCTCCTAGGAACCTAGGTCACTCCCAGCCGGCCATCAGAGGGGCTAAGCTTATTATCGGAGGGGCAAGGTGGGGGGAAGGGGCGCTTCCCAAGCTGAATGCCTGGAGCTTGGGAAATGACCAAGCCTGTGACCAAAAGCAGACCATCCGGAAGTCAGCGCTGGGTTGTTCAGCTGCAGCCTGGCGACGCAGCACTGACTGCCCAGGTGGCTGAGACCCAGAAAGTGAGTCAGGGTCTGATCTGCAGCCTCAGTGGAAGCTGTTGATCAATGTACCTACCTCTTTTTCTCTCCCTCTTTCTTTCTGATCTTCGCCAGTAGTCAGGCTTTCCTTTCTCCCCTGGCCTCCACGCCTCTTTGATCAGACCCAGAGATAGGCCTAGAGATGCTGACTGACATAAGAACCAACCAATTAGAACCAAAGGTGAGTGCTGTGGGGAACCAATGGCTGCCTAGAAAGTGGAGCTTCTGACGCTGACTGGCATAGGAACTAACCAATGAGAACCAAAGGTGGGTGCTGTGGGGAGCCAATGGCTACCTAGGAGGTAGAGCTTTTGAGTCTGGCATAGGAACCAACCAATCAGAACCAAATTGGCCAGCAGAGGAGGACAGTTGGGAGCAACATCAGGCCTGCAGGAGAGGGCAATTAGGGGTGATCAGGCTGGCAGGCAGAGACAGTTAGGGGCAATCAGGCAGGTAGGCAGGTGAGCAGTTAGGAGCCAGTGGTCCCAGATTGTAAGAGGGATGTCTGACTGCCGGTTTAGGCTCATCCCTAGTATTGGGCCTAAAATGGCAGTCAGACATCCTGCAAGGAGTCCACAGTTGGAGAGGGTGCAGGCTGAGTTGATAGAATCCCTCTCTCCCAGTGCACAAATTTTGTGTGTGTGTGCGCACACACACACACACACACAATTAGAGCCCTGGTGCTCAAAATTTGTGCCCTGGGATCGGGCCTAAAGTGGCAGTCAGACATCCTCTCATAATCCAGGACTGCTGGCTCCCAACTGCTCTCCTACCTGCCTTTCTGATTGCCTCTAACTGCTTCTCCCTGCCCTCTTGATTACCCCCTAACCACTCCCCTGCCAGACTAATTGATGCCTAACTGCTCCCCTGCCAGCCTATTTGCCCCCAACTGCCCTCCCCTGCAGGCCTGGTCACCCCCAACTTCCCTCCCTTGCAGGCCTGGTCCCTCCCATCTCCCCTCTCCTGCTGGCTATCTCATGGTCGCCATCTTGTGTGCACATGGGAGCAGCCATCTTGTGTGTTGGAGTGATGGTTAATGTGCATATTACTCTTTTATTAGATAAGATATAGACCTGGTGCATGGGTAGGGCCCACTGGTTTGCCCTGAAGGGTGTCCCAGATTAGGGTGAGGGTTCCCTTGGGGTATGGGGTGGCATGAGTGAGGGGCCTGTGGTATAAGCCAGCCATAGCAACCCAAGTGGAGGTCTTGGTATTAAGGCTTATGTATCCTCTATAAAATTAGGGGTAAGTAATAGGAACTGTAAGAGGCGAACATAGCCTCTCCAATTATAGTCTTCATCAGTTTACTCAAAAGACAATCAAAGAAATCATCTCATCTAAACAAACCAGTATACTTTTTATGTGAGTGTAGTTTCAAAACAACTTCCAGGCCTATTTTATCTCTGCCTTACCTCTTTCCAACAAATTTCTACTCCTAAACCACTATTACAAGAAAATCTGGCAGTCTGGTATTGATTATAAAATTTAAACTCAATTTTGAAGGTAAGCAAATAACCTTGTCAGTTTATAGGATAAACATGTCTACATATCAACCTGACAGTGATCAGTGTTAAGATTTTTTTACAGTGAAGAAGGCCAATGAGTACAAAAAGGAACCGAAACAAATGAAATATATGTGGGTCAAAGATACAATAAAACGCTTATTGACATAGCAATGTGTATGTGTGTTTACTTATTTGTTAATGTCAATTTAAAAAACCTCATGATTATTTATTAGCATGGTTGAGTATTACAAAATCTTTCTTCAGCATATAAGAAATAATTATATTAATTCTATGATTTTTTTTTTTTTATTTCCTAACTTGCTGTTTTACATTCACCGTTTTGATTACATTCAGTTGCAGACTATACTGGTAATTACAATTGGAACTGATGTCAAGAGCCCTTGGAAAACCAGCCACTTACAGGTCTATGAAGACTCATGGTATTACATTTTATAAATTTAAAAATACAGAAACATCCCAGTAATGGCATCTCTCTAAGAAATCAGTAGCCTCACTGAGAAATTAGCCCATGTACAGTGAGAGGTCTTTGAAGAAACTGTTGATCTGATAAGCTTTCTGAATTTACTGTATCCCTCTCATAGTCTGCTCACATCTCAGTATTGACATTTGTATCTCTGAGGAGGGTATAAAGAATTTTATTCGATTATAGTGTTTTCTGTCTCTTTTCAATTAATCAGTTAACAAATGTTTGTTGCTTCACTGATGCTGTGCAAATCAGTTGGTTGGGTGTTGAGGGAATAAAAAGTAGTAAAAGACTGGAGTTCAGCAAAATTTTAGTGAAGTTGGAGGTTCACAGGGTCTCTAACCTTAGAAGATAAATAATACTAAGAAGAAATTATTCTGGATGGGCTATGATTAATTACCCCATCACTGCTGGGAGTTCCAACTGCACTGAGTTCAGAGGAGAGTTTCTCTTTTCACAAGCATTAGGCAGTTCTCTTACACTGAGCCACGCTGGCCAGGATAGCTATTAATATTTTATAGTTATATGAGAAAAGAATTATTATCTCCTTAAGTGGGATAAGGAAACTAGGAAGGAAATAAATTTCCCAGGATCACACAATTAGTAAGAGGAGAATTAACATTTGAAATTCAGTGTGTCTACCTTGAGAAATTATTCTCTCAAACTCCATATTATGCTATGTTTGTTTTTTCTTCACTTGTTCAAAAAACGATTTCATGCCAATTATGACATATCCAGGGCTTTGAGCAAGAAATGGCAGACTCTCTATCCACTAGGCAAAACCAGCTAAGGCAATGCCTGGAGAGCATTATGCTAAGTGGAATAAGCCAGTGAAAGAAAGGTAGGTATCAAGTAATCTCACTTATTTGTGGAAAATAATGAACAATATAAACTGGTGAACAAAAATAGATCCAGAGACAAAGAAGCATCAAACAGACTGTCAAACCTCAAAGGAAGACAGGAAAGGGTATGTGTGTGTGAGGGGGGAGGGGGTAAGAGATCAACCAAAGGACTCGTATCCATGCATATAAGCATAAGCAACGGACACAGACTGTAGGGGTTGAAGGCCTCTGCTGGGAGGGGGCAGGTGTGATCAGGGAGAGGTCAAGGGGAGAAAAGTGAGACATATATAATATTTGAACAATAAAGAATAATAATAATAATGATAAAGAAATGCAATGTTGTTGTTTTTTCCCCCTGTTCTATCAGAAAAAAAAGGTCAGCAGAAAAAAAAAAATTCACCACTGCATTTCATTAACAGGTACTGAGATAAGTAGTCAGAAAAAAAGAAACACAATTCCATAAAATAAAACAAACCAAGTTTACTGTGATTGTGAGACTTAAAAGTATTTCCCTTGGAAAGGAAAATCTAAAGGGTAAGGCTAAAGAAGATGACAAGGGACAGATCATGCAGGACTCCTAGGCAATATTAAGAACCCTGATCTTTTTCCTAAGGGCAAACCAAAATCCTTGAAAAGTTTTAAGCAGAAAGTGACCTGAACACATTTATAGAAAAAATCACTGCGTAGTTTAAAGAATGATGAGTAGAGATTCAATATGGATAAAGGAAAAATAGTTAGTAGGATAAATAATAATAACAACAACAATATAATAACATATACTATAATTTATTTTAAATATTTTCCAGGAAAGAAATAAAGCTTGAATAAGGGCTGATTACAAAGGAGGTGGTGACTAGAATAGAGGTTTGAAATACATTTGAATGATCAACTTAAATAATTTAATGATCAATGAAGTATCAGAGCATGAAGGAAGGGAGGTAATGAGAATGACTCCTAGGGTTCTGGCTCAGACCTCTGGAGAACAATGATGCTGTACTCTGAAAGTTTAAGAATGCCAAGGTTTTGAAGCAAGATAATGTGCTTGAAGATGGATATAAGAAGTAAAAAATGCGTTTGATATTCAAGAAAAGATGTTGAGTAGGCCATTGTATGTATGGCTCAGAGAAGAGGTCTAACAGGAACTGGGAAGATGGAACAATAGGAGCATCAACATATAGATGATAATTAAGGAAATAAATCTGATTGATTAGGGAAAGAGAGAGAGGAGAAAATACCTGAAAATACCTGGGCCATGAGAAAGTATAACATTAAATAGCCAGGATTAGAATAATGGACATAAATGAAATTAAAAAGAAAGGAGAAATAGAGTTGGGAAACTAAGAGAGGGTGATACCATAGAAATCAAGAAAATAAAAGGATAATATAAAAAAAAAACCAGAAATGATGGTGGGCAAACATCATTTACGTGGACAGAAAATTATCCTATTGCTTCTATGGCATGAAGGTCAATGGTGCTATCATGAGTTTTCACTTTAGAAAAGGGAAATAGAACCAGTCTGGAGTGGATTGAGAAGTGTTGAGCAAAAAATAAATAAATAAAAATAAAAATATGTAACTTAGAAAGAATAGTTCATATTTACAATTGTACATAGTTCTTTATAACTGTCCATAAAGTTAGATTTGAGATTTTTTAAAAAGTACTCAGGGATAAGCTGGAAGCAAACATGAAATTGAAAAATTATTGTCTTCATTTGCAACAGCATGGATAGAACTGGAGAACATTATGCTAAGTAAAATAAGCCAGTCGGAAAAAGATAAATATCACATGATCTTACTCATATGTGAGATATGATGATCAACATAATTTGATGAATAAGAATAGATCCAGAGCAACCAAAGGACCTGTGTGCATGTATATTAGCATAACTAATGGACACAGACACTAGGGTGGTGGGAGCTTGTCTGGGGTGGGAATGGCTACGGGGGGGGGAGGGTAATCAATTGTAGAAAAAGAAGACATATGTAAAACTTTAGACAATAAATAATTAATAAATAAAAACGATTTATAATTTTATGTTAGTGAGAAGGATGCAATTGAGAAAGTCTAGTTTTATAAACAAGAAATATTGAGAAAGCTTATCATCTATAATGCTGATTATTAAATATTTCAAAGGTTAGAGATTGGTAGAGGATCTGCGAAAGGGACTTCTTTACATAAAGAGAGATTCATGTGACCTATCCCCAAAGTAGAGAGTCCCTTCTTCACCTTTAAGTGAGTGACATGGGCAGAACGACTAGCAGAAGAGTTTCCAGATAAAATACAGGGCACCCAGACTAAGTTTGAATTGCAAGCACAGATAAGCAATGAGTAACCTCTTAGTAAATAGAATGCCCCAAATATTGCATTGGACAGTCTTACACTAAAAATATCTATTTATCTAACATTCAAATTTAGCTGGATGTACTTTAATTTGCTTAGCCTGACAACATTAATTGGAAGAACTCAATATCCTGAGTTAAGGCAACACACTTTACTAGGATCTCCCATGTGCCTGGGAAATCCAGAATGTGAGAAACAGACCAGTGGCCTGCTTAAACTGGGATTATCCTGAACTCTTATAATTTGTCTGAGGATATTTATTAATGTGGCTGTTGTGTGTGCCCCCCCCACCCCCCTTGCTCAGATGTAGGACATTGACAAGAAAGACCAGTGTGTGTCCTCTGCAGGCAAATCCTTGATGGTAAACTGGCCTCAGCAAGAGGAGAAACCAAAGGTAGAAAACCAATTTCTGGAAGCTCCAAAGGGAGTAAGTAGTAAGCAAGTACCACAATACAATGCTTATGTATGGGTCCAGGAAACTTCAGTTTGCAGAGGGTAATTAGCAATATTTCTAAAGAATCCACAAAAACAGAAAGGACTGGGAAAGTTGGCATTAAACCTACTGACCAAGAGTGTGAGACCTCCTATGAGAGTAGGTAAGACAGTTCCTGCCCCACTTCCTTCTGCTCTACTTGGCTTGGGTAGGGTCAGAAACTTTAGTAACCACAATCAGAGAAAGAGATGTGGAAGAATAAAGAATATAAGAGGGGAAAAGAAATAACTTCCCACTCCATTTGCATACATTCTGATTTCAGTAATCCATTGGTGGTACATGAGGGAGAATATTAAACTTGAATACAGGTTTTGAATGCCAATTACTCTCTGGAATTGAATATTATTATTAATGAACTGAGAATGTTTTGTGATATAAAGTAATTGTCTAATTTTTGATTGCCTAAGGATGAAGGGGAAAGCATGGAATCACCTTACTCTTCATATCAACACGTGAATAAAATATATTTTCCTGAAATAGTACCATTTGAATAAACAGTGGGAGATACGTGTTTGTTCAACATAAATGTTTTAGATGGATATCAGTATTTTAAGTTTTAGTAATTCAAAGGGCTTTAAATATAAATTCTTGGGGGATAGATTTAAAACTAATTAATTTGGTGGAGAAGACAAATGTCCCAGGGCTGGTGTGAAAGCCACAAATGTATGTGTATCCTAATTCTAAATTCTAAGAGCTCTGTAACCTTGTAGGTGATGTCCTTTAAAATTTTTATGGTGAGTCTTTCCAAGTTGTCTGTAAGCTTCTCAAAGGTAGCAGGTATCATATCTCGTTTTTTTTGAATTCTCACCATCAGGTACAGTGCTTCCTGCAGAGTAAGTTGGAGATACATTGAAATTGATTTGTGTCTGCAGCTGGCCCTTGAAGGCTAAGAGAGAGTAGTAACTCTAAGGGAATGAAACAGATAATAAGAACTTTACAAATTCAGAAGAAAAGAGGTTGAGCCCTTAGGACGGCTGAAGATCTTTTGGAAAAAAGAGGGGCCGGTATGTGTATGTGAGTTTGGGAGCGAGAACAGGCCTTGGGGAGGTTTTCAGCCAGGCTTTTCAGACAGAGTGTTGACTGAGCAAATGAAAGCGTGACTCAGTATTCCATCTTAAGGAAATAAAGGGGAACTTTCTTCAAATGGAACAGAGAGAGGACTCTATGAAGCACTACTGCGGGAGAAAGGAAACACATAACAATGGGTTTTAGTAATGGAAGGCTTAAGAAGTCTGACATGTACACTGTAACTTTTAAAGATGTTTGAAGAGGAAAATGATTTGTGAAAGGAAGATTTAAAACACATGCTCCAGTAAGTTCTAACTAGAAGAGAAAAGAGAAAGGTTGAGAGGCAGCTGGAATAATGGCCACTTAGAAGGTTTCAAGAACCTTAGAAAAATGGGTAAGGGCTTGGGTAGATCAGTGAAGTGAAAGGGAAGGGATTCATCTGGGAGGAACTACCCTGTTTCCCCAAAAATAAGACAGTGTCTTATATTAATTTTTGCTCCCAAAGATGCACTAGGTCTTATTTTCAGGGGATGTCTTATTTTTCCATGAAGAAGAATATGGTACACATTTATTGTTAAATGAAAATAAAGGAAATTTATTACCTGTATATGGTAAGGTAGTACAGTAGTTGTCAACACAAACCAGACAAACTGTGAATCCTACAGTCTCAAGAATTTACTCATTTATTCAATGGCAATCATGTCATCATCTTCTGGAACATCATCATAACAATCCAATTCCTGAATTTCCTGGCAAATTTCTTGTGACTCCATTTCTTTCAGAATCAGTGGACCAAATCTCTCATGTTTAGCATTAGCACTGTCTTTAAATGAGTACTTCTTGTCAAGGTAGCCTGCTCACAGTGCATTTGCAATGCAACTGTCAGTGATTTTCTCCCATGAATTCTTCATCCAAGTCACAACTTCTTGCAGTTTAGGTTTCACAAAGTTTCCACTCTGATTTCTCTCCATTCACACAGCAGTGATGTCAGGACTCGCATAATGTCACTGGTTGCTAGATGCCAGTTGGGGCGGCCCTAGCGACCAGTTTATGGTAAATTAATTTTCATTCTGAGACAGAGCCTGGGGGCCTTATTTTCGGGGGGATGCCTTATATTTCACTCAGAAGGAAACCTGTAAGTGGGTCTTATTTTCGGAGGATGCCTTATTTTCGGGGAAACACGGTATCAACAAAGGAAGAAGAGACCAATAAGATGGCAGAAGGAGGGAGGGATGAAGGCTGGCATGATGGTTTGTAGCTGGGGAAACCGAAGACCTCATTTACAGAAATAGGGAAATCCAGAAAGAGGAGATTTAAAGGTTCATGTTGTATGTTTGGTTGAATAAAACACAAATAAAATGTATAGACTTAGAGAATTCTTGTTTACTTCATATAAAAATATTTTGCAAATGATTTGATTTTGTGCCTATGAAAAATTTCAACTCTTCCAAATTGATGAAAAAAGGGAAAGCATATTTACTTTTCTGAAGTTAAATACAGCTGTCTATTTCTTCTGTTCTTTTGTAACAATGCTTTTGTTTTTAGTTCTCACTCAGCAGGCAAAACAAGATTCTCAGTTATAAGGTGTTCTTTAAGGGGTTGGCTTTGTTAAAACACACACACACACACACACACACACACACACACACACACTTTTTTTTTTTTACAGTTAGACATGTATTAGAATATTTAGCCAAATATTTGAAAATCAATTAGCAGTGACTTAAACATTGCAGAAGATTGGGGTATGTTCTGCATAAAACTCAGCAATGGTATATAATTGGCTTGAACAGTAGCTTTTCCATTGTCAGCATAGATGGCACCTTTGGATCCAAGGTAATTTCTCCAGTTGTTCCTGCTTCCTAGGCTTGGGAAAAGGGAAAAAAAAAACTAAGTGGAAGGCAAGTAGCTTCCTTTTCAGAAAGTGAGCTGAAAGTCGCATACATCCTATTGGCTAACACTTGCTCATATGGTTTTGGAATCATTATATCTAGGTGAGCATCCCAATCACAATTTGGGGCAGACAGGATTTGTTTCCGAACTGAATAAGGGAGGTCTTATGTTGAAAAACTCAGGTCTGCTTATATTTTATGTAGCATACCCTGTCCTATTGCTGTATACATATTATTTGGGCTTTATTAAAAAAATCTTTCTCATTATTTTCTCCGGAGTTATAAATGTTCTTATAAAAATTTAAGTTATTATTATGTCTAAGAGTGTAAAAAGATAAATTGAGGCATATTAAAAATTCAAAGAGTTTAGTGAGCAAAAATCATTTGAATTGGGCAGCGTCCAATAGAGTAGTTAGAAAGGAGCTCTGAGGAGCTGTACAAAATGAAAGACTTTTATCGGCAGAAGGCAGCAGGAACAAGGGAGTCATATCAAGCAAATAAGTGCGTCGATTATTGCAAGGTTACTTTTCTTTAGGGGATGGCAGAGGCCCATCAGACAGATTACCTAACTAGGTGATTCCTGATGGACTGGCTTAAGATTCCATTTCTGGAACAACCAAAACTATAACTAAGTTAGGTCTCTGTTTCATAACATTGGACTTAGCATAAATGACTCCATTTGGGGCCTATTGTCTTATTTTTAACAACAGGAAAATGCCAAGGCACTCAGGAATATTATTCTGTATGGTATTTATTTGAAGAGAAAGTAGTATAAAGCTACGGCACTTGTCAAAATAAGGAGGTATTTAGATTTACTCAAAATTATTATTTTCTATTTCATAGCCTACATATACTAGTAAGTTAATTATAAGAGAAGATTCCTCCTGGTCTGAACTACCCCATCTCAGAGCATTATTCATATAAATTAATAATATGGTCTAGGTTGGTGTGCGGCATACAGCTCTTTTGTGGGTAATGTTCCTAAGAAAAGAGAAAAAGAAAGAAAGAAAGAAAGAAAGAAAGAAAGAAAGAAAGAAAGAAAGAAAGAAAGAAAGGTATGAGAACAATACAGACAAGAAAAGTTTATCTCTTACCCCAGTCACCATTGCTCACACTTGGTCAATAGATTGATCTTGAATCATTTGAAAGGTGTTGCTCACACGAAAAGCTGAAGGAACTGTGTGTGCGAACAAATGTGCTTGATTCTGGGCATAAGCTGGGCTGCTTAAAAGCCCACATGGTCAACTGTCACATGTTTTCCATGGAGGCTTCCATTCTTCACCCATTTCTTCAACTCTGGCCCAGGTAAGTAGATGAGGGATAAGAGAGGCAGAAAAGAGACATCACTGTGCTGGGAGTCACAGACAGCAGGGAGATCAAAGAGAGGGAAGACAGGTGTGTGGGGGCCCTGTCTGGAGTATGCCAGATCTTCAAGGCCAATTTGCTACACACATGTGCAAAGGCAAGGACACAGTTTTATATATATATATATATATATATATATATATATATATATATATATATATTACTATATATACTGTTTTACTATATATACTGTTTTACTATATATACTGTTTTACTATATATACTGTTTTACTATATATACTGTTTTACTATATATACTGTTTTACTATATATACTGCACAGGTGTACCTTTATATAACCCAAACATGGATGTCACTATCTGACAAGAAGCCTCTTTTTTCTAAAGTAGTTTAAAGATGTGTTATTGACACTAGCCGGTGTGTGGCTGCTGTGCAGGGTACTTTGAAGAACTGTTTTGTAACACCTGGCGTCTGAGGACTTGTGTTCCCACACAGCTCTACTTATTATATTCCTGCACAGGAATCCCAGAAATGACTGCAGTGGTGGTGGTGGTTGGGAATTTGGAGGAGGTGTTATAATTCCCAAATGGATAGGTTTAAGCTTAGAGCAAAGCACAGTCATGGGTATTTTCACTGTGACCTAATGTGTGCTCAAATGAAGTTGAGGACACTGATCTTGGAAATTTAATGTACATATGAATTGCTGAGAGACCCTTTAAGAAGCACGTTCTGACCTAGTTTCTTGTGTGAGGTTGAGATTGGGTGCCTCTAATAAATCCCCAGGTGAGGCTGATGCTGCAGCTCAACAGACCAGGAGACATCTAGCAGCCGGGGTTTAGTAACACGAAATTAATCAAGCCCTCGTCCTGTCCCTCTCCCAACCCCCTTCTCTTTCCTTCTGAGATGGAAATGCCTGGATTTTAAAAATGCCACTAAAGAGTGTCACTGAGTAGCTGTTCAGCCTCCCCGAGGCTTAGTTTCATTGCTTGGATGAGTTTCGATGAGCATTGTAGTGTTTGCTATTTCTCTCCAGCAAATATTTCTGGTCTTCTTATGTGCGTGGTTGGACTCGTACATCTGCTCTTGTGAAATTAGGTATGGCTATATGTTGACTTTGGCCAGTAAAAGAGAGGCAAAAATGTAATAAAAATCACAATTACCCATGTGATTTGCTCCCCCCTCTTTCTCTCTGCCTTGATTACTGGTCATGTTCTAGTAGATGTTACATCAAGAGGACCTCACGGAGCAGAGACCCCAGCAAAGCCTTAATAATGTACATGGGACACAAGAATAAACTCCTATTGGGTTAAGTCCCTGAAATGGTGACACCGTTTATTATATTGGTAACACTGGCTTACACCAACTGTTATAGCACTAAATGTAAAAAAAAGTCAAATATTTAGTATTTACACAGATATTCGGATGTTTTCCTTTCTTTTCTTTCCCCAAACCTTACAATTCTAGCTTTCATCGTTTCTCTGTAGCTGTAAGAGGTAATTTAAGAAATGTAAATACGGGAATTTAAGAAATGGTGAAAACTGTATTTATCCTTTTCTTGAAAAACCTTTTAAGTTCTTACAAAGTTTTGATTAAAAAGTACAGAACTTATAGATAAATGAAGCTTTAAGTCTATCCAGAAGCTTCTTCCTTCCGACCCCCTCCCCCCATTATCACAACTTATTTCAAGTTAGCTGGAACTGTTCCACTGAATTCTAATCTTTTGGGAGATATTTCACCCTGTCACTGCTCAGAAACACAAGGACGAAGCAGGTCCACAAAATGGGTACTCAGCCACATGGACGGCTGTGTTCTATTGCAGTCAGTTTTTTTTTTTTTTAAGTGTCTAGTATTTCTTTCCCCTCCCTCACCTTTCTTCCAGCTTTGTAATCAGTTTGACAGAACAAGAATCACTAGCTAAACAAAACAGAGAAATTGAAAAGTAATACTTAAACCAGTCTTCCTTTGAACTTTTCTTATAATTATTCTTCATCATTTCTCTTGTGTTTTTCCCCCATTCATTTTCTAATTCTATTTTCTAAGAGCATGAATTTTGTCTTTATTTCTCATTGTACTTATGTTGCTTTTGAAAATGTATCATTCATATCTTTAAAAATAATATATATGGATTTATTTTTCATGAGTCTTTTTACTACATGTGAAAGCTTTGATTTTCAGGTACAAAACCTGATAACCATTCATTGATTGATTCTTTCATTCCATAAATATTCATTATAGCACTCTAGTTGGTTCTGGCTACATAATATTACAAAAAAAATCTGCTCTGGCCAGGTGGGTCAGTTGGTTGAAGCATCATCCCAATACACCAAAAGTTTGACTGTTCAATTCCCAGTTGGGACTCATATCTAAGTATCAGGTTTGATCCCCTGTTGGGGTGAGTATGGGAGGCAACCAATCAATGTTTCCCTCTCACATTCCTGTTTTTATCTCTCTCTCTCTCTCTCTCTCTCTCTCTCCCTCTCCCTCTCCCTCTCCCTCTCCCTCTCCCTCTCCCTCTCCCTCTCCCTCTCTCAAATCAATAAAAACATATCCTCTGGTGAAGTTTAAAAAATAAAATAAAATAAATACTTCTCCGCATGGAGCATGTATTCTAGCACGCAGAGAGAAGAAAAGTGAGCAAGAAAGTAATGTTGCTGAAACAGGTCTGGCTCAGTGGTAGAGTGTTGGTCTACGGACTAAAAGGTCCGAGGTTCGATTCTGGTCAAGGGCATGTGCATTGGTTGCGGGCACATCCCCAGTAGGGGGTGTGCAAGAGGCAGCTGGTCGATGTTTCTCTCTCATCGACATTTCTAGCTCTCTATCTCTCTCCCTTCTTCTCTGTAAAATATCAATAAACTATGGGTTGTTTTTTTTAAAAAAAGAAAGTAATGTTATAGAACAAAATTGAATCGGGAGAGGGGAACACAGAGTGTCTTCCAGGATGGCTGCCACTTTAAATAGGATGCCCTGGGCAAGCCTTATTGATAAAGTGTTTCAGCAGAAACCTAAGGCCTTGTTGAAAGGCATGGAATGTCTCTGGGAGAACTTCTGAGCAGAGGGAATAGCAAGTGTAAATGGCCATACTGCCAACAGGGATTCAGGCTAAAGATGGATTTGCCAACTTATCTAATGTGCAAGGTTACTCTGGAAATCAATAATAAGTGATAACTGGAAGAAGAAAGAGGACTTGCATGGAAAGTTTTATCACTGAGTTCTGGGGATGGACAACCTTACTTTTTATCATTTCATGGATCCTAGTTTAGGCACACTATACCTAAGCATGTTGGAGACTGGAAAATATAATTTAGCTTGGAGATCAAGAAGGAAGAGATAGAGATTAGGTGAACAGAGAAATAGGTTCTGGATTGGCATACAATATGCCGCACTTAAATCTTTATACTATTTGTAGGTCAGTATACATGAACACCAAAAATACTTGATACATCTAATCAGTGGAAATCTTATAAAGGCGTATTTATATGAATATCCATGGAAAGTCACATTGTTGTAATAAATGAAGAATACTTTGCTATAGTGAGCAGTGTACTGCCAGGGTATGGTTCCCCTGGATTGCAGATTACCCATCAGTGATATCATAGCAGCAGAGTTTCATTATACTTGGGGTGTGGTTCACACGACTCTGCTTTGATTGTATCTCAGTGGTAAAAGAAAAGAAAAAAATGAACCAAAAACATCTTTCACTTGCTCCTTTGTCTCCCATAGTTGAAAGTAGGACATTTTAATTTGCTATTCCACCAAGACCACTCTTTACTTGAAAGGAGTAATTTTAGCTACTGTTAGAAAAGGTAAATGCATGATGAAGAATGCAAAATGAGAAATCTTTACCTAGTGTGGGGATATGTGTTTGGGTGATATATTACATATAACAAATAATATGTAATATGTGATATATGTGAGTATATTTGTATAGATCTTACATATTTGTTTCACATAAAAAAAGAACAATGACTCTGAGTTAAAGTTAGCCAGAGTTAATTTAATGTATAAAAACACTTGTTCTCTGTCAAGTCATAATTGACTAAAAACCAAGGAAAAGAACTCTGGCATGACAATGTCTTTTTTCAATGTCGTGTTCTTTGGCAGTTAATGAATAAGAACCTCTATGATACTATCAAATAGGTCAGGCCCAGTCCAAGTGAAAAAACTTCAAACTTCTATTATATGTTAATCTAATTGGTGTGTTGAACTCCATATTTGCTTTAGCTACCTTCTTAAATGTGTTTAGCAGAATTAAGAGGTAGAAAGGGAAAGTTAAATCCTGGGTTTAAATCCTGAGTCCACCACATATTACCTGGTTGATCTTGCACAAAATACTTGAACTTTGCCTCAGTGTTCTTATCTGTAAAATGGGGATGAAAATAGTCCATCTCATAAGCACATTGTGAGGATTTACTGAATTAATATATGTCAAGAATTTGGAATGACGTTACAAATATAAAAAGCTCTATGTAAGTGTGAGCCATTAATGTTTTCTTTTTATCCAAACTGTATAGTAAATGTCAAGCCCTTTGTAATTATTCAGGATTGTTCAATGAAATAGAATGAGTAATACTGAAACATGGAAATTAAACTGTAATGCGGTGTTCCCCTGGGCAGAATACAAAGGTGGCTTGTCCAGGTGGATTTGAAGAATGAAGCCACGGACAAAAGGTGGCATGGGAAAAGATGGACATTTATTGGGAAACAAGCACAGACTCCCAACATGGGGAGGAGGAGAGATTCACCAAGTCCCTCTTTCTTAAGGTTTATAAGAGGCTGCTGTTCTTTTGTCCTGATATCCTCTGATTGGTCACTGTAACGGCTTCAGAGCTCAAACCCCGTGTAGGGTTCCCCTCTTTTTTCTCGCTTTTGCTTTTCTATTCCCATTGGCCTTCCTCTTCCTTCTTTGAATGAGTGGCTTCCTTTCCTTTCTTCTGTGAATGTATGCTTTCCGCAGCTCCCGGCTCCCTTATTCTTTGAATATGTACCTTCTGGCAGCTCCCAGCTTTGCAGGCCTGTGGTTCTCCACCATGAGCCCCCTAATTCCTAAAGCTTTCTAAATTTGCCTATTTTCCCCCCTAAACACTCCTTTAAATATGGAAATTTATTTTGAGGAATTGGCTCACATGACTATGAAGGCTGAGAAGTCCCATGACCTGCCATCTGCAAGCTGCAGACCCAGGAAATCCAGTGGTATAATTCAGTACAGGTCTGAAGGCCTGAGAACCAGAGAGACCCATGATTTAAATTGCAGCACCCCGCCAAAACCGGTTTGGCTCAGTGGTAGAGTGTCAGTCTGCAGACTGAAAGGTCCCAGGTTCGATTCCTTCCGGTCAAGGGCATGTACATTGGTTGTGGGCACATCCCTGGTGGGGGGTGTGCAGGAGGTGGCTGGTCGATGTTTCTCTCTCATCGACGTTTCTAGCTCTTTATCTCTCTCCCTTCTTCTCTGTGAAATATCAATAAAATATATTTTTTAAAAAATAAAAATAAAATAAAATAAATTGCAGCACCCCTATGGCAGACTGAAAAGCCTCTAAGAGAGTAGACTGGTCCACCTCTGACATCCCTTCCTGGAAACAGCATGAATGAAACAGTCACCGAATTTGGTCTAAAAAAAGTATCCCATTCAGAGAACTGGAGACAATGAGATGAGATGTCTGAGTTCAGCTAGGCAGGCAGGAAGCAAAAAGAGGTGAATTTATTTTAGCTGTATTTTGTTCTATTAGGACCTTAAGCCCTCCCACATTGGGGAGGGCAACCTACTTTAGTGAGCCTAAGGATTCAAATACTAGTCTCACCCCAAAATACTCTCAATGGCACACCCCAAAATAACGCTTAATCTGGGTACCACACGGCCGGTCAAGTTGACACAGAATTATCCATTACAACCTTGAAGGCAAGAATTATTCATTTTTTAAAAAGTGAATTATCTTTATCCCTTAACATAGTGTCTGTAATGTACTTAATAGACATTTGTGAATGAATAATAAAATACAGAGCAAACAATTTTATGCTCTAGCATTCACCTTTTTTAAATTTCACATAGTTGATTCTTTATTTAACTATAATTATACCTGTTATTTTGTGATATTTTTTAAATGAAGACAAAATTATAGCTTTAAAAAAAAAACTACAGTGGGTATTGGTGCTATTCTAATTTTCTGTCCCCATATTGCCAATTAAAGTATAACTATAATAATCTTAATGAGGGAAAATTCATTATCTCATAGGACCATTCACATACTTCCCCATCAATCCCACTCCTGTTATATATTTAACAGAATTTCTTGCACCTATTAACAAGACATATACAAAGAATTTATAACAATACCAATCACAAGGAAAAAAAATCCCAGAAACCATCTAAATGTCTCTCAATAGAATAATGGATAGGTAAATTATGGTATATATAGAATAAAATAGAAGAGTATGGTAGATTTTAGCAATAGTGTTCTCTGTTCATTTCTCCCTAAATCCATGTGCTTAGTTAGAACCTTTGCATGCTGACTCTGGATGCGGCCATGTGCTTTGACCAGTGAGACAATAGCCAACTTGGTACAAGCAGAAACTGAAGAGTGTTTCTTCACTGGACCTTGCTGTTCATGGAAACCCTGCAACTGCCACTATGCGTATACATTCAGGCCAATCTGCTGGAGGCAAGTGTTGGAATTAACCCACCACCCTGAGCTGATAGCCATCACCTACCAAGAGCCAGCACCATAATCAGACATGTAAGGAATGCAGGCTGATAGCTGTCAAGGGGAGGGGTTGGGAGGCTGGGTGCAAAGGAGAAGGGATTAAGAAAAAAAAAATCACTAACAGACACCATGGTGATAAAGGGGGTTTAAGGGAGGTAGAAGAGGGGTAAAAGGAGGAGGGGATAAATGGTGATTGGAAGGAGACTTGACTTGAGGTGGTGAACACACAAAACAACATGAAATCTGTGTAATGTCATTAACCAGTGTCACCCCAATTACATTAATTAAAGATAGGGGAAGGGGATTAAGAAGTATCAGCACCCAGTTATAGAATAAATAAATCATGATGTAATGAGCTGCATCATGCTGCAGTTGATAATACTGAATTGCATGTATGATCATTGCTAAGAATAAATCTTAAGAGTTCCTATCACAAGAAAAAATTGTGTAACTATTTTTGGTGGCATTTTCTAAGTACACTTATTGTGGTGATTATTTTAAATACAATATATACAAATGTTAAAGAATTATCTTTTACACCTTAAAATAATATATGTCAATTAAAAATATTCAAAGCTTAGAATTTAAGCAAAAGAATGTTTGCATGTTCTTTCAATGCTGTATCTCATCCTGTTAATAAGGATCTTTCTTGTGTTAGAATTACTATGGTTTAGGACTAAAGGTAAATATCCTCAAATATATATATTTTTTTTCTGTCAGAGATGCAAAAAAAAAAAAAGTTCTCTAGAAAAGATACCATCATAGGTTAGAGGATTATTGACCAGTAGGATTGTAACCATTTTTGTCTCTAACTTAATTTAATATGTCTCCTGATGATGTGTTATGTAATCCTTAATTTCTTTAATTTTACTTTAAATCAACTTTTCAGTTATGCTATTTCTCTCATTAATGAAATAAATTGTTGATGTTGTAAAAAATATAACATTTAATCTTTTGGTATTTTCAACTAGTTTTTTTCTGGACATAGAGATAAATGTAACAAAAGCATAATTGAATAATACATGTACAGTTATAAAAATATATTTCATTAGTAACCTGTTTTTAGGTTATTTATAAAAAATTTACAATTGCAAATTTTATATATCATTTTATACATGTTTGGGACACCTTCATAGAATTAAACATCAATAAATACTATAAATGTAATTAAAATATTAATGAAATTTTACTAATTGCATTTTCCTTGCTGAACATTTGCAAACATTTGGTATTTTTCTATTCATAATCTTTGACAATTTGATGAGTAAAAATATCTCATTATTATTCAAATTATTAAGTTATTAGCTGACCTTGCAATTTTATTTGTCTCTTGTATTTTCAGGTTTCTGAATTATCTTTTCAAGTATATTTCTCTAGTTACTTTCTTTTGACAGTTTATAATACAGTTGATTGGGTCCCACCTTCCTTAATTACAATCATATTCTAGTACTGACTAGAAGAGATTTCACCCTCATCACCTTGATTGTACTTCAGTGTTTCTGTAGTTCTCAGGCACACATTTAAAAATTGTGTTTTAACTGCTGATTAACCTCTATTTTATGAGTATTTGGTAATTCATGTCTTTGTATAGTGAGTTTTAGCCTTTAGAAATCCAATTTGAAATGGCTAATTTTGACTTAATTCTTAGTAATTAGATAGGGCATAATTATTTCCATAATCAAAGGGTACCTTTAAGTGTTCCTGTGTATTATCTTTTTATCCTACACAAGAATACAAATCTAACAAAGCAATTTAGAGGAAAATGTTCCTGGAAAGAAAGTTATATATATATTCCTATATTGATTCTGTTAACTTGACCTAAGGATTCATCAATTGTGGAATCAAATCAGGGTAATCACAGAAAAGATGCAATTTAGAACTTCAAGTGAATGACCTGTGGTTTCAAGATGGTAGATTAATCACAAAATCAAGCTAAAATGGTATTAACAAATTACTATAGTATATTGATTGCCAAATTTGAATATAATCTGTTATTCATCTTGCAAGTTAAAGAAATTAAAAAATGTGAAAAACAAAGTAGTCCCATTGGAAGATCCTCTGTTGCATCACTTGCCCTGTTTTGTGTTCTACCAAGTTTTATAAAATTAGTTATTATTTGGGTAGAAAGTAGCTTTGGAGAAACTACTAGGGCTAAGGAGGAACCAAAGAGTGTGTAGTCAGACACAAAAACTGAATTGAAGAAGGAACTAATAAAAAAAAGGAAATAGCACCAAAAAGTTAAAATTCAAGGAAATTACATTTTGAGGCTACTGAGCTATAAAGATAGGATACAAAAAGTCAAAATTTTCTAGTGAATTATTAGCTGTGAGCCATGTGGCACTAATTTTCCAAGTGAGTTTATTTTGGAATCTAATTTTGAAAAATCACTTTTGTTTTCTCTTCTGGATAAAACACTTTGGATTAATTCCTACTTCTCTCTGAGCACACGTGATGAGATATATACAGGTGGTCAGGTCATGGGCCTCAAGCTCTTGGCTACAGCAAGTTGTTTATTAGGTTGGAGATGCCATAACAAACACCTGAAACAGCACATTTTTCATAATATGCATGTTTCCTTTGCAAAAACTGAGTTTTAGCCTGAAGGTGATTGAGAATGCATGACAACTAAATTTATTTTTAGAAAGGCCATTAAAGGAATGCTAGGAGTCTCTTCATGCCCCTCTCTCCAACACTTCCATAAGCACGTATGTTCCGAAACTTGACCCCTAAAGGTTTTATTTAGGACAATATTTTGACTTCCTAGATTATCATTATGCCATTATTCCCAGGGTACTGATACAGAGAAATACTATTGAAATGGATTTAGCTAATTGGGAAATAGATTCTACACATTAGAATAGTTCTTAAAGATATTAACTTGACAGATGAAAAACTGTTTTAAGAACACTGCACAGTAGTATAATTAAATACAATTTAAATTTGTCCTGAATCTGCCTATCAAAACTACTTGTTTGAAAATCAGATCCTTTATATCTCTCTGAATATATAGAGAGCTCTTTTCAATCAGTAATACAATGGATGATTATTGTACTACTCACAGACACCTTTAGTGTTCATTAGGATTTCATGATAGAATTAAGGAGGGAATGGAGAAAAGAAATTGCCTTCCGTCAAAAGAATTTGCCATGTAGTTTGCTTCAAGAGACTGCTGCAGAGAGAAGGGGAAGATAATATGATTTGTTAATGATAACTGAACAATATTGTGGACAGCCTCATCATTACCAGCATTAATTAGGTTGCCATAATTTAATGCTCAGAATACTTTGTACTTTCATTGTTACTCACATTCTCAGAGAGTCTGACACTTTTTATTCCTACAGGCCCTCCACCTTTCAGTTGAAGCAATCACTTGTGGGGAATAAACAACTGCAATTAAAGTAAATAGCTACAAATAAATATCTGCTTAAACTGCCCTATAGAAGTTTTTCCTCTGAAAACCTAAAGTGCTCTGACACAGCTGGGTAATTAGTTGTCAGTTTGATCTGGGAGTTGAGTACAGAAATTGGCATCACTCATCATTTTCCATTATAGAAGATTTTATAATTTGTATGTTGTGGTTTTTGTTGGCAAAGGCTTATCCATGACTCTATAGATATCATGTAGAGAGCAAATTGAGTTAACTCAAAAGAAATCCTATATGATAAAGAGGTAATATGCAAAGTGAGCATCACTCCAACACACAAGATGGCTGTCCCCATGTGGTCAAGCATAGCCACCCCCATATGGACACAAGATGGTTGCCACAAGATGGCCGGCAGGGGAGGGCAGTTGGGGATGATCAGGTCTGCAGGGGAGGCAGTTAGGGGTGACCAAGCCTGCAGGGGAAGGCAGTTAGGGGTAACTGGGCTAGCAGAAGAGAGGAGTTGGGGGCAACCAGACCTGTAGGTGAGGGCAGTTAGGGGTGACCAGGCTGGCAAGGGAGTGGTTAGAGGATGATCAGGCTGGCAGGCAGAATGGTTAGGGGCAAACAGGTAGGCAGGTGAACTGTTGGGAGCCAGCAGTCCTAGACTGTGAGGTGGATGTCCAATTGCCCCCAAAGGGTCCCAGATTGGAGAGGGTGCAGGCTGGGGTGAGGGACAACCCCCCCCCATGCACAAATTTCATGTACATGGCCTCTAGTTCCTTATCCTGTCTAATAAAAGATTAATATTCAAATTGACCATACCTCTGCTATACCCACAAGCAATGCCCACTAGCCAATCAGGAGCAAATATACAAATTAACCCAACCAAGATTGCTGCAGTCATGGAGAGCAGGGGGGAGGCTTGGGTTTCCCTGGCAATGGAGGAAGTAATTCTTTCTGCATGCCTTTGGCAGCCTAGGCCTCCACTCAATGCTAAACAGTTTCTTTTAAAATATATATATATTTTATTAATTTTTTCACAGAGAGGAAGAGAGCAGGACAGAGAGCCAGAAACATCGATGAGAGAGAAACATCGATCAGCTGCCTCTTGCACATTCCCAACTGAGGACGCGCCCACAGCCAAGGTACATGCCCTTGGCCAGAATCGAACCTGGGACCTTTCAGTCTGCAGGCCGATGCTCTATCCACTGAGCCAAACCGGTTTTGGCAATAATGCTAAAAAGTTTCAGTGATAGAAGACAAATCCATCCCACAGAGTTGAAGAGAGCAGGAGGCTATGGTTGCCCTGGTGATGGAGGAAGCCAAGCTTTTGCAGCCCTGCCTGGCCTAGGCCTCTACTCCAGGCTACAAATTTTCAATTGTAGAAGATAAATCCCAGATACCAGGGCCTCCACTTGGGTGGCCGGGGAGCATGGCCAGCCTGCAAACCACTACAGGCCCCTCACCCAGGCCACCCCATGCCCCAAGGGCACCCCCACCCTGATCTGGACTCCCTTTAGGGCAAACCAGCTAGTTCCCACCCATGCACCACGCTTCTATCCTATCTAATCCTACCTAATAAAATAATAATATTTAAATTGACCATCACCCCAACACACAAGATGACTGCTTTCATATGGTCAAAGATGACTGCCCTCAAGTGGACAAAAGATTGTCACCACAAGTTGGCCAACAGGGGAGGGGAGTTGCAAGGGACCAAGCCTGTAAAGAAGGGCAGTTGTGGGTGATCAAGCCTGCAGGGGAGGAAAGTTAGGGGTTACAAGCCTGGCAGAGGAGAGAAGTTGGGGGCTACAGGGCCTGCAGGGAAGAGCAGTTGGCGGGGGGGGGGGGGGACTCAGGCCTTCATGAGAGAGCAGTTGGGGGGACCAGCTGGCAGGGGAGGTCAGTTAGGGGTGATCAGGATGGCAGAGGAGGGCAGTTAGGGGAAAACAGGCTGGCGGGGAAGAAGTTAGGCATCAATGAGGCTGGCAGGGGAGTAGTTAGGGGTGAATGGACTGGCATGCAGAAGTGGTTAGGGGCAATGAGGAAGGCAGGCAAGAGAGCAGTTGGGAGCCAGCAGTCCTGGATTGTGAGAGGGATATCCAATTCCTCTTTTGGGATCAATCTAATGGATCAGGCCTAAATGGGCAGTCAGACATCCCTTAAGGGGTTCCAGATTGGAAAAGGTGCAAGCTGGGCTGAAAGACACACACCCTCATGCACAAATTGTGTGCACCGGGCCTCTAGTCTATATATATAAAAGGCTAAATGACCATCTGACTATCCTGCTGGCCAGTACATATGATGCATACTGACCACCGGGGGCAGATGCTCTATGCAGGAGCTGCCAAGCTGCACCCCGGAACCAGAGAGAATGGAGCCCAATTCCTCACAGGGCCCCATGATACCACTTTAAGCCATGGGTGCACCAGGCTACTAGTTTTAAATAAAATAAACATAAAAATAATTGCAAAGTAGAAAGGCAGTACATAAACCAAAATAATACAACAATAACAATATTGCTACCAATGTCAAGGTATTGGCAACTACAATTTACTTTTCACATAAGCATATTTCATTGTCTTTTTCTTGGCAGCATATTTTTCCAGCAATCCAGTTTTCTAACAATTTACTTTCAATATGTTATTGCCAATCTAGATATGATTTACATAGAAACTTTTGAGTTGAAAATGTTATCAACAAAGTCAAAACCTTCACTGTTCAAGTTAGTTTCAGAAAACATGGTTCTCAATATGAACATTTATCATCTAATTTTAGTTTTAAAATGGTGAGTTTTGTAAGTATATAGAATGAAATTATTTTGGGTTTGCTTTGTGTCTCTGTGCTATGTCTGGTGTTTGTACATGTCTGGGTGTGCAAGATGAGGAAAAGAACTATTTAATGACAGATCATTATGTTTCTTTCATGAATTATTTAACAGCTGTATTAATATTTATTCTGGATAGTATGCTAGACTTTGAATTCCAATTTGGCTGAATGCCATCTATAGAAGAGAGGGTATTCATATTGGCTGGGCATTTTACTGAATGTAACATGAATATATTATTGGTTTCTTGGTAGATACTATTAAAAAAAAAAACATGTCAGAGATTAGTAACCGTATAAAGTCAGCGTACACTTTGTGACAGAGGAACAAAGGATATCACCAGATTCAAGAGCATCAATTGCATCAAAAACACACTTAGAAATCTCATTTGGAAGCTGGGAAGGGGTTAGAAATTAACCAAAGAATTTATATGCATATATGTATCAGCCATGGACACAGAGGATAGTGCAGTGAAAGCCTGGGGAGGGGGCAGGAAAAAGATGGAAAGGGGTCAACCGGGGCAAAGAAGGGACATCTGTAATACTTACAAAAATAAAGATAAATTAAAAACAACAATAATAAAAACCAAAGAATGCTTAGTGGCAACAAGACTCCACGAAGGAGACATAATTTCTAGAGAATCACCAGAAGCAGAGGTTCTTGAAGATCTATTCTGGATTCTTTCTTCTTTCCACTTTTCCAGGAACTTCTGTTTTTTAATGTATACGGAAGCTAGTTTTGTTGGGAAAGGCAGTGTTCTTTGCCCAGAAGTGGAACTCTGAAGTCCAGAGTCCTTCGTAGTCCTGCCTTTATTGAGCTTCTGTCTATAGTCTTCTATTGTGGATTGGAAGAACTAGAGGCACCCTAATAAATACCTTGAGCTTCAGACACAATCTTCCTTCTTGTTGCAGCAACTTTATTTCTCCTTGGCAATAGAAGTACAGGATTAATCACTCTAGCCATACAACACAATAGTTCCTTCTTCTTTTAGCCTATTGTTCACGTAGCAAGGGGAGACCAAAATGGCAGTCTCAATTCCCAATTCAATGAAAACATTATGGCCCCTAGTGAAAGTCTTTCTTCCTGGAGAAGGAAGATTGCTGAGCCAGTGGGGCTCAGCATGACACAGATGAGACTCTAGAACATTTCAAGTAGGTTAATAGGTACAACATGAAAGGAGGCACTCCTATTTCCAACCCTTGGTTGCAAGAAATGTCCTGCTCTTCCTATGGGAGAAACAGTACTGTAAGTTTATTGATGAATCGAAGCAAACATCCAATAGAAAAGCACACTGATTTTGCAGTGTTTTCACTGCACTGCAACAGTGTTCAGAAATGTATTCCATTGTTAGAGCAGGTTAACTATCTCTGTGCAATGAAATATTTGGTAAGAGCAGGAAATACCATGGACTTAAGCTCTTTGCCCTCTTCTTGTGTCATATTTGTGTAGTACACTTTGATGGTAAATAGAGCATTTCATAAGTCCTTGCGTGGTGATGCTGGCAGAAACCTGAGAGGCAGAAAAGGCAAATCTGTACCCCAAATTGAGGTTTTTCTAGGAAGAACAGACCACTGCTCCTCCCGGGAAACGGGTTTCAAAGTTAACAAACTTCCATCAGGTCCTGGCTGGTGTCCCTGGGAACTAATGGCACTTCGGGAGGTAGGACAAGTATGGACCACTGCTTTTGGCAAGCTGCACACTCCACAGTGGTAGAAAGGAAACCAGTTTTGTAAGAAGTGCCCTCTCATGGAATTTCTCACTCAGCAACCACCAAGGAGACTGGGAATGAAGCTGACTGACTGAATGTTCCTTATTGAAAACCTATTCAGTGCTGGGTATTATTTAGTGATCAAATGTCCATGAATAGATAACACAATCTGGACCATTTTTATTTATAAGCAAAAATTAAATCCAAATTTATTGCTCAAAATCTGCCTATGGGGGATGAGTGGCAGGAGGGGGTTCCATTTGCTATTATCTTTCTGGGTCATCCCTGAGTTGGGATGTAAGTCAGAAGCATTCCACTTTAAACTGGTGCCAGCTTATTTTAGAAAGATATTTGCAAAATGTCAGTTTCTTTTCATCTCATTTGTCATAGGGAATTCTCATGTGGTCATGCATGTGAGTTGAAAGTTGGCAACAATGAAGTGGGAAATGATCATGATACTCTGTGACACCTACTCATGCCAATTACTTATGCCTTTCAGACCTGCACAGCGCCCATCCTACATACGCCATTTCTATTTTGTTGGATTGTGCTTACAAATAACCAGCCCATGGACTCATGGACCTGAAAACTCCCAGTTCAATGTGGGTAACCCAGATTTTACACTACCTGGCATTCTATGGACAAGTGTTTAGTCTTTATAAGGGCTTAGTGCCAAACCAAAAGCTATTTCTTAAAAGCAATATCCAATTTTGAACTACTAGGAATAGGGTTCCTAGAAATGTTCTTGTGGATGCCTTTTTGAAAATTCATTTAACTTGAGTAGATTCCTGCCAGTAAAATGAATTAATCCTAGCATATATATATACTCAGCTTTAGTTTTTCTACCATTTTTAACACTCCAAAAGTGTGACAATTTTATTTCCATTTCCTGTTTCTCTTTTACTGTTGATATTGTGTCTGGTTGTATTTTCCCACAACAATGCCTACCATCTCATATGCTCTATATAATATGACTTTGCCACCCTCACATCAAACAGTGGAATTTATGTCCTGGCTGGGTATCTCGATTGGGTGTAGCATCATCCGGTCCACCAAAAGGTTGTGGGTTTCATCCCTGGTCAGAGGAGGCAACTGATTGATATTTCTCTCTCTCTCTCTCTCTCTCTCTCTCTCTCTCTCTCTCTCTCTCTCTCTCTCATTAATAAAAAGACGTATCCTAGGGTGAAGATTAAAGAAAAATACAAAACAAAAAATATACCCACAGTGGAATCAATGGAATCAATATCCCTTCCTGCTGGGAGCCATAAAAACAAGAGTTCAGTCTCACTTCCTGGTCAGCCCTACTTCCTGATTGAGCCCGCGCACGCCAAAGGCCAGAAGAACCTCCCACATCAGAATAACCAATCAGCTAAGGACCGATACCCAGTCCCCAACCAATCATCCCATGGCAACTCCTTATCCTGTTCCTCCCCTTCCGAGCCTTTAAAAACTGCAACGCTTCAATAGAGAAATGGGGCTTGATCGGAACCCCGTCTTGCCCCCATTCTTCCGCGCTCCTTGTTTGATTCATTCTCTTAGGTGGTTTCTGCGTGCCCTTGTTGTTGCCCCGCAGGCCGGGGCACCTTCCTATTGAATTTGGACAGGTTTGTGACTGTTTCTAAACAGAGAATGGAAAAAAATGGAGCTATGTGATTTCAGAAACTAGACCATAGATGTTAATGGAGATTCTGCCTTTCCTGGTAGGCCACCTGATTTTTAGTTCTGAGCCTCCATGTGAAGAAGTCCAAGTACCATGAGGCTTCCATGTTGTGAGGATACCAAGACATTATGGAGAGTACACACAGAAGGGCTAACAGGGAGCACTAGTTGAGGCCTGAGTCAACAGCCAGATGTGGTGAGGGTCAAGAACCAGAAGTGGTGAGAGAACCCTCTAAATAATTCCATGATCCATAGTTAGTTGTTCATTCTTCCCAGTGAGGCCCCAAATGAAGTTTTATGTCTCTAAATTTAGACATGGTTTGTTCAATAGCAATAGTAACTGAAATAATTTTATTTTAATTCATTAATTCATTCGTAGTTTAATTCTATGTATGAGATAGTCACATTTTTATTCCACATGATTATATCACTGACAACAAATATTGAAAATACCTTCCACTAATAAATTTTTATTTTCAATTCCTCCTTTCAGGTATATAACATACTATGAAATCTATTTTTGCATTTTTTACTATTCTATTAATACTTTATCTATATATTTATATTTAAGTATCATATTCTAAAATAATTAAATTTTTATTACTCATTTTATACAAAAAATACTTCACTTTCATTATTTACAGATATTTGTTTTTAGTGTTCATTTTTTTGTAGCTATATTTGTTCATTGTTCCAAAAGAATCAGATATCTCATTTTTGACCAATCAATTTTGATTTCCAGAATGTTAGAAATACTTTGTTTACATCAATAAAGTGTTAAAGCCATTATGCTGGACTTTAAAAATAATTTTGAATAAGTAAGGAATTTAAGAATAATGTGATGTATTTTGTTAATCCAGTGAGTGCAATGTTTTGTTTATTTCATAATGTTCTATTGAATTGGAGAATTACCAGAGTTAGTGTTGGTGACCTCTATGTTTTTTTTTTCAACTCTAAACCCTTAAACTGATGTAAAGTGAATTTCCCTAATACAAATAACAGTTTCAATTCACATTATAGTTATAAAACTGGAATAAAAAAACTCTACAATTGCAAATGGTGGAAAATTCTCAATCCTGGGTTTTGCTTCTTGTAGAGGTCACTCTTCCACAATTAATTTCACACTTATGATTTTTAAAATTATATTAAAAAATAAGCTGAGGGGGGTAGTAAGCTATTAACTCAGAGTGGAAAGTCCCCTTTAATGGCATTTATTTACTTTTAGTTTTCATCTTTATACTGTGGTAAAAAATGCAAATAGTTGGTTGATGTGATTATCTTTGTCAAGTGTTAGACTTTTTTTAGGATATGTTATTCATAGCTTCATGATCAAAAAGTACCAATTCACATGGGATATAAAGAGGAAGAACCCTTATAATGACCCATAAATTCTTCACTCCTATATGTGCAGTTAATTTATTTCATGAAAATCATGTATTTCTCAGTTCACTGTCCATTTACACTCAAGGTAAAAGTATAAAGGTCAGCAATGAATGGTTAATGACCAGAAAAGCTGCAAACTAGGAGAATTCAGGAAGTGTGAAATTGTACATTTTCATTCTGCCTGGGAAAATTTATATTCTGTTAAGTCTGATATTTAAAAAAAATATCAAAGTTTGGCAAAATGCTCAAATTTCCCAATATAGGAAACATGACATACGCTCAAGTGGACTTTTACCTAGCACTGTTTTTTTTAAGGTATAAAGAAACATATAATTCACAGGAATCAGCCACAACAGTACAATGTTGGATGATAGAGAGCTTTTGAATATATAAAGTTTAGCATTTCCCAAATTGGGTTTAAACAAGCTTCTCTTAGGAACAATTTCTGCCATAGAGTGTTTATCACCTTGAATAATGTGACAGAAATAAATGGAACAAAGGAGGTGATTTTTTACTAAATAAAAGCAGTTATCAACACTCAAAAGATAAACTCTCCATATTTTAGGAAGAATACAGTTCACTAGAAAATCCTGGTGCCTTCATGACCACTTGGAGAAACAGTTTTTATTTGCTCTCTGCAAAGCAAGCTCATGGCTCAAACAGCCACAGCTAGGTGTCTAAAAATTGTCAAAAATCTACAAAACGATCTTATTTTTGTTAGCTCTGCCCTAACAAGCAGGATGGCCAAACTCTCCAAGCTCAGGTTTTCAGTTCAGACAGGAACAGTAAATAGAGTGGCACTTCCAGAAATTAAGGCAACGATGAAAGGTCTGTGAGACACAGGGGATCTGTGGGAGCTGTCCTGATTCTCTGTGCGCCTACAAAACAGGAAGCCCAAATCATTGACATGGAGCTTCCAGAAAAAGCTTTCTTGGGAGGAGGCATTGGTTTTACCCTGAACCCTGTAATCTGTAAATGGCTGAAGATTACTATTTCCTAGAGGAAAAGCACGTAACAGAGAAGTACTTTTGTAGAAACTAAAGCAGAAAGGGAGAAACCTTGTTCAAAATAGTTTACCTGTTTCTAACCCATTTTTAAATTCTAATTGAAACGATGGTCTTTTTTTTCTGACCCAAAATAGATTTATTAGACTTGCTTTGCAAGAATATGATGAAAGCTTATAGGGTTAGGTAGAGAGCAAATATAGATGCAAATTAAAATTAAGGAAATGAATACCAGAAGATTCAAGTGCCTCTCTCTGCTTATCACTTGTTTGTCTAAAATAGAAAATAGCTCCTTTTTATGTTCTAAAGACATCCTTAAGATATTAAAATATCTTCTACTTTGAGACAACTCTTTTCTTATTATTAGAAATAAAAATTAAGCATTACAACAGAGTTAGACTAGGTAGCCTTTAAGATCCTTTCCAGCTATAAAACCCTAAATTGGTATATAGTGAAATTCTTTTATAAAATGTTATATACAAGACATATGTATATTATTACATTATACTATCATTCAGCAAATCATGTGTTTCACTTTTCAATGTAAAGTTACTCACTACATTCAGGCATCAAGAGAGCAGTGACTGTGTGATCTAGAATCTCTGTGCTAATTTTGAAAGCATACAGTCTTGATTGTAAAATCAGTACTTAAATAGATTGATTCTTCACTGTACAGCTGTCACTTCGATTGTGGCTTCTGAGTGGACACATTGCTTACAGAAACAGAATGTTCAGAGGCAACAAGAGATAATGTATTAGAAGCCACATAAATCAGCATATAGGTATCAATTTCCAAGATGACTTCAGGGTACTGCTGTAAAATTCTATGCAGTCTCTTATAAGAGGTATCTGTGGATGTCAATATTCATATAATAAATAATTCAGGAATACTAAAAAATATTATGCACTTAGACAGATAACCAGTAAAATTTCAGACACCAGAGAAAGCAATAGTAATCAATGTCGCTGATGACACCATTTCCCTCATGGAGCTATTCATTGCTTCTAGGTTCATTGAGTAAAGTAGTCGGGGTTTAGCTTCATTAACATAAGTTGTCATAAGAGCACTTATCTCAACCTAAATTGGAAAAATGGAAATGCTCAAATTAAACTCATATTTAACATATGAAACTCTCAGACAACACTCCATTGACAGTGAATATAATTCAAATATATTATTTTTTATGTTTAATAGAGCTTACAGCTATCTGTCCCAAACTCTTGAAAATGAATCATTTTATATTTGCCCCTGCAATTTAAATAATTCAGTGAAAAGTAAACTTTATGGTTGTTTTTCCCCCCTAATTTTCTGGGTAAAATGCAATTTCTTTTATTGGTCAAGAAGCTCCTAAGTTTTAGTTTATTGAGGGGAAAAAATGACATAACACTGTTTATTTTCTAAATTTAATATTTACTTTTCACAAGATGACTTATCCTCTAAAATACATCTACCTCTCTTGCAAAACATTTTATTTTTTCAACAGTGTGTGATTCCAACGCCATGACCTGCAGCCCTTAATTAGTAGATTAAATCTTGGGTATGAGTTAGGGCAATGTTGCCTCCCAGATACTGTAGCCACCTTCCTTATATTTGCCATTTCCCCCTCATACTTTCCCCTTACTTTTATATTCATACTGCATCATCCTCTTTGGTAGAGTCTAGAAAATCCCTTTGATTCCAGGTACAGAGTTAATTACTAAATACACATTTTTTTTTCCAAAAAAAAATCCTCTTACCTCCATGGGCCTATAATAGACACCCTGAGCAAATTTTTTCTTAGATCTGGTACAGCCCATCATCTTTGGCTCCCTACACAGTTATAATAGTTATGACTCTAGGACAATGAAAAACATGAGAAAAACATTTGAAAGCTACACAGTTTAAATGATTCCTCTGTTGGTATACCCATGTTGTTTTTCTACATATAATTGTCATGCTCCTTACCTACATGTATATGAAATAAATTTCCTAATAGCATGATGCTGTCATTTCAGTTGACAGTTCTCATGATCCCATTTTTGTAAAAACGATGCAGTAAGGGTGATTAATTTGTATTGGCTATACTGAAAAGATTATCTTTACATAGTTCAATCTTTATACTTAACAGTTTATCAGAATAATATATTTATCAAAATAATGTTAACATAAAAGATTAGGAGACAACCAAATAACCCTTTCATTTCATTTATTAAAAGGTAATAATATTCTTAAGTCACAATAATTAAGACAATAAGACATCAACGAAAAAGGTCAACTCATTAAAAAGTATCTAAATTAGGAAAGAATAATAAGGATATCCATAAGGGCTTTTGATATTGATGTTAAACTAATTATGCTTTTGATATTGATGTAAAATTGTCTGTTGTCATGAAAATACACCAAATTGATCAAGGTCATTAGCAGTTCTAAAAATGAAAATGTACCCAATCTATGCAGGTGCTTTAGAATTTCACAGCCTTGCATTTCACTGCAGAAACTTTGTTAGCCACCACTTTCATACTCTGAACTCTGTAATGAACACATACTAGTACAGTTACACTCTCACAAAGATGTATCTTTAAATACCGACCTGTAGATTGAACCCTGGCTCATAAATTCACTCATTGCTTTACCCTAGTGCAACTATTAGCTAGGATTAAATATTTAGCAGTTTCATCTTTTTAAGCCTCTTTCTTAATGCTTCCATAGGGACATTAGTGAGGTCATGGATTGCTTTTGGTGAGGAAGGAAATCATTGAGTCACTCAGGGTCCTATTGTATGACAGTGTGATGTGGAGATGGTTAGGAAGAAATAGTAGCTCTTTGGTAGAGTGAAGGGTGGGGAGGAGAATGTTTATTCTCTTGGGGAAATAATTGCAGCAAGCTACAAAGGAGCTAGCCATTGGAATAAAAGTATATTTAGAAAATACATTTGTGTATGTTTTTCTGAAATAAATTGCTTCTATATAATAAAATGTTAAAACTCCATAGCTATTTATAAATAGTAATTGTAATCAAATAAAACTGCAATATAAATTAAACTCACTGTCTCATGTAGTTACTGTGATAGCAAGGTTACAGAACATCGCAGATGATATACGTTATTAGGAAGCACATTTCTGGAAAATGTCTCCCTCCTCCCTTAAAATATATATTATTTTTATTAATGCTTTTTAAAGGAATGAATACCACTATAAAGTTCATTTGGATATCATAGTACTGTAGAGTCACTCAAATATCTGATGTCTGATTCTTCTAAGCTCCTCTCTAATGATAGAGCCAAAATTTACCATTTTTGTTCTAAGAAAAATGTTTTGGATTTTACTTGCTATTCAAGAAGAAAATATTTTTCTCTTAATGACAAAGTTTGGAATACGTTACTTTTATTCCCTGAGAAGTGAAATTATTGTCATGTGGCATGTGCTTCCCTTAGACATGCATCAATACACTGACATAGCATACAATAAAAACATTTCTTAATGCACTACAGTGACATATTTAATTCACATTCATTATTTACTATGATCTATACATGTGAAAAGCCAGTGACCGAGACTACCAAAATAACTGGTAGACCAAAGAACAGGCTGTGTGGGGTGACCAGGCAGGCAGGGGGGGGGGCAGTTGGAGGCCAACAGGCAAGCAGGGGGTTAGTTAGGGGTGAGCAGGCTGGCATAGGGAGCAGTTAGGGGCAATCAGGCTGGCAGGCAGAGGTGGTTAGGTGTGATCAGGCTAGCAGGCAGATGAGTGGTTAGGAACCAGTGGTCCAGGATTGTGAGAGGCATGTCTGACTGCCAGTGTGGGTCCCATCCCAGGGATTGGAGAGGATGCAGGCTGGGCTGAGGGACCCCCACTCCCCCTTGTATGAATTTCATGCCCCGGGCCTCTAGTGTACTATAATGATCTAGGTTAGGAACAATCAGTCTGTGTAGGTTATTTCGTAAATGTTCATTTTCCTGGGGAAAGATTTAGCAAATTGGCTAATTCATTTGTGTCATTTTGTTTGAATCCTATTGCCTTCTATTTTGTGTTTTAATGAGTAGTTAGATAAGCAAAGAATAAGCTGAGTCAGAACTGCAACAAATGTAAGCTTTATGAATTCACAGCATACCTGTGAGTTGGAGACCTTAAAGCCCTTTCACTCCTCTTACAGATTTTTGAGAATAAAGTAATTGCTCTTGGAATTTGGGAGGCTATTGATTGAAAGCTCTGGGATATCACCCCAGGTGCACTGAGACTGAAAAGGCACAAAGAGAATGAGCTTGGGCTTTATCTATTAGCTTTGAAATGTGACTCAAGCAAAAGGATTAGGAAGGAGAACATTGTTTCATCCACTTAGGTTGATAAAGCTTTTCAATTCATACTACTTTCATTTTTAAATTTTCACCAAATGGGAATTTTAGAGATTTTCAATTCTATAAAAGTAAAATGGGATTATTTTCTTATGGGAATTAAACAGAAGCACTTGAAAACAACCTGCTAATTCAAATACATATAATTTAATTTAAAAAATCTTTTTTAACCCCAAACAGAAGGATTGAGTCATTATTTGATTCTATCCTTTGCTGCTACAGAAATGCTGTATCATAGATCATTTTTTTAAAAATCAGTGAAGAGCTATGGTCTTAAATATGAAAACTCCCCAGTAATTTGTATTAAGTTGTTATTATAAAATCAGGTTGCAATTTTTAAAAATAAAATTTAATAAATGGACTAAATTATTTCCTTAGATGAACTTCAGGTGAAATATTTAAATGGACATTCTTTGGCATGGCTACTTAGTAAGTAATGTATCAAAGTGGTATAAATAGTGCTGGTGAGAAGCAGTGAAATAGTACCACCAAATAGTTCACATCTCTTTAAAGAATAGCATTTTCTAAGCCCCAATCCAGGTTTACAATTAAACCTTTTTAAATTTGTTCTCACTTAAGAATATTGAAAAATATCTGATAAAAGCATGTAAATGAATCTATCTTTGATGTATAATACTATGGATGAAACTTTGCTGATAAAGTGTAGGTATTTTCTACATAATATAAATACTTTAAAAAGCTAATAATTAGTATTTATTATTTAGACTCTATCTGATTAAACATGGGAGCTTTTGCCAATTCACTACAATTAGTGGTGAAATTTGGGAAGTTTTGTGTCTGAAACTGAAACCTGTTGGAGACATGATCTGATAACCTAAGAGAATGAATGAAATCTTCAAAAGTGGTTTAAGCACTCAAGTGTTTGTTTAATAGTTTCCCAAAGTATTATCAGCCAAATAATAGTACTAATTTCTTTAGCTTCCTTGTGGAAAGAGTGAGTGGTTTTCATATGCAGGATGCACACAAGTTATTTATTTTTAATCTGTGAATTTCCAAAAAGACAGAAGTGGTGGTGAGAATCCCAGGACAGCATATCCTGTGGATCTCCCTCCTTGACACATAATTTGTAGATCTTGATGTGGCTGCATTGACAAAATGCTTGGTGTGTAATAAGGGAAATAGAAAATGAAGACCATCTGGCTTTCAAGCAAGCTTAGATTGGCTATATGTTCACATATCAATTATTTGCTTATTAAAAGATACTACATTTTGGTAATGTTGGAGAAGGTAGAAGTTAGATGTAGGAGTTTAAGGAAAGCTACAGTGATTGTCAGAACAGCAATTATTATGAGGCAAACTTGGTTTGACAGAAGTAACAGTCTTGCTGGGTTTGAATTACTTTTGTATTTGATTATGTTTATCAGTAATTAGAAGAAAGTGTTGGAGGACCAAAGGTTGGGCAGAGAGTTTTCTGTGTGGTCTTTCTACAATAAAACACCCAGGTCAAAAAATTATCAGGCGGTTTTGTCTTCAGGGTGCCATTAAGGTATTTCAAATTTGTACGAATCCAAAAATTGATTGTTTATGAATAGAATACTTAATGTGAACCTGCACACAGCCCCAAGTCAATTTGAAACAAAAGTTACATAAAAAATTAGGTACCTTAAAAACAAACAAACAAACAAACAAACAAAACAACAACAACTGTGAAACACAATCAGCAAATCATAGCTAAATACTTCTGGGAAATTACTTCCTTTACTATTGGTCTATGTAGACACAAACAGCCTAGATATAAGTCAAATCTTCTCAATTATAGCTACTTAACAAAAATCACATAGCAAATTTTAAATTAATTGTAAATAGAAAGCAGGAAAGTTTTGTCCAAAGTTTTGTCCAATCCCTGGACAACCTCAACCTGTGTAAGAGCTGCTATGAAGATGTTTCTTCTTTTTAAATACTGTCATATTTCATACACAAATGTATCCTACTTCTTGATCATAAGTCTATACATCCTCTTTTCTCACTTTAATCTCACTATAGCTATTCTTTTAACTCATCATGAACCACAGAGCACTGTTTCTCAACTTCTGTTATCAACTGCATCTCCTACCCCAATCTTTCCTTTCCAATGTAGACACTTTAGTACTCCATCATATAACTACTTACTTGTAGGTATTGTTCTAAACATTATCCCCCATTATCCTTCCATCGATCCAGCATTGCAGAATCTTAACTCAGATGAGTCTAGTCATCTCTTCTCCATAATCAGGATAGCGAGTATTTACTGGCAGAGAGAATTTTGTAATCATGTGGATATTTGCTGTTAAAATTTTGTGTTCTCCAATTTTAGTCAGCCTCTCAACTACCTCCAGAAATTTACCTTATTTGTAGCTTTTTCTTAATGATTCTCTTTAAAATCTCATGTTTTTAACATCTCATAATCCTTCAACTTTCTCATTCCTTTAAAATGTCTTCCCCACCTTCTCAGTATTAAAGAAGGGTAAGTCTTCAACTTCCTGTGGCATCTTAGAAGACAAATTTCGGCTGTGTGTAATCCTTTCCATTAGCACTGAAACATCATCAACTAAACAATAAGCAATACCAATGCTGACAACAATGGTAGTTTTATAACCACTCAGTAAACCTACATTGCCCAACAGCTATTGACGTTTTTTTCTTCCCTTCACAGAAAAACTTTTGAAAGAGATGGTACACTCTTTATCCCTCCTGTTTCTTAACCATGCACTCAGTCCTTAATCTGCTGTAAAATTACTGCCACTGCCTATATTTCATTGAAATTGCTCTTTTTAACGACACTGGTGGCTACCAATTGATAAATTTAAGTGACAACTTTGAGTTGTCTTTCTTGAGCTCTTTGTACGATTTGACTCTGTGGAACCCTCTCCATCTGATATGTAATACTCTTTGCCTTAGAATTCAGTGGTACCACATTTTACTATCTTTTTCCTACTTCTATGTTTGCTTTTTAATATTTTTTTCAAACTCTTTTTTCTTAAAATTAGTTCTTACAGGATTCTGCCTTAGGTCTTCTTCATATCTTGCTCTATAACATTCTCTGGGTAACCTCATCTGCTTTCAAGACTTCAATCTTTATCTCTTTTGAATTAGTCTCTGTATCAGTCAGGAATGTCTTCCTTTACAAAGATACATCTCGTCTACAGTGTCTTAAGTAAAAGTAGTATGTTGTTATTAATATTACCATTGCTGTTGTTTTTAATATTTTAATTGAGTATCAACTATAACAGTGGAGTGCTCTTCTAGATATACTTTTTCATTGATTTCAGAGAGGAAGGGAGAGGGAAAGAAATTGAAACATCAATGAGAGAGAATCATTGTTTGGCTGTCTCTTGCACATCCCCTACTGGGGATAGAGCCTGAAATCTGAGCATGTGCCCCTGACTGGAATTGAACCTGGGGCCCTTCATTCTGCAGGCCGATGCTCTCTATCTACTGAGCCAAATTGGCTTGGTCTAGATTTACTTTTTCAAACAGCTGTAAGCTTTGGTGAACTCTCAGTTCTCATTAATTAATTTAACATATCCACTGATTAATATTGCTTCCCTTTCATAAGCTAGCCTTCTCCTTGGTAATCAGATATTCTTATATCCTTTGGTACTAGTTCCTGGAAGTGTAATTATGATGTCTGCGATTTTCAGACTTTAATGGCAGCTCCAGTAAAATAAATATAGTCTAATTATGTCAAAATTGGATCTTGCCTGAAGTAGGGTGATTGATTTTCATTTTACATGATATGCTGGCCACTGTGATAATGGCAAATAAAAAGATGGTTTTTAGAAAAGTTTATTAAAAACTAAAGAGAAAATTTAGATTGAGTTGCTACAATATCTCTTTTTAGTCTAATTTCTTAGATTTTAGATTTATGAATTCTTAGAATTTTATCCAAATAAATTCTTGTATATGCATTTTGAAGAAACATGTTCCACAGGGTTCACAACCTCTAAAACATAAAGGATCATTACTCTACATAAATAAATGGAGTCCATATGGAATTTTTAAATTAAATTCTTCTTAGTGGATCATAAATGTTTTTATAATAGGTATTAGTAAATTTTCAAGAGATAGAAAGCATATGTCCTCTATCATTACTATTAATTTTTCTACGACAAATTTAATCTACCCTATTATCACAGCCTCTAAATTGTTCCCCCTGGCTTTTGAGCATTCATCTGACATTATCAATGGACAATATTTTCTTTTGATTTTTAAATAATTTTTATTTTTCATATAATTGACATATAATATCATATTAGTTTCAGGTGTACACCCAGTGATTTGACAGTAAATAACTTATTAAGATATTATCCTATTAAATCTTGTACACATCTAACACCATACATATTTATTAGAATGTTATTGACTATATTCTCTGTGCTATACTTTACATCCCCATGACTATTATGTAACCACCAATTTTTACTTCTTAATCAATTTACCTTTTTCACCCATGACCCCAAACACTTTCCATTTGGCAATCTTCAAAATGTTGTCTTTATAAATCTGTTTCTATTCTTCTTGCTTGTTTATTTTGATTTTTAGATTTAATTGTTGATAGATATGTATTTATTGACGTTTTATTATTCATATTTTTAATCTTTATTTTTCTTAAAGAAGATCCTTTAAATTGCATGTAATACTAGTTTGGTGGTGATGATCTCTTAGTTTTTTCTTATCTGGGAAGCTCTTTATCTGTCTTTTGATTCTAAATGATAGCTTTGCTGAGAAGAGTAATCTTGGTTGTAGGTCATTGCATTTAATCACTTTGAATATTTGTTACCACTCCCTTCTTGCCTACAAAGTTTCTGTTGAGAAATTAGCTAACAATCTTTTATGGAAGCACCCTTGTGGGTAACTAACTGCTTTGTTCTTTCTGCTTTTAAGATTCTCTCTTTGTTTTTAACCTTTTGGTTCATCTTGTTTGGGACTCTCTACACTTCCTGGACTTGTATGTCTACTTCCTTCAAAAGTTAGGGAAGTATTCTGTCATTATTTTTTCAAATAGGTTGCAATGTGTTTTCCTTTCAGCACACCTATGATGTGAATGTTGATATGCTTGAAGTTGTCCCAGAGGCTCTTTACACTATTCTCATTTTGAGAGGATTCTTTTAAAAATATATACATTTTATTGATTTTTTAAAGAGAGGAAGGGAGAAGGATAGAGAGCCAGAAACATAGATGAAAGAGAAACATCAATCACCTGCTTCCTGCACACCCCCAACTGGGGATGCACCAGTAATCAAGAATCATGTCCTTGACCAGAATTGAACCTGGGCCCCTTCAGTCCGAAGGCTGACGCTCTATCCACTGAGCCAAACTGGCCAGGGCTCTTTTTTCTTTTTGTTATTCATATTGGATGGCTTTTGCTTCCAGCCAACACATTCCAAATCTCTGACTTTCTTTACCACTGGAAGGGTATGTTCTCTGTAAATATAATTCTTTGTAACTGAGTTCTAAAGTCCACAATGGCACCAGGTTGGGAAAATACTCAGCGAGTGAAAACTTAGACTACCACCAATCCCCTCTTTTTTTGGCATACCCCTTAGCTGTTTTTACTAGGAAGATTAAAGTTTTGGAGTGACTATGTACTATACAACACTATCCCATAAATTAATTAGAAGTCGGATAGGATGGGGCAAAAGTAGGCTTACAGTTGTGAGCATATGAGTTATTTTTGTATTATTTTTAGTAATTATTGTATTATTTTCCATATGAATAACTGTAAGCCTACTTTTTTAAAATATGGGATTAAAATATCCCATATTTTAATCTTTTGTTATTTCTCTCTTGAGCTTCTTTTGAGTTTGCTAAGCTCAGAGAAATACGAAAATAGAACTCCAACTCCCCACATTTTCTAAGTTTACATCTTCTAAGTGGCTGAGATGACACCAACTACCTTCAGTATTTCTCACAAACTTATTCTTTCTCCCGTGGTTCCTATCTAAATTCAATGAAAGGGGGGAGGAGGGAAGAATTCCAATTTTTAGCAAACAAAATATTTATTTGGCAAGAAAAACCTCATTAAATTGCTCTACCTCTAACAAGATTCCTAAGGTGCAAACTGGGTGTGACAGTTAACTTTTCCTTAGGTCTTTGCTTTTCCTTCTTTATTTCACCTATCCCTATTAAAGTCATGCAGTAACAACTGGGATAGTTGTGAGAATCATTAGGCAATTTCACCTTTGTCTGTACTTACACAACTCTATACATTGCCCTTATACAAATCTAGCTGATATAGCCTACCACACACCAAGGCTATTTGGCATATAGTCTATTGTTCCTATGCTACAAGCCTGTACAGCATGTGACTGTACAAAACAACATGAGTTTAAATCTGGCACAAGAGGAAATGATGCAATCAAGTGATGTGGTAAACACAAAATGTATGAGGCTGCCACCTGCATAATACAGCATACTATTTTATAGAAGACCCTTTTTTAATAAGGAGAGAGTACACTATAAGCAACAATAACAAGTTTAGTGTAATGAATACATGAATCAGTAATATGGTCATTTATTATCATTATCAAGTATTAGGTGCTATACATAATTGAATGTGCTACCACTTTTAAGGACTGGTTATGCAGGATATTTGTTACACCAGCATCACCATAGACATGTGAGTAAAGCATTGTTTGATGACTTTAACCATGGCTACAAGGTCACATGGTTACAAAGTCCCTTGCTCCATTATAATCTTACGAGAGGCCCAGTGCCTGAAAATTTGTCCACTGGGAGGCAAAGGGGGAGGGGGGAGAAGTCCCTCAGCCCAGCCTTCCCCCTCTCACAGTCTAGGAGCCCTCAGGAGATGTCCTACTAACTGTCCTAGAGGCAGTCTGGCCTCCCTCTGCTGAAGGCGACCAAGCTTATCAGGGAAGGTGCTGCTCCATGACCCCATCACTGTTGCTACTGCCAGCTACCAGGACTGCTAGGCCTGAGCCCTGGACCTCACAGCCACTGGGGCTCAGGGCTGCACTGTGGCTTTGTCTGGATGGATGTCTGGAAGACTCTGATCTAATTAGCATATTACCCTTTTATTAGTATAGATGGGACACCATTGTATATGGGAGCCATCATTGACCAAAATGTTGTTATGCAGCACATGGGTGTATTTATACCATCAAAATATCTTTCAAATGCCTACAATACTCACTTCCCTGCTGCCAATATCCTCTCTCACCTGGCGTATTGCTTCAGGCTCTCAGCAGCTCTCTTTGCCTCCAGGGTTACTTCACTACATTTTATCCACTTTGCTGCAGCCAGAATACTCTTTAACTGCAAATCTAATCATACAATTTCATTCATCCTTCTGGGTAAAGTCCAAACACTTAACATGAGCACATAATTTCCTCCATGGGATGGCCTCTATCCATTTTCCTAGGAGCTTCTTTTAGTTTTCTAGATGGAAAGGAGGAGTTGGAATTAGTCCATGGGGATTGGAGATTGCACAAAAATATCTCAGATCAAAGAAACAATACAGGAAAAAGAAAGCTTGATCCATTGGAAGGTATAACAAATTGTAACTATGAGTGAAAAAGGAGAAGGGAATGAGTGTCAGTGATGAAAGAATCCAGGCGTTGATTAGAAGAGTTCTTATTTCCTGAGGGAATCTTGCCATCAGGCTAGAAGAATGGATTGGTATCATTAAGGCTTTCCAAAAGAGACTTGTACTTTACCACTGCAGCAAATACCACATTCTATCATAACTGCCAGTTAACTTCTCTGTTCCCCACATCACATATGCTTCATGAAGGAAGGGTCTGTCTTATTTATATATCTTCAATACTTTGCACATTGACTTTATCCTATAAGGTACTCATGGAATAGTTGTTAAATGGATGAATAAATACATTTACACACCAGGGGGAAAATCTGATTATCCTATTCCTCTTCAAATAGGTTTCCATGTGGGGCCTCAGAAAGCAGACCCACAGGCAGAAATAATCTGCTATATTATTAGGGAATGCAATGCAGGCAAACTCAGGTGAGGGGAAAGAAGAGGAAAATGGCAGAAGAAAGGAAAGCCAATCTGAGAGTGATCACTGGCTACCACCTGATATAAAGAGCAAGTGTGTGCTTAACCCAGGGGTTTCAAAGGGTGTATGCATTATGGTTTCTGGGCCATTTTTCCCAAGGAAATGAAAAGAGGAGAATTTGTTTTCTACCTTCAGTCATCCTTTGGTCAAAGCATCTCCCTGCGCCACTCTTGGTTATAGCATAAGAGGTCATTCTCTGGGCCCTGCACTTTATACAGTTCCACAGCATTTGTATCCTTCCTTGGATGCACCTTCACCTACAAGTTCTGAAGCCCATGGAACCTGAGCTTGGTCACTCAGAGTTCTTGCCAAGTCAGAATGCGAGCCTTCCTTTCTGGATCAGGCATTTTGGTGCTCCCATTCGTTCTATAGCGCGCTGCATTTACTGTTATTAACACATGATAATGTAACTACAGAGCTACCTGTTCCTACTTAGTCTAAGAGACCATAAACTCTTTGAGGACAGGGTCATGTCTTATTAATTTCTGACTTTCCTGTGGCATTCATAGTACTTGGTACATAGGAGACTAAAACTATATTTGGATTATAACATGTTAGTGGGTCTATGAAATGGTTCTGTAGAAGGATTTGTAGTGCTAAAACTCTGAAAAAAAGATCATATTTTGTTAACAAAAATACTTTATAAAAAGTAATATACAACAAAAATAGCAATAGCCTGATGCTTTATTAGTGTACAGTCATGTCTTAAAAGGGACATCCTTCGGAGATACTAGAGATACTATAAACTTTAATGTAGCAATTACTATCTTAACTACAATGCATGATGTAAATCAATGGTAGCAGTAAATCTTGTCTCAATGACAAGAACGTGAGCTAAAGCTCCCTTTGCAGCACATATTTCTTTTAGTTGATTTTCCTTCCTTTAGGCTCGTGGCTTTGCACAGAAGTTTTACATGACAGGAAAATCAAGGATCATTTTATTACAGTTTTGCAAAATTATCTCCCTAGGAAAGTTTGCAGTCTAGAAGTAAGTATCTAGTGACTTACAAATGTATATGCAATGGAAAGCAAGAGACTATTGAAATGATAATCCAGTAGAATAAAATTAGTATTTATTATCTTTTGTATCAATGTTTTTAAATGTCTCAAAGTAATAAAAGCGTGAATCCTAATCTTGTTTTAGAGATTCTTGAGATGCCTAAAAGAAATTGAAAATATTCAAAACAAATCTGTTAATTCCCTGCAATATTTTAATAGGCTTTACAAATAGTTATTCCTGGAGCTTTGGGTGATCCAATAAACAATGATAGAGATCAATTCCAAAAAAAAAATAATTAGGAAGCATTGATGAGAAACATTAATTGCTGCCCTCCTAGCCCAAATAAATTGACTTAAATATAAAATCCAAAAGCAATATGATATTCCAAAAGCTGCTCTCTCTTTGCTTAACCAAATAATTACACATCTCACCTTTACGAAGATATTCCACATAAACTTCATCAAGTCTAAGTATGGTGATATGAATTCTATGATTCTAGTCTCTCTTTTTTTTCCAGTGGCATTTCCAATGAACACATCACTTAATGTCCTTACTCTGAAAAAGTAAAGGAGGTGATGCCAAATGCTCATTTCAGTTGAGTTCCTTCCATGATAGGCATTGAATTGGGCATGGAAAACTATTCTTTTTGTAATTTAAAAAATATTGAAAACATTTAAATAGAGTATCTGAATGACCATGTACACACATATCCAGTTTCCTAGTTAACCCATCTCTCATGCACTTGGTGAAAGTTTACAAGTATGTGAGGTATATTAGCTCACTAATATCTTCCATGATACATGTATAGGGTGTCCCCCAAAAATGTCTACACACACTTTGAATAATTATAAAGGCAAAATTTTTCATTTTCAAAACTGACCTATTAGCTGTTAAAGTGTGTATACATTTTTTTTTAAAGACACACTGGACATTTTTGTAAATGACATTTTCTTTTCCTTCCAATCTTTTCCAGTCTTCACAAAATATTTTCATTTCATTGTTCTGCTCTTTTCCTAGTTATCTTTGTAAAAATAAATGAGCATGTTAAAGTATTTAAAATTACTTTATTATTTTACTTTGGTGTAGTTATCTTTGTTCATATTTTTCTTATACTTATTAGCATATTAGCAATCCATTTCAAAGGAAATTCAATGGGAAATAGCTTTCATTTATTTTAATAACAAATGGAACAATAAAGAATTCAAAGTATAATGGCATCTATAAATATTCAGTTGTAATGAAAATATTAAAGTAGCATAAAAATCTTCAATCGAAACAAAATGTAAACTTACATTCTCAGTAAACCACAGAAGCAGATGGGGAGTGGAATCCAGTGATGTGACTAATTTAGTTTCCAGGGTTTCCATAGGCTCATTTATTATATGAATGTTCTACATTTATCTTGATTATCTAAAGTTAAAAAAATTAAATGACGTTTTAATGAATCTGACATCTTAAGAAGGCGAAGGAGAAAACCTCAAATATCAGTACAAAGAGGCATTAGTACTGCCATTATTTTATACTCTTTGGATTCTATTAGTAAATAATCAATGTTACATCATGATCTCCCTGAAATATAACTAAAAGTAGGCTACTAAAGACAATAATAAAACCTCTACAAACACACACACACACACACACACACACACACACACACAAAAAAAAAAAGCAAGATTGCTTTTTGTACAAATAGAGAAGAATATGCCCTCTAAGGAATAAGTGATTCTTTGTCTCCTCCCTGCTACAGTCAGAGGAACCTACCATGATTTTAAGTGCAGTAGTATGCTTACAGTGAGAAATTACACTTGAAAGCATTGGAAACTAAAGAGTGTTCCTATGTTAGCTTGAAACAGGTGGAATTAATTTATCATTTCACTTATCTTGACCCAAATGCATTCACTTAACCAAAGTATCAGCATAGTGTGGAACAGGAAAAGTGTAGTTCCTTGAAATATTTATTGTATTCAAAAGGTGGTTCTGGGTTCATCAGGAAAATGAAAGCAAGCAAGCAAACAAAAAAACAGGCAATTTTTTAGAACATGTTCTGACAAATATGTTGAGGTGAATGAGTGTCCTCCTTTTCCTTGGGACTTCACTGTACTAGTGAGGGTGATTTTGTATGATGCAGCACGATCTCCTATGAAGATGGCAGGGTAAAATTTCTTAGGGACTTGGACTGCAAAGTCCTCAAGACTCTCCAACATCCTATATAATAAAAGGCTAATATGCAATTGACCTAACAGCAGAATGACTAGTTGCTATGATGTGCACTGACCACCAGGGGGCAGACACTCGACACAGGAGCTGCCCTTTGGTGGTCAGTGTGCTCCCACAGGGGGAGTGCTGCCCAGCCAGAAGCTCTGAGCCAGGCTCATGGCTGGCAAATGCAGCGGCAGTGGTGGGAGCCACTTCGGCCTCCATGGCAGCTCTAAGTCAACTGGACATCCCCCGAATGCTCCCAGACTGTGAGGGGGTGCAGACTGGGCTGAGGGACCCCCCACCCCCACTCAGTGCAAGAATTTCGTGCACTGGACCTCTAGTGTCATAAAAACACAGATCAGTGAACCAAGAGATAATAGATGGGAGTCTCCAACACAAATAAACTATGGTGAATTTCATGACAGCAACTAAGGAGGACAGCACTGTTGTACTATGGTAGTGACTGCCTCATAAATCTGTAGGATAATATAACTAAAAACATGTCATTAAAAAAAAAACCTGAAAAATATTTTATTATTTACTTTTAAAATTGTTGTGTATTTATTTTTAATCCTCAACAAAGGACATACATTGATTTGAGAGAGAGGAAGTGAGAGAATAAGAGAGACAGAGAGAAACATGAATGTGAGAGAAAAAACATTGATTGATTGCCTCCCAGAGGTGCCTGGCCAGTGTTTGCACCTGCAACCTGGGTATGTGCCCTGACCAGAATCAAACCTGCAACCTTTTGGTTTACAGAAGGCCATTCCAACTGAACTAAACCAACCAGGGAAATTTTTATTTTTATGAAATGATTTTGCTGTGTGACTTTCTTTAATTTTGTTTTTCAATTCATATTCAATATAATTTTATATTAGGTCAGTCAAGCTTTAGTTGAAAAGTATTAGTTCTATTAATTAAATTTGTAATTTGTTAATTCATAAAATTTTAAATAATTTACTAATTTTCCATGGGGAAAAAAAAACTCCAAAGGAAAAATATAAAAATACTGTCAATGCATCCAGGATCTCTTTGTTAAAATATAAATGTTCAGGACCTGGTTTCCCCTGTTCTTCCCACCTCCTCAACTCCCTAGACATAGGTTGTATATGATAGAGCTGTTTCTGTTTTGACTTAACATATATTTATATTATTGTGTTAATTGCTGGTCTAATTGAATTTCTTCTGTATGCATTCTTTTAAATTGCTTATTTCACTCTTACCCTAAGGTAGGATATTTATCTTAGAAAGGATATTATGGCTCATTTATTCCAGCTCCCTGTGGAAAGAGATCCAAAAGAAAGAGGGATATTTCAGGACTATATATCTGTTGGTAGGCAATCTGAGTCTAAAACCCAGGTTTTCTTATTTCTGGTGATAGAAGAACACGTGTTTAAGAGTCTGGACCTAGGAACAAATCTGTCTCTTCATCTCTATCTCTGCATTCTGTGTTTGTAAAATAGGGATAACAGTAGCCGTTTGCACTCTCACAGAAAAAAATATAGAAGATGGTGAGATGATATATGTGACAGTACTGAGGAAGAGTAACTAATGATTATGTATTTGCAACACTCAAATAGAAAATAAGATGGGCCCTAATTGGTTTGGCTCAGTGGATAGAGTGTTGGCCTGGAGACTAAAAGGTCCTAGGTTTGATTCCAGTCAAGGGTATGTACCTTGGTTGTGGACACATCCCCACAGGGGAAATGCAGGAGCAAATGATCAATGTTTCTCTCTCAATGTTTTTAACTTTCTATCCTTCTCCCTTTCTCTCTGTAAAAAAATCAATAAAATGTATTTTTAAAAGAAGGAAAGGAAAGGAAAGGAAAGGAAAGGAAAGGAAAGAAAAGGAAAGGAAAGGAAAGGAAAGGAAAGGAAAGGAAAGGAAAGGAAAGGAAAGGAAAGGAAAGGAAAGGAAAGGAAAGGAAAGGAAAGGAAAGGAGAGAAGAGAAAAGAAGATGGAATGAATGTAACCAAGAGTCTTAGTGGCTTTCCCCTAGGTTGTATCCCTGAGCTGAATTGCCTTAAGGGAATTTTCTAAGGTAGAAAGTGAAGTGATCTTCATTAGAAATCCAACTTTGCAAGTAAAATATGAGAGTAGCTCTATTTCTCATGGGTAAACTCACATTAATTAGGCTATTAATGGCAAGGCAGAAACATTGTCAATTTATACAGGGAGCTACTGGCATCTAATTTGCAACACCTACATTAGCAAAACAGGTTTATTCTCCCCTGGAGGCAAAATCATACAAAAAAAAAGAAATTATAATTCAATGGTCTCCATGTGGTCATGGAGTTGAGTAAAGGGGATTCAGTTAGATTAAAATGTTTAGTGGCATCTGGCATGATAGGTCTTTGGCTCCATTTCTATGAAATAACAAAGAAGAACTAACATGTTTAAAGCACTTACAGGTTACTTAGTACTTCATGAGAATCATCTCATGGACTATTTACAAAGATCTTAGGAGAAATCATCCTTTTTATAATTAGTTTGCAGAAAAAGAAGTAAGGCTTGAGAAAAAAAGTGGGCAGCCTACTACATCTTCAGTAATATCCCCCACATCTCTCCTGGATGCTCACCTGCCTCCAGGCACTTGGAACTTCTATCAGTTCTTTGAAGATCTCAGGCACACTCCTGTTTCCAAGCTTTTGCATTTGCTATTCTCTATGCGAAAAATCCCCTTCTAGACATCTTCATGGTCATTTCCTGCTCTTCCTAATTTTGACTCCAAAATGACTGTCTCAGTGAAGTTTTTCAATTCTAAAGTTAGCTCATTCTGGAAACTTCTAATCAGCCCAAACCAAAATTTCATATATCCACAATTTACTTATTTTTCTCAAAGTACTTATTAGCAGCAAACATAATATATAATTCATTTTTGCATCATTTTATTGTCTATCCCTTCTACTAGAATATAAGTTCCATAAAGATTTTTAGTTTTCCTAAACTACTCTCTCCAATAGACCCGACCTGACTCTGAAAGCTTTATAAATACTAATTGAATTATTGAAGGAAGCCACTGCCCCAGGTGAAGACTTGAGTGGGAAAAGCATCCAGTTCATTAAACGCCCCCCCCTCTGCCCCACCCTACTCCTCTTTAAACAGTAGGAAGAACCAGCATCAGTAGCACTGCTTCTGTGACCGTCCTTAGGCTATGAATGCTTTCATTACTCCTTAATTTGCTACCCAATTACTGTATTTTTTCTTTAATACCTTCAGTCTCTTTTTGTAATCTGGGAATCAGCCATTAAGGGTACTGTTTTACAAGAGGTTCTATTATGAGAACATAATTTAACAAATGTAAAAAGGTGATATTTTAAAAGGAAGCAAATTTTCATAGGAAGTTGTGAAAAAAATAGAATCTTACATCGTGAACTTGATAATATATTAATTTCAACTTATATTAACAATGTTTCATAATAACCACTATGATCTATCCTTTAAAAATCAATAAAAATGGATCAAATGATATTTTCTATAAAAAAACTATATGGTGACATAATATAATCTTTTGTGTTTTTTTATAGAATTTCTCAGTCTGATTATGAGTAGATTCATTTTTATAAAAGTATTTGTGAGTTTAATTGATTTTCCAAAGATCTTGTTAAAATCCTTTAATACCTTAATAGTTTCAATTTGGAATGCTCAACATTAGCATTTCATTTTCCTACCCTTTTTTCTTTTAACTCATCTAATTGCTGAATCCTTATCTCAGATTCCACATAACAAGATTGCATGAAATTCCTCATTTTATTTTCATTGTCTTATTCTATGTTAACAGATGTCAGTCTGAATTGGCCCTTACTTAGCACAGCAGTAATTATTATGTACTGAGCTGCTATTACGTGTTTGTTACAATGCTAAGAGTTATGTACATATATTACTCCCACAACAGGTTAGTAATAAGGAAGCTAAATCTTTATACTCAGCTGATAAATGATAAATATTGTGTCTCCAACTCTCTACAAGCTCCTGGCTCTTTCAACACAGGTTAAGAATTGAATAAAGTTACTAATGTGGTTTTATTTGAAGAGCTCCTTATAGAAGGCTGCCTCTTCATATCATTTCCTTATTAGAGAGCCATTACCTTGAATTTATGACTTTAAACTTTTAATTGGCCTGCAATTTTATGCCAAACAACAATTTTTTCGCAGTTGGTTACAATGAAAGGGGATTTGCCCTTGCATACTTGCTTTAAAGTTCAAGTAATGTAACCTCTTGGAGTCTGTTTTCTTCTCTACAAACTGAGGATAAGCATTTATGCTGAAACAATCAAGCTCAGAGAGAGAATGCCCATTAAATTGAAGTGGCAAATATATATGTTACCTAAAATAATAAAAGCATAATATGCTAATTAGGCCGGACAGGCAAACAACCTTCTGGGCGTCCATCCAGACGACCTTCTGGACAAAGCCAGAGCTGCAGGGGCCAAGGCAAGCTGCCACGGCTGTGAGGGCTGAGCCTCTTGCATGAATTTCATGCATCAGGTCTCTAGTTATGTAATAATTAACTCCAGAAAAAAACATATTTTCCTGCAAATGAAAATCTACTTGAAAATAATGTCCCTAGCCAGCATACCCACTTAGTGGATATTGCTCATTGCTTGAAAACTTGAAGAAGATTAAAAGAAGATAAATAATAACTTCAATTACTGGGTATGTTTTTATTTTTAAGAAACAGATAAGTGAAAATTCAAAGTGATTTAAACATAAAAGCATTTGTTTCTTTATGCAACAAGAGGAAGATGGGAAGAATATGCCAGGATACTGCTTCTAACACACATTGATCACAGATTCTGACCTATTCTGTCAGGCTGCACCTTCTGGTCTCAGGGCAGCATGGCCACAGAATGACACTTGACCAGAATATCAAGCAGGCATGTTCCTGCTTCAGGACTTTTGCACTTCTATTACTTATGCAAGAAATACCTTTCCTCTGTGGCTAATTCCCCCATTGTATTCAAGTCTCTGCTTAAAAATCACTCCAATAAAAAATAAGTTTCACCTTGCCCACATGGATACTTTTTTGCACATTAAAGATTATTCAAAGATTAAAAAATAAATATTTCATGTATTAAAGATGTTGATTTCTTTAAAAAATCACATTCTTAATAAGTTCAATGAACCTATTTGATTATTTTATTTTCAATACTAGTTATTGTAATGATTATCTTTAAAAAATTCTGATAAACAATCGTTCTCTTTTATTACCATAATGACATTCCTTTAAATATTTAAATTGTATTTATAAATTTTATGTATTTAATTTTCTCAAGTACTATGTTTATTTATCCTAAATAAGAGACACTTCTGAAGTAAAGTTATTCTTATAGATATATTGAGAGTTTAAATATTGAAAATATCAAGGAGTTGACTTCTCACTCTAATAGAAAAAATTCTCTTTAATATTACTTATACAAGTATTTATGTAACCAAATATGCATATATTTTATTACAAATATTAATAGTATGAGTTTTATTTTATTGTTATAAATATTTATAAACTTAAATTAAATTTATTGAGGGTTCCAAAATGACTACAGAATAAGGAAACATCTATCACACAATCTTCACAAAACCTTTTCAATTAATTTTTGAGGTCACTCTCTTCTCTTGGGAGCCTGAAATGTCTGAAATTTAATGAAATATGTACTTAGTTTGAGGCAAGAACTTCATGGAGGAACATGTGACCATATAGAGGCATCCCCTTTTTTTGAGTAATATCGTTGTTAATTTTTAAGGGAAATTAGAATCCAGAACCCCCATACAAATAGTGGTATCATTTGAGTTATTTTTTCTTATCTATTGAGATATGCAAAACACCTTTATTATCTAAATTCTTTTCATATATTCTTATCTTTTAGAATCACACAGTAATCACAGTCTTTAAAATAATATCTAATTGTATTTTCGTTTTTCCCTCTTGACTTTTCAATCACACTTCTTTTCATTTAACATGGAGGCCTTGCCGAAACCGGTTTGGCTCAGTGGATAGAGCGTCGGTCTGGGGACTGAAAGGTCCCGGGTTCGATTCCGGTCAAGGGCATGTACATTGGTTGCGGGTACATCCCTAGTGGGGGATGTGCAGGAGGCAACTGGTCGATGTATCTCTCTCATCGATGTTTCTGACTCTCTATCCCTCTCCCTTCCACTCTGTGAAAAATCAATAAAATATATATTTAAAAAAAAAAAACACAAAAAAAAACAAAAAAAAACATGGAGGCCTTTGCCAAACACATTATTGCAAACAATGTCTTTCTTGCCACATTTCCTCTCTGTCACTTTGCCTGCCTTTATTTTTCTCCATAGAATTTTCACTCCCTGAAATACTATGTATTGATTTATTTATGTTTGTTGTATTATTGTCTTTCCTCTAATATACAAGTTCTATGAAGTGCAGTGACTTGTATTTTCTCTTGTATCCTTCTGTATCCTTAATGCCTTGAAGAGTGCCTGGCACACAGGAAGCACTAAAAAATAATTGCTGAATAGATGACTATAAGAATGAAGGGACCAGACACACATCTCATGCCTATTCATGAACTAATGTATTGGTAGAGAGAATCAGGCTGCCATTTTATCTTAGAATAATATACACCTCAAAATTGGAGATGGTTTCATTACCCTTTGTCTTTTAATGGTGCTAGGATGGGTCCCTAAACACAGTTCTGTAGGTAAACAAATGAGAATAGTCCACTTAAAGGATTGTGATAATCACATTTAGAGAGGAAGAAAAAGGAAACTGAGATTGTTTAAGTGTGACAAAATACAATAATACACATGGGTGAGAGAGATATATTCTCTCTACCTAAATATTTTAGCACCTCTATGAAAGCCTCACAGATTTTTAAGATTAAAAATGGCAGCAGAGTAGGAGGATGCTGCACAGACATGCTCCCAGGAGCAAGCTGGAATTACAACTGAAATATGGAAAGGCTTCCTGAATAATCAATGGAAAACTCACTGGAGATAACCCTGATACCCAAGGACTGAAGATGGAGACTGCATAGAGACTAGTAGGAGGGGCGGAGGCACGAAAGGGCTGTTTAGGCACCCACAGATGGCAACTGAAGTCCTGGAGAGCTCTCTCAGCTGAGGAAGGAGGGAGGAGGTGCCACTGAGAACTCTGGGATCTAATCCCAAAGCCGGGCTCCCCAGCAGAGAGCACCAAACTGAGGAGGGCACCCACATAACATCTATCTGTGAAAAGCAGTGGGGTGCTGTATGCCAGGGAGTGGCAGCTGAAAGTTCAGGCACCCTCTTAAAGGGCCAATGTACAAAATTTCCCTGTGGAGCCACCCACCTTGTGCCCTGGCAAAGAGAGGGTAAAGTGGACTTGAGCTATGAGAGTAGAACCCAGGACTGGGGACTTGAAGGATAGAGCTCAGAAGGCAAACACCTCAAGTCTCCTGGGCTGAGTCATTCCTCACACAGTGGAGGACACCTTTCCTACATAGACATCTGCCTTTCCTGGGGGGAAGACAGTCACACACCCTATTGGAAAACACCTTGCCCTGAGGCCATTTAAGAGATTAAATGTAACAATTAGCCTCCAGGCAGAAGCAACTGCCTATCCTATTGAAAAAAACTCTTGCCACACCTGAGGATGATTGCCTAGGGGCAATTCAAGTAAGAATCATTTTAGTTTGTAGACAGATTCAGTCTCTGGAGGCTTTGAGTTTTTGCCTGACCTAATTAGTCAGAAATAGCCTTTAACAATGTCCTGCACTAGAGATTGAGAGATATAGAGGATCTACCTAAAACATAGTCACAAAACCAAACAGATAACCAAGATGAGGAAACAAATAACTCCCAAATGAAAGAAGTAGCAAATTCTCCAGAAGAAGAGATACATGAAACAGAGATAAGATATTTATCTGAAACAGAGTTTAGAGTAATGATGTTAAAAATGCTCAGCATTATGAAAAAAAGATATAGTAACTATGAAAAAAATTACAGTCTGAGATAATGACATTACACAAATAAAGGACATATTGGAAGGAATACACAGCAAATTAGGGGAAGCTGAAGATTGCATCAGTAAATTAGAAGACAGATTTGAAAATATCACTCATTTAGAGAACCAAAAAGGAAAAAAAAAAAAAACAATTAAAAAGGAGGACAGCCTAAGGGAGCAATTGAACAATGTGAAATGTAACAATGTTAGAATAATAGGTGTGCCAGAAGAGGCAAAAAGGCATAGAGAAGGTGTTTGAAGAAATAATAGTAGAAAGCTTTCCTAACTTGGTAAAGGAAAAAGTCACACAAGTCCAGGAGGTATAGAGAGCCCCAAACAAGAAGAACAAAAACCAGACTTACACCCAGACACATCATAATTAAAATGTCAAAAATTTAAGACAAAGAAAGAATCTTAAAGGCAGGAAGAGAAAAGAAAACTGTTACCTACAAGGAGTTCCCATAAGGCTGATGCCTGATTTCTCATCAGAAACTCTACAGGCAGAAGGGTACACAATGTAATGGAAAGCAAGGATCTGAGACCAAGGTTACTATATCCAGCAAGGTGGTCATTCAAAACCAATGGTGAAATACAGAGCTTCCCAGACAAAGATGGCTAAAGGAGTTCATCACCACCAAGCCAGCATTATAAGAAATGCTAAAGGATTACTATCAGGGATTGCTAAGAAGAAGAAACAGAGAGAAAAACTTAGCCAAACCGAATTAAAATGGCTATAAATAAGTACCTTTCAATAATAACCCTAAATGTAAATGACTTACATGCTCCAATCAAAAGGGGTAGAGTAGCTGACCTGATATAAAAACCTGACCCAACTATATGTTGTCTACAAGAGACCCACCTCAAAACAAAAGACACGCACAGAATGAAAGTGAAGGGATGGAAAAAAAATTTTTTTCCATGCAAATGGAAAAAAAAAAGCTGGAGTAGCAATACTCCTATCTAACAAAATACAAAATAGACTTTAAAAAAAGCTCATGTTAAGCGAAATAACCTCGTTGGAGAAAGATATCATATGATTTCACTCATTTGTGGAATATAAAGAATAACATAAGCTGATGTACAAAAATAGACTCAGAAGGAAAATATACTAGAACTAATCTAGATTTTTAATATTTCCTACAAGTTTTGTGATATCCTACTATTAGTACAGTTTTGGTAATATTATGATACTTAAAATTATTTTATTCTTTTTTTAATTTTTTAAATATATTTTATTGATATTTTACAGAGAGGAAGGGAGAGAGATAGAGAGCTAGAAACGTTGATGAGAGAGAAACATCAACCAGCTGCCTCCGGCACACCCGCCAACAGGGATGTGCCCACAACCAATGTACATGCCCTTGACGGGAATCAAACCTGGGACCTTTCAGTCCGCAGACCGACGCTCTACCACTGAGCCAAACCGGTTCCAGCAAAATTATTTTATTCTTGAAATGTTAATGCTTATTGCATGTAATATTATTATATGTAAGATCATTTTTTGAATAATTGGTATTTATTGCATTTAACATTATCATATTTAAAATCGTTTTTCTTGAGATATTAATGTTTATTGCATGTAACTATTATATTTAAGATCATTTTTCTTAAAATATTAAGGTTTATTGCATACAATATTGTTATATTTAAGATAGATTTCTTGAAATAAAAAAATAAATAAAATATTTTAAAAACTTTTAAAGATAAAGGTCTATTTGATCTTACTCTGCTTTCTGCAGTAGATAATGTAGTTAATATGCCTCTTATCCTAAACTTATAGATTACATCAGAAATTTTTTAAAAATTAAAAACTTAGTCATTTCTTTTTTATTTGATATAAGAAGAAAATCATCCTTATTTTATTAATAAGTTCTTTCATTAGATTTTTTTCTTAGATCAATTACAGTAAGGAATATTTTCTATTGATTACTCTTTTAAAGGAGGTTTGAATAACTTTACTGTCATGTATAGTATATTCCATCTCACTTGCAAAGATTTTGGTAACTCTATATTTAATAAAATGTTGCTAACTAATGTAACCAATCCAACTGGCTAATAAGAAACATTAATTACCTCAAAATTCCCTTATAAAATTAGATATAAATTATATTACCCAACACAATATATTGTAGCAGTTGTTGGGAGTGAACTCTTCAATATGGAACAGAAGCTGGCTTCATAGTTTTACCTGAATCTTTCTTTGTTCAGCAGCATCTAACTGTATATAGCACTTCAGTTGTAAGTAAAGTCATCTGTTACTAATCTTTACATTAATAATTTTAGGTCATATTTATTTAGTTCCCTTAGTTATGCAATGAAGATGATACATATACCTGTCTGTAAACAAGTAAGAAAGGTGACTTAAAGAAATGTTTTGAGTAATTGAGAGACTTTTTCATTGACAATACTTGGAAAGAGACCAAAACGTTTGCTATGCTACGAGTTAACTCTAAAAACAAATGCATACTGAAATAGACTATAGTGTAGGGGGTTGAAGAAAATGCACAATTTTAGTTTTAAAAAGGAACCTTAAAGAATCAAGTATCTGCTTTTATTTGTTTGGTAATTCAGGAACCTGAACCCCAGGTAACTTAGAGGACTTGCATGCAGTCACACAAGAAAGGTCCTGAACAAGAAACATGATGATCTTGGCACCTAATCTAATGCTCTTTTTCCCCTGATGTGCTTGGTAAAAGAATATGGATAGAATAAAATCTAACTAAAAATAGGTATATAAATAAATATCTCCCCCAGAGAAGATTCGTTATTTGCTTCGGCTGTGCAAATTATGGTGATTTATTAATTTAATAAATATTTATTGAGTAACTCTCTCATGTGTACTAGGTACTATTCTAGACACTGGTAATAGAGTAGTGAATAAAAAGACTTCTCTCCTCTCCTCTCCTCTCCTCTCCTCTCCTCTCCTCTCCCCTCCCCTCCCCTCCCCTCTCCTCTCCTCTCCTCTCCTCTCCTCTCCTCTCCTCTCCTCTCCTCTCCTCTCCTCTCCTCTCCTCTCCCCTCCCCTCCTCTCCCCTCCCCTCCCCTCCCCTTCTCTCTCTCTCTCTCTCTCTCTCTCTCTCTCTCTCTCTCTCTTTCTTTATTAAAAATAAAACTCAGTTAAGTGTAATAACTAGTTAACTACAGGAAGAAATTTAGCAAATAATAAATATCAATGCAACTATAATCAATCAATAATTAGCTGTTCACTATTTACATGGCCATAGAACAAATTGAAAAGGAGTTTTATCACTTGCTAGGAAGTGATGAACCCCTTGGATTAGGCTGTCATTTTTGCATACATAAATACAGAGAATTAAAGAAAAGATTAATTCTATGACCTTTTCAGAGTGAAAGGACTGTAGTGACTAAGAGATCTCATTTATTCAGCTTCATTGGGAAGTAGCAACTTCCATATATGTGAACTTCTTAGATTAACAGATTCATTCATTTATTATTTTGACAAATATTTGTGGAGCACAACCTATTTACCAAGTCTTATTCTAAGAAGAGAGATTAAGGAGACTACAAGATAGCCTTGTCCCTTAATATAGTCAGGCAACTAACATGTAAATAAATACATAGGTATGGCTAGAATAAAACCATGAAGAAAATTAAAAAGGGCAAGAATTTAGGGAGGGTTTGGGAAGGCTGCCATTTTAAATAGTATGATCATATGCTGATTCCTTCTGGAATTAAGATACATTTTAATATAAATATTTTGAAAATATATTACACCATATAAAGAATTTCTTGTAAGAATTGGACCAACATAAATGTTTCAAAAACTTAGGTTATATTAGAGTTTATCAACAATAAGAAGATAGGCAATTAAATAATCACCATTTAAGTAAAAATATGAATACAATAAAATGCATATGTATGGCTCTGGCCTGTGTGACTCAGTTGGTTGGGCATTGCCCCATGCACCAAAAGGTTGCCATTTCGATTCCTGTTCAGGATACATGCCGTGGTTGGGGGCTTGATCCCCAGTAGGGGTGTGTGAGAACCAGCCAATCTGTCTTTTGCTCTCACATTGATGTTTCTCTCTCTCTCTCTCTCTCTCTCTCTCTCTCTCTCTCTCTCTCTCTCACTCTCCCCCCCCTCTCCCCTTATCCATCTCCTTTTCCCTCTTAAAATTCAATAAAAGAATCTTTAAGAAATGCATATATTGTGAATAAGTTACAGGCAGTCCTTGGGTTACATCAGAGATCTGTTCCTATTGGCAATGTAATGTGATTTCCCCATAAGTCGGAACCCAACTACATAAATATCTACCTCACTCGCATGGAGCACATACACAGCAGTAATGAGGTGAAACAGTAAAAAAAATATATTAAAAAAGAAAGATAACAATTCCTGACCTTTACTTGTGGTAAATAAATAATAAATAACATAAATCACAGATGTATATACATAGAAATGATAGACCTTTTTGTTTTGACAAATAAATGGAAGATGGTGATGTAACCACACAACGATGCAAGTCAAGTCTGATGTAACCTGAGGACTGCCTATAACTGAATCAAAAATGTTTCCTTACTGCAAGAACTTACTTCTAAAAGTCTAACAATAATTTATACTTCTCCAGAATTTTAACATGTCCTAACACACTTCTATTCTAGTCCTTGGCTAGCTCTCAAATTTCATTTTACATACTTATGTCTATTAAATATTTGGAATAGATCTTACAGATTATTAAAACTGGAAGGAACGAAACACACAGCTTGCCTTCTTATGGAAGTGATAAAAATAAATATGTTATTAAATTAATAAACAAGAAAACCATAGAGAGCATTACGGAGAGCCATTAGTCAGATTGGGGAAGGTGTGGCAGGTACATGGAGAGGCAGCAGAAACCCAGGAAGGGAGGCAGGGCAATACTAGGCCTTTCAGATAGTCCAGCTAAATAATGAGAGGACTTGACCAGCCACTCTTCTCAGAACACAGGGAAGAGTGTTCTGAGTATAGTTAACAGAATGCAAACACTTGGAGCCAGAAGAGTTTGTTCTTTTCTAGAACAGAACAGAGGTCTATGTTCCTTGATGTTAGTAGCTCAGTGGTTGATGTCAGGAGGGAATTGGAGAGAAGTAGGTAGGATGCAGATCATGAAACTATTTTTAGGCCATGGTGAGGACTTCGAAATGCATTCAGAGTACAACGGGGAGCCATGGGCGTGCTTTAAAGCAGGGGAATTTGTTGGTCTTATTTACATTTTAACAGGATTTCTCTGGGCTCCTGTGTAGAAAATGCCATTCGGGAGAGACACACGGGGTGCTGAGGGCCTGCTGGCAAGCTATTGTAGGCGTCCAGCTGAGAGATGGTGTAGACTTGGCATAACACACAGCTGCAAATAGACAATTGATGTCAGCACAAAAGCTTCTGACTTGTTCAAGGAAACCCTTTCATCCTAGCCCTAAGCAAACATTGATTGAAAAGTAGGACTACAAAAGGAAAGTCCGTTTTATTTATTTATTTTTCATCTCTGACAGTCGCAGTGACACAAATAATATTTGCAACTGTGTACTGTGGCAAAATTCTGCTTTTAAAGATCTCTAGTAAGAAATCAATGATGGTAAACAATCCATTCTGTCAATAATAAACACATGAACACTTTCACAAACATTCAAGATGTGTTATGCTCATAGAGTTAATAATATTTATAATATTAACCCAATATACACATTAATGCATGTCAGATATTAAAAATAGTGATCGATGTATTCTCATTGTCAAAAGTTGAATGACTTTAGATTTATATGGGGGAAATGAAGATAGCCCTTCAGACTGACACTGTCATTTGTTCTCTGGCTGTGTCGCCTTGCAAGGACTTACATCTGAGTTCCTGGACAGGAATTGGCCGAGAGCAAAACAAAGTGCCTGGTTCAAGTTCCTTTCCCTTCCTGGGCCACCACATCCAATGACTTGTCCATGCAAGAGGGGAACTTGAAATATTTTTGCTTCAATTTAAGACTCTCAGGGCTGTTCCCTCTTGAGCTGTCTGTGGGACTGACTCAAAGGCATCACATTTCTCTTCTCACCATCCTGCTGTCCTCACTCCCTCACAAGCACTGTACAAAGAACACTCCTTAGAAACTATCTCTATGCAAATATCCACCTCAGAGTGTGTCCCAAAGATCTAGACCTAAGATTAAAATTAAACTTAAACCTATCTCAAATGAGTGATGAGAATAAAAAATTTCTTGAGTCCTCAGGATAATCTTGGAGTTTTTTGAGGAAATCTCTTTTTTTTTTCACATTTATAACTTGAATTAAATTAGGCATTTTTGAGTTCCCTTTCTCTCTCTCTCTCTCTCTCTCTCTCTCTCTCTCTCTCTCTCTCTCCCTCTCTCTGTAAAATTAAAATTGTTGCACTGGCCAATATAAATGCGATGAAATGCAATGTGTGTGGTTGTTCATGCAATTAGTTACTCTTCTGAATTTTGACCCACATTGGAAAATTTGTCATTGCACTCTGAAACCTGACAAAGGGCTTGCAAAAAAACTTTGCTGGTTGCAAATAAGTCTCAGTAGAAAGGGGTTAGGAGATTTACTGCCAGGGCTTGGTGTGTTATGTCTTCTAGGTCTGTAGCCAGAAATGGCAGATTTTACAATCCTTGTACTCCACTTGTGTGGTATTTGTTTGTTTGTTGTGGTGGTTGTGTTATTAAACAGAACTTTAGAATTCTGGTCTGTGGTGGGAGCCAGAAGCAACTTGGGAAGAGAACGGCCTGAGGTTTATGGAGCTCTCCACATTTTTTCTTAGCTCTTTCCATATGTGAGACTGCAATCAAGATAAATATCATGTGCTCATTATGAAACACAACTTCCACCTGTATCCACTAGCCCTCCTCCATAACCATAGCCTATGCAGAAATTGTTGTATTACCCTGAGCACCTTCACCTAGAAAAGCAATGAATCATGTTCTTTTCTGTTAAGGAAACTTCACTCAATGAGATAAAAATATCCACAATTACACTTGCTAATTTAAAAAAAAAAAAATAGGCGTCATGCTCATGTGACCAGTAATATTGTCTTTCTACTTTACTTTAGGGCCCAGGTGATTGAAAAGAGACCATATTTTCAAGATGTCAGAAACTGTTCCTAGTCACAAGCAAGTCCATTTGCACAGCCATGCCTACTAGTTCTTAGGATCATTACAAGTTCCCTGGAGAAAGGTGGTTCTGTGGAAAAAAAGAAAAAGTGATAGAGGTGGTTGAATTGTCCCCAATTCTGAAGGATAAAAGAAAATTCAAACTTTAGTTTTGATGTTTCTACCTACGGGAGTGTTTGATGTGAGGCAATGTTCCCATCTGTCTGAAAGGAAAGGCTTGCTGTAGATGTAATCTTGCCATATTCAAATAAAACATGGAGTGGGGAATCTATACATTATCACCACTGGCTTCTCTTCCACTTCAAAATTACCACCAGTATCTGCGTTTGTTGTACTACCAGTGGTTGGCAAACGCATTAGTCCACAGAGCCAAATATCAACAGTACAACGATTGAAATTTCTTTTGAGAGCCAAATTTTTAAAATGTTGCCACTTCTTCAAAATAGACTCGCCCAAGCCGTGGTATTTTGTGGAAAAGCCACACTCAAGGGGCCAAAGAGCCACATGTGGCTCGCGAGCCGCAGTTTGCCCATCACTGTACTACACAATCCTTCCTTAGAATTCCTTGTAGCTCTGGCTCAGAATTGACCATTTAGTTAACAAAATTTATGGAGGCATTGTATTATCGGAACAATGTCCCAGCCATCAAAGAGCTTTTTGAGTCCATAATGCAAGTACACTCACCTTTATCTAAGATGTGATTCACTTAACGATTAGATTTTGTGGTTCTTGATTTCTGCTCTGCATCTCTATCAAGAAAAATAAAAGGATTGCCATTACTTTCCAAAGGTCACAGAAAATAATTTATTTTCTAATTAAGGAAAACTTTCAATAAAGATTTAAAAAACAAAACAAAAAAAAATCTTGCTTAGTCCAGAAAATTCATGATAAAGAATTTTAGAATAGCCACAAACAGAAATTTCAGTGAAGATTCATATTTAAGCTAGACATTTTTTTTTTCTTTCTGTGCCTTGTTCCTTTATGGCATAAAGGGAAGAAATGGTACAGAGTCTCTGAATGCCACCATTGCAAATCACATATATATATATATATATATATATATATATATATAGCTATAAAAAACAGACTCTGGTGAATAAGATTGCTGTGGTCGGGTAGAGAGAGCTCAAGCCAAAGTAATTTCATTTATCTAACCTAAATCCAAATTTCAAGACTCACTCATGAAAGGAATGTATTTATTGTTCCTATTTTTATTTCTTATTTTTAGGCCAGCTTGGTTCCTTGTCTCTTGCTAAAAAAAAGGTTAAATACAAGGATTATAGTCTTGAAATTATTTGTTAAATAATTTAATAGACACTATAATGCTGGCTTTTTTTTCATTTTCTAAATGCCACATGTTATTTTAAAATATATATACACATAATATTATATTGTGTATATGTGTTTGTATAAAATCTATTTTGAAAAATAGATGGCAAATCTAGCAGACAAGAGATTATGTTAGATGGAAGTTCGTGTTGTTTAAAATCTACCATTACAAACTTACATGGTATTTATTTATTCAGGATAAAAAATAATCTTCATTTCTCAAGGGCAATGCACTAGAAAATGTACATAAAATCTTGTCTGCTGAATAATCTACCAGATAATAAAAGAATATGAGCATCATAAAATTTTTAAAAGTGTAAATGAGGAGGTAATATGAGAGGTGGGATTTACAAATCAAAAAAGAGAGAGGAAGCTAATTTTAATCTACCTTCTATGGCATTGCATTAGAGATAAAAACACACAGAATAATTTAAATTAAAACAATAATATTGGCTACATTCAATCTTTTTTTTTTTATTTTTTTAACCCAAGAGGTGAAACTATAAAAACAGCTAAATGCTTGTGGGAATATTAAGAATTCATATAAATTATTTTGAATTTAAATGTAATTTTTACTAATACTGTTGAGCAATGAGAATAATTGTGATGATTTCAGCAAAGCTGGATACTTGAATAATTAAAGGCCAAGATTAATTTCAGGATAAGTACCATTATCCAAAATTAAATATTAGAATCCTTATAAAATACAGGGATAGGGGTAGAAGATAGAAAGAACCACATTTTACAATTATTTAGACTCATTATTATAATAGACTTGCTTGAAATAATATAAAATCTATTTGTATGGAGTATAAATTTCAAAGTTTCATATCAATAATTGTTTCTTAGAAAAGGTAATAATTGAATAATTTTGTCTGTAATTCTTACATTATCATTCAGCAGCAGTTTTCTAAGTTATTTGTTTTCTTAATCATTTAGAAAATTATTTCCTCTCACCTTTCTCTCAAGTTGATTATTTTTCCCAAAACAATTTTTTCCAGTTTCTGAAATGCTCTGAATATCTTTATTTTTTATTTAAGTATTTGACACAGGGTAGGCTTGCAAGACATGCTATTCTAGTCCTTTCTGTAGCATTTAATGCTACACCTTACTGGTCATTCTGTATTAGTACCTATAACTTTTCACAGTTGTGCAATATCCATAATTTATTTAACCAGTCCCAATAAATAGATATTTGAATTTATTTCCTGTTTTTTTTGTTTGTTTTTTAACCATTACAAACATTACTAACATGAGAATGAATATATATATATATATATATATATATATATATATTCATTCTCATGTTAGTTATATATATTTATATATATATATATATATAATATATATTATATATATAATCTTTGAACACATCTATGAAATGAATCCTAGAAGTTTAATTTATGGTCAATAGATACATGGATCAATAATTTAACTAGTGGTTGCAATTATCCTCCAAATTTACATTTTCACAAGCAATATGTGAGAGAGCCTGTTTCCAAAAAAAGTCTCAAAATACAGTGTTCTATAAGTTTTATCTTAGCCAACATAGCCAATGAAAAATGGGGTATCATTGGAGTGTCAGTTTGCCTTGATCCGGTTAGTGTGGTTTGAGATAATTTTAAGCCCATTCATATTTAAATACCACAGTATTTCCTCTTCTGAAAGTTCATATTCTATAATGATTATAAAAGAAAAAAAAAACTTAAAAATAGTTTAGACTTGTGAATCTGCAAGATTAGTGAATTATTTTTAAGCAATTATTTCACCATTTCCATTCTTTCAAGTCCTGGATAGCTGGTTAAGTATTCTGTTGTTGCTTATCAAAGCAAGGAATGAAATCAGTTTTGAGTTAAGAAAAATGACTTATGGTAAATATGTGTTCACCACAGCAGTATCTTATTCCAGGGGCTGAAAGAAAGATAAGAGTGGATAAAAAATTGCTTATTAAAATTCTAAAAGTAAGGAAAATATAAAATTAAATATCGAAAAGTTTTAGTTTTCATAAACATCTGAATTTTATTATCATCATTGCATTTATTGGGCATCTTTGTTTAGAACTCACAGAAGCTATTAAGTTTAATTACTTTCCCCTGAGGCTTGCATGGTAAAGGTGCATGCAAAGGTGGGGCTATAAAGAGTATTTAGGGAAAATAGGAATGATACTCTGTTCTATGGACATCCAGGAGCTTAGATTTTAAATCAGCTCTGCCATTTTAGTAGCTGTGCAGGCTTGGGCAAGTCTCTTGGTATCTCTCACCCCCCCCCCCATGTCCTTAAATTTTTAATGAAATGTTATTTACTTCATGGATATGGCAAAGACATATTGACCACCAAATATTCATGTGCTCCTATGTCAACACTTTGCAGCTGGGTGAAACCATAAAACTAGCTCTGAATAATGGGTTATGAGTAGAAGCAATGTGTGTCACTTTCAGAAAAAAAATTAAGGACCAATGAGCAACCCTCCTTCACTAATGATAAAGGAGGAAGCACGTATAGAGATGTAGCTAAAGATGGTGAGACCCTGAGACCCTGTGTGACTATGTGGAGCAGAGCTCTCTGCCACCTTCAGGCAGTGAGTTATGTACTCTATGTGAGGAGTATATTTATTTTTAAATTAATCCTGAAAATGGGAGATTAATATAAAGAAATGTTTGTAAAAAGTAAAGGAAATAATAATTGCAAAGGCATCATCTTGATAAATGGCATATTGTAAGAGCACAATGTTGAACTCAGTGTTTGGCACATATCTCTCTATATAAAAGCATAATACACTAATTAGACTAGAGAGCAGAACAACCTTCCAGACAAAGCTGGGGCTGTGAGGGCCGAGGCAAGCCACTGCAGCTGCAAGGGCCGAGCCCCTTGGACAAATTTTGTGCATCAGGCCTCTGTTTTTTTATAAAGGGCCAGAGAGTAAATATAAGTATCCCCCCAAATTTATATATATATATATATATATATATATATATATATATATATATAATCATAAAAGCAGTGTTTATTAAAATACATTTCATTTTTTAAATTAAGCTATCAGCAGTATCTGTACATTTTTGGGGAATACTCTTTGGTTTGGGCTTTGCATGCCATATGGTTTTGTTACAACTATTCAACTCTGCCATTACAATGTATGAAATGTCAATATATTACATAAAAAACAACTGTAGAGTATATATAAAGAATGTGTGTTGCTGTATTTCAATAAAACTTAATTTTTAAAAAAGAGTATAGGTGAGTTCAATTTGGCCCAAGAGTCATAATTTTCTGTCCCCACTGTTAAAATGCAATGTCATTTCTATTATGAAACTTATGTATGCTGAGCATTCTCCATGTGGTCAGCAATCTGTTAGTTACTTTATGTACATAAATGCATTAAATCTTTGTAGGTTGCATTTTGCAGATAAGGAAATTTAAACCCAGAGAGGTTAATGAGGAATTTAAGTTAATGCTGTTAGTAATTCTCAAATACTATAGGATGAGAATACAGTCCTATTTGACTCCAAGCAGTAAACTCCTTCAATTTTCTTGTAGTTGTTACATTGAATAAACTAGACCCTGAGCTACAATCCTAAAAATATTTTCTCCTTGTAATTACCTCAACAAACCATATTTAGGGGTGGGGGTGGGGGGTGTATTGTTTTTCTTTCATGCAATAAAATTTGGACATATAGCCCAGATAGCTTATCTGCTCACTCTAAGATAATCATATTAAAAAGAATAACCCTCTAGTTACTATCATCTCTCAAATAATCTCAACTCAGTAATTAACATATTCTGTCCAGTATAATAATAAAAGCTGAATTTTAATCTAAATTTAATCTCTGCAGAAACATACTTCTGGGAAGGAAGGTGGTAGAGAGACTTTTTCTCCCCTTTCTACTTTGCCATCTCCTCCTCACTAGCCACAACACTTCTTTTCCTTACTGATATCTTCTGACCTATCCTGGTGTAGGAGATTGGGAGAGAGACCAGTAGGGGCCTGATCAGCCTTACTAGCTGGCTGTGAAATATGTTTAAAGGTGACACTTTCTCTTTGTACCACCAACCACTCCTAGCCTGTGGCCTGTTCTCCCCTGCAGTTTCCTTTTCTCTACCAAATGCAGTTCCTTGTGCTGACCCCTCATCTCTCTCAAGCCTCCTCCCTTCAGCTGATCTTCTTGGGAAGGATTCAAAGGGTCTCCAGACTCCAAGTGTCATCTCTCACTCTTTTTTCATCTCTCTCTCTCTCTCTCTCTCTTTCTGGCTGTCTGTCTCTTTTACTCTCTGTCCCTTTCTTTCATGAACATTTCACTGGTCCACATCAGGCTTTCCCAAGCTCCAAGGGTCTCTTCAAAGCACTTTTCATTTCTCTTGGACAAGATGGAAGTGTCCCTCACTCCTCATCCTTATCCATGTTCGTGGGGCCTTAGAGCAAACCTATAACTGACACTGGCCTCCATCATCTTGCTGCCTCACCTTGTAAATGGCTTTTTAAAATTTGCAAAATCAGTATTTGACCTCCTCCTCAGCTATCCTTGCCTAGTTTGGCAAATGCCTCCTGATAAAATGAGGGAGAAACTAATGTCTATTGTTATGGAGTGTCTGTAGGAATTTTTTAATGGTTTTATATAAATCCTAAAATACTCTATATTTTCTTAAGGTACTTGCAGTATAGTTGTGAATACAAAATTAATACTTCAGAAATATTTATGACACCTGGGTCAGAAGGTACTTATATGTTAATAAGTTCATTTCTCAGCTGAATCAATGAATGTTTACTCTTTGCTTAATATTTGTTTGTTTTGTTTTTTGCTAATCCTCACCAGAGGATATTTTTCCATTGATTTTTAGAGTGTGGAAGGGAGAGGGAGAGTCAGAGAGAGAGAGAAAGAAACATTGATGTGACAGAGGCACATCAATTGGTTGCCTCCCACACGCACCCTGATCAGGGCCAGTGATCAAGCCTGCAACTGAGGTCCATGTCCTTGACCAGAATAGGACTCAGGACCCTTTAGTCCACAGACCGATGTTTTATCCACTGAGCGAAACTGGCTAGGGAAACATTTGTAAGTTTTTTAAACACAGATTTGTTGAGCTAGTGCTTAAGTAAGATTGAAACCAAATGCAGATGTTCTTATTGTCACTATTTTAATATTTATGTTTTGGAAGAATTTGCCATCCCTTTAAAAGCTCATTTCCATGTTTTGTTTTGTTTTTTTCTCTGAATCTTGGGGTTTCCCTGTTATTTTATTTTATTTTAATATATTTTATTGATATTTTACAGAGAGGAAGGGAGAGAGATAGAGAGCTAGAAATGTCGATGAGAGAGAAACATCGACCAGCCGCCTCTTGCACACCCCCCACCGGGGATGTGCCTGCAACCAAATGTACATGCCCTTGACCGGAATCAAACCCGGACCCTTCAGTCCACAGACCGACGCTCTACTGCTGAGCCAAACCGGTTTCGGCTCCCTGTTATTTTAAACAAGTGTGCCTATCTTGCAGAGAAATATTAATCTTTACGGAATTGCCACTTATATGTTAAAAACAGGTCTCACATTTCCTTTTATCTTTTCTTAAACTCTCTATCATTAGCTTATTCAAAAGTTCCTTTTATGACATGTGTAACGGCTGCATTGCTCTACTCTCCAATTGCACTCAAGTACAGATGCTTGGCTACCTTTTGGAGACTGCAGGGAAAAGGACCCATCCTGCCCTTCTGAGAGTTTACACATAACTTGGGCCATTTGTTGATGCTGACTTTGCATCTCTGTGCATAATCTATCCAGGTCTAGTTGCTCATCCCTGGCTTCCCTAAATTTCATCAGCATTACATCCATCTTGATCAAATATACTGAAATGATGGATTTCAAATAATAAATACATGTTAAAATTAAACAAAACAAAACAAAACAAAAACCAGCCACTCTGAGCATATGGAATGTTCAGCAAGCTCATACAAGTACAAAAAATAATAACAAAAATAAAAATTCACAGGGGACTAGAAAGTAGCATGCGATAAAGGAAATCTAATCTAGTAGCTTCCCACCAGGAAAGTCTGCCATGTCATAGTAATAATGGGGAAATGCAAAAACAAGCGTTAATATCATTGTTAGCAATTAGATTCACACAATTTAAAAAGTTGGCCAATAGCAAGTATAGCTGAGAATGCGAAGCCAAAAATGCTCTACTTCTCATCGAGGAGTAAATTAGCAAATTCATGTTAGAGAACAATTTGGCAATATCTAGTAAAAGCAAAAATGGGCTGGTGCTATGGTCCAGCTAAGGTGTATATAAAGACATGCTCAAATATGTGCATAATGAGATACATAAACAATATCTTATCATTTTTTGTTCACAACAACAACAACAAAACAACAACAACCCAATCAATCAAACAACAACACAACTGGAATTAGCTTAATGTAGAAGGTATAATGAGTTTTAAAATGAGGTACATTTATATACTGGGGTACTATACAGCAATAAAAATGAAAGAATCTGATTCTATAACATAAATATATTAAGAATCTTACAAATATAATTTTGAATATAAAAATAAATTGTAATGATAGCGAGTTTGGGTCAGTGGATAGAGTGTTGGCCTACAACTGAAGGGTCCAGGGTTTGATACCGATCAAGGACACATGCCCAGGTTGTGTGCTTGAACCCCAGTAGGAGGCATGTAGGAGGCAGCCAATCAATTATTCTCTCTCATCATTGATGTTTCTATCTCTCTCTCTCTTCCTCTATGAAATAAAAAAAAATATTAGAAAAATAAATTGTAGAAGATTATTAAAGTTTGAAAACTTTATACTTCTATATTTTGTGTAGAGAGACATGTATAAAAAATATACACATAAAAACATGATGTATTGATTCTTTGGAAAACCACATAAAAATTTAAAATTGTGTTGCCTGGAAAGATATCTATATATATAAAAGACTAAGCAACCAAACAACCAAATGACCAGTCGACCAGTCGCTATGATGCACACTGACCACCAGAGGGTAGACACTCAATGCAGGAGCTTCCCCCAGCCCACAGGCCCCAACCGGCAGCAGTGGCAGGTAGGGGGGTTGGCAAGCAGACAGCACCAGACCAGCCAAGGCAGGTGTGAGTGGGGGCCTCGAATCACCCCACCATTCACTTCACAGAGGAAGGTGACCGGGGTGGTGGCAGGAGATGGGGACAGGGGATGGGGATTGGGGACAGGGAGCAAAGCTGGTGAGCAGGCATTTCCAGGCCAGCCAAGGTGAGTGCGAGCAGGGGCCCCGATCACCCCACTGGTTGCCCCACAAATCAGCCCTGATCACTGGCCAGGCCTAGGGACCCTACCCATGCATGCATTTCATGCACCAGGCCTCTAGTACTATTTATATCTCTCTATATCAAAACCTAAGCGACCATCACAACTGAACGAATGAACCAATAGGCTGTTTGGAGCGAACAGGCTGGCAGGGAGTCAGTGAGGGGCAACCAAATGACCGAGCAGCAGGCTTTGTGGGGGCAATCAGGCAGGCAGGAGGGTTAGTGAGGGTTGACAAAATGACTGAGCAGCAGGCTGTGTGGGGTGACAAGGCTGGCAGGGGGGCAGATGGGGGCAACCAGGCCAGCAGAGGGGGCAGTGAGGAGTGACCAGGACAACAGGGAGGCAGTTAAGGGTGACCAGGCTGGCAGAGGGGGCAATTGGGGGTAATCAGGCAAGCAGGCAGGTGAGCAGTTAGAAGCCAGTGGTCCCAGATTGTGAGGGCCTAAATCAACATCCCCGAGGGATCCTGGATTGAAGAGGGTGCAGGCTGGGCTGAGGGATGCCCCCCCCCCCTCCATGCACAAATTTTGTGCACTGGGTCTCTAGTTTTTAAATATGCATTTAAAAATGCAGGAAAATTATTAGTCACTAAATTCAATAAAGAAGAAAGAATGTGATTGGTTGGAGAGAGATATATAGAGAGCAACAAATTATATGCATAGAATCTTTTTATGTAGCTGATTGATGAATACATGTTGTTTTATTTTTCACTATAAGTTTTGCATGTCTCAAATGTAATATTTTATACAATTTTAGCTTTCAAAGACATTGTTTAGTCTGATGACCTCAGATTAATGTTTCCAGGTATTATCTTATCCATTTTACACATTCCTCACTTTCCTTAGAACTCTTAACTGATATACTTCTTAAATCTCTTTCTAAGAATTACATTATTTAAGATATTACCTCCCAATAATGGTATTTGTAAATTCTTTATTAATGATTACAGATCTCAATGATGACCTATATTCTGCTTATCTAAGTATAGCCTTGACTTTGTAATACTTTATAATACTAAGCAACATTAATATATTTTACTTTAAAAAAAAAGATTTGAAGTCATAAAACTAAGCTTTCACTTTGATTTCCCTTTTTAGGATTTTATTTTGGCAGGTTAATTTATTTCCCAAAATGTGGGTTTCTTTATTTTTAAAATGATAGAAGTTTCTGCAAAAAATTCTGATGAGAATTATATCAAATTAAAATACCAGTTAAATGAGACCATGTATATAACACAGCTAACTTAGTATTCAGAATAAATTGAAGGCTCACAAATTAAATATTCCATCTTATTAATACAAGTAAGTCTTAATATGCCTACATTTCTGACCACCCTGGAGATTTTCACAAGGTCTTAGGATCAATATTATGACTCTTTGGTACATCAACATAATGCTATTAATGCTCAAGTCAGAATAAGTTTGGGTTAGTATATACATATTGTTTATATGTACTGCTTAAAGATAAGGAGACATATATAATAAAAGACAGGTGTGAAATGATTTTTAAAACTTTTGTCAATATCTTCTTATAGTAATTTAGAAAAACAAAGACATGAAAACTTTTAAAACAAATTAAAAGCCTGTGTGGTTACATGAAGTCATATTATAATGCATCATTTAAAAGATGCATTTATGTGTTTTTTGTGACTCATTTAAAAGATACATTTATGTGCTTTTCATGCATTATAAAATATACATAAATATATTAATTATTAAATATATGAAACATTTAAAATAAGCACATATGCAAATGTGTTTGTATATATATATATATATATATACACACACACATATAAGCGAAGTCCGATTCTAAGAACAAAATATAAATTAGGGAGGGAGTCTTTGCTCCATAAGAAATTTCAAAATGCTATTTCTTTAAACTGTAATTTTCTTTACAATTATTTTACACATAACTTCTTATGACAGACCTTACCCAAAGTTAAACATCTAATAATGTTTCTCAAATGCATCAATTAATCAGACGAACTTTATTTATGGTAAAGAGTAAGGAAAAGAAACAGGCTTATACATTATGCTTTTACTTAAAAAATATTCAACAGGAACTCCATAAGAAAGTAAAGATGACAAAATTATTTGCCCTTGAAGTTTATTTCATTTTGAGAAAACAAATACTGATGCATTATACACAATATCCATAAATTGGAAAAAAAAAACTCAAACATAATATTTTGGGATGAAATAAAGCCTTTCAGTGGTGTTTCCACTGCAATACACTATAGATTAAGAGAAAACCATAATTTGGTACCTGCTGAGAGTCTGTTCTAATATCATAGCTCATGATGCAATTCCAGTGACCTAGCAAACAGGTCTTATTATTTTTGTTCATAAGGTAAAGTCAGCTTATTCTGAAATCTAGTCATATATTTGATTGCTTATCCCCGCCCCTCCTTCCCTCAACCTCTGCCATAGTGAATTCCACAGGCAGGAGCTCCATGCTATCAAAAGTGATATTCAACTGGAGGGGTTCATGAAGAGAGTGAAAGTTTCTCAAGTTAATTTCTCAGAATGCCCTAAGCCCCAGGCCTCCCCCTCCAGTGATCTCTGCAGCTGTTTAAGACTGCTGGACCAGCTGAGCCTTGGTGAGTTGGCTGCCTCCCCCTATGGCAATATTTCCTTTTCAAAGGGCAGTTGCCATGGTTGTATAATTTTGTGCAGGGAGTGGGAGCCTTTGTGATTGACCAAGCTGTGCTGAAAGATAACAAGCACAAAAAAGACAAGTTAAAGCCGAAGAAAACTTTGTCAAGCTCTCAGTTGAAATTTGGAAGGAAGAGTTCTTCCCACAGTGAAAACCTGTTGCATTTTTAAGCATATCAAACTGCAAGGAGCTCACAACATTTAAAAGGTTTTAGTAAATTTGGTCAGACCTCTCGGTCTTCAAGTGGACATGTGGAAAAGAGAACCATTCTGGATAGATAAAATTAGTACAAAGCAGGGAAACAGAGGAATAGGCTAAAATTCCTGGCTCACTTACTGTCATCTTGTATCATATAAATGCTTGGTGCCCTAAGTTGATACCCTATCATTCACTCTGACATTCTCATTTGTGTCTGCTATTCTTTGTATCAGGCAATTCCTTCCACCTAGACTTTCCTATCTAGATGTGAGCAAAGTTTTGGGCTCAAATCTTCTAAAACCTTCTTGCAAATTAAATAGTGAAATACTGACTGTCTGGGTAGACTTAAAGATGCTGGAAGAACTGTACTCAAAGAATGTTGATCAGCAATAGAACCTCTACTTACTGAGCCGCCTATTGTGTGTCAAAAATTATGCTGGTGCATTCGGTCACATTATCAAATTGACCCATTTTACATGCATGTCAGTTGCCAATCAATTTATCTTTTATCTTTCTTTTTGTACTAAAATAACTCTACTTTTGTTCATGGTTCCTCTGTTTCCTATTAAAAGGGCTCTATTGCATCTAGTCAGGACAATATGCATGGTTCTGGTCAGTGAGACAGAGATGAAAGTTTCTGGGGGAAGGTTTCCTTGCAAAAATTTAACACCATAAATAAAAGACAAATCCCTAGGAAGATAAAGTTTTGCCTTTGTTCCTTAGCTGTTTTATTTTCTTTTTTTTATTCCTTCTTCTCAGCTCAGATAAAAGGAGGAGCAGCCATGTTTGATGAAACAACACAGTAAGGAGGGCAAAGTGAAATGTTAAACTAAGCTTGAATTTTAGATAACTTTTTGGGCAGTTCCACCAGCTCTGAATTCTCTACCAACTGCATTTTTGTTTTATAAAAAATATAATTTTACCTAAGTCTTTTTGCTGTTGCTAAGTTTTCTGCTACTCCCAGTCTAATGCAATGACATATATACATCATTATAACTCTCTGAGCTATGTAATAATCTGCCATAGCTCGGCAATTGGAAGGGTAAGGAGGATTTAACACATTCTTTATAACTCTATGTCCTATTCTTTTTTTTTATTCACTTCTTAGGGTCTTATGAAACTTAACTTTTTTTTTTTGCTAGTGACTTAAATGGAGAGATAGAAGAGTCAGTCATGAGATTTGCAGTTTCCCAACGCTTGAATGATAGCTAATACACCACAGTCTGAGACTGCAAATGTCTTGATATATTAAATTTCCTGTGTCAAGTTTCTACCATTGGTTAAATTTATACTAAAATAATTCATGGTTTGATAAACTTATTAAAAACCAAGAGGAGACATTGAGTAAGTAGCTGAATATAGTGGTCTGGAATTCAGAAAGGAGACCTATGCTGAAAATATAAGTTAACTCATCAGTGACATATAGATTTTAAACCTTATGACTGGGTGATATCACAAAGGATAAGAAAGCAAATAGAAAAGGAAATAGAAAATAGGACTAATAACTGAAGCCTAGTCTTCCATACTACTGTTGTTGATAAGGGTAAAATATACAGCAAAGGAATCATAAAATATACAGCAAAGGAAAATAAGTGATAAAATTATGATCTATGATGTCAAATGCTATTTATTTGTCAAGTAAGATAAAAAATGAATTGGCCATTGGATTTAAGAACATAAAGAATTTGGATTGGGTGAGCATCCACCCTAATGTGTCCCTGGCACTACCAGTTTGTACCTGTTATCTTGATTTAATGTCCTTTTATTCTTTTTTGTTGTTGTTGTTAATCCTTGCCAGATACTTTTTCCATTGATTTTTTTTAGAGAGTGGAAGTGAGTGGTGAAAGAGAGAGAGAGAGAGAAAGAGAGAGAGAGAGAGAGAGAGAGAGAGAAAGAGAGAGAGAGAGAGAGAGAGAGAAAGGAGAGAGGAGATAGGAGAGAGAGAGAGAGAGAGGAGAGAGGAGAGAGAGAGAGAGAGAAAAGGAAAAGAAACCTGGATGTGAGAGAGAAATTAAAGGTCATATATTAAATCCACATGAAATGTCATTGTCTTTTTATGAGATAAGACTTTACTTCTGAGCAATGGCTATTTGTCCCAATATCATTAGAGCTCATGTTAAGGTGATTATTTGCAGTCTTTTATAATATATTAAATCTCTGGTATAAAAATGTTTATGATATAGACTCTTTATACATATATATATATATATATATATATATATATATATATATATATACACTAGAGGCTCAGTGCATGAAATTCATGCATGGGAGGTTTATGTCCCTCAGCCCAGCCTGCACCCTCTCCAATCTGGGACCACTCAAGGGATGTTCGACTGCCTGTTTAGGCCCAATCCACAGTCAACAGTCAGACATCCTTCTTACAATCCAGGACTTCTGGATCCCAACTACTCGCCTTCCTGCTGCCTGATTGCCCCTAACCACTTCTGCCTGCCAGCCTGTTTACCCTCTAGCAACTCTCCTGCCAGCCTGATCTGCACCTAACTGTCCTCCCCTGGTGGCCTGGTCTCCTCTAACTGTCCTCCCCCGCAGGTCTGGACCCCTCCAACTGCCCTCCTCTGCCAGCCCTGTCACCCCTAACTGTCTGCCTTTGCAGGCCTGATTGTCCCCAATTGCTCTCCTTTTCAGGCCTGGTTCCTTCCAACTGCCTTCCCCTGCTGGCCTGATTGCCCACAATTGCCCTCCCCTGTCAGCCATCTTACGTCCACATGGGGGTGGCCATCTTGTGTGTTGGAGTGATGATCAATTTGCATATTACCTCTTTATTAGATAGGATTTATTTATGTATGTATATGTGAAATGTTTATTTAGTCCTTTCTTTCAATACATTTAGTTAGTTCCTGCTAAGTGATAGACATAATGATATGCATTATTCCATAACGGTTAACAAAATGAATATGGTTTGTACTCTTATGAAAATTGTAGCCTACTTAAATTCGAAAAAGGTAATTAAATAAATATATAATTTAAAAGTACGGTAAATGTTCTAAAGAAAACATAAATATGCTTTGACACACTATTGAAGCAGGCGGGAGACCTATAAATGTAACTCTCTTCTGAGAAGGAAATCATTCATATTTATATCTAGATTATAAAACAGAGGACTACAAAGATGGGTGGAAGAATGTTCTAAGTGTATAGAACAGTATGCCGCAGATAAAAGTTGTTTCAGAAAAAGGTCAAGCAGCCAAGACCTGTTTGGCTCAGTAGATAGAGTGTCGGCCTGGGGATTGAAGGGTCCCAGGTTCGATTCTGGTCAAGGGCATGTACCTTGGTTGTGGGCACATTCCCAGTAGAGGGTGAACAAGAGGCAGTTGATAGATATTTCTTTCTCATCGATGTTTCTAACTCTCTATCCCTGTCTCTTCCTCTCTGTAAAAAATCAATAAAATATATTTTGAAAAAAAGAAAAAGGCCAAGCAATGATTTTTGCTTGCCAACCAAATAAGCTACCACATAGGGCTTGATGTTCGGTTCATTGATTTCAAGTTGACCAGTTTACTGTATTGCTATGATGTTCGATATATTTTCAAAAGTAAATAAAGTCAAAGTTCATAGTCAAGATCAAATTTATATGACCAACTCTCCTTTATTTAAAATCCAATCCAATGATTTCAACCAGTGTGCCACAATTTTTTTTTTAAATGCGCAATACCATGACTATTTAACCAGGGGCACTGACCTCTTTTCCCTTAGATTGTCAAATAATAATAAGAAAAACTACAACAGCTAACACAGCAATAGCCATCTGGTGTGAATGCCCTATTTTGAACCATAAACTTCTAGGTTGCAGCATATTGGTCACATAGCATAAGTTTTCAACTGATTGGTTAATTCTTGGTACCATAAAGTCTTATATACAAGTATAGGTACTTGTATTTTTAGAAAGTCACTTTGGAGCAAAGCGGTAGATAATCACTTTTTTTAAATGTAAATCAATCAAAATTATACTTATTTCTTGTCAGATCAACAAAAATTATGTTTTTTGTTTTGTGTGTGTGTGTGTGTGTGTGTGTGTGTGTGTGTGTGTATGTGTGACACATAATTAGATTGTGTGTGTCATGATTTTAAAAAGGTTGAATATCCTCGATCTAGTCCACTCTTCATGCTGGGCTTTAAGGATGGACTTAAATTTGGAAATTAAGATACAAAGGGAAGTCTACTGGGTGGCTTTTGTAAAATTGTTTTCCAACTTCTGAGAAAGAGTCATATAAATATAAAGATTCTCTGTGCTTAAGTACCTGACTGTAACTACTGACCTCATGCAGGTGCTTGGTGTCAGCTTGAGAGTAAGTCAACACGTGGGAGAGCAGAACAATGACACTGCAGAATAGCAGGGCCAGAGCCTTATTGTGGCTGAATCTGCCAAACTTCTGAGTTTACTTTTAAGTGCATAAGTCACTTCCTTTAAGTGAACTCATTTTTACTTGAGCTTTTTTCTGTTTTTTTTTTTTTTTTGAGTTAAACACATTCTAATAGTTATAACATTTTTTAAATGGCTTCTTTTTAAAAAATATATATTTTATTGATTTTTTTACAGAGATGAAGTGAGAGAGATAGAGAGATAGAAAAAATGATGAGAGAATCATTGATCAGCTGCCTCTTGCACACCCCCTACATGCCCTTGACCAGAATCGAACCTAGGACCCTTTAGTCCTCAAGCCGACGCTCTATCCACTGAGCCAAACTAGTTTCAGCTAGTTATAACATTTTTAACTCAAGTCTAAGGCCTGAAAAGGGGGAGAGGATTATCAAAGAAGAATAGCTGATAACTTCAACATTCTCTATCCTTCTTGGCCCAGACAAACATGTCTACATAACATTTCTTGAAATTATCAGGTAACAATTATGAATTGTAATTCCTTCTGACTACAATATTTTGTCAGTCTTTATTATTATATAATGGAATTTTATTCCTTATTTATTTGTCTTTAAAACTAAGGCTGGCCAACATGTATTGGGCATTACCTTAAAGTTACATTCCCTCACCACCTATTACATGAGTAAGACATGGAGTAAAATAGAGTTTTCAAGTCTCAGGCTATGGGTGCAGTTGCTCCTCAGGCTACCACTCCCAAAGGTGCCCAGGCCCCCAAGAAAGGCTCCACAGTAGAGGCCTCTGTCTGCCAATGAGAGGATGGAAGGACTGGGGTGACCCCTGGGCTGCTGTGTGGATGGAGCTGGTGTCCTCCTGTGCTATTTGTACAAATAAACCTGAGGCAGAAGAAGAAAAAAAAGAATATATGGATCGCTCCGGTGAGTGTGTTTTAGTTGCTGGAGTGTAGTCCCGTACATCAAAAGGTGGCAGGTTCAGGTTACAGGTTCAATCCTAGGTATTTTGGGAGGCAACGATTGATGTTTCTCTCTCACGTTGATTTTTCCCCCTTCTGCTTCCCTCTCTCTAAAATTAGGAACAAAAAGAATACATGAGCAAAAAGTAGTAAACAATTGATTTTTTTTTCATTTAAATCATTCTGTTCGGCGAATTTAAATTTCCAATCTAAAAATTTTATAAGTCTAGTAGAACTTTTCTACTTTATAAATGAAGAAAGAATAGCCCAGAGAGGAAAAAAAAATGTTTTCTTCTGATAAGTAATGAGAAGAACAAGTGCTGAAACCAGTTTGGCTCAGTGGATAGAACGTCAGCCTGTGGACTGAAAGGTCCCAGGTCCGATTCTGGTCAAGGGCATGTATCTTGGTTGCAGGCACATCCCCAGTAGGGGGTGTGCAAGAGGCAGCTGGTCGATGTTTCTCTCTCATTGATGTTTCTAGCTTTCTATCCCCCTCTCTTCCTCTCTGTAAAAACTCAACAAAATATATTTAAAAAAATAACAAGGAATATTAATTTTCTCTTAATTGCAAACGTGCTGATGGAAAACCAGCATAAACTCAATGTCTTTTTGAAAAGTGAAGAAAAATCATTTAAAGGTTAAAAAAAAGTCACCAGTTCTTTTTGGAATTTTTAAAACCCCCTTTGAAATGGGATTGGTATAGTAATCTGTAAATAAAGAGAGTACTGGGAGATCCCCAAAATGAGGTAGCCATAGATGACAGAATTTGAGTAGGCTATAGTTTAAAATATGTGATATTTGAATTGTGTATCTCCTCCTGAAGAGGATTTCAGTATGAAAACAAATTGAGAAAAACCTTAAAAATAGTCTGCTAATGCATCAAAATCTTATATGAAAGTCAACATAACAATTGACCTGAAATTGTACCCAAATATATTACTTTTATTCATAAATTGGCTTAATCCATTTCTATATTTTCCAGGAAGAAAAATTAAAGTCTTCCCCTGATTATTTTGTAACTTTTCCATTACTGTATAAAAAAACCTGTTAAGTAAAATAGATTATTTTCTGGAAACAAGTTATTGATGATGATTTAAAAATCACTGATGTACATGGATTGTGCATTAACATCTTACTTCCGGAAGTGTAGATACAAAATGAAGTGGTTGTGCAATGGCCTGAAGGAAAATGTGTTGTGTGCTGTGTGAGCAAGATTCTTAGAGGCAAAGAGACATGGAAGGACAGGAAAATAAGAAATGTAATGTTTTAAACATGTGGCCCTTAAATTATTAATTTATGAAATGAATGTAGTGTTCCTAGGATAAAAATGCTAAAAAGCAGCTTTAATATCCTTTCAAGAAGACATCATTGAATAGAGGAGTCTGGCTCTTGTGTGTCCTACTTCAGGTTCATAAAGCTCACATATAATTTTTATATGTTATTTAATTATCTATGTTTTTCTTTTCATATGTTTATTGGTTCTTTGTGATTTCTTAACTGTGAATACCTCATTCATACTATTTACTCATTTTGATGGCTTGTTAGTCTCATCTTTTTCATCATTAGCATTTTTTTGTATTTATATATACATGTAAACATTAAAATCATTCTGTCTAGTATTAAACAACAACAACAACAACAACAACAAAACACCCTGCAAGTTCTATTACTAGGAAAAGGTGGGCTAGATTATTTGGAGGAATCATTCTGCTATAAATATCAAAATAGTTAGATATAAGCATTTAAAAATAATTTAAACAACATTGGCAGGGGTTGTTGCATGGTTAGAGCACTGGCCCAAGCACCTAAGGGTTCCAGGCTCAATTCCCAATCAAGGGCATATATCTGGTTTGCAGGTGATCATTGGCCCAAGTCAGTCAGTGTGGGAGGCAGGCAAACAATGTGTCTCTTTCACATCGATGTTTCTCTCTCTCACACTCCCTTTGCTTCTTCCACTCTCTCTAAAAACAATCAATGCAATACATTTTATTTTAACTTTAAAGATAACCAGCAAAGCAAATCATCAGTAAAATCACTTATTAAAGGGCATTTGAGATGCTGTAGTAATATGTATGGTGCTAGGTGGGTACTGGAAATATTGAGGGCAATAATCTGTGTAGTATATGATTGTCTAATTACTATGCTGTACACCTAAAACTAATACAAAATAATATTTAATGTAAACTGTAATTGAAATAAATTAATATAAAAAAGTGATAGGAAATGCTCTTATTAGAAACATTATTAAAAAAGAATAAATGGGAAGATATAGTCTGACTTTGAGGATCCAATTATAAGCAATGGGTTCTGATTAAAAAACAACAACAAACGAACCTCTGTATTTTACTTCTCACAGAGCAATTGATTTATGCATAGATTATATCTCTATACATAATGTAAAATACTCTAGGTGTATATTATTACTTATTAGATACTTGAATCTGATATTATTCCTCAGTGCTCAATATAACCAACACTGATGTTCATATTTATTAATTTTTATTATGTGCTAGTCACTTCATTAGAAATTCTGAGAGTAGTAATTTGTATAATCTACCCAGTAATTAACAAAATGATACTGGTTTTCTTTGCAATTTATACTTGAATTCTTGACCTTCATAAGTTTAAATAAGTTTCCCAACTATAGTAGCCTTCATATATATGGTGTTGCTTAGTTTTAGTTGCCTGTAGTTAACCAAGGTCAGATAGTATTAAATGGAGAATTTCAGAAATAATTCATAAGTTTTATATTGTGTGAAATTTGGAGCAGAGTGATGGAATTTTGAGCATTCCTGCTCTGTCTTGCCTGGGATGTAAATTATTTTTTGTCCAGTTATCCACCAATTAGACATTTAGGAGTTCACTTTGTTGTCATAAAAATTTGTGCATGGAGGGAGGTCCCTCAGCCCGGCCTGCACCTTCTGCAATCCTGGATCTCTGTAGGATTTGGCCTAAACTGGTAGTTGGACATCTCTCTCGCAATCGGGGACTGCTAGCCCTAATCGATTGCCTGCCTGCCTTCCTGATTGCCTCTAACCATTCTGCCAGCCTGCCTGATCATCCCTAACCTCTCTGCATGTCAGCTTGATCACCCTTAACTGCTCCCCTGCCTGCCTGATCACCCTTAACTGCTGCTGCTTTGGCCTCATACCTGGGATCCTGACTTCCCTCTCTGGCTGGCCACAGGCACCTGGGACATCTGGTGGCTTGGGGATGCCTGGCAGCTCTGCCTAGGTTGGCTGCAGGTACCCAGGACTCCTGGCGGCTCAGCCCGAGCCAGCTGCAGGAACCTATGATCTTGGGCAGCTTCTCCTGGGACTGTGGGCAGCTTTGCCTGGACAGGCTGCGGCTGCAGGTGCTTAGGATCATGGGCAATTTTGCCTGGGCCTGGCTTTGTCAGGAAGGAGGTCCGGAAGACATCTGGTCTAATTATCATGTTACCCTTTTATTAGTATAGATTGTTGTTAATCACTTACTATGCCTAATTTGTATATTGAACTTTGTTATAGATATATATGTATGGGCACTATCTATATTTTCAGGCATAAACTGGGGCTCTTGGAATGTGTCCTCCAGGAATAATGGAAAACTACTCTACTAATAGCTTGTAATCATTTATATTCAATTATTCATCTTGATCATAAAGTTTGTAACTCCTCTTCATGCTGTGCTGACACTTTAATTGGTCAAATAATAGTTTAGTCACTCTAGATTATGTCAGACAAAGGGGGAATATCAGAGACTCCTTAATTTTTTGGGGTCTATTTTCTGTTAAAAAGTACAGAAATATGCACATATGAAAGAATTCATTAAAACAGCATGTGAAGCTATTGACAATAAATAGTGACAGAGTCAAACTTGTTCTAGGGAGGAGCTAATGAATAGGAATTAAATTCTGCTAATAACTAGGACTTCTGACTTATCCAGAACAGGAAACGTAGTGAGCCAACTGAGAAACTAGACAGGGTACTGAATACTCGTACAAGTGTACTGGACTAAATACAAAGTCCTGTCCTAACTCAGGTAACAAGTAAAATAATGGCTGATCATACTTTGGTCAATTAGACTGCACTTAATTATAAATAGACAAATAATTTTTTAAAAAAGAAGAAAAGGAAACATTTCTTACCAGATTGATTTATAAAAAAATTACATACAATCAAATAACAATAATTTAATAATAACAGTAAATTGTTTTTTGCTTTATTCTTTAAAAAATTATACTGGTTGACATTTGCAGAGCAAGATAATAAACTTTTATCATCAATAGCTGGAATTAAATATTTATTGTTAATAAGAAGTTTATTTTTCAGTTTTGTTCAATATTGTTGGCTATTAAAGTTTTGCTTTTCTAAATGCTTGTAGTGTTTGTGGCAATATGTATGATCAACTTTAACAATTATTTAATGGAGGCTTCCAAAGACATATCAATTATGTAGAAATCAAAGTTTAATAAATGCACATGAAAGCTATATTATGAGTCATTACCTCAAATGGTTTATATTCTACTAGAGGCCCATTGTATGAGATTCATTCACTGAGGGGGCCAGGCCCTCAGACCAGCCTACACGCTCTCACAGTCTGGGATGTCTACCTGCCACTTAGGCCCTATTTCTCCAGGGGTCTGACCTAAGCTGGCAGTTAGACATCCCTCTCACAGTCCAGGGCTTTCACAGTCTGGGACCCCTCACTCCTTACTGCCCCCTGCATCAACAGAGGTGAGCCCGGCTTCTGGCTGAGCGACACTCTGCCTGTGGGAGCACACTGACCACCAAGGGCAGCTCCTGTGTTGAGCATCTGTCCCCTGCTGGTTAGTGTGCATCATAGCAGCCAGTCATTCCGCTGTTCTGTCATTTTGCATATTATGCTTTTATTATATAGGATTTTTAAACCAACTTGATCTTTCAAGCTCTGAGAAATCTCTCTATATAAACATTTCTACCACCTTCTCTTCATATTTATAACATTTTCCTCTCTATGTGTTTGGTACTTTTTCATTTGGAGAATATAGTTTTAGGACAGTTAAAGTTAAAATTGTTAGGACTATAGAACAATACAGTCCTTAATGGCCATTTTGTAATCTTCCAGCCACGGGAGAATGAAAGACTGGGAAAAGGTTACTGGATACCAGAAGTCAGAAATTGAAACTGTCCTGAAGGCACCTGATGGCATACCTGCATCCCATCTGCTTTCCAAGCTCACCGGCTCAGTCCCCAGAACTACTGAAGATAAGAGCTTCCTGCCAGTGATTAAATATAAGGATGAAACTCCAGCTCCTGGGTGTCCCCTAGACCCAGCAACCGAATGTCCCTTTGGCTTGGTGCTGTACAGCCCTTTCCTTTGGATATCCCTTCCCCCTGAAAAAAAAATCGATTTTCTTTGTCATCCACCTGAGATGGCTATTTAGCCTACCTGTGCACCACCATGCTAACCTACCTTCCAAAAATACGTATATTTACATCAGCAGGGTAAAAATTTACCCTTAATATTTTAATTCAAATCATCTTTCTGTATTAGTGTTAATAATGTTCCTTTCTTTCTCTTGTCTGGCATACCTAACAAATCTCAGGCTTTTTATCTTCTGGTTTATTAAATGTGTTGCATTTAAGTAATAGGTATTCTAACTTCTGTTTCAAGATAGTGATCTGAGCACATACTTCACTCGTACCCTCCTGCACCAAGTACCTAGAAAAAACCATGTAACTAACAACTTATTAAAGAGAAAACCACAGGCCCTTACTTTTGCAAAGCCCATGATACCAAACATAGATTTCAAATTTGACCTAGCTGTTCTTTCAACCTCTACCAGAAACAGAATCTTAATCAACCGGTGAAAAATTTTCTGGTCTGTACCAATTTTTCACACGGGTCCTCACTAAGCCCTCATAGAAAGAAGAGGCAATCTGCATGATAAAACACTTGCCACTTCCTTCCCTGAAAAAGATGGTATTCTGGTCTAAAAATCCTTTCTTTATTTTTGTCAATACCTCCTTTGCCCTTCCCTCCTTCCTCCAGTTTCACATAAGCCTTATACGAATGCCTTTGCAGACGTGAGATGGGATGCTGCCTGATTTCATGAATCACCTAACAGAGCCAATGAGATCTTCAAATTTACTCGGTTGAATTATTTTTTTTTAACCAAGAAAGTACATAGGTTCTCTCACTGTACCAGACATTACAGCCAGTTCCTGAAAGTTAGGGGGAAAAATGAAAGAAATGCTCAACCTCAGCAAAGGACACAAACAGAAAAGCACCACTGTGAATGGTGCCAGGAGTTCGTTGAAGCCAAAAAAAGAAGAGACTCCAGTGATTAGGCCACATGTTTTCAAAAACCTCCTACATTCTACTTTACTCATCCTGTATGCTAGGTATTAAGCCCTGGGTTGCTTGTCTCTGCAAATTCTCAAAACAAAACAAAACAAAACAAAACATACAAATCCGTATTGTGGATGAAAAGGGGTCACTTGGTAATCTGCCTAGCTCAGAGACCTGCCTGACAGCCTTGCCAGCTCAGAGACCTAAAGTAACCACAAAGGATGGTCTGAAATTAAAACTATTTTTAACTTAAAGCTGTTTATGGTGGGTAGTCATGTCCTAGGTCAGCATCTTCCCTGACAAAGGTCAGTCTTTACCCTACCTGAGCCTCCAATTGTCTGTTGAATCTATGATAACATATATTTGGAATGTCAAAGTAATTTTCCTTTTTCTGGACTCATCAAAGCACGGGCACCACTCTTTGGAGACCACAAATCCCCTCATTGTTAGTGAGTTAATTTTTGACTGTTAACTAGCCTATACCCACCTGTGTAAAAGATGTATGTGTCTATCATTTTACTTGCTATCCAATCCCAGAGGTTCTCCCTCCCTCCCCTTTGCTTTCTTCCGCCTCCCAAATCTAGCTCCAAGGGATTTCATGTAACCCACATATGTCTCCTCTTTTCATTGTGATGTATAAAATAAGGTGTGAAACCACCATTCTTGAAGGATAATCTCAATCCATTGAGATTTTGCTTCCTGACAACTGTTGACAGTTTGGCTTAAATAAATTCATAAAAATTCTCCACAGGTTTGAATGATTCTTATACTGACATATTAAATCCATGTAATTTTCTCACAAAAAGGAGACTTAAAAGCATGACCAAAAAGTTTGTAATGCACAAGTCAAAGTCAATGATTATAATTTTTTTAATTGACAAAATATTTCTCAATCATAAAACAATTGAATCCTATTTAATACTCTAAATAACCATTGAGTTTTTAGGTAAAATAGAGATCACTATCTATGTAGATCTATATGACAATGTCAACATTAAAAATACTTACAGTGTGTAGTTACTATTCCAAATATGTCAGTTACACTCAAATATTTAATCTTTAAAAAATCTCTATGAGATCAGTATTATTATTAATCATATTAAAAGACACTGGGAGTTTAAACAAAGTGCCAGATTTCACAGAGGCAAAATGTAACAGAGCTGGGATTTGAAATCAAACAGTTTAGTTCCAGTGCTCAAACACTCTATGCTCCAAGGGAGGTACTGCATATGTAACTAAAGGATCAAAGTGACAGAGGAAGACTTCACTTTTTTAAGAATATAATTTATTGGGGTGACATTGGTTCACAAAATAATATAGGTTTCAAATGCACAATTAAAAAAAAAATCATCTGCACACACTGTTTTGCACCATCCCCTCAAGCAAAGTATTTTTCCATTTTCATTCATCCCCCTTTGCCCACCTCCACCTAATCCCCTACTGCCCTTTCCTTATGGTTAACAACTCATCGTAATCTGCATCTATGTGTTGTGTATATATGTTTGTGGGGTTTTTTGTTTGTTTGTTTGTTTGTTTTGCTTAATTCCTTCACATTCTTTTATCCAGCACCCCAAACCCTCTTCCCTATATAGGTTTAAATAAAATTATTCAGGAAAAAAAAGGAATATAAATAAACTAAACCTGCAATTCAACAAGATTGTGAAAACAATAGTGAAATAAATCTCTAAACAGCAGGAGAAAGGAATTAATTATAAAATAAAAAATAATGAAATAGAAAAATAAATTGAAAATAGCAAAATTGACCAATAAAAAGAAAAGCCAGTTTTTTGAAAAGATCAATACTATAGGCAAGCCTTTGGAAAATATGATGAAGAGCTAACCAAAGAGCAAAGGTACAAAAGGGGGAAAAATTGGGAATGAGAAAAGGAGGTCATGACTTCAAGTGGAGAGGAGATGAAAACAATAAAATTTTCAGAGAACAATGTATACCAACTAATTTTTCAACTTAGACAATTAAAACAAACAAAAAACCTGTAGATTGCCAAAATTGACCTTAGAAAAAGTTAGAAATATGACTAGAACAATAACCTTAGAAAAATAAAAATGTTTTTTAAAGATTTACCATTAGGTAAGGCTCAAGCTCCAGGGTATTTTATGGTAAATTTCTAAGAAAATTCCAAGTGATAGATAATTCCAATCTCAGAGAATAAATTTGAGAATATAGAAGAAGATGGGAAGTTACACACTCTATTTTATAATGCTCATGTACACCTGATGACAAAACTGGATGAAAACAGAATAAAGGACAAACTAAGGACCAATTTTAATCCTACCATAGAAGTGACATTTTAAAGTGTTAGTAAATCAAGTATGCCTGTTTTTATTCTGTGTGTAATACCATAAGAGGATCTGTATCCCCTAAGCCAGTGAGTGGTTGGCAAACAGCCACATGCAGCTCTTTGGCCCCTTGAGGGTGGCTCTTCCACAAAATACAACAGCCTAGGCAAGTTTATTTTAAAGAAGTGGCATTAGAAGAAGTTTAAGTTTAAAAAATTTGGCTCTCAAAAGAAAATTCAATCGTTGTACTGTTGATATTTGGCTCTGTTGACTAATGAGTGCTCTGACCACTGCCCTAAGCTATGTCTAGGTGCTCATTTCCTGTGTTAAAAATGATCATATATTCATACTTTAAAACACCCTTTGATCTGAAATCATGGTTCATGTCTCCATTGTAGATTTAATTACTGATTTTGATATTTAAAAACAACAATTATCTTCTGTTTGAATGATCATTTTTGTATTGGTTATTAATAATTATTTTCATTTTGTCTTTATGTGCTTCAGGAAATTATCATTACTCTTACCTTTACATTACTAAGTTTATTTTCTTTAGTATCAATTATTAAATTTACTACTCCTATTGCACATATTTCTCTATTAATTTTGCATTTTCTTATGTCTTGCATTATATCATGTAACTTTCAAATAAAGCTATTATTTAGCAACTTATCTTTTCATTCCAGTTTAGTGCCTTATCATTTCAGATTTTATATACTCACTAATGGTATTTTTAACTTTTTAGGTCCAGAGAAGATAAAATGATATGCTTTCTAAGACTGATACCTTTTTAGTTAATGAAGATTTATTTTGAATTAAAAATTAACATTTTTTCTTAAATCTCATATTTAACAACATAAATATAACTAGTGACCTCACAATTTCCAAGTTCATAAAACATATAAAGAACAACAAAATATTCCCTAACTGGTTTGGCTCAGTAGATAGAGCATTGACCTGTGGAAGGGTCTCAGGTTCAATTCTGGTCAAGGGCATGTACCTTGGTTACAGCCACATCTCCAGTAAGGAATGTGCAGGAGGCAGCTGATCAATGTTTCTCTCTCATCGATGTTTCTAACTCTCTATCACTCTACCTTCCTCTCTGCAAAAAAAAAATATATATATATATTAAAAGAACAACAAAAGACTATAGAATAATCAATAAGCTATTTAAAGTGTGAAGCTTATTGTCTTTGCCACAAATGTTCTCACAAACCAGAAACAAACAAAAGAAGACAAAATTTTATAGTTATCAGAAATATCATGCATGCATCTCACAAAGTATTTGGTTTAAAAAAACGTTTCATCTAGATTATGACTGAACACAATTAGCCCTTTTGTAGATTTAAACTGAAGCAAATAACCCAACAAACAAATACACACACATGAAGTCAATATGCTCTTCTGGATTGTGCTCGGTCTGCATGAATCTGTAGCAAATATGTAATACTGTCAAGTTAGGAGTGCATTGCCTTCCTCACTCATGTCAAATATATATATATTTTGGTACAAACCACATTTGATTTTGACCACTAGAGTTTCCAACATGAAATTTCAATTCATAATCAAGTAGATGAATATATTTTATTAACATTTAAGCCATGCCTTCCAAACATATATGCATATAGCCACATTAATTATATTGTGGAAATTACAAATAGAAATGCTTTCAGGTTAACATAAATTTTAGAATAGAATGGCATTAAAAGTACTGGAAAGTAAATACAGAATGAAATTGTAAAATAAATAATGCATTCAGGTGTCAAGAAAATAAACATTTAGGAAATATGCCTGCATGGTGATGGGTATAGCCATAGAATGGCTATACAGCAGAGCATTCCCCAGGGAGCTGTCCAATCCCTTTTGCTGACTTGGTGTATGGGAAAATTCTAGATACAAACAATAGTTGTTCCAGTACACAGTCTTTGTAATCATATTCATCAAGTTAAGGACTAACTTTCAACATCAGAATCTATCTGAAGTATTCTGAAATGTCAACATTTGTACCAGGGGTTTCATATGTAGGCCCTCTTGAGTAATATGCCCTAATACTATATTCTTTTCTTTACCCATTTTCCTTTCCTCTCTCCTTCCTTAATTTTGGGTTAATGTGTAAGCATGTATAGTGTACATGTTTCCTTAATTGGCTATTACATAATTCATTTGGGTTCAATCAGGTAATACAAATTTTCACACTATTATTTCTCTTCACTTCTCTTAAATGATCAATAAGTTAATACATATTTTAGAAAGTCTTTAAAAGTTACATATGTCTTCTGTATGTTTAACTTTATTAAATGAAATATCCACACAATCTTCCCTTTGTCAAAATATTAAGTGATTTCTATTTTTTAAAATCATGGCATAATATCTGATAAATAAGTCAAGAGCCTTCTCTCTTATGATTCCAAAGCTGTAAAACATGACATAAAAAACATACTTAGACTGGGTATATTTAAAAAACTAAGTAAAATTTTACATAAAATAAACTCTTTTCCATATATTTTGGACTAAATATAACCTGATTATTCATATTTTACAAGTACTATAACTACATTATACATTTAAACAATTAAAAATTAATGTTTAATGATTATTACATGACTTTTATTTTTCTCATCTAAATGAATGCACTCCAGAATATGTGCAAACCAGTGCTAGTGTTCAAGATTGTACAACTATATCTACTGCCTTTTTACTGTAATTCCCAGGTCTTCACACACTGCTACACCAGGTCACAATATTTGGCTGTGAAATCTGTTTGAAGCTGAAGAAAACAACATCTGTTATTAAAGCTTATTGCTGTTTGAAACAATATCCTGAGATCTGATATCCACTTGTAGAGGAAATTGAGAGGATCAATGCTATCTTGAACAGTGTCATCCAGAAATATTAGGTTTTGTTTTTATTACTTTCTTTCTTAGTTAAAAAACCAGTTAAGGTAAACTTTTAAAATTCCAGACTGTCTGATGAATGGGATGTTTTCTTATTTCTAGAATATTTTTCACATTAACACTGAATTTGTAAATTAGAAATTTAGTTATTCAGGTATTTCTTCTCCTTAACAATCATGATGAGATTTAAACCATTAGGTCTAAGCTTTTCTGAGTTTCTCATGCAAAGTCCTGGTGATAGTCACTTGCTCTCATCTCTGAATAAAATGTGTTTTCATTTGCTTTACCATTATCTGTTCAGTTTCTGAACAAATAAATTCAATTTTTTCATGTTTAGATTTTCAAATTGGATGTTTAAATCAACGTCTTGGAAACCCTGATAAACTTGAAAATCTTTATTCTTTTTTAATGATCTCATTTCAATCTTTATGTTAATTCCTTTTGTTCTGTATATATGAACGTTAATGTTCTTTAAGAACTATAGGTGACTTCTGGAGAAAATTGCCTATCCAGGTCTGTTCATGTCTATCCTATATAATAAAAACCTAGTATGTTAAGTGTCTGGTTGTCAGGTAATCTATTCAACCAATCAAAATGTAATATGCTAATGATATGCTAAGGCTGCTCAACTGCTTGCTATGAGATGCACTGACCACCAGGGGTAAGATGCTCTGACTGATAGGTTAACTTGTTGCTGAGGTCCAGCTGATTGGGACTAGACGAAATGGGCTGGACACACCCTGAAGCCCTCCCATGGACCTCCCCAGCTGGCCAACCTCCTATGTTCCTTTCTGGTCTCAATTGTGCAGTGATGGGGTCCCTTGGCCTGGCCTATGCCATTTTGTAATCTGGTACCCCTCAGGAGATGTCAGAGAGGTGGCTCTGGCCTGATCCCCAAGGTAAGACCGAGGGACCCCACTGGTGAACAAATTTGTGCACCGGGCCTCTAGTCTATAACCCATGCTTGTTTACACTAAACTTAATGGTAAAGTCATAATGTGAAGATGCTTGGATTTTTTAATCTTTCTTTTTGAATGAAATCTATGATATATCACAAGGTATTTTCAAAATTCTTCCACCTTGTGTTCTATCACTTGTCTGTGTTACACTATAACATTGGTATGCTATGATCATTACATTGGCTAACTTCTTTTTGGTTTTCAGCGGTTCTTTCATTTTCTTCAGTCCATATTGTGGCAATCACTTATTCCCACATTCAGATACCAGATATTATCAACAATATCTAGTACTTTTCTCTATATTTTGGTGAAGCCAGGGGGAGATGAAGGTGCTAAATCAAGTGGCACTGGAAAGCACACATCTTTTTTGACTCCCTTTAGTATTAAACATCCAACTTCTTTTTTCTTTCTTTCTTATGTTTTATACCAAAAAAATGACTATGAATTTCCCAACATTTAGTTATGACTCTTAGGCCTTTTTATTTTACCTATTAATTTAAATCAAAAAGTATTTCCATATATGTAGATAAGTACAAAGTGCACTATTGACCAGTAAGGAAGTAAGATGTTGATTTAAAGTCCAGGATTAGAACCCAATCTCCCCACACCTCTCATAGCATTCTAGTTTGAATGAGCTTGTTGGCCATTTCCACTTATCCCATAACGTTCTTAATACTTTTCTTGTCTTCTTTTACAGAGCAACTGGATATTACCACTACATCGTTGAAGGAGTGTATTTAAAAACCAAGTATATTATCCTAGGTAAGCTTGATGAGATTTCTGTAAACATATAGGTTATCCAAAACATTGCAAGAAGACTTTTCCTCTGCTTTCCTCAGACAGCATGAAGAACGATGTCTCTGTAATAATGCAACAGAAAGGAGGTGGTGGCAGCCTCACCCCACAACACCTCCAGGAAATGATTCCTCTTATCTTCATGCTCTGGGGGAGAGGCTCAGATTTGACCCACCCCAACCAAGCACTGCCCACAACATTTTGAGTCATGATGATCTCAGGAGCATTGCCAGTACCAAAGATATAAACAATGGGCTGCACTATTCCCTAAGACTTCTGCTCTTTTCCCTGCCCTTTGCCTGGATGCAAATATCCTTCTTACTCTCTCTGCTCTGTGTCCTTTCATTGTCTAGAGGTCACTTAGCGATATTCTGCTCTGACTACATTATAGTATTTTGCATTTATAATACTTTGAGGGCAAGTTCTTATCACAGGATTCAAATTCTTTCTTGCCCTTATATTTATTTTCCTTTCTGTTGTCATCCTGTATACTTATCCACACAACAGATATTTACCTACATATTTTGGTAGCCAAGAAACAGGATAAATGCATTTTTAGTAACCCCCACATCATCTCCATGGATGCTATTGAAATCCTCTAATATTTTAAGCAAGAGAGGTTGTTGAGGTTCACAGACCTTAAGCACATTTCTCATGTCAAGGTCATTTATCTGATTTTTCTCTGCTGAGCAAAGAAGAAAACTTTTGCTCTCAGAAACTATTTGTGTAGCAGTGTAACAGAATGTTGTGCAATTACGAGTAGTTTAAAGTGCTTGCACACAAGAGACAGGACATAGATGACTATAACTCTGATTGCTATCTTGGCTTCTGGTATTTCCACCCTTCTTACTGCTGAGATCACAGCTCAAGTTCTCATGCACCAACCAACATTTGCTAATTTCTGCACTTGCCCATGTTGCTCTATTGGGAAGTGTAATCAAAGGAATGTAGATGAAAAGTTAGCAATAAGCTAATGACTGTACCTGTGAACAGAGCTACATAGATGCTGTGCTGTAGAGTTAGCAGGACCTTCTAAGCTAAGTGCCTGGATTTTTAAGGCAGTAATATTCAGTGGGAGTTATTGCTATAATGTCTCAGGTCTTACTGTTCTGCTTTTTTACCTCAGTCCATAACATGCTTTTTGCTATTGGAAATTTCTCTTGGGATTTGATGGGTTTGACAAATATTGCCAGTTTCAAATTCTGTCACCACTTTACATGTTTTTTTGAAATTCTTCACTGGTCAACACCTGCAGAATTTATTTCTCTTTGTGTTTTTATGACAGGTATGAAGTACTTGTACAGAATTTATCAAATAGCACTATGTTTGTTCACAAAAATTATAAAGAGAAAAAAATGCCCATGGGTAATTGTTGCTTGATTCAGAAGCACATGGATTTATGGAAAGCTATACTTTTCCATTTAATGACCAACTCATCATATTTTCTTAATACTATTAATTGCTTTGACTTGGCAATAATTGATGTAGCATGTCATCATGGTTAACATCAGCACCTTTACCACTCGTTAAACAATTGTAAGTAGATTTGGTCATTACTGTAAATGATCTTAATTTCAATAAAAATATTATAAAGCAGGAGGGTATAAGTAAGTAATTATCTGAGGTGTGTCTTTTTGTTTTAGGATTGTCTAAAAATTCCTTGATGTCATAGATCTTATCTTATTTACCCTCTTACTAGCATACAGTGCTAGAGATTGTGACCCAAGGAAGTAATTTTTAATCATTTAATAAACAAAAATAGAACTGTTAACTATAAAAATTTTGGCAAGAAATAGAGTTTAGCCCAAACCAGTTTGGCTCAGTGAATAGAGCGTTGGTCTACATATTGAAGGGTCCCAGGTTTGATTCTGGTCAAGGGCATGTACATTGGTTGTTGGCACATCCACAGTAGGGGGTGTGCAGGAGGCAGCTGGTAGATGTTTCTCTTTCATGGATGTTTCTAGCTCTCTATCCCTCTCCCTTCCTCTCTGTAAAAAAATTAATAAAATATATTTTAAAAAGAAATAGAGTTTACTACTGCAAGATGTGCCTGAATAATTTTATACTCAACTTTAATTTATAAATTTATTTACTTAATTAAAAAATGTTGTGTCTACTATGAACTAGCAAGGATTTTTTTTCAAAAAGTCCATTTCACATTTTGGGTAGTAAACAAACTGGATAGAAGTATTTGGATGTTACTAAGCAGAATGGTTTAAAAATATGGAGGCCATTAGAGGATTTGAAAGCTAAATTAGTTCATTTTTCTCAGCGACAATAGAATTTTGTACTTCCTTTTGCCAAACGATGTGCATAACTTGGACCTTGTTAGCTGGTTCCGATATTTGGCTGAAATGTATACCTTATAATACATTTAAGTTACAACTCAGATATACTGAAAATAATAATAATAATCATAATGAAATTTAGGTCCTTCTTCTGAACTCTATTTAAGATGTCCTGTTATTTCACCAATATGCTATCTTTTCTGATCTTAGAGTAAAGTTGGCCAGGAAGCATATTGTATGGGAATGGGCCATTTAAAATTAATTTTAGCCCACCTACTTCTGGCATGTCTTGCAGGGGAAGTTCTTCCATTGCAGTCTGAGTGGAGGTGTATGAATTCCTTTCATCAATCATAAGAGTTTTAAGTATAGAGGGAAAAAGATGATAATTGCAGCCTTCTTATATTTATAATCTCAGTAGACTCAGACAGACATTGTGGGGTAGAGTGGATTGTAATTGGAAATATAGATTTACAACTATTTTATAATATATATCTCAAAGATATAAATAAACAATAAAAAGCATGGTTATCATTTTATAAATAACATTGGTTATAGACCAAAGTTAAAAATGTAATTCCTGCTAAACTCATTTCATGGATTGGTATTTACCATCAAGATAATTTTAATCTTTGATTCAAATAGCTAACCAATGGGGAATGCCCCAAATGGAAAAATATATATGTTGACCGATTCCTTCCAATTCTCGTATACAGGGCTCCAAAAGCTATTATTTCAACTAGGAGGCATTTTAGTAGATATAAAGTCCATAAGACTGTCAAATTGGTTCACCACATCTGAGAAATCTATATGCATTTTAATAGAAAGTTAATATATTAAGACATTCCAATTTGTTCTTTCCAGGAAGATGGATTAAAAGAAGGAAGGAATACATTATTCTTAATATATCAGGTAGCTCAGAAATTAAACCTTTGATGTTACAGAAAAATGTTATAAAGTTTTATATCAAAAAGAGTATCTGAATATAAAAATATATAATAATTCAGAATTTATTTCTCCAGTGGAATCATTGTACATCCTATCTCCATACTGGTTTATGTATAATGTATAAAGCAAACTTTGGTTTTCTTAAGGCAGCTAAAAAAAGCACATTGAAAGAGAAACTCTAAAATTGTGTCTGCAGCTATATTGCACTATGAGATAGATATATGGTCATGAAGTTTTAAACTCTTGTCATTTTTTGTTTTTTAAAAACTGATATACTGAAAATAAATATAAAGGTGTGCCTTTTGAAATAGAAAATATGGTAGTTAACACATGTTTTTCAGAGTTGTTTTCATTGATCAAAACTTACATGTACTGTATTGAAATTGTTACCTGAGATTGTGAGAAAAATAAGATTGTCAGTGTGCTGGTTTATTTGCCTAAGTTGGCATTAAGTGATGATTAGCTGTTTTATAAAACCACTTGCTGAACAAGTAGGTTTTAAATGTTCTCAAAACACACACACACACACACACACACACACACACACTGATAAATATGAAAAATTATCTATAGCAATCCAAATGTCAAAATTAGGAATTTGATGACATCAGATAGAGCTTGGGAATTAGAAGGGTTTCAAATATCTAATGAGTATGTGGATGTTTCATATCTTATTCTCATCATTTTCTAATATGACTAGAATATTTTATAATTTAAAAAACAAATGCACTTTAAAAGAGAAACCATTGGGCATCCTTCAGTGACACACATCTGCTGTCTGCTAGTATGGCAAGGTATTATCAGTGTCTTCCATCTCTGAACTATTTTCCCAGGACCAAACCAGAGACGGTCGGTCCTGCAGCATCACCATTTGTCCACCAACCAGATCTGAAATATGATGGCTGACATGTATATATAAGGAACTGTTTGACATTGAAATTGGAACTCAAAAGAACTGTCCAGAAAGGAACTCACTACAGACTAATCCATTTGCGTCTCAGCATAGACATTATGGTTTGTTGCAGTTTAGGTTCTTATAAGGGTATTTCTTGGATCACATGATCTCACTCATCTAGGGGAAATAATGAACAACATAAACTGATGAACAAAAACAGACCCAGAGACAGAGAAGCAGCAATCAGACTCTCAAACCTCAGAGGAAAGGTAGAGGAGGGTGGGGGTAAGGGGAAGAGATCAACCAAAGGACTTGTGTGCATGCATATAAGCCTAACCAGTGGTCATGGACAACAGGGGGATGGGGACATACATGGGGAGTGGTTTGGGATAGGAATGGGGGGATGAGGACAATTATGTGATACCATAATCAATAAATCAATAAAAAAGTGAAAAAGAAAAGAGAAATCATTGGTTTAAATATATTGTTGTAGGACTTTCCCTGTGTATTTAATAATTTCTAACATTAAATTATGATGGATTTTAGTTTTATTTGTTAAAAATATCACTGATAGTTTTTTATTTTATTTTATTTTATTTATTTTTTACAGAGAGGAAGAGAGAGGGATAGAGTGCTGGAAACATCGATCAGCTGCCTCCTGCACATCTCCTACAGGGGATGTTCCCATAACCAAGGTACATGCCCTTGACCAAAATCGAACCCGGGACCCTTCAGTCTCCAGGCCAATGCTCTATCCACTGAGCCAAACTGGTTTCAGCTCACTGATAGTTTTTAGCAATCAAATTACATGGGCTTGTTTCTTGTTGTGTGGGAATTTTTTTGAATGACTATTAGTATTACATTAATTTTTTTTCTCTTTCCAACACACACATGATACAGCATGATATACCTAAGTTGTAACTTCCTCTATCTGCACACTGTCTTGTTTTAGCCTATTCTCTTCTCTCCCATAATCATGCAAGCACCAGGTCTTTTTTTAAATTGTTTTTCAGATGATAGATGATATTAACATACACCATGTATTTCCATGACATCTAATTGTCACTCCACTTTCCCTTCCACTTGAGAAAGGAAACATTAATACTTTATTTATAGAAGTGAATCATATGCAAAACATGTCACAGCTGGTGGACCCATGTGAGTTCATGGTTGGGAACAGTTGAATTATAGACTAGAAGTTCAGGATATCTACATGTGTCTCATAAGAATACTTTTTCACCAGGGGTATCTGTGCTGTTAATGGAGAGAGAGAATTTATTTAAAGCCTTAGTATATTAATAACCTTTTGTGTATCCCCACAGTGTCACTGATCCACAGCTTGGCTCTCTTTCATCTTGTCCTGCAGGGACCTACTTAAATTTTTCTAACTCTAGGAGCTAATAACTGAGGGAGATGCCATTTGATATTAGTTTACAGACCCTTTCAAACTCTTCATTCCTGTAGACTTACTTTCTCTTTCAATACATTGGAGTAGGACGTGGTTCCTGATCCTTTCTTATACCTTCTGTTCTTAACAAGTCTGCTGACATAGCTTTACTTTGAAGTAAATAGTACCTATTATACTTTAACCCAGCAAACAATTCTTTCATGTCTATCTTCTAAAAATATTTCAGAGCCATCTCTCTTAGGCTTTCTGTATCTGCTATAATTCAGGACAACTCATTTTTCAGACCATGACCTCTTTGAGGTCTTCCTTGAAACCTTAGTAGTTGGCACAATATCTGGCTTGGAGTAGGCTCCATGAGTGTGGATTGAAGAGATGGTGCAGTCTTGCACTACTGACCCAGCCAATGCAGACCCTGAAGATTTCCCTCCATTTTTGTTAACTACTGTTAGTATTTGTCTCATCTGAAGTCTCTTATGCTTTTGTTCACTACATTCATTTTAGCTAACAGGAAGATCTTTATACTGTACAAACTCTAACAGCAAATGAGCTGAATAAAGACAATCCAGCTTATACAATATGTTGAAATACTCTCAATTCTCAAATTGAAAGTCTTTAATTGAAACATCAACCAAAGGACTTGCATGCATGCATATAAGTCTAACCAATGGGCACAGAAAACAGGGGAGGGGGGTGAGGTCTTGAGTGAGGGAGTTGAGGAATAATAGGGAGATAAGGACACATATGTAATACCTTAATTGATAAAGAAATTAACAAAAAGAAGCATTAGCATTCAGGTTTACCGCAATCAGGATCAGTTCCCATTGTTTTATATAGTAAGCCCTATCCACATCTTTTTGTCATCTGCTGACTGTGGTGGACAAGGAAATTTTGAGTCGCATTTATGTTATGTCTGCTGCTAGCTAATGATAACATCCAGCGTTCAGGTAAATGACATTTATTCATAGGAAAAAGAAGAGGATGATGAAGAGAAAAAAGAGGAGTGGAGAGATAAGAGGAGGAGGAGGAAGATTAAAATTTGATTGTGAAATATTCAGATGTTTTAAAATTATAGAAAATGAATACCTTATAAAATATATTTGCAAGATTTATCAAGATTTATTTTTTCTGAAATATATACTAATGCTCTACCTTGTCCATTTGATTTGCTTTCTAGAGGTAAGAGCTTTCAAAGTTAACATGTATCTTTTCTTTGAAGGTTTTTTTTAGTACTTTTATTACATATTGTTTCCATTATAAAATATAATATTGCTTTCTAAAATCCTATCATATTATACTATCTAAAACATTTTCCTACTCTTTCAGTTAATGTTACATTTTGAAAAATCATTATTTTGATCATTGACAACCTAGTTTATTTATTTTGAAAATCATATTGTGATAGACTGAATATACAAAGAAATTGCTGCACTGTATATAGAAAGAGAAGCCAGATCCACAACCTCTACATCAATGAGCTCAAGACAATAAATAACCGAGTCAAATACCTGCCAACTTCTGCAATTTCCAGCTGAGGACCAAGCACAGAAAGCTAAATGTAATCCCCTAACTGACTCTATAAATGTTTGCTTCTAGGTCTTGTTACCTTAGCTTCCCCATGTCAACAATTTCCAGTGGCTGTGCACCCAAAGCCTTCTCTATTTCCACTGCATTTAGGTTTTGCACTCCCCTGCCTGCCTTTGAGTCTCTGCCAAATGTCAATGATAGTGGCTGGCTCTTACTATTGAGGGTTGGGGGTAGGGGAAAATTTATTCTAACTTTAAGGCCCTTTCAGGTGGTCTAATCCTATATAATAAAGAGGTAATATGCAAATTAACCCTCACAAGATGGCTGCCTATGATCAGGCCAGTAGGGGGATTAGTGAGGGATGACCAAATGACTGACCAGGCAGGTTGCAAGGGGCAACCAGCCTGGCAGGGGGTCAGTTGGAGGCAACCAGGCTGGCAGGGGAGGAGAAGTTTGGGGTGACCAGGCCAGCAGGGGGGGCAGTTGAGGGTGATTAGGCTGTCAGGGTGACTAGGCTTGCAGAGGGTGGCTGTTAGGGGCTACCAGGCATGCAGGCAGGTGAGTGATTAGGAGCCAGTGATCCAAGATTGTTAGAGGGATGTCTGACTGCAGGTTTAGGGGGATCAGACCTAAACCAGCAGTCAGACATCCCCCAAGGGGTCCCGGATTGGAAAGGGTGCAGGCTGAGCTGCGGGAACCTCCCCATGCATGAATTTTGTGCACTGGGCCTCTAGTAATCAAATAAAGATAAGATAGATTAACCAGAGAAAACAACAAAATTTAGTCATATCCATATGGGCATTGCAGGGTGACACCGTGTTCAGTAATTATTAGTGTGCCCTGCCATGTAGATAGATAAAAAGTCATTCTGGTGATAGCTCTTAATGTGACTCCACAGGGTCTCTGTTGCCTTTAGCTAAAAAATAATCCACATACCACTGAGGCATATCATGGGGTGTCTTATTCTGAACCCCTACACTATGCTTGTTCTCATTTTAGTGATCTTCACTTATTTCCAAGGTAGTATTAACAACAATGAACATTTAAATTGTTTCCAAATGATCACTGTATCAGAGCTGCAGACACATCTATGTATATGTGCAAGATAAATATTAGAATATTTATCTCAAACTGCAATTAGAAATTAGCTTAGTTATAGTTGCAACTTTATTTATTATTCCAAAATTGCCATCCAGCTTTGAACAACTTCCTTTTTACAAGGAAGAGTTTGTTATTGTTTTTATTCCAAATCTCTATGAACAATTAGTCTTACCAGACATATTTTTTGTTTGTTTGTTTGTTTGTTTGTTTTTTGGCAATGACCAGGTTAAGGCCCTAATAAGAAACAAGTTATCAGTAGTTTCATCTATTAACAATGCATTTAACATTTTTTATAGAATTCTAGAGGCCTGGTGCATGGATTCATGCACATTGAAATGAGAAATTAATTAGAAGGTGGCCAATGGGGAGGGACTGGGTGAGATGGGCCAGATACACCCTGGAGTCAACCTCCTGAGGCCCCTCCCTGACTGGCCCTACCTGGGGTGGTGCTGGGGCTCAAAGAGTGTCTGTGGAGTGAGCAGAGTCCCTCCAGTAGATGGGGTCCCTCAACCTGGCCTGCAGGGATTGGGCCAAAACTCTCAGTCCAACATTCCCCAAGTTGTCCCAGAATGCAAGAGGGCACTCTGCAAAGTTGCTGTCATGCCACAGCTCCTGCATTGAGCATCTGCCTCCTGGTGGTCAGTGCGTGTCATAGCTACTAGTCAGATGGTTGGACCATCACTTAGGCCTTTATATAGCTAATGTTTGGTCTGTCTATAGATTCATAGGGAGAGAGGATTAACAAAAATACTGATTCTTTCAATTAGGAATATAATATACTGTAGTTCTTTATTTGCTAGAATTTTTTTTTAAATATTTGTGATATAGACTTCTCTGAAGGTCTTACAGATTTTTATTAGATTTCTTCCTTGATATTAGATGTCTTAAGAGGTCTTGATAAGATCTCTATAATAATTTCTGATATGTAGAAATACTCTTAATTTTTGTATAAAGACCTTTTATCCATCTCACTGAAGGCACATATTAGTTCTAACTTTTTTTCTATATTTTATCACTTCTATTTTTTTTTTTTTTTTTTACTATTGGCTTTTTGCACTTGATTTCCAGTATAATTTTGATCTGAATAAAATTTGTGAAGTCAGACATGCTTGTCAATTCAAAGGAGAGAGGGGTGATCTTTTCAGTAATCCACTATTAACTTTGATATTTGGCACAGGGCTTTTTGTGGGTACTACATCAGATGAAAAAAATTCTTCCATTAATTTTATATTTACTTACTAATCAGGAAGTTAAACATATTTCCATATTTTAATTAAACATTTGTGCTTCCACTTCAGTAAATGCTTTCATTTCCTTTGCTCATTTTTCCATTGGATGTTTGCTTCTTCTTACTTGTTGCAGTATCAAGACTTAATGTAGTTAGTAAAATACAGCAAACATTTTTGAATGTTGTCATTACATAAGACAAATTAAATGTCGCAAATGATCCATAAACAGCTTATATTTCTTTTATGCCTCAGAGAGTTCTAGAGACTGTTTTTATATTCTTAATCTTTTGCATTTCTATCAACTACATACATAATATAGCAGATTTTATAATTAGTTCTTAAAAGGCCCAAGTTAGTCAACAATATAAACTTATATAAATTAAAACAATACATCTTTTATCTCAGTGGGAATTGCATGAGGTAAAATTATTAAATTATGTAAATTATTAAACTATTTGAATTTATTCCATATCTGTCTCCAGTCACGTTTCTGAAGTTCTTTATTGACATTCTTCTAGGAAGTCAGCAGTACAATTTCTGTGACTATACTTAATTAAAACATTGAGTATAGTTTTATGAATCTAATGTTAATAATGTATTGTCTTTAGATTCTAAACTGATTAATGTTACTTGGCATTTTACTAATTTGATTACTGTCATAGCTTAAATGCATGGATCATAAGATCACAATAATTCTCACTGTGGATATGGTCTGTCTGAATGGAAAATATCTCTAGAAGTTAATTAACAGATAAGATTCTGTCTAAAATTTTATAATTTTTAGTTAGAGTCTTAGCAGAAATACATGTTTGCCAGTTTGTATGGTCTTAAGCTAGATTCTGTTGGTTACCTGCGTGGTTGAAATTTCCAAATAAAACAAAAAGAAAATACAATTTAAAGAATACTACAAGGAGATGCTAGAACCAGAAAATATTAAAGTCAAGCAGTGCAGAGTGAAATATTTAAACTCTATGAGCTTAGTTTAAATTAAAACTGGTGGATAATATAATAACAGAGTATTAGGATGCTGGGCAAGCAATTGGAGAGTAGAGACAAATAAATTCATGTGGAGAAAATTTGGTTATTTTGGGCCTTTTTTTTGAAAGTCTAATATTCTGTCTGTGCAATCAGGCTTTATTGAACTTAAGAAATATCTTATTCTGGCTGTACTCTCCCTCCCTTTCACAAAGCCACCAATCAGCTTATTATGGGCCAGTAGTGATACGCACTTCTATAACAAATTGAATTAAAAACATGCATATTCATGAAAACTATAACTAGGATAGAGATGTTCTAAAAAAACCCACACCAAACACAACAAATAAATTTTAAAAAAAAACACAGCAGAGATTCCTCTTTTGTTATGCCATTATAAAATAACTGCTCTATCCAGAACTTTGAAGAATCTGAGAGCTTTATCCTGCTTGGAAGCTGAAGGGTTATCCTGCTATAGTTCCATGGTTTCTGGCAGAAGATATGAGGCTCCCGGGTCAAACACAGAGCCCTTTGTTACTCCTGGTGCAGCAGGCAGCATGCACTGTGTGTTTGCATTATTTTCCCTTGTCCTCTAGGTCCCATGAGAACGATGTCAGTGGCCAGGTAGACGCTGTGCAGCTGGCACATTTGCATCATAGCCAAGGAACCCTGAGCTAAAACAACAAAACAAACAACAACAAAAACCATCTGTTGTTTAAAGGGACCACAAGCAAAGCTATTTGGTTTCTCCCAGAGGGAGACATTATCTTTACTATGTTGGACTTCAAATAAGTCTCTCTGAACCAGCAGACTTTACCTCTATCACCCCTGTCTTCTAAAGCTGGCTGCTATATGAACACCTTTGTAAAAGGAGCCCTAAGCAATAGTTGACATTGCCTCTGCTTGACAAGTTGTGCAGAAACATGAGAGACCTATAAAGAATATACACATGGCAAGGACAACATTCTGCCATTTATGGATAAAGGAACCAGCACACTTCAGTTTTTTTGCATTGTTTCCATATTGTTTTATCCACTATTTTGCCATTCTTTCAAGGATTAATATACCTCCATGTATTCCACAGATCATGGACCTTGGCTAGCATAAGAGTTTAAGAAGTTACTCTGCCAACCTTTTTATTTTGAATCTACCAGTCTACTACCAATGCTGTGGACTAATAGCTAGATGGATCATCTAAACTAGGTTTTGAGTTATGCCATTGTAGCTACTTACAGATAAGCTATTCTATTAAACAAGTTTCTATGGAATTTCTAGATAATTTCAGCTAGTGCACCTCCTTCCATTCTTGGTAATACATAGAGGTCCTAAAACCACCATCATCCAGCCAGTGACTAAGGGAATCCTACATAATAAGTAGGTAATATGCAAATTGAGTATCATGCTCTCACAAGATGGTTGCCTATGACCAGGCCAGCAGGAGTGTTAGTGAGGGATGACCAAACAACTGAACAAGCAGACTGCGTGGGGTGACCAGGCCTGCTGGGGGAGGGAGGGGAGAAGGGCACAATTGGGCCAGTTAGGGGCGATCAGGCCAGCATGCAGATGCAGTGAGGAGCGATCAGACCAGCAAGGGGGGCAGTTAGGGGTGACCAGGTAGAGAGGCAGATAAGCTATTAAGAGCCAGTGATCCAGTATTCTGAGAGGGATGTACCCCAAGGGTTTCCGGACTGGCTGGGCTGAGGGGAACCCCCACTCATGCATGAATTTCATGCACTGAGTCTCTAGTATAAAGATAAGTCTAGTATAAAGATAAGTCAAGCAATGTCTGGGTCCACAAAATGCTATACAGATATATAAACCAGTGTATTGGTAGTATTTCTATGTAGGACATATTGTTTACCTCTTTTCTTGACGAATAGGTGCCAAAAGTAAACATTAAAGAATTATAACTTTGATGCCTATCATGCAAATCTCCCTATAGGGTCACCTTCTATACAAGACTCTTCAAGTGAACCAAGCTCACTCACATCAGCAGGGGTGACTGATAAAATTTCAACTCTTCATCACTTCTACCTTGAAATAATGTAATATTCTCAAAATTTTTAATCAATTCTTGCCACTAAATCCAGAGAAATATTTCTAAGTTATAATCTGGAAACTTGAGTCATGTCACTCTATAACTTAAAATCTTTCAATATCCAGCTTAATATACCACTACTTTCCTGCATGTCTCCTTTGTCCCTCAACAACTTAAATTCTGAAGGGTAAGATATTTTAGGCACTCACCTCTTGTTCTGGACTCACCTGGATATGGACCCACCCCACACCCTCTCTTCTCACTAAATCATTCTTTAAGTTTAGAGTAGAACAGAACATCATAAAAATGCAAGACCCCAAAGTGATGAGTATTATTGACTTATTGTTAATCCCTCATGTCTGGAAAATTATCCATGATCAGTATATATTGCTAAATAAATGATAAACATGTGTTTATCAGTTTTCCTATGTTTAAATGAAGAGTTGTCATATTTCAGAAATGTAGTTCAAACCACTTGATAAGAATCAATACAGATACCTTTGTAAATTGTAATATAACATTCCAATAGGAATTTGCTTGTTAGATTAAAAGTAATATTCCAATAGGTGTAACTAGAGAGACTTATAATTCTTTACTCTTGTATAACTGGAAGAGTTAATTTAGATGCAAGGTTACAGCTCTTTCTGCTGATAGCTGCCCATGAGAGTGTCAGAACACTTCCATTGAACTTTATCAAACTGAGTAGCAGATTGGTTTATCTAATTTGAAGGTTCCCCCCCCACACACACCTTTTTATTGTGCATCATTCTTAAGGTGTTTTCTTATAATTGTTCACAGCTTGTGCTGCTTTACTGATTACACTGCTGTGAAATCTTGGTCAAATTACAGTAAACCCCATTTAATATAAGCCTTTTAAAGTTCTTATTATGCTTGTAGTCAGATGGCTGTGGTGATGGCTGTGATTGAAAAACAAATGAAATGTTTTTAGGAAACTGTAATCACATTTTCTTGACATTTCACTACTTCCCCCTGGGTAAATAATAAATCCTTTGCACTTCTAAAAGGAAACTTCCAATTAATTTTTTTCCTCGTTTTAAGAAAAAAATCTGATTTTATAAAGATCTAAGGGCTTATATCTTTCTCCATATTTGAGCTCCTACTATGTTTGACTCCTACTTTATTTATTTACTTACTCATTCATTTTTTCATTCCAGGAATTTAGGTACATTTCCTTATTGTGAGGCAAAAAGCATGTGTACTTACCAGTAATTAGATTTTTTTTTAAATACAGAAAACTAAAATATATGATTTAGTATGGATTTGTTATTGGTGATATAAAACTACCAACTATGTATATGGAGTGTGAATGAGAAGCAAATGAGAGATGGACTGTGAGTTCTTTAGAATTCATAGCACTGTGAGATATTGTACACCAACTAAGCCAGTACAGCAAAACCTTAAGCAGGCTTGAGAGAAAGACTGCTGGGATTTGAATCTAGGTTTTATCCCCTTACCAATTCTTTGATTTGGGGCCAATTATTTAACCTTTTGTGTCTCCATTTTCTCATCTATAAAAGGATAGTACCTAACCAATATGATTGCTGTGAGGAATTAACGAACTACTCTATGTAAAGAATTTAGAACATTTTAATAGCTCAATTAATGTTAGCTATTAGATGTATTTTTAAGATTTTTAATTAAATTTATTGGGGTGACATTGGTTAATAAGATTATGTGTGTTTCAAGTGTGCAATTCCATGATACATCATTTGGATATTGTATTGTCGTAGATCTATTTTTATTATTCGTATTTCTCCTCTTCATTCAACTAAACTCAGCATTAATAGATAGAATATGTATAAGAGACACTGTAAAACCTAAAAGAAAGGACAGAGAATTTCTGTCCATCAGAGTTTTCAGGTATCAATTAGCTCCATGACACTATTCTGAGTGCAAATTTGGTAGAATTAAAATATTGGCATTCTTTCCCTTGGGCACAAAAAATGCCCCTGGAAGCATTACTAAGTCAATAGCTGGTAACTGTGTTGCATATGAATCTTGTTTGTGTTTAAAGGAAACATTCACACTGAGTCACTGATGCTGATGAATAAGTTAAGGCTGTGAGGTTTTTAGTATTTCCTTGAGAATTGATGTTACCATTTGCTTTGTACTCAGAGATTATATGTGTCATTGAGCTACTCTGTAGCTCATTACATGTGCAAGTGCATACACATAGTCAACTAAAGAAAGAAGTATTTAATTTTTCTGATAGGTAAAGTCTCAGGATATGCCCATAATGGATGAATCTGACCAGCATTAATTATTTTGGGCATTGTAACATCAATATTCAATTTGTGAATGTTAGGGTCCTTCTTAGGAGTGAAATGGCCATGATTTATCTCTCTAAATTAAAAAGGTTGAGTAGTATTAACTCATATACATAATTCATTTTAATTAAATGCATATACTCGAATAGCTTCTTAATGGCCATCCAATGCCTCATTAATCTTAAATGCAACAACCTGAGATCCTTTGGGAGGTCATGTGATAACTCAAAATTCACAAACATAATGTGTACTGCCCATGTGGAATGCCTATCAGGCAATCTGTACAGGTTGAGTATATAACAGCCATGATATTCATTTGTGATACCGTTTGTTCAGGGAAATATAAAAGTGATAAAAGGCATGGATTAAAACGTCTTGTTTTCTTACCATCACAATCTCCAAAATCTATTCCAAATAACACCAGGATACCCATGATATTTTAACTATTCTACGAGGAGAATTCATGCAAGTTTGGAATATACTGGGTTAACTCAAATCAAATTAGTTTTCTTTTGTGAAATAGAGGTTCCCTCTACACATTAGACTATGAGCTTATTTTTTTTTTATTGATATTTTACAGAGAAGAAGGGAGAGAGATAGAGAGCTAGAAACGTCGATGAGAGAGAAACATCAACCAGCTGCCTCTTGCACACCCCCTACTGGAGATGTGCCCGCAACCAATGTACATGCCCTTGACCGGAATCGAACCCGGGACCTTTCAGTCCGCAGACCGATGCTCTACCACTGAGCCAAACCGGTTTCGGCTAGACTATGAGCTTAAAAAGCAGATGTTTTAGTCTGTTTTATTTACTCCCGTGCCACCAGAATTTAGAGAATTCCTGACATATAGGTATTCAGTAAAAATTCCATGAGTGAATACAGTAAGAGCACACTGTCCAAGAAGTGAATATATTAGCATTGACTGACCTACTTCATTTTGATATCTTTTCCTACACCTTTTGATATAGTAGTGTATTAAGGGAAGACATTTGGGTAACAGTCTCCTGGTCCATAGTTATGTCTTCCACAATATCTTATGGAAGCCTTGACAATTGTGTAGCATTAGACAAAAGAATATGATAGATGACTGCACAAACCCACCACTAGTACTAAAGAAGAATAAACATGACCCACCAAAACAAAACAAAATTATTATCCTTATTAACTCTCAAAAATAGGTGAATTAATCATTCACATCTAAGAAATATACCTGCATATGCCTTTATATTTTTATTGTGCCTTTATAGTATAAAAAATACACATACTGTCTCACATTATTTTGGCATGATTTCTTTTTTGTTTTTTAAGGGTTTTGTTTTTGTTGTTGTTGTTTTATTTTTATAGAGAGAGGAAGGGGAAGGAGAGAGAGAGAAACATCCATGTGAGAGCAAAACACTGAAGGTCCCCCATTGGGATCCAGCCTGCAACCCTGGGCACATGTCCTGACCAAGGAATCAAACCAGCAATCTTTCAGTGTACTGAACGATGCCCAACCTGGACAGCATGGATTATTCTTATATTCTTTTTTTTTTTTTACAAATAAGATAATTCTAAAAGAAGGAAATACGTCTCTGAAGTTCTCTGATATATCAGTGAATTTAAAGGGAAGAATGAGAATGAAATAAAACATACTTATACACACAATTCCAGGAGAGACTTGAGAATCTCTGGAAAAAAGCAAGTCATGTTGCTTTTTCACTGAGTATAAAAATGCCTTCTTGTGAAGTTTGAGAAACGCATGAGGCACTCCACTTTCTGCAGCACTTTTATTTAATTAATTAGGCAATGCTCACAAAAAGTTAGTGAGCTGCATCGGAAGCATGGTCCCCATTTAACGGATAATAAAATTGTGACACCATGAAGTAGGAGCAATTTGATCAAAGTCATGTGAATAGTAAATTGAAAAGACATAATAAAAGACTGTGGTCTGAAAATATGTACACTGATAGGGCTATGAATAAAACAGTGATGAAGTTTGTGGTGGAAAAGGCACCAAACTGAATAGGGAAGTGAAGACTGATATAGAAACTTTTGTAAATCTTTTGAGTTCAGTTCTACAGAGAAACTTTAACATTGAAACTGGCATCTTGTAGTTAATCACACAAACACAACAAGAAACTACTAAAGTGACCATTTAAGGCAAATTATCCTTTAGTTTACTGAAATTAATATAAATAAGTAGCAGTTACATAGTTCTTACAGTGTGCCAGGCATAGTTCTTACTGCTTTGCATGCGTGGGCTCATTGAAAACTCTCAACAATGCTATGACATTACTAGCCCTTCCCCCCTTTTTATAGAAGAGTGATGCAGAAAAAAAAATTAGGTAACTTGTTCAAGGTCACACAGCTGAAACTTGAACCCAGTAGGTTTGTCTTCAGAGCCAGCACTACACTCTTCTGCCTGTAAAGGGCTGAGCTACTCAGTCTTTTCATCATCATGGATTAACAATGTAATTGAATTGGATAATTTTGGGTGTCAAATGCATGAAGTTTAAGGCTGACACTCCTGAGATCCAGTGTTATCCCTGGAACATGTGTATGATTTGGGGCCAGTTATTTACTTTATCTAAGACAGATTTTTTTCTCTATTGAATAGAAACAATAACAGAGTACATGGACTTACTAGAAGTAAATGAAAGAACAAGTACAAAATATTTAGCAAAGTGCCGAACATTCAGTAAGGAATCATTTGATGTTCAAATATTATTATTGATTGAATTAACCAATTATCTCAATATCACAAAGTTTCAGCCACATAGAAAAAGAACAAGTACAGCAGAAAAAAAATCATTTAAGTACCTTTTGTATTAGCTGCAGCCACTATGTTGGTTTTCATTAGTTATATCTTCATTCTGCTCAGAGATTTTGAAATTATATTTTTGAGTACATGTACAGGCAAAAGTTCACAAAAAATGATCTTATCACTAGATTTCAAGAGCAGAGAAAATTTTGATGCACAGGTAAAATGCAATAAATATATTTTAAAAGCACATTTATTGAGATTAGAAACATTGAGTTGAACATTAAGATTCATCCTTTAAAAGGCATCCTCAATGAATTATGCCAAGTTTAAAAGAAGATGACTTTGGATATTGAGACTATGTGAGACTAAGTGAAACTTTGGTTAAAGTTTTTGGGGATTCATTATAAAAAACAAAAATAAAACATTCATTATTTTTTTAAATATGGAAGTATACTTTATATACAATAAAATAAACAAAGCTTTGTTTAATTTGATGACTTTTGACAATTGTATTTGCTGTGTAAACACCGTACCTGTCTGTACAGATACTTACCAATGCCCCTTCCAATTCAACCTCTACTTTTCCCTCTACCCTTGCTCTGCAGAGGCAAACACATTTGGATTTCTTCTTGGACTGCACACAGAATGCATGCCATGCTGCTTTCACTCCACATAATAGCTTTTTATTTATTTTTTTAAATATATATTTTTATTTATTTTTTACAGAGAGGAAGAGAGAGGGATAGAGAGTTAGAAACATCAACGAGAGAGAGTCACCGATCAGCTGCCTCTTGCACACCCCACACCGAGGATATGCCCTCAACTAAGGTACATGCCTTTGACAGGTATCGAACCTGGGACCCTTGAGTCCGCAGGCCGACGCTCTCCACTGAGCCAAACCGGTTTCGGCCATAACAGCTTTTTAGATTTGCTAATCTTTTTACAGTATAGTGGGTTGTATTTTATTTCTGAGTATTATGACATTGTATAAATATATCCAATTTATATCTCTCTCTTCTTGTTGATTGATGGAAAATCGCTTTCCCGCAGTTTTTGACTGTTATAATTAATCCACTACAAACATTCTTAAACAAGTCTGTGGGCATATATTTTCATTTGTCTTGAGTAAATACCTAACAGTAAAATTGACAAGTTATATGGTAAATAAATATTAAAATTCATAGGCAACTGAGAGTCTGCAATTTGTTCTATTTTATGTTCCAAAGAGCGAACTGTGAGGGTTCCAGATGTAGAACTATTTACATTTTCCATTTCTTTTTGTAAACTTCTGATACCTGTACTCTTCAAGGAGTTTGTCCATTGTATCTAGGTTGTCAAATTTCTTAGCATTGATTTATCCTAAATACTCCTTTAGATGTCTGTAGAATCTTAGGCAATATTCTTTTTTTCCTCAATCCACCAGTAGAGCAAGGTCTTCTTTCTTCTCCACTTCACCAGGCATGAAAGCAATTATACCTTCTCATATAATAAGGGCTCGATCCTTTCTAGATACTAATTTTAATTTCTTTGTATTCATAGCTTTCTGAATTTATTTATTTTATTTACAAAATTTACTTTATTAAAAAAGTATTTGTAATATGCCCCATGATATAATATTCTAAACATAGATTTAAAAACAGCATAATAGAAAAGCTTGGTAACTTGTTTAGTTTATTTTCATTTTTATCCCAGCGCACCTACTCCCAGTATCAACTTAAGTAGGATTGGTGAGAGAAGATATACTTGCATTTTTTACAATCTTATGGGAAAAACATCCAGATCCTCATAAGTAAGCATGGCATTAGTCATAGGATTTTTATAGATATTCTTTATAAAGTTGAGAAATTCCCCTCTATTCCTACTTTGCTGCAAATTTTTATAATGAATTTATATTGGGTTTTGTCAAATGATTTTCTGCATCAATTAATATCATCATATGATTTTTTTTAGCCTCTTGCTGTGATAGATGGCATTGCTTTTTAAAAATGTGAACTGGCCAAATATACCCAGGATGAATTTGACTTAATCATAACTTTTTATAAAATGTTGGATAAGGGGTGATAATATTTTATTGAGGATTTTTATATATGTTCAAAAAATATTGGCTTGTAATTTTCCTTTCTTATTAAATCTTGATCTATTACTGCTATTATGTGGTTCTGGTCTCATAAAATAAGAAACTGCTTATTCTGATTTTCTGAAAGATAATGATAAATTGGTATTGTATATTACTTAAAGAAGAATTCACAGGTAGAATTTTTATTCTTCTAATTATCATGGGGTGTGTAGTGATGTCTCCTCTCTAATTTCTGATATTGGTAATATATGTCCTTTCTCTATTTTTTCAATTGGTGTATTTCAATTTGATATATTTCTATTTAACTATCTTATTGTTTACTGATTTTATATTTGATTATACTCAGTGTTCAGATGAGCCTATCAAAGGAATTCTTTGTTTCTGTTACTGTTTTTCTCAATTCATTCTTGCATATTGTTAGGGCCCTTGACCTATTTGCCATAATCTGATAATTCCAAAAATTGTGATTATGTCTGAGTCTGGGTTATGTACTGCTTTAGCTCTCTTCAGAGTGCATTATCTTGCCTTTTACTATTATTTTTTGTTGTTGAAAGCTGAACATGATTTATTGAGTATTAAGAACTTAGGTAAATAGGTCTTTAGGATAGGTTTATATGTTAATCTGGCTAGAACTGGGGCTGTGTTTAATATTTACTGAAGCTGGGAGTGCCTGAGTCTTCAGTCCTCTTTTTTTCCCTCATGTTCTCTTGTGATTTTCTTATGAACTTCTTACACATACTCTTTTTCTTTGCTGTTACCCACTATTACCATACTGCAACCCTGTTGGCATGATGGTGAGGTGCAGGGGAGGATTATTCTATAAACTTCTGGTTAAATTTCACACTTTATTTGGGCCTGTGTCCCTGGCTGTGACTTTTTCATCAATGTTTCTTAGCTTTTCTCCCTTTTAGGTGACAATGCAAGGCTAGAAGGGAATAAAGGATATAGTCTGGAAAATGAACTTCCAGGTGAACATGGCTTTGATAAAGTCTTTTCCTTTGGAATGTAGGTGCAGAGAATGCTCTGGCCTTATTTCACAATGATTGCTCTTCCCTTGCCCCTTCTCTAAAGCCATGAGGGGATCGCTCCCGGCTTTTCCCTTTAAGAACCTAGTGTGTTTCCTGCATGTAAAACTTGACATGAAAGTGTGTGTGTCCTCCTAGGAGTTTTCGCTGTCAAGTTAGTCCATAATCAGCTGAAGTTCATCCAAATGATCAAAATGATGATTTATGTGTTTCTGCCAGTTTGTGTTTTCAATTGTCTCAGATTTAGGTAAGCAAACCTACCTATAACTCTGTGTTATACGTATATCCCCAGGTTTTGGAGTGGCAGTAACCTCAGTTATCTCATAAATTCAGGAAAAGCTGCTGATTTTTATATTGTTCCAATTATTTTCTCTTTGTTAAGATGTCATTGCTTTTAAGCTGTTTAGATGCTTGAGTTAAATCTGGAAGTTAGTATCTGTATTTTGGGGGGTAAAAAAATACAGTATATTTAGTAGTTTTCTCTGATATAAAGTGAAGTCTTAAGTAATCTAAAGTAATAAAAGGGTAAAATAATTAGAAATAGTGGTCTATAATGTCAAATAAATTATGGGGTCTGGAGCAAGGCTTTGTTTGTATTATTTCAATAGAAATTCATAGCTATGGCTTTCTTTCAACAGTTTTGTGTTTCCCTTGAATTTATACATATTCTGACCATATTATTGAAAAAATTATCAATAAACATCCTAAACCCAGAATTAGGTCAACGATAATCATGAATGTACTGTTTTGTTAATTCTCTTATTTTAAACACATAACTTGCATTTGTAAATCACGACCTCACAAAGATAAACTGCCTGTGATGTGTTTTTTTTTTTTTTTAGTAACTTTAATTTCATGACTTTGAGTGCCAAAACATAGAATAAAGATTTTATTGCTCAAAGTAATATAATCAGTGAACATAAAAGGAAATGAATAAACTGGGTGATTCTAAACTTGGCCTAGTTCTCTCTTGCCTTAAGCAGTCTCTGCTCCAATAACATCAGATACTATAAAGGGACCCATAAGAATAAAAGGCCTGCACTGTCTTCATAGCCCATTTTGTAATGATGCGACCCTTCATTTACACAGATGCAAAAGCAGTTTGGGGATTTCCATAGAAGATATTCAAAACTTGAATATGGAGCTAAGTGTTATGTGGGTCTCTTTAGGATAGGAGTAGAGTGATCCCTGCTTCAATTCAAATCCCTTTTAACAATAGGTGTGTGTGTGTGTGTGTGTGTGTGTGTGTGTGTGTGTGTGTGTTGTCAAACTCATCAAGAAAGAAGCTTAGCTCTGGCCAATGTGGCTCAGTTGGTGGGGCATCATCTGTGCACAGAAAAATTGCTGGTTCAGTTCCCAGTCAGAGCACATGCCCAGGTTTCAGGGCTTGATCCCCAGGAGGGGATGTGCAGGAAGCATCAGAGTGATATCTTGCTCTCACATAGATCTCTTTCTCTCTCCCTCTCCCTTACTTTCTCTCTAAACATCAACTAAATATGTTCTTTAACAAGAAAGAAGCTTATATGTTAAAAATTAGGGAAGCAAGATATAAATAGATAGGTATACTTAATAATAAGAATTTATGATGGAGATACACATTTAAGTGGCAGGTTAAATCTGAAGACTGATGTGGATCAAATCTGAAAAATGTTTTCACATAGATTTTCAGTTTAGTTGTTTAGACATAAAGCTCTGACCCTCTTTAAAGGCATATGTATAGAGGATTTAAACATATTTAACATTTAGATGCACGTGTAAGAACAAATTGATTATGTGTTACAGTATTTGCAGGCGTATAAGACGACTTTTTGGCCCTGAAAAATATGCCTCCAAGTGGGGGGTAGTCTTATACGGTGAGTATATAACAAACTCTGTATTTTTAGTGGAAATTTTAGTGGGTCGTCTTATGCACCCAGTCGTCTTATACGCCGGCAAATACGTATTTTTCAGGGCCAAAAAATCGTCTTATACGCCGGCAAATACGGTATGTGTATTCTTTTATACATATGAATTTATTTAAGTTGAGTAATTGAAATTGCCCTTCTCACCTTGCTGGTCCTCATTATACAATCAAGCCTAATGTTTACATTCCTTTTCTTCAGAGTGGGAGGACATAGGCTTAAGTAAGAGGCTGTTAGATGGGCAACTTTTTGAGAAATAGTGGACAATTCTATATTATGGAGGAATATTTATCAGGTTATCTCTTGACATTGCCTTATTTGAACTAGGAACAGCAGTCAAAATAAAAAGAAGCATCATTTTAAGTGGTAAAATGTGAAACAGGGGTTACATATGTACTGGGATACATAATTTAAAACTTAGAGGCTTCTAAAAAGAGTCATATTAATTCAGTATGAAGTCACTAATTCATATTAATTCTGGGAGAAATTTTTTAAAAGAATGATGGTAAAGCCAAACATAAAACAAAAATAGGATATAAAGATAGCTCAAAAATAATTATTTTTAGTATTCTAAATTTGTGAAAGTTTTCTAACATATAAGAGAATTTTAAACATGATGACATAAGTTGCAAAAGAGTTCTCCTTTCCTGTTTTAGGTAATTAATGCTAGTCACCTTAATATATTTGTTGGAGAAATGTATATGAAACAAATGTTTGCCTATGTGCCATATATTTTGGTCCAGTTATTTATTATTAATTAATTAGTTATGCAATTTATCCTATATGATAAAAGAGTGATATGCAAATTGACCATCACTCCAACACATAATATAGCTATCCCCACATGGTCAAAGATGGCTGCCCCATGTGGAAACAAGATGGCTGCCACAAGATGGCCAGCAGGGGAGAGCAATTGTGGGTAATCAGGCCAGCAAGGGAGGGAAGATGGGAGGAATCGGGCCTGCATGGAGGGCAGTTAGGAGCAATCAGGCTTGCATGGAGGGCAATTGGGTGAGGCCAAGACTGCAGGAAGGGGCAGTTGGGAGAGGCCAGGCCTTCAGGGGAAGCTAGTTGGGGGCAACCAGGCCAGCAGAGGAAGGCAGTTAGGGGTCACCAGGCCTCTAGGGGAGAGCAGTTGGGGGTGATCAGGTCAGCAGGGGAGGGCAGTTAGTGGTGACTGGGTAGGCTGGGGAGGGCAGTTGGGGGCCACCAGGCCTGCAAGGGAGGACATTTATAGGTGACCAGGCTGGCAGAGAAGGAAAGTTGGGGGCAAAAAGGCTGGCAGAGGAGCAGTTAGGCATCAATCAGGTTGACAGAGTAGTGGTTAGGAGGTGAGAGGCTGGTAGGTAGAAGCAGTTAGGGGCAATTAGGAAGGCAGTCAGGTGAATAGTTGGGAGTCAACAGTCCTGGATTGTAAGAGGGATATCTGACTGCTGACTAGGGATTGGACCTAAACAGGCAGTCAGATATCCCTTGAGGGGTCCCAGATTGGAGAGGATGCAGGCTGGGCTGAGAGACACCCTCCTCCCCAAAACATGAATTTCATATACTGGGCCTTAGTTGGTTAATAAAATTATACAGATTTTAAGGGTTACAATTCTATAATACATCATCTATATATTGTATTTGTTTTCACCACATAAATCAAGTCTCCTTTTATCACCATTTATCACCCAGTCACCACTCCTATTACTCCCATTTTATAAAACTGCACATTAAACACAGACTCAATTGTTAAGTCTTCTCAACTCCATTTTTGTACTGTTTGAGTCTGATCCCACTAGGAGAATAAAATACAGTATTCATTAATGAAGCACATCTAACACAAAGCTGCTCAATATAAGTAATAGCAGCTTATTCAAACCAAAACAAAATGCCAAAGGAGTCTATTTTATAAGGTTCTGAGCTATTTCTCAATTTTAGACAAGAGTGTAGTATGTTTTCTAATTTTCTTTTGCTAATGGAAATCATAACTTCTTTGTTTCATTCAATATTTACTTACAGGTTGGAATGATAAATAGGGTGAGTATTGGAAGGTTTGATGTTGAGAGAAAATGAGATACACCAAATAAAACAATGAGGAATTCAATGTAGCTTGGCCAAATAAATTTGTGATACCACACAGATGATCAGTGTATACCTTATACCTTTATTTTTCTATCATGCATGAATGGAACCCTCAGATTAATGCATTATTTGACATGTTGTAACATCAAAGGGCAAATCACAGAAAAATTGCCTATTGAAAGCACAAGAAAAAAAGTTTTATGATGATTATTTTTTAGAGCCTTAAAAATAGATGAAGACAAGGATGATAGGTTTTGAAATCTATGCTACTGATTGGTTTTAACCTTCTTCCAACCTTTTCACATAATTCAGGGCACTTTGAGAGAGAAACTAGAAAGGATTATTTATCAAGTCTACAAAATGTACTTGTATAAATAGACTTTCCAAAATGACAAAAGAAAAAAAAAAGAATTATAAATTAATGATACCTAATCTTTGAAACTCTTTAAAATCCCCAGGAGTTTATTTACTGACAACAAAAAGGCTTGGTACTACATTTTTTTTTTTTTTTTTTAGATTCTTGTTCCCTCTAGACAACAAAATAGTTCATTTCTCTTGAGTTAAAATGAATTTCAACTAAGACAATTTTGTTTGAATTTTTATGATATACTTTGATATATTTCCTATATTATTAAGTTTTAAGTCTAAGATTTATTAGTGGTTTTTGGAACAATGATTTCAACAGTAGCCTTGTAAGTGAATTGTATAATCACTCATTAATGATATCATTTCTAAGGCTATGATGATTGTTTTCTGTCTGATCTGGGTCCTTCACTTATCATCTAGTCTAAAGTACAGTTACTAAAACTTAAAATATATATACTACATAGTGTCTAAATATTTCTCTTTAACAGCTTTAATACTTCTAGTATATTTTTTGTGTTAGGTATAGGTATAGTTTTTGTGTTAGCAAACATTTATTAGATCTCAGTTTTGCACAATCATCTTTTTTTTCTAATCTCTAAAGATGAATATAATTTGTTTTCTGCCTGCAAGGGTTTTGGAATTCTACGGCTAAAACTGAACTATAGTATTGTAAGACAGTGAATAATATCAGCATTTGTGTGCAGATTACATTTCTAAATATGGGCGGCAGCTTAAGAGTGGCTTATTTATGTGTTCATTATTTGCATTTTATTTAAAGTCATTGTTTAGAAATGTTCTAAATCTCATAAAAGTTGAAAAAATTTTATTGTGAATATCTGTACATCTGACCTTGATGCACCAAAAGTAAAATTGTGCCCATCTTGTTTGCATTATTTCTTGTCTCTCTTGCTGACATATTCCCTTTCTCAAATACTTAAGAATACACAATGAAATACTACTCTGCCATAAAAAGGAAGAAAATTATGCATTCTGCAACAGCCTGGATAGAACTGGCGGACCTTATGCTAAGTGAAATACACCAGTCAGAGAAAGACAAGTATCATGTGATTTCACTCATATATAGAATATAAAGAACAAACTCAACTACCAAGAAAATAGAGACAGACTCACAAATAGAGAACAAGTAGACAACCTAGTGGTTGTATGGGTGTTGGAAGGAGGGATGAGCAAAAAAGGAAAATAGAGAGAGAATTCATGGACATGGACAACAGTGTGGTGATTGTTGGGGGAGAGAGGAAAGTGGGTGGAGGCACAGAGAGGATTAGTGGTGAAGGAAAAAATAAAAAAATTTAAAAAATATTAAAGAATGAATTGGAGGAAGACAAAATAATTCACATAAATAATTCAATATTTAGCTCATAAAAATATGAGAATTCTCCTTGTAACCAAAAATAACTATCACATGCAGAATTTAACATTTATACAAATTATGCACCATGCAGTTCTTTTTAAATTATCCCCAGTTATCCTGAATGCTGGTTGGATTTTTTTCTAGTTTTTTAGAGTCCCAATCTCATCAGCTATCACACATTGCATTTCATTGTCATCTCCTTCAGTCCAGAACACATCATCTGTCTAATTGTCTATATGGCATAATAGGCTAGCTGTTATGCTAAGTGACTTTCCATTTGGATTTGTCTGATTGTTATCTCATAATTAGATTCAGGTTAAACGTTTGAAAAGAAAAATATTTCTTAAGTGATATCATTTGTTATCTTCTCAGTGTGTCACATTAGAAGTGTGATGCACTACTGAAATTACATGTGAGACATGAAGTGCTTAGTGGAAGTAAATGCATGAGCCTTGCAGGCAAGGGAGTAGGTAAATCGAGGGACCATGTTTGATTCAAGAAACAGTGTAATCCACATTATTGAGTTATTTGGACATAAAGAGTAGATTAATGAAAGCACAAAATTCAAACCAATATTAAAATTGCTAAACAGTTGAAATCCATGCAAACCAAAGTGACAGGGACCATGTAAATCTTCTAATCTTCTGAGCTGGACTGTAGTTTTTCTAACTAAACTCATTGAGATGGGGTGGACTCTGAATGCCATTGAGATCTTAACTCTTGTGTTTTGATAGTTACAGATACAGGAGTAAATAAAACTAGTGAACACAAATATTTGCTTCCCGTTCCTACTATTAACCTATAAAAATTGTAGCTAATATTTACATATAATGTAAATGGTTCCAACTCAGAACAAATTGGGGGGGAAAGCTATAAAAGTCTATAGGGAGGGTAGGTGAAGTTGCTGGTGTATGTATTTACTGACTAGAAATTACAAATAATTTTCTAACAAGAAAGCTGACACTTGAGTATTGTCTATATTAAAAACAATAATAATATCAATACAACCCCCCAAAAAACACAAAACAAAAGCTCTTTGAACTTATAACCCTCTTCACTTAGCCCTTAGTAAGATATTTAGATTTTCATAATACAACTTTTGCAACTTTTATGAGGATTGGAACATTAAAAAATGACTATAAATAAAATATGAATAATAAAACTTAATAAACCACTCTTATTCTACGGTTCATATTTAGAAATTTAATCTGCACACAAATGCTGATAATATTCACTATCTAATCATACCATAGTTTAGTTTTGCCCAAAGATTTCCAAAACACTTGCATGAATCTTCACAGCATAGCTTCTCAAAATATTAGCACTTGTCCACAATTGCTGTCTTCACTTTACTATCTCCTCTCCTCACCCTGCCCAGTCTTTCAACTATAGCATTTCTCTAAAACTATTTTTCTCAAGGTATTCAATGGCCATCATCAAATGACTGATGGTCACCACCCTGTCTCCATTTTACCCAATTTATTAGCAGCATTTGACAGTTTAATACTTCCTCCTTCTTTATATACAGTTTTCTCTTAATTGTTATAACACTATGTTTTACAGTTTTTCCTTTACAAATCTTTCTTATTCTTGATTTTTGTCACCTTCCTTTCTGCTATGGAATCTGTCTAATTTCCTCTAACACTACAGCTATTGTTCTACCCCAAGCCACTATCATCTCAGCGTTGGAGTCTATGGTAGCCTCTTAAGCAAAACATAATTTTTTATTCCCATTATTAATTCACTTAGAAGACAACACATCAAACGTAAAATAAATTCAACCACCATCAACAGATATGAAATAAAGATTTACACAAATTAAGTTACTTGCTAAACTTGTTGGTATATGTAATACTTGGGACATGATCTTAGACCTTCTGTTGTCAAGTACTGTGGTTTTGTTTATTTATTATTTCCAGTTTTAAATCATTTTTAAAAATTATAATTGATATACATTATAATATTAGTTTCAGGTGTACACCCCAGGGATTAGATATTATATAACTTATTAGTGATCATTACAATAAGTCTAGCACCTGACACCCATACATAATTATTAGAATATTATTGACTATATTCCCTATGCTATACTTTACGTGCTCATGACTACTCTATAACAACTAATTTATGCTTCTTATTATCTTCATCTTTTTTAAAAATATATTTTATTGATATTTTACAGAGAGGAAAGGAGACAGATAGAGAGCTAGAAATGTTGATGAAAGAGAAACATCAACCAGCCGCCTCCTGCACACCCCACACCGGGGATGTGCCCGCAACCAGTGTACATGCCCTTGACCGGAACCGAACCCGGGACCTTTCAGTCTGCAGACCAATGCTCTACCACTGAGCCAAACCGGTTTCAGCTATCTTCATCTTTTTTGACCCTTTCCCCCAACCTTCCATCTGGTTACCATTGAAATGTTCTCTTTATCTATGAGTCTGTTTCTTTTCTGCTTGTTTATTTATTTTGTTTCGTAGATTCAATTGCTGATAGATATGTATTTATTGCCATTTTATTATTCATATTTTAATAATTTTTTTCTTAAAGAAAACTCTTTAATATTTCATATGATACTGGTTTGGTGGTGATGAACTCCTTTAGCTTTCTCTTGTCTAAGAAACTATCTGTCCTTCAATTTTAAATGATAGCCTTTCTAGGTAGAGTGGACTTGATTGTAGATGTTTGGTTTTTATCACTTTGAATATTTTTTGCCAGTCCCTTCTGTTCTGCAAAGTTTCTGTTGATGAATCAGCTGAAAGTCTTATGGGAGCTCCCTTATAGATAATTCTATAATTATAATTGATATACATTATACATTAGTTAAATATACATTATAATATCTGTTAAAATTCTTTTGTTTGTTTGCTTTTTGTTTTTTGTTTGTTTGTTTTTTGTTTTATCTTTAACTATTTGCATTTTAATTATGATGTATCTTGGTGTGGGTTTCTTTGGGCTCATCTTAATTGGGACTTTCAGTGCTTCTTGGAGTTGTATGTCTATTTTCTTCACCTGGTTGGGAAACTTTCCTGTCATTATTTTTTTATTTTTGCTGATGTGATTTGGTTTTAGCTTCCTGATATTCTAATTTGCTGATTTAATTTTCAGCTTCATCCATTCAACTGTTATTTCTCCATAATGTATTCTTCATTTCTGACTGGTTCTTTTTTATATCTTCTATCTCTATTTTCATGTTTCCTGTCTCTATTTTGAAGTTCTTAACTAAGTTCATCAACTCACCCCCTAAATTCATCAAACAATACTGAAAACCTGTGCTTTGAACTCTGCATCTAGTAGATTGTCTGTCTTGATTTTGGTTAGTTCTTTATCTGGAGTTTTGTTGTTCTTTCATTGGGGAAAAACTTCTTTGTCTCCTCATTTTTGCAGCATCCCCGTGTTTCTTTGTTTCTATGCATTAAGTAGAGCTTCTATATCTCACGCTTGGTAGAGTGGCCAGATGTAGTAAGTGTTCTGTAGGGTCCAGTTGTGACAACCTCCAAGATGACCCAAGCTGAGTACTCTAGGTGTGCCCCTCATGGGGATTGTGGCTATAGTTGAACCTTAATTGCTGTGGCACATCAATGAGAGAGATTAATCCCAAGGCTGATGAACTGTAAGGACTAGTTGTGACCACCAACCACTGGATTAGCTGTGCAGTGTCCCACCCTAGAGAGAAGAACTTACTTCAGCAGGGATCTGATGCCTGCTGTGGCAATCTCATTAGTGCATCCCATGTGAGTTGGTTTGGTGGTGATGTTGTGATATGTTCTGAAGAAGTGTACTGGGTGTTCTGGATCTGGGGCCTCTTGGGAGGTATAGGCCAAGGTCAGCTGCTACCTGTGCTTTGCCTGGAGGCTCCCAGTATGAGCTACAAAGCAATCTACAGATAGCTGCTACTTCTCTGGGCTTTAGGGTGTCGAGGAGAAGCCAAACTGTGAACCAAGGCCAGCTGCTACTGTTGCCAGGGCTGGGACCACTTAGCAAATGGTATGAGACACACTGAGGCCAGATTATTCTTGTTTTGAGAGATATTAGAAAAATCTCGAGCATGAGCTAAGACATGCCATTTGTATGAAAAAACCACTGGAAACATCTTGGGTTTTCCTGAAAGTTGGGTGGTGTAGGGCCTCTGGGAATCATCAGGGCAGGGCAAACAGTGTGAGCCAGTTTGATGGAGACACACCCACCTGCTGGCTCTGGTTCTGTAGGGGTAGGACTCGGCAAATGAACAATGACCTCTGCCGTCACATCTGTCTGGGATAAAGCTGCACCCCCACTCCCCCCTGCTCTCTCCCTAATGGCCAACAATTTAGCTCCTCTGTGTTTATTTCCAGTGACCTTTAAGCTGCTTCCGCAGTGTTGGAGCTCAGAGGAAGTGAGTCCGAGTAAGTCCGTATGTGGGCTTTTTAAGAGGAACTGCCTTGGTACTATTTACTCATAGCCACAGTCCCCACTGGTTTTCACAGCACTGGATCCCTGGTGTGGGGCTGGGACCCCTTATTCTTCAGGAGGACCTTGCCTCCTAGATATCCTTCCTAATTTTTATCCAACACACATGGATGTGGGACCAGCCCATTTCACATCTCCACCCTTCCTACCAGTCTGGATATGGCTTTTTAAAATCCCTAGATGTAGGACTTCCATCCAGTCAAAAGTCAGATAGTTCTGACTGATGGGCTGTTGTGTAGTTTAGTTGTAGTTTTGAGGTGATTGTGGTAGAAGATAAGTGCCATGTTTACCTACTCCACCATCCTGTGGTTTTATTTTTTAATTGCAAGATGGCGAATTTATTTTCTGTGTTTTCACCCACGATGTCTCCTCAAAATATCATTAGTGAAAATAAGTAGTCTGCTTTTGACTTTTTTTTTCGTATGTCATTAATTGTGCTTCTATTCTTAATACATTTTGGCTAATTTTTTTTGTCACAATATCTTGTTAAAGGGAATTGATCATGTAATAGAGTAAATATATTTACATACATTTGAAACATCACTTTAGAGAGTAAATTTGGAAGGATAATACATTTCTTAAATAATATACTGTGGCATAATATTGGGATATAAGAAAGTAAGAGTTAAGTCTTTGTTTTAAAATTACATTATATAGTAGGTTGAAATATGCATATTTGGAGAATAAAATAATGAATGTTGAAAGTATAATGCTTTGAAGAGCAGGAATAAGATTATATATTTGCATTCTAAAGCTACAATTATTGGAATTTTATGCAAAGCTAAGGAATTACTTTATTTAATAATTCTAAATAGAGTTCTAAAGTAGAGCTATAAATATTAGAATTTTATGCTACAAAATTTTTGATTATTTTATCCCCCAGTTTAAATGAAAGATCCTCTTCACTTCAACCATGAAGACTGCAGCATCAAATATAATCTATACATCTTTCTCCTTGTTTTCCCCAAGGTGACTGTGTCTATACAATATACCACTTAAAACTATGTTACAGGCAACATAGTAATATAGGTGAAGGAGAAAAGTATGAACTTTTAATTTAGTCAGACATGAGTTAATTTTGCAAACCACTTCTGTCTTTCGAGCTCACTGACTCTGAACTAGTTTCTTGTTTTATTCATAAAATGAAGATAATAATGGCATTTCAAAGGATTCCTGTGAAAGTGAGGTAATGAAAGTAGCATGTTTCATGCTTAGAATCTTAGAATAGTTAAGTGTTCTACCCAAGAAAACCAATTGACCTCCTTGATCACCAAGGGTGTGCATTACCAGAGATCAAGGTGGACTTCCTCATCAAGCAAGTTTTTAATTCAAAGAATAAATAATAATTTTTTATCTATCATCTACCTATCCCTCTATAGCTGTCACAGTATCATATATATATATATATATATATATATATATATATATATATATATCTGTATATAATTTATTGTAATAATAGAAATTTCCATGAAATAAAATTTTAACTAGAATGTTAATACGTAAAACAGCGTAAAGGCTCAGATTGACAACAGTTTTTTGTTTGTTTGTTTGTTTTTTCCCCCATAAACAGCTTCACTGCATGGTACTGTGTGGCACAGTTTGAAAACCACTGGGATAAATAACCTTTTGGGTCTTACACTGATCCCAATACAGCAAATATCTGAAACCTTAGTTTCTAAAACGTCATCTGCTTATACACAAAATTGACACCATATTACCAATAATGTCTTAAATTTTATTGGCTCAGACATTCAGCTCTCTAATGAAGGATTTTGATACCTTCTCCAAGTGAATTTCTGTGGATGTCTAGGAATAAATAATATTTGATAATGGTATACATATTCTACTTTATGAAAATATGTTGCTAGCAATACTATTGTATATATTGGAAAGCTGCTAAGAGAGAAGATCTCCAAAGGTCTTATACAAAAAAAAATGTATGTATCATGATCGAACTGAATTGAGTCTATGGATTGTTTTGGGTAGTATGGACATTTTAATGTATTAGGTGTTCCTATCAATGAATACAGTTAATGCTTCCACTTATTTGTATCTCCTTTAATTTCTCTCTTCAGTGTCTTGTAATTTACAAGTATAGTTGTAAGCCCGGCTTCTGGCTGAGCAACACTCTCCTTGTGGGAACACACTCACCACCAAGGGGCAGCTCCAGCGTTGAGCACCTGCCCCTTGGTGGTCAGTATGTGTCATAGTGACCAGCTGTTCTGCCATTCAGTCGATTTGCTTATTACATTTTTATTATACTAGAGGCCTAACACGTGAAATTGCGCACAGAAGCCTGCTGCTGGTTGCACCCCACCCACTGCCCCCTCACTGCCCACCTTGCTGAGATCAGAGCCCCTGGGCCACAGGGGAGGGATTGAGAGGTGCTCAATGCACCTCATGGTGACCGGTTATTTGGTCATCCTTTTGTCACTGACGCTGGCTTGTTTGTGTGTGTGTGTATACACACACAAACACACACACACACACACACACACACACTGAATGGAATGGTCAGATTATTATGATCTGTGAATGCATAATAATCTGGCCACTCAGTATCTATCTATCTATCTATCTATCTATCTATCTATCTATCTATCTATATATATATCTATATATATATATATATACTGATATATATATATATACTTATATATATATATATACTGATATATATATATATATATATATATATATATATATATATATATATATATATATATTAAAGGCTATTAGAGACCTGGTGCATGAATTTGTGCATGGGTGGAGGGGTGGAGTCTGGTCAGCCTGGCCAGGGGAAGGGGACATGGGCGGTTGGCGGACCTGCCTGATGGTTCTACTCCTTGTTGAGAAGACAATTTTCCCATTAGCCTTTTATTATGTAGGACTTACACTGAGTGGTGAGATTATTATGCGTTCTGAGATCATAATAATCTGACCATTCAGCGTATATATATGATTGTCCGAATGATGTAGCTTGGACTTCTAGTGCTATGTTGAATAAGACTGGTGAAAGAGCCCTGACTGGTTTGGCTCAGTGGATAGAGTGTTGGCCTGCGGACTAAAGGGTCCCGGGTTTGATTCCGGTCAAGGGCATATACCTTGGTTGTGGACACATTCCCAGTAGGAGGTGTGCAAGAGGCAGCTGGTTAATGTTTCTCTCTCATTGATGTTTCTGACTCTCTATCTCTCTCCCTTCCTCTCTGTAAAAATCAATAAAATGTACTTAAAAAAAAAGACTGGTGAAAGTGGGTATCCTTGTCTTATTCCTAATCTTTGGGAAACACTTTTAATTTTTTCCTACTAAATATGATATTGTAGGTTTATGGTAAAGAACCAAATAGCCAAGGCAATCTTGAAAAAGAGGGACAAAGCTGGAAGAATCACACTACTTGATTTCAAAATACACAACAAGGCCATAGTAATCAAAACACATGGTACTGGTATGAAAACAGACATATGGATCAATGGCACAGAATAGAGAGCCCAGAAATAGATCCACACCTTTATGGTTCAATTAATATTTGACAAAAATGGAAAGAATACACAATAGAGTCAAGACAGTCTATTCAATAAATAGTTTCAGGAAAATTGGACAGATATGTACAAAATTAATTAAATTAGGCCACCACTTACACTGCATACAAAAATAAACTCAAAAGGATTAAAGACTTAAATGTTAGACTTGAAGCCATAAAAATTCTAGAAGAAAACATAGGAAGGAAATCTCTGACATCTCTCATAGCAACATTTTGTTGATATATCTTCTTGAGCAAGGGAGAAAAAATGAAAAAAACAAACAAAAACAAAACAAATGGGAATACATCAAACTAAAAAGTTTTTGCAAAGCAAAGGAAACCATCAACAAAATGTAAAGAAAACCTACTCAATGTGAGCACATGTTTGCCAATGATACATCTGAGAAGGGGTTAATATGCAAAAGTTATAAAGAACTTATACAAACAAATAAACAAGATAATTAAAAAAAAATGGACAAAGTACCTGAATAGACACTTTTCAAAAGAGATCGCCAATAGAGTTATAAAAAAATATTCAAGGTCATTAATCATAAGAAAAATGAAAGTTAAAAACAAAATGAGATATCATCTCACTCTTATCAGAATGGCTATCATCAATAAATTAATAAAAAACAACTGTTGGCAAAGATATGGAGGAAAGGGGACCCTTGGACACTGTTGGTGGAAATGAAGATCGGTTCAGCCACAGTGGGCAATAGTTTGAAGTTTCCTTAAAAAAAAAAAAAGAAAAGAAAAGAAAGAAATCACTGGATCATAAAGGTCATTCTTTATGACCCAGTGATTTCACTTCTGGGAAATATATCTTAAGAAACCTGAAACACTAATTTTAAAGAATATATGCACTCCTATGTTCATTGCAGTGTTATTTACAAGAGCCAAGATTTTGAATAACCCAAGTGTCCATCAGTAGAAAAAATATATGGGACATTTGCATAATGAAATACTACTTAGCAATAAAAAATGAAATCTTACCCTTTGCAACAGCATAGATAGGCCTGGAGAGTATTATACTAAGTTAAATAAGACAGTCTGAGAAGGACAAGTGCTGTATGATTTCTCTTATATATTGAATCTAATGAACAAAATAAACTAATCAACAAAATAGAAACAGACTAGTAGATACAGGAAACAGACTAACAGCTGTCAGAGAGCTGGGAGATTTGGAAAGTGGGTGAAAAAGGTAAAAGGATTAAGCAAAAACAATTAAAACCTCATAGCCAAAGGCAAAAGTATGGTGATTAGCAGAGGAAGGTAGATACAGGTAAATGGGGATAAATAGTGATGGAAGTAGACTTCATTTGGGTGGTGAACACACAATACAATATACAAATCATGTATTATAGAATTATACACCTGAAACCTGTATAATTTTGTTAACTAATGTCCCTCCAATACAATAAGTTCAATAATGTTTTTAAATTTTCTGAAAAAGGAAAAAAAGTGTAACTACATGAGATGTGAATGCTAAATAAACTTATTATGGAAATTATTTTGTAATATATGTCAAATTACATTGTATACCTTAAACTAATACAATTATGTGTTTTTATATTTCAAAAAATTTTGAAAAAATAGTTATATTCAATAAATTTTGAAAAAAAAATACAGTTTCACTCCAAATAATGCCCTAATATTTTTAGCAGCCTTGCATTTCATATCTTTTTAAAAAATATATATTTTGTTAAAAATTAAATCTTAAATGTTGCAAGTTTGTGTCCCCTTTGTTCCCCATTGACCCCTTCTAATCTGCCTCCACCATCTGTCTCAGGCCTTCACACTCTATTGCCTGTGTCCAGGGGTTATGCACGTATGCATACAAGTTCTCTGACTGATCTCTTTCCACACTCCAACCCACCTTCACCTTCCCTCTGAAATTCAACAGTCTGTTCCATGCATCTATATCTCTGGATCTATTTTGCTCTTCAGTTTATTTTACTCATTAGATTCCACATAAGAGTGAAATTACATGATACTTGTCTTTCTCTGACTAATTTCTCCTAGCAAATACTCTCCAGGTCTCTCTATGCTGTTTCAAAGGGTAAGAGATCCTTCTTTTTAACAGCTACAAAGTATTCCATGGTGTAAACTTACCACAGCTTTTTTATCCACTCATCTATTGATGGGCACTTGGGCTATTTCCAAATCTTAGCTATTGTTAATTATGCCACTATGAACATAGGGGTGCATACATTCTTTCTGATAGGTATTTTGGGTTTCTTATGATATATTCCTAAAATTGAAGTCTTACTGAAATCTGACATTATTATTATTTTAGTGGTATAACAAATGATTCAATATTTATATACATCATGGAATGATCACCATGCTAAGTTTAATTAACATTCATCACATTACATTTATAAATTATTTTTATTGTAATGAGAAATTTTAATATTTACTCTCTTACCAACTTTTAAATATGCAATGAAGTATTATTAATTTAGTTACTATGCTGTACATCATGTCCTCATGACTCATTTATTTTATAACTGGAAATTTGTACCTTTGACCCTTTCATTTCTCTCTCCTACCCCACCTCTTACCACTGTCAACCAGGATTCTATTCTCTTTATCTATGAACTTTGTGGGTTTTTTTGTTGTTGTTGTTGGTTTGTCTTTATATTTTCTGGATTTCACATATAAGTGAGCTCATATGGTACTTGTTTTCCCTGTTTGACTTATTTCACTTAGCATGATACATTTAAGATACATCTATGATTTTACAAGTTACAAGTTACAAATTACAAAATGGCATTCTGTTTTATTGGTAAATGGACACTTAAGTTGTTTTAACATATTGGCTATACTATCTAATAAAGACAGAATATGCAAATTGACCAACACTTTGTGACAAAGATGGTGGCACCTATAGCCAATAAGGAGGGAACATGCAAATTGACATGACAAAGATGGTGTTTGGCCCCCCCTCCAGTAGCTCTGGGCCTCTGGGCAGCACACAAAGGCAGAAAGCAGCTCTGGGCCAGAGTGAAGGTGGAAGATGGCTCCAGGCAGGAGATAAGGTGGGAGGTGGTGGCCAGACCAAAGGCCCGGGTTCCGGGTGCCAGAAGCCAGGGGAAGGAAGGCTTATTCTTGCATGAATCTTTGTGCATTGGGCCTCTAGTTGTAAATAATACTGCAGTGAACACAAGCTGCATATAACTTTTTGAATTAGTATAATTGTTTTCTTTAGGTAAATATCCAGATTGGAATTGCTGGATTACATGATAATTCTATTTTTAATTTTTTAAGGGTAAGAGGTGGTCCTTTAGAGTTTTGCAAATTAGTCATGCAGCCAGGTTATATTTAAGCAAGGACCCTAGATCAGCTGTGGGCAAACTACGGCCTGTGGGCCTGATCCGGACCGTTCAGCTGTTCTATCCGGCCAGTGGAGCTGAAAGAGTGAAGGGTTCTCTTGCTCTTCCCTCCGCTCCTTCACCAGCAGCCCAAGATGAGAGTGCCAGCATGGTCAGGTTGCTTTTGTTCCGGCCCTCCAGTCCAGTTTAAGAACCCATTGTGGCCCTTGAGTCAAAAAGTTTGCCCACCTTTGCCCTAGATGCACCTCCACTTATCATTTGTGTTTGGTGTTAAATAATAGCATTATTATTTAATCTTTATCTGAAAAGTTATCATGGTGTATTGAGAGGAGCCCTAAACATTGAATTAGAGAACCTATATTTCTTCCATGTTCTTCTATGTTTAATCCCTGTGACATTTTACAAGTCACTCATGTCCCTGAGGGCTGGTTTTTCATTTAAAATGTGTAATTATAATGTACTGTGTTCCTTATAGATTTGATGAATATAACATGATGATGTGTTATGTGAACATATTTTATAAGTGATATACATATATACATTTCTTATTTTGGAACTTAGCTCTTGGCTTCCCTTAGGTGTAGTTTGAAGTCATTTACCAATGAAAACAGATGCTCTCCCAAAAGACTGAAGGAGTATACCACATATGACTAGGTCAAGAAAAATATGCATGCAACTTTTATAATTCACATATTATTCACATTTATAATGCAAGTGTTTCTCTTCTACCTCCTCAACTTTGGTTCTTCCACTTAAATCTCTATACACATTCCACAGTAACTAGGAATTAAACAAAAATATCTTTATGGTGGCTTAAAACAGACAATTATTCTAAAGATGTTTTCTCTGCAATTTGAACATTTATGAGCAACAAGACTACCAAAATCCAGCTAAGCATTATGATTGCTTTTTAGAAGTAATACTACTAGGCAATATTACACTGAGTCTTAGTTCTGCTTGAAATACCACATTTGCATGGGGGTTTTCTATTGAAGTAGAATGTGTGCACATTAAAATTTTTCCCACATTAAAGAACAAAACATTTGCTTCATTTTCATCTGCTTCACATCCCATCTATGCACAGAGATCCTACTGACTTAAAAATTAATAATCCATAGGGTGCTACATTATATGAACTTTGTGAAGATAGGTCTTAACTTTAAGGATACAGCTCTAATTTTTGTTGCTACCATTTCTATTCTGTAATGTTTATTAGTAAAGAAAAGGTTTTAGCGTAATCACGAAATTCCCATATTGTTCCTAAAAAGAGCCATCTCCCATGTTACCTCTGTAAACTGGTTGGTTTAATCAACTTCCCAGTGAGTTATAAAATTACTGGATAGGATCAGCCTACTTTGACCATATTTTGACAATGCAGTTGTACATACAGAGGGCTTATTTTGCTTGCTTTCAAATTGTCAAAACTGCTACTGTTAGAAGTGTGATGGACATCATAAAAAAGGCCACAGTCATTACTTTCTACATGGGCTCTTTGTATTGACTTTGTAGCTCCTCTCATCAAGAGGTAGAATCTATTTCCCTTCCTCTTAAATCTGGATTGCTCTTGTGACTTGCTTTGGCCAACAGAATGAAGAAGTGGTCTGCCATTTCCAGACTCGAAACCTTGAACATTTCTGCTAATTTGGAACACTACTCAACTGGCATGTAAATATGCTGTGTTGGCATGCTGGGCAATGAGAGGCTGTGTGGACTACAGCCAAGTTGTGTTCGAGCATGCTGGACCAGCCAATTCTCAGTTGACCCATGAACTGATGCCAGTTGCCTGAACAAGCCTAACCTATACCAGTGGAGCTGAAAAATCAACCTATAGGATCATGAGATATATAACAGTTGTTAGAGGGCACTGAATTTTGGGGTGTTTTATTATGGTAATACATGACATAAAAGGACTGATACTTTGTCTAGGAAAATTTTTTCCTCAGGGTCCTGACATCATGGATGAAATTTTATTTTCTACAAGATATTGTAGAAAATATTGTAGAAAATATTTCTACAAGATATTGAAGAATTGACAAATTAAAGCATGGAAAAATAGTGATAGCAATGATAATTTTTATATTCATTTTGAAACTAGTCAATATCAAAATAGCAACTCAATTGATTTCTTCTAGCTTCTGAAATAATTATAAGCACATGAGTGGAATAAACAAGGCATAATGAAAAAGTTGACTATAGTTTGCAAAATATTGTCTTTGTAGAATAAATTGGTAATAGGTAAGGACAGTCTTAGAAGGGATATTTTACCTATACTTTAAACTATCCACTTAGAACTTTGACCTGCTGGTTTGGGTTAAAATGTGAAATGCCACATCTCACCCATAGCATGTAAATCTGCCTTCAACAGTCAAATATTCATGCCAGTTAGGTAGGTGGCTTGATGGCCAATGGAAATTTACAAATGTTCTGCTTCACAACTATTTTCTCTCACAGTTTGCTGAACACAAATGTTTAGTGCATGGCTCTGGGAGTTTATAAAATGACTAGTTAATTAGAATAATTATTAAAGAAAATTACCTAATTTTCCATAGAATCTGCACTTACATATTACACATGTCCACACTTGAAAACTATGAAGAGATGATGAGGTGGTTGTTGATTACGATAATGTTAGTTGATTTTGATAATAACATGCTCTGTTCTTACACAAGAAAAAAATGAAAATTTGGCTGCAAATGTGATACTAACAATACCATAGCAGTCAGCCCAGCTGCTGAAGTTTAGTGGTTGAGCATTTACCTATGAACCAGGAAGTTATGGTTCAATTCCTGGTTAGGTCAGCAGCTCAGGTTGCTGACTCCTTCCCATAGGAGGTGTGCAGGATACAGTTTATCAATGATTCTCATCATTGAGGTTTCTCTCTCTCTCTCTGCCTCTACCTTCCTCTCTGAGATCAATAAAAATATATATCTATACTAGATGTCTGTTGCATGAAAGTCATGCATGGGGGAGGGGAGGGGTCCTTCAGCCCAGGCTGCACCCTATTGCAATCCAGGACCTCTGGCTCCTAACCACTCACCTCTCTGCCAGCCTGATCCCCCAGCTGCTATTCATTGCTGGCCTGATCACCCATAACCTCCTCTGCCTTGGCCCTGTCACCATGACTTTGTCTGGAGGGATGTTGGGATGTCCTCCTGAAGACATATGGTCTAATTAGCATATTACCTTTTTATTAGTATAGATATATAAAAAGTCAGCAACCAGAACACCATAAGGACCAAAACCACTGGTTGCTATGATGCCCACTGCGGCCAGCAAACTGGCCAGATCAGGGGGCAGGGCCAGCCAGCCAACCTCCTACAGCCCTTCCCCAGCCTGGCCCTACCACAGATTATCTCCCCTCCCCTATCTAGGGCAGAGTCGGCCAGCCAACCCACCCCACCCCCTCCCCCTAGCTTGCATCAGGGGTAAGGCTGGTGGCCAATCACGCATGGCCGCAGGTTGCTGGCCCTCGATCCGTCCCCCCCACCTCATTCAGGGGTGGGACCAGCAAGCCCACTTCCCACACCCTGTCCCTATGGCTGGCTTCATCCCAATCAGCCTCCACCACCCCCATTGGCCCTTGGCCCTTCCCCCCAGCCAGCTCTGCCCCAGATTGGCCTAGTCCTACACCAATCAGGGTGGGGCTGGCCTGTCAACCTCCCACAGCCCCTACTGCAGCCACTGACCACCAATTGGTGGCCCCACCCCAATTGGGGGCAGGACTCACCAGCCAATTGCCCTTTCCCCTCCTTCTAGCAGACCCAACTTTGATTAGGCCCCAATCAGGGCCAGACTGGCCAGCCAACCTCCTGTCCCAATCTGCCCCAATTTGGGCTGGGCAAGATGGACCCCATTTGTGCACAAAATCATGCATGTACATCTAGTATCCTAATATATAAAACCCTTGGTCATAATGACCAGTAAGGACCTGAGGCTGACCAACCAGAAGTCAGTGCTGGCCCTGCCTTCAAGCAAGTGATAAGGGGCAATCAGGCACACAGGCAGAGGGGTTAGGGGCGAGGTGATCAAGTAGGCAAACCAGCAGTTAGGGGTGATCAGGTAGGAAGGCAAGTGGTTAGGGGAGACCAGGTAAGCAGACAGTCCCTCACAGGGCTGGCCCCTCCCAAAAGCAAATGGTTAGGGGCAATCGGCAGGCAAATAGAGGGGTTAGGAGTGATCAAGTAGGCAGAAGGCCTCTGGCTTGGCTGGCCATGCCCCCAAGCAAGTGTTAGGGGCAATCATACAGGCAGGCAGAGTGATTAGGATTGTTCAGGTAGGCAGACCAGCACTAAGGGGTGATCAAGTAGGCAGGCAAATGGTTAGGGGAGATCAGGTAGGCAGAGCAATGGTTAGGGGTGATCACATAGGCAGACCAGTGGTTAGGGGTGATCAGGTAGGCAGTCAGCCCCACTCTGGACTTGCCCCACCTGCAAGCAAGTGTTTTGGGGCAATCATTCAGGCAGGTAGAGTGGTTAGGGGTGATGAGGTAGGCAGACTAGCAGTTAGGAGTGACCAGGTAGGTAGGCACGTCATTAGGGGCAATCAAATAGGCAGATGGACCTTCGCAGGGCTGGCCTCGCCCCCAAGCAAAGAAAGAGAGAGGCCCAGGCCAGCTAAGCCATTGTACCCCAGCCTGTCATCTGTAGAGAGAGGCCACTGGTGGCAGGGGAGGCAGGGGGCAGCACTGCACAGATGGCAAGCAGTGGCAGTGGCAGGGGTGGGGCCAGCTGCCTGCAGCCCGGGAAAAGAAAGCCTCAATAGGCCCTGATCACAGGCCAGACCTAGGGATCTTACCCAAGGCATCCCGGATTGTGAGAGGGTGAAGGCCAGGCTGAGGGACTCTCTCCTTCTGCCCACCCCTCCCCCAAAAGAAGTGCATGAATTTCCATGCACTTGGTTGCTAGTTCTATAAAAGGATAATATGCAAATAGATCAAACAGCAGAATAACTGAACAACCAATCAAAGCATAATATGCTAAGGATATGCTAAGGCTACTCAATCACTCACTATGATGTATACTGACCACCAGGAGGCAGACAGTCTACTGGTTGGCCAATTGCTATGACATGCACTGACCAACAGGGGGCAGATTCTCCTACTGGTAGGTTTGCTTGCTGCTGGGGTCTGGATAATCAGGACTGAGCAAGATGGGCTGGGCATACCCTGGAGCCTTGATGTGGTCCCTCCCTGCTCCGATGGTGCACGAGTGGGGTCCCTTGGCCTGACCTGTGCCCTCTCACAATCTGGGACCCCTTGGAAGATGTCGGAGAGCCAGTTTCAGCCTGATCTCACAGGCCACCCAGAGCCAGTTTCAGTCTGATCCTTTGGGAGGGTGCCAGACGCAGGGCTTATGGCTGATAAGCACTGCTGCTGCAGCGGGAGCCTCTCCCAATTGGGACTCTTTGGGTACAGCAGGCACAGTAGTGTCAGGATAAGTGGGAGTGGCCCCTAGGAACTGCAGGTGGTGTTGGACTATGGGTTTTGGCCTGATTCCTGCAGGCCACCCAAAGTGACCCCACCCATGCACAAATTTGTGCACTGGGCCTCTAGTATATAAACACTAAAGACAGCAGTCATGATTCTCAAATCATTGTGATTTGAGGGGGAAAATGTTACTGACAACTTACATTGCCTTGGAACTATCTTCACATAATTGTCTCCCATATAAAACTAGCTATCTGAAGAGCTGATGAAGAGCAATTGCTAGTTATATGCCCATAAGTTATTATTACCTAAGAGCTATTTCGTTTTCTTTCTTTTTTTTTTTAAGAGATATTTCTTGAGAGCTTGCACATAATGGCTCCTTTTCAATAGCTTTAGGAGAAGGGGGACTTCTTGAGACATCTTTTCTCATCAGATATTTTAGTCCATTGTGGTCCTATTTTCTCAGTTGAAGATTGAGTGAAAGGATTGACAGAGACCAGCCTCTAAAAATACCTCTTATCTCTAAAAAGACATCCTGATTTGTAAACAAGATAGTGAGTATGCAGCTTAAAATGTGCTTACTTTAGGTCCTATCTTGATGAAACAAGATCATCCAACCGTACCATATTATAAGTATGTGCCAGTGACTTATGAAAATTCAAATATAGTTTCATTTAAATATATATATATAACAGTGCTTTCAACAAGGATGAATTTGCCCTTAGAGGATACATTTAGAAATATCTAAAGACATTTTTGTTTGTCATGACATGTAGTTGCTACTGAAATCTAGTGGATAAGGCCAGGAATGCTGCTCAACACCTGGCACAGCACATGACAACTCCATAACAAGAGTGTCAATAATAGTGTCGAGAAATCCAAATTTAGAGCATACATTCTGTTCAATGTAGATCTACACCTTTATCCTAGGCATCTGATAAGCATTCACATTCTAAAGAGAAAATACTATACAATGTTTAAGAATGGGCACAGAAATTAAACTTTCTGTTTTCAAATATTGATTATATTATTTATATAATGTGTGACCTTGCACAAGGTATTTAGCCTCTTTATATGCCTTAGTTTTCTAATCTTCAGTGTCTACATAATAACAATGACTACCTCATAGAGGTGTGATGATAAAATAAATTTAAGTCAAATGCATACAAGTGCTTGGCACACAATAGCCATTTAGTAAATAATCGTTGTTATTACTATATTTGATTAATAAAAGTTGTTGAAAGTGGAGATAACTATAGTGAATGTTTGCATTATACTTTAACCTGATTGAACCTCAGAAGTTGCAATCATGATGTACAACTACCCACTTAACACACAGTCAATGTAAATACAACTTGAGCTCACTTTATTTTAAAAAGAGTGAAAGTGGAAATTTTCACTGTTGGACAGAAGTATAATCACACACACACACTTAAGATTACTGCAAATCATTTTGGAGCTAAGAGTATAACAAAGAAACATATAATAAGTCCATGGGTTTGGTTCTATAAGAATTTATTGAATAACTTCTACATATGAGGCCAGATGCTTTCTGGAAAAGATGGAGATTGTTCAGAAACTGTTCTCTTGTCCCTGCTTGGGAGAACTCTGCAAAGGCAGAGTGTGTTTGAAGAGAACTCTGAGCAGGACCAGAGTTGGGAACGTTGATGAACTAACTGTATGGCTGATCTCTGGAGAAATTTCTACCAAGACTGGGGATTGCTTTAATAGAACATGTACCGTATGTGGCATGAATTTGGGTCCTGGAAGTGGGTGGCAAGTTAACTCTTACCGGAGTTTGGAAAAATGGTGACTCATGCAGGAAAGCATTTGATAACTGTCTCATGTGATAGTGTAGAAAGTACATAATATAGTTAATAAACGTGTGGCTTTAGATGAAGCTTGAGAAATGGATATCACTAGCTAGAGAGTGTTAGTTACTATTTATTGCATTTAAAAAGAGTCTTAATGAACACCACTTGAGTTAATGAATGAATCTTTAGTTTGAAGTCCTAATCTTTATTAGAATTATTGAGTTGCCTCCTAGTCTGTTTACTATTAACTTTAATTTTATTATCTAATTCTCTTTTACTCCCGTGGAAAATAAACTATAAAATATATCAATTATTATTTTGTATCAAATGTTTTATGATATATTATATCTAGTGCTCCTTAGCAAGTCATATGATAATTTGCCCTCTGCTTAACCTTCCTATCTTCTACTGTTTCCTACATACTACCCTTCTTTCTGATATATTGAACTTTCATTTCCACATCTCTTATGTCTATAAATAAGAAATGTCCACAGTTTCAAATTTCCCTCTTCAGTTTTAAACATAGTAGCCACTTAATAAGCGATTATTAATATATGAACTCTAATTTGTGCATGGGTGGGATTCCTAGGTCTGGCTAGCGATCAGGGCTGATAAGGTTCCCTATCTCCGTGCCTCCTCATTCTTTCACAGCCCGTACTGCCACTGTGTGGTTCCCCACCTCTCCCACCTCCTTCCCTCATTGCCTGTGTCTGCTGCCACCCACTCCCAGATCCCTGTTCCAGCCTGGGCCTGGCTCCAACTAGGTTATCAGGGTCTGCTAACTGTGGGGAGGGATGGGGGAATGAACCTGGGAGGAGGGAGCCAGCCCTTGACCCACTCCCAGTTCCCCATTCTAGCATTGGGCCTCATCCCCAATCAGGGGATTGAACCGTGCCAGCTGTGAGGAAGGACTGGGAGGTTGGCCTGCAAGCCCCATTGGTGACTGGGGCCTGCAGGCTAAGGGCAGCTCCTGCATTGAGCATCTGCCCCTAGTGGTCGGGGCACATCATAGCAACTGGTCATCTGGTTGTTCTGATTGTTCCATTTTAACAATCACTTAGGCTTTTATATATATATATATATATATATATATATATATATATATATATACTAGAAACCTGGTGCGCTGGGGAGGGGAGGGTGTCCCTCAGCCCAGCCTGCACCCTTTCCAATCTGGGATTGGGCCTAAACCGGCAGTCAGACATCCCCCTCACAATCCAGGACTGCTGGCCCCCAACCACTCACCTGCCTGCCAGCCTGACCTACCTCTAACCACAACCCTGTGAGCCTGATTGACACCTAACTGCTCCGCTGCTGGCCCAGTTGTCCCCAACTGCCCTCCCTACAGGCCTAACCCCTCCTAAATGCCCTCCCCTGTTGGCCATCTTGTGGTGGCCATCTTTGACCACTTGGGGGTGGCCATCTTATGCAAGGGCGAGAAGGTCATTTTGCAAATTACCCCTTTATTGTATAGGACTAGTGGCCCAATGCACAAAATTAGTGAATGGGGGGTGTGTCCCTCAGCCCAGCCTACACCCTTTACAATCTGGGACCCCTCAAAGGATGTCCTACCGTCAGTTTACAGGGATCAGGCCTAAACTGGCAGTCAGACATCCCTCTCACAATCCGGGACTGCTGGCTCCTAACTTCTCACCTACCTACCATTCTGATTTCCCCTAACTACTCTGCCTACCAGCCTGATCACCTCCTACTGCCCCCCTGCTGGCCTGCTCACTCTAAACTTCCCTCTCCCACTGTCCTGATCACCTCCAATTGACCACCACCGATGGCCTGCTCACCCCCAACTAGCCCCCCTAATGATCTGCTTGCCCCCAATGGCCCTGCTCCCATCAGTCTGATCACCCAAAACTTCCCTCTCTTCTTGGCTTCTAATCACCTCTACCTCAGCCCTGTGATCATGGCTTTGTCCAGAAAAACATCTGGAAAGTCTAATTAGCATATTACCCTTTTATTATTATAAACAAAGGCCTGGTACATGGGTGGGGGCAGGATGGTTTGCCCTGAAGGGTGTCCCAGATCAGGGTGGGGGTCCCTCTGGGGTGCCTGGCCAGCCTGGGTGAGGGGCTAGTATTTGTTTGCAGGCTGGTCAAGTCCCCCAATGGGGACCCTCACACAATGGGGGTATGGCAAGCCTGGGTGAGGGACTGAGGGCTGTTTTTAGGCTAGCAACAGCCCCTTCAGGGTTGGGGGGGTCTCACTGGGGTACCAGGCCAGCCTGGGTGAGGGGCTGATAGCCATTTTTAGGCTGGCCATGCCCCACAGTGACCCAAGCTCCCAGCCCCTCCTTTTGTGCTTTTGTTTTCAGCACCTCCTTGAGGGAAGGCCAGGGCCAGCTGGAAGCAGGTATCTGTGATTTATCTTCTATAATTGAAATTTTGTAGCCTTGAGCGGAGGCCAGGACTGGTCAGGGTAGGCCGGAAGGTTGGCTTCGTCCACGGCTGGGGGAAACCCAAGCCTCCTGCTTGCTCCAGCTTCATAGCTGCTGCCATCTTTGTTGGGTTAATTTGCGTACTTGTTCGTGATTGATTGATGGGTGTAGTGGAATGATGGTTAATTTGAATGTTTCTCTTTTATTAGTGTAGATTATTATATAGGACTAATAGATGAAGTCCAACAGAGGAAACTATTGCACTTCTTGAAAACACCAGATGTCACAGAAAAATTATCATTAGAAATGGCTCAAATTTCAATGTGTGAATCCACCATCTGGGATTTCCTTATAATTCAAATTCTGATCCAGCAGATCTGGAACAGGCATGAGATTCATTTCCAGCTCTAGCTCTTAAGTGATACCAAAGCTACTCATCCACAGATCACACTGTATTAACAATGTCTTAACAGTAAAATTTCCCATACAATAAGAAGACAATATATGCCAAAAAACAGTACTTCTGTCACTGAGACAGGAAATTATTAGTTTAGCCACAGTGAATTATTTTTATTTTGTGGTCGCTTAGGATTTTTAGAGGAGAAATTTAGGCAATAATGCTGGTTAGATAATGCCAATTATTACACATGATCTGGCAATCAGTCTTGTTTATTTTTAGAAATGGAGCTATAACTGTTACATGTATGTGAATAAGATATGGTTTTAAAAAAAGCCAAATGAAAATAATTAGAGTGATGAGTTGTTGAATTTCAGTTTTGTATCACAATAATAAATTCAAGTCAGTGAGAGCAGTGTGTGAAGCCATGGAGCACTTCCCCACCCCCTATCCCTCATGAATTTGGATTCAATAAAATACCACTTTTGCTTCAGTTTGGTTTAGAAAAATTAGCCGATATTTTTTTATACCTGTTTCCTAGAGGAATATGTAAATTTATTCCTGATTGACCTGGCTGAATGAATTAGAAACAAACAAGCATATAAACAAACAAACCAGCATAAAGCTGAATTAAGTTAATGGCCTAGTAAACAGTTTTACATCTGTTTTGGTTAGGGGTAAAGAGCTCAACAAATATATTGAGTTTATTTCAGTTTTTAATTTTCTTTTTGGTTGAATCATTGAATACAAATGCCAGCTGGAACACCCAGAATAGATTTGGAAGTGTTAGAGTACACAGTGCTAAACTCCAAAATCTCTGACTGAGACTGGTTAACTTGTGAGAGCTTATCTAGTGACTGTAATTCAGTGGGGAAATCCCAGTGGTACCATGGTTTAATATGTGTATATACACAAGGAATTATTCTCAGTAGAATTTACCTAAGTTGTGTAGGTTGATGAATGAAGGAAACCTGAAGCGTTGGCATTATATTTCAGTAACCCCCACCCCCCACCCCCAAACCTATCTATTTGATTATCTGAACACTTCATCAGTAGAAAAAAATATAGACTGGAAATCACCTTAGCAAAGCTGTTTACTATATTATAGCAAGGAATTTATTTACTTTTCTCTAGACTATAAGCATCCTGAATTTATGATGTTGTCTTAAAATATTTTTAATACAGGACTCACAAATTAACCATTTAAAAATGCTTATGAAATTACGTAAACACAAATTACTGATCATAACTAGCTTTCTGAAAATTAAAACCCAAATGATACCTCATCACTCTCCAGGTTCCTAGAAAGTAAATGTGGGAGGGAAAATAAAAATAAAAACAAAACAACCAAACCACTGGCTTTAGAGATTGATTTCATTCAGATCTCAGCTTTCCATTCACTATGTTATGTGTATTTTTTAGGAAAATTACTTAAATACTCTGCACCTGATTTCTTCATCTATAAAATGGAAATAATGAGATTTTGTAGCAAATCAATGTGAAGACTGGAGATAAGTAACATAAAGTGCTAATATAGTTCCTGATGCATAGAAGCCATTCAATGTTATCTCTTATTAAGATACTAGAGGCCCGGTGCATGAATTTGTGCACTAGTGGGGTCTCTCCACCTGGCCTGTGAGATTGAGCTGAAACCGGCTCTTCAACATACCTCTAGGGATCCTGGATTGCTAGAGAGTGCAGGCCAGGTTGAGGGACCCGATTGGTTTAGGATTGGGGTCAGAGAGGATCATGGGAGATTGGCCAGCCAGGGAAGGACTGTGGGAGGGATCCAGGGTGTATCTGGCCCATCTCACTCAGTCCTGATCAGCCAGACCCTAGCAGCAAGCTAACTTACCAGTTGGAGCATTTACCCCCTGCTGGCCAGTGGATGTCATAGTGACTGGTGGACAGGTCAACTCTATACCTTCTGGTGATCAGTGAACACCCTAGTGAGCAGTTGAGCAGCCTTAACTTCACATTTCATTAGCATGTTACACTTTGATTGGATGAACAGATGACCAGATGACCAGACACTTAGCATATTATTATATGGGGTAATCTTTACACTTCTTTTTCAACATGACCAAGTAACCAATTCACATCCAGAATGGTATTTAAAAAAAGCTATTTCATCTTCTTTGCTCCATCCACTCCCTTAGTTTATTCAAAGATGAGAGCTAACTTGAGGTGGGAAAGTTACAAGCTATGAAGGAAAAAAGAGAAGTAAACATTGAATCAGGGATTGTTATAAGCTCTCAGGAGACAATACATTCTGAAGATGATGGACAAAACTGCTTTCTTTTTGCTGGAAAAGTATAAAAGGTAGCACCTCATATTTTGAATGTTTTCTAGTTAGAAAACAAAGCTAGAAGCAGTAAATATGCTATTTAAAGTGTACCTCCAAGGTCAATATAATGATTTTTTTAAAGTTTCTACTTACTACTGAGAAACTTATATGGGGAAATGTGGGAACCCTTACCACAACCAGCGTGGTTCAGGGCCCACACTCAGGGTCCGGTTTCTGGAGGAGGCCGTACACTAAAAATGAAGAGACTGGAAAAGAGTTAATTTGGGAAAATGCAGGCCAGGCGGGGAGTCAAGCCTCTAGTGGGAAGACTCACCCCAGCCCCATCTAGCCTTTTGCCATTCCCTTTTATTGAGATTCTGAGACAAAGACATTGCTTAGGCAGAAAAGTTCCAGCAGCAGAAAATTAACAAGAATTTACATACTATTAACAAACTAAAGTTGCCTCAAGCTCTACTACCTCAACTAGACAATGAGTTAATTGCTCTGACCTTTCAGAGCCATTGAGGTTGGCCATCTCTTTTTGCATATTAACAATAGTGACAAGGTTTGGTTTCCTTAGACAGTTCTTTTTACATTTTATCACTAGTGACTCATCCTAGAGTCAATGAGTTAGTAGCTCTGACCATTCAGAGCCATCAAGGTTGGCCAGTTTCCTTTACATTTTATTACCAGTGATAATGTTAGGTTTCGTTCCCTGCAGGGAAAAAGAAAGAACATGACTCAAAGATTCTGATAAACCTTCTTAAACTACCAGGACTATCTTTCTAAATACTCTTCTAAATTCTGAAAATATTAAATGTTTGATGCTTAATCTAGCTAAACCAAATTTACAACTGAAAGAAGGAGAGGTGCTGCTGCTGCCATGTGGAATTTAAAGCCACAGCGGGGTCGCTGCCACCAGTGAGGGGGGCCCACCGAGAATGGAACCCGCCTTGCCCCGGGCCCAGGGAGCAGGCCACCTTGGAGCCTGGCCTCCACTCCCACAGACTTCCCTGCCTGCCCACCTTGCTGGCTAGGGATCCAGTGCAGATCCTCGGCCTTGCCTTTCGCTCGTGGCCTGAGCGAGGCCTTTAACCATCTGTTCCCCGGCTCTGGGCCTGGCCAGAGCCTCTGCAGAACCCCTGAGAGCCAGAGCCAAGGTGGAGCATACTCATGGAGAGTGACGGAGGACCGAGAGGTAGTACCCAAAACACTCTTTGTGGCCTGGGACTCTAAACACCTAAACTCGTGGGACTGAAAGCCTGAACGTGTGAAATCAGAGCTGCTGAGGTTGCGAGGGTGGAGTGGCCAGAGCCTCCTCATTCTTCCCCTTCATCGTCCTGCTCGCCTGCAGCTCGGGCCCCAAGGGAACCAGGATAGGAGGGCATCAATCGATGGTCCCAGAGGGGCCGTGTGGCTCGGGAGAGCCTTGTGCCCTGGGGGAGTGGTGGGACCAGGGGGAGCCGTGTGCCCCAGGGGAGCAGTGGGACCCAGGGAGCTGTGTGCCTTGGGAGAGCCTTGTGCACCTTGGGAGCGGTGGGACCCAGGGAGCCATGTGTCCTGGGAGAGCCTTGTGCCCCGGGGGAGCTGTGTGACCCTTGGGAGTGGAGGGACCCAGGGGAGCCATGTGCCCTGGGAGAGCTGTGTGCACCTTGGGAGCAGTGGGACCTAGGGGAGCCATGCTCCCTGGGAGAGCTGTGGGCCTGGCAGGAGCGATGGAACCCACGGGAGCCTTGTGACCTGGGGGAGGGGCGTGGGACCTGGGGGAGCCCCTATGTTCATAGCAGCACAATTTACAATAGCTAGGATTTAGAAACAGGGTAGGTGCCTGTCAGCAGATGATTGGAGCAGAAAACTATGGTACATCGACACAATGGAATACTATGCTGCCATAAAAAAGAAGGAATTCTCATCATTAGCAGCAATCTGGATGGAATTGGAGAACATCATGCTGAATGAAATAAGCCAGTCAATGAAAGAGAAACACCACATGTCCTCTCATTTATGAATAATAAAGAACATTATTAACTAATGAACAGAAAGATAGATATAGTGACAGTAAAGCAACAAGCAGACTGTCAAATGACAGTGAGGAAGGTAGGGTGATCTAGGGGAGATAAGAGATCAACTGAAAGACTGGTATGCATGCATATAAGTACAACCAATGGACACAAAACTCTGGGGAGGGAGGGCATGTATGGGAGGGGGGGGGGCAATGGTAAGCAATGTACACATATAATACCTTAATAAAACAATGGTGGGGAAAAAAAAAGAAATAAACTTAAACTTCTTCTAACAGCGCTTCTTCAAAATAGACTCGCCCAGGCTGTGGTATTTTGTGGAAGAGCAACACTCAAGGGGCCAAAGAGCCTCATGTGGCTCTTGAGCCACAGTTTGCAGACCATGAGTTTTGACTAAGATTTATTTAATACTGAGTCGTTAGTAAAGTCTAAAATAATCAATTATAGTAGTTCTATTTTATGACTTGAAGTCTAGGAACACATTAAGACAAAAAGCATTAAATGAGTTTTCCTAAAACAAAACACATAACCAAGCAAATAATTAAAAAGTTTATAAGAAGAAAATAGCATGTGAAATCTATAGAAAGAAACAACTTCATAGGTAATAATTATGTAAGTTATACAACAAAATTATTAAGAAATAAAAGTGTGAATTTGGGCTATTTTTTATGCTATATGCTTATAATTTGGTATGCTTTGTATTTCATTTATTATGATACTATTTTTAAAACTAAATACTGATTCCCCCAAACTCTCAATATCAATATGATGGAGTGGAAGTGAATTGACTTAATTTGCAATCATGTTCGTTGGTGTTTTTTTCTAATATATCTTAGGAGAAAAAAATCTTTGAAGATTTTACATTTTTATTCATCAGTTATACCTCAATAAAGCTGAAAATAAATAAATAAAATAAGGTTATAAGTAATTTCAGATTAACGAATGCTCTCTTATGAGCACAATTATCATATCTTTATAAATAAAAATTAACATTTTCACTCTATCTGTAAAGGAGGAAAGTCAGCAATAGGAGGTTGTCGCCCCCCCCCCACTAGCCCCCCCCCCCCCCCCGGAAAGATGATGGGTTTCTGATGATTAATTTACTTATTTTACCTAGAAATCTTATAAAATGGAATTCATTTATATTAATAGAGTACTCCATGGTAAAACAAAGTTGCCTTCAATGGGATTAAATCTTAGTCTTAGACTCTATTCATAAACATTTTGGTTTGCAAATCCAATAAATGAGGAAAGTGCATTAGTTCTCTCAAAAGTCAACCCTATTCTTTTTTGTCTTTCTTTCTTTTTTTTATTTTCTTTTCTGGAAAGTAGAAGTTGGAGATATAACATTTATTATTCTCAGATTTTGTGGCTAGAGTTCCAGGTGTAATTTATATTTGGCAAATCATATACCCTCACATAATATTTTGGTTTGAATCTGAGTCAGGAGGAAAGAAAGAGTATATTGGAGTCATCCAATTTGTTGTCATGGATCATGATAGTGAGCTTCCTTGGTACTCTGTGCCACTGTGGTACTGAAAGTCATTTTCAGAATCCTAGCCCAGAGAGGATTTTTCAACCCTCTCAGCAATTCAATGAGCTCTGCTTATGCCCATTAATATATTTTTTCTCTTTTTTAAGAATAATTTCATAGCTTCTTATATCTAGAGATATATCAAGAAAGTATATCTAGATACTTACATAATCTACAAATTAAGAAGAAAGCTAAATGTAGTAACACTTTACTCAAGGCCAAAATAAGTTTGTTTATGAAAGGTTCTCCCCCTCCCAAACTGGTGGGAGGAGTTTGACACATGACCCCTTAGGGCTCCCCCACACTCCCAAACTGGTGGGTGGAGCTAACAACATGACTGGCACCTGCCAAGGGGACATCTCCAAGACAGTGAACCACCAATTAGCAAGGGCCAGAGTGCCCTTGGGGCCCATCCCTTCCTGTTCCACCCTGGTCCCAACCCCCTCCCTTTCAGTCCTTTAAGAGGAACTCCAGGCAGGACACTCGCGCTTTTTGGAGGTCACCTCCATTTAGCCCGGTTGGGTTCTGATTTCCTGTCCCCTCTCCCCCTAATTCTGATCTCTCTACCTCGATGATGGGTCCCGCCCATTACCGGGGAATAAACTCTCTTTAAAACTCCCTGTTGTTCTGTTTCCTGTTTCCTTTCAAACCTAACAGTTTACTAATGACCTAGACATTTATATTTAATTGTATAGACTGACTAATACCTCATTTTATCAAATAAAATGTTATTTTAATAGAAGCAACATATGTGGAAATATCTTAGATGAGTTGCTTTTCATAATTACTTGAGAAAAAGAAGTGAAGGTTAGTTTTATTAACCTTGGTAACATTTATAACAGATAAAGCACATTTAATGTGTTATTAGGCCTTGAACAGTTCTCAGTGTGAAATTATTTATTTTTCTTTATGAATGTGAATGGAAAATAGAATATGTTGTTTTATTATGTTGCCTATTGGAACCATGCTATACTAAAAATATTCTACTTCAGAAAGCTCAACTTTTAGTTACTGGCCTTCTTTCTCTGTCTCTTAAACTTTTGATGGTTCATTCTTTTAGCTAAGCTACAATAATATTGTCAGAAAAAAAGAGAAAACTAATGTTAATAGGTGTTCATGACATTTACATTATACTCAAAATGAGTATTATCACCCTCAAAATCATAACAAGTTTCTCCCCTTATTTTGTATGAGTTGCATATGTGTATGTGTTTTTTACTTCTAAGCCATACTAATGTCAATTACCTCCTGTTACTTTTATACAGGGAAGTATATGCTACCACAGTATCATCAGAGTTTGACTGAGAAACATATTCTTAGTGATACAAACGAATGGAAGATAATGTAAATTTAGTTCAACAGAATGATAACCTTTTCCCCATGATCTGCATATTCTTGTTTCATATATATATATAACCACCTGACCATCCTGGGAATACACTCAATGCAGGAGCAGGAACCACAGGCATGGAAACTTGGAACAGACTGATGAATCTCAGAGGGAAAGGAGGAGGAAAGAGGGTGGGAAGAGGTTAACCAAAGTTCTTATATATATACTAGAAGCCCTATTTGTGCACTTGTGAGGTCCCTTGGCCTGTCTGCAAGGATCTGGCCAAAACCAGCTCTCTGAGGGACCCCTGATTGCCAGAGTGTTCTGGCCGGGCCCAGGGACCCCACCGATGCACTTTGTGCACAGAGCCTCTAGGTATAAAAACAAGTATGTACTTTGCATAAATCTATCCCAATATTTAAGGAACTGTGTAGCCTCGAATTCCAAGTGCTATATTTTATTACTATCTAAAAATTTAGTCTGTGGTTGGTGTTTGTACATTTTAGAACATTTAGAATCTTGACTTATATAAACCTAGGATAAAACACACACACACATAATAATCAATCTGTAAGTAAAAAGAGTGAGGGAGGCTTGGAGTGGGATGAGAGCTCAGAGGAGGAAGCCAATTGGGGGAAGGAAAATGGAAGAAATTTGTAATATTCTCAACCATAAAATTTTTTTTTCTTTTTAAAAATATATATATTTTTTTGATTTTTAACAGAGAGGAAGGGAGAGGGATAGAGAGTTAGAAAAATTGATTAGAGAGAAACATTGATCAGCTGCCTCCTGCATACTCCCTACTGGGTATGTGCCCACAACCAAGGTACATGCCCTTGACTAGAATTGAACCCAGGACCCTTGAGTTCACAGACCGATGCTCTATCCACTGAGCCAAACCAGTTAGGGCAAAATAAATTTTCCTAAAAAAATGAGGAAATGTATAACTGATTTCTATCTTTCCAAAAATGCCCTCACACACTTATGTGGGTATTTAGATGTGGTCCCATTCAGACAGAAAAGGAATAAAAGTAAAAGAAAATGCCTTAGCTTGTTTTAGAAGGATCAAAACCATAGGGTTTGAATGTGTCTCTGAAAGTGTGCCAGAATCAGCAAGGGTTCTTATGTTATCTAAAATAGGTTCCTTAAAACTTGAGCATTTCAGATGTGTGAGATTCTACCTCTTTCAAAGTTTCTTCTTATTTAATAAATGTCTAAAACCAAGTCATGCTAGAGGAGAGCTCTACAAAGTATATTCTTGATAACTTTAATTAAAATTTTGTTCTATGCTGTGGGTTTGAATGTGTCTCTAAAACAGGCCAGCATCAGAAAGTGTTCTTCTTTTATCTAAAATAAGGTGTAAAATGAGGACAGATTGGTGGGAAGGAAAGACTGGAAGGTAAGAAGAAAGTTATTACCAATAACAATTGAGATAGGGCCACTTATGTTCTCCAGACCTAATACTTACACATGTATCAAAATTAGTCTTGCCAATTAATCACTTGTAGTCAGAAAAATGCTAATCAGAGAAAAAGACAAGAACAAAGGATAGCACTCTTGCCTTGCAGAAGGTTATCCTTAAAAATGTCATTCTAGCTTCTAAAATACAGCAGGTTTTTCATGACAATGAAACAGGAACTTTTAGGGGTGAAAAAGACAGGTTTTAAGAAATTTTAGAAATTAAGGGGACCATGGAGGAGGAAGCACAGGGATACAGAGCAGCAGAAGGTATATCTCCATAGAATAGGAAAGCTGAAAAGCTGCAACAAGTACATTTCCATAGAATGAGGGAGCTGGGAACATCAAAAGGTCTATATTTACAAAATAAAAAGAAGGAAACCCTTCATCCAGAAGGAGAAGAAAGCCCAAAGGGAATAAGAGAACAATAAGGAAGGAGGAGGGGAGCATCTCACATGTCCCAGGTGAGGCTTGACCTGTGAGCCCAGGAGTTACTATGGTAACCAGTCTAAGGGAATAGTGACCAATCAGAGGGGATATCAAGGCACCAGGCTCTGTAGCCTATATAAGCTGTAGGGAAAGGGAACTCAGGGGAACCCTTTCCCCCTCTCCCCAAGTGGAGTCAACTCTGTGGGACCCTTTTCCCCTCCCCATGTGGGAGTCCATTCTATGGGACTCTTCCCCCTCCCTACATGGGAGTCTGTACTTGTTCTTTAATAAATTTCCACCTTTGCTATCTTGTCTTCTGTCCATGGATTTGTTAACGAAAAAAACCATTGAAACCTGTAAAGAATTTTTGTGAGTTTATTTGAGCCAAACTGTCGACAATTGCCGGGAAGCAGAACCTCAAGGGATTGAGATAATGCTCCGAAGAATAGCGGGTTACATTTCTGTATTTATACATAGAAATCAAAGGAGGGACATAGGTGGGTTACATGAAATTCATTGGTGATGGAGTAAGGAGGCAGGAGAAAGCAAGTCTGTGGGAAAGCCCTGGGATTGGATAAAAAGTAAAATGATGGATGCTTACTTAGGTGAGTGCAGGAACAATTAACATGATAAGGAAAGAATTTGAGGCATCTGTCCTGGCGCCACCCACCACATTTGGTTGTACCCCAGGGGCTCCAGAGAAAAGGGAAGTTACAGGTTACTCAGACATCTCACAGATAGGTTATCTTAGAGGCAGGAAGGCAGATGGGCTCAGTAGAGATCAAGCTGATCTTTGTCTGGGAAACATTGGCCTAGAAAATGACTGCCCACTATAACCTGTTTGTAGTTAGATATTTAATTTTCAAACCATCCTTTGTGGTTACTTCAGGTCTCTTGAGTCTGCAAGACTGCCATGCAGGCCTTCCCTGAGCTCATCAGGTCAGCAAGTGGCTGTTTTCGTTCACAGATTCATTCTTTGACTCTGGCAAAGGATCCAGGTTCCAGTCCAAAAATTCCTTTTCAACAAGATCTATTCAAAATATGGCAAAGTTGATTAGATTACATGATTCATTTAGAAGCCTTTCCTTAACATACAATAAAAATCTCTGTGGATTACAACTGTTTACATCTAAGCACCATCTGAACAAACTGATGCCTGGTCAATTGAAGATATCTTGGACATATTATTTCAGACCAAAATTATAAACACAATGGTAAAGCTGGTCATAATTTCTCATATTTTGACGCCTGGTTAATTCTCATTCTTCAACTGAATGTGCAAGGTGAATTTTGAGCAGTATTTTTAGAGGGGGGAAGATACTGACCTTCTAATTAATATGAGCATTCTGAAGGACTAAGCGGTGATTTCTAAAGCATTTAGAATGGACACTTCAGAGTTTCCTTGAACATCTACATTTGATGCATTGCCTTATATACACTGAATATCAATTTTGGTTTCTGTGTGGCTATAATCTATTGTTGCCTGTTGGTTTGTTTGGATTATTTGTGTAAAGGGAGTCTAATTGTGACAGCGATGAAGCATTCTAGTTGTTATTAGCACATTTTGGCAGTCTCTTTGGCAATGTTGGTTGTGATCCTAACCCTGTTTATATTTTACAGAACAACGGGAAACAGAATGATTGCTCTTATCACAAATAACAGGACACAGAGAGCCAAGTTTCATATACAATAATGTAAGGTCCCAAGACCCCCGGTGAGTCCAACGGAGTGGGCGACGACCCCAAGTCAAACGCCGAGACCGAAACTTGATGCAAAAAGCATGAGGATTTATTACAAGCGCAGCGCAGGGGCTTCTCAGGCAGACAGCAACCCGAGGGAAGTGCTAGCTGACTGGAGCGCCGAGTAACTGCAGAACATGAGTTTATAAAGGCAAAAACCACACGCAGGTGGGGTTACACATGGAGGGGGAGGAATGAACAAAGAAATTCCAAGAAGGGGAGCTGGGCTCGTTTATGACAGGGTCTATGCTTAGTCAACAGTCCCATCTGGTAATCTTGCAAGCCCCTTTGCCTCCCCCCTTCCTATTCCTCTGGGTAAGTCCTGGTCTGCTATTGAGGCACCTCCGGGCATGGTCTTTTCCATAGTTACAGGTTCGGCTGGTCTCTTCCTGGCAGGTGCATTCCGAGGTGGTCAGCTCAGTTCCCAGGGGAGAATTCCACAGCGGTGAACAGGATGAAACCTCCCTCGGGACCTAGTCTTGCTTTAATGTTTGTTATAAAATATTGCATTCTGGCTTTTTGCATTTTAGGGTAGGGAGTTTCTGGGGACTGACTTCATTCTTGCCTAATCTTCAACCGTAAAGAACTGACCTCATTCCTGTCTAACCTTTAACCGTAAAGGTCACATCCTGGAACAGGCAGTGGGGGAGGCCAATTCCTCAATCTTAGGGCCCTTACAATGACATATTGTAGAGATGTGTTATATTATTGTAGCTGATTAAATTCAGCAGATAAGTAAAGTAAGTTCCTTTGCTTCCCATTTTCTGCCTTTCTTCTTTTTTCCAGTTTGATAATTTAAAATTTTTTTAAATTTGAGTCTTTTCATTTTTTTTTGTACTATAATCCTCCTAAGTCTATTTTTCCAAAGGATAATAGCACACTTCTTCTGAATTGTTATCTACTCTAGATTTTTTATTGTTTCTTAGAATTATCTATTTATTCCATAAATTATCTATTTATTTATAGAGAATTATAATTTCCCCACTTTTTTTTATTAAGGCCTTCCTTTGTTTCTATGAATTCTACTCCCATGTTAGGGATGATCTCCACACCCATTTATTTAAAATGATAAATTGTAACAATTTCACCTTGAATTTCAATTACTTTGATGGCTTTCACATATGTCACCTAGGAAGCACAAACATTTTTTCCAGAGGACAAGCAAATGGGCTGGTAATAATTTTCTTCTCTGGCATGAAAATGCATCCATAGACTAATTAACATCAACCAGGGATTCATCATTTCTCTCAATTAGCATTCCCTAGAAAACCATAGCAGTTCCTGGGGGAGGGATCTTTTACTGTAAAATGTCTGTTGGACATCATTTTGTTGGCAGAGCTGTAGCACAAGATTAGGTACACTCTCTGTTTTCCATCAGAGCCAATGGGTGAGGGAGGCATGTAATGCCTGCTGTGGCCTCTATGGGCCAGTAGTCTGCTCACAGCGATAGGGTGCCCCAGCAGTATTGCTAATTATTGTAATCCCCCCATTTCCCAACCTGGTGTATTCTCCTTGTTGTCCATAAATTTCTCTCCAAATTTCTGGGAGATACCCAGAAAACGTCCTCCTAATTTGGTGAGAGAATGTTACTATTTTGTTACATGAACTTTTCAGGTCAGAGAGGTACTGACTATACCTAAGAATAAACTATTCCTAGGTATAGTTTATTCATCTTAGCATTAACCTACACATGGAAAATATGTATCTATGTCTGATGTAGCACTTCATCTTATTGTTAGCTTGACCTGAGCACAAATATATTTTTACAAACTAAGAGGAAAAAGAAAATGAACTGTGTTTATTGAACAACACGTGTGTGTCATATATTTTAACAGATAATACTTCATTTAATTTCCAAAAGAACATTGTGAGGTAGGAATTATGATGCTTGGCTTTATACACAAGAAAACCAGTATTGAAAAGTAAGTGATGGCAGCGTACCTAAAAGTCTGTCTATGTGACTGCAAAGCTCAAGATCTTTTAATTAAAACTTGCTTTATCTTTATTACCAAAGAAGTGGCAGAACTTTCCTATAGCCTGAGTCTGAGAAGAACACAAAGCAGGTATCTTTTTGTTAGGAAATACTTCCCACCTCACCTCATCTCTTGGGGGGTTACCCTGGTAGGTGAAACCACTCATCCTAAAACTGTCTTCATAAATGTCTTTGGAAGCCATTATCTCTTGGTTCTGCTCCAGCCTTCTGCAACAACTTTATGCTCCTATTCCATGAGTGACCTTTTCTTAAATATTTATTCTAAACAAGCATTAACAAATTTATTCTAGTTAATTGGGTTATGAATAATTTTACATCCATGGATTCACAGTGGGGAATCTATCTTGAGTTAATATCACAACAATTTCTCTGGAACTTTTAAAACTCTGTTATTCAAAAATTATTCATAATTTTATGCTAAGTAACCATAATTCCCTTACAATTTGAATACACACATGCTATATAGGGCCAGTTTAAAATAATCAACCATAGCATGAATAGGTCATCTTCTAATATAAAAAGGATTCAGATACCTCAGAAAGGGGGATTATCTTCAGGATTACTAACCACTGTTTGTTATTGGGTGCCTGCGTTCATGCCAGGCACTGCCCTAAACAATAAGCACCTTATATCTAATCCCCACAAAACCCTGCAAGGCAGACGTACATAGCCTCATTTTCTAAATGTGGAAACTTGGATTTTGACTGTTTTTAAATGGCTTGTGTGAGATCACAAAACTAGCAAGTGGCAGAATTAAAAATCGAACACGGTGTGGGTTGTGAAATTCCATGCAGTAAGCCATCCAAGCAGGGTTTTTTAATTGGCTCCATCTTTAGTCCAAAGCTTCAGTGGGAGTCAGGGACACGGGTCCTGAGGCCCAAAGTCAGGGATGGAAACACAAGGCTCCGTTTAATTGTGTGACCCAGTCAGCTATAACAAAGCACATGGTACAATTTGATATTGACTTGGTCCCCAATGTTTGTCTTTAACATGGCTGCTGGTGGTCAGTAAGTAATGCCTGCAAAATTCCATAAACCAAAAGCCGTGCCTTCTAAATCTGAGCTTCAGCCTTTTTCACTACACTGTGTTATCTTTGGTGAAGTTTAATCTCCCCCCCCCCCTTTAAATTGACAAATTAATGATTTTTTTTTCCTTTCAAGATATAAGTACTTAAATTGCTACCACTAAGCACATCAAATTTTAGCTTTTTGTAGGTGATGTATTTTCTTTAAAATCAGACCATCCTGTGAACTCCCAAGCTCATTTCTCCCTCTCACCAAGTCCCTACTCTACTGGAATTTCAGCTTAGCATTCCTTTCCATGTTGATAAATTATTACCAAATGTATCAGTAACAGACTAGTATTGTTTTGGATCTTTCTGTAAAACATACACATTTTAGCTATGCAGTTATTTAGTCTGTAAAATAAACTATTCCTACAATTTTGTGATGTAAAGCACAAACCAGCATTTATCTTGCTTCTGAAGTTACATTTTCAAGTGGCACGTGCTCAAAGTTTGGAATCATATAAGGTTTTGCTCCCCACAGATGATGTCAGCTATGGGCTTGAGCTTTAGCTGGGCATGTCATTCAGAACATTTATATGTAGCCCCTCCACATGGCCTGGGTTTCTATATAATATGATGACTTAGTTTCAAAAGTGAGCATTGAGAGAGAGGTGGGTGGGGGAGAGAGAGAGAGAGAAGAAGAAGAAGAAGAAGAAGAAGAAGAAGAAGAAGAAGAAGAAGAAGAAGAAGAAGGAGAAGAAAAGAGAGAGAGAGAGAGAGAGAGAGCCATACACACCTCGACTGGGGACTGAATCAGCAACCTAGGTATGTGCACTGACTGGCAGTTGAACCTGTAATCTTTTGGTGTATGAGAAAATGTTTAAACCAACTGAGCCATCCTGCCAGGGCAGAATTAGATTCCTTTAAATGAAATGAGTATTAAAGAATCTGTGGACATGTTTTGAAAAGTTTGTGAATATATATATATATATATATATATATATATATATATATATATATAGTGAATATATATATATTCACAAACTTTTCAATTATATAATATATATGTAATATATATAAGTCTATTACATATATATTATATATACACACATACATGCATATATATATATATATATTCTACTGTGCCATTGTTATATTTTTATTCAACATTATGTTTTTAATTTACCCTTGCTGATTTTTTATAATTATATTATTCTATTTTCAGAATATCCAACAATACCAGTGTAAATATGCTTATTTTAAAGTGTGGACAGATGGATACATAAATATGTATGTAAATATACATTAATATCCATGCATATATGTCCTAGATGTCTGCTGAAAGGAGACAGCTAGAAGCAATGACACCTCAGTAGCAATGAGTATAACAAGTGCCCAAATATTGGGTTCTCAATAACATTCTCTAGTACAAGGACAGAATTCCTTTGAAAAAGCGTCTACTTTTAGGAGTAGGACTGGGAAAATTCAAGCTAAGCCTGGAGCATATTCCATGCCAGGAGTAAGGCAATACTCAAAATGAAGAGGCTGGGGCCATGTCTGAGAGACAGGAAGCATTCTGAGAAGCTTCCAATGGCCAAAGCAGGAACAATCTGAGCAAGCAAACAAATAGCATCGTATTGGGTTATAAACGGAAGTAGGAAGAAAAATAAATGTGTCCTTACTTAGAAAAATAAATGATTGAATAAATAGATAAATAAAGGAAAAGGGAGAAGTCTTCATTTCAGAATAAATTCTAAATAATACATGTAAATAAAACCTCTTACAGAATGTGAAGCTTAACCCCACACCTCCACCTTGAATGATGGCTGGAAGGAGTGATATCCTTATAAAGAACAGAGTTAGAAAAGGTAAAGTACCTTATAGTAGGGGAACCTGAATGATTATACCTTAACTAAGGGATAGAGAAGTCACACTGATATCATGTACATCTGCATATGAAGTGCACTTAACAGCCATAATATTACTTTACAAAATCCATAATCTTTGTCTCATCATGAGATAAAAAACCAAATTGAGGAACATTCTATAGAATTTTTAAGCAGATCCTTTTATATTGTTAAGGTCACAAAGGGGAAAAAAAACCACACCAAACACTAAGAAACTTTACCAAATCAGAAGAGACTATAGGGCCATTTTGGGGAGGCACAGGAGAGGAGCTGGCTGAAGGCGCCACCCCTGCCTTGACTTTTTCCAAATAATTATGAGTTCCCAGATGTTTTCCTGGAATCTTTATGTTTAGTCTTTAGACGTCCTTGCTCAAAGGACACTGTAGATGCATATTTCTTCTCAAGGATACCTATCCTACTGATAGTATCTAATAGTTAATTTTAGTTCAAGCTGTTATTATATTTTAGTACAAGCCTAAGGAGGCAGGTGAATAGGACTATTTGGTTTCTCAAGTCAATTAGTCCCTTAGCCCTCTCTTTCACAGAAACATGTGTCAGAATAATTATTCATCTGTTGCTCAGGGTCTCCTGGTCAGCCTCAGCAGGCCATAATGACCAGATGCTATAACATATTCTGGATTGAACCTGTAAACATCACACACATAAAAAGACAATATTAAAAAACTAGAAAAAATAAAGTAAAATCTTTGGCTTGTATGTGCACCAATATTAATTTCTACCATAATTATGTAAGATTTTATCATGTAGAAAGTTTGGTGAAGGGCATAAGGAATTCTTTGGACCACCTTTGCAACTTCTCTATCAACCTAAGATTATTCAAAAATAAATTTAAAAACTGAAAAAAAATCCCCACAATTTGTTTTGCTCCCCCCCTCCCCTTGGTTTGCTTCCACTACAGTAATTCAAAAATAAAACCCTAGATTCAGCTTCCCTTGCAGCTAAAGGTTGCCATTTATGGAAATGAAATGTAAAGAGAACTTCTACAGAACCACTTCTTCCCTTTCCTGTTTATTGTTTAGAAATCAGTCAGTGATCCAATGCAACACTAAGTTATTGTGTTAAATTCGTACAATGAAATAAAAGTCAGCAATAAAAGTGAAGATCGCACTGATATACTCAACAAAAATGATTCTCAACGATATATTGGGGAAAAGAGGCCAGAGACACTATTGTTTCTTTAGAACTTACGATATTGTTCTGCTTATATGAAATTCAAATACAAGTGAAAGCATATTTACCAGTTATATATGATTCAACCAGAGGAGAACAATCTATCTATATAAAATTGCCTTGTGCAATTCTAGAGGCTAGATATGTAAATTCAAAGACTATAGGCACACAGTCATGGGAAAGATCATAAGCAAACTGGGACTTCATGGGCAGGGTATAAAGCTTTTATATTGTCTACAGCAGTGATTTTCAATGGTTGTGCCCCAGGACACTGGTGTAATGTAATAATTTTAAAATATGAAATACTTGACTATTTAGTCAGGAGTACTGACCTCTTTTCCCTTAGATTGTTAAATTTAAAAAATGATAACAGCCCACACAATAATAGCTGTCTGTGAATTAATCAAAATTATATCTATCTTTTGGTCAGATTGGCAAAAATCATATATTTTTGTGTGCTTCAGAATTATAGTAATTAGTTTATGATGAAAAAGGTTAAAATTCACTCATTTGCGGGCATGAATTTCTCTCTCCCTTCAAGAAAGGCCTAAACTGTTTTAAAGGGCCTGTACTTTACATAGTCTTCCTAACATAAAGTCAACTGCTCATAGACTTTAATTATATCTGTAAAATTGCTTTACAGCAATACTTAGACTAGCATTTAATTGAGTAGTGGGAGTAGGTACGTAAACTAGTATACTATAAAATGGTTGCTGAGTCCCCTCTCCTCTAACTACCATGTCAGAATATCTCTTGTAGTTTACCTTATCTGGAAACATACTAAAAACTAAGTTTTGGGGAAATATTTAGTCTAGACAAGTAACATCCCACAAAACTGTCACACTCTTCAATGGTAATAGAAGTCATTTCTTTGTAAGTGAGGAAATACCTAGAGACCAGAAGAGGGCAGGGCATGATCTATACTAGAGGCCTGGTGCACAAAATTTGTGCATGGGGGTGGGGTCCCCTCAGCTCAGCCTAGACACTCTCTAATCTGGAATCCCTTGGGAGATGTCCAACTGCCGGTTTAGGTGCGATTCCAGGAATCAGGCCTAAACCAGCAGTCAGATATCCCTCTCACAATCCTGGATTACTGGCTCCTAATCACTCACTTGCCTGCCTGCCTGATCATGCCTAACTGCCCCTCCGGCTGGCCTGATGAACTTTTTTTGTATGTTTAATATAACTCAGATTAGAAAAGAAAGTAGGCATAAAGTAGAAAAAGGAATTGTGAGTGTCAAATAAATTAGGAAAATATACCGTATTTGCCGGCATATAAGACAATTTTTTGGCCCTGAAAAATATGCCTCCAAGTGGGGGGTAGTCTTATATGGCGAGTATATAACAAACTCTGTATTTTGAGTGGAAATGTTAGGGGGTCGTTTTATACGCCGGCAAATACGGTATTTTCGGGGCCAAAAAATTGTCTTATACGCCGGCAAATACGGTAACTCATTGAGGTAACTTTGTATAAAATGATGTGGAAATAAGAGAGGTTTCTCTTATATTAAAATTTTCACTATAATAAGCACAGATTTGGAAGCAAGTTAATGGCAGGACACACAGTAGAATGTGGTTCCAGGATAAATGAGAAAATATCAGAAATTGCAAAGGCCTTGTAACATGTTGAAGAATTAGTATTTTTATCCTAAGGATAGTAGAAGGATATCAAATAATTTTATCTAGTATAATCACATAACCAGATGAATATGTGGAGAGTTCATTAGAAAGGAACAAGAATGGCCGAAACTGGTTTGGGTCAGTGGATAGAGCATCAGCTTGTGGACTGAAAGGTCCTAGGTTTGATTCTGGTCAAGAGCATGTACCTTAGTTGTGGGCAGATCTCCAGTAAGAGGCGTGTAGGAGGCAGCTGATTGATGTTTCTCTCTAATCAATGTTTCTAACTCTATATCTCCCTTCATCTCTGTAAAAAAAAATCAATAATCAATAAAATATATATTTTTAAAAAATAAAGGAACAAGAATAGAGCAAGAGACTCATCAGTCTTCACATATCTATAACTCAATGACATTCAAGATGTCACTTAACCTGTCAGTGTCTCTATTTTCTTATCTCTAAAAATACACCTTATCACATCCATTTCCTAACTTTTAGGATTGCTTCAAGGATTGGTGAATATGATTCTACTAAATGTATTTTGTGAGTATTCATTAAATGAAAGAAGGAATGAATGAATGAACTTGCCCAAGTGATGCCTACATTGTTAATGAAGTTGTAATGCAACACTGGCTGCATCACCTTGTGTCAGAAACTTCCCATTCCACCACTATTTTTCTCTTCTTTTCTACAAAATGATAACCTATTTAGCCAAGTATATGTGTGCCTAGAAAAAGACCATGTCAGCCATACATCCCAATGCTAGGCATTTTCATGTGACTAATTTCTGTCCAAATGGGAAACAAGCATATGTGGTCCATAACACTTGACAGGAACTTCCTTAAGAGACATCTTTAGCAAACATCCACATTCTCTTTATCTCTTCACCTATCTTGTTCTCTGGAATGATATTCTGCCTTGGATAACGAAGACATAGTCACACATTAGAGATGACAGAGAGGTGATCTAGAAGTTTCTAGAGTTCCTAAACCACTTTCCTCTACTACACTATAAAGTTTTTGACATTAATATAGGTGATAAATATTTTTCTTTCTTGTTTAAGCTTTTTAAAAGTTCTGGTTTTTAATGTTACTAGCTGCTAAAAAATAATGCTAAGAAATAAAAAATATTGGTATAGCCACGAGATGCTCAGATTAATGAAATATGAACCCTTTTCACTGGTTTCATGAGATTATTCATGTGGCAACAACTCAGATATTACAGGCTCAAAAGCAACCTCATTCTTTTTTTACAATACATTTTGTGATACTATCTGCTGAATTTTTGTAGAAGGCTGTGGGTAGATAAATAATGTTGCGGAAGCTAATAGAAATACTGAAATATTTGGTGTGTTTTCACTGCTTTTGTTACTTTTCCCAAATTCTGACAAAGTGAGAAATGTTTGTGTGCAAGTAGAAATCAAAAGAAACAAGATTCCACTGAAGATAGCATGTTCTGCTATGCTATGTATTCTGCTTCCAGGTTGCTACAAATTTTGGAAACTTGGAGACTTTCCAATTTCAAAATGCGTCCAAATGAAAGTGTTAGCAAAAGAGAAGTCAACTTGCCTTGTCACATGAAAGTCAATAGGCAACTGACAGAGATGGCATCAAAGGTGTCATTTTCACCCTGCGGACCATTGCTACAGATGGCCTTGACTAGCCATCATTGCACTGAAACAGTTGAAGGAGCAAAACAGAGAGGATAATAAAAAGAACCAAAGCCTTCAAATGTAATGGCTATGTCTGGATTAGATTTGTGGCTGTGCTTACTTACACATGAAATTAAGCAGAAACTTGCTAAGATTCTGAGAGAATCATATTGCAAAAGAAATCAATGGAGTCTGTGATTATTCAGCTATGCAACTCCTAGGTCCTGACGACTGCACCAAGAGAAATAGACTATGAAAGCTGAACTTCCAACAAAGGCTCTAATGACAATCATCAGTTTCATCAAGCAGGAAAGCAAATGGATAATATATTTCCTCCTAGAGATCAGAATCAGCTGCTGCCAGACTGGAAAAATCAAAGAGTTCCTCAGACTATCAGAGAATGGAGTCTTTAATTCCTGCTCAGGAAGAGTTCATAATTGCAATGAACTGCTAACTGTTATTTTCTGTCCTAAATGTGAGTTTTTACTGTTATCTTCCATTCTATCCTAGGATGGGAACAGGCAACTTTTCTTTTAATTTATAAGTTAATGTGCCTTGGGGAATCAGAACACACTGACATGGTAGACAGAGCAATAGGTCACATAGAGCTCCTTAAGTTTGAATTATATGCAGTAATTGCCTGGGACATAGGTATTACTTTCCTTGAAAGGAGAATGAGTGTTGTATATGTGGGAAGAAAAGTTATTTAAGTATCTAAAATGTTAACCTGTGACAGAGCTGTCTAACCAAAAACATATAAAAATGAATGTATTATGGCAACTTCTAGAAACTTTCCTTAGGACCACATACACAAGGCCTTTGTCTTTATTACTGCTCTCTTTTTTCATTTTGCTACCTGGATGTAAATGGAAATATTGATGGACTATGATGGAAATGAGCAACTCCTGGAAGTAGGGCAAAAGTGAGCTGGAAGAAATATGGATTTTGAAGGCTTTTTAGGGCAGACGTGGCATTAATTCTGGGCTATAAAATTCCATCTATAATAATAAAAACATAATATGCTAATTAGACCAAATAGCCAAACAACCTTCTGGATGTCATTCCGGACATCCTTCCCAACAAAGCCATGGTGGCAGGGGCCGAGGCAGAGACAGTTAGGGGTCATCAGGCAGGCAGGCAAGCAGTTAGGGATAATCACTCAGGCAGGAGAGCAGTTAGGGGCAATGAAGCAGACCAGCAGGAGAGCAGTTAGGAGCCAGCAGACCTGGATTGTGAAAGGGTACAGGCTCCATGCACCGGGCCTCCAGTATATAATAATAAAAGGGTAATATGCTAACTAGATCAGACTCCTTCTGGAGATACTTCCTGACAAAGCTGGGGCCAGCCCTGGTCCCAGGTGTCTATGGGAATTCAAAGGTCCTTGGTGCCTGCTGGCAGCTAGAGGAGGAAAGCCTGGGTCCCGGGTGCCAGAGGGAAGCCTGTTCCAGTAGCCAGGGGAAGGAAGGCCTACTCTTGCACAAGTTTTCATGCATCGGGCCTCTAGTACTTTTATATGAAAGATAAATGAACACTTTTAAAAAATTTAGCCAGTTACTTTGCACTTTTGCCTATTAGCAGTCAAACTAATTACCAAAACTGTCTTAACGTTCCCCTTAGCTCTGCAGAACTTTAGAGAGGTTTCTTTCTAGTCTCTCTGTCCATAGGGAATTTCCCTCTAAAAAGTAAATCTGCTCCCAGTCATTTCAGTAAATGTCAACCAAAGGATATCTTTCTCAAGGACCTGGGAGCCATCCCTCTAAAACAGAATACAGAAAGACCATACCTCTGTCTTCCAGTTTCTCCCAAAGTGTTGGAGCCCAACTTTGTTGAAGATTAACAAACAAACATAGATGGCAATCACATGAACCAACCTCCTCCTAATGTCCTTCAGTGCTTTTCCACTAGCTTATCCCAATGCTTAAAAGTTCTCCCATTTATTTGTTTCAGTGAATTTAAATTCTGTTTCTTTTCCTTATTGCAATTGTCTTGAATAAAGTCTTTCTTGACTATTTAATTCTGTCCAGTGCAATTTTTCTTTGCCTAATTTAATATATTCTCTGTGAAGGGAAAGATTCTTTTCACAACATGTCTAGCCATCTACTCATTGTCCATATTAGTATATCCAATGAGAGATTTTATCATTCTGGAGAGGTGTGGGAAATGGGATAAATTATCAGTGTAGAAAGACATTTTTGAAAAATATAAGAAGAGGTAAACTGATTGCAAAAACAAAAATGGATGAAATGGAAGAAATAAAAGAAAGAGAAAAATAACATTACAATTGAGGAGTTATAAAAAATGTAAGTTGATTATTTAATTTCTTGACCTAGACTTTATCTCTAGGTATTGGCCACAAATGGGAAATTAATGAATTAATTCCTGGTTTTGAGATGATCAGAATACAACATATTGTTCTCAAAATAAAAATGCAATATACCCCAACAGCTTGGTGTTGAAATTAAACACAAATTTTACAGACAATTAGTGGCATGAATACATTTTTAGTAAAGTGAGACAATAAATAAATATGGATATAGCTTGAAGCTCTCCTCTCTCTCATACTTAAGTTAGCTATCCTATTTAAGATGATTGTTTTTTACAACCATTTTTATATAGCTACTTAATTATTGTTGTTATGTAAATTTAATATAAATTACAACAATTACTATGGAAATTAAAGGTAAATACCATTTGTATTCTATTAATAATGCTTTGGATGAAGATGTACCATAGATTAATCATGAGAGAGTTATTTGAGATTAGTTTTAAAGAATAAAAAGGAGCGTTTTTATTGAGATAGTTAAAAACATGTCTATAAATAACAGTAAATGCATAGAATCCAGTAACATAATTTCTTCTTGAGGAATTAATGGATTGATCTATATAGATCAATGTACTTCTTTCTGCAATTGGAACTTAACTTATGAAAGTCCAAAAATTTTATTTCAGGAAATAAAAAGTTTAATGCCTTTCACCTCTTATAAGGTTATGTCTTATTAATATGCCATAACTTGGACGTTGAGTTTTAAGATATAAAAACAAATATCCTATCTAATAAAGAAGAAATATGCTAATTGACTGTCCTGCCTCAAAGATGGCAGTGCCCACAGCCAATAAGGAGGGTATATGTCAATTGACTGCTAGGTCCTCAAAGATGATGGCACCCACAGCCACAAGATGGTAGTGCACAGTCCCCTCAGTACTGCTGGAGCTGTAGGCGCATACTTGCCTTTCAGTCCCCCAGTCTCCTTGACCCCCCAGCTACCCAGGGCCAGCCTGAGGCACAAGCAAGCTTCAGATGGCAGCTGCCTAGCTGCCCAGAGCTGCCCGAGACTCAGGTAACCAGGGCTGCCCAAGACTCAGGTAACCAGGGTCGGCTGAGGCTTGCGCTGCAGGCAGTGGCAGCAGCAAAGGTGTGATGGAGCGTTGCCTTCCCCTGATCGCCAAGTCACCTCCCACTCCTGAGGGCTCCCTGACTGTGAGAGAGGACAGGCCTGGCTGAGGGACCCCCTTCAAGTGCATGAATCTTCATGTACTGGGCCTCTAGTAGAGACATAAATAGATAATCATTTATTCAACCAAACACAAACCATTTTATACTTTCTTTTAACAAGATTCTATCATTTAATTTTTTTTTCAGTGTAAAGTTTTATTTGCATAATCAAAATTATAACAACATATGGTAAAACAGATGCCTAGTAATAATACCTTATTTGTGTATACTATAACAATTTTCAAAGCACTTTCATTTACATTATTTCAATTAAGTTCAATGTGATGATTAGTGGTGATTTTTGTTTTTTGTTAGTCTCTTCAGTATTAAAACAGGAAAGGAAACAGATTCAAAGTTCATTCTCATTTTCAAAAGAATTTTTAATGTTTGTGAACATGGAAAATAATCATTGACTTTTAACATTAAACTTAAAACTTAACTTTGAACCTAAAGCCTACTTTATTGAATTAATTAAGTAATTAATTATCCAACATTTATCGCGTACCTGATATTCTTTAGAGACATGATTAGAAAATTTAAAGGCTTAAAAGAGAATTTTTACATATCTAAAATGTTTAAGTTATATCACATTTGGAGTCATCAGCTCTGTTCTGGGTCAGGATAAAAGAATGACGGTGGCTAGCTACAAATATTGAAACTAAATTGAAGAGCTGATTTGTCTGAAAGAGGAGGGACAAGTAGAAAGCATTCATTTTGGATAGACTAAGAGTAGACTGTGGTCATTTAAACTTTTACAATCTTGCTTTTCCTCAGTGATTGGCAATAGATGAAATGGAAAATTTGTGACAATACCCCGGGTTTTCAGATTATCAAGGTAATATAGTCAGCATCTCAGGGTCTATGAGAAGAGCAATCTTGTCCTTTCTAAAGGTGCTTCTTGGCTCCCAGAGTTGTTTTGCTCAAGGCATAGGAGTTCATTGGAAATTTGAGGAAAGAGAGAAGTGCCTTAGCAAAGAGGAACCATTTATAGAACTAAAATGCAACTTCACAGAATGAATCTTTGGCTTTCCTTCAAAAAGTATTTTTTTATCTATGTTTCTCAGCAATAGTCTGAATGACTTATTTTCATTTCTATTTTTCCCCTTATACCTCTAATTTAGTAGTAATAATACCTACCTTTTTCTATATACTTATTATGTACTGAGAAAGTCTATATGCTCTTGAAGATTCCACCCAAATTGGGATAAATGTTGTTGCAATTCAGATTTTACAGATAGCAAAACCAAGTTTTTGAGAGATTAAATGACTTGCTCAAGGTTTAACATCTTATAATAGAAAAGCCAGAATATGAAATCATAGCTTCTCTGACTATAAAGCTTTTCTTCATAACCAGCAAAGGTTGTTGACCCTTACTAAGTTTTTCTATCTTTCAGTTACTTTTGAAAGACAAGTTGTCAAATAAAGCATTTGGTATGTAAACTGCCATGAGAGTTGGGAGTGGTACTTTGTGTCTGTGACTAAGCATACAATGTGTTGCTGGATGCATCTTGTCGCAACAGTGGCAATCAGCATCAGAACACACACACACACACACACACACACACACACACACACACACACGTGTGTGGGGGGGGAGGGGTGTGGGGGGTGATAAGGGAGAGGTGTATTCTGTGAATCTAGAAAGAGGTGGGAATCTACTCCCACTATTAAACCCCAAGGCATCATATGTTCTAGGAAACCAGTCAGATTTTCCCCAAATCACTTTATTCTCAGTAGTTCCAGAGGAATCCCACTATTGGCAATGGTGGTGCCAAGCACCCAAAGATAACATGCCCAGGATGGCAACCCTCAGTCGACTGTTCTCGCATAAGAACATGATGGGATTACTGGTGACCAGTGCCCCTTGGTTCCTACCTGGGACTGAGTCTGTTTCAGCTTTGGCAGGCTGCTCCTGTACTCTGGGAATACTCTTATTTTATCATTTAATACAACTGCAGAATTACTTGGTTTGTTTCTAAAAATTATTATAAAAGACCCAATGTAACCTCATTTCCTTGGTGCCTAAAGAAAACTCGCATTATGTTTTCTATGTGCATTTTCATTAAATTATTTATATGCCTAATAGTTTTTCTAATAGTAAACCGCACTTTTTCTTCAAGTTACATAAAGTCTTTTACTGATGCTTTCTACCAAAACCCTTGACTAATAGAGGGAAGAAAAAAGGGATTTTAACAGATAAGCTATTGGATCTTCTATCCCTCACTTTGCCATCAGAATAGTATTATAGGAGATTAATCAATGTACTGAGTCTTACAGTGAAAGTCATAAGCAGAGCTAACTTTTACTTGACCTTCCATAATCTATTTTTCAGTTCTGGTTTATATTAAGAATTCTTCTTAAATCTCTCTTGGAAATAGGTGAATATAAATTAAGAATAAGTACTTTTAAAGTACTCTGGAATAAGACAATATTAAAAAAAAGCTTGGGTTTTGCAAATAAGAACTTAAGATCTGATAGACACATATAAGGCAGATTTACTTTAAAAAATATTTTATTGATATTTTACAGAGAGAAAGGGAGAGAGATAAAGAGCTAGAAACATCGATGAGAGAGAAACATCGACCAGCTGCCTCCTGCACACCCCTTACCTGGGATGTGCCCGCAACCAATGTACATGCCCTTGACTGGAATCGAACCCGGAACCTTTTAGTCCGCAGACCGATGCTCTACCACTGAGCCAAACTTGTTTTGGCTTTACTTTTTTTTAATATATATTTTATTGATATTTCACAGAGAGGAAAGGAGAGAGATAGAGAGCTAGAAACGTCGATGAGAGAGAAACATCGACCAGCCGCCTCTTGCACACCCCCTACCGGGGATGTGCCCGCAGCCAATGTACATGCCCTTGACCGGAATCGAACCTGGGACCCTTCAGTCCGCAGGCCGACGCTCTACCACTGAGCCAAACCGGTTTTGGCATCGGCTTTACTTTTAAATCTAAATGTACTTATATATAGCCCTAACAGGTTTGGCTCAGTGGAATAGAGTGTCAGCCTGCAGACTGAAGGGTCCCAGGTTCCATTCCCATCAAAGGCATGTACCTTGGTTGAAGGCACATCCCCAGTGGGAGGTGTGCAGGAGGCATCCGATCAATGATTCTCTCACATTGATGCTTCTAACTCTCTATTCCTCCCCCTTTCTTTCTGTAAAAATCAATAAAATATATATATGATTTAGAGGTTTTTTCCCCCAGAATGGATTATTTTTATTTTATTATTATTTGCTTATCAAAATGTCCCTTAAGACATATATTCACATAGTTTTAGTGGAAAGAAAGAGTTGAGTGATTTGATTAGAATATAAGCATACTTTACAATCCATGTCATCCAGTTTTTTAACTTTTGATGGCAGCTCCTGGATTGTGGGGATAATCTTATTTTAACATTTCATGGAATTGCAGGATTAGTTGACTTATTTCTTGAAACTTATCAAAAAGGAGAAGGAACCCAATTTCCTTCATGCCAGAAAATAATATATTTTCTGTGAATGCTGAAGTAAAAAGTCCCCATAGATCTTTTATTTATAAGGAAAGAAAATCCAACCATTAGTGACAGACTTGCAATAACAACATCAAAAAAGGAAAGCAACATATTTTAGTTTCTTTGTTTGCAGTTGTAATTTACAAACCCTGGGGGAATTCTAAAAAGAGTATATCATGGGGTTTTCCAGGCAAGCCTGTGGGATCTAATTTTGAGGAATAGGGATCTAAAGAATGAGCTGATAACTTCTAGTTATCTGTATGTAATTTTTGCTCTGATTAATTCAAAACTAAGAAAAAAAATTGAGTTTCACTGGGCAAAGAAAACCTGCTATACATGGGCAGTAGAAGGTAGAAGAGTAGGATAATTATAGAGTAGCATTATTTTATTATGCATTAATAATTTGGGATAAAACAATGGTTATGCCTATTGGCTCTAAATAAGTAGAAGCTTTTTTTAAAAATTTTAAATAATAAAAGTTTTCAAAAATATAAAAAATGTTCATGTCTAGCTGACTATAAGAAAATTAATTGTTAGTGGTTTTAAATAATATATCTTACTAGCAGTTTAAAAATCTTCCCATAGTAATTTTTTTTAATTTCTCCATTTTTCTTTTTAACTTTTTATTATAGGAAGATTCAAGTATACATAAAAATAGAGAGAAAATATTATAAGCATCTATGCACTCACCCACTGAGCCACACCGGCTTGGCATTCTTTATTTTTAAAGCATCAAATAGAGACACTAACTTATGACTACTAAAAATAATTGTAGTCCGCTAGTCATTAGAGCATGACCCATTAAAGAGATAGAGTTAAGTTACTGTATTTTAAAGTCATTTGGAATCATTCCTGTATCAGTTTGTTGTTGTTTTTAACATGTTTTTATTTATTTTTTTTAGATATAGAAGAAGTGAGAAGAGGAGAGAAACACCAATGTGAGAGAGAAACATGGGTCAGGTCCCTCTCATATGTATCCCAAACAAGGACTAAACCTGCAACTTGGCCATGTAATCTGACCCAGAATGGAATCAGTGATCTTTCATTGCATGAGACAACTCTCAGGCACCTGACCAACACTAGCCACAACTTATGTATTAGTTTTCTATTGCTCCTGTAACAAATTACAAACAGTGGCTGAAGACAAGGCAAAATTTTTTTCTCTGTAGTTTAGAAATTCCATGCTGGACTAAAATCAAGGTGTTGGGAGGACTGATTTCCTTTCTGGGGGCTCTGGAAAAGAACCCATTTCATTGCCTTTTTTAAGAAGCTGTCCACCTTGCTTAGTTTGTGGCACTTTTTGTTTTCATCTTCAAAGACAATAATGTCTCCATCTTTCTGATTCTTCTTCCATCCTCACATCAATCTCTGAACAAACCTTGGGAAGGTTCTTTACTTTTATGGTCTCTCATGGGCCCGCCCAGATAATACAGGCTAACTTTCCTTTCCCAAGGTTTGCCATTCTGAGGTGACAGCTGCCAAGTCCTTCTGCCAGGTAAGGTAACACAGTCACAGGTTCTGAGGACTAAGGCCTTGGACACCTGTGGGGGAGGACCACTGTCTGCAGATCACAGTGCCTCTATCTGAGGCCATGCCACCAACTACACATATAATTACATTTGTTTCATATTTAGGGATTGTTTAGCCAGATAAACAATGAGCAATGTTTTTGTAAAATAATTACAAGATTTCAAAATCAAATGCCAGGGCCAGCCTGGCAGGTTGAACCGGGCTGAGGTAGGGAGGTGGGAATTGAGAAAAGAAAGAGAGACAGGAAAGCGGGGTCCGGAGGACTACAGGTAGCCATTGACCGACTGTGGTAAATGTATTAACTGGGCAATGCTTTTTATGCACAAAACACTAATTAGGAGGTCTGTTAAGAGGAGTGTATTCTTTGTTCCTCTTAATCTCTAAAGGAGAGATAGAGCGGAAGGACAACTTCTTAGTACAATAAATCTCAGTAGATAAATACAGACTTCTTGGCAAGCCATGAAAGGTTGCTCTCATTCTACTGATAGTAGCCACCCAAACAAGTCTGGGGAAACTGTGTGGGTAGGGGGCCAGCCCTGCTAGCCCCCTCAGATGCAAGGACCTTGTCAGCTTACATCCTGGCTCCAACAATCAAATCTATAAAACAAGATATAATAAAAAAAGTCTATGTTATGGACTGTAAAATATTTTGGCTAATTTTATAGTTTATCCTTCCAATGATTTATTATTAATATAATATACTGCATATATTAATGTATATTTACAATCCCCTCATATTTTTATTTTTAAAATATATTTTATTGATTTTTTTACAGAGAGGAAGGAAGAGAGATAGAGAGTTAGAAACATCCATGGGAGAGAAACATTGATCAGCCGCCTCCTGCACACTCCCTACTGGGGATGTGTCTGCAACCAAGATACATGCCTTGACCGGAATCAAACCTGGAACCCTTCAGTTCGCAGGCCAATGCTCTACCCACTGAGCCAAACCAGCCAGGGCTTCCTTTGTACATTTTAGATAAAGAGTAGAACATTCTATACACACTTTACTCAACATTTTAGTTTTACATATTAAATTTTGGTGTCACTCCTTCATAGTATGCAAGGTTAGTCCTCAGTCATTCTTTAATATTGCTGCATTTACTATTGTTGCATTGTGTGGACATCGAAGGCTTAACCAGACAGTACTCTCTTAAGGGACATGTGATTGTTTCTAGCCTTGTGCTGATCCAAATAGTTTGAATAGCAGAGTTGTTGGCTAGAATATTTCTGAGTCAAAATCTGAGATATTAGATTGATAAAAAATGTACAATATGTATAATTTGGTTATTTTATTATTTGATGTCAACTTGCCTTCATAGAAGTTGTAAAATTTTAAATTTCCCATGACAATCTGATGTAGTCCATGAGTCATGATTCTCTAATCTGTGTTTGTGAACAACAGCTCTAAAACGTAGGCCAGTACACCTTTCCTATAAGGAGACAAATAGTTCATATTTGGGGCTTAGCTGATGACATAGCCTATTGCAACTAATTAACTTTGCTATTCAAGTGCAAAACTAGCCATAGATATTGTGTAAATGAATGAGTGTAACTATGCTTCAATAACATTTTTTCTTATAAAAACAGGAGGTAAGCTGGGTTTGATGCACCAACTAGAATATTGACCTCTTTTTTAAAACATATATTTTATTTATTTATTTTTATTTTTCAAAATGTATCTTTATTGTTGAAGGTATTACAGATGTCCCCTTTGGTTTTGTTTGTTTTGTTTGTTAGTTTTTTCTATTGACTCCTTCCACCCCCCTCCCATAAAGTACATATTTAAAAATTAGTTTTAAAGTAAAATATCCATGGGCATTCCTTTCCTACAAAGTATCATTTTGTTGAACAATAACACCAGAGCCACAAACATTTGAGCAAATGGCTTATTTTCCATTCAGTAAAGAACAGAACTTGAATGCATGTCATAGCCTCTTGGAAAAGTGAGATGCTTAACACCTCTAGAATCTGAGTTGTGTCTTCTATTTTCTGTAATTGCAGCTTAGTTTAACTATTTCAAGCATCCTTATGTAAATACCTCAAACCCAAGCTGAAGAATTTTTGCTATCTGTTGTTCATAGAACATATAACTGTGACTAGAAAATCAGCAATCCCATGGCCTGGAATTCTGACATCTTAATTTACAGTTGTTGTCGTTGATGTTTTTATTTTGGAGAAAATGGAAATTCGGGATGAGCTATGAAATATTAAGTTTATCTGTCTCTGTCTCCAGTTCTTCATAGGAGTTGTCTTGACTTCATTAGAATTCATTCTGAGATGGGAAATGAGCTAAATGACATTGCAGTCCATTTTGTGGTAACTGCTAAGATGTAATGACCCTGAAACAGTTTACTCATAATTTTTACCCATATAGAGACTAATGTCTGGATTTCACACAATACATACTGTTTTTCCTTCTGGCAGTACTTTAAATAAAGTAATTTGAACTGATTGAAATCATAAATTACAATTTTTTTCTGACATTTACTAGAGCTTTCTATATTCTCGACTCTGCTAGTTGAATTAAATATTACATGAGACCATATGTTGTTTTCCTAAATTGTTTATTTCAGCCAGATTGGCATCACTGTCCTTAAACACTGTACAGACATTTGTAAATTCAAGCTTTGGAACATACTTCACTACCAAGAAGATGTTTCCCATCCCAGTTCTAACTTGCACCCTTTTCCCTCATCTTTTATTGAGAACTTATCTTATTTCAGGGATTGTGCTAAGTACCAGAAACTCAATAAGTAAGGAATACTTTCTGTACAAAACAAACAAACAAACAAACAAACAAACAAATAAAACAAAAAAAGCACAACAATAACAACAAAAAACAGCATGAGGAGCAAGAGATGCAGACAAATTCACTGTGACATGATAAAGATTAACAGATATGTGTGCAAAAAGCACATGAAAGACTATGGAAGTCTTACAGTGGAGATCATCATGATGATTGGTCTTGAATATCAGTATAAATTTGCTGAAATGTTGTATGAACAAAATCATATGAAGAACATAATATGATAATGGAATTTCAAGATTTTCCAGTTCTAGGTTAAACATTTTGGATTCAAATTTCTATTTTACACTCTATCTTTTTATTTGGATAATTTACTTAACTACTCTAATACTTTTGAGACAGCTTATGTTTTTGGGTGTGTGTGTGCCCTTGTGTGTATATATACAAGTGCTATAGCAGAATCAAATAGATTGAACTCAAATATACATTTAAGTTAAATGATTAAAAGACAAAGAAAGAGAGAATCTTGAAAGCAGAGAGAATTGACTTATCGCATAGAAGTAGTCCTCAATAAGATTATCATATCTCTCATTAAAAAATTTGTTGGTGAGAAAGGAGCATGGTTATTTATCTAAAGTGCTCAAAGAAAAATAGTGTTAAGTAAGAATTCCATATCTGGGAAACTGTCCCTAAAAAGTGAGGAAAAATTAGTACATTCCTAGATTTTTTAAAAAGGTGTTGGAGTTCCTTACCACTAGATATGCCCTGCAATAAATGCTAAAGGGAATCCTGCAGGTTGAAATAAAATATCACTAGACAGTAACAATACTCTGAGAAGAAATGGAGATCTCAGTAAAGGTACATACATAGGAGATTAAAAAAGCTAGTATTATTGTTAGAATTGCAAGTTACTCCCTTTACATTAAGAGACTACTACATTAAAAACACACTCAAGTACATGTCTAAAAATTGATATTTTATAACATTGATTTGAAATTTTACATTTTGTTTTCCACATAATTTAGAAACCAATGCATTAAGAAAAGTTATTAGTTTATGTTTCAGATACCTGCTGTATAAACGTGTAGCTATATAACATCCATAAAATAATAAAAAGAGCAGGAACAGAGTTATAAAGGAACAATTTTTGTATCTTGTTGAAGTTAAGCTGGTATAAATTCTAATTAAGCTGTAACTTTAGTATGTTAAATGTAATCTTCTTGCTAACCACAAAGAACACAGTTATTGAATATGCACAAAAGAAATGAGAAGGGAATTAAATATTAACTGTAAAAATCAACTAAAGACAAAAGACTTGTAAGAAATCAGGGACAAATAATAGAAAGCATGTAAAAAGCAAATAGCAAAATTATTGATGTGAATCTTTATCAGTAGTTACTTTAAATGTAAGCATATTAAACTCTCTAATAAAAATGTCAGAGAGTAGAAGAATGGATTTAAAAAAAAATGAGAGAGCCAATGTTGATTATAAGGGACAATAATTTCAGAGACATAAAAAGGTTGAAAGTGAAAGGATGAAAAAAGATAGTCCATGCAAATAGTAACCAAAACGAGCAGAAGTGGCTATACTCATGTTAAACAAAGTCAACTTTAATTAAAAAAAGTTTATGACTGACAAAAAGGAACATTTTAAATTAATAAAAATTTAGTACAGGAAAAATATAAAACAATAATATGCATTAATTCATCTGATGACAGACTATCAAAATATATGAACCAATATTTGGAAGAATTGAAGGGAAAGATAGACATAACTAAAAAAACGTGCAGATTTCAGTATTTTATTCTCAATAATAAAATAGAACAACCATACAGAAGATTAGTAAGGATGTCAAGAACTGAAAAATACAATATATCCTCTAATATTCATAGACATATACTGAATACTCTACTCAATAACAATAGAATACCCATTCTTCTCAAATGAACATGGGATATATTATGATAGACCATGTTAAGTCACAGATTAAATCTCCATAGGTTTAAATATCATTCAAAGCATCTTTTCTCAACACAATGAAATGAATTTAGAAATCATTAACTGAAGGGAAAAACAGAAAATTTCACAAATGTATGGAAATTAAACTCTTAAACAACCAATGGATTAAAGAAGAAATTTTGAAATTAGAAAATATGTAGAGACAACTAAAAATGAAAACACAACATATTGACTTTATAGGACACAGAAAAAAGCAATGCTAATAAGTAGTCTTATAGCTATAAATACTTACATGAAAAAAACAAAAAAGCTGTTAACAACCTATCTTTACCACTTAGAGAAACTCATCTTAACAATCTAGAGAACTAGAATAAGAACAAACTAAATCCAAAGCTAGCAGAAGTAAGGACATAATAATTAGAGAATGAGTGATTAGAATAGATAATAACAAATAATAAGGAAAATCAATGAAATTTTATGTTTTCAAATAGTTCAAGAAAATTTTCAGCTAAATTGGCTAAAAGAGAGAGAAAGAAGATTTAAATTACTAAAATAAAAAATTAAAGTGGAGACATTAGACCCAATGCTACATAAATAACAATATAAGTGACTATATGAATAGTTGTGAATCAGTAAATTGGATAACCTAGATGAAATGTTCACATTCCTAGAAACTAATCTTAGTATATGCTCTAATCAAAAGGCATAGTGGCTGAATCAAGAACCTTACGTATCTATCTATCTATATCTATTTCTATTTCTAGATCTAGATCTATCTATCTATCTATCTATCTATCTATCTATCTATCTATCTATCTATCTATCTTATCTATCTATCTAAAAGCCTAAGCGAACATTGGACCATTTGCTGGTCTGACCAGTAGCTATGACACGCAATGGCCATCAGCAGGCAGACACTCCGACCAGTTACTATGACCACCAGGGGGCAGACACTCAATGCAGGATCTGCGGAGCTGGGGTGACTTGACAGCTAGCAGTTCTCTGGTGATGCACCTGGAACCAGAAAGGAGGGCGCCTGATTCCAGGGTGCATCACCTGAGAACTGCCCTCTTGCAATCTGGGACCCCTCTGGGAATATTGGAGAGCCGTTTCAGCCTGATTCCCACAGGCATGGCCAAGGGACCCCAGTGGTGCACAAATCTGGGCACCAGGCCTCTAGTATTATCTATAGAGCCTCACTTCAGATTGAAACTTTTATGCAGATTAAAAAAGTAAAGCGATGCAGAAAGAGATTTCATAAAAATGGAACAGAAAACAAAACAAAACCCAAAACCTGAGTTAGCAATACTTACATCAGACAAAATAAACTTTAAAATCAAAGCTATAACAAGAGACAAAGAAGGACCCAGCAATTCCAATTTGGGTATTTTTCTGAAGAAACCCAAACACTAAATTGAAAAGACATATGCATGCATATGTTCACTTTAGCATAATTTACAATAGCCAAGATCTGGAAGCAACCTGAGTGTCCCTCAATAGCTGAATAAAGAATAAGTACTGCATATATAAAATGGAATATGATTCAAGCATAAGAAAGAATAAAATGTCACCATTTGCAACAACATAGGTGGACCTAGAGCAGGGATGGGCAAACTTTTTGACTCGAGGGCCACAATGGGTTCTTAAACTGGACCAGAGGGCCGGAACAAAAGCATGGATGGAGTGTTTGTGTGAACTAATATAAATTTAAAGTAAGCATCATTACATAAAAGGGTATGGTCTTTTTGTGTGTTTTTTTTTTTCTAATTCAATAGTTTTATTCACCGGATCTGGCCTGTGGGCCGTAGTTTGCCCAGCCCTGACCTAGAGGGTGTTAATTGAGTCAAATAAGTCAGAGAGAAAAAGTAAATGCCAAATTATCTCACTTGTATGTAGAATCTAAAATCTTATCTAATAAAAGAGTAATGTGCAAATTGACCAACACTCCAACACAAAAGATGGCTGCCCCATGTGATAAAAGATGGCTGTCCCCATGTGGACACAAGATGGCCGCCATAAGATGGCCAGTAGGGGAGGGCAGTTGTGGGAAATCAGGCCAGCAGGGGAGGACAGTTAGGGGCAACCATTCCAGCAGTAAAGGCCAGTTAGGGGTGACCAGGAAGGCAGGGAAGGGCAATTAGGGGTGACCAGGCCAGTAGTGGAGGGCAGTTAAGGGCAATCGGGCTGGTAGCAATTAGTGGCAACCAAGCTAGCAAGGGAGGAAAATTAGGAGCAACCTCGCTGGCAGGGGAGGGCAGTTAGGTGTCTATCAGGCTGGCAGGGGAGTGGTTAGGGGATGATCAGGCTGGCAGGAAAAATCAGTTAGGGGCAAACAGGCAGTCAGGCAGGCGAGCATTTGAGAGCCAGTAGTCCTGGATTGTGAGAGGGGTGTCTGACTGACCATTTCATTTAGGCCCAATCTCTATGTTGGTTCCCCAAGCCGCCTGTCAGTGCCAGACCGCAGGCTTCACTATGAGATAGAGGGCCAGGATGTGGCCTTGGCAGCTAGACTCACCCTCCAGTGTTGCTTCAGTGTCACGACTTCACCCACAAGTGGCCATTGCTTTTGATCTGTGGGCCCCAGTGAGCTGGCATCCTGTGTGCTTGGGGCTTCACTCTCTGTTTCCACTGAAAGGACATCATATGTGCTGTTGATTCCTTAAGGTTGAAATGGGGCAGCCTGAACTTGCTAACAATGTGGTCTTTTCTCTGTATTTTACCGCACAGTCTCCTCAGGCTCAGGGAGCTGGCAGCCACTGGAGCGCCAGCTTGGCCATCCCACAAGGCCAGACCCCACCAGGAAGCACAGAAATGCCAAAAGCCCAATGGAACCCATCTCGAAACAGACCCTAGTTCACATTCTGGAATGGAAACAAGAAAACAGTGGCAACTGTCGAACCTCAGCTGGGGCTGTGCCTGCGGGTCTGTCTGCAGTGTTCCTGCACCCTGGCCGTGGCCCAAGGCTGAGGAAGCTCTGCAATCTTTGATTCTGGAGTTGCAGATCTTAGCAAGTAGGCAGTGCACAACGGTGGAGTAGAAAATAGCAAGGCTAGACTGTGTGTGTGTGTGTGTGTGTGTGTGTGTGTGTGTGTGTGTGTGCATTTATACACATTTATGCCCATTTTCCCCAATCTCTTTCTGAGCTGTTTGAGAGCATACTCTACACATGACAGGATGCCTGGATACTCCTCTGTGTATTTCCCCAAAGCAGACACTCCTACATAACAATTCTTCACCCAACTACGTGAGGAAATCTCCATTTGAATGGTATTGAGGTTCAATCCACAGACCCCATTTGAATTCTGACAACTGTGTTAACAATGTTCCCTACTCCCCACACCCAGGATTCCATCCAACTAGGATGGGTTCTCTGTCATTTCTGTTCATGACAGTTTTTCAGTTTTAATTAAAAATCATAGACTTGTGTCTTAAAAAAAATAAACAAACAAACAAAGAAATAAATAAATAAAAACCCACTGGTGCTCTGAGTTAGGAGCTAGCGGTCCCAGATTGTGAGAGGGAGGTTGGGCCTAAACTGGCAGTTGGACATTCCCTGAGGGGTCCCAGATTGGAGAGGGTGCAGGCCTGCCTAAGGGACACCCGCCCCCCATGCACAAATTTCATGCACCAGGCCATATATATAATCCTAAGTGACTATTGTAACCCTTTGACTGAATGACCAGTGGACTGGTTGCTATGCTATGACACGTACTGACCACCAGGGAATAAGGGGAATATGCTCAATGAAGGTGCTGCTCCCTGGTGGTCAGTGTACTCCCACAGCCAACCTCCCGAAGCCAGCCAACCTCCTGTGGTCCCTCCCGAAGCCAGCTGGCCCTGATTGGGACTGGGCAAGATGGCCCCTATCAGTCCTGATCACTGGCCAGGCCAAGGGACCCCACCTGTGCACAAACTCCTGCACTGGGCCTCTAGTTGGTTAATACAATTATATATGTTTCAGGTGTGTAATTCTATAATATAGTACATCATCTGTATATTGTATTATGTGTTCACCCCCTCAAGTCAAGTCTCCTTCCATCAGCATTAAGCTCTCCTTTACCCTCTGCTACTTCACACACACACACACACACACACACACACACACACACACCCTTCCTTCAAGTACCGCAATTACTATATTTTTGTCTGTGTCTAAGTGTTTGCTTTTTCTTTATCCCTTCATCGCCCTTACATTTTTTACCCATCCCTCAAACTCTCTTCCCTCTGACAGCTGTCATTCTGTATGCTTAAAGTTTATATTAAGAAATGTAATATTATTTATATTAATATTTAGTAAGTTCATGCACTGCTTTTTCAAAAGTATACGCTATCACCAAAACCTTAATTCCTCATGTACTTACAAGGCAGGTGATGTAATTGTTTGATTTGTTTTCATTGTGTGTGTTACATGCCTTTGAGTCACCTCCGACCCATTTTCACTGTTTTTCTCCAGCGCCTGTTTTCACTACCCATTGAACAGTTTTGAGTTTACAATGAATCCCTTGGAAATACCTATTGCAGAGTCGCATCTCTGGAGTCATGATCTGTGTCACATTTTCTAATGTTGCCTCTATGGATTAGAAATGCTGTGTCTTTTATTTGTTTCTAATTTAAAAATGCCTTTTTAGTACATAGGATCTGAATTCTGTTATACTTATCATAGAGAAAACATCATATAAAAAAATGGAATTTACAGTTTGTAAGTGCCTAGGGTTAGGCTTCAGGGTACACTGTTAAATTCCCAAATAATTCAAGAACTAGAAACTTCCCAGTCAGCAGAACAGGACAGTGGTCTCTGGGGAGTCCTGTTACATTTCCCTGTTTTTATCACTTACTTAGTGCTTTTCTCTGCCCGAGTAAGCAAAGAGAAGCACATTTATACTCATGCACCTTGGTATCTAGATTACAACTGGAACACATTTAATTGCCGCTTAGTCAAAACAGAATTTATATTTCAAATTTTAAAAAGTGAAGAAAAGTAATTGGCTTATTATGTTTTTAGCCACATTTCTACCTCCGACATTACACTCTGAAGCTACAATTGAGTTATTATTAAAACCGAGTTTAACGAAGATGTGTTGATGAGTTAGTTCACTGGAGCTGCAACTGAGCTAAAATAAGCAATCTGTGTCTAACTTTATGCTGATGATACAGTGGCAAATACGTTTGTTTAAGAAACCATCTGTTATATTCAGGCGTGGATATGGAATTCTATAGGTAAATAGCAAAAACATCATGACTGTAACCTAAAAATCTTATAGTTATTAATAAAAGTAAAGCCCCCTTCTGCCCTAGATTCTTGTTAAAGAGAATAATTTTGTAAACTATTTATTTGGAATGGCAGTGGTTGCCTTGAGTGGACTATTTCTTAATATGTGCCTCATTAGCCTATTAGGTTTTCACCAAGATCATTATTTTAAACCTAAATTAAAAGTATAACAGGAAAATGAATCTTTAGCTTATTCTAAAGCCCTTAGGTATATAGAAAATGTCTTTCATTTGGCTTTAAATTACTTTCCTGTGAAATAAAAGAGTTCATCTGTAAGTTCTTATATGAATCTAAGGTTTTATGATTCTGTTAACCATCCAGAGTAGCACTGGGGGGAGGGGGGCGGGATGTGGCTTATGGGGTGCCATGGAAGCCATTTTAGTATTATATAGTATACTCTTCATCATTTTAGAAATTTCCTTAGAAGCAACTTATAAACAGTGACATAAAAAATCAATAGGAGTTTGATTAACAGTTTGTAAATATACACCCAATGTCCAATCACATCATATAAATTAGTTCTATAGCTTATGTCTGTGGCAGATGAGATAAGTGAATAGTGTTGATCTTCCTGGTTTAGAGGATTTTCTGCCAGGAGGATCAGGGCCTATACAGAAAACATAGTCAGTTTTACAAAGCCCAGTGTTGCAATGGAAATTCTCTGACGTGAGTGGGAACTGCTTTCCTATGACCATCCCCTTAGAAACAGCTGTGGGTGCAGATTCCTCAGTCCAAGGAACACCTGGCTGGAGACCTTCTTCTCAGTGAAAATTGAAGAGAAATGTCCCTCTGCAAGCTAACACATCAAACATTGGCCCAGAAATCACCCTACAATTATTTAATTTAAATGACAATTTTTCTTGTTTCATTTTAGGAGGCTTAAAGGCATGTTATCTATTCTTCCAGAGAGAGGGGGGAGAGAGAGAGAGAGAGAGAGAGAGAGAGAGAGAGAGAGAGAGAGAGAGACAGAGAGAGAGAGAGAGAGAGACTCCTCTCAGGCTGTGTTTAAGAAGTAGAAATCTCCATTCCAATCTCTTGCTATAAAAATCTGTGTTTTTAATAGTTGGTTTCCTCTTGTGCCTAGGTATTTTCCTCTCCTCTCATTCTTACCAAATAGTTCAGCCTAGCAAATATTAGCAGAATAATATAAAACCCAGACATACACAATTTCAAACCAAAATCAGAGTTACTTGAGACATCCTATATAATAAAAGGCTAATATGCAAATAGACTGAATGGTAGAGTAACTGGAACAACTGAGCAACTGGGCACTATGACATGTGCTGACCACCAGGGGGCATGTTCAGAACATGTCAGGTGTTGGTCACGGTGGGATGTAGGAGCAGGTCAGCGGGGCACCAGACCAAGGTGGAGTGCCACCTGTTGCTGTCATCGGGGTAAGCCTCTGGTGGTTACTGAAAATTTTTTGCTCCTGTATGCCATGGTCCCACCTGGTTCTTGCACCGGCTGCTGGCACTGGTCTCCATTGTTCCCAGCCATCAGTGGGTGTGAATGGAGTCAGTGCCATCAGCACATGGGAGTGGTGGCAGCAGGAGTGGGGCTGCTGGCAGACAGGGGACTGGGGTCTGAGGCGGGAGGGACCAGGCAGGAGCACAAAGGATGAGCTGTGACCTGTCCTTTTTCCTACTGCAGCCTCACAGCCCACGGTTTCTTTCAAGATACACAAGTTCATGCACTAGGCCCCTAGTATTAAAATAAAGATCTTGATTTCTTTAAAAGGAAGGAAAGTGATATTCCCTACACATTGTTTCCTGTCTAGCCTGTCAAATATGATGTCAACAAGTAAATATATCATGTGTGAGTTCATTTGGACACAAAAGGGTAACAGTGAGGTAGAGAAAATAACTGAACTGGAAGGGAAACCAATCTCTTAAAACATATGCAAGGCTTTCAATAAAGTAATAAAATAATGCCTTTCTTACTACCAGAAAATCTCAGCATTAGAGATATTCTCTTTTCCTTAGTCTCTCTCTAATTATGTATATTTCTGTGCCATTTAGAAAAGAGATTCTTACAAAAAAATTTGAAGCACTTCTACGTTACCTTCAATTTCATTTTCCACTGAATATTTCTAGAATGGAGACTGATTAACTAAATTTAGGAATAATCCCTTTTATTCATTGGTTGAATTTTTATATGAAATCATTTAAATGTTTCATTTCTGGTATATGAATGATTTTTTGGTTAAAACAGAATGTCATAATAACATAAGGCATTTCGACTGTGTAAGAAGTTAACATCCAATTTTCTTGATGCTTCCAGTGATCATGTTCATCAGTTCCAAATTCATTTTCATGATATAATACTGTTATTAGAATTAGCATAAATTTAAAATGATAGGTAATTCATATCTATTAGACAAAAAGTCATCTTCTATTTATAAAATTATTACTGTAGAGTCTCACAGGTTTTAAATTAAATTTCCTGATTTGCATTAGGTGTAAAACTGTAAATAGCTTTTTAGATTGCATAGTTGAGTTTGTAGACAAGAGCATCCTATTAAAATACAAAGATTTCTATTAACATTTGAGGTATAATTTCAGAAACACCAAGAGAAGGCACAAGACAAGCAATATATTAGTAACATGCACAGTGTTGCTAGGTTCTTTCAAAAACAACAACAACAACAATACAACTCATCAGAGAATCATAAAAGAAAGGGACTCAAATAATAGTAAAATTAATATTTACTATAGAACTATATTTTACAGTTACTACAGATGTTATTGGGTAAAAGAAAATGCAAAGAACTCGAATCTTAATATTCACCAAAGGAAAAGCAAGCCAGCATTTTGCTTATCAAATACAGAGATGCTTCCAACTCTAATTTAATGCAGACATTTAATAGGAAACAAATAAGCCACTTGACCTGAATAAGAAATTGTAGGAACCAATGGAGTACAATTGTGATTCTGGAATTTAGCAAAAAGAAGTCTAAGTTATTTACATTCTGATGTTGGGTTGTTAAAAGCTTAATACTTTCAATACTCCTTGCAATATTTTGCTAAGTATTCCAATAGATATAAAATAGGTTAAAAAATCAATTTGATGGTGAAATCTCCTTTTAACATGAGGATTTTTTAAAAATCTGTGGGACTTTTTAGATTTTGTATCAAGTATGATATTGAAGAGGGAAGTGAAATATGTTGTTTGTCTAAAAATAATTAGATATTGGAACACATTTCTTTTTTCTTTCAATTAACATTGAAGAAAATAAACAACTTCCTGGGATAGGGGTGGTCTTTTCAATAAGGCGGGCTCCTGACTGCCTATTCCTTACACAGGAATGAACTTGTTCTATGAGCAATAGGCCCTGCATGGCAGTAGATTAATTGGTGCCTGTGAGTTGTAGCTCTTATCCACATTTCTGAAGGAACATGGAAGCTTTACTCTTACCTGTAAAACCAGCACTTTCCAAAGACCATGATTCAAAAAACGACTCAATAAATAGTTGTCACACATGCACAATTTTTTAGCCTTCTCTCTCCTCTTGAAAATATCTGGGCTCAGCCTGGATGGCTTCAACATCCTTTCTGTAGTTCTTCTCAGTATTTTTAACCTCGGCTCTGGGGAATTCTCCCCCCCCCCCAACCCCTGCAGCACTTTACCTCACTTCAGCTGCAGCTCCTCAAGATAAACAAGAAGCTAAACTTCTATAATTCCAAAAGGACTTGACTCATTGCACTGTTTAGACACAACCTACTATTCTAAATTGCTTGTTCAGGTTCTCCAGCTACCACATTGACCTTTTTAGGGCCCCCCTGTACATTCAAGCCTTTGCTTTCTCCCAGAGTGCCATCCTTGTTTTTTCCCCCCTCCCTGTATCTTGTCCGTTAGAGTTCATGTTTCTTTCACAATGTCTGCCATACTCTATTTTAAACTCCCTCATCCCTTTGCCTTCCACTTAGCTATTTTGACAAACTCTAATCCTGGTTAGATTCAACTATTCACTGTCTCTATGTATGCATGTGAGCAGTAAGTACTTTTGGAGAAGATTAATAAGGGAAAATGGCACAATAAATTATTATAAATTAATAATTTCCTGTCACAGTTGGATTCTCTACATTGGTCAAAACTCTATCTTCCTTTAGTCAATTCAATTCAATCCCCAAAATGTGTGATTATTTCAAACTCCCTTAATTAGTGTTCAACCTGCTCCCTCCCAATCACAATTCTTTTAATTTTTTTTTAAAAAATGAATATTGTTAGGTTTGAAAGGAAACAGGAAACAGAACAACAGGGAGTTTTAAAGAGAGTTTATTCCCCGGTAATGGGCAGGAGCCATCACCCAGGTAAAGATCAGAATTAGGGGAGAGGGGACAGGAAATCGGACCCGAGCCGGGCCTATGGAGATGCCCCTCCAATGGAGGTGCCCCTCCAAAGAGCGCACGTGTCCTACCTGGAGTTCCTTTTAAAGGGAGGGGGTTGGGCCCAGGGTGGAACAGGAAGGGATGGGCCCCAAGGGCACCTTGGCCCATTAATTGGTGGTTCACTGTCTTGGAGATGTCCCCTTGGCAGGTGTCAGTCATGTTGTTAGCTCCACCCACCAGTTTGGGAGGGGGGGAGCCCTAAGGGGTCATGTGTCAAACTCCGCCCACCAGTTTGGGAGTGGGAGATAACCTTAAGGGGTCATGTGTTAAACTCCGCCCACCAGTTTGGGAGGGGGAGAACCTTTCAAATATGTCTCCTTGTTTACAGAAAAAAATGGGGTGGGGGGACTATAAAATGGAAACTCTAACTTTCTTTCCATAAACCTCTTAACAGTCTTATATCTATGCACATTATAGGCTCCCTACTTTATCTTATAAAAAGAGAAGTATTCCCTTTAGTCATCTGTAGCTATTTCATCTAGCTATCTTTCCTCTATCTGACTCACCTGTTAAGACACTAGACCCTGTCAATTATGGCTGCTCTATCCTATATATGCAAACTTTCTCAGGGCCATTCTTAAGTAAGTTCAAATTATAAATCATAATAAACTAACAAAAGAAAAAAATAAAAACATATAAACACTGAAAATAACCATTTTTGAATTGACAAGTTCCTCTAGTTTCTACTATATTTCCATCCCACATTTTATATTAAGACATCTGAAAAGAATTACTTATACTAATTGTCTCTATTTATTACATTTTCTCAATCTATCCTCAAGCTTGATTTCCACTCATATCACTCTACTAAAACAATTCTCATTAGGTCATCAATGATAAATACCATGAAATCAGTGGTCATTTTTTAGGTCTCATCTTTATTTTTCAGCAGTATTTAACACATCAGTAACATTTTCATTGATAAATTCTCCCCTCCATTCCTTTTCTTCTTCTCCTTTTTTATTGCATTTTATAACATATCCTATTTTTCCTCTATAACCCTGTCTGCCTCTTTTTTACTCTCCCATACAGCCTCATTTTCCTCTGTGTAGTAGTTAAAATTTTTGGAGAATATTAATGCTTTGTTCCAAATATTTGTTTCATTTATACATAAAACAAGCTGTACCATGACTTAATGCCTTGAATGATTTGAAAATATTACCACAAAGGCTAACAGGGAAATAAAAGAGGACTTAGTAATATTAAATTACTATTGAGAGGGAAAACCTTGGGATACTCCTGATGAAGGAATTTTTAAGATGGACACTTAAAATTTTAAGGTGGACTTGACTCTGTATTTCCACATGGGGAGAGTTGCAACAGTGCCACTCTGGTCTCCCTCTGGCTTGTTATTTACACCGTCCTTACTCAGACCTCCCCACAGAAGTAGGATTTACTTATTTTAGTTTGTAAGAAGGAAGTGGGCAGTATGGGTCAACATACAAAAATAAGGCATTCCTTGCTCTTCCATGCCTTGGAATTTTAGGGGCTAAGATCATGCAGCATGTTTTACCTCTGTAGCCTCACTTTGTTCTCTTCTATCTTGTCTCACTGTGTTCTCTTCAGTGGACTTAATTCATTTCCTTACATAATGTGTTTTATCACAGGGCCTTAGGACATGGCATTTGTTCTGCCTGGAATAATTTCTAATACCTTTAAGAAGCTGGCTTCCAGGCATCAGTAGCAGATAATGTCAGTGGTCTTCCTGGATATCCTAGGATCATTTATATATATATATATATATATATATATATATATATATATATATATATATATTCTACTGATTTTTTAATAGTGAAGAAGGAAAAGAGATAGTTAGAAACATCGATGAGAGAGAAACATCAATTAGCTGCCTCCTGCACACCCCCTCCTGAAGATGTGCCCGCAACCAAGGTGCATGTCCTTGACTGGAATCAAACCTGGGACCCTTCAGTCCACAGGCTGATGCTCTATCCGCTGAGTCAAACTGGCTTTGGCAGGATCATTTTTTTAAAATCAGTTCTGTGTACTTCCCCAATAGTTTTATATGTGATTTTGCACTTGAGAGCTCACATCTGATATTTTCTTTGGGGTATTGTCAAAGAAAATATCTACTAGTAAGTGTTGCTTTGCCCCAAATTGCATACTTGACTTTTAGCTCCTTTCCTAGCCTGCTTTTTCCACTCTTGAGAGTACTCCTTTAATAAATCACTTGCACAAAAATACTCATCTCAATATCTGTTATCAGATTAATCTGATCTAAATCGGCATCTTTTAGATCTCAGTTTAAATGTCACTTATCCAGGGCAGCTTTTACTGATGTCCATAAAAGATCATGCTCTCTCTATGATGCTTATTATAATATCATAGAGAGAGCATGATCTTTTATGGATATCAGCAAAGGGATGTATTTTGTTTTTGCTTACTTCCTGGCATAGTTGACTCCCTGTAAATACTGAATGAATGATTGGACCAAAAAAAGAAAGAAGAAATAACAAAAAGAGAAAGAACAGGGCTCCCATTACTAAAAAAGCAAGAAAACAAAAAACAAACAAAAAACACTTCTAGCCTTATAAGAAAAATAAATTCACCGTAATGCTTGCAAGTTATTTTTTAATCTCTCATTCCAATTGAGGAGTCAAATTGCATTTCAATCAACTCCATAAATTACAGAAAATAATTTGAGGAGTTGTTCTGGGAGTGTTTATTATTTCAAATGTTTCATTAACCGCTATCAACCGGTTGATATTTTCTCCACAAGGTCAAATTGGGATTTCTTATAAACTGTCAACAAAAGCAACCTAAGTCATTTCTCTATGTGAATATTCTTTACTCAATTATAGACCTCATTTTTTGAGGTCTATTTTGCATTAGTTGTCTTATTAGCCATAAAAAAATATAGGGGCAACATAAATATGCATAATCCTTAGAATTAAGAAGCCTTAACTATAGCAGTAGTTTAAAAATTACATGAATGCTTTACTATACTTGTGTAAGTTCTTGAATATGTGGTGATTATATAAATAATAGGACTCTTAAGAGTACCGTATTTGCCGGCGTATAAGACGATTTTTTGGCCCTGAAAAATACCATATTTGCCGGTGTATAAGAGACTGGGCGTATAGGACGACCCCCTAACATTTCCACTCAAAATACAAAGTTTGTTATATACTCGCCGTATAAGACTACCCCCCACTTGGAGGCATATTTTTCAGGGCCAAAAAATCGTCTTATACGCCGGCAAATACGGTACATATTTCTATAGTGTTATCCTGGTCCTGATTAGAGGCTTTCTGAGTTTCTATTTTGCTGGTTCTGAGCTCCTGGCCTGTGGCAGGGGAGCCTCTAGGAATTGCTTATTATGACTAGAAATGTTTCTGGGTCAGTTTACATTCTCCCAATCTCCTGCAGCAGATAGTGTGCTGGGAAGTTGGAAAGAGAAGGGACTAGAAAGAGATTTATGTTTGTGCACAGGGCTCTTTAGGGAACTGTTGAAATTCCTAATGGAAGACAAAGTAGAAACTAGAAATGTTTCCTAAGAATGCTTACCTGTAGACCTGGGAGACCCCCCTGAGACTGCAAGGCAGGGGAAAGCCAGAGGGGTTGATTGGAATTCTTCAAGCTGGGGCATAAGGATTGTGCTGTCCAGGACCTTGTAGAGTTTGCAAAGGGTAGGGCAGCCTGACTGAGCAGCAGAAAAGCTACACGGAAGAGCAGAGTTTTCCTGAGGTGATGTGAAGCAGCTGAGCAAGGAAATCTGCTCCGCCTTGAGACTGCAATGTGGGCAATCCACCTGTGAGTGATCAGTTTTTGGCTGATGACTGTATATGCCTTTGGGTGTTTGTGAAATACTTATTCTTACTAGTATAGGGTCTGGTGTTAATTAGTTGTTCTATAACAGCCGTGGGCAAACTACGGCCCTCGAGCCAGGTTCGGCTGTTCTATCCGGCCCGCGGAGCCGAAAGAGCGGAGGGTTCTCTTGCTCTCCCCTCGGCTCCTTCACCAGCAGCCCAAGGTGAGAGTGCCAGCATGGTCAGGTTGCTTTTGTTCCGGCCCTCCGGTCCAGTTTAAGAACCCATTGTGGCCCTCGAGTCAAAAAGTTTACCCACCCCTGTTCTATAATCTGCTACATCTCTCAAAAAATGATTTCTGTTAAGCAGAATGATCCTCTATTTTTGAACGGGCAATTCAGACCCACATATTACTTATTTGTAATGATTCCAAGTCTTTCCTTGGCAAAATATTATTATATTGCATATTATTATATTGCAGTTCCTTATATGAATAGAGCATCAGATAAAGCTACAAACACTTTTGCAAGATATTAAAATGTAAGCAGCTGCCAATTCTTAAGGTGAAATGATTCGGCTTATGGGATTTATTCCCCAGGGATTTGAATTTATTGCCTGGGTATAGAAGTTAAACTTGCCAAAATTGTCCAAGTAGGGTTTGAAGAAGTTACCCTTTGCATTTTTGTGAGATACTAAAAGTATTCAAACAAGAAAAAAATACTTTTATGTGGCTGGAGATGTAGGCTGTCCAAGATATTGTGTTTACTTTTTTAATATATTTTATTGATTTTTTACAGAGAGGAAGAGAGAGGGATAGAGAGTTAGAAATATTCATGAGAGAGAAACATTGACCAGCTGCCTCCTGCACACTTCCTACTGGGGATGTGCCCTCAACCAAGGTACATGCCCTTGACTGGAATCGAACCCTGGACCTTTCAGTCCACAGGCTGATGCTCTATCCACTGAGCCAAACCAGTTAGGGCAATATTGTGTTTATTTTAAAATTGCATAAAACTTTTATCACACTCTTATACAGGTAAGAGTAAGAACAATAATTTCATTTTTAATTAAAAAAAATCCTGCTGATACCGGTTTGGCTCAGTGGATAGAGCATTTGTCTGCTGCCTGAAAGGTCTCAGGTTCAGTTCTAGTCAAGGGCATGTACCTTGGTTGCGGGCACATCTCCGGCAGGGGATGTTCAGGAGGCAGCTGGTCGATGTTTCTCTCTCATCGATGTTTCTAACTCTCTATCCCTCTCCCTTCCTCTCTGTAAAAAATCAATAAAATATATTTTAAAAATAAATCCTGAGAGACACACACACACAAAAACAAAACAAAACAAAACAAAACAACAACAAAATAAAACAAAAAAACCTGCACTACTCTAAAGTATTCAAATGATTTGGTGGATATAGAACGTTTGTGGTGGTCTACCATATAGATTACACCTCTTTGTCACTTCATGAGTTTCAGCTTGATGTACAACTATCAGTAGTGAAATAATGTTTTTTGGAGGATATGTAGTAACAATAGATCTATGTTTAAATTATCTACTATGGAAACATCTTTTCCATATAGTTCAGGGCCATCTCAGTTAATCCCAAAGGGATGAAGGTCAAGTTATATAAAACCAGGTCAGACTTTGTCTAGAACTGACTGAGGGTAATTTTGCCTTTTCCAGGTGCAGTAGTTTGCCGATGCAACTGAAAAGGAGCAGAGGATGGTGGACTTCGAGTATTTGGAAAATGACCTGAAAAGACCTGAGCAAAGGCTGGGAGATTGAAGGAGCAGAATGGAGAGCATCCTGAACCAGGGCAAATGGAAGGGAATTGTCACGCTGGAACCCGATGACACCCCTGGTTCGCCTCCTCTTGTGGTGATCTTTCTGACAGCAAATGCCTTGCTGCTTACTGTATTGAGTGAACGACAAAGCTTCAGCTGAAAACTAGACACCCATTGCACCATTTTAATTAACTTTTTCAATGAATAAATTCATTAATTTATAGATAAATATGATTTCCTCACAGAAGAGGTACAGATCAAGAAATCATGTAATAGTTTTCATAGACAATCTATTCCCTCCTCTTCAGTGTTGGGTAAGAAAAGCGTTTGCATTGAACTTTCAAAAATTACACAACATTAAAAAATAAATTATCTAATTTGAGTTTCAAAACATTATCATACATTATCATCAAAATAGCTTCTTTAACCCAATTTTATAGGTGAAAGCATTAAGACAAAAATGCTAATGGGATTTTCTGAGTTCACAAAATGCATTTGATGAAGGCAAGAAATGTGTATCTGTATGTGTGAAGGTGTTTTTCTAAACCAAGAAATAAATGATGTGTTTATATATTTTACTTTACTCTGAGACATAAATAAGAATTTTGATGATTCATTTTCCTTCCCCATTTTGTAAAAAGAAGGAAAAAAGCAGTAATTCCAAGTTAATGAAATTTAAACACAGTGAAAATTCCTGAGTTACAGACTGCCTACAAAATAGGTACCTTGCGGAAGTTTTAAGTTCATTGCACTATTATATCTTTATTCCTAAATAACTTCTATACCCAAGAAATAAATGCAAACCATCTTTTAGTCTACTATATTCTAAAATGTTTTCCTTAAAGCTTTGGATATATACATTAAGGTATTGCATACTCATATGCATGTGTATTCTCTGGGATAAAATTTAAGAAATTTAATCACAACCATAGTAGTAGTCATAATAAATGCTTTAATTTATTGCGTTGTTTTACAATGTGCCAAATCTGTATACTTAGAGAAGTTTCATTTATTCGTTGTACAATCTACAGGGTTTGATAATATTTTTATATGGTAGATTGGGTAATCTAAAGCTTAGGGAGGTTGAAAAACATGCATAGTTGGGATTTATAAGCGTAGTATACCGAGTAAGCCAGTAGGATTTTAAAACAAAGAATATAAAATTGTTTATTGATCTACATACAACCGAAAGCATTGGTTAGACAATATGTGGTACGTGATAAACACTGTGGTTTGAAAAGTGATGCATGTCGTATATAAAAATGCTCTTTGTATGTTTATTTCTTTCTTTTCCAAAGAAGTGCCAGGGTGACAGATGACAGCACTGGTAAGGGGAGAATGGAATACAATGTCTCGTGTTTTCAGGCCGCTCGCAAGTCCTGCAAAGGTCAGGTGCTGAACATGACTGCGATAATTCTACACCAGCCTGTGGACACATCACATCACATACAGCTCAGACATATGAAAACAAGTCCTCAGCCATAAGGGAGACATTTTATTCTCTCCTTTCTAACCCCCTACACATATCACTGTGTCAATGTGGAACAATGGAGGATTAGTAGCAAATAGCTATGCCTATAACTGTATCACTAGAAATAGAGTCTCACTTTTTTTTTTTTTAATACCTTATCACATTCTTGCTGTTTCCTGCCAGTTCTTTTGGGTTTTTTAACCATACTCTTTTTTTTCCCCTTCAGGATCTTCCTGAGTGATTCTAAGTACTTCTCAGGATTGGGCATTTGTTCTGTTATCTTTACATTTACCTTTGTGTCTTCATATCCTCATAGGCCAGTGGTTCTCAACCTTTCTAATGCTGCGACCCTTTAATATGGTTCCTCATGTTGTGGTGACCCCCAACCATAAAATTATTTTTGTTGCTACTTTATAACTGTAATTTTGCTACTGTTAATGAATTGTAATGTAAATGTCTGTGTTTTCCGATGGTGTTAGGGGACCCTGCTAGGCGTTCTCAACCTGAGGAACTGTATTAAAGGGTCACGGCATTAGAAAGGTTTAGAATCATTGCTGACATAGGCATTAGAACCAAGAAATTGAAATCCGCCTCATGAAATAAATCTTCATATGAAATCAGTTCCGTAAGGCCTATTAAGAGGTACTTGTCCTCATATGACAGTGCAATATCCCTGGTTCCTAGTGCTGCTTTCACCTTTAGATTTGCCCCATGTTTTCTTCCTCGGTGTCTGTTTTTGTTTTGTTTGTTTGTTTTTTGTTTTCTTTAATTCACTCACAATTTCATAGGTCACTTAAATTTATTTTTTGCACCTATTATATATTTACTTCTATTTCTTAGCAGTTTTAATACATTTCATATTGTATTTGAGCTCATCCTTATAATTGTAATAGGGGTTAAAACTATTTAGTGTTTATTTTAAAATGATTCCTGAACATTATTTTTATCAAAACAGTTTATAAAGTGATCTGTGTAAAAGTTTTTTTTTTTGTAAGGAATGATTCCCCAAATCCCATCCCACTCCTGAGGGCTTTTGAAGGACATCCCCTTTACCCCTAAGTATTACTTTTGGGGATGAGCAAGGGCTATAGAAATTGATGTCTGACTGAAATATTAGGCATTAGGGAGGAGAAAAGTAATTTAAGGACTAACAGAAGGCAAAAGAACAGAACAGAAGTATAAAATGAAAAAATTACTAATATACAGGGGAAATATAATAACTAAAAATCATCCACATCGGATTAAAAAGGATGTTGTCTATTTTCATATCAAATTACTTCAAACATTGTGCTATCCCTGTGCCATACTTTGCATTCTTCTTTATTATGTCTCTCTGTATTCTAAACTTTGGGATAGTACGTAGTATAGATCTTTACTTTCCTTTACCATTTTTGTCTGCTCTAACTCTACCCTCATTTTTCTACATTTGACTGCACTTGACATAAAACACTCCAACCTTCTTAAAACCTTCATTTGTCAATGGTTTCCAACAGCTGCTCCTTGGATCTATCAACATATCAAAATGTCAGGCTCTAAGGCTGTTTTGTGGGTATTGCTCATGGCAGTTTGATCATTGTAGAAAGACATAAATATTTTCCAACCAGTGTACTTTTCTAATAGCATGGACTTGTCAGCAGTAATCACATAATGCCACCATGTTACATCTTGTTGTGGATAACAGAATTGGATTAAAGCATACAATGGTCATACTTTTCTAATTTTGTAAATATAATGGAAAATAAAGAAATTGTAGATATGTAATCCTATTACTATTCAATAAATAGTAATAGATACCATAGAAATAATAGATACAATAGAAATAAAAGCATGTGTATAAATAAATTATGGAAATCAATTTTGTTTATGTTTCCAGAAATCTGGGTATTGGGTTCTTGCAAATTTTCAAGACTGTTCTTATATATGCCTGGAATGTGTCTGAAAGTCAAATATCTAAGCTTTGTGTGTAGTGATGTGAATTAATAGCCAAAGACCTATCAATCTTACATATACCAACCCGTGGTTCGTTAGGTGTTATCTCCCTTGGGAACTACAACCTACATAGGCAACCAGGAGTTTCAAGCCTGGACACAACTCAAAGCATCTTCTTACCGACAGAAAATCCCGAGAATGTGAGCTAGGCCATTTCCTTCTACACTAGCCTGCTATTCAATCTCCATTTTCTCTGTAGAGAGGGTTTAAGATGGAAGTTCCTGTTGCCCCCATATTTAAATTTAGGTGCCTGAAAGATCAGTGCCTGGCACCATAGCATCAGTGGGTAGGTGCCATCATTAAGGAGCCTTCCCTCATATAAACACTTCTGTCATGCTGCTTTCATTGTAAGACACTGCCCTTAGATGTGGTTACATAAAGAAGGAAAGCTCTAGCTGGTCCTTGCTCTCAGAAGGTACTTATTTCCTGTCTGGCTACTCTACACTTCCACTTATCTAGGGTCTTAAAACATCTGAGACAAAATACTTCTTTTATATTTGTCAGTGTTATCAGAAGTGAATACAATTGAATATGCCATGTCCAATAGTACTCACATTTCTAGGGCATAGGCGCTGACCAGTTCATACTGGGGATAAAAACATAATCAAAGGTTTCATTGTGAGGAGCAAAATGATATAGGAGAAATCAATCATTGGCTATATCTGTAATCAGGACTTCTCCTTTTGGTCTCAATGATTTGTATCACTAGACAAGCAAATTTAAGATTCATATACATATCACATACATTTGTAGTATTTAATGACTACTCTGCACATAGATTATAAACTTAGTCAAATTATAATTTATAATTTGCTTATTCATCAAGTTTGAGATATATACATTTAGTAATCCATTTTAAAAATATATATATTTTATTGATTTTCTACAGAGAGGAAAAGAGAGGGATAGAGAGCTAGAAACATCGATGAGAGAGAAACATCGGCCAGCTGCCTCCTGCACACCCCCCACTGGGGATGTGCCCGCAACCAAGGTACATGCCCTTGACCAGAATCAAACCCAGAAACTTTCAGTCTGCAGGCCGATGCTCTATCCACTGAGCCAAACCAGTTTTTGCAGTAATCCATTTTTATGTATCAAAGATGTTTAGAGAAGTCATGAAAATTTTTAAAAATATTAATTGAGCCAATAATGAAGGCTTTGTTTTCACTAGAGAAAAGCAAACAAACAAACAAAAAACAATCTTTAAAGGACTCATGCATTTTATGAGTCAATATTTTTATGAGTCAGTATTTTTAGTCAGTCATAATTTCAAATAGTCAACTTTCCACTGGAAATTATGATAAAAATGTATTACTCTGTGAGAAAAAAAATCAAATTCCAAAGATATGAAACAATACCAACTATTCATTTTTATAACAATAGAAAGTTCAAAAGGAAACTTTTATTTTTGATAATAATTTTCCTTAGAAAGTTTCCAAAGGAACTATAATGAATAGAACTGTTAGTAATAAAGTTTAATGTTTAAATAATAACCCAGGCATATACCTATAAAGAAAAAAGTTGATTAATTTTTATTACTCTTGCAACTTAAATATCCTTCATTGCGTTTTGCTGAAAATATATTTATTGCATTTTTCTATTAATACAAAAGTTACATACATTGTGAAACTACAGTGAAAAATAATAGTATTGCATCAAAACTTCAGTGTAGACATATATACCATATGCCCGTGAAAGTTACATCAGGAGCACAGAATATTTATTTTAAGAATGGCAGTGTACACCTTTAGTAAAATGGAGTGCCATGTTTTGAAATATAGCCTTTTTATTTCATTGTGGTACATGTGGGCTACACATATTTTTTACACTGTTTTCACACCCTTATTTTGCAGTTGCCATTGCTTTCTAGATGCAATCAGTGGTTCAGATTGGGACAGAATCAAAGTTTCAGCTCTGAGTCTGAACTCTGTTTTGAAATAGGCTTCTCCCTAAGTATTTTGTGAATGTTGAAAGTGCATAGTGTTGAAAATGAGACAGTCCTAAAAACATCACACACATACAGTCACATACATAATGGAAGGGGTGGATGGGGTGGATACTTGCTTTCTAAAATTATTCTCTGTATTAATTTCCATTTTTCAGTTTCTAAAAATACATGTTTCTCTCCTGAATCCTGGGTCTCCTGGGTTCACATGATTGGTGAGCATGGTTTCAAACAGTGAAATAGTGTTTGGTAGGTTTTCAAAAATGAAGCTTGGTTTTAGAAATGTTAACGTACCACAAATTTCATTTTGAAAAATTCAGTATTGTATCTACTTCATATATTTGTGTATGAGAGTAACATACTATGCATGGATCATGGGTGATAAAGCAGCACTGTGTGCTGGAGACCTCTGTTTCAGAGACCTTGATGATTTGCTGGTCACTGTGTGCTTATCTAATGCTTTTCAACTGCATCTTGCACAGTGGAGAGAGTACAGCCTCCCTGTCCCCGTTCCCTCTCTCTCCACCCACGTCCCACTGCGCCAACGTGGGGTTATACAGATAAGGGTTATATGAACTTCTCAGCTGAATGAACTGTGTAAGCTTCAGTATTTTGTAAATTTTAATGTGTAATTGAATCACCTGAGGAGCTTATTAAAGGGAAGATTCCGATTCAATAGGCCTGGGTGGGATTTGGCCTGGATTTCTAACAAGCTCTCCAGGAGCAAGAAGCTGAACAGCACCAAGGTTTCATCTCCACTGTGGTGATGACCCTCAACCCACCTGCAATGGCTGTGAAACTGTGGGTTGGTAGATGCTGCCTAATGAGTGAGATGGGAAAATAGTGCTTTTGAATAATGGAATACACGTGGCTATAGAAAATTAAGAAAGGAAGAGGTAAAAAAGGAGCCAGGGAGAATAAAATTCAAAGTGGCAGGCTGGAACTTGGAACTGGAGAACACCTTGGGAGAAACTGGTGTCTGTGTTTATGTAGAAAATCCATAGCCCGTCTACTGAAGTTGCAGCCAATCATCTGGCTGGATACGGGACATGAAATGACTGGATAGCCAATATATATATATGCCTAAGCGACTGTCACAACAAAAACAACAACTGAACAGAGGACAGAACAGGCTGCATGGGATGACCAGGCTACCAGGGGTGTTAGTGAGGGATGCCCAAAAGACTGAACAGCAGGCTGTGTGGGGTGATCAGGCCGGCAGGTGGAGGCAGTGAGGGGTGACCAGACTGGCAGAGGAGGGCAGTTTGGGGCCACCAGGTCAGCGAGGGGGGGAGAGTTAGGGGTGATCAGGCCAGTGGAGAGGCAGATGGGCGTGATCAGGACATCATGGGGGGCAGTTATAGGTGATCAGGCAGGCAGGAATGTGAGCAGTTAGGAGCCAGTGGTCCTAGATTGTGAGACGGATGTCCAAGTGCCAGTCTAACCTGGCAGTCGGACATCCCCTGAGGGGTCCCAGATTGGAGAGGGTGCAGGCTGGGCTAAGCGGACCCCATTCCCTCATGCACAAATTTCGTGCATCAGGCCTCTTGCAGTAATAATAAAATCTTAGCAAACGGTAAGCACAGTGTTAGCAAAAAACAACATTTTGAATTAGTTCAACTTCTTAGCAGCAATTGGCTCTGATGGCTTGATATTGAGAATGTGTGTGGTCGAGAGCCAGCGCTCCAAATTTCAATTGACTGTTTGGTATGTGTTTTTTAACTTTGTCTTAAAGGTGTGGCTTAATACTCAAACTGGTTCTTGTCAGTAAATACACTTTTCCATAGACATTGAGTTTCCAAGGACTCAAACATTTCCCTCAAATTGTATGAAAAATATTCAATGTTTGAAGTCAACTAAATCTTTCATGATTGAAGATAAGCTAAACAGACCAAGAAAGGTTTTTAAATGATTCAGCTATCAATAAAGGCCTTTATGTAATTATGAGAATAGCATAAAGTTGCAACTATTCCATTTTCCAGAGAAAAGAAGTATGCTTTTTTTTTTAGATTAATGAAGTACTAATGCTTTTTCTTTTAAATGCTCAACTTTCCTTTTGACATTTTAAAAGTCAGTTTGATGCATATGATTGATAATAATAACTTTTACATTTAGCTGTCTTTCATCACTTTATTGATTTGTATATTTTCTTAAGGCTTTTTTTTTTCTTTGATCTCATTTAACATTTGGGTGCACTTTATGGATTTCACCCTGTGGTCAATTTGCATTCAAAGTTTGCAGTCAGCTCAGTAAAATCACTTATAATATTGGATATTAACAAGTAGTTTCAGTACCAATGTCTGAGCTATCTGCTAAGGCTGCCTCAAGCAAATTATAGTGAATTAAGAGGATATTATTCACACACACATACTAATTAAAGGTTATTTAAATAACGATTTTGAAGACAATACTGCTAAAATGACATTATCTTATAATATCATCCCAGCCACAGCTTTGTAAAGACACTTGTACTTTTCATACCTGGTGGGAAGAGAGAATGTAAAGGAGAACGGGACATCACAATCTTCCCACGTGTAGTCCATGCCTTCGTTTGCTTTATACACTCACCTGCATTTCAAATTCAGCTGCACATTGTGGAATTTTGCCATTCCTCCCAAATTTCACTTTGTCAGCTTAATTTTACCAAATATTTTTGTTTGTTTTTTAAAGATGCTCATTCAGTTTAATAACTCATGTGTATAATCAGAATCTATATTCTGGCAATAAAATAGAATTTAATTTTACCAAGGCATCATTTACATTATGGAATGTTTCTGCTGAAAAACCCTGCAGGCCTAAATGTATTTTAATATGGAGTTTCACCTCATACTTCAGTATCATTGTGTTAAAAGATGAGATGGTGTCTTGGAGGGAAATGCATCTGGAATTGATCTGAACTCTCTCTCTCTCTCTTTCTCTCTCTCTCTCTCAGGTAATTCAGTGACAAGCTTTTACAGAGATGATGAATGTAATGTAATGTTTCTGAACTTTTGCTGGGGGAACCTAATTAACCAACTTAAACTACTTTTATTCAAACACTCCAGAAAGATAACACCAGTCACAAATGTTAAATATCTGTTTTGCTTTACTTTGCTTATTCATGCATTTATTCAACACTTGCTATGGCAGTTTATCTAAAATTGGGTCCAAAGTAATTTAGGCAGCTATACCCTATGTGAAAGATTCTGGAGAAAGCTTTAAATCATAGTGACAGCCATTAGAACTTGCTTAAAGGAAATGCATTTCTGAATAACTTCAGAGGAAACAATGGGGTGGGAGGTGGGGGGTGGGGGGTGGGCAGGAGCTATAAGTATAGCTATAAGGAATCCTAAGACATTATTTAGAATTTAAATTTTAGATATGAAGAAATAGAATTAGATGTATTGTTTTCTGTATTTTATACCTATTTAAAAGAAAATAATAGCTTATATTTATTGAGTATTCTGTGATAAGTATATGGATATTACTTCATTGAATTCTTTTTTTTTTTTTTTTTTTACTTAAACAAATTGTCATGTAACTTTCATTTTACTGACAAGGAAACATTCGTACAGAGGGATGAAATGATTTGCCTAAAGTCACATAGCAGTCAGTGGCAGAGATGGAATTTAAATGTCAGCAGTGAGATTTCAGAGCCAGTTGCCTCACTTCTGTGTCATTTTCATTTCAGTCCTATTACTGATTTCTGTGAGTATGATGAAGTCCTTCACATGATTTATTTTTCTTTTCTTTTTTTTTTTTCAGCTATCACAGGTGAGCCAAAGTCATTCCAAAATGTTTTTGGAGACTTTTAGAGCTAGCTCTTCTGTAAATTTCTAAATTTAGGAAACACATCAGACAAAAGATTTAATTATCTGTGTATTCCTTAGATATTGTAAATATGTCCAGAAACATAAAAGAATAGATATCTGCAATGTATCCATTTAATAGTCGAGCACTGCTATTTTAGGTCTAAGGATGTTGATAAATGGACGCAACTTAGAAATGTGTGTGTAAGGTTTCAGGCACAGGAAACTGACCACCAAGATATTTTAAAGTAAAGTTCATTCCCCAGTAATGAGCGGGACTCATTATGGAGGTAGAGAAACCAGAAATGAAGGAGAGGGGAGGGGAGAGAGGACCCAGCCGGGCTTCCTCCAGATGGACATGGAGGAAAAGCAACATGTGGGCTGCTCTGGGTGTCTTTCTAAGAGGAAGAACAGGAGAGGGTTGGACCCAGGGCGGAACAGGAAGGGGTGAGCTCCAGGACACTTTGGCACGCGCTGATTGGTGGTTCAGTGTCTTGGGGATGTCTCTCTGACAGATGCCAGTAATGTCATAACTCCACCCACCAGTTGGGGGTGGGGGGAGGAGAATCTCGCAGTGTGCACTAAAAACACAGTATTATAAAAAATATTTCCATGAGTCATCCTGAAAAAAATATTTGAAAGCTTTGGAAGATATTTTCTGTTTAATTGTATCAAATTGCAAGACTAAAGTAGTTTAGAATATTGGCACTGCAACTTAAAAAAAAATGTTTATTGTAAAACTTTCCCCTAATTAGATGCTCTAAACATTTGACAGAAGTTGATAGAAGGAAAAGTATTTCTTACTGTGTTTAAAAAGGTTATAATTTTGACATTTCTAATTTACTGCATTCTTCTAAATCAGATATGCTTGTCAGAAATCACCCTTCTCAAAATAAACTATATTCAGCATAAAAGATCATTGTTATTCTGTATTTTCAGGTTCACTATATATTTTATTTCAGAACCTGATTTTTTCACCATATGGTTTTAGTCAGTCTATTGATAATTTTTCTTTTACTGAGAATGAGTTCCAAAGAAGAATAATTTGGGGTGAAAGTAACCTCATGGCCTGATCTTGTGTTTTCCTCTACCACTAATTACTTAAACTATATGTTCTTAATAAAATACTTTTTTAAAAAAAGCCTTTATTCACTCTCCAACTTTACTATTTTCCAATTATATTCATTCTAGAATTTATTTGTTAAAATATACAAATAAAATTTAGATTTTTAATAATGTAAAAAAAAATCACATATCCATTACATATGTAATATCCTATATAATAAAGAGGTAATATGCAAATTGTCTATCATGTCCTCCCACAAGATGGCCATCCCCATGTGGTCACAAGATGGCTGCCAAAAGATGGCCTGCAGGGGAGGGCAGTTGGGGGCAACCAGCCTGCATGGGAGGGAGGGCAGTTGGGGGTGACTAGGCTTGGAGGGGAGAGCAGTTGGGATTTATGGGGACAGCAGGGGAGGGCAGTTGGGAGTAATGGGGCCAGCAGGGGAGCAGTTAGGCACTGATCAGGCTTGTATGGGAGTGGCTAAGGGTTGATCAAGCTGGAAGGCAGAAGCAGTTAGGGTCAATCAGGCAGACAGGCAGGCAAGCGGATGGGAGCTAGCAGTTCCAGATTGTGAGAGGGATGTCCCAGATTGGAGAGGGTGCACTGAGCCTCTAGTATATCTATAAATAATAAAAGCATAATATGCTAATTAGTCTGGACAGCCAAACAACCTTCTGGACATCATTTCAGTCATCCTTCCAGACAAATTTGCTGTGACAAGGGCTAAGGCAAAGTGGTTCGGGATGATCAGTCAGGCAGGCTAACAGTTAGGGGTGATCAGGTAGGCAGGTGAGTGGTTAGGGGTTATCAGGCAGACAGGAAGAGGGATTAGAGGCAATCAGACAGGGAGGCAAGAAATTAAGGCCAATCAGGCATTCAGGCAGGCAGGAGAGCAGTTAGGGGCAATCAGGCAGGCAGGCAAGTGGTTAGGAGCCAGCAGTCCTGGATTGTAAAAGGGATGTCCAACTGCTGAATTAGGCCCGCTCCCCAAAAGATTCCTTTGGGATCAGGCTTCAACTGGCAGTCAGACATCCCCTGAGGGGTCCCAGATTGTGAAAGGGTGCAGGCCAGACTGAGGGAACCCCCCCTCCCCCAATGCACAAATTTTGTTACTGACCAGTAGATAGATGCTATCTATCTACTGGTCAGTAGCTTCTCTCAATTTCACAAGAATTTCTCTCTTCCCAGATGAATTCATAATAAGCATCACTGAAGGATTGTGAAAGTGGCAAGTTTCTGTAATACTCAAGCAACCATTTAAAAAGCAAAATGTCCTACATTCTTTTAGCCAGGTTTTTTCATGTAACAACAACAACAACAATAATAATAGTAATTAATAATAAATTAACCTCTAAAATACGTGAAGCACATTAACATGCAAAGTACATTTTGTTTATTTTTTTTTATCTTCACAACAACCGTTGGAAGTAAGAATAATTATTTTTATTCCAAGACTTTATATCATTCACATTCATGGTCAATGTTAAGATTCCTGCATTCAATTCTGGAAAGGTAGTTCAATTGGCTAGAGTGTCATCCTGACTGGCCAGATAGTGTACTCTATCACCACTCAGGGCATATATAAGAATCAACCAATGAACACATAAATAAGTGGAACTACAAATCAATGTTTCTTTCTCACTCTCCTTTTCTCTTTCAAATCATTAAAAACATTTTTTTTAAAAAGAGTATCCTACATTCAAATGACTTGATTAGCTATAAAAAATCTTTAAGAGTAATCTATATGTATATATAAAAGCCTAAAATTGTCCCTGTAGGAGTTCGACAGGGAGACCAGGAGTTCAATTGCTTGCTATGACATTTGCTGACCACCAAGGAGTATTGAAGGAAAGGCCCTGATTGGCCCCGATTGCCAGCCCGGTGTAGGGACCCTATCTGTGCATGAATTTCATGCACTGAGCCTCTAGTAGTAAATAAAGTACCTTTTGGTGCTTTTTACCAAATAAAACTCTAAGAATATCTAAGTGAAATTCAAATATTTTATAATTAAAATTATATATCATTTTTTTAATTTTACTTCCATAATGACCTAAGATTATAATTTTGTAATCGTGATTCCGAATATAGTAATTATAGTAACCTTATGGGTTAATATAGATCTCCAAAACTAACATTTAAGTAATTAAAAATGATAATCATAGTTAGTATTCATGACCTTATTTTATGTTTTAATATTTCTTTTTTTTTTGGTTTCTAGAGAGAGGAAAGAAGAGAGAGAAACATCAAATGACAGAGAAATTGCATACCCCCTTATTGGGGATTTAGCCCACAGTCTGGCATGTGCCCTAATAGGGAATCAAACCAGCAACTCCTCAATAAATGAGACTATGCCCAACCAACTAAGCCACACTGGCCCTGATTTTATTTTTGGCCAATATCAATTTTAACATTAAAGTCTAATATTTTCAATATTGGATTATCTAATGTTTAGTCCAAAAAATTCTTGAAAGACAAATGCTGATGATTAGAAATTGACACAATTGTGAAAATTTTAGCTGCCAAATTATTTTTATTCAACTATATTATGCATAAAAATAAATAATTTTTCCTCTGCAGATGCTTAAATTTATTTTACAAACTTATATTAAGTGTCATAGTGCCTTCTGAATAAGCAATTAATAATATCTGAAGTTCGAAGTTAAAAATGTATTTGTAATGAATTTGAAATTAGCTACATTTAATAAGAAAAGCATATTCATGAGTCTGAAACTATTAAAATATATTTTCATATGATACCGCTTGAACATAGTAATTATTATGCTATCATTGCCAGTTAACTAAACATCCTATATAATAAAGAATAATATGCAAATGGTCGTTATGCTATGAAGCGTAACAACTGACTGCATAACTCCTGGATCATGGATCAGCAGGAGGATGGGGCAGCAGCGAGCTACTAGAGGGGGCAGGGCAGGCAGCAAGCTAGGAGGGTGTAGCAGTGGGCAGAAAGCTACTGGAGGGTGGCAGGAGCTACTGGAGAGCTACTGGTGCACAGATTCATGCTCAGGGCTACTAGTTTATTTATATGTGATTATGTTGTAACTTTAACTAAAAATATTTACACTAGATATGGGAGAATATTTCTGTGCAATTAGATATTTTTTCTACCTCAAGTTACATATTTGTATAGTTAGTAAGTTTCTGCATGAAAATTAATACATAAATATATACACTTCAAGATTATTTTAGAGTAAACTCTCTAGTTGATATAAAGAATGTTATTATAACTTAAAGATACTTAGAAAAGTTTTGCTTGTAGATAGTATTGCAGATAGCTCCCATTCCTCCCCCTTACCCCCTCTCCTCCCAGCCCCTACCTACTATCAACAATAAGAAATATATTAAAAAAATAAAATTGAAAAAAAAGTTTTGCTTAAAATAAAACAATAAATTCTGTTTCAGGAACAATTTATGTTCTTGAGACTCTCTCATTTGCTTGTTGATTTACAAATTGCCAACTGTAAGATATATATATATATATATATATATATATATATATATATATATGTATATGTATTGAGAATCTCCAAATTAATAAATTAATTTTACCAGGATAGGACTAAACTAATTTCTAAACTCTATAAATATATTTGGAATGAGTTATCAATGTAATCATTTCCTTTACTTCTTTTTAAAATTTTAGGTGTTCATATGAATTAGTCATATCTAGATGAACAATTGCCAAACTTGATATTCCTTTTTAGTTTTATATTAGATAAATACTTTCTAGCTAATAATCATCACTTTCTGAGTCTTAAACAAAAGCTATAGAGTGCTTACTATACGCCAGGCCCTGTTCTAGTGTTCATAGCTAGTTGTATTAACCTTGCCTCTTCAAGTTCTTCCCTTGTATTACTATTACAAGTAGCTGGCTTTGTGTTTTGTTTATAATAAAATTCAAACACCTTACCATGAATTTAAGTGACCTACTCACCTCCTTCTCCATCCTCATCTTATTTCTCCCTCAGCGCCTTCTGCTCAAGTCATAGGAGCTTCCATTCTTTATCTGCAAAACAAAAGACACCACACTTCCTTGCCTTTGATTCCTTTGCCTACATTTTTCCTTTTCAACTTTTTTTCATGGCCGGATTAGTAATATCATTCAAGTCTCAACTCAAATGTTACATCCCCATAGAGATCCTCTGTGACTGTAAAGTTCCCTTTCTCATCATATCATCTGCCCTTTGCTCAACATTTAACTCAATTTATGTACCAGTTCCTGTCTCTCTGCCATAAAGGAATGTAAGATGCACAAAAGAAAAAGTATAGTAAACACTTAGAAAATAATAGATTCATAAACAAATAAACTAGTTAGAAAGTAAAAGGTTCCTATAATTTTCTTTCTTTTTTTTTTTTTTTTGAGAAATGCTGCTTTTTATACCTTGGAAATTCACAAAGCAAATTAGCATATTAAAGCTATGCATATTTATATTTTGTTTGACCCAGAGATTCCAAGGCTTTTTTTGAACATGAAACCTTTATTTTTTGTTTTTGAAATAGCACTTATTATCATCTCTTTGAAACACTTGATGGCAAACATTAGTATTTTTTTATGCTTTTGGGCTTTTCATAACTCATAATATAGTAATTTAAATAAGCATTGTAATAAATATATGAAAATGAAAGTTTAAAGTAGTGAGAGGATCAGAATCTGTTTTCTGAGTGAACCAAGGTTAGTTAGAAAAGAAAAAGGCATTTTTGCCATTAGCTTTCTTGCCTATGGTTGACAGTGGATGGAACAGTGCATGGAGTAATATGTTTTCCTTTTGCTTTCTAAATTTGTATTAAGCCCGTAGCAATTCTGCAGCAAATTTAATGATGTTGTGGGAAAATGTCTAATATAAAATATTTTATTATAAAAGCGCCGAAACATTAAGGCTATACTATATCTGCCTCTATGTTTGACAGCATAGAAAAAAAGTACCATAGTTGTAGGGAAGAATGTCGAATGTTTTTAGAAATGAAAGTGAAAACCTGAACTGAATAGACATTATTCCCTTGTGCTTAACTCTGTGGGATGTTTTTATTGTGCTTTGTTTTTGACAAAACATAGTTTTTCATGTTCAAATTTTGGGGAAACTTAGCCTATTCTGGGATAATGGATTAAGTTATAAATTCTCTTGCCATTTCTGAAATGATACATTGAAATATATTTATGAAATGACGTACTGTGATATATTTACTCTAATCCCTTAATGACAGTTTCAAATTTTTAATAAAAAGGGGAAATTTTGCCTGGCCAGTGTGTCTCAGTGGTTGGGTTGACCTATGAACCAGGAGGTCATGATTTGATTCTTCGTCGGGGCTCATGCCTGGGTTACAGGCTCTATCCCCGGTGGGGGTGTGTGCAAGAGGCAGCAGAACAATGAGTAGCTCTTATCATTGATGTTTCTCATCTCTCTCCCTCTCCTTTCCTCTCTGAAATCAATAAAAACATTTTTTAAAGATTTTTTAAAGGATTTAAAATCTAAATCTTTGAAGGATTTAGAAGTCTTTTTCAGGGTGGTATTTTTATCTACTTTTCTTACTTGCAAGAATAATGGGTTAATAAACTTTCATTTAAAAATATTGATTATTCCAAATTAATCTTAAGTGAAATGAAGAAAGTCTGCCTTTGATTTTGAATATTGAACATTTTTCTATAAAATCTTAATCTTCAAGACTTTAAAAGGTAATTAATGTCTATCCCCAATGAATCTATGTTAGGCATAAAATAATTCAGTGTCTATATTATTGGGATAGATTAATTTAATTAAAAAAAAACCTTATTTGCCATTATTCACTGGTTGTCTTATCATGTTTTACCTCCATTAACTTCCCATAGTCATATACTAAAAAGGAAAATCAGTTTCTGGCCATTGTGTCTAAGTGGTTAGAGTGAACCTCATTCAGAAACGTTGTGGGTTTGATTCCTGGTTAGGAGCACATATAGGAGGCAAGGGATCGATGTCTCTCTCACTCTCTCATCTCCTCCCTCCCTTCCCTTCTCTCTAAAAATCAAAGGAGAAAATATCCTTGTGTGAGGATTAACAACAACAACAAGATAGAAAAAGGTATAATTGTAATGTAATACAATCTCTGTCATCTTTATGTTCTAGCCTATAATTGAAAGACTTTTGTAATACAAAACACATTTTTCTTTTTAATATACACATATTTACTTGCTGGTATTTTTAAATGTAGTATATAGTAAGTCATATTTAGTCTTTCTTTTTATTTGCTTGCCTTTTGACAATTAACTAAAACTCCATGCATTTTAAAACTAAATGCGTTCTCAATCTCTTAAATTCAAGATCACAAATACAGCCACCTGTTATAGCAGCGAATCATGTAAAAGCCCTGAGCAGTATAACTTAGGACTGACTTAACGTTAAGCTGCCTTTTATTCTTATATTTTTATATTGAAGTAAGTTATTTATAGAATTTTTATGATATTAATATTAATCACTATTTTATATAATTATTTTAATATGCTATTTTAGACAACTGTATTCTCTTTTCTAAAGATACTCTATTCTTTCTTATATGTATTAACTTACTTTGTAAAAATAATTAAATGCAAAACGCAATTCTAATAGTTTTAATATGAGTAGACTGTGGTGACAAAAAGCAATTTAAGTATTCATTGAGGATAACATGAAATAACAGAACTACAAGACTTACTCCATAAACACGGCATTTATTAGGAGAGGCACAAAAACTTCATTCTGGAAAAAATCATTTGGCCTAATTTCCAACTCTGGGAGAAAAGATCTAACGGAGAACCAATGTGCAATGAAACATTACCACTTTTGGCCCCAGGAATATTTAAGTTCCTTTCCAAACTAAGAAACTTAAATTTAAGGAATGCCATAGGAGACATACATCTCATCTCCACTCCAATAAATCCGAAGACACAGTATTTTATTACCAAGCATACAAACTGTTAATAGCACTGTTTTAAAATCGTTAGCTAATGCAGATAAATTACCTCACAATCTTCAGTGCTGCTGCTACTGTAGCTCAGTGTATCATCATAAAATTCACTTAAAATTTATAAAAAATCATAAATGCAACGATGATCAATGTACATACCATTTAAAATAGAGTATTAAGTTCTTGTGAATGTGAGTGCATTTTGCATTAGAGATAGATGCATATGCATGTTTGTACATGTAAATATAAAATATTCACATTGCCAGTATATAAATATATGTTCAGAAATAATCAGAATCATCCAGTCTTATAACTATCAGAAACTTTTAGGTATCAATCAGTCCCCATGGTCAGCATCGATCTAATCTTCCTGTCTAGTATCATTTCTCAGTATTCAAACTTTTGCATCATTACTGTAATTAGATATGACTTCTATTAGAAATACATTCAAATATATTTTGTTATATATTCCTATAATTTTATCCAGGTATAATTATTTTAAGAAATTTATCTTCTACACTTTAATATATCATATAATACTTCTTACTCAGATAAACGCATTACAAATCAAGATGGTAGTGGCCTATTTTGTTGTTTTTCTTTCAAGTTCTTTTCTATTTGCTTTCCTTGATATAGAGTATGGCTCTATTGAATCAAATTCAAACAAGAAGAAATATTTATATATATTCATGAATTAATCTAGTAGATAGATTTTATTTCTACAGAAACACATGTATTTTTTATAAATAGTGCATTTTGTGTCTATATTATGTTTTAAAGAATGTTATAAATTTAAAAAGTATCTAATCAGAATATTACAAATGCACACAATCAATAGGAAACAAAATGTTATACCTTGTTCTCTATAATCAGCATAATTTTGTTTATGGCAAATTTAGTGTGAACTGGCTCAGGGGAGACTCCAAAAGAAAAGTCCCAGAAAAGCAATGATGTTTTCAATTGAACTGCATAATGGTTTATTTATTGAATACATTTCCATCAGAAACCAGCTATAGATTTAGTCACCCAAAGGTGTTTCCCACAGAGTTTCTAATAAGCTCATCCAAATCCATCTGTTGAAGAAGGCTGTTTTATCTCAACAATATGTGCTGAGTTGAGACTGCTTTATTAAAAAGTACACTTCGGTCTCTTCTTCAGAAAGCACAATTTTATAACCAGGCTTATCACAGAGAAGAACTATATTCCATAGACAATTCCCACAATTGAACACAATTGAAGTCTCCATCCAAGCTACTCTTTTCAAAATGGTATATATATATATATATATATATATATATATATATATATATATATATTTAGGATGAGCACTGGTTTTTGTCTTGTTTTGTTTCCTCATTTCAATACCAAATACTCTTCTCAAGTGATGTACTGATCTCATAATTAAGATATGAAATTGATAGCATGGACAGTGTACCGATGCCAGTTATATTGATGATCAATATATCCAAGATGACTGCAAATACCTATTCCAGAGATATAAAGCCAGGTCTATTTTATCAGCATTCCCAAGGGATGTGATATATATATATATATATATATATATATATATATATATATATATATATATTAGAGACCCTGTGTACTACATTCATGCACTCAGAGGCAGGGGGTCCCTCAGCCCGGCCTGCATGCTTTAGCAGTCTGGGAGCACTTGGGGGATGTCTACTGCTGCAGAAGCGGGAGAGGCTCTCTACACGGCCACTGTGCTCACCAGCCTTCAGCATGGCTTGTGGCTGAGCGGTGCTCCCCCTGTGGGAGTGCACTGACCACAGGGGGCAGCTCCTGAATTGAGCATCTGCCACCTGGTGGTCAGTAGGCATCATTGTGACCAGTCATTCTGTTGTTCAGTCAATTTGAATATTATCCTTTTATTATATAGGATACCAATATATATATAAAGAGGCGGTGACCATAATGACCAAAGGCTGTGGCGACCCAGTACTGTGGCAACCCAGCACTGATCGCTGCTGCTACAGGTGTGACAACCCAGCACTGACTGCTGCTGCTGCTACAGGTGTGACAACCCAGCACTGACTGCTGAGGGGGATGTGGATCAGGCCTGGAGAGATAAACAGGGTCTGATCCATAGACTCCACAGCAGCTGTTTATCAGCCTTGCCTTTCTCTTTCACTCCAGGCCTGGCCAGCAGCATGCCTCTCTTTCTTCAGGGCTTCCATGGGGGCTACTGGTCAGCCCTGCCTCTCTGATCAAGCCCAGAGATAGGCCCAGAGATGCTGACTGGCATAAAAACCAACCGATCAGAACCAAATCGGGGTGAACTGCAAGGAGCCAATAGCTGCCTATCCAGTGAAGCTTTTGACACTGACTGGCATAGAACCCGGCCAATCAGAACCAAATCTGGGTGAACTGTAAGGAGCCAATGGCTGCCTAGGAGGTGGAGCTTTTCATAATGACTGGCATAGAAACTGACCAATCAGAACCTAATCTGGGTGAACTGCTAAGGCAGAACCTAAGTCAGGGGCTGAGGAGGGGTTTTAAGGCATTTGGGGACAAGATCAGGATGTCAGGGTAGGGCAGTTTGGAGCAAGATCATGCTGGCAAGGGGAGGGCAGCTGGAGGAGAGATAAGGCCAGAAGGGGTGGGCAGTTAGGGGTGATCAGTCAGACAGAGGCAGTTAGGGACTATCAGGCAGGCAGGGAGGGCCTTTGGGGGTGACATCAGACCAGCAGGGGAGGGCAGTTGAGGCAATCAGTCAGAGGCAGTTGGGAGTGATCAGGCAAGCAGGCAGAGGTTGTTAGGCATGATGAGGCAAGTAGGCAGAGTTAGGGGCAATTGGGCAAGAAGGCAAGCAGGTGAGTGGTTAGGAGCTAGCATTCCCAGATTGCAAGAGGGATGTCCAATTAGAGAGGGTGCAGGCTGGGCTGAGGGAACCCCCCCCCCCCCGGCCCCCATGCACAGATTTCATGCACTGGGCCACTAGTCTATAATAATAAAAACAAAATATGCTTATTAGACCAGACATCCTTCTGGACATTATTCTGGAAGATTTTACAGATGAGGCCAGAGCTCCAAAGGAAGCCTGGATCCTGGGTGCCAGAGGGAAGCTGGTGTCAGCAGCCTGGGAAAGAAAACTCTTTCAGAATCTTGAGCATTGGGCCTCTAGTACCTATAATAATAAAAGCAAAATATGCTAATTAGACTGGACAGCCAAACAACATTCTGGAAATCATTCTGGATGTCCTTCCAGATGAAGTTGCAGTGCTGGAGGCCAAGGAAGAGGCAGTTAACGGTGATCAGGCAGGCAGGAGAGTGGTTGGGGTGATCAGGCAGGCAGGTGAGTGGTTAAGGGTGATAAGGCAGGCAGACAAGTAGTTAAGGGTAATCAGGCAGGCAGGCAGGCAGGCCAGTGGTTAGGAGCCAGTGGTCCCAGATTGTGAGAGGGTTGCCCAACTGTCAGTTTAGGCTGGATCTCATAGGATTGGGCCTGGACTGGCAGTTGGACATCCCTTATGGGGTCCTGGATTGCAAGATGGTGCAGAACAGGCTGAGGGACACCTCCCCCCCCCTTACCATCACTGCACGGATTTAGTTCACCACGCCTATTTTGTCTGTGTGTGTGTCTGTGTGTGTGTGTGTGTGTGTGTGTGTGTGCACGCGCGCACACTTAAATATATATTATTTAAGTATACATTGAAATATATATATTTAAAATACACTGCACACTACTCCCTGTGTTTCCGATGATCAGCTAGATTTGGCAAAGACAGATAAGAATTTACACTGTGCTTCTCCAGAAAATAAAATTAGAGAGGTTATTATGTATCGATAGGTTAGGCTTAAACTTGAGAGGGAAAAAACCCCAGAAAACCTCATAGTAGTAATAAAGTAGGATCTGTTTGATTTCTCTAAATTCTGGCAAAATGCACTGTTAAAGTAAGGAAACTGTTTTATCAGAGTCTAGAGAAAAATCCTCCAGATCTACTATGGCAAATATCACTCTTAATTAGAAGATTTTATAATTATAATAAAGGCATTATAATTAATGACTTTAAATATCACTGAAAGAAATTAATAACATTGATCTATATTTTGTTTCACAAATTCATACTTTCTTAATAAGAATTTATTTTTCTAAAATGTTTATTTTTTATAAACTATATTTCCTAAATAAATTGCTAAGGATTTATGTCCAAAAGTATAAAAAATTAAGGTAATAAAATTTTAGAGTAAAAACTGTATATGCTATGAGTATTATTTTTGTGAACTATTTTTCTCATTTGTTTATATAGCAAATATTTATTTATATTTTCTAAATACCAGATACTAAGGTGGGTACTCAAAATACAAAGAAAAATAAAATTATTTTTTACCCTTCAGATTAGAAAATTTATGCTCTTTTAAATTTATTTCTCTATAATCTGATTTTCTATTTGCATATTATTTTTTTAGTGTATCTTATGCTAGCCATATTAAATCTTTAAACTTTTTAAAAGGACATGAATTATAATAAAATTTTTAGAGGATTATAGATTACAAAATAAAATACTTAGCATATAAATTTTTAAGTTTAATTGCTAACAGATGGCGTGGTAATTTTTCTATAAAATATTTTGATCAATTTTGTGTAAAAGTATGGCATACAATTTGTTCAAATTTTATGATACTATAAACTGATTTAGGATTTTAAAAAATTAACTGAGAAATAAATATGAGATAAATGAACAACTCTGGCAAAGATCACCTCATATCACAGTAAGAATAGTAAAAGTAGGAAGAATATTGAGTTTGTTGAAAACCTGCATGACTGGCTTTAGGGAAATCATCAAGGAAACCACAGAGTAGTTTTCAGTCTTATGGGGACTGAGAAGAACAGGAATGGTCCATTTCCAAGAGATGGGAGTACCTGGTACAATATCTAACTATACTATGAAAGCCTAAGTGACTGAAGGACTGCACTGACCACTAGGGGGCAGACGGTCAATGCAGGAGCTGCTCCCTGGTGGTCATTGAGTTCCCATAGCCAATCTCCTGCTGACTAACCTTTCATAGTCCCTCCCCCCAGCCAGCTGGCCCCAATGTGCCCCGACTGGGGCAGGGTGAGACAGCCCTGTGATCGCCAACCAGGCTGAGGGACCCATTCATGCACGAACTTGTGCACTGGGCCTCTAAAAAGCCCAGCAACCAAATGGCAGAATGACTAGAACAACCAGTCAACCAGTTGCTATGACATGCACTGACCACCAGGGGCAGACAATCAATGCAGGAACTACTCCCTGGTGGTCAGAGGGTTCCCATAGTGGAAGTGCTGCTCAGCTGACAGGGATGAGTGGTATTCCCACAGTGAACCAATCCCCACAGGCTATGCCCCCCCCACCAGTGCACAAATATGTGCATCGGGCCTCTAGTTAATAAAAGCCACAGTGCTCAATTTGCTTTTCTTTTGAGTTTCTCGTTCTGAGTAAAATCAAATAAAATTTTTTATCTCTTATCATTAAAAAAGTTAATCTGCTTTGTTTACATTGGGTGATGGTCAGGATTCAAAATAGTCTGGACAAAATGGAATAACAGGTAAAAATTAATGGAATTTGAGAGTCCTGCAATTAATTGTAAAAGTCACCTGTGAGAGCTGGCTGGCATTTAGCTGGTTTATACAGATATGGTTCTAATTTTATGGCATACTTTCAGTTTCATTGGCCACACATTGGTTTGGATTGATCAGAGCTCTGACCTCCTGCTGTTAACTGCTTTGATTGCTACTCTGCAGGGAAGCATAAATAAAGAACATTAGTTATTGTAAAAGTATGGGTTGTCTCTGGAATTAATATGCCCCCCCTCTTTTAAGAGCTCTAAAAGCATAGGGTAGATGCAATAAGAATAGTAAATGGAAATAACTTGGGTATTTTTTGTCTTCAAAATCAATATGAACTCCAAGTTCCATATAGATTTTGGGACACAGATAAAGTTCAATCACCACTTCTCGGTGTATTTTTCCATAGTTCACACTGAGTCAGGAATAGTTGTTTACCAGTGCCTTCTACTGGTACACTGTTGGGAGGTGTTAAAAGCTATGGCACAAAAACAGAAAGAGAAAAAGGATTCCCACCCATTCCAGAACAAAAGAAGACTTTGCAGAAATAAAGTAGAAATGTGTAAGATACAATCTCTCCCAGAGGAGTAGATGTAAGAAAGAACTACTGAGTAATACTGTGAAGTTTGAGTGTGAGTACCGGTAAGTGAATTCTTAAGCAAAGATAGAATTCAAGGGGGGTACTAGGTGAACACTAATTTGAGATAATAAGGGAAAAAATACTGTGTTAAGAGCTGAACTATATGATTGCTCAGTTGTCATTTAAAACTTAGATTATTTCTTTTTCTGACTGGTTAATCCAGTAGTTCTTAACTGGGAGTAATTTTCCCCATTCAGTGGGCATTATTTTTCAATGTCAGGATGTTGGTTTGTCATGAATAGGGTGGTTCTAGTTGACATGCCATTAAGCATCCTACACTGCACAGGATAGATAGTCTCCCACAACAAAGAATTATCCAGCTCAAAATGTCAATAAGGCCAGGTTGGGAGATAATGGGCTAAATCAACAGAGAATCACATCTAAAAAAGTATAGCCACTTCCATGTTTTCAGGGTAATCAGAACTATCTGTATTGATTTTTATAAAAACCCACTCGCAACTTACTGTTTTTATAACACAGTCTTTTATGTTTTTCACATTTTCCAAGACAAACTAATTTGTATTCAATTTCTGGGTTTTACTTTCTATCATTTTTGTTTCCTTTATACCTTACTTGGTATATTTTCCTTTTATTGCCTGATTGCTGTTTTCCCACTTTGTTTCTGTTTCATTTCTACCACCGAATTAATAGTTTCCTTATACTACTTCCCATAGTGACAATGATGCCTTGTTGTCCCCTAATTGCAGGCCAAATTGCCATTGAGTAATTATACTTTATTTTTCACAATTTATCTTGTAGTCTCTATTGTGAAATGTTGGGCAGTTTTCTTAGGTGCTTGAAGTATATATCTCTGGTTATTGCAAGATTTCAAGTGGCAGAAAAAAAGAAAGATCAATGTTCAACAATATATCTATATATACTGTTATTATTATTTTTTATTTCTAAAGCTTTAAGGGTTCTTGAAAAGGAAGGAGAGTACTGGTGGCAAAGTTTCACCATTTTTGTCTTCCTTATTAATAATATGCTGGTGTTACCTAAATAGCAATAGCAAACATCAATTTACTTTAACAAAAAAAAGATAGAGCTTTTTATGTGATAGACACTTTAAAAACATTAAGTCACTTAATCTTTATTTAAAAATATAGGAAGTATCCTAATCCCACGGTCGGCAAACTGCGGCTCATGAGCCACATGCAGCTCTTTGGCCCCTTGAGTGTGGCTCTTCCACAAAATACCTCGGGTGAGTCTATTTTGAAAAAAAGTGGCATTAGAAGAAGTGTAAGTTTAAACAATTGGCTCTCAAAAGAAATTTCCATTGTTGTACTGTTGATATTTGGCTCTGTTGACTAATGAGTTTGCTGACCACTGCAATCCGTTGGGCTCAGTGGATAGAGCATCGACCTGCGGACTCAAAGGTCCCTGGTTTGATTCCATTCAAGGCCATGTACCTTGGTTGCAGGCACATACCCAGTATAGAGTGTGCAGGAGACATCTGATCAATGTTTCTAACTCTCCATCCCTCTCCCTTTCTCTCTGTAAAAAAATCAATAAAAATCTATTTTAAAAAATAAAATAAAAATACAGGAAGTATAGGTATTGTTATCTCTTTTATAGATGAGAAAACAGAGGCACAGAGAAATTAAATAACTTTTCCAAAGGTATTCAGGTAATAAGTTGCAGACCTGAATTCAGAAATTTTTCCACAATTTATACACTAAACTATGCTGTTCTCCAAATTGTATATAGCACGTGTGCGAGCACACACACACACACACACACACACACACACACACACACACATCAGTGTATACTTAGAAAATAGTTGTATAAACTTTTTAATATAATTATTAGCTTATTTTATATGCGCAACAAACATACTTATTTTCTTTTGGGAGTTGATATAATAATAGATTCAGATCAGTTAAATAACTTGCTCTAAATCACACAACTAATCAGTGGAAGAAATTTTATGTGAACCTAGGGAATTTCGCCTTAGTCACAATCTGAAACACTAAAGTTTTCTGCTAAATATTTGTTAAATAACTTTTCCACGTGAGTAATTTTTTAGTATAAACTTTATTTGGGAACTGGTCTGGGCCTTTGCAAACTGCTTTCTAGCTTGCTATTCCACCTCAAGTACTGAGGAGGTCATGGTATCCAGGTAGGTTTCTTAATCTTATAGCACATATACCTTTCTTACGTTAGCTGAGGGAGTATTTATTTTCTGGACATTTTTCACACTTCTCAGAGTTCCAGGTAAAGTAGCAGCAATGCAAATATGTCTTTAAAAAGTACATAAAACCATCCTACTATCTTAGCCATGGTCTCTCTGTTTTCTTAGGTCCTCAGTGTTATCCCACAATTGCTTCTTGCACAAATAATGAAATCCTTATTTCTAATAATTTAAGAACTAAGTGTTTTTCACAATATCTACTTGGAAAAATTAAATTCAATATCAACAAGAAACATAACTATTAAATCAATTATAGTATATCAATAGGATGGATTAGAGTGTTGCTGTTGAGATATTTATGAAGAACACTTAATGGCATGGGAAACATTTATGCTATATAATATATAAAAGTTAAAATGTAGCATCTACTTCATTTATTTATTTTTAAAATGCATTTTATTGATTTTTCTTTTACAGAGAGAAAGACAGAGGGATAGAGAGTTAGAAACATCGATGAGAGAGAATCATCAATCAGCTGCCTCCTGCACACTTCCTACTGGGGATGTGCCCGCAACTAAGGTACATGCCCTTGACGGGAATCGAACCTGGGACCTTTCAGTCAGCAGGCTGACACTCTATCCACTGAGCCAAACCAGTTTTAGCTGTAAAACATACTTTAAAAATAAACACAGGAGAACATACTTTAAGATACGTAATCTAAATATATTACTGGACAATTTTATTTTTTAAAACTGATTAGATAGAGATAGAGATCCCTATGCAAGGGATATATCAAGCAGTTGATTTGCTGTAAGTGCCCAGACTGGGGCACTGAACCTGTACCTGAAACCTAGGTACGTGCCCTGACTGGGAATCAAACCTGTGATGTTTTAATGTATGGGAAGATGCTCCAACTACCTGAGCCCACACTGGCCAGGGAAAAGTTGGATATTTTCCTTTTAAAATCTTAATGCTTAATGTTCAGAACTGATACATTTTTCTCTTTAGTTGATTACATCTTGAAATTGATTCTGATATTTAAAATTCTTAAAATACACTTATGTGATTATTTAAGGATGAAATCTATTCTGTTTTTCAAATATAATCCCTTTCAAACAAAAGAATGAGTAGAGCATAGTTTAATTCATTGAAAAATTATGGAGAAATTGATATATGTGTAAAACTTCTACTGGGAGTAGATAAAAATAATAGCAAGATGTGATCTCTTGCTCTCCTGAAACTCATAGGCAGCTGGAAAATGGCTCCAGCATGCAGTAGATTGTGAGAGTCACAAATAAAGGGCACTGGGCGCTTAAGGAGTACAATTCTAGACCAGGTTAGTCTGAGGAGCCTCCCATGAAGTATGGCACTCAGAAAGAACTTTGATGGCGAGGATTTCATAGATAGAGAATAGAATTTTATTGCTTGTCTTATTTTCGGTTCTTATAAGTATATTTCTAGTATCACGTGAGCTCACTCATCTAGGGGAAATGATGATCAACATAGACTGATGAACAAGAACAGCATCGATCAGACTGTCAGACCTCAGAGGGAAGGTAGGGGAGGGTGGGAATAAGGGAGAGATCAACCAAAGGACTTGTGTGCATGCATAGGAGCCTAGCCAGTGGTCTTGATTAACAAGGAAATGGGGACTTGCATGGGGAGAGGTTTGGGATGGGAATGGGGGGGGATGATGACAAATATGTGATACCTTAACCAATAAAAGTAATTTAAAAAAACTAACAAAGAACATAATTTTTCTATTTTTTTCTTTTTTTTTAAATATATTTTATTGATATTTTACAGAGAGGAAGGGAGAGAGACAGAGAGCCAGAAACGTCGATGAGAGAGAAACATTGACCAGCTGTCTCCTGCACACCCCCCCCCACCGGGGATGTGCCCGCAACCAACGCACATGCCCTTGGCCGGAATTGAACCCCGGACCCTTCAGTCCGCAGACCGATGCTCTACCACTGAGCCAAACCGACCTTGGCAATTTTTCTAGTTTTAAAGCTTTTATATACCAAACTTTAAATGGCCATTTTTTTTAAATGTCAACTCGACATATCTCTCTTAACATCTTGTTACTTCTTCCTTTTGCTTTACAGATGCTATTTTGAAGCATTAGTGTATATTGTTCCATCTGCCTTCCATGCAAGCCTATGTGACAGGATATGAGCATAGTCTTCACATCCATCGATATTCATTCTTCAAATCTTATTATTTTCTTAATCTTGAGTTTCTATTTGCTACTGAGGAAGCCACAGGGAGAAGGGACCCTAAGTAATAATGAGGTGTTTTATTTATTCATTTATTTATTTATTTGTATTAGAATAATTCCTATTGATCTTTGCTGCAAATCTGAAATCACAGTAAGAGGAGAGTTCATCTTGCTATAACTCCAAATGTGGTTAGAGTATCCCAATAACATCTTTGTTTAAACATTCCAATTACATCGAAGAAAACAACAAAAATAACACTATGTTTATTGAATGGGTGAACTAAAATAAATACATTTTAGGTTTGGACTTGAGTTGAATTTTTCGGCTGGTTCCCTAAAAACTTCTCTTATACTTAAGTATTTCTCCTTAAATGAGTCTTTGACAGCATGGTTATTGAGAGGAGAAGTGTCCTTCATTCTTATTGTAAGCTATGTTTAAAGAAATTTCCCCTTCAAGATGGAATCAGAGAGCAGAGTGAACTGCTTAAGTTGCTGATATCTACCATCACCTAAATCTCAGAGGACCAGACCCTAAATCTTCAAAGACCCAGTTGACATTTCCATGCCATTTTTATTTCACCCTGACCAAATTTGAAAGCATTTCAAGAGCAAATGTAGTCTAGTTGTATTCCTATTTCTCTGAGGGAAAAAATACACACACACACACACACACACACACACACACACAGCATGGAATTGGAACAGTAATTCACACATCCTCTCTCTTTCTAAACAGAAAAAACAACAAAAAACAACAACACACCTTTACGATAGCTCATCCTCTAAATCACTGGGCAGTTTTTACCTATTTTTATTGAAGTTATATTTCTTTAAATTTCTTTTCTTGGTGTTCATTTTGTTCATATACTTAGTGTCTTGTCATTCTGACTGCTCCTGGCTAATGCACTCTAGCTTTAAAAATATGGCTTGAAAGAAATTGGCTTCTGGCTCTTATCATAATAGCACAAATGGAAAGTCTCCAAGCCTTAAAGAGCCATAACAGAGAAAATATGAGCATATTTAGTCTTGCAATTTAGGCAACAAGGGTACCTGCCATCGTTAGAATGTAGCTCAGAGTTGGCAAAAGGGTTGCCCATTCTGAAATTTTTCTGATATTAGGTACCAAGCCTTGATCTAATATATGTTTTAATTATTGTTTTAAGAAATAGAAGAGGTTCAGTATAAATTATGGAACTACTCTACATATGTACTCGTACTTTTTTAAAAGCATAATTATTCCTTTTGGTATCATTGAGTTGTGTTTTTACTTTACTTTTCCTCATACATTTCTTTTTAAACCTCCAGAAATCCATTCACTATCTGTATACAATTCTAAGCCATATATCCTATATTACGTTAGAACAGTTGTTGTTGAAAATATACAGGAAACAGGGAATTATATAAAATATATGAGATTATCCAAATAATGATCTTTGTGAATGAAATGTGATTAAAATGTGTAGAGTTTGATTGTGATTGCTGATATTCTCCATGGAAAGTCCACTAACTTTAGAAGATGAAAATAAAAATATGTTTTTATAAGGAGAAAAAGCTTTAAAATCTCCCATGATCAAGGCTATCTGCCATTTATAAAACCGCTTCAACTTTTCCACTTCCCGCATCAGTAGAAACAAGACAGGCAAGCCAAAAGAAACTGATTTCACAGTTATTGTATTTTTTTTATTTGATTTAACTTGTGGTTCTCATACCTATAATTTCAAGAACTACAAGATTTAAAAATTGCAGGCACACTCAAGAAATGTAACACTGAACATCAGTAAGTGACAGTTTGTGTTCATACATTTTTGCCATATCACTGACTACCTATGTGGCAGACAATTGAAGAATATTTAATATAGTAATAAGTCAATCATAGCTCTTAGACTTAGAAGTTAAAAATACTATATCAGAGGAAATTTTCTGACACTTTTGATAAAAATTAATATAATGAGAAAATCTGATATCTTATGTTACTGGTGATTTTTAGATTAAATAGTTATATTATGTGGCTTTGAAAATAAATTTACTAATAGTAACAATTTTGAGGATGGGTAAAAAGATGAAAGGGGTTAAAAAGTATAAATTTTCATTTATAAAAATGGTCTCAGGTTATAAAGTAAAGTACATCATGGAGAATATAGTCAATAATATTGTAATAACTATATCTGGAGACAGATGGATACTAGACTCATTAGGGTGATCACTTAGTAAGGTATATAAATGTCTAATCACTGTGTAGTACACCTGGAACTAATATAATATTGTATGTCAACTGTAATTGGAAAATATATTAATTTTAAAATAATGAGAAAAATACTTTTTTTAATCTTTTTGTTTGTACCACCCTGCACACACCCAATTTTGTTTAACTCTTAGTTTATAACAAAATTCTTTCCTTTATTTAGATAGCTAAAATAAATGATGGGGGGATGTATCAAATAACTCAAAACTCTTACATATAGTTGCTTCCCTTCCTTCTGTTATCTTCTTTAATAGCCTCTCCCCCTAAAATCTAAAATTCAGAGCATGGAGCAATGAGAAAATTCACTGTGGTGCTGGGATGGAACCTGAAGGACCGCTGACACCCTGCAGCCATGTTGAAAAGTGAATCACTGCGCACGGATTTCAGTCTGAACAGCATGTGTCTTATGCAGTGTATTTACATTGGCCTTACCTTAAGAAGCAAAGAAATTGGGATTATATGGGTTGGGCTTGGGGAAGAGAAACCAAATGAAGCTAATTTCAAATCCTCAGGTCTGACTTCTGGGTTATGCATCTGATTGAAAATAAAAACAAAAGCTTTAACCAGTACGCTCAGTGGATAGAGTGTTGGCCTGCAGACTGAAGGGTCCCTTGGTTCCAGGCACATCACCAGTAGGGGGTGTGGAGGAGGCAGCTGATCAATGTTTTTCTCTCGTTGATGTTTCTAACTCTCTATCCTTCTCCCTTCCTCTCTATAAACACACACACACACACACATACACACACACACACACACACACACACACAAGCGCGCGCACACACAATAAATAAATGTGTATATATATATATATATATATATATATATATATATATATATATAGATATCTTAGATGGGAGTAGGATTTGAAATTAATATTTACAACTGTGAGACCTATTTATCTTGATATTTTAGCTCCTACATTTTATAGCAATAAACAAACTACAAACATTAAAAAAACCCTGCTTTTTTATGTATTAGCTTCCAATCAGAGAAAATAAAATGCCTGTGAGTTTAAAACGAAAGTGGATTTGGTCTTTGCTGATCACTGCCAGTAGTAAGCAGCTGGCTAGATATCTCAAATATCACTTTCAAAAAGCCTATTTTCTATTGGTGATGATAAATTTTCCCCTTGCTTATACTTACCAGTGGGTGTTCAGTTGTTATAGCAGATTGGAAATGATTCAGTTCATTTCTTGGGTATTTTCAAAAGCAGGGAAGGATTTCACACTCTGTGGATTGCTGCTTTACCAAAAGTAAAGGATATTACAGCTCATGGGAGTGATAATTAAAGCCAATAATAACCTAGAAGTCTCCCTGGCTCTGAATTGCTGGGAGTAATCCTTCACCATTGTATACCTGTCTGGTTGGGGTGTTCTCGCTGGCTCCTGAATGAGGCAGAAACTGCAATTCGAATGGGAAATGCTCAAATCATTCCTAAACTTTCATGAGGAGAGTTAATATATGCAAATGTATATTACCACAATGAAAGGCGTATATAAAGATAATAGATTATGCAGAGAAAATAAGGAAAGGCTTTTTTAAGGTATGATGCACCATTTTGTGTACAAGTGAGAAAAAAAGTAAAAGTAAAAATATTTGTAGTCAGTAGGTGAAATAGGATAAACTCACAAAGGAAAATATCTAGTATAATCCAAATATTGTAGAAATAATGATATATAACCCATGCCAAATAATCTCTGACTACTCTCTTCTTCCCTATAAATTAGTGAAAGTGTCATGCTTTGTGTTAAGAAAAAAACAGATGAGGCAGCTTAAATATTTATCAGAGGAAAAAAATAACATTGTAAGTGGTTAGAGGAGTCATTGTGATGGTTTGGAATGCTTCAGTTATAGAAGTAAGCGAATCAAAATCCATTGATATATGAACTCTTATATGGGCAACTGATACGTTTTTGGCCATCACATACTCGATCTAAAATTTCACACTTATATATAAAGTATATATATAAACAACACACATGTTTGGGCCATCCCAAAAGCTGAAATACATTTACAAAACTAGTCAATATTCACAATCCAGTAATCAGTTGTATCCAAACAAGATTTATATTTTTTAATATAAATAAAACAATGTATTTATATTTCTATAGATTAAAATAATTTTCATTATGTATTGCTATCATGTTTCTATAATTTATAGAACAGTAAATAGCTTGAAAGGACAATGAAAAGTGGAGTTAACTCAGAAGAGCACTCTGGACAAGACGCCAGTGATGGTTCTTGTCCATTTTCAAGTCATTCATAATTTTTCCTGACACTATAAAGGGGCTTTGATGTTTTTTGTTTGTTTGTTTTATTCATTTTGACATATTTTCCCTATGTTTGGCCTACTCAGAATTTAATCATGTTAATTTATTGTGAAAACACTTGACTCCTTTGTTTATTAAACTATATTGTTTATTACAGTGTATAACATATTGTGGATGCCCATAAATTGCTATTAGTTGTAAATATAATATTTTTTCACCATATTTCACTATAATAGCAGTAGAAAGTATGATGCAGTAATCAGAGCAATGCTTGTGAAAAAAAAATGAGGTCCATCAACATAATGAAGAATCTGATTAGAAGGGCAATCTGCTTAAAAAATCTTCATTCTTTGGGTTTAAGCCTTCTGCGTGGGTTTTTATCTCTCAAAAATGAGTAATGCTGATTCTCACTAGTCATCATACTAGACTTGGAGACAGCATTTGGTGGTTGGCCACTCCCAACTCCTTCAACCATTTTCTTAATTTGGTTTTTAGGACTCCTCCTTTATTTTTTTTTCTTATTCACTTGCCTCTTATCTCCTTGTTGACTCTTCCTATCTATTCTACTTATATTAAGTGTGTCTCAAAGGTCAGTCATCAGAATTCTCCTGTTTTGAATTTATATCCATGACCATGGGAATATAAATTCAGAGTCAAATATCCAAATTATAATCCAGAAATCTACTTGAATTTCTATTAATAAAATTTTACATATCAAGAAATATGATATATCATCTTCTAATTTATTTCTCCTAATTTTACCTATTTTGATAAATGTCACCCCATCTTCCAGATATTCAGGTAAAAACTTTTTCTTTATTTTTTTATTTTCCTTTTTTATCATACCCCATATCCAATCACTCAGCTAACTTTCCTCCCCCTCTCTCTTCAATGTTGCTATTCTGGTCTAAAATACATCATATATTCTTAATAATCCATGGGGATTATTTTTTAGCGTTCTAACTGTCTTTCCAAATTCTGCACTTGCCCTCTTACACTCGAGTCTCAATTAGTAGATGTGACATTAAGATCACTATAGAATCTTTTTAATATTTTCTAATTTTTTGGAGTCTGAAAGCTAAAGTCCTCCAAAAACCCAAAAGGTCCTAGAAGTTCTATTCCTCCTGTAACTTTCTGACCTCACTTCATACCAATGTCTCCAGCCACACTGTCTCTTTGCTGTTCTGAAGCACACCAGGCATGTTGCCAACTACCTGATCTGCCACACCCTCATGAGTTACCTTGACCTTTCTAGTCTTTGACCAAAGGTCACCTCATTGGAACCTTCCTTAATCTGTCTAAAATTTCAACTCTGGGAGAACATCCAAGATGGCGGCCTAGGCAGTCTCCTAAGCTGCCGTCTCATCAACAATTTAATTAAAAAAACAACTAAAATCAAAAAGGACTTCACCAAAACCTCAGGAAAGCTGGCGGAGTGGAATAGCTACAACTAGAAAGAAAGAGAGAGGTTCACGGATCGGACTGGGAGCCGAAAAGCACTGAGGTAGGGAGACGCTCGCGCACGAGGCCGCCGAATACCTGCCTGGCGGGAGGGGAGGAATCCCCGATTGCAGGGAACCCTTTCCGACTGTACTGAACCCTAGCCCCGGCTGAAATTCCGTGGTCCCAGGCTCATACGGGTGGAGTCTGGACTGTACAGAAAGGCACCTAGAGACTCAGAGACTGGGAGACCGGGGACCGTGAGCCGCAGTCACAGTCTGCAGGGTCTACAGACTCGCGGGCGCGAGCAAGTACACGCTGAGGTCTGACCGCCACCTCTCCGTAGCAGAAGGAGTCAGAAGCTCCAGGTCTGACTGCGGAGGCTGCTGCCGCCTCTCTGTACAAGGTGGCGGCCTCTCTGTAGTGGAAGGAGTCAGAAGCTCCAGACTACAGAGACCAGCCCAAGTCCAGGGGAGCCCCTGGGGCACCCACGCTCCTGCTTGGGGAAACTGGGCCGGTCAGGCTGAAACTCAGGCGAGTGCACAAGGGCAGGGCAGAAGCCAAGACTGTCAGTTCAGCCCTGAGACTCTGCCCCATCCAAGCTGAGCAGAGGCTTCTGCAGTTTTTCAAGTCTGATCCTATAAGACTGTCTCCAATACAGAAGTTATCCCAGAGTAGACACAGCTGATACCCACATCCAATTGGCCTGAAGGTCAATTCACAACAATAGAGACTTAGCTACAACAAGGCTGTGCACGCAGTCCACAAAGGGGATCACCAAGAGTGTCTACCTCAGGTAACTGAGGAGGCTGACCCACTGTGCTATATAGGACACCAAACACACAAAGCCATCCTACCAACTCTGAAAAATAGTGATAATGCCGAGACAAGGAAATAGATCTCAAACAAAAGAGATGGAGGATATAGAGTTCAGAACTACGGTTCTAAGGTTATGCAACAATATCCTAGAAAAGCTCGATAAATTTCATGAGACCCAACTAAAAAGTATACATAAACTGACTAAATTGGAAAATATTATGCAGAGATCCAACAGCAGAATGGAAGAACACAAGAATCAGGTCAAAGAGACAAAAGACACTCCTTTGGAGAAGGAAGAAGAAAAGAGGATCCAGAAAGTTGAAGATAGTGTAAGGAGCCTATGGGACAACTGCAAGTGCACCAACATCAGAATTATGGGGGTGCCAGAAGAAGAGGGAGTGCAAAATACTGAAAACATATTTGAAGAAATAATATCAGAAAACTTCCCTCACCTGGTGAAAGAAATAGAGTTACAAGTACAGGAAACCTACAGAACCCCAAACAAGAGGAATCCAAAAAGAAATACTCCGAGGCACATCATCATCAATATGCCAAGGGTAAAAGACAAAAAGAGGATCTTATAAGCAGCAAGAAAAAAGCAGTTGGTTACCTATAAGGGAGCACCCATACGACTATCAGCTGATTTCTCAACAGAAACCATGCAGGCCAGAAGGGAGTGGCAAGAAATATTCAAAGTGATGAATAGCGAGAACCTACAACCAAGATTACTGTATCCAGCAAAGTTATCATTCAGAATTGAAGGGCAGATAAAGAGCTTCACAGATAAGAAAAAGCTAAAGGAGTTCATCACCACCAAACCAGTATTATATGAAATGCTGAAAGGTATTACTTAAGAAGAGGAAGAAGGTCAAGTGAATTAAAAATCTCAGGAATAGAATAAACTGGTGAATATAATAGAAGTAGGGGCAAAGAAAGGGAGTGGATAGATAATTATCAGGGTGAAAGGGTTGTGGGGTGCAGAAAGAGACTGGATTAAAATTGTATAACCTATGGATGAGGACAATAGTGGGGGGAGGGGGTAAGGGCAGAGGGTGGGGTGGGAATCAGGTGGAAGGGAGCTATGGGGGAGAAAAAGGAGAAACAATTGTAATAATCTGAGCAATAAAGATTTATTTAAAAAAAAAAGAAAATTTGAGTAGAGGGTGATAAATTTCAGTCCCATCCCTCAACCTTCACGGAGGGGAGTAGGGCTGGAGTTTGAGCTCTCTACAATAAATAAATAAATAAATAAATAAATAAATAAATAAATAAATAAATAAAATTTCAACTCTGTGAAGTTACCCCTCTTCATTCTGTTCTTTTTATCTCTATCATTTATTGTTAAATATAATTTTATCTCTTTTTTTTACTGCTTTCATTCAATAAACATTTATGAGAAAAATGAGTCTTTCAACATGTTTGGTCCCTTCCCAGTAAGCCAGAACTATATCAATATAAACCCGTTGACTTTTGAGAGAGAAACTCATTGGAAGTCAGCCACAGTCATCGCCAAGACTTAATAAAGTCATTATTTTGGTGCAATTCAAACATAATTACATTCTAAACTATGCTGGAACTCAGAAAAAAATAGCCTTTCTTAAAATATTGCTTAAAGAATTTCAACCTAGTCATAAAAGAGTCAAAATTAACAATATAACTAGGAGGAACTCTTACTATAGAGAGGCTGGGAAATGTCTATAAAAATACACATATTTTAAATCAGTTAGAAATAATTGATGTAATTGACAGTTATAAAATGAAAGGGGAATAAGAAAAGCAATCTAGAATTATAGCTAAAGTAAAATACTATGAGTATGGTGATAATCTTAAACTATTTTTTTCTTTTTAAAAAGTCAAGAAAATTAAAAGAAAAGGGTAAAATTATTAGGGATATATATTAGGAAGAGTAAGGGAAAATGCAAAATACAAAAGATTAAAACTTGTTTCCTTTTTACTTTTGATAATTAGAGAATTTTAAGTACATATTTTATAAGCTTAAAGAAATCATTTTATACACTTATTAAATCCATTTAGAAGATACATGCTAACTACATATTGACTAGATAATTAGACAGAAATACAAACAAGTAACATCAAAGCATAAAGATACCAATATCTCATTTCAAAAGAATAAGGGTTTTAATTTCCCTCAGGTTATATAAAACATAAATTCAAATCATATGCTACTTACAAAAGAAGCATTAAATCTACATTATGCATTAAGATTGCAAATAAAAATCTAGAATATGACTTATCAGAGAAGTTAAAAATACAACAAAAGAAAAAAGTAATAATGGCAAAACTATTATTTTATGTATCGGTTTCCCAGGGTATAGCAACAAAATACCACCAACCAGGTGTCTTCTGCAACAGATGGTGATTGTCTCCTAGTTTTGTAGGCCAGCAGTCTGGAATGAGGGTGTGGGCAGGGTCACATTATCTTGGAACTTTCCAGGGAAGTATGTGTGCTAGGGTTCTCTCCTAGCTTCTGGAAGTCTTGGGCTTATAAAAGTCAATCTTATGTCTGTTCCCAAACTTTCCCATTATTATAAGGACATCAGCCATGTTGACTTGGTAGGGATCTGTCTCAGGGAGTAGAGACAATGGTCTATTTCTAAATAGGCCACAGTATGAGGTACTAGTGTTTAGGATTTCAACACAAGAATTTTGGAGACATATTATCCAACCCTTAACATACCACAACATAAAATTAAGTGATACGTTATATGAAATGAGAAAATGAAGTCATATTAATCACTATAATCCATAGTAAATATGTGAGTGATAATTGGGTCAATGAATATAGTAAAAAGATTAAAAGAAACACATTTGGCACTCAATGAAAAATTTAAGGAAAGGAAAATTAATTGGTATATGTTTAGCAAACATCCTTCAATTTATGACAAATAAGGTAGTTCAAATAGAGATTATTATAGATAATATAAAAATAAAGTTAACTAATAGATATATAATCAAACTGCTTGACTGCAAATGAAATGAATATTATTTATTTTCAGGATTACTGAACATTTTAAAAACATGGATCATGTTTTAGGTCATAAGAAAAAAAATAATATGTATATGATACCAATATGTCCTAAGCTCTATTCAACCAGTATATCTCTGTATTCTTCACATTATGTTACATGGAACAAAAAGATTACAAAAGTTTAAAATTTAAAATATGCCCTCAGCATATTTTTTAAAAATTAGATTAAGGACAAATCAAGTAATAATAGATTAGCATTGAATTCACAAGTTACCTCATAAGAAAAAAAAGGCAATGATTTTAATTCCCGAGGATATTTTCCTATTAATTTTTTTAGAGAGAGTGGAAGGAAGAGGGAGAGACAGAGAGAGAAACATCCATGTGAGAGAGACACAACAATTGGTTGCCTTCCATATGTGCCCTGACCAGGGATTGAGCCTACAACTGAGGTATTTGCCTTTGACCAGAATCCAAACCCAAACCCTTCACTCCATGGGTTGATACTCTAGCCACTGAGCCAAATTCCCTAGGACTGGCCTTGATTTTAAGAAGTAAATAATAAATGCTGCAAATCAATAATAAAAGTATAAATATTTATCATAAAACAGAAAATAAATAGAGCAAAAATACAAACAAAAATATACTGTCTTAAAATATACTGTAAAAGACAAAAAAACACACAAAAAACCAGTCTGCAGACTGAGGGGTCATGGGTTCGATTCCAGTAAAGGGCATGTAAGTTGGTTGCGGGCACATCCATAGTAGGAAGCATGTAGGAGGCAGGTGATCGATGTTTCCAACTCTCTATCTCTTTCCCTTCCTCTCTGTAAAAGACAAAAAACAAAAACCAAAACCAAAAAACAGAGATAAATAAATAAATAAACATTGACCATATTTAAATAAATATTTTTAAATTTATGCATTTATAACATAATTGAGTTGATTTTGAGAACTTTTTGTTTATTGATTTAAAAATTAAATGTAATGAATGCTTTGTAAAATAGAATAACTAAAATGGACTTTCTTTTTCAGCTTAAAGTGACCAATAATCTTGGAGAAAGTTACTTGTGCAGACAGAGGATGATGGACTCAGAGAATATCTTATGGTGAGGTTTTCGCTCTTCTGATCATGATTATTATGTTATAATGTGTTTTAGAAAATGAAGAAAATATGAAAAGACATACAGAAATTCCTTTAGCTATACCAAGCTTTATACAAAGTTTGAAAAGATAGAATAAAAAAATATCAATGATTAATGTCACTCACTTATTATTGTAAATGTGGACATTCTAAATAAACTACTAGTACCCCAAAGGCAGCATTACATTTAACACCATTTTGCATAATTTTGCCTTTAAAATGTTTTTGTTTTGTTTTGCCTGTCCTATATTTCTTACCATTACTTCTGTTAACAGTGCTCTGCTTTGTTTTAGAAAAATGTCTTCCTTGTCATGTGGACTTTTTTGAAGTTTCCAAACAGCACTCCCTACTGTTATCACAAGAACGATAAAATGAAGAACTCTAGCTTATTCTTCCTGTCTCATATTTTCAGTATGTGTTAATAAATTTCCTTCATTTTTTGTCTTCTCTTACAATTGTGTGTCTGTTTCATGAAAACAAAAAATATATAAAATATTATAATCTATCATAATTAAATAAGATTTATCCTAGAATTTAAAGTGTTTAAATTAGAAATCAATTAACAAAAGATAAATAAGAAATATCACCTCAAGAACTGGAATGTCATTTAATAATATTTAATAATATTAACAGATATAGAAATGCAGGAATGCATAATTATTTTGTTAAAACTGTATAAAATATGGCCTTTAAGCCAAAAACTAACATGAAACTTGATGGTGCACAAAAAGTTATACTCATTAAAACCAGAAGGAAATCAAAGATGTCTCTAACTGCTATTGTTTTTTATATCATTCTAGAATTTGTGGTTAATGCATGAATAAGTTAAACAGATATCAGAAAGAAAATTCTTAAAAATGAAAGGATAAAATTATAATTCTCTAATGTCACAGTTATATATCAAGAAGCTCCAGAGGGTCAATTGAGAACTATTAATTTATTTAATAAGAAAGTTTATTTAAAGTTAGATATATGATAAATATATTTGTAATAATATCTCTAATCTTCTGAGTCGGGGATAAGTGTCTGTGGGAGGTGGTACTGGTGGCAGGGTGTGGATAAGCCTTTGTTTTAATATCCAAGTGACAGATGGTGAGAAACCATCATCCATGTTAAATAGAGTCCACTCCTCCAACCCATATTCCTGAGAATCCCCAAGGAGGGGTGTACATAACATCTCACAAAACTACCATAGAAGAGCCCACTCCCCCCAACAACTTTGGCCTTTCCGTAAACAGTTCTTCAAGCCGCTACATCTCTTTCCTGCTTTATTATCTTTCAAATTATTCTCTTAATTCCCCAACTTACAGTGAAATAAAGGCTACTCTGGTTTAACAAATTTTGGCAAATGGTTGAGGACAACATAAAAGAATTCCCATGCATATCATCCTATATAATAAAAAAGGTAATATGCAAGTTGACCTTAAGGCAGAACAACCTAAAACGACCAGTTGCTATAACATGCACTGGCCAGTAGGGGGCAGATGATTAATGCAGGAGCCTGCTGGCCCCTGCTGGTCAGTGTGATTCCACAGAAGTTGGCTCATGGCTGCCAGGGCAGCGGTGGTGATGGGACCCTATCCCTCCCTCATCGGCTCCTGGGCTGCCAGAGGGATATTTGACTGCCAGCTTAGTCTCAATCTCCTGGGGAACAGGCCTAAGATGGCAGGTGGGCATCCCCTGAGGGTTTCCGGACTGAGAGAGGGCACAGGTTGGGCTGAGAGACCCCTTCCCTAAGTGCATGAATTTTCATGCACTGGGTTTCTAGTCTATTATAATAAAAGGGTAATATGTTAATTAGACTGACTTTTTCCAGATATCATTCTGGACATCCTTCCTCATGAAGCTGGGGCTAGAGGGAAGCCATTCCAGGTCCCAAATGCCTACAGGTGGCCCAAGGAAATCAACCCAGGTCCTGGAAGCATGTGGTCATCAGGAGGAGGGAAGTAGCCTGGGTCCTAGGTGCTAGAGGGAAGCTGGTGCTGGTAGCAAGGGCTAAGAAGTCCCACTCTTGCATGCGTTTTCATGTATTGGGCCTCTAATAAAATCTGAAAACAAGATAATCAGATCTAATTCCTCCTCTGGTACACTGGCTAGAACTCTTCTTAAGAGCTCCCTCTCCACTTGGATTTTAGCTGAGTTGTAATCTCTTAAAACTCTCTTTCTCTAGAGGCCCAGATTCTATAAAATCAACCTTCAGAAGAATGGCTATGATGACCAGCTGTGTCTGCAATGGGAGAACAGTTGAGCTGGAGACAACCTTATGGGCCATGCCTTGCTTCAGTGGGGCTTTGGTGCTCACTGAGTCTGCACTTTGAGTGTCGCTTATGGATGTGAAGAGTTGTAATATGGTATGTTCTCACACTGACCACTGGGTACACTGGCTCTTGTATATCCAAGGAGGTACAAAGTCAGCCACTGCTTGATGCTACAGAAAGGTCTGCAGATTTCGGGTTTGGAAGTGTCCAGATGAGGCCCACCTGTGAGGCAATGCAGGCTGCTGCAGGGCCTCAGGCTTTCTTTTGGATGTTTTGGAGTTCTCTGACCCAGCTGCATTATGTTAGGTTTTAGGTTGCAAGAGGGACAGGCCATTCTCATACAAAAGCCGCTGTTCACAGCTTGGTTGGGGTTGTAAATTGGGTGGGGTGGGTCTCAGGAAATCAGTAGGGTGGAGAAAACTACTGCCAATGAATGCCAGTCCGCCTGCCCCAGAGAGGTCCCCGGGGCCTCTGTGTCCCATGGCCCTGTGCAGGAACAACCATCACTGAGAGAAAGCCACCCTGGAGTTCCTGCCAGATGCCAGGCAGTCTAGTTTCTCCCCATATGAGTCTGAGTCCCCAGAGTCTCGCCCAGAATTCAGAACAATTAGGAGCTTGTATCCCCCTCCAGACTGAAAAAAAAATGCACACCCCGTTGCCAGCCTGTTTTGTGGATACCTTTGTACCTCCACACCTCTGCACCTCCCTTCATACCTCCGCACTTGCTACCCATCGCAATGTGCTCTTTTTCTTTCCTTTTAGTTGTAAAACTTCCACTCAACCAGTTTTCCTGAGGTTCTGGATGATATTTGTCTTGTCTTTTAGTGGGAGTGTTTGTGAGTGGCAGCAAGAACAGGTGTTCACCTATGCCGCCATCTTGGTTGTTCCACTGCATCTTTATTCTTGAAACATTATGGAAGACCAAAATATTTTAAATCTAATGCTCTCTTAAATAAATAGTTTATGAAGAAAAAATCCAAACTTTAGAAACAGAGTTATATATTGACAAGTAATTGACACACTGTGTTTTATTGGGTCCACATTTGTGAACATCAATCATGTTAGAAGAGAGAGCTCTTGGATACTAATTTTACTGGTTCTTATTCATGAATATCATATGTGACTTTGGTTCAATCCTTATCCTCTTGGAAATTCTACCAAATGTTTTCATTTTCTAAGGTTCATCTAAGGAAATGTAGGAGGATCTTCTATGTTACTTTTATTTATTCTCTGGATATTTATTATGGTTATTTTTAATCTCTTAGGACTTGTGCTATTCACTTAGACTAATAAGTTTCCAAACATTATTACCGTATATTAATTTCTTTCAAATAGAGATATTTAGGTTACCTCAGATAAAAGGGTTGAAGTAAAAATACGTTGGATTAAAAAGAATATCAGCAGAATATATTGCAGGACTTAGTAAAACAAACAAACAAACAAAAAAACCCCAAAAAAACCAAAAAACAAAATAAAACAAAAAACATTCATTATCAATCAGGATCTTAGAGGAAATCTCATGGTTGGACAACAGCTCTGATAACCCAGCAGCATTTTTGGAAGTTGGTCTTGAAGAATGGAATTTCAATAGGTGTTACTGAGATGGGAAGACTTTCCAAGTATTAGGGAATATTCAAGTGGTATGTTGATTTCAGATCCTGAAGGGCTTTGTATCATTAAGTTATTGGTGCATAACAAATTACCCCAAAACAATATGTTTTTATTACTATGCATAAGATGTTATCTCATCACGATGGTTCTGCTAATCTTGTCCTATCGATCTGGACTGAATTTGGCTGACTTCAGGTGGGCTCACTCATGCATCAGTGATTAATGTGTCAGGGCTGACTGGTTTGGGATGGCCTTACTCACATGTCTAGTGCTAAGAAAGCTGTTGGCTAGTACAATGGCTACAACTGGGCCAGGTGTTTCTAACATCTACTAGCCTTATTTATATGTTGGTTTCAGGGTATAGAGAGAACAGAATCATGCAATGTCTTCCAAAGTCTGGAATTGAAATAGGCATATCATCACTTTTTAGAACATTCTATTTGACAAAGCACATATAAAAGTGGAGAAATATTTATGTCTTGATGAAAGGAGCTATAAAACCATGTAGAGAAGGTATAGAGCCAAAGAGGATGAAGGCTACGACCTTTAAGCTACCAACCTATCAGAGACAAGAAATAGCGAATTAAACTATTTGGTATGACTGGGTAATGGAAAGTTATTCAATTTTCCCATATGAGAGGGAGGCATAATCAGAATTCAACTTTTGAGAGTAAAGGGAGCAATAAAAAATTAATTGGAAGTGGAGATAAACTGAAAGCAGGGAAAACAGTAGTAATATTTTCAATTACACATTAACATGCTAATCAGAACTTGAATTCAGTTTGTGTTTAAAAGGAATAGAAAGCTGAGTTGTAGAGGTATAATTGACCAAAGTATAGGCCTTCAAATAAGAAGAGAGAATAAAACCACTTCAAAGCTCTTGCACCTTGGGATTCCTTACATTTTTTAAACATGAAAGTCAAAAAGAAAAAAAAGAAAAACTAGTTTTGGACAAAATGCAATAGGACTGAATTCAATCATGTAGCATGTGATTTTTTTTCCTTTGGTGTGGGAAAAATTACAATTCCTGCTGGAAACCACTGGAATTAGTTAGTAACATAATTCTAGAAGCCCCTTACAAGGAATAAGTCCTCCTACAAACTGATATTCACTATTTCCTTCCCTTTGTTATTTTTTCTCTGAATGGAGCAATTCATACCTCCCCTTTATGAGCACTGCAATCACTCACTATTCTTTAGGGTATGCTCCTGTAGACTTTCAAAATTAGATTATCCTCTAGAGGAGAAAAATAAATCTGTGAACACATTGATTGAGGAAGAGCCAAAATAGTCTCAAAATCTATATATATTTTCTTAAATCAGAAGTTCTCCATTTCCTTACATTTATCCATAGCTACTTATAGTGGCAATTTAACTTATTTTTAAATATGTACTCCTTCAACAAACACCATATCTTATTTTTATTTACTTGTGTCATAGGACTTAGAGGACAAATAAATATAATTTCTTAAATTAGTTTAAGATCTTAACATAATTTATATTTTACTTTCTTAAAGAACTCTAAATTTAATCTTTCTTTCTTAATTTCTAATCATGTATGAAAACAATATTAGCATTTATTGTGTGATTTCTTTTTTAAGGATACTAAAGTTTGAATTGTGGGTGCCCAAAAGTCATATCTTATAGCCCTATCTCCTAATGTAAGAGTAAGTGATTTTATTTGTAAATAGCATTGCTACAGATGTAATTAGTTACGGTCATTAGATGGGCTCTAATCCAACATAACTGATGTCCTAAAAATACAAAATTTTGATACACAGACATGCACATAGAGAGAACATCATGTGAAGATGGAAGCAAATAGACATCTGCAAGCAAATGAATGCCAAAGATTGCCAGTGAAACAAATAAACTAGACAGATAAATGGAAAATTATCTCTGTATCTATCTAAAATCTATCATATATATAAAATCTATCTATTATCTATCTAAAGATTCTGTTGGTTTTGTTTTCTGGAGAACTCAGAGAATAATACCAACGAATTATGCAATAGTTAAATGAATAAGTTATAATCTCTCTCATTTTATATATGTCTAGAGGCCCAATGCACAAAAGTCGTGCATAGGTAGGGTCCCTAGGGCAATCAGGGCCGATCTGTGGGGCAACCAGTGGGGCAATTAGGGCAACTCTGCTGGCACCCATGTTGGCTGACTTGGGGCCTGCAGGCTGGGGCAACTTCTGCATTGAGTGCTCCCTGATGGTCTGTGTTCGTCATAGCAACCAGTCGTTCTGTGGGTCAATCCATTGTTCGGTTTGCCTATTGGGCTTTTATTATACAGAATAATACTTGCTATTTGATAAGTTTGGGAACTTGCTCCAAGTCATGCAGCTTGAAGTGACAAAAATATTCAAAGTAAGATTTTGACTCTATAGCCCATTATTTTATGTGTTATGATATTTAATGATATCCTAATTCAGGTTGTTAAAAAAAATCAAAATTCAACTCAATAAATCTGAAGATCTAATAAAATTTATTCAATGATTCATGAATTGGGAAGCATTCAGAATCTAGCAAATAGAAAGGAGATCAAAGTTGCTGTATAAAATGAAAGGCTTATATAGGCAGAAGATGGTGAAGAAAAGATAGTTTCTGCAAGCACATAGAAACTTTATTTCTTTAATATGAAATTTTCTCCTTTTTTTTCCCTTTTGATTCAAACTGTTCTTACCCAGCACTCCGACTCACCTGCCTCCTTCTCCTCTGTATGTACCTATTTTAATGTTTTATTTATTAATTCCTCAGCCAAGGGTCAGCCTTAAACAATCTTAGGTACAAAGTTTTGGGTCTACTGACCACAGAGACAGAGTTTCAATTAAACTGAAGATAACATCTAGACCTCAGTTGTGTTTCAGCTCCAGTTATAGAAAAGAGGTGAAAACAGATGAAGCTACACCATGGCTGACATCAGGACCAGATGCACTGAGCAATCACCCCTACCTAAGGGCCAACCAACCAGTGCAAACCATGACCCTGACCAGGACCCTAGTGAGAGGATTTTAGAGACAGGACTTAGGGAAGGGAGGGGGCTATGGAGAGGAATGCATACATGACAAGGAGAGACAACTCTAAGCCACCAGTTTATTTACAAGAATGTCACAAAATAAGGGGAAGAAAAGAGGCGGGCTCCAGGTGAGTTTTGAAACTTTGAAACTGATCCTATGTCGGGAGGGGAGGGGAAGAAGGGGAAAAGTAGCCAATTAGGAAAAGCACGAGGAACATAAAAAAAAAAGAATAGTCCAATTAGAAAGTTGGATGAACAAAAAAGCTGCTAGCCCTTATATACCCTTAAACAAAGAGACCTACAGGGTCTCCCATTTTGGGGACCCCTCCCCAGTGGATTTCCCTTTGGGGATCCCTCCCTACTCAGGAATTTGTATAGACTTACATTCAACTTCCACACTTTTGCTTAAAATCCTTTGTCTGTGAAATTTATTCTTCAAACTTCATGAGACAAGAACCCGAAGAATTCCATTGCCATTTGGGGTATCATGAACTCCCTAAGTCACCATGATTAATGATTTTTCCTCTACATAACCCATCCCTTGAAAGGCATCTGGGAGTCAGGTCTTTGAGCATTAGTTAACCGGTGACCCCTTGGTATGGGCCACTTCCTCAAGGAATAACCTTACTTTCTTTGCTGCAAACCCAGTTTGCATTTGATTAGGCTCTTAGGTGCACATGCAAACAAATCCCTTTTGTCTGGTAACATTTTTAGCAGAGTGGAGTATTGCAGGCAAGGTCAACTTCCTTTGGGGAAGGCCAGATCTATCAGGTCGATTACCTCACTAGTGCTGACCAGGTAATGTCAGATTGACTGATTCAAGGTCCAATTTCTGAAAGAGGCTAAAACGGTAATTAAGCCTTGTTTTGCTGTTGTGGGGTCTAGCATGAGTGACTTCATTTGAATCCTGTTATTACTTCTTAACAATTTTTCCATTCATTTTTATGTGACTTGAGGGAGGGTATTTCTCTGTTATTCTTTCAGTAAATTGATAGAAACTGCAATTGCATTTTTCAGAAAACATACTTATAATTTCAGTAATGTGCATGTTGAGAAGATACAATGCCTTAAAAGATACTTCAGATATTTTATCAAACAACTAATATCATTAAAATTAGTCCTACTGTGAACTCCTACCTGATTCCCACACATACAAAGGTAGAAATTACTCACAACCTCACTTCAGAAATTCTTTATGCTACTCACATCAATCCAAGGTGAATCTTTACAACCGTAGCTTCTATATTTTCTGTATTCAACTTGAAAATATTTTTCTTTTATGTATCTAAAAATATGTACTTATGCCCTAAGACTTTAGTAAAAATTAAGTTATTTTTTCAATCATGATTTACAAGAAAAAATATATAATTTGAACATTTGGATGACCAAACTATATTTTTCATATATATTTGGTCTTCATCCATAGTCCCTGGCTCACTGCTCAAAATATCCCTTGGAATTTCCTAAGTGATAAGAGCAAGGGAAGCACCTTTTGTTATAATATTTTGCCTCTTGTACTCAGTTTCTGAAAATACTTCAGAACCATAAAGGTAAAATGGATATTTTGTCATTCATAACAAGTCCCTTTCCACCAGGACTGGGTTTATATTAATGAGGTGACTTAGAAAGCAACTAAGGAAGGGGAACCAATCATGAATAAAGAGTTTGAACTCAGTCCCACCCCCTGTTACGGGGAAGAGAGGGGCTAAAGGATGAATTAGTGACCATTGGACAGTGATTCAATTAATCACACCTATGTAATGAAGTCTTTTTTTAATATATATATATATATATATATATATATATATATATATAATTTATTTTCCACAGAGAGGAAGGGAGAGGGAGAGGGATAGAGAGCTAGAAACATCGATGAGAGAGAAACATCAATCAGCTGCCTCTTGCACACCCCCTACTGGGGATGTGCCCGCAACCAATGTACATGGCCTCGAACCTGGCCTTTCAGTCCACAGACCAACGCTCTATCCACTGAGCCAAACCGGTTTCGGAATGTAATGAAATCTTAATAAAAGCCCAAGAGGAGGGTCTTCTGGGAATTTCCATGTACATCATTCTGGGCCCCAAGCTTCATGAGGATAAAAGCTCCTTTGTGGCAGACTTTGCCCTATATATCTTTTCATCTAACTGTTGACCTGAATCTTTTAAACCCTTTGTAATAAAATAGTAATCTAGTGAGTAAACATGTTTCCTGGGTTCTGTGAGCCATTTAAAAAAAAATTAATCAAACCCAAGGAGGAGGTAGTGGGAGTTGCCACTTTATAGTTTGTCTGTCAGAAGTGCAATATAGTTAGCAACCAGGGCTTACAATTGGTGTCTGAAGTGGAGCATGGGTCTGTAGAATCTGATGCTATCCCTGGGAAGAGAGTGTAAAAAACTGAGTTGAATTCTCAAACACTTTGCTAATGTCTAAGAATCGCTTACACACAAACATGGGCACTCAAACACCTACATATCTGTGCATTAATCCCAGGCTTTCAAAACTTGGAAGAAAACTTTTCAGGCATGAGTTTTGTGGCTGAGACATAGGCATTGTAGATAACACAAAAAGGGACCAGATAATAAACTCAGATAATAAACTCAGTATAAAAGTTAATGGAAGCCAGTCAAAACACATTAAAATGAATTGCATGTAGCTGAAACCGGTTTGGCTCAGTGGATAGAGGGTTGGCCGGCGGACTGAAAGTTCCCAGGTTCGATGCAAGTCAAGGGCATGTACCTTGGTTGAGGGCACATCCCCAGTAGGGGGTGTGCAAGAGGCAGCTGATAGATGTTGATGTTTCTCTCTCATCGATGTTTCTAACTCTCTATCCCTCTCTCTTCCTCTGTAAAAAAATCAATAAAATATATTTTAAAAAATAAAAATAAAAAATGTAAAGAAAACTGAACCTTATCCTCCACACTTTTTGAAATTCTTTTATTTATATAGTCATACTTTTAAAAAAATTTCCACTGTGAATGTGAACATGGACTCCCTCAGATACAGGAGAAAAAAATAGTATAACTATCTGATATTAAGCTAATCCCTTCAGGACTTTCAGATTTGGGTCAGAACATGTCTACTCCACTACACTTACATCAGCCTTAGAAAGCAACTGAACCTTCTTTGAATCTCAAAGTGTGAAAAAAAAGAAAGGAGGGGGCAGATAATATAGAGAACTTTGGGTTTTATGATAATTAAATTCACAAACATCATAAACTATAACTTTAAGTGCAAAGGCAGGCTGAACATATGTGGCAAAATGTAGTTTTGCTACTAAGCACACAAAAATGTAGCAGCAGCTGAAAATAATGTAAATAAATACCTGACAAACCAACACAGTATGCTGGGTGGGGGGTGGTCTGGAGATGCCAGTGAAGAAGTGTGAATATGTGGGCTTCAATAATTCTAGCAAATACTTGAGAAAACTCCTAAGGATAAGATGGCAGGGGCACCCTAGTTCACAAAGGAAACATAATGCTTGGGAGAGGGGCCGAGCTTCCATCGCTCAGGGGGTGAACAGGCAGTCTGGAGTTGTGTGTGTGTGTGTGTGTGTGTGTGTGTGTGTGTGTGTGTGTGCTGTTTCTGTTCATTTTCTCCATTTGTTGACTGTCCTCACATCACTGAGGGTTAACAAACAACAGCCACAGCAGAGAGCGACAGTCAACAGGGATAATATCAAAATCATGTCAAGGGTGGCTGGGATTAAGAAATGATAAAAACGATTGCAGGCTGACTCCCAGAACCCACTCAGCTCTCCTCCTTTCTTCCACTCACACCCTGAGAATTTGTCAGTCAAGGGAGATAAAGCATTTTTAAGAAGCAGAGTGCTCAGGGAGCTGATCTCTGTGTAACACCCAGCCACATCATGCCACAGGAAGAAAGAAGAGAGAAAGGAACAGGGGGATGGATGCCATCTGGGTGAGGCCAGGGTCGATGGCTGTTTCACTGGGCCACTTTTAAGTGCAAGGATGTCTAGATGAGCGCATTTATTCCAGATTGACAAAACTACAGTTATCAACATCAAATGGCTTAAAACAGCAAGATTATTCTCTCATGATTGTGGAGCCACAGTCCAAAATCAAAGTGTCAGCAGGCCATGCTCCCTCCAGAGGCTCGAAGGGAGATGCAATTATTTCCTTCGTTCAGCTCCTGGTGATTGCCAATGTCCCTTAGCTTGAGGCTGCATCACTCCAATCTTTGCCTGTCTTCTTATTGCCTTCTCTCCTTGATGGCTCAAATCACTCCCAGGCTTCCTATAAGGATGTATATATAGAGGCATTTACATGGAGGCATTTAAGGACCTCCAGGGTAATCCAGTATAATTTTCGTCACCATCTTTCACCTGATCACATCTGCAAATACTCTTTTCCCAAAGAAGATTATAAAAACAGGTTGCAACTTTAAGGCCTGGTATTTTGGGAGGCCATCTTTCAGTATATCACAGTGAATACTGACATATAGGCACATTGTTGTGCTGAATCAATTTTGGTTTCTGTCAATAAGAAAGGGGAAGAACATGAATATTCAGTAAAAAGCTAGAAAATACCAATCATAGGTGAAAATTATAATGTAAACAAAATAGAATTTAAAGTAAACAACATCATGAAGAATGAAGGGCTGTTATAAACTGGTAAAAAGAAATAATAAGAATATACAGTATTCATATAGATTAAAAGATAAGCTATTGCACCAGAATTCTTGTATTGGTCGGTCCATTGGTCTTGAATGCCCTTCTCTCTAATATGTACATTGCTTGCACCATCATCTATGTCAGATGCTTAATCAAAGCAGACCTGTTTAAACAAGTCTTTGTCCCATCCCTGTAGCTTTGTTCTTATTGCTTGCTATCTTTTTTCTATATTTACTAATCACTAGCTCAAATCCTATACGTTATGTTCATTTAGTCTCTACCTTGGCATCAGCACTCCAAGCTTGAAAGCTTGTCAAGAGTAGACATTTTTCAGATTTTATTCGATTCTCTGCACCCAGTGTCTGAAAGAGTGATTGACATACAGTGGGTACTCAAAAAGAATGCAGAGGAAATATATTGATTGAACAATTATGAGCATGGTTATACTAATTTAGCCAGAACAAGCAACAATTAGAAGAATTATTGATAGAGATAAGTCAGTGTTCAAGACTTTAAAATACCCATCCTAGAAATGTTAAAGATCAAATAATACATAAGAAAATAAGTAGAAGATTTAAATAACACTATAGTTACAAACAACGCATAGCACCAAATCATTCTTTACTGAGGACACAAAGTTTATCATATTCTTATAAACAAGGTAACAATGTGACATAGACTAGGTTTTCCAAAGAAAACTCAGCGGAAGCAGGGTGGGATGAATAGATGGGACACAGTGGATTTTTTAGGATACTAAATACTATGATGTGAGATACTGTATTGGTGAATATAAGTCATTACATACTTGTAAAAGTCCATAGAACCCATGTACCACCCAGAGAATGAACCTTAATGTAAACTAGGTTTTATTAGATAATTAAAATGTATCCATATTGGCTCATCAATTGTAATGAATATACTACACTATTCCAAGACATAGGAAAAACTTGTGGAAAAGTAGTGGGGGATATATGAGAACTCAAACTTTCTGCTTGATATTCTTGTAAATCTAAAAATGCTCTAAATATAAACTCTATTTAAAGAGTGAAATGGGATTGGTAATCAATTACATGTAGTATCTGATATAATAAAAGGCTAATATGCAAATTGTCCCATGGGAGTTCGACCCACCGGGAGTTTGACTGACTGAGAGTTTGACTGTTCCCTATGACATGCCAGGGGGCAGTGTGGAGCTAAGAAAGGCCCTGGCCAACAGCTAGCAGCTGGGGGAAGAGAGGCCCTGTAGGGCAGGTAGAAGGTCCTGATTGGTCCTGATCTCCAGCCAAGCCTAGGGTCCCTACCCATGCACAAACTTTGTGCACCAGGCCTCTAGTGTCTATATTAAAACAACAAAGTATTCTTTTTTGATAATAATTATATATATATATATATATATATATATATATATAATTTATATATATAAATTTATATATATAAATTTATATTTTATATGTAAAATATATATAATAATTTATATATATATATATATTTTTTTTTTTTTTTTACAGAGAAAAAGAGAGAGGGACAGAGAGTCAGAAACATTGATGAGAGAGAAACACTGATCAGCTGCCTCCTGTACACCCCTTACTGGGGATGTGTCTGAAACCAAGGTACATGCCCTTGATCAGAATCGAACCTGGGACCTTTCAGTCCACAGGCCAATATTCTATCCACTGAGCCAAACCAGTTTTGACAAAACAAAGTATTCTTAAATATATTTTGTGTGAAAAAGAAATTTGTATGGAAACTTCAAAATAATAAAAATGTTATATGCCAAGATTTGTGAATATCATTTAACTGTTACTTACAGAATAGTGTATAGCTTTAATTAGACTGATTATAAAATAATAACTAATACAAAAAGGTAGAAATATATAAAGAAAGCAAATATCAAAATATAGAAAGATTTTAAAAATTGGATTTTAAAGAAACAGAATAACAACAAAAACTCATCAATGAACAATATTAACAAACATCAAATGAAGTAGATACAGTTTTTGAAAACAGACCCAAAGAGGAGGGAGAAAAATGCGAAATATGAAAGCAAATAGAAAAATAACTGCAGATACAACAAAGACAAAAAATATGGGATAATAATATAAAGTTGTATATATGAATTTATTTGTATGAATATGTATAGAGTAATTACCAAATACAATAGACATATGTATTAAAGAATATAATTTTTCAAAATAGATATTTGATTTAGAAAACCATTAAATATTCAGAAAATTGAAAGGTCATTCAAGACCTTTTGTCACCTCCTCTTGCCACTTTAAAAAAACACCATGCCTAACTAGTTTTACAGGTGAATTTTTCTATAATTTCCAGACTGTTAATTTCATATAGTAAAAATCTTTCTGGAAAATATAAATAAAGGAAATAAATTCATAGCCTTGGGAGAGGGGAGGTATGGGAGAGAGAGATAAGCTAATACATATGCATATATATGTGTATGTACACACACACACACACACACACACATATATATATATATATATATATATATATATATATATATATATATATTTATATCCTAAGCAACTGATTGGCCAGTAGCTCTGATGTGTAATGACCACAGAGGGCAGACGGTCTGACCGATAGCTATAATGTGCACTGACCACCAGGGCAGATGTTCAATGAAGGAACTGCTGAGCTGAGGTTACTTGGCAGCTGCAGTTCTCAGGTGAGGCACCTGGAATCAGAAAGGAGAAAACCTGATTCTGGGGTGTGTCAACTAGGCACCACCCTCTCACAATTGGAGACCTCCTCAGGAGATGTCAGAGAGCTGGTTTTGTCCCCATCCCTGCAGGCCAGGCTGAGGGACCTCATTGGTGCGTGAATCCATGCACCAGGCCTCTAGTATATAATAATATACATTGTATTTATAGGTAGGGATTTAAGAAAATATGAATTTTTAAAGCCTATATATCAAACATAATCATATTCTATCTTGTACAGGAAATGGGAAGTGAGGATGTGAGGGGGGATAAAATAAAGACCATGAATAAACAGATACAGCAATGCTCTATGAAGTGAGGTCTATGATTAACTCATTCTTCTGCACCTGGGTTCCAGTAAAAATTGAACAAGATTAAATAAATAAATAAATAAATAAATAAGCTAATATCTAATGTGTCAAAACCAGCAGCCACAAGACAAGGAAGAGGAGGAGGAGGAGGAAGACTGCAGTGATTACAAAGAAGTACCTCTGGTCCCACAGACAGAACATTTTCTTCCCTAAGAAGGACCAAAGGTCCATCCATGTGTGTTTCTGAATCACACACACACACACACACACACACACACACACACACACACCCTACTTATGTCACTTGTTCTCAAAATGTGGTCCTAGACTGCAAGCATCAACATTCTTAAGTTTCCATCAATATGAGAATTTGTGAAATGCACATTCTTGACCTTTACCAGGGTTCTTCTGTGTCAGAACTCTAGAAATGGAGCCCAGAGACCTGTGTTTTAACAAAGTGCATGCTGTGTGGGGCAAAGAGGGTTAAAGGGGGAAACAAAAAAGGGGAAAGCTGTAATACTTTCCATAACGATGATAAACTAAAAACAAGAAAACACACACACACACACACACACACACACACACACACACACACACAATTGCATGCTGTATTAGAGAATCCCTTCTTAAAAAACAAGTTTTACTACTAATATAACACAGAAAGTTAAGACCATAAGCCTTGTGTTTGTAAGGGGCCCAGCAATTCATTGTCTGATATGAGACACTTTTGTGTTTAAAAAGGGAGTTAATAACAATTAGAATTTTTATCGTAATAAACTACCATGCCAAATTTACTTTATGCTATGGGTAGGAAGAAAGTCCCTGTGAATATTTGGCAATAAGAACATGCATTTAGAAAAAAAGGAAAAAAAAGTTAACTTTGTACCACTCATGTGATGCAGCCACCCCTAGCCTGGAGATGAACTAAAAGCTGGTCCTGAATCAGTGAGCTCCATAGGTCATTGCAGGAACAATTGCAAAATCACATCATAAGGTCACCTTGGCCACCCAGGGCCAACATGTGTAGAAATGTGCAATAAGCTGGTTTCTGATGGTGAATTCACAAAAATTACAAATTACCAAGTGACATTACAGTCATAAGAGTGAGTCACACTAGAGCCATTAACAAATGAAAGACTCGTGCTAACAAAGTAATCTGAAAGACATTTTAAAATAAACGTTTGAAATACTTAAAGAGGAAAGCAAATAATTAAATCCATAACATAAACAGGGGGTGATTAGAAAACGATTGCTTTGGGGAAAAATACTAGATTATATAAACAGAATAAATTGTGTTTAAACTATAATATACAATGAAAAATAATTGGATCATGATCGGTTTTGAAATTCCTCTCTAGTAATAACTGGCACAAAAGCTCCAGGATCTGAATATACGTAGGGGTGTGTGTGTGTGTGTGTGTGTGTGTGTGTGTGTGTGTGTGTGTAGGTAAAGAAATACTTTCACTAGCATAGTTTAGTTATAAATAATAGTAATAACTTTTAAAAAGTACTACATGCCATCCACCTTCCTATATACAAGAAAAAACATAATTTTAGATTCCAGAAAATATATAAGACATAAATGCTGACTATATAATTTAGTTTTGGACATCATTACAAAAGAGAATCACTTGTTTTGATGTCTAGCTTTTTAAAAATATATATATTTTATTGATTTTTTAGAGAGGAAGGAAGAGGGATAGAGAGTTAGAAACATCAATGAGAGAGAATCATCTATCAGCTGCCTCTTGCACACCTGGTACTGGGGATGTTCCCGCAACCAAGGTACATGCCCTTGACCAGAATCGAACCCAGGACCTTTCAGTCTGCAGGCTGACGCTCTATCCATTGAGCCAAACTGGTTTCCGCAATGATGTCCAGCTTTTTATTTCTTGGATTATGACTTTCCTAAAGAGATACATTTTGAGGAAGCTTGCTGAGCTAGCATTCACTATTTGGAAATAGTACTTATGTTGTATTTACAAATGGAATAGATGTATGCACTGAGGATTATTGCATAGATATCACACTCAGGCTGGCCACACTCTCCCATCCTGTGGATGTTCATAGCCTGAAATTATTTCAGAGAATCACCTTGAGAAGAAATAAAGCAAGCTACTTAGCACACTGGATGTACCTCTTCTTCATTTACATTCTATTATCTAGAATAAGACCTGATGTTAGATTTTTTTCATATTTAATATTCAATATATCATTTAAAATATTTATTGAATAGTTAAAGATGTTATTATACATGAAAATAAAGTGGGGAAAGTCACACTACCTCTGCTTAATAACTTCTGGTAAAATTTATTCTTTCAACATCTAAGAAAAGTAACAAATATTAAATTATATCCCCCCTAGATTTATTTTCTGCTTCATCTGGTTAATCACATTTCCTTCAGTGATTTTAATTAGTCTTTCCCAAGGCATGTTGTTATGGAGAGCTTCATATAAAATAAAAGAAGTAACACCTATAGAATAGGTTAGTAGAAACGACTTAGATGTTACTGATTCTTCAAGTCTTATGATCACTTCAAGACAGAATTGCTAATTAACCATACTAGTGATTTTCTTAAGGAGTGACAGATTGGGTACCCAGGGCTAAATCAGTGGATAAGAATATAATCACATAATTTTAAATTTTTATAAGACATTTTGTGAAATGATCTTTGTGGCTTTGGCTCAAAGCTATTTAGACATATGATGAAGGCACTCATGATGAAATAAAAATGATAGTTGCAATTGTTACCATGTGTTAGACTGTTTATGTTTTTTTCTCCTTTCCATTTATATACCCTCCTGCATAATGCCTTTAATTCTTAAATTTACACATTTCCAGCAAGAAGTAATGCTAAACAAACAAACAAACAGCAAATTAGATCTACATACTTCATATTGGTTCATTGGTTCATGTAATAAGTGAAGTTTAATGATAATAGGAAATATCAGGAAATTGTTAATAATCTTAACATTCTTAGTCCCACCTTTTGTTTTCTCTTTCAAATTTCCAAAAACACTTAATGCCATTTCTTTAAGTATCTTCCATTTTTTTAAACATTTAGGTAACCTATAAACTTGTTGCCTAGTAAAATTTCTTAGGTGATTAAAAGAATCACTTATCTTCTCCCTCTCTTTCCTTCCTCTCATTTCTTTCCTTTTCTTTCAATAACTTACTGGATTTTATTACTAAACTAGAGGCCCATTGCAGGAAGATTCCCACAAGAAGAGGGCTTCATTCGGCCTTCTCCACCACACTGCCTGCTTCCCTCCCTTTTCTGCAGCCCTGCCTGCTTCCCTGCCACCTCACTTGCTTCTCTGCAGCTTTGCTCCCTTCTGCAAAGCTTGGCTTCCTTCTATGCTGTCCTCAGTCTTTGATCTGCATCTAGATATGCAAATCAACTGCCATTTTAGTTGGGTTAATTTGCATACTCACTTCTGATTGCCTGGTGGGTGTGGCTTGTTGGCATAGCAGAGGTCTGGCCAATTTGCACATTTCTCTTTTATTAAATATGATAACAGAGGCTAAATCCATATAAGAATTTCAGAACATTTTGATGGAATCATAAAGGCAGTTGGTGGATCCATTATTACTGAGATGTACCAATCAGATATCTTCTGTTTAAATTCAAACTGTTTTGGGATTGCCTATATAGGCAATAAACCAATAAAAGTATACATATACAATGAGTGTTGGGAAACATACATGAACCACATAATATAAAATACATTGTACTCTACAGATGATCATAACATCACTTATATTTTTACTTACATATTTTAAAACTTATCAAATTTTATTTACATTTTTAAAACAATTCTTTCCTTTTGTTGAGTCCTCAGCATTTTAAGTTTACAACTTACTAGTGAGTGAATGTACTATTTCTGTAATTCACATTTTTTGTAGGAAGGGTAACAAATAATTACTGTTTCTCAGTCTTTCTCCTCTCCTTGCTTACTGGGGTTCTGACCTAGTCTGGTTCTTCAGACCTGCACAATGGGGACTGTGGAAAGGCAAAAAGTAGAAAGGACAAAGGCAATAGAGTCAGGAAAGAGGCTGGGGTGAAGAATGGACTGCTCCCCAGCCCAGCAGAGCAGAAGGCAGAGCAATAAGTTTGAGGACAGATTGGAAAGAGCTATGGGAAAGTGAGTTCAACAGAAGTAGCAGGGTGAACCTCTCAGTAGTTTTCAAAGTATATACAATAGAATAAGACAGATACTTTTAATAATAATTTTTCTGGACAGTACTCTTGGATGCCCTGTGATGTTTCTGAGATATGGTTGCAATGACTTCTGTCATTTCTTCTGCTCTAAGTATGAATCACATGATCATTGTTTTAATGCAGTGACGTATTATAATTCAAGTAAGTAGTTAGATTACCAGTCATCCCAGGCCTCCCAAAGACCTATAAACAGGACTTGTAAAGCATAGCAATATAAATTGAAATACTATGCTAAAAACTACATGGCAATAACTCTTTGCAAAAAAAATAGGTCTATAAATATTGCATTAATTGGTATTGTTTACTAGTTTTTGTTAATTGATATTGTTTATGTTTTAGCCTATGATGGTTCTATTAATATAATTATCAAGTCAAGATCAGCTGATTATAGCCCCAAGGTGGAGGTGGGATTAATAAGAGAATGCCACAAAATTTTGTATGTGGAGATGAATTTAAAGCGTTTGAGGATATACTTTTTTCCCCCTAATTATCTCACTTTATAAACTATACAGTTCTAATATGAGTGTCTTTGTTTTCTTTGGGTGTAAAATAACATGAATATCTCCTTTATTACTTATTGAGTACTTGAGAGGAAGGAAACAGGGAGAGTCGTTGGTATTACAGGGGCAAAGAAGACCAAACCAAGCCTTTAATTTTGTAGATAATAGCACCAGAAAGTTATTTTGGATTAAATTAAACTTGCTTTTGGGGTTTAAGTACATTTTCTCCCCAAATCATTAATGTCTAAAAATATTAGAGTCAGACTCAATTTATTTGAGGCCAAGCTTAAAATATTGCAAAGGTGATTGCATATTTTTAGTAAAGCAATAAGGTCAGATTTTTAATTATTAAAAAGTTTTATTTTATTATTAATGTCCTATGCATAGAAATCTCTTCATTTATTAATTGATAGAATAATAGTCATTATATTTTGAATTATAAACTCAATTCTTTTGAACTTAGAAGTGATTATTTTTGCACCCTTTTGGCAAAATAAATCCAACATGCTGAGTTTGTCTGATGATTGCTGGGGAGAATTGCCATTAAACCTCAAGCTGTTCAAACTATTTCTCAACAGCTTTCAGGGTTATCATTGCTCACATGGCATTGAGATAGATCCCAGTCCTGTAAACAGTGTTCAAAGCTGATGCCTTGCTCTGTAAAGCAGTTCCAGTTACATAAATCTTAGATGCCATAAAATCTCTTGACAGGAGAGGGGAAATTGATGGGCGATTACTACTGAAAGAATGATTGACAGCAAGACAATGCAGGGCATCTTTGACTGAGGGAAATGTGACCCACAGAGGACTGCTTTTCCAACCAACGGAATAAATAAGAAAATGCTCTTGGCTGTGAAAGTTCTTCTAAAATGACTGCTTATGACAAAAGCGGGGGGGGGGGGGGGAGAAAGAAGTACAACTCTATATATTGAGGGATAACGGTGACCCAAATTTGGCTTTTTATAAGATAACGATTCTTACACCTGTACATGCATCACAGTGATTAGTGGTACTTGTGAAAAATGTAGGTTTTTCATTCTAGAGAATAATAACTCATAGATGGGACCTTAGTTTCAGCATTTTTAAAGAGTCATGGATAATTTTCCTAAATAGCTGAGTTCCAGAACTACAACTAAGGAATACTTTTAATGTAATCCATAAAAATATTTAGCTTCTAGCCAACAGAAAATCTATTTTTATCATATTTATTTCCTCTATACCATTGATTTTATATTATGCACATATATACTTTTTAATCTTTGGAACAGATTAAATAACTTCAAATATCTATTATCTAAAGGCTAAAATTCAATCTCTTCTTGATCAAATTTGGAGAATTTGACAATTTCTCTATACTCATTCTTTCACACTTCTGTATAATATCAGATCCTCAGCATTCCATGGTTACGCTAAGCATTTCCAGACAAGGTTGGGATGGCAAGAATATTGGTTTCATTATTTTGTCAATAATAGCATCCTAGAAGTAAAAGTTGACACAGAGATATTTGAAGTTACCCAGGAAATTAAATTGACAAGGTAGAACAAATAAACAAACAAACAAACAAATAAAAAATAATATGATTTAAGGAGCTGAGTATCCAGTATGTTGGGGAATGAATATTAGAACAGTGGATCAAAGTGATTAAGATTAATAGAAAATATTATAGAACTGGAAGAGATGATAGGCTGCGATAATTAGAAACAAATGCATAAAATAGAAGACAGATGAGGAAACAATGAAACTTTGATGGAAGAATGACAGCTACTGAAATTATTGATGGATAAAAATACCAGAAAGTGGTATTACCAATTTTGATATAGAAATCTTATGGAATTGTCCAAAATAAACCAAATATTGGGTTTCTGCTAAGATAGAAATAAAGATCATTGGCTTTGAAATTATATAGCATCTGTGAGATAAGACTTTTGAATAATTGATATAATATCTCAGGATGTTAACAAGAATTTGGGTAAAGGGGGAAATGGTGAACAAGAGACAAGAATATCATTAGAAAAGTGGGAAGTGTGGAAGAATGAAGGATGACTGTGACAACGATGGAAGAGGAGATGTAAAATCATGATATGGACTTTAAATAAGAAGACATTTTAAAAAATATTTTTATTAAGGTATTATATGTGTACATATCTTTACATTGCGCCCCTGTCCCCCCACTCCCATACATGCCCTCCCTCCCCAGAGTTTTCCTCCATTTGTTTTGCTTATATGCATGCATTCAAGTCCTTCAGTTGATCTCTTATGTCCCCCATATTTCCCTATTCTTCCCGCTATAATTTGACAGTTTGTTGCTTTGCTGTCTCTGTATCTATCTTTTTGTTCATTAGTTTATAATGTTCTTTATTATCCATAAATGAGTGAGGTCATGTGGTGTTTCTCTTTCATTGACTGGCTTATTTCACTCAGCATGATGTTCTCCAATTCCATCCAGGTTGCTGCAAATGATGAGAATTCCTTCTTTTTTATGGCGGCATAGTATTCCATTGTGTAGATGTACCATCAAATAAGGAGACACTTTTAAATGTGGTAGTATAATTTTCTATAGTAGAAAGATGCAATGATGAGCATCCCCTCATTTTATCCTTGACCCAATATGGTATGTATGGAAAAGGTAGTTTCTTATAACTAATATGTTTTAATGTGTCAACAAAAATAAATTATTTGTTATGCATTTAAAACGTTATATTTTATAATAGAAGAGGGGCGGATACACAGATAAAATATATTTTTACCCTTAGAATGAGCTTAAAATCTAAGTATAGAGACATATCTGCACTTTGACAATGTATGAATAAGAGACTGGGTTAAAATAGTTTAAAACATTTGAAAATGATCCATATGCACTTGAGAACAATGTATATTTTGTGGCTTTGGGCGGAGTGAAAAGTTCTGAAGGTGTCAATTAATTCCCTCTGGTCTAATGAGTCATTTGGATTGATGTTTCTTTGCTTATTTTTTGTTCAGAGGATTTTTTCAAAGGTGATAGTGGGGTATTAAAGTATCTTACTATGATTGTATTGCTGGCAGTCTCTCCCTTGATATCTTCCAGGAGTTTTTTGTTGTTGTTTGTTTGTTTGTTTTTTGTTGTTGTTTTGTTTGTTTTTTTGTATTTCAGTGCTCTTTTATTGTGTGCATATATGTTTACCGGAGCTATTTATTCTTGTTGGATTGATCCCTTTAGTATTATGAAGTGGCCTTCCTTATCTCTTTTTATGTCCTTCACTTTGAGATTTAATTTGTCAGATATAATTATTGCTACCTCTGCTTTTTTCCCCCATTTCCATTTCCCTGAAAAACCTTTTTCTAGCTCTTCACCCTCAGTCTGTATGTTTCTGTTTTTCTGAGGTGCATTTATTATAGACAGCAGATATATTGGTCATGTTTTCTTATCTACTCAGTTGCTCTATGTCTTTTGATTAGGGAATTTAATCCATTTATATTTAAAGTTATTATTGATAGGTACTTGTTTGTCACTATTTTTATTCTTTATCTGTGTGTTGTGTGTTCCTTCTTCCCTTCCTATTTCTTTTTTTTTCCTTTTTATTACAGCATACTCTTTAGCATTTCAAGAAATTGCTGGTTTGGTGGTAATAAACTCCCTCAGTATTTTTTGCCTGTGAAGCTTCTGATTTCACCCTCAATTTTGATTTATTGCCTTGCTGGGTACAGTATTTTTGGATTCAAACCCTTTCTTTGCATGGCTTTGTATATTTCATTCCATTCCCTTCTGTGTTTCTGTTGAGAAATCAGTTGCTAATATGTTGAGGGATCCTTTGTAGGTAAATTTCTGTCTCTCTCTCTCTCTCTGGCCACTTTTAAGATTCTTACTTTGTCATTGGTGTTTGCCAATTTAATTATAATGTACCTTGGCATCAGTCTTTTGGGGTTCATTTTGCTTGAACTCTGTGAGCTTCTTGGATTTGTGTGGGTTTTTCTTCCCTATATCAGGGAAATTTTCTGTCATAATTTTTTCCATAGGTTTTCTAGTTGTTGCTTCTCTTCCTCTCCTTCTGGAACCCCTATTATGTGGATGTTGTTTTGTTTTGTTTTGTCCCTAAGTTGCTTTAGGCTCTCCTCTTGTTTTTTAATTGTAGTTTTTTCCTAGAAGCTGCTCTACCTGGGTATTTTCTTCTAGCTTGTCTCTAGCTCACTGATACAGTCCTCTGCTTCTTCTAGTCTACTCTTGATGCTTTCTTTTGAGTTCTTTATAACAGTGATGCCATTTTTTTCATTCTTTTTTTTGGTTCTTCTTCATTTCCTCTTGGTTCTTACACATATTGTTAAATTTGTCTTCCAATCTTTTCATCCTCCTTATGACCATTTTTCTGAATTCTTTGACAGGTTACTTGCCTCCATTTCATTTACTTCCTTTCTGGTGAAGCCTGCTTTTCTTTCATATTCAGGCTGTTTCTTTGACTCCCCATGTTCTCTTTTCTCTCTGGTTATGTACTTCTCTCTCTCCTTTTTGTGGTGGAGTGTAGAGCTCCTCTGAATCCACGTGCTTATGCTACTTGGGAATCGGTGTTCTCAGATTTGCAGTTGTAGAATCCCTGGGCTTTTCAGGCTCCCGTAAGCTTCCCAAAAGTAGTTTAAAATATTGATCATACCCTAAGTATGAAGTAATTATGCACTAGGATTCTAAATCATAAATACGCTATTGTGGTGTGGAGAACCCATTTGAGGTTTAGTTCAGTAATATAAGAGATTATTTATTTTCCTAGGCTAGAAGCTGGAAATAAAAGCTACAAATGTGTAACACATATATGTCATGATGTAAACAAAAATATTAGAGGATTAAATCGATGCTGAAGATGAAGTTAGTATTTTTATTGATAAAAATTGAAATGAGGAAACACCAAGAAAACACAGAGCAAGGAGATGAATGGATATTCAACCTAACTAATTTATTGTACAAAAGAGAAGCTGATAAGTGTATAATTTTTACTTGCTTGGGCTTATGACAAAAAATATAACTAAATGTATATACCAAATTTGTTTTACATTGCTTACAATTTGTTTAATACATACATAACTATTTTTAAAATTACTTGCCTTAGCCAGGTGGCTTAGTTGGTTGGAGCAAATACTCAGGTAGCAGGTTTGATCCCTGGTCAGGTTCTGTATGGAAGACCTCTAATTGATATTTCTCCCTTCTTCTCTCTTTAAAAATCAATAAAAACATACCCTCAAGTAAGAATTTTATTTTATTATTATTATTTTTAATATACCTTTTTATTTATTTCAGAGAGTAAGGAAGAGGGAGAGAAAGATGGAAACATCAATGATAAGATAGAATAATTGATAGGCTGCCTCCTACACATCCCACATTGAAGATCAAACCCACAACCCAGGACAGTGGAACTGAACTGGAGTCGAACCATGACCTCCTGGTTCATAGGTTGATGCCCAACCACTGAGCCACAATGGCCTGGCTGAAATTTGGGTAAGGATTAAAAACAAACACACACACACACACACACACACACACACACACACACACAACAAAACACCAATAAGAAACTATTGTGTAGGTATTATTGGACTAGCAAATGTAAAAAATTGTAATTACTAGGACACTTGAAAGTGGAATCACATCAGGCTTGGATCATCTCTTTAATTAATTCCTCCATTTAACACTTAAATAGCCCTATTATTATTAAAGTCTAATGGTGGAAACCAATTTGCAAAATCACACAAACAAATGTAGAATAGTAATTGTGTTGAGCTAATCCTGAAGTAATGGTGTTTCAGATGACAGTCTAAAGGATGAGAAGGAACTAAGTAAAGGAAGAAGAGACATCAGGGATAGGTCCCTGTCATATGAGGAATTATTGGTGACTTCACAGGCACAGAGGAAGGTCACTGTGACTAGGCACAAAGAATTAAAGGGAGCTTAGTTTAAAATTAGAATGAACATGACATACAGAGACTAACTACACCAGATTTTTTGACAATATTCAAGATATTTTACCTCATATTTAGAACAATAAGAAAACATAAATATCACTTAGCAAGGCTTTAATAATAACCTTATTAACAAATACACCGATCTCAGCAACAAATAATGCTAATTATTTACCTGATAAAACTATGTGGGTTTTTTTGGGGGGGGAGTGTTGAGGGGTGGGGAGATGAGCTAAGTTAAATCTTCTCTTCATGTTTCTTATTCCCATTTTGAACATAAATTAGACCAGAGAAAGTCTTTTTAGTGATGGAGGCACTGAAGGCAGGTGAAAATCACTAGGAATTGGGCTTGGAACTGGATACATTTCACTTCCAACTTCAACTATTTGCTAAAGTAAGTCATTTGGCTGGATATAAGATCAAGAAGTAGGGAAATATATTCTTTTACTGGGAAAAGAGAAGCAGTAAAAAAATGTATATAAATCTAATGTACCACAATATGGAAAAAAAGGGGTGTGTGTGTGTGTGTGTGTGTGTGTGTGTGTGTGTAAGAGAAAGAGAGGGTGGGGAGAAGAGAGGTAGAGAGAGAAAAGAAACATAATAAAAATACCTTTTAAGCCCTAACTGATTTGGCTCAGTGGATAAAGGGTTGGCCTGGGAATTCAAGGGTCCCAGGTTCAATTCTAGTCAAGGGCATGTACCTTGGTTGCATGCACATACCCAGTAGGGAGCATGCAGGAGGCAGTTGAACAATGTTTCTAACTCTCTATCCCTCTCCATTTTTCTTTGTAAAAAATCAATAAAATATATTTTAAAAAATAATCTTAAAATATTTTTTAAAGAATTTTCATTCAATATGGAGAAATGAGATTTACCTATCATCTATCTGGGACTTCATGAGAAACTATTGTTCTTTGTACTTGGATAGTGAGATAGTGAAAAAGAAAAGTGTATGAATTTGGAAGATCTTTAACAGAGACAATCAACAAAGTTAATGATATTTTGATTACAGGGGTAGAGTGCGAAAAAGTTAGTGAGCAGTAAGGTTTCTGAAATGACAGCTTTGAACATATGACAATGCTATTCATTGGAAAGGAAGCAGCAGAAAAGGGGAAACTTTAAAGGCCTGAAATATGATTTAAAAAAAAGTTCTGCTTTGGAAATATAAAACTGAAAGTGGTTATGACATTTCAAAAAAAATGAGTAAATAATCAGAAAGTTTGATTTTAAGGTTAGAATCTTAGAGGAATATATTTCCTGAAGATAAAAATGTTGAGTAGTTGAAATTCCCAAAGGAGAACACTGAGAAACCTTCATGAGTGAGATCTCCATGAAAGGCCCCGGTGGAGGAAGTCAGTCTGCGGAGTGTCAGAAGAAGGAGATAGGAAGATCAAAGGAAAGCCAGGGAATGGTGGTGTCATCGAGCCAAGTGAGGAGTGTGTTTCAAAAAGAAAGTAAGTAAACAAGAGTCAAATGCCACTTTGAGAGTCATTAAAATAAAAACTTAAAGGTTTCCATTCAATGTACTGATTACTGGCATTATCTATATATCTAAAGCCAAGTGACCTTCACAGCCAGAACAAGTGGAAGGGTCAGAAGGACGAGTAGCTATGATTAACACACACTGCAGCTGGCCAGACCCCACCTGTGCATGAATTCATGCACCAGGCCTCTAGTAGTAAGACAAAGACATATGTGATTAGGTTTAAGAATGGAATATAGAATGGTAGGTTTTAGATAAGAAGTATTCTAGCAAGGGATTCTTTGGTTGCTTTTACTTTTACATTTTACTTAATTTTACTGAGAAAATCGCCTATGCTATCATCATCTTCACCCTCACCCCCCAAAAATCCCAAAACAACCAAATCTGTGGTTATAGGACTATATATCTCATATCCCTAGGTTTTTATCCTTCTTTACCCTCTAATTCATTCTAATTTAAAAGTAAATACTCCTCAAACTTTTACTAAAGATCATAATAATATGTGCACATAAAGAGTACAGAGTGGTGTTTTAAGAGAACGTGGTACTCCTCTAAAAGCAATTACAACAAATAGTGGCATGCCAACAGGAGCTGATAAAAGTTGTGTTGCTTACCTGTTGTTGGATGGCAGCATATTAGATGTCAGTGATGTGAGTGGCAAAAATAACACTCTAATAAAATACAAAAAGCAGACGCAAAGGCTTAGGCTGAGTATTATAAAGTTAAAATTATATATTTTAGGTTCTGAGTATAGGGAGTGCTACACTTCATTAAGGGATCAACTTTCTATTTTAAATGTCTGTACTCTACATTATGTATTGAGCAGGCTTCCCCCAAATTAATGTTTGCGGTAAGAAATATATTGAAACCCAAATGAATGTGATATCTTTGGTTTTGACGAGAGAGAAGCTACTCTGATCTACTTAATGCTAATTACATAAGTGCTGACTATGAGCACCAGAAATGTTCAGCCAAGTAATTTTTTTTTGTTTTTGTATGATTTAAATTCACATTGAAACGAAGTGTTAGAACAGGGAAATGTGATACTAGCCTTTCTCCCAGGAGACCATTATAAAAGTCAACACTACTCAGAAAATACTAAGTACACTGGCAAATATGCTGACACACACAGATCTTTACAATTCAGTTAGAAACAGATATGCTTGAATGCTCCAAAAAAGCCATGTGATATAACATGGATTAACTCAAAACAATTAGTGAAAATCCCTACAAAGCTGCATTTTTACACCCATGACAATAGCAATATTATAAAATATAAATTTGGTTCTTTAAAATGATATCCAATATATAAAAGAGCTGTGTTTAAGTAATGAATATATTGTGTGTGTTTTTAATTTTTACATTATAGCTACAGCAGTGACTATATAACAGGTAACAAATAAGTGGTTGTTGAATAAATAAATTTCATAAAATTATTTCCTGACACATAGAAAGTAAAATAAGATACTTCAGGATTTTGTTCCATATTGATTCTGACCTGCCTGATGGCAGGTAGATAATTCTTTAGTTAGAAACACTGATCAGTAATATGCTTAGGGGCAAAATAATTCATTTTCCATTTAATATTAAAAGGCTGCTGATAATGTTTTCAAATTAATTCTCAATTGTTTACTTTAATTTCTTAAAATATTTCAACTATAAAAATTGCTTTAGGTGATACTTAAAGAGTTTGAGCAATTTATTATATGATCTCTTGTGATTTCTTTTTTTGTTGTTAGATTTTTCACTTGTAGGTAACAGAGCACTTGATTACATAATCCTAATGTAAGGGACAGGTTCAATTGTTAATTTCAATGCCAAATGCCTTCTTTAAGTTGATCATGGGATGCTGTAGTTCTGTAATCAATTCTGAAACCTGAATAAGGTATATTTATATCAGTGTTATATATATGTCATCTTTGGATGTTTTCCCATTTTTTTCAACCTATATGTTTTCCACTTGCATCATAATAGTAAATGATAGCTTCATAGTCTTTATTTTCAAAAAGAGGAAGTGTTAAAAAATCTGTCATGTAAAACACTAATTCTGATTACACTAGGAGCACCTACAGTTATTGGTTATGTTAATTGAATGTGGTTTGGGGAAAAGTGTCATCTGCCTTACAGCATTCATTTGCATATTAATAACAAAACTTTGTTCAGTAGAAACGTTTTCTGATTAAAGTGCTAATGTAAGAGCTCCCTTAGAGATTATATGATCTCAAATTATGAACTGGAATAGTCATAACTTCTAAAGAAAAAAAGTCTTCTCAGACAAGTTATTTTCTTAAAGGTGCAAGGAAACAGATTGAAACTCCCGTACTATGTCTATAGACACCAAAGAGTAAAGAAAACAATGTTCTAAAGCATGTTACTGAAAATTACTGGGGTTTTTTTTTGCAAAAGAAAAGTTTCCCCTAATAGTTATAGAACTTTATGGTGGCTGGATGAGGTTTCCAGTGTTCTTGGAAGGAGGACTCCTGTGTGCGCTTACCCCTGAGCTTGGCAGGAGGTTGGGAATTCTGGCACACACCCCCACGATGGCCAGCAGTGACTGACGCTTTGAAACAGTGATATCAATAATCAGAAATATGTAAGCTGCTTCATCTTCATGGAAGCCCTCCCGCCCCATATGTTTGAAGCCCATGGAAAGACTCTTCTAAATTTTATTTCAGAGAGCTAAATTTCTAACTTTCCTGGGTCAACCTTGCTTAATTTAAAATTTTAAATACATCTGTAAAACTATGGAGACTATAGTATCTTTTGCGAAAGTTTTAGAAAGCTGTTTTCTAAAAAAATGTTTCCTTTTTTTAAAGAACTCCCATTATTTAATCCAGCTGCTTCAGACTCTACTTTGCAATTATGCAGCTCTTTGGTTGAATACACACTCATCTTATCTCATGAAGATCATAATTTTGTATTGCTCCATTGTGGTTTTACAATTCGTATTATGTAACATTCTTTAGGACTTGACATCCATTCCCTTTTCATATTCATTATTTTGTTTTCCTTTGGGAAAGAGCATAAAGTTTGGATTCAATTTGTAATAGTTTATAATTATAAATATATGGGCATCAGCATATAGCAAACTCTTACCTTGTGGGTTTTTTATGTATCGTTTTATTTGTGACTTAGATTTTTCCTTTCAAATTACTTTGCTTTCCAAACAGGCATAAGATATACAAAAAGGCAAATTTTTTACTTTCTTCATTTTATAAATAGGTTCTAAAAAAGAAGATAATATTACTGACCGACAATGATTTATGGCAATGTATTTGCATTTAATCTTTTTGTGTACTCTTTATTGCCAGAAATAAAAACTGTGCTGTTAATACATATCCCTTCCTTTCTGTACTGTATCTCTGGTTTTCTCCAATGACCCCGGCCAGACTGCCTAATTAACTGCTTTGGATATGTTCCTACCAATAGGACGAAGGAGTCAAGGCCAGACCTTCATTAAGGCCCTTGCCCACTCCTTCCTTTTCCCGCCTCCCCCAAACTAATTAAGCAGATCAGTGGCAGTGAAGTCCTAACTGATGGGGAGAGAATGAAATACAGGGTTTATTTGGGGGTGGGGTAGGGAGGAGCAGCCAGGATCTAAAGACACTTGGGAATTTGAGCGAGCTTAGGGGCTGGGTTTATAGGCGGCCTGAATGAGACTTCTAACACTCAATCCTAACAGCGGAAACCTAAGGTACAACTGTGAAATGCTAACTTTCTCACAGAAAGCGAGTCAAGAGCTGAAATGACCAAAAGAGGAGGGTCTAGCTCAGTGGTTTTCAACAGGGAAGCAGTACAACCTCTACAAGCAGACCAGGGGAAGGGAGGTCAGGGTTCTGGGGAGACTAGCCATCAGCAGGCAGGGCCAGGGATACTGCATGCTCAGTGAAGGACTGTCCTTCCTCAAATACCAGGGGCACCCCCACAATCTACCTGGGAACATGCAAGGCTGGGAGGGCACCCTTCCCCTCTGCTACCTCTGCAGTTGGTCCTGGTGGTTTGCCAGGAAGTTAAGTGCAGCTGTCGGGACTTCAGGAGTTAGGAGCGTCTTAGGAGAGCTGCACACAGCTGCTGCTCGGATCCTTTCCTGCTTGGGTGCATGAGCTGCGGCTAATTTATGGTGAGGAGGTCACTCTGCATCTAGTGGCTCAACTGGATCTGTTAGCCACTCAGCTTCTTCTTCAACCCAGGGAGGGCTGAGAGGACGCTGGTGTCAGGGCGCATAGGACACAGTACTCCACGTTGTAGTAAAACCTCTCCTTTGCCATTGGGATCTTTCAATGCCTGGGACTCATCTTCATCCAGTTCTGAGTACTCGCTCTTTGGCCACTCCTCTAGTTTGGGGTACCCTGTGGGCATCAGGGAATTGTCGGGATCATATTCAAAAGCCACCCCTGCAGGTGGGTTCCACTGAGGCGGGTTCCACATGCTCCTTGCCAAAGCCCTTCTCAGCATAGGCACAGAGTCTCAGCTCCTGGCCCTTTCTCAGCTTGGCGATGAGGATGTCATCCTGGTCCACATAGTCATTGGGGTTGTTATCTGGGTTTGGGATGTCACTGGAATGACGCAGGGGCTGTTGGAGAGGAGTTTCCCAAACGTGACATGACAAGTCTGGTTTTGTCCACAATGTCATCACTAGTGAGGAGGATCAATCCAAGCCTCTGAGCGAAGAACTCATCGTGAAGGACTGAGAAATTGGTGTCAATCTGAACCCAGTCAATGGCTACTATGGGCCCCTCGGCGATGAAGACCCTCAGAATAAAATTGGCCACAGCTAGGTCCATATTTTGGATGATGAACTTGACATTCTTGTCAGTGAGCTCTGTCATCTGCACTGTAGGCTGGTTGGCATAAGGCAGTGGTCGGGAAACTCATCAGTCAACAGAGCCAAATATCAACAGCAGAACAATTGAAATTTCTTTTGAGAGCCACATCTTTTAAGCTTAAACTTCTTCTAACGCCACTTCAAAACAAACTCATGCATGCCATGGTATTTTGTGGAAGAGCCACACTCAAGGGGCCAAAGAGCTGCATGTGGCTTGCCAAGCCGCAGTTTGCTGACCAAGGGCATAAGGCATCACACTCCACCAGCAGTGGGCCGCCGGCATCAACCTGCATTTAATTTTCTGTTCTCTCTCACTATTCTCATTGGCATTGGCAGAATTCTGTCAGTTAGGTCAAGAAGAAGAAATTGAGACCCTTAACTTGACCTCATTAAAGCACTGAGCTACAAAGGATAGACATAGATAACACATGAAGTCATATTACATTATAGTACACTTAGAAATTTACATACAACTTCCTGTTGGACATATCTATCAAAATGCTTCAGAGATAATTATCTGCATAAGTTTATTTTCTTCCTCCCTTCCTTGATTGTCCTTCCCTGTCTTGTGGAAGAGTACCATCAAATGCCTACTTACTTATACCTAAGTTAGAAAGCCAAGATTTATCCTGTTTCTTCTTTTTCATTTAGCCTTTAATATCACTGGGGATACCACTATTCATTTTGCCCTAACATTTTTTAAATTCCTCCTTCTTGCCCATCCTCACTATAATTCTTTATTTATATCTCTATCCTTTCTTTTCTGGGCTTTACTCAAATCCCAATGAAGGGTTCCATTTATGAGGTATAAATGTGGCCATACTAATTTTTTGCTAAGAATGCTTCAGTGGCTCCTTTAACTTTTAAGGTGAAGTCTTCAAAAGACTTTGGAATCTAAGAATCTTGCATATCCTAACAAGTATTATCTACCAAGTTCTATCTCTTTCTGTCTCTTTTTCAGCTTCCTTCCTGCTTTCCTTAATCATGGCATTCTCTGTGCTTTTTTCTGTGTTGATGTACATGTTTTGCCTTCTGCATAAGCATGCCTTTCTTTTTAGCTTATCTAATTTGTATCTGTCCTTCAATTATTAGAAAGATATCTCTGCTCTCTTTGCTATTCTTCTGGCTTTTATGCAGTTTCTATGAATTACTAGAACATCCCACTTGATATTATTGAGTGCTGATTAGGTTAAATCATGATTGTCTTCCATTCAACCTAAACACCCTGAATTCAGAGATTGTGTCTTTTGTTTCTTCTAATTTATCACAGTTCCACAGTTCACAATTCATATGACTTTGTTGAATGAATAATTGAATGAAATAAGTCAGATTAATTTATTACTTATTTAATTTGTCTTGATTTTGCTGTTAGATAGTTTTCAGAGCATTGCAAACAAGCAAACCTACATGCAGCACAAGCAATGTCTTCCTAGGTGACAAAGGACTGAAACCATTCTATTCATGTGGAAAAGTCACTGCTACATTAAATTCTTTAACTCCACCTGTATAGTGCCTTAAGCCTAAAACCTCAGAAACATATTTGGGCCTTATTCTCTTTAATTGTTCACACACAGTATTCAATAACTCCTTTTGATTCTATCCCCTAAATGTCTTTGAGAGCCTTTACCTAGCTCTTCTCTTAATTCCTACAGCTCCTACACCCCTCATTTCTCATGGAAACTTATATCCTTAAATAACTTCCCCTTCTCTGCTCTCAACCATGTGTAGACTGAAAAATAGACTCATCTCTGCAATATCACTATGGTCATAATTATAACATAGAAATTAAGGTATGCCAGAAAATGCCATATTCATACACAAACTACTTTAGTTTTCTCTTGGACACACAGTTAGATTTGACTTCTCAGATTCCATTAGTGATAGACAACACTTCAACTGTAATGCATGTTGGACTGTTACCTGAGTAAGCAATGTAACTTTTATTTTGTTAATATGATAAGATTCTGGAGCTTATATGTTAAATGATCTAGATTTTCTACTGAATGAGATTAATGCATTTGATAACCATGACATTGTGGTTAAGAACATGAGCTCTTACATTACAATTGAGTCCTGGCTCCAACTTTACCACAGATGGATATTTAGGAAAATCATTTTCTCACAATACATCTGTGTTGTCTGTTCTAGAAAATGGTAAAAGTCTCATTGGGATTTAAATTTAGTAAGGACTGGCTATTATTATCTGTAAAACAAAACATGATAGTTCTTACCATTATAGGTGTTTTTTTGAAGATTAAATGAGATATAAAAATATTTAATACAGTACTTGAAACATTAATGTGCTTAAGTAAATGAATAGACGTGGCTATTATAACTATTACTAGAGGCCCGTTGCATGATGATTCGTGCAATTGGCCTTCCTTCACCTGGCTGCCAGCAACAGTTTTCCTCCAGACCTGGGAACCAGGCCTTTTGCCCCAGCCACAGCTGAGAAGTCAAACCTCTTCAGTCTTCAGTCTTCAGTCTTCACACTGGCTAGAGCCTTCAGTCTTTGCTTCTGTGCCTATGAATGCAAATTAACCCTTCATCTTTGTGGGTTAATTTGCATACTCACTCCTAATTGGCTGGTGGTTGTCACAGAGGTATGGCCAATTTGCATATTTCTATTTTATTAGTGTAGATTATCACTAATGTGAATTGTACCATTCAAAGTCCTCACAAGGAAAATTGAATAATGTTGACCCCAATCTTATTACAACTTCAAGCAATTCTAAAACTTAAAACATAATAATCTCTCAGCTATCCAACAAGATGCTGTGTATACAAATGTTATCTACTTTTAGTTTGGAAGAATAAGGAATGCAAATACAGCATTGGCCATTTAAAACTTCAAAGATCACTCCCTTCCACCCCAACAAGTGGTGAGTAAACAATAAAATGCAAATTGCTTTTTGGCTATGGGCCCAGAGATAGGAGGGGAAGTTAGTCCAAACAATGAACAAATTGACAGTTGTTACTTCAATGAGTGAGGTTCGCTCTGCATGCTGTATGGCTTCATTATAGTTGACAGTGGCTTTAAAATCCCAGTCATGTCTAGTTTTTTTGTGTTGTGTTTTTTTGTTGTTGTTTTGTTTTGTGTGTGTGTGTGTGTGTGTGTGTGTGTGTGTGTGTGTGTGTGTTTGTGGGGGGTGTTGTAACAGGTAGAAGGTCTTATCTCAAAAAGCCAAGATTTGAGATATATCTAATATGGAGAAAATGGGGAAAATGACATTACACAATTTAAGTATATATAAGAAGATATTTAAACCTACTTCAGACTCCGATCTTTCTAATTTATGAGTCAAGAAACTTAAACGTCATAAATACATGATTTTCACTTATAGGTACAATTGAATTATGAATAACAGCTGTGATTTTAGATGCTGAGAATGAAAATGAAATAGTACAATATTAACCTCACCTTAGAGTTTATTTAGTCTAGTTAAAATGTGATGGTATAGACTTAAGCAAGTAATAATTGCCTGGGTTTTAAGACTGGAGGCAAAGCTCAGTTGTTAACTCAAGCAGGTCACTAACACACTGATAAAATGCTCACAGGGATTATTATGTGTGTCCTTCTATTTGTGCATGTTATATATTGTATTTAATATTGAGGATGCTAAAACTATTTGGGTTAAATAATACATTTTGGTATAACTTGATAGTTTATTATTATTACCTTGTAAATTGACCATGTTCAATGTGTTATTTTATGGTATTTTATTTTCTTCTTTTCTATTTACCTTATTTTTTATAGTAATTGGCAAATACAGAATAGTCTCTACTGCTTGGTTTTTAGAAGCTATAAAATATATTAGGCAAAAAAGTAATATTAGGTCTCCCAAAAGTTCAGGAATTTATGTCTGCACTTGGTAAATACCATTGACTGAGTTACTAATCAAGTATTTAGCATTTTGACCAGCAGATCAATATATTAAATATTTGTAAAATTAGAGAGCTGAGCCCTTGGCAGGGTAACTCAGTTGATTAGAGCATCCCTCCTAATACACCAAGGTTGCTGGTTTGATCTTCGTTCAGGCACATACAAGAAGCAATCAATGAATGCATACACAAGTGGGACAATATCTTCGACTTCTCTCCTTTCCTTCTTCTGGAACTTATGATTATTTTTCTGTGTCTATCAAATGAACACTTTTCTCATTACAAGTATGATTTCCACTTACCCCTGCATATCTGTGCCCCTCAAAAATGATCTGCTTTCCCATCTTCCTCAGGGAATTTTTTCTCTAGAGACCACAAACATAAGTCTTTTCAGGAACCAGTTTTCTAATGTGACTATGTGGTGACATTAAAAGGAAGTGGTGGGCCATAACAGGTTTGGCTCAGCGGTAGAACATTGGTCTGTGGACTGAAAAGTCCTGGGTTTGATTCCAGTCAAGGGCATGTACATTGATTGCAGGCACATCCTTGGTAGGGGGTGTGCAAGAGGCAGCTGGTTGATGTTTCTCTCTCATCGACTTTTCTAACTCTCTATCTCTCTCCCTTCCTCTCTGTAAAATATCAATTATATATATATATATTTTTTTTTTGTTTGTTTGTTTGTTTGTTTGTTTTAAGGAAGTGGTAGGGCCTGTGGCAAGGGTATAGAGCATATCCTACCTAAGTACATTCAAATGTAAACTGTATAAAACCTTGTATTTGCCAAACAAAACAGAGATTCTACTGCTAGCTGCCAGTTTGCTAATCTTGGCCATGGGATAAAGCCCCAAATCCTTGCCATACCCTATGCATCCGGGTCTTGCCTCTGACTCTGACCATATTCCCGTCATTTTGTTATATGCACCCAGGACTCCAGTTGTTTGCACCTCTTTCCATCCTTTCTATCAGCCCTTGTGCCTTTTCACAGACTTATCTCTCTGTCTACTTTCCCTTCCCAGGGATCCATTTCATGCCTCTCTGTGACTGCTTGGAAAACCATTTCTTAATCTTCAAATCATATCTCCTCTGAGAATTATTCACTTGAGTCAGATAAGTGGCCTGTAACATAATGGCTGCATAACTATGACAGAATCCATCTCATTTTTAAAGCTGTAATTATGTACGTGCCTTTTGGCATCCCCAATACAACTGGATGATTTTAAGGATGTCTTACTCTAACCATAGATTATTTTATTCTTACTATTTCTCATATAGACACAGAGGCCTGTTTGCTATATCAATCAACAATTGATTTCTGCTATGAGGTTTTGTTCCCCTCACATAATGAAATTAGGAATGGGAACCACAATACCTACCTTTTCAATTAGCCTTTGTTAGCTTATACAGATTACATCAGGGTTATAAGAGAGCTGCTCCAGTTCCAGAATCACAGCCATGACTGGGGCAAATGGAACCAGAACGGCCAAAGGTAGAAGGTATATGCTGCCTACGGTACTTCTCTTTAGAGTTGTTTCTCATAAATAATCAAATAGTTACTCCTTATTATGTTACTGGGCCAAAATTATGTTAGGTAAGCACTTTTAGCTACTAAGATAAAACTAGGAAATAATAGATTTTTAGTTGGATCTATGTTTACCCTGAATAAAATTGGGCTTTGCTAGTGAGGAAGTGAAAAATGACTTGTGGCTTCCATATTTGTCTCCTGGTCATCATAATTTAACACTCATTTCTAGCCTTCACAGGGTTTTTTGAACAAATATATTTTAATAACTGTCTGCCAATTGATGGATTGCTATGAAGAGGAAAATAATGGAAGCACTACAAGACATCACCAGGACAAATTTAAAAACTGCAGAGGGACGGTCTCACTTTTAGAGTTCATTTAGTGCATATGGAAGCTTATCTATAAGGAAATGGGTGAGTCCGAATCCCTGGACTGGAATGTGGTAGAAATAGTTGTGGACGAGCATGATTTTTAATAACTGCCTCTGCTGAGACAAAGTAATATCCATGCAAATCAACTTAGTTTGGACTCTCCCTGGACTCTCCCCTCCCCCCAGAGCGCTCCACATTCAGTTGCACCTTCAGCAGTGCTACTGAATCACACATGCACACAGCTCATTTACTTTCTTCTCTGATGTTCTTAGGCACAGACTTCCTAGAAAACATACAACTACAAAATCTCTCTTTTTTTCTTCATCTACTATTCATTTCACAGACCACTCAACCTCTCTGGGAAACCTTCTCTTTGCTCAGACTGTTCCAGAGAAAGCTGCCTACTCGGAATATACACAGCGTGAGCCTGGTCAGGCACTGACCACAGGTTCTCGGTCTCTTCTTCGGGAGCTGGATTTTCCCAACACTCTGGCAATCAGTCTCCTGATATCCAAGCTCTCCTCTTTAATCTCATCCCCAGGCTGTCAGAGGATTTTTTGAACAAGAGTCCGAAACACGCTATTCTCCTGCTTTCCCCTCTTTAGCAATCTCCATTGGTCAAAATATTTAAGCATGGTATCAAAGGCTGTTCAAACCTAGACTTTAAAATCTACAGAGAGAGTAAATAGATTAATGGATGCCTGAGGAAGGAGGAGGGACAGGGATTAACAGTAAATGTACATGAAGGGTTTTATCAGTGATCAAAGTGTTCTAGAACTGATTTATGGTGATGCACAAATTGGAAACTTACTAAAAATATCATCAAATTGTTCACCTGTAATGGGTGAGTTTTATGATATATAAAATATGCCCCAATCAAAATGTTTCTTTTCACAAGTGCATTGCATCTTTGTTGTTCAGACAATTACCCAGTAACTGCTGCTTTATGCTACTTTGAGTCTGGGCAATTTATTAAAAATTGACACGGAAATGTATTTTAATGCATTATATTGAGGTTTCTTTCAAATCTATGAGTGGGAGCTGAGCGGTGTCTGGATAAATACAAGGGCAATATGAGTGAAGGCTACACTGAAATTACATGTAATGCCTCAATTTCCCTCGGCATCAACCCACTCACAGCTTCTTCAGATTGTTGACGTGTTCTTTACCAGGGAAAATTTCCCAAGACGTAGTCTGGAAAAAAAATAAGGCAAATATAGAATAGTGGTAGGGGTGCTTTAGCGGCATAGTAATAGCCCCCAAATCTCCAAACTCAGAGTTAGAAGTTTTAAAAAGAAACACAACCCTGCAACATAATGGGATTATGACCAACAACACCTTGTTTTTTTGTTGTGTGTGTTCTTTTGTTTGTTTTTATTCCTATTCCCATGAACTGAGTGTTCACTGTCAGTTCTCACCAAGACTCCAAGGACCAAATCAGATATCACTAACCCAACCTCCTCTTTTTAGCAGTACTTGCCAAGGCCACACAAGCAGTGAGTTCTGCAGTCAATATGTAAACACATGTATTTTTATCATTAATTTTGTAAGTCATATAGGTTTCAAGTGGACAATTTTATAATACTTGATCTATATATTCTATTGTCTTCCCACCACCCAAAGTCAAGTCTCCTTCTGTCACCATACACTCAATCTCCTCTACCATTCATTTCCCCTCAACCCTGTTTTCCTTTGATATCATCATACTGCTGTGTGTGTCTATGAGTTTTTGTTTTAAACTCAGACCTTTTAACACCAAATAGTGTGTGCTTTACAGAAAAAAACAAAACAAAACTAGATGATAACAGTATCAGAACAAATTGAGCTCATGAATTTCTACAATCCACCAATTCATTTTTTTAAAAAATGAATAAATGTTTTTCCTTATTTTAGAGAGAGAGGGAAGGAGAGAGAGAGAGAGAGAGAGAGAGAGAGAGAGAGAGAGAGAGAGAGAGAGAGACATTGATGAGCGAGCGAGCGAGAGAGACATTGAGCAGGCATCTTCTGCATGCCTCCTATCAGGGATTGAGCCTATAACCCAGCATGTGCCCTGACCAAGAATCCAACTGGTGAACTCTTGGTTCATGGGTCAATATTCAACCATTGGGCCACATCCACAGGCACCAATTCATTTTTGCTGGAAAAAGGAGAATGTGTCTTACTGGTAGATGTGTACAGTGCTAACTCAGAACTTGTGTTGGAACTTCTTGGCCTTCAGCTCTTGCCGGTCATGAATGGCAAAGGCCAGAGATTTGCAGTATTCGTCTGGGAGAAGGCATCTTGTTTCTCAATGATGATATCCTTGCTCCCAGTAATGATATGTCAATGAGCATGCAGGGACCACCCACAGCATTCAGCTCCAGTGATGAGATGCTGAAACACTCTCTGGGTAAAGTGAGTCCACTTGAGAGCTCTCCAGAGAGAAGTTTCAAAATCTTATGACTGGTGGTCTCCAATTGTAGGGTGTATAGAAAAGATAGGTAGGGTGACCTCTTAGGGGGCTATGACCACTTTCCTTTATTTTTATTATTATTATTATTTTCTAGCTTATATAGAACCCTCAGGAATCAATCTTAGATACCTACATGGTCAAAAATTGTCTTTGTTTAAGAGCTTTGTGGCAGGTTCTCAGGCAAATATCATTGTATTTTTATGAAGAAAAATAAAACATTTTGCTAAGCAATATTTACAATAGTTATGTTAGATGCTTTTATACTTGATTCTCTTTCTCATTCTACATGAACTTATTTTCCCTCTTTTGTCACTTTAGAGTATAAAAGTATGTTCCACAATACTGATAAATGATAAATATCATCTCTCTTCTTTCACTCTTCATTTTCTGCTACCATTGTATAGTGGCACTATGTGCATTATAGACTCTGACACATCTTTCCTGTTTCTGAGAAATACACAAGAAAATAACAGGGCGCCTTCAGGGACTATTATGTGTCTGGGGAAAGAATATCCAGATATTGTCTAGAACCTCTAACAGTGCATTGTCCATAAATATGGGGTGTTTGAAGAACTATCTCTCTTGATTAGGAGGTATTTAAATTTAAATGGTCTCATATATGCTCTGACATACACAGGTGACACTTAGATTCTATCTTGAGAGTGACTCTTGGGCTTCTACAGTAAATAAGGTTTTATTTTGTTGAACAGTTCTCAAGATTGCCAATATTGATCTTCTTTGATAGTATAGAAGTACACAATATTAGATGTTTGGAAGAGAGAGGGCAATTAAATACATACAAAACATTTTGACTCTATTTTATTCCCTTCTAAATAAAAGGCAAAAAGTAAATGTGAGAAGATACAGAAAGTATAGGTGAAATCATGAGGAAAAACATATTGTGAGGCATTTCCAAAGCTGAATTAAATTTGAGAGAATGTTTTAAAAAGTAATTTAGTTTATTTCATTCATGAATTAAATATAAGAAATGTTTACTATTTTACTTTTCAGAGATGTTATGAGGGTTAAATTACACTATTTGGAAAGTTATCAAAGATGCTTCTTTAAACTCTACAAAAAAGCAGTTTTTGATTTATAGTTTCCAATATTTTCTCATCAACTAATCTAATATTGAGAAAAAATAGCTGATTTTATTTTTGCAATGGCAAAAATACGAATTGAAAAGACAACATACTTTTGTGAGAATTTGTGTTGCATAATACAGTGGTATAAAATATAAGTAGGTTAAGGCCATTCTATTTCAGAGAGGCATGCTTTTATTATGAAAGCATATAACTATTCAATTGCATTGCTTTTATAAGTATAATTCCATTGTAAAGTTGATTAGAAATTATCATAAAGTGAAATTTTGGGAAACATTTTTTTTATCTCTATGCTCCTAGAGCACATTTACCATACGTGAATTCACTGACCATTTTCTGTTCTATTTTTATTTATTATTATTTTTACACTTCCTTCTTGAAAGTATCATTGAGTTTCATGAGTTAGATTGTTTAGTGGAAGTTCACTGGATACATTCCAAAATCTAATTACTTGGCTTAATTGAAAAACTCCTAGATTTGTGCTGGGTGGTATTTTCTTATTCCATAGATAATAATTCAGTTTTCTCTTCCAAGTAACCTCTTCCCCAAACCAAGCAAAGATTACAAGTACTTAAACTGTGACTACCTCCTGCTTATCATTATTAAAAAGAAATAGATAAAAAGCACAGATTTTCTCTTTCCTAAAAGGACACCTCAATTTTAGAAAGAAAATAAAAATGTTTGCCGGGATTTGGAACTAAAAAATTGTCAATATTCCATACATAAAGTGAAAGTAAGTTTCTATTTTACTTCAAAACATGTAATGACCTATTGTGAGGTTTGTTATGAGTTACAGTTTAAAAATATTTTCTATAAACAAATATGGAAACAAATATTATTTGACATTTAATATAGCTCATGTAAATATATATATATATATATATATATATATATATATATATATATATGGCATTTGACTTGACATTCCATTAGGGGCTTAAAACTTTATATTTTACATTAAAAGGAAACAGGAAACACCAGAACTTCTGGTCAGACTGGTGCAATAAATGAATGCTTTTGTCTTACTACCTTTAAGATACTCTCTTTGTCTTATATTTTTGGTATTTTAATTATGATGTGTCTGGGTATAGGCCTGTTTGGATTCACCTTACTTGGGACTCTCTGTGTCTCCTGAACTTATGTGACATTTTCCTTCACTGGGTTAGGGAAGTTTTCTGCCATTATTTCTTCAAACATGTTCACTATCCCTTACTTACTTTTTAGACCCTCTGATTCTCCTATCATGCGAATATTGTTATATTTCATCTTGTCCCACAGCTCCCTTGAGCTTTCCTGTTTTTTAATTGTGCTTTTTTTTCTTTTCTTTTTGGTTCTCTGATAAATTCTCTTGTTCTTCCATTTGGGGCTTGGTTTTTTTGTCTCCCCATTTTGGCTGCCTGTTTGGGATTATGTCTATGTATTAGGTCAATGTGTTACAACTCCCAATCTCTACTGTAGGACAATGTCAGACACTGTTTCTAACTAGCCCTGTTTGTATCTTTCAGCAATCCACAGCTGTGGCTCCCTCGGCTGGGACCAGGTGCTTTAGAAAAGGAACAAGATGTGCACCAAGGTCTGCTTTTCCTAGCCCGGCCCAGAATGAGATCAGGCAAATATTCATATCCTGCAGAGATCTGCCTCAGTCTATCAACCACAGGGTCCAGTGAGAGGTTTTCCAACAGAGTGGGGCAATTCGTTCCTCCCCAGGCAAAGCTGCCTGGATGGTAATGGTCTGCTGTAGAAAGATGTCCTCTCTAGAATGAGGGAATGGATAACTCAGCATAGGACACCAGGTGGCTATCCTCTGAGCTCCAGCCCTAGAAGCCCCAAACCTAGATTCCACTCACACAGCTCTAGTCCACTTTGCCTTCCCTCTGCCAGAGCCCAAGGTAAGTGGCTGCACATGAAATTTTGTGATGGCAGAGTTCTCAGTGGAACCTACCAAGGCTGAGATATCACTCCAGAATTTCAGCTACTCTCTATGGGAGCCCAGCCAGCCCTTTTGTACCTCCACGCTTCCTACCATTCTCTATACTGTTGGGTCTCCACTTTCTCTCCTTGGTTACCAGGCTTCTCTCCAGTGAGTCTTCATTGATTATTGACGCTGGGTTTTCTGTATTTTAGTTGTAATTCCAGTTTGGTCCTGGGAGAATTTCAGGGTAGTTTCCACTTACTCTGCCACCATTTTGGATCTCCCTAGTCATAAATTTAACTAAGAACACAGATAGACACCTGTATTTGAAAAATTATATGACATTGAAGAAAGAAACTGGAGACAATGCAAATAAAACGAGCACATACTATACTCAAAAATAGAAAAGATTAACATCATTAAAATGTCTGTATTACCCAAAACTATCGATAGTTTCAGTGAAATCCCTATCAAACTACCAAAGTCATTTTTCACAGAATTGCAACAAATAATTTTAAAGTTTATATGGAACCATCGAAAAAAAAAATTGAACAACCTTCTGGCCCAACAATTCTACTTCTGGGTATTTACCCGAAGACATCCAAAACAGAATGATTCAGAAGACATATACACCCCTGTGTTCCCTGCAGCATTATTTATAAGAGCCAATATATGGAAGCAACCTGAATACTTATTGATAGATTAATGGATATATCAAAGTCTATGTTCCCTGTGCTGTTCTTTCCATTACATTATATCAAAACTGCCAAGTTTACCTATTTAATAATATTCAACGTGAGTTTACATAATATTTATTTTGTTCTGAGTTTCTGTAAGTGATGGGTTTATAGTGATAAGAATGATTAACAAAGTATTTGCGTAAGGGATTAATGTGTTGTCTAGCATCGAGCTGAGGTTGAGAGGGATTATGTATTGCCCAACTACCACACTGAGAAGAATTTTGGAGAAATATTTTTATCAGACAAAATCAACTGGAGATTTGTTGCACTTTGAAAAAAATGGTTATAAAGGGACTCACAAAATATATGAATAAAGTAAATGTATACTTAAAAAGGAATATATAAATGACCATTAATTTCTGCAAGTCTAACTTCTTTCTCTAAATAAGGTAAAAAAAAAAGAACAACTTTATAATCTATTTTTGCATAATGTACATGCTTAACACCTTGCTCAAAATTCATATATTTGCTCTTTAATAATGGAATAAGAGAATTAAAAATACTTGAGAAACAATTTAATGTATAGTCCTTTTAAAGTCTTTCAATTCCCCTCTCGCACCTCAATTTTTTCATTGTCTTACCCATAGCAGATATGGCAGCATAATTAATTTTTTTAGCTACTACTATATTTATAATTTTTAAAACCATTCTATTTAATTTAACTGGAGCATTATTTTTGCAGTTATATGTCTATGACTTAATTTCATCAATTTATTTTATACTTTACTAATTACATAATATAATAAGGGAATTTGCATAAATTAAACACAGAAAGAAAAAACTAATGACTTTTGATAAGCATGCAAATTGAATTGTCAGACAAAAAATGCAGAGGTTACAAAGTACATGAGGGTATTAACCATAAGCATTTATTTTGCCATAATTTTCAGTTGATGAACTTTATGGGGGAAATGATATGTCAGTTAATTTAATGAATTAGCTAACTGGTGGTAAATTCATTGAAATATATAGACTATAACAATATAAAAATTTAGTCCATTATTCTACAGCATTTTAATTTATTAACTCTATTCTCTATATTTAGTATTAGTACTAATAGTTATAAAACTAATATATACATCTAAAATAATAAAAGCATAATATGATCAGAATTAGACCAGACAGCTGATCAACCTTCCGGACATCATTCTGATATTCTTCTGGATGAAGCCATGGCAAGCAGTGGGTGCTAAGGCCGAGGTGGGTAGGGGTGATCAGGTAGGTAGGCTATCAGTTAAGAGCGATCAGGAAAGCAGTTAGAGTGGTAAGGGATGATCAGGCAGTCAGGCAGAGTGGTTTTAGGCAATCTGGCAGACAGGCAGAGATGGTTAGGGGCGATCAGGCAAGGAGGCAGAGTGGTAAGGGGCAATCAGGCAGGCAGGTAGGCAAAGTGGTTAGGGGAGATCAGGTAGGCACACAAAATAGTTAGGAGCCGGCGGTCCCAGATTATGAGGGATATCCAAATGCCAGGGTAGGCCCGATCCCTCAGGGATCCCTGCAGGATTAGGACTAAACAAGCAGCTGGACATTAGACATCCACTGAGGAGCCCTGAATTGTGAGAGGGTGGAGGCGGAGCTGAGGAATCCCCTCTGTCTGTGCACAAATTTCATGCCATATGCCTCTAGTTAGTTTATAATAAATGCAATAGTTGAAAGAAAAAAAAAAAAACAACATGTTGAGCATCTTCTAGGACAGTCTTTTTGACATCTAATTTTATACTTGCAATAGCATACTGTAGTTTGCCTGTGAGCAAAAGTGTGCTCACAAATATTATTATTTATCAAAAGTCATAGATCTAGTAAATTCTGAATTGTAGTATACATTAGTTTAGCATTAAAGGTATTAAAATTCAAAATTTTATATAATATTTGCTTTGCTCTGAATTTCTATAAGTGATGAGTTTATAGTGAAAAGAATGACTAACAAAGTATTTGCATGATGGGAATTGCTTCCTGGATTAAAATCAGAAATTAAACAAGTTAAAGAAATATGATAATTTTAGATAATGATGAATGTAAAGTAAAACAATTACAGTATTGTGTGATAAGTTTTTGAACAGAAAAGAAAATATTACAGAAAAGGTAAATTTTTATAATTTAAAATGTTTTTTTTTAATTTATAAAGTTGAAATCTGTGTTTTGAAAATATCATTAATAACATTAATAAAAATTTACTTCTTAACTGCATTTTATTATATATTACCCACCAGTTAATGATTATCAATGAATTACTTCAAACTTCTTAATGTATTATAATCAAATAAATAATATTTTAACTTATGTCAAAATTAAAGCCATATTTCCTCATATTGACATTTATGATGGATGATTTCAAATTAAAATTATGATTCTAGTAAATATAGTTATTTGAATAAAGTTTTAATGGACAACTAGGAAATTAAGAGTTGAAAAAAATATTAACTGATTTTTTAGAGTGGCATATGGAACTTAAAATATATGCCCTACTGTTATGCATCCTTTTCTATTTATATCATAGAGCACTAATTCTGAAAAATGTTGACTATTATTGTGAGAAGTTTATAATTGTGCAAATAAATCCTGAATTTAATTCCATAATAACTGAAAAGAGGTGAGAGATTAATAGCAGCAAGAGAATAATTTATTTTTTCTTTGCTAAATGTCTTTGTAAGATTTACTCTATATTCTATTTATTAGAGAATTACATGTTAGCAAATTCAAAATGCACCTTGATTGCCATTAAGTAATTTAATTCATTATTATCATTATTATTCAGAATAATATAATACATTTACATGACAATTTTGTAAGAATTAGTAACAGAGCTTAAGATATATAATGTGCTAGTCCTATACAAACACTGATTAACTTAAGGCAAAAGGAAATATTTTGAAAGTCCATTAGCAGGTGACAGAATCAGTGGGAAGGCTGGGAACTGGTTCAGGAAGGATGCTGAAGATCAGGGTAGAATACAAGAGCGTTACAGAAGCTCAGAGTTTAGAATTGTGATGTTTATTGTTTGTGCTGGTTTTGCTGCCACTGGCCATGATAAGTCTGGAATTTAAACTCCAAACTACTGGAGTTTTTGTTTCATTTCACTAACAATAGTGGGAAAAATATCAATAATTTTTTCTGTCTTGAGACTACGTTTTAAAAGTCTTACATTGACTCAGCAACCTAAGAATCCATCCTGAATCACACATCCAATGAAATTCTGTCAATTAAGAATAGAATTGTTTTCAGGCAGCAAAACTTCCCTTCTAGTTTTTGTTTGTTTTAACATTACTGTGGTGAGTGCTGGAACCTGGACTTACCAGATAGAGAGAAAGCAGAGTGGAGAGGGGGAGGCATTAGGAGAAATGGCTTCTCTCTTCAAGGTAACTCTATCAGCCAAGGTTGTCATAGAATCTTTAAAGCAGTAGAAACACTTTTCAGATAAAGAAGATCACTTGGGTTTGAGCATACCCTGAATCTTTCTAATCTGTTATATATATATATATATATATATATATATATATATATATATATATATCTTTTTCAGTGATCAGTATTCAAGTCCCCAACAAATGTCTTACATTTCTCATTGGGATCTTATGAGGCTGGGGAAATATTTCCTTGTACAATCTGACAACCCCCTGGAGCAAGCGCTCGCTTCTTTTACTGACACTCCTTAGGTGTCTGTAAAAGGAACCTAGGAGAGGCTTATGTTTCCATCTTTACATTAAACTGAGAATTTAGAAATCTGACCTTGGCATTTTTTTCTAATTATGCATGATGGAAATGAACAATTTATTTTCCTCATGCCCTTGGTATTGACTAGTTTATAGCAATTGCCACGCAAACCCCAAAGACTATTTTCAGTGGGCACTTTTTTCCCAGGGGACCAGATAAATAGATCAGATTTTTTTTTCAAATGTATGCTGTGAAATCACAAATGTCTTTTTTTTTTTTTAATGCTAATTGGATGTTCACTCGTTTCAGGCCCAGATTTCCCTCAGGCCAGAGGACAAAGCCCGGATTTCCCTGTGTCCCCAGAGATCTCTGCGAAGCTACTCCAATTTTTATGCTAGTCATGGTTTGCAGTTACAAATAACAGAAATAAATTAAGCAGGAAAGGAGTTTTTTTGGAAGGGTTTCAGGTGAACTATAGATAGAATCAATAGGAAAGCTGGAGAATCAAGCTTGAGGAACAGCCAAGCAGGCGAGGCCGGCCAATATGGCACCACAGGGACCCTGTGCGTCCCACGGAGCTGTGAGCCAGCTGGGCCTTAGCCATTGCCTCTGGCATTTCTGCAAGTAGCAGCCTCAGCCTTTCTCCTATTCAATACAAGGCCTCACAATTCCATTGCATTCGAATGCTATCACATTTACTTCAACTATGCACTCCTGCTAATTATAAAAGATAACCAGGTAACCATGGTTTGCAATGTACTGTATGTCAGATATATGTCAGATATTTGCTAGCTTTTAATATTTACATCTAATTTAAATAGTATAACTGAAGTTGAATTGTCTCCGTTTTAACTATGAAGAAATTCATCTCAGCATTTAAGTAATTTTCAAAAATATCACATAACGGATTGATGTGGCTGTGTTTGTACTTTAGTCTATCCAACTCCTAAATTTATCGTCTCTCATCTTATCTTCTCCATCACTGGCTAGAATTCCTGGTTTATTTTTATTTTGGGTTTTGAAAATAAACTGGCTTTGCTGGTCTTTTGTACTAAACTCAAGACAAATACTTGTGTTTGCTCAGTTTTTAAGCCAGTCTGCTTAGGTATACTGCTGTCTATTAAGAGTGATATTACATTACCTCCCACTTGCAAATATTTAGCACAAACTATTTTAAAAGTAAGCAATAGGCATCAAAAGGAATGTTATTAAGAGAATTACACAATGCCCAAATAATTTTTTTTAATCCTCACCCAAGGATATTTTTTCCCATTGATTTCTAGAGAAAGTGGAGTGGAGGGAAGAGAGGAAGAGAAATAAACATTGATATGAGAGAGATACATCAATTGGCTGCCTCCCATGCACACCCTTATAGGAACTGAGGAACCTGCAACCAAGTACATGCCTTGGACCAGAATCAAACCTGTTGACCATGCACCGAACGATGCTCTTACCACTGAAGAACCCAGCCAGGGTCCAAATAATTTCTTTTTAATGTCCAGTAGAATGCTGGGAAAGGTTGTTGGGTTTTACTCATTTTCTTGTTTTCTAACCAGGAAATACAATGGTATATAAATAATTGTAATATTGGTCCAATGTAAAAACAATGATAAATTAGTAAAATAAAGGAAAATATAAAGGCTTAAATATTTGCAAAAGTAGAACCCAAGAATAAAACAAGGCCAGAACTTTTAAGTGACCATGCAGTGTAATCAAAATATAGGTGGTGGTCAAATGTACAATGGCCCACAGGCAAGGCAATGAACTCAGCTCTAACGTTATAGACTTCATCTGTCTCAAAGGTCACAACTCTATATTGTGGGAGTGTAATTTAAGCGAGACAGAGATGAAACAGAGAAACACAGAACAGAAACAGTGAGAAAGGAAAGTTCAACTAATAATGTTCTTGTTTTTAAAATAACCTGTTTACCTTTTTGAATATTTGCCATTTTAGTGTACTTAAAGGTACCTGCTTTGGGAATTGGTTCTCTAATCATTTATAGACCTTTAAGAACATTATTAGATAAAGAGTATAATAGCTTTTTAAGTCATTAATGAACTATTCATATTTATACATACTTAATTTTGAGCTCCACCTCTATCACTGACTAGCTGAATGATCTGGCCAGTTTTTAACTCTTAGTTTCTGCATTATGCCATTGGGTTATTAAAAAGATGAAGTTAGAGAATCTATGTAAAATACTTATATTGTATATGACATACTGTTACAGCTTCTCATTAAATCTTAGCTGTCATCATCACCATAATTGTATCATAAAAATGATAAATTAACCATTTTAAGCTAATAGCCAATATCATAATTTAATGACAAATTACTAAAACTACAACAAGGATAGGTTCTGTCTTCATTTTGATTTACAGATTTGAGGCATGAAACAAAAATACAAATATTAATCTTTACAATGAGTAAAAGTAACATTAGTAATAAAGGATAAAAGTTATACCTAGAAATAGAAACGAAAGGAATAAGGTACATTTATTCAATAGCAATATATTTACTAAATAAATAAAAATCCAAAATTGTATATATTAGTTTTGGAAATTCAGTCATTAATTTTGAAAATTAACTCATTGTTTAATTTGATTAGATTTATAATATATTAGTAGATTAATTTTGAGAGTAAACATGAATAATCCCTGAGGAGAGGGCAACTATTAGAAAAGTAGATGGGAGCCAAAGCGGGTTTGGCTCAGTGGATAGAGTATCGGCCTGCGGACTGAAAGGTCCCAGGTTCGATTCCGGTCAAGGGCATGTACCTTGGTTGCGGGCACATTCCCAGTGGCTTTGCAAGAGACAGCTGATCAATGATTCTCTCTCATCGATGTTTCTAACTCTCTATCCCTCTCTCTTCCTCTCTGTAAAATATCAATAAAATGTATTTTAAAAAAAGAAAAAAAAAGAAAAGTAGATGATCAGGAGTAATTTTGCTTTACATATATTTTTTATTTTCCTTTTTACAATAATAATTTTGAATTTATAATTATTTTTAGAACTCTGAGAGGAGAAAATATTGTACAAAAAATGTATACACATATTCCCTGGTTCCTCTTCTGCTTTTATCCCTTTGACCCATTCAGGTCAGGCTTTTACTTGCATTGCTCCAATGAAACTGCTTATCAGTGTCACCATGTCACAAAGTCTAATGGCCAATTCTCAAATTTTATTGTATTTGACCTACTGGCAACATGTCATCCAGCTGATCATACCCCCATTCATGTAACAGAATGGTTTATCACAATTATTAATAGGTCCACTTTTCTGCACATTGTATTGTATCAAATCTTTACAATGAATTAAGATGCATTTTCAAGTTATTATATTATCAAGCAAAAATCTGAGGTCCCCAAGGATCTTAAACTGATCCAATATCCCAGAAATAGAACTACATTCCAAAATGAAAAAAAGGGGGGAGGGGCTATCAATGTACTTTCACTCTTGAATTTAGTGCTGAAAATAGTTTTTTCAGCTTAGTGGTGAGGATAATTGATAATAGTTTTTGAAAGATCACTTCTCAGTGAAGAATGTTTAAGATAATCTAGTATCTTGCTTGCCTCATAAATTGTACAAAAATAATCACAGGGTCTAAAAGTATTTCTACCAAACATGTAAACTATTTTTTAATTGAGAATAACATAATGCCTTCAATATTTATTATTTTTATAAGTATTCATGGGACAATGGAGAATGCACATTTCAGTAAAAAGAAAAAAATAAATTAATAGAAATAGGTATGTTGATTGCTTTGTTCTGTGACTTCAGTATTTCTACATAAAATTATCCTAAAAATAATGAAAGGTCCTGCAACCTGATTGCAAAAAAATCAGACGACCGCAAAATTTTAGAAGTTTGTTCTTAGAGGATGAAGTGATAGTCTTATATAAATTCTCAATTCTTTCTGCTGGCTTAGAGAAGACAGATGTAAATTTCTCATTAGGAAATGTTGTTCAGCAGAGAATTTTTTACTGCTTCTAAGAAACTGTTAATATATCTTGAAATTACTCATTTTATTTTACATTGAGTATAGAAGATCAATGTTTTATAAATATCTCAGGATTTGGGATAGTAGCATGAATTAAAGTTGTAGAAGTACCATCATGTTAGCAAAAATGCAGAGAGCTATAAGTTTAAAGACAGAATTTTCCCTGTAGCTCTGCCATGAAATAGCCGGTCCACTTGGTTGAATCAATTAATCAACACTTTCACCAGATTTTTCTGAAGGAAAATCACTGCTCTAATATCACATAACTCCAGGAGATGTTATATTTATCTGCGTTTTATTTTTTAAAAAAACACATAAGCTCTCTATATTAGTTTTATGCCCACATGCCAGTAGATCATGTCTTTATAAAGCTTCCTTATTGTTTTGGTCGGACACTTGCAGAGAGATAATTTACTGTTAAAATGATTTGGAGATAAATTCTGGTGGCTGCATTGAAAAATGAAAATTTTGAGAGATAATATAAAAAGTGTGTGTGTGTGTGTGTGTGTGTGTGTGTGTGTGTGTGTGTAGTGCAGAATGAATTAAACTTTGATTTTAGCCTTTAGAATAACTTAGATATATCACCCCAAAGATATATTTAGATATATATCTTTGGAAGATCTAGTTGCTACACAATTGAAATGGAGCAGGATGGATTGCAGTAGATTGGTTTGTTATGTCTGTATTTGGTAGTCTCTGTATTTTATGCTGCTGCATAAATATGCATAAAACCAATCATTCAGAATTTTTTATTTTTGTTTTGAAGTCAGAAGACATGATGTTTCTTTAGGTCTACTTAAATAGAGTGAGGAATAACTTATTTGTGTGTTCTGTCAATAAGAAAAACACTTTCAATGTTAAGAGTAAGTTCCCATACCCCTAATTGTGTGAATCACTGCTATGCAATATACCTTCCCAAATGGAATAAGTAATTAATGAGTTAAGGAGAAGATAAAGATTATAATGCAATTTTTTTATTTAACTGGTATCATAGTATGTCAATATTTTTTTAAATTAGTAGTTTGATTAACTATATCATATAATAACACCTGAAGCAGAGCATGTGTTTGTACCTGTATAGATATTGTAAAGTATCTAATTATCCAGAATTATTACACACAGAAATATATTCAATATTAAAACTATAATTCTTAACAGAGCACCTAATTTATGCTGCAGTTGTTGGTGGTTCATCATTCACTCTGTACTGTGAGTTCATGGAGGCCTGGGATTCAGTTATAACTGTTTGTTTATTATTTTATATCCTATGCAGTGGAGACATTTCTGACACTTATTTGGTTAAGTTAAGGTTGTGTTTCTTTCACTCTTTCGGGTACCAGGAATATGAAAGACAAGGTTACTACTACTATTACTTCATTTCTGTAGCTTGCAGTCTACTAAAAAAATATGCAACAACTGAGCAATCAAACAAAGGTAACCTATGGTCATAACCAATGTTATGACAGCCAGAGCTGTCTGTAATAGAGAATATAACCCAACTGTTAAGGTAATCTGAGCTTCCCTGTGGTAGTATTGAGGGATCTGCCATCTGAAGGGTAAATGACAAAGAAGGCCATCTCAGGCCAAAGGGAACAGCTTGTTCCTTACTCCTATGGCGGGAACAGCATGCTCAGCACAGACACTGAAATAAGTCACATTCAATTAAAAACTAGAGACAAAACTAGACTATGTCAAGTGGCCACTCGATAGGATTCTGCACAGGATTCTCTGCATTGTACTCCCCAAGTGTGTTTTCATTACAGCATGTATTCCCATCCAAATCATTTTGCTTAAGATGTACATTTTATTTGTTTAGATTTTTATTTTTTTTTCTTCAGGAGAATACAAACTCCACAAAGAAGGAACCTTGCTTTTATTGTTTGCTCTATGCCATAACCCAGCCATGGGCAAACTACGGCCCGTGGGCCAGATCCGGCCCGTTCGGCTGTTCCATCCAGCCCGTGGAGCCGAAAGAGCAGAGGGTTCTCTTGTTCTCCCCTCCGCTCCTTCACCAGCAGCCCAAGATGAGAGTGCCAGCATGGTCAGGTTGCTTTTGTTCCGGCCCCCTGGTCCAGTTTAAGAACCCATTGTGGCCCTTGAGTCAAAAAGTTTGCCCACCCCTGCTCTATGCCATAACCTCAATAGTGAGAATAATGCCAGAATATTGTAGATGCTGAATAAATGGTCCAGTCAATCAAAAAATGCCATTGTCTTTTACTATAGTGCCAAAAAGTGATAGGACAGAACATGTACTAAAGAAAGCTCATCCATCAGCTGGGAAGTACATGTCACTTTTTAAAAGGTGGAGTTCAAGCAGACACAGTATGGTGGCAAATAGGTGGGCTGTCCAGAAAAGCCTTTGCCCAGTGAGTTAATAGTTGATTCTTTCTCAAAGCTTCTCTCCCTTCATTCTCCATTCCATTTACATTTATCTAACAAGATGCATTAAGAGTGTTGAGCCCCTGTGTTCTGATTGGCAAAATGGTGCTATAATAATTATCTGACATGTTGTGAGGACAGCAAGAGAAAAATAATTGAGCATAGAATACACCTTATGGTTGGTAATCCACATACAGAATGTAAGAAGCTCTTGTTGCTCCTGCTGATGCTCTTGCTACAGTCAGTATCTCGGTGTTTGAGGAGCTGACTCTACAGTGGAGTTTAGTGATGATCCTAGGAAGTGAGCTTGGAATCAATGCCTGTGGAAGGAAACTGGAGGAAGTAAAGTACGAAAGGGAACTGGGGGAGGGGGTGGTGGAGGGGGGGTTACAAGGTGGCTAGTTACAGCCTTAGCTGACCCCATAGGTAGTTCCAAAGCTAAATGGCCCTTTAGAATGTTTCTCTACTGGGTTTACACAGTAAGGCTTTTACTTTTCTTACTCCTTCAGTATTGGAGTGTAGGGATTCATGGGAGACATGTGGCCTTGTGGCAGGGGAGCTCTTTGAGCTGAGACAATTCATGGAGGGACTGAGAGTGAAGGCAACAAGTTCTTTGATAAGGGACATATGTCACTATGTCCAATACACCGGCTTCTTGTTTCAGATGCCAAACTTTTTAAATCCCTGACCCTCCCTCAAGATCTAGGAGAAAGATTGACCCGATTGAGTAGCAAGAGCGCTCTAACCCAAATTATTCCTCACATTGCTCAAGAAAAACTTTTATTCTATTCTAGCCAGTATGCTATTGTTTCATGGAATTTCCACTATGTGACAACTATTGTGATAGATATGTAAATACACATATCCTCTTTTTTGCAAATATAACATTTTTTTTATTGTGGTAAAAAGACATTACATAAAATTTATCATCTAAACCATTTTTAAATTTAATGTTAAGTATCCTAACTAAAAAGAGGGAATATGCTAATTGTCACACCCTCACAAATATGGTGGCACCCAGAGCCAATAAGGAGGGAATATGCTAATTGGCTATCACACTCTCAAAGATAGTGGTGCCCAGTCCTGCTTGTTATGCTACAAGATGGCAGTGCCCAGTCCTGCTAGAGTGGCAGGAGTGTGGCAAGGCCGGGCCCATTCCCAGGTGGGTCCAGCTGCTCCACAGGAATCCCCCAGTTCCTTCAGTCCCCTCCAGGCGCTGGCCTGAGGCATAGGCAAGCCTTAGATGGTGGCTTCCCAGCCGCTCCAGGCCAGCACAAGGCACAGATAACCAGGGTCGGGCGGAGGTTTGCGGCTGGTAATGGCAGCAGCAGAGGTGTGATGAGGTCATCATCTTCCCATGATCGTTGGGTGCCTCCCACCCCAGAGGGCTCCTGGACTGTGAGAGGAGGCAGGCTGGGTTAAGGGACCCTCCTTCAGTGCATGGATTTTCATGCACCGGGCCTCTAGTCTGTTAAATATATTTACATTATTGTGAAACATGTCTCCAAATCTTGCAAGTCTGAAATTCTATATTCATTAAACAAAAATCCCCAATACCTAAAATTTGAAAACTCAGTTACTAAGAAAATAGTTCAAAGTTGTAATCCACTCCTCTCTTAGGGAAATGCTCCAATACTCTAAAACAGTGGTTTGTAGATTGTGATCTCAGACCAGTAGCATTAGTATCACTTTTGTTGTTAGAAATTCAAATTCTGAATCAGAAATCCAGGGTGAGGAACCAATCAAGCTGAAATTTAACAAGTTTCTATATTGATGCCTATTATATATAGTATTATAACAATTGAGAATCACTGATCTGGGTTATTTGATAAGAGAGAAGTTGATGTACCTAGATAGCATATAAAAAACTTGGGAATGGTCACATACATTGAAGGACGGAGAGACTGCTGAAAGAAACTGACTCTGGGCTGGGGAAAAATGAGGAAATGTTTAAGAAAAGATGAAATATTTCCTTGTATTAGCCTTAATTTTTATGAAAAAAATATTTCCTAGAAAAGGATCAAACTTAGAAATGCAAAAACAAACAAATAAAAATATATCTCAGACTTTTCCTCGGAACCCAAATCTACAAACACCTGAGGAGTATTAAAAAATACAAATATCTAGACTTCACCAGTATTTTCCCCTCCATAGTTTCCTTGAGGGCCCTGAGATTTTCATTCTATGAAACCTTCCCAGGCTGAGAAACACAGCTTTAGTATGATTAATCCTGAAATAAGCATGCTTACCCACCTGACAGGAATGTACCATATCCAATGATTCCCAGGCTGAGCTTGGGAGAAAGGAAGAAACTTGTTTTTTGTTTGTAGTAGTTTGTTATTGTTTTCATTCAGACAATTCTGATATTTATTCTGGCTTTGGAATCGCTGCAGATTTCAGCACCTTAGTTGAGAAAAATTCAAAATTTTAGCAATTCTTATTTTGTTTATTTTCAGTAGGCCTTTTTGAAACAACTATGTCTTAGGTACCTGGGCAATTCATGAGACTAAAATATAATAAACTTTGGTAAAGTTTAGAAACACCAATAAACTTTTATTTGTTTGTTTTCCAGTATAGCACTATAGTAACCATAGAAGCAAGAATAAAAATAATAGGTAAGTGATATAGAGCCCCCCACTCAATGCTAAGAATGCTACTAAGGGCTTTACTTTTATGCTAACCTGTATTTCTCATATCTCCCTATATGATATTTTTGGTTGTTTAGTTTTTTTATTGAATTTATTGGCAAAGTGGGATTTTTGGACTGGAACCCATGGTGTTCCCCTGAGCAGGGTGGTTCTCCAGGCTCTTTGTCTCTGGGAGTTGAAGAATAAATCCACAGACAGAAGATGGTATAGCAAAGGTGGACATTTATTGAAGAACAAGCACAGGCTCCCATGTGGGGAGGGAGAAAAGGTCCCACTGAGTTCCTTTTCCCTATGGCTCATAAAGGAGACAGACCTTTGTGCCTTGATGTTCCCTCTGTTTGGTCACTATTCCCTTTACTGGTTACTATGTTCACTCCTGAGTTCAAAGGTGTGAGGTTTTTCTCCCCTCCTTTCTTATTGTTTTCCCATTCCCTTTGGGCTTTCTCCTTCCTTTGAAGGGCTTCCTTCTCTTTATTTTGTAAATATAGACCTTCTGCTGTTCCCAGCTCCCTCATTCTATGGAAACTACCAGTTGCAGGTTTTCAGCTTCTCTATTCTAGGGAGATATTCCTTCTGCTGCTCTGCAGCCCTGTGCTTCTTCCATGGTTCCCTTAATTTCTAAAATTTCCAAAAATTAAAATTTATGTTTCATTGGGGTGACATTGCTTAATAACATTATATAGATTTAATGTGTAGAATACTGTAATACATCATTGCATATTGTACTCTATGTCTATCAGCCCTCTGTCACCATTTATTCCCCCTATACTTCCTTCTATACCCCCTTACCCCACTTTCCTTCTGGTAATCACCATGTTGTTGTCTGTATCTATACGTGTTTTTTGTTTTGTTTTGTTTTGTTTTACCTAATCTCTTCATGTTTTTACCCAGTTCCCCAAACCCCCCTTCACTTTAACAGCTGCCAGTCTGTTTTCTGTATCTCTGAGTCTGTTTCTATTGTTTTAGTTTAATTTGTTCATTAGACCTTCACTCAGGAAATTATAAGATACTGAAGGGAAAAAAATGAAGAAGATGCACATAAACGAAAGCATATACGTAGTGTTAATGGACAAGAATAATTAACATCATTAAAATGATCATACTAGCCAAAGCAATCTATAGGTTAAATGCAGTTTTTATCAAAATACCAATGTTGTATTTCAAAGAACTAGAACAAATATTCCAGCAATGTGTGCAGAACTATAAAAGGCCCTAAATAGCCACAGCAATCTTGAGGAAGAAGAACAACATTGGAGGTATTATGCTGCTGTTGCAAAAGACAGGAGGAAACCAAGCAACACTTAGAGGGATTGGAGTTCCGCTTTATTATCATTAAGCATGGTCCCAGAGCAAAATATCTTTCAAATTCTGGGCAAAGCAACCAGCAGAAGTTTCCTTTGTATTAAAGAGCCATCACTATGTGTGCTTAGTAGTTATTTTGCTGGAAGCTTGTGGCCTTGAAAGCAACACATTCTATTCAATTAAAAAATACATCTGGCATAGCATGAGAGCATGGGAGTATCTAGTCTCTGGTCTACAATGTCAGACAGGTAAGTTTTTCTTCCTTATTATTCCTAGAAAACAAAGTTATTTTTGCAGAAGAAGGGGCTGTCTAAAAATAGCAGAGTTGACTTTACAGAATAAGAGACTATCCAAATAGCAGAAAATTTCAAACAATAGTTTACAAAATAGAGGTTAGCCTTCTCACTACCGGATATCAAACCATACTGCAAGATCACAGCAATCAAAACAGCAGGGTACTGGTGTAAAAATAGACATGTAACTCATTGGAACAGAATAGAGAGTACAAAAATAAGCCTATGCCTTCATGGTCAATTAATATTCCACAAAGGAGGCAAGAACATGCAATGGGGTAAAGATAGTCTATTCAATAAATGGTGTTGAAAAATTGGACAAATATGTGCAAAAATATGAAACTAGACCAACTTCTTACACCATACACAAGAACTCAGACTCATACTAGTCATACACAAGAATGCAGACTCAGGATGCATTAAAAACTTAAATGTAAGACTTGATGCCATAAAAATCCTAAAAGAAAGCATAGACATTAAAATCTCAGTCATTTCTTATAGAAGCATTTTTTTTCTGATTTGTCTCCAACAGTCAAGGGAAACAAGAAAAAATAAATGAAACTACATCAAACTAAAAAGCTTTTGCAGCCGAGACCGGTTTGGCTCAGTGGTAGAGCGTCGGTCTGCAGACTGAAAGGTCCCAGGTTCTATTCTGGTCAAAGGCATGTACCTTGGTTGCGGGCACATCCCCGGTAGGGGGTGTGCTAGAGGCAGCTGGTTGATGTTTCTCTCTCATTGACATTTCTAGCTCTCTATCTCTCTTCCTTCTTCTCTGTAAATTATCAATAAAATATATTTTTTAAAAGCTTTTGCACAGCAAAGAAACCATCAACAAAATGAAAAGACAACTTACTGAATGAGAAAGTATATTCACCAATGATATATCTGGTAAGGGGTTAATATGCAAAATTTATAATAACTTCTGATTCCAGAACTTTAGAACTTAACCACCATGTTATACTTAAGAATGAATTTTAGCCATTGTAAGATATGCCATTAGAAACTATGTTAATCCAGTTTTAAGTATGGTCTTATCGTCACATTTTCAAGTAAAATCACTGTCAAGTCTTTACATTTTGATCCAAATTCATTATAATCTATCTTTTTATTTTTAAAAGTAGAGTGGCATTTCCTATACTTGCTACCAGCTTTGGTGGCAAATACCCACTGGATATGTAAGCATGCTATAGTAAAACAGTCTTTGGCAAAACTTGTTTATTTATACATACTTTGAGTAGCCAGATTATTATGATCGCTGAATGCATAATAATTTGGCCACTCAGTGTATATATATATTTCAGAGGCCCAGTGCATGAATTCGTGCATGGGTAGGGTCCAGCCAGCCTGGCCAGGGGGAGGGTTCATGGGCTGTTCGCCAGCCTGCATGCTGGTCGAACTCCTGGTTGAGGGGACAGTTTGCTCATTAGCCTTTTATTATATAGGATATACCCTGAGTGGCCAGATTACTATGCATTCAGAGATCATAACAATCTGGCCACTCAGTGTATATGTATAAAAATATTAATTTAGGCATAAATATATGCAATATGTGATAAATATGAATACCCTGCAAAGAGAGTCTGATGATCATTTCCCAGCATTTCCAAGGCTGTGTCTATGTAATTACTTCATAGTATTAGGGATTCCATTTGAAGATTATTTATTTTCCTCATTCGCTATATGGAGAGGCAATGGAGATTTCATGAAATAAGCTGTTTCTAAAATGTTTCTCCATTAATGACAGCTTAGTCACTAAAAACAAAAATGTTCACATTGTGTGCAAGGAAAGTTTTGATCAATGTTTTACAATGTGTCATTATCAGGTAACACTTCTTCACAGTAGATAATTAGCAGGTGATAATGAAAATCAAGTCCAAAATTTCACATATGCCCCTCAAAACTATATTTCCAGCAGGTGGAAAGAGCTGAGAAATCGAGGTGCAAAATGCTTTTCCACACATTGCCTAACTAAATAGAAATGTATTTTTTTTTTCAAAATAAAAAAGCTGGACAAGTCTCAGAAAATCAGAATCTTCAAATAATCAGATGGTACTACTGATCATTAACTATGGATTACCTGTTGCTTGCAGTGTGCTTTGGTTGAACTAATTTTAAAGTAACAGGGAGTATTTTCATGATAACTTATTCTGCACAAATATCTCGGTTCATTTATAATTAGTAATAAAAGTTAAAACTTACTGAATATTAAGGTCCAGCTGAGTATACAGGACAACACCCAATGTAATATGCGGTATACTTTTTTAAAATATATATTTTATTGATTTTTTATTATTTTTAAATATATTTTATTGATATTTTACAGAGAGGAAGGGAGAGAGATAGAGAGCTAGAAACGTCAATGAGAGAGAAGCATGGACCAGCTGCCTCTTGCACACCCCCCACTGGGGATGTGCCCGCAACCAAGGTACATGCCTTTCACCAGAATCGAACCCGGGACCCTTCAGTCCACAGACCGAAGCTCTACCACTGAGCCAAACCGGTTTCGGCTATTTTATTGATTTTTTACAGAGAGGAAGGGAGAGGGACAGAAAGTCAGAAACATCGATGAAAGAGATACATCGATCAGCCACCTCTTACACACCCTTTACCAGGGATGTGTCCGCAAACAAGGTACATGCCCCTGACCGGAATCGAACCCAGGACCCTTGAGTCTGTAGGCCGATGCTCTATCCACTGAGCCAAACCAGTTTCGGCAATGTGGTATACTTTTATGTTAACAACCTACTGCCTTAGAATCTCCATCATCAACTTGCCACAGTAATAGGCATATGCAATTAAATATAATATGTTGGTTAAGTTCTAAAACTGGAATCAGATGTCTGGGTTCTCATTCTGAGACCAATATGCTTAAAGTGGATGCTTTTAAACAAATTGCTTAAATTACTTGAGCTTCTGCTGTTTCCCCTGTGAGACTGGTAGGATAAATAAAAGTGACTCTTTAGTAGGGAGATACAAGAGACAGATGAAAATAAGAGCACAGTCCTTAGCAGAGTACATGGGAATGCAGGATCCATAATTTTAGCTATTATTTTTACTATTACTTCTACCTCTATTATCATCATCATGTATCGTTCTAGCAGAGTGCTGGTATTACTTACCTAGATATTCCCAGAAACAGGTAGAATTATAAGCTGTTACCAACCACTAATAAAACCTGGAATAGGATCTGGAATTAGCTTCCCACCTACCATAGAAAATGTTTTATGGAAGGGAACACATGGCTGGTTGGTTTTGAGAAAGCATAATGGTAACAGGAAGAGAGGGAGGAAAGACTTTAGCCCTCACAGGTACTGTTGCCTCAGGAAGGCAAGTTTAGCTGGGTCCTGGGAATTAAGCCCCTTATTATTGCATGACTGCACTGGACACAATACATCAGAAGAATAATGCACTGTTTTCTCAAAGACAGAGTGAAGGATTCAGGAGAAAAACTGAATTTATGCAGAAGGGAAAACGTTGGTAATTATATTGATATTTATGGAGTGATAGACTATGCCAGGAGGGGTGGCAAAGTCACGCTTTGGTAAATAACATCGCTGCTTAGAGTCATTGTTTTTTAAAAAAATATATATTTTATTGATTTTTTACAGAGAGGAAGAGAGAGGGATAGAGAGTTAGAAACATAGATGAGAGAGAATCATCGATCAGCTGCCTTCTGCACTCCCCATACTGGGGATGTGCCCACAAACAAGGTACATGCTCTTGACCAGAATTGAACACGAGACCCTCCAGTCCACAGGCCGACGCTCTATCCACTGAGCCAAACCAGTCTCGGCTGCTGCTTAGAGTTTTAATGTGCCCATTAAGCAATCCCGATTGAACTTGTAGAGTGATTTTAAAAATGTGCAAACACATATAACTTGAATATGTATATATTTATATATGTTCATATATGCATATACATACATATATGTATATTCTGCTAATAAGAGAAGAGGAATAGGTATAATACATATAAGTTATAGTATATTCAGATATTACAGACATTACATTTGTGACTATTTGTTGGCAGTATTACCACACAACAGCTTACCTTCCCTTCCCCAACATTTTGAAGGCTTTTTAATGAAACAATTTCCTTCTACACAACCCTTATTACTTGTGCTATAACAGATTATGATATACCCCATGAATTTCTACATAAGATAAAGCAAAGTGACCTTTCACAAGATTTTATAGTAAATCTGTAAAAGTTATAGCCCTATATTTCCCTTAATTAACCTGCTATGATAATAATAAAAAAGAAATACTTACCCATTTTAGCCCCTCTAAAATTGCTCATTCAAACTCTACAATTGTTATAGTAGCTGGCTACTGAGAAATGCCAAAGGCATTCATAGAAATCCAGAGTTCATCAAAAGGTTCTGCTTTATTAGTCTTTGCTGTTGAGTAACATCATACTTAGTGGGCTGGAAAACAAGGTAGAGAGGCAGGGCTATGTTTTGGATAACTATTGAAACATTTGCTAGGAAGCACATATTTCTGCATATTTTTCCCTGGATCCACTTCCCTAATCCCTAACCCTTGCCCCATTTTTGGATTTATATTGCTATTTATTGCTACAATTGGTCAGTGAACATTTTAGAATAAATGAGCTAATGATGGCAGGTCTCACATTATCTTTGAGTCTGAGAGTAGTACATATCATTGTGATGAGACAGAACGGTTAATGAGAGAAGAGGTAGATGTTAATTTCCAGTGAGGTGACTGCTTTCCTGTGTTGAATTAACTATTTCTGTTGTTTAGCATATTCCCAGATTCCCATAACCTTTGACAAGATATGATATGCAGCTTTTTGGAGAAAGAATGCCACATTATTTTACTCTCAGCCTCATGTCTCTTTTCCTTTTTCCTTATAAGCTGGAGGTTACAAGCTAAATTCATTTTTAGGGACAGTAGAAAGTCATCAACAAATTATAAATTTTATGATGCTTAACGACACTCTTTGTGATGAGTAGTTTTTGTGTTTATTTGTTTAAAAAGATGGCATTGCAATGGGAAACACATACTCTGGCAATTTTACAGACCAATAAATAAATCCGTATTATTAATGACCACTGTCAGAAAGTGTCTTGTGTTTGATTACTGGCAATGGTTGTTGCTGAACAGATTCTTGGTAATAAGATCCTTGATTCTCTGGAAAGGTAGCCTGACAGATTAACTAACCTGTGATTTATCCAATCAAGGATACTCTCAGAAAGATTTGAGTGTTTCCCTCCCTTTCAATCATAATAATGACTCTAGTTAGCCCAGGATTAAGATAGGCACTTTTTTCCTTTAAAACGTTAGAAGGAAAAAATCAAGCCATGCTTACTAGCTTTTGTTACATTGTGGTATTTTTTTAGATATATAAAATTGTGAAAAATCTTGCTTTTGTGACTACAGATATCTACTAATTATCATCATTCTTTTTGAAAACATGAAGAGTTGGCTAAGGAATTAATATTCATTTTATATTCCTGCTGTACCAAATTTTCACAGATTTAGTGGATTTCAACAACATAACTGTATCCTATCTAATAAAGAGGGGATATGCTAATTGTTGCCCCGCCCTCAAAGATGGTGGTGCCCACAGCCAATAAGAAGGGAATATGCTAATTGACTGCCATGCCCTCAAAGATGGCAGTGCCACAAGATGGAGTGCCCAGTCCCCTCAGACCTGATGGGGTGGCAGGTGTGTGGCAAGGCTAGCTGTGCACCTGCCTCCAGAGCCCCCCAGTCTCCTCAGCCCCCAGTTGCCCAGGGCCAGCCCAAGGCACAGGAAAGCCTTGAATGGTGGCTGCCCAGCTGCCCAGGGCTGGCCCAAAGTGCAAGCAAGCTTTGGATGGCAGCTGCCCAGCCAATGCTCAAGACACAGAAAAGCCTCAGATGTTGGCTGCCCAGCCACCCAGGGCTGCCTGAGGCTCAGGTAACCAGGGCTGGCCGAGGCTTGTGCTTCCAGCAGTGGTAGCAGCAGAGGTGTGATGGGGACATCACCTTCCCCTGATTGCCAGGTTGTCTCCCACCCCTGAGTGCTCCTGGACTGTGAGATGGACAGACTGGGCTGAGGTACCCCCACTCCATTGCATGGATTTTCATGCACTGGGCCTCTAGATATCTTATAATTCTGAAGGTCATAAATCTGAATTAATTTCTCCAGAATAAAATCAATTTGTGGGCATGGCTGCACTCCTTCCAGAAGCTCTAGGGAGAATCTGTTTTCTTACCTATCCAACCTTCTAAGGCTACCACATTCTTTGGCTAGTGGTCTTTTTCCAAGATGAAAGCCAGCAATGATCAATTGAGGTCTTTTTACACTGAATCCTTCTGATACTGACTGTCCTGTTTCCCTCAGTCACTTGCAGGGATGCTTGTAGTTAGAGTAGGACACATCTGGATAATTAAGGAGAATCTCCACATCCCAAGTTCAGCTGACTAACAATGTTATTTTATCAGTTCAATATTATTTTCCACTTAAATAATCTCTGCCCAACTACTGGAATTAGATTTCTGAAAGCCTTAAAGATAAAAAACTAAACCCAAGAATACTGAATTTAATGGAAAATATTAATAAAAGGAGACATATATGTATATATGCACACATACATTTTAACTATTCACTGAAACAAAATACATTGAGACAACCAAAGAACAATCACTTGCATAGTTTAATTGTATAAGTGTTTGGATGACAAAATTCAAAATTTGTCATTTTTTAAACACTTCTCAATTTGGGAATCATCATTCAATTGTGATTTTTCAGTTGGGAGTTATAAAGTACTCATTTGTATGCACATTGCATCAAAACTGACAGAATGATTTTAACTATCTTGGAAGAAAACTTAAACACATAGTGAAAACATGTTTAAGAAATGCTGTAGTACAGAAACTCTCACTGGCAGAAAGGATAATGTGTAGAAATACACACACACGCAGACAGAGTTGAAGAGTTTCAGAAGATTTGGAGTGAATATGAAATGAATATGAAAATGTTTTAATGGCACTTTAACCAAAATACTGTACCTATATTTTCTTTTTGAGGTAAACAAAAGTATAACATTATACTAAAGAATCTCAATAAACACAAAATAAAGTATACATGATAAGAATATGCAACAGTTTCACTAGCAGCATTTCTGTTTTTCAGATATCATAGATATTAAAATTTTATTAATAGAATATTATTTTAAAGGTATGCTAATAAATTTGATAGCTAGGATGAAATGTTTTAGAGCCTTTAAAATTTATTAAAACCACACTGGTCAGTGTGGCTTAGTTGGCTGGGAATTATCCCATGCACTGAGGATTTGCTGGTTCATTCTAGGTCAGGTCACATGCCTGAGTTGCTCCATCCTCAGTAGGATGTAGTGGCAGGTGCAAGAGACAGTCTATCTATGCTTCACTATCAGATTGATGTTTCTTTTTCTCTCACTTCCTCCCTCTCTAGAAATCAATAAAATACTGTCAGCTGATTTCTCAACAGAAACTTTGTAGGCCAGAATGAAGTGACAAGAATCATTCAAAGCTATGAAAAGCAAAGACCTACAACCAAGATTTCCCAGAAAAGCCATTATTTAGAAATGAAGGTCAGACAAGAAATAGCTAAAGAATTTCATCACAACCAAATCAATATTATATGAAATATTAAATGATGTTCTTTAAGAAGAATAAGAAAAATATATATAAATATAAACAATAAAGTAACAATAAATACATGTCTATCAACAATTGAATCTAAAAATAAAAATAAATAGACAAGCAGAATAGAGACACAGACCCACAGATAGAACTTTTGGATGGATGCCATATGGGAGGGAGATTTTTGAGGGTGGAAAAGGTGAAGGGGCTTAGAAGTACAAATAAGTAGTTATACTGTAGTCATGGGGGTATCAAGTACAGCATAAGAAATATAGTCAGTAAAATTCTAATAACAATGTATAGTGTCCAATAGCTATGAGAAAGAGTACAGGAAAGTTTGTATGTTTTGGTGTATAATACAGACTGTATGTATTATATTGTCTGTATGGCTACTGATTTGCCACAAATTCAATAAGAAAATAAGGCAATTATATATTTTTGAATACCTTCTATGTATAACGTACAGTAAATTTATAATAAAGTAAAATAGGTCATAGTCCCTGATCTCAAGGAGTTTATATGTTATTATTTTCCCTTTTTATAATGTTGCACCAATGAACCTTAATATTTCAATAAAAATGATCTTAAATATAAGTTACATGCAATAAACATTAATATCTCAAGAAAAACAATTTTAAATATGATGTTACATGCAATAGAAACCAATTATTCAAGAAAAAAGGATCTTACATATAATAATATTACATGCAATGAACATTGATATTGTAAGAATAAAGGGATTTTAAGTATAATAATATTACCAAAATTGTACTAACATAGTATAGCACAAAATTATAGGAAATGTTAAAAATCTGCAAATAACAAGATTACTTCTATTATATTCTAGAATATTTCCCCTCTTGCTCTAATTTTGTTCATCAGATTCATCCAAATTTGAAATTATAAATTATGTATTAAAAAGAATATATATATATATATATATATATATATATATATATATATATATATAGAGAGAGAGAGAGAGAGAGAGAGAGAGAGTCAAAAAATAAAAGAATAAATCTAATACTCAAAAGGCCAAAAAATGTATCATGAAATCAAGACATATAACTTTTTTTTAACTGTCTAACATCCTATATAATAAAAGCCCAGCGACTAAAAAGGTAGAATGACCAAAGCAACTAGAGACTGAAACACCATGGCCCCTTGCCCAGGCTGGCCCTACCCAGGGAGTGGGTAGGAGCACCCCTAGGCAACATGATAGGGTGTGAGTTTGATGGGGGAGAAGTCAAAGAAATATAAGGGTAGTCTTAAGGGTCTGCAGGGGTGGTGTGATCAGCCCAGAGTAAGTTTGGAGTTTGCTGGGGAAGGAAGAGGAAAATCTGATTGGAAAATGGCTTAGCACAGTACCTTTCTTATTGCGAACGGGATGATGCCAGCCATAAACTAGGCAGTTATTTCATGAGTGCACTTGGGACTGACATGTTCATGGCAGTAGCAGTACTCCAAAATGTCACTGAATCCAAATAGCAAACAGCTATTAACAGCAAAACAAAAATCCTCTCCAACTAGAGGCCCTGAACATTGCAATGTGACTGAAGGAAAAACCACTTAAGGAGAAGTAGAAAAACCAGAAGTATGCGACCATAGGATTGTAGGATTATGAAGGTGCCTGAGCGCCTACTGCTAGAATGTGAGCCTGTTCTTGCTCATATACATAGTCAGCCCTATACTAGTAGTCCTCAGTCTCACAGTATTAGGGGGTGACTTCTGGAGGGAAATTATTTTAATTGAGGTTTGTTGTTTCCTTGCTACAAGGAAGATCAGAATTAAAAGTTCCCTTTGTCAGGGCGGAGGAAAATGGGAGCACAGGTAAACACCTGTACTTGCTGCCTCTCATATGCACATCAAACTACAACTAGGGATCTTATCTGAGACCTGAAAAAACCACAACTGCGAAGACCACCAAGCAGCTGGGGGGCCCCGTTTGGTGTGAACACAGGGATTATACAGAAAAGAGAGAGGTAACTACATAACCAGACATCCTGAAAAGAGAGACCATGGGGGAGACAAAGAAACAGTCCACATATGAAAAAAAAAGCAGGAGTCACCAGAAAAGGAAGTAAAGGAGATAGAGGCAAGCAACCTATCAGAACAAGAATTCAGAGAAAGGATCATAAGATGGCTAAAATAATGGAAGACAAATTTGATAATATGAATAAGAACCAAGAAGAAATGAAGATGAACCAAGAAGAAATGAAAAAAGACATCGCTACTATGAAGAACTCAATAGAAAGCATTAAGAGTAGACTAGAAGAAGCAGAGGACCACATCAGTGAGCTAGAAGACAAGATGGAAAAAAATACCCAATTAGAGCAGCTTCTAGGGAAAAAAAAAATTAAAAAGCAGGAGGAGAGCCTATGGGAGCTTTGGGACTATACAAAACAAAACAATATTAGAATGATAGGGGTCCCAGAAAGAAAGGAAACTGAGGAAGAGATGGAAAACATACTTCAAGAAATAATGACAGAAAACTTTCCTGACATAGAGAAGAAAAATCCTATACAAATCCAAGATGTTTGCAGAGTCCCAAGCAAAATGAATCCCAAAAGACCGATGCCAAGGCACATTATAATTAAATTGGCAAACACCACCAACAAAATAATCTTAAAAGCAGCCAGAGAGAGACAGAAAGTTAGATATAAAGGGAACCCCATAAGACCAGCAACAGATTTCTCAACAGAAACTCATCAGGCCAGAAGGGAATGGGATGAAATATACAAAGTCATGCAAAGGAAGGGTCTGAATCCACGAATACTATACTCAGCAAGGCTATCAATCAAAATTGAAGGTGTAATCAGGAGCTTCACAGACAAAAAACGTCTAAGGGAATTTATTACCACCAAACCAGCAATGCAAGAAAGAGTAAAGGGTCTGCTGTAAAAAAAAAAAAAAAAAAAAAAAAAAAGAAAGTGAAGAAGGGACACAGGGGTATAGAATAAAAATGGTGACAAATAAATACCTATCAATAATAAATTTAAATGTAAATGGATTAAATGCCCCAATTAAAAGACATAGCATAACGGATTGGATAAGAAAATAAGACCCATATATTTGTCGTCTACAAGGAACCCACTTCAGAAAAAAAGACACACACAGACTGAGGGTGAAGGGATGGAAAAATGTATTCCAGGGAAATGGAAATGAAAAAAAAAAAAAGCTGGGGTAGCAATACTTGTATCTGACAAATTATATCTCAAAGTGAAGGACTTAACAAGAGATAAGGAAGGCCACTTCATAATACTAAAGGGAGCAATCCAACAAAATAAATAACCCTGGTAAACATGTATGCACCCAATACAGGAGCACCTAAATACATTTAAAAAAAAAAACTGCTGGAGGACATTAAGGGAGAGATTAATAGCAATACAATCATAGCAGGAGATTTTAATGCCCCACTATCACCTTTGGACAAATCATCTAAACAAAAAATCACCAAAGAAATGTCAATCCTAAATGACTCACTAGAGCAGATGAAATAAATTAACATCTTCAGAATATTCCACCCCAAAGCCACAGAATATACATTCTTCTCAAGTGTACATGTGTCATTTTCAAAGATAGACCAGATTTTGGAACATAGGCAAAGGCTCTTCAAATTAAAGAAGATAGAAATCATATCAAGCACCTTCCCAGATCATAGTGGCATAAAACTGCAAATCAATTACAATAAAAATAATCCAAAGAAATCAAACACATGGAGACTGAGCAGCATGCTATATATATATATATATATATATATATATATATATATATATATATATATTCTTATTGATTTTTTACAGAGAGGAAGAGAGAGGGATAGAGTTAAAAACATTGATGAGAGAGAAACATCAATCAGCTGCCTCTTACACATCCCCTTGTGGGGATGTACGCCCAAGCAAGATACATGCCCTTGACCGGAATTGAACCTGGGACCTTTCAGTCCGCAGGCTGATGCTCTATCCACTGAGCCAAACCGTTTTCAGCTGAGCAGGATTCTTTTAAACAATTACTGGGTTATCAGAGAAATCAATGAATAAATTAAAAACATCCTGGCAACAAATGACAATGAAAACACAACAATACAGAATCTATGGGACACAGCAAAAGCAGTCTTGAGAGAGAAGTTCATAGCTCTACAAGCCTACTGCAAAAAAAAAAAAAAAAAAAAAAAAAAGCAACAAGAAAAGCCCAGTGTAAGCAGAAGGAAGGAAATAATAAAAATCAGAGTGGAGATAAATGACATAGAGACCAAAGAAACAATACATAAGGTCAACAAAACCAAGAGCTGGTTCAATCTAAACAAGAATGACGAACCTCTAGCCAGGCTAACCAAGAAACAAAGAGAGAGGACCCAAATAAACCAAATCAGAAATGAAAGAGGTGAAATAACAACAGAACCCGCGGAAATACAAAGGATTGTTACAAAATATTATGAACAACTCTATTCCAACAAACTGGACAACTTAGAGAAAATGGACATATTCCTAAAAAGAAAAACTTTCCAAAACTCAATCAGGAAGAATCTGAAAATCTCAATAGACCAGTGACCTTGGAAGAAATTGAAGCAGTCATCAAAAAGCTTCCAGCAAACAAAAGCCCAGGGCCAGATGGCTTCACAGGAGTGTTTTATCAAACATTCAAGGAAGAATTAAAATCTATCCTCCTCAGACTATTCCAAAAAATTCAAGAGGAAGGAACACTTTCAAACTCCTTCTATGAAGCCAGCATTACCCTAATACCAAAACCAGATAAAGATAACACAATGAAAGAAAATTAGAGGCCAATATCCCTCATGAACATAGATACCAAAATCCTCAACAAAAATCAGGAAATCGGCTCCAGCAGCATATCAGAAAGATCATATACCATGACCAAGTAGGGTTTATTCTGGGAATGCAAGGATAGTACAATATCCGCAAATCAATAAATATGATACATTACATAAGCAAATTGAGAGATAAAAATCATATAGTCATATCTATTGATGCAGAAAAATCATTTGATAAAATCCATCACCCTTTCCTGATAAAAACTCTCAACAAGGTGGGAGTACAGGTATCATACTTCAACATAAAAAAACTATATACGATAAACCCACAGCAAACATCATACTCAATGGGCAAAAACTAAAATCATTCCCTCTAAGAACAGGATCAAGACAGGGATGCCTACTCTCACCACTCCTGTTCGACATAGTAATGGAAGTACTAGCTATTGCAATTAGACTCAAAGAAGAAATAAAAGGCATACAAATTAGAAAAGGAATAAAGTTGTCCTTATTTGCAGATATCATGATATTGTACACAAAAAAGACTCCATCAGAAAATGAATAGATTTAATAAATGAATTTGGCAATGTAGCAGAATACAAAATTAACACCAAGAAATCTATGGCATTTCTATATACCAATAGTGAACTTACAGAAACAGAGGCTAAAAAAGTAATCCCATTTTCCATCACACCAAAAATATTAAGATACCTAGGAATAAACTTAACTAGAAGGTAAAAGACCTATACACTGAAAACTACACAATACTGAAAAAGGAAATAGAGGAAGATGTAAACAGATTGAAGAACATACTATGTTCATGGATTGGTAGAATCAACATCATCAAAATGTCCATACTTCCCAAAGCAATTTATAAGTTCAATGAACTCCCCATTATATTACCAATGGCATATTTCATTGACCTAGAAAAAACTCTCCAAAAATTCATCTGGAACAAAAAAAAGATCCAGAATAGCCACAGCAATCCTGAGAAAGATGAATAAAGTAGGAGGGATCTCAATACCAGATTTCAAGCTGTATTACAAAGACACTGTTCTCAAAACAGCCTGGTACTGGCACAAGAACAGACATATAGATCAATGGAATAGAATATAGAATCCATATATCAACCCAAATTACTATGCTCAATTAATATTTGACAAAGGAGGCATGAACATACAATGTAGTCAAGACAGTCTCTTCAATAAATGGTGTTGGGAAAATTGGACAGATACATGCAAAAGAATGGAAGCTAAAGAGAAGGGCAATGGAAGCTAAAGAGAAAATAAACAAATGGGGCTACATCAAAATAAAAAGCCTTTTTACAGCAAAAGAAACCATCAACAAAACAACAAGAAACCGGTTTGGCTCAGTGGTAGAGCGTCGGTCTGCGGACTGAAGGGTCCCGGGTTCAATTCCGGTCAAGGGCATGTACATTGGTTGCGGGCACATCCCCAGTAGGGGGTGTGCAAGAGGCAGCTGGTCGATGTTCCTATCTCATCGACATTTCTAGCTCTCTATCTCTCTCCCTTCCTCTCTGTAAAATATCAATAAAATATATTTTTTAAAAGAAAGCCCACTGTATTGGAGAACATATTTGCAAATGTTATCACTAATAAAGGTTTAATCTCCAACATCTACAGACAGCTTATACAATTTAATAAAAGAAAGATAAATGAGTCAATTTAAAAATGGGCAATGGACCTAAATAGAATATTTTCAAAAGAAGACAGAAGGAAGGCCAAGAGGCACATGAAAACATGCTCAAAGTCACTAATTATCTGAGGGATGCAAATCAAAATGACAATGTGGTACCATCTTACACCTGTCAGAATGGCCAACATCAACAAAACAACAAACGACAAATGTTGGCGAGGTTGCAGACAAAAAGGAACCCTCATGCACTGCTGATGGGAATGCAGACTGGTGCAACCACTGTGGAGAACAGTATGGAGCTTCCTCAAAAAACCAAAAATGGAACTGCCATTTGATCCAGTAATCCAATTCCTAGGAATATGTCCCAAGAAACTAGAAACACCAATCATAAGGATATATGCACCCCAATGTTCATATCAGCACAATTTATAACTAGGATTTGGAAACAGCCTAGATGCCTGGCAGCAGATGATTGGATCAAATAACTATGGTACATCTACACAATGGAATACTTCACTTCTATAAATAAGAAGGAATTCTTATCATTTGGATGGAATTGGAGAACATTATGCTGAGTGAAATAAGCCAGTCAATGAAAGAGAAACACCACATGACCTCACTCATTTATGGATAATAAAGAACATTATAAACTGATGAACCAAAAGATAGATACAGAGACAGTAAAGCAATAAGCAGACTGTCAAATTACAGCAGGCAGAGTAGGGAGATATGTGGGATATAAGAGATCAACCGAAGGACTTGTATGCATGCATATAAGTATAACCAGTGGATATAAAACTCTGGGGAGGGAGGGCATGTATGGCAGTGGGGGAGGGGGGGCGATTGTAAGATATGTACACAGGTGATAATTTAATAAAAAAATATGCATTAAAAAAGTTTCCTTTGTTACCTTGGTTTGAAGTGCAGGAAAATGGGATAGTGACAAATAATAAACTTTGGAGAGAGTGAAGGGCAGTTTGTCCAGACAGTTTAAAACTCAGAATTAGAGTTTAATTGGGATAGAAATTCTTCTAATAGAACCTGATGCCTGAAATCTGAGCACTCTACTTTTAGGTTTTCCAGTTTAGTTTTTGGAGACTGCTTATTAAAACATTCCAAAGTGCAGAACATCATGATACCTTGCCCACTCTGGCCCCATCCCCTCACAGAGTGGTTAGGAGCAATCAGACAGGCAGTTGAGCAATTAGGGGCTTCAGGCAGGTAGGAAGAGTAGTTAGGCGCCAGTGGTCCTGGATTGGGAGAGGGATGCCTGACTGCCTGATCCTGCAGGGATCCCCTGAGGGTCCTGGATTATTAAAAGCTGGAGGCCATGCTGAGGAACCCGCACCCCTAAGGCATGAATTTTGTGCACTGGGCCTCTAGACTACTATAATACATTCTCTTTCTTTCTTTTATTAAATAAATCTTTATTGCTCATATTATTACAATTGTTTCTCCTTTTTCTCCACAAAGCTCCCTACCACCCAGTTCCCATCCCACCCTCTGCCCTTAACCCCTCCCCCTGCATTGTCCTCATCCATTGGTTATAGGATTTTAATCCAGTCTCTTACTGCACCCCCACCCCCTTATCCCCCTGATAATTATCAGTCCACTCCCTTTCTTTGCCCCTGATTCTATTATATTCACCAGTTTATTCTGTTCCTCAGATTTTTTTCTTCTTCTTCTCTTTTTTTTTCTTTCCATATTTGAATTTCAAGTGGGACACTCTCTCCCATTTATTTTTGTAAGGAAATACAACAAAGTGTTCTGTAGCAAATGGCTGCAGACTGTCCAAATTTCTCAGGACCACAGGAATAGAATTTGCTCCTCCGGGTCACATTGCCCCCCCCCAGGTCACATGGCTCCTCTGGGCCCCTTGATCGATGTTTTATTATTCTGGATCCCCCGGGGCCGGGGCCGGGCCCACTGCTGCCAGCAAGCAGGACAAAGAGGGGGAAGAATGGGGAGTCTCTGGCCAACTCCACCATAGTAATGGCCACTGCTCTCATTTCACATGTTCAGTCTTTCAGAGTTCTCTGGGTTTAGGTGTTTAGAGCCCCAGGCCACAAAGAGTGTTCTGGGTACAACCTCTCGGTCCTCCGTCAGGCTCCACTAGTAGGTCTGCTCCGCTTTGGCGCTGGCTTGGGGGCGGGGAGCTCTGCGAAGGCTCTGTACAGGCCTGGCGGTAGGGGATGGATGGGTGCCGGGCTCGCTCGGGCTGGGAGCATGGCCCAGCGCTGGCTCCCTCGCTCCCATGGTGGGCAGACCGGGAAGGTATAATACATTTTCCATACATTAAAAAAAAATCTTAATATGTTTTTTATTGATTTCAAAGAGGAAGGGATCAGGAGAGAGAAAATATCAGTAATGACAGGGAATCAAGTTTGTCTGCCTCTTGCACATCCCCCTTGGGGATTAAGCTCACAACTAGGTCATGTGCCCTTGACAGGAATCTAACCAGAGACCCTTCAGTCCACAGGCTGATGCTCTGTCCACTGAACCAAATCATCCAGGGCTTCCATAAATTTTTGATAAATATTTTTGATTGCCTCTTTATATAATGACAATTTTGCAATTTTTTAGAAATAAAAAAACATCAATTGACATTTCTTTAGCATGGTTGATTAAATTTAGTGTTTATTGTTGATAGTTTTAACAAAAAGTAGATGTGAAATAAATTATTCACTTACACTTTTGTCAGTTTATCAATTTGAAATGTTCATATATTAGCTTTTGGCCCCAAACATTTCAAATCTTGTGTATCCTCCAATAAACCACATACTTCCAAAACAGAGTACCACAAGCGTAAGGTTTTCATGGAAGCTATTCTCATACCAGAGTGGATTGTAATAATTTAATTATACAAGGAACTGGATGCAATTCATATCATAGTTCCAAATAAATGCAAAGAAAATGTGCCCCTATTCCTACTGTACCTTAGCCAGACCCTAAAATCACCTGCTCATTCCAATATTACCAGTCAGAAAGGGTAGACGATGGGGGGAAGAGACTTAATCATTGAGTTGCTATCCTCAAGCAGCTGTGTAAAAGCATCTTATTTTTACAAATTTATTAAAAATATATAATTATATGAACACATTGTTGAGGTCCCTCCTAGGAAACTGAATGAGACCAAAGAAGTAAGGGCCTTGAAATTCAAAGTTCATTCTCTTCCCAGTAAATTTTCCTCTAGGTATTACATCATAAATGTAAGTACCTCATCTTTCATTTTAAATAGTTATGCACATACAGCTATGCACATTAATTTTGTAAAAAAAAAAAAAAAAGCTATCCTACTCCTATATTGTCTATAACATTAATAGATATGAAAGAATCACATTGTTGGGCTGATTCTCACTTAATAGTGGTAGATAGTGGTATATTTCTTTATTGAACCTATCTCGCAATAGTAGCTGCTTGTGAACTTTGCCACCTGTCTATAACCATGAAGTTTTCACCAGATCATTAGCAGTCCACAGGCCAGGTTGGCGGGGCAAATTCAATTGAGCTCCTGTGGCCTCTTCATTTCGGCATTTAATTTTTGTCTTAAGTTCCATGTAGTTGTTATTCTTGGCATATTTATCATATCATTATGATTATTTTACCCTTTCTTTCTGTTTTCATCCTAGGATTGCACAGAGACAAATGGTGAGCAACTTAAGTTATTCCTCTTTTCTCTGAGATGATCTGGTGGAACAGAGGGGCTTCATGTTAGCAGATATTGCCAGTGCTTACCCAGCACCCTGGGGTGTCTATTGAACAGCCTAGTCTGCTTCTCTCCGAATTTGAGACTTGTACTGAGCTCTGTTAATGCCCTGCGGAGATCCCATTGGATCCCTTTTATAGATTCTACACATCTCTTCTTACTTCCTTCGTGCTTTGTTTCTAATGGCTTTGCAAAGGGTTAACGATTTTTTTCCCTACAAAAGTCACAGGATCAATAACTATTTCTTTGGAAAAACTGAGAGCTTCAACTTTTAGACTAATGTGCCTTTGTTTTTTCCTTGCTAAACTCCAAACCAAGGAATGTAATTACTTTTCTAGGCTTTCTCACTCTTATCTTTTTCTGAGAATGGATAGATGTATCCATTTTATTCCATATACATTTGCCTTATTCCACACATTCTTATTTATATATTTGTTTGCTTATGACCAACTTAAGAAGATGAAACATATTAAATGCATGCTAATGCCAGGGTCAGGAGCAATCGCATGGACTGAATTTTTCTTTTTCGTTTATTCGGTTTGCTGGGGCTCTTCCTTGGGAGCATTGATAGCTCAGCAGACTACTCTTGGAGATTCCATAAACTTGAAAGAGGCTGAGAGTCTATTTACATCCCTTGAGGCAGCTCATAGGCAGTGGTAGACTGCTGCCAGAAAATGAAGGCTCAATTCCATTGCCTGAAGGTGGGCAAACTGAGATATAATTTATACCAAGGGCTTCCCTGCTGGGTTAGCCTGTGGACTAGAATTGAAATCACTTGGAATCATACTCTTGCTTAGATTTTCTTTCTATGTCTTGCTTTTGTCCCACTCCTTACTAGTTTACCCTGGGAGCATTTTCCTTAGTAAAGCACTTGGACATTAATACCATCTCATGGTCTGTTTTTCGCAAACTTGAACTAAGACAGTGGTGTTTTTGAAAATTTCTTAGTATTCTCCCCTTAACTAACAACAGCATTATCTATTTCTTTCCATGGCTATAACTTCTCACATTTTGTATCTGAGAGTTGTATTTATGGACAACATGGGTGTGCGTGTGCGTACACACACACACACACACACACCAACTACTCCAAACCAAGACAGAAAAGTAAGACATGTGGGTATGGATTATCTCCAGTCAGTTTCCTATTGTTAACTCATGTTTGAGAATACTACCTTGGAATGTTATGAATACTCAAGAAAATTTTAGAAACCAATGAAAGCACTTTTTAAAAAATATTATTAATGTGTCTATATAAATATAGCTGCTAAGAGAAGTGTCTACTGGAAACTTTCTTTTCATATTTTTTTCTTTCATTCTCTATCATCTATCTACTTATCAATCAATATATTAGTTTCCTACATATTTATCATTTATCTATTACAGATAGTCAGATAGGTTGTATGGGGAACACCTCTCAAATTATAGGATGAAAGTACTGTGGGCATGTTATTTTTAACCATGTTTTTAGTATGTTAATTGAGAAATCAATAAGATCACTAATATCTGACTTGGTTTAATAGATAAGTTAGCTGAAATCAGCAGCTTGGTCCACTGTGCTATTACCAGACTAGAAAGCCTACATCAAATCAGTTATATACACGTTGTCAAACTTCTCTTTATGACGTATATGTTTACCCTATTTAAAAAAAAATCATACCCATATTTCAGTACTCTCTAAAGTGAGTTGTTGATAAATGACAAGTGGAAAAGAAAGGTTGAAGTAACTGTGTTAAAGAAAACATCTGAAGTGTACTTTATTTTACAGTGACAGCTAGTAAAATAATAGTTATTTATTCTGAGTATTTCCTGTTCAAAGAAAAATATGTTCTCGGGAATGGAAAGTGAGAGGAGATATAACAGAAATTCTGTGATTTCTTCTCAGGAGGAACTTGAACTCCAGTTAAGTGGTTTCTGATCTTTTTTTCTTTTAACTTCTGACATCTATCTAATAAGCAGACACAAATTTGAATTGTCATTCTCTGTCATCTTTTCTCAAACTATGTCATGTCTACTTTTAACAAACATAAAAATATCTCCCCCACTCCATTTTCAATATGCTTTGCCCCAAAACCTCTTCCATAACTTAAAAATATATATATTTGTTCTGTTATAATTTTTCCAGTATCCTTTTTCATTCTCACAGAAAACAGTTTCATTAAACCCTAAAAAACTCAAAGGCTGTTCTGTCTTCAAAAGAAGAGTCAATGCTTGCTCTAGCAGGAGGGAATGATTGGTGGCTTTTGCCATTTTTATGTTGGGAATATTGTAATTAAAATCAGAATATTGGTCATATATTTTTCTTGTTTTTGTTAGAAAAAAATCTCTGTCATGATAACTTCTATAAAGTTAAAATTATAAAAGTAAATTAAACATTCTTATCTGTTTATTACTTTCTCAACGTTTGAATAAAAATCAATTGAGAAATAACAATGATGCTAAAAGAAGTAATAACAGTAAGTACTCTTCTAGAAAAACAATTGTGCCAAATGTTGCCAAATCATTAGTGATGAAGGAAAGGCAGGAAAAAATTATAATTAAATACCACTAAGCACCCAATGAAATGACAAACCTTAAAATCAGTATCAAGTGTTAGTAAAAATGTGGAGTAACTGCACTTTCATACATTTCTGGGGCAGGATGGAACGGTGCAACCACTATGAAAACTACACAGTATACTGGTTAATAATGCAAATTTTGTAATCAAAGAAAACATAGTGATTTCAAGGAAAACATCAATACTGCTTTATTTGAAGTAATAGCAATCGCTAGCTACACATTTCCCCATCTTTGAGGTAATGTGTGGATACAGTCCCAATAGAACTTTTCTTGTTTTGAGGAAAACCATTCAGAGACCCAATTTTCCAGTCTTTCTTACGTTTTGAAGTGCTGCTCAAAAAGTGAGTGTACCATGGATTGGAACAAGTGGTAATCTGAAGGAGCAAGGTCTGGTGAATACAGCAGGTAGGTTAATACTTCCCAGGCAAGATCTTTTAACGTGTTTTTAACTGATTTTGAAATGTGTGATGGTACATCATCATTACTTTGCCATGTCTTCTGGAACATTTTGATTGTTTCATGATTAAAGCGTGGTTCAAATTCATTATTTGTTGCCAGTAGTGATCAGTATAAAAGGTTTTATCTAGTTTTAGAAGCTCATAATACACCACACCTTACTGATCCCACCAAATGTAGAACATTGTCTTCTTTCTGAAGAGATTTGGCCTTGAAGTCAATGTTGATGGTTGACCTGGATTAACCTGTGATTTTGTGCATTTGGGATTCTCAAAATAAATCCACTTTTCATCACCAATCATAATTCAATGCAAAAAAGACTTTCAAATGCTTGCAATTATTGGCCTTCAAACTTTTTTGGTTCACCTGTATGTTCTTTGTCTTTCACATAGAAATTATCACTGTTAAAGTGTTTAAACCAGTGTTCACAACGCTCTTGAGATGGAGTGTGTTCACCATAAGCTTCCCGAAGTATACGTTCACTTTCAGCAGCACTTTTCTTCAAAACAAAGTAATGAATTATAACTTCCCACAAATGTTATTTTTGGCACAAAATATGACATTTTTAAGATAAAAATATATATATATATTGTTAACACCTTCAGCAAATTTGACATATGAAGTTTTGACAAAAGAGCATACATATCAAATTGCATATATATCAACATATGTGTAACTCCATCTACTGAAAAAAAATCTGCCTTATTAACTGGTACACCTAGTATTTGGCAAAGGCTACATAGTCAGTCTTAAGAAGCAGTAATTCTATTGCTGAGATAAATAAAAATATTAATCACAAAAAGTATTTCATAAAAATGTAGATAGTAACCTTACTAAATATTATTACTAACCTTATTAATTATTATTACTAATAATAACTCTAAATTGGAAACAACCTAAATGTCTGTCATCAGGAGAATTAGAAGTAAAATAAAGATAGAAACTATAGATATAATATCCAACTATACTGATGCATATGAAAACACACAATGAGTGAAAGAATACTGATGCAAAAGCATACATTCTGAAGGATTCCATTTTTTGTGAAGTTCTGGAATAGACAACACTAGCAAATGAGGATAATCTGACCACTTACATTGGAAAAGGTATTGACTAGAAACAGTCTTTAGGAAACTTTCAGGGACAATAGAAAAGTCCTATGTCTTGATCCAGATAATGGTTACCCTGGTTTTTAAATTTGTCAAAATTCATAAAAATTGTATAATTAAGATTTTAAGTTTTTAATATATTTAAAGTATAGTACCTTTATTATTGAAAGAAGAACTAAAAATAACTATGTGTAGGTGCTGTGCTATAAATTTTATACAGTGTGAGGCAAAAGTAGGCTTGCAGTTGTTCAAATGGAAAATAATGCAATGATTAATAAGTAATAATATAAAAATGAATACTGTTTTGCTTACTTTCAACTGTAAGCCTACCTTTGCCTCACGTTTATGTGTTATCTCTTTGTCCTTACAGCAGCTCAGTGAATATATACTGAGTGGTCAGATTATTATGATCTCTGAACGCATAATAATCTGGCCACTCAATGTGTGTGTATATATATATATATATATATATATATATATATATATATATATATATATTAAAGGCCCAGTGCATGAAATTATGCATTGATAGGGACTGGCCAGCCTGGCCAGTGGGAAGGGAGATGAGTGGTTAGCCAGTCTGCCTGCTGGTCAAACTCCTGGTTGAGGAAACAATTTGCATATTAGCCTTTTATTATATAGGATATACACTGAGTAGCTAGATTATTATGCATTCAGAGATCATAATAATCTGGCCACTCAGTGTATTTTCTATTTTCTAACATATACATAAAGACATTCTGTATCTGATGCATTCATTTATTTGACCAATGTATATAAAGCAAATGGAAAAGTCAGTATTCAATCTAAATATATAATTATTACACTGTTGGTTTTTTTCCATTACAACCATTAAGTAGCTAAGTAAGTTTTAGATTAAAGTAATATAGCAAATAGGTTACAAATAATATAAAAGAGTTAGTGAAAGACATAAAAACACAAGTAAGCACAAAAGAAAAGTCAAAACAAGTACTGAGAAAATGGAAAATATGTAATTAACAGAAAACCTATTATTAAAAGAAATCTATTGTTTCTTGTCAAATATTAAAATACTAGAGGCCCAGAGCATGAAATCTGTGCATGGCAGGGAGGGGGAGAAGGAGTCCTTCAGCCCAGCCTGTACCCTCTCACAGTCCTGGACTGCTGGCTCCTCACTGCTCACCTGCCTGCCTGCCTGATTGCCCCTAACCACTCACTTGCCTGCCTGATTGCCCCTAAGCACACTGCTTGCCTGCCTGGTTGCCCCTAACCACTCTGCCTGCCTGCCTGATTGCTCCTAACTGCTTTCTTGCATGCCTGATCACCCCTAACTGCCTCTGCCTCACCCCTACCACTGAGACTTTGTCTGGAATGAGGTCCAGAAGGTCATTCAGCTGTCTAGTCTAATTAGCACATTATACTTTTATTTATTATTATATATTAATTTGTAAAATTTATAGCATTTAAGTAAAATGCTTTATACCAGAGAACACCAGGAAGAATATGCCAAAGGAAGACATAGGGGCAAGGTGATGATGCACAGGATCCTCAGTGCAGGCTGCAACTCGCTCTCTGTGACTTGGGGTAAGTCATTTACCCTTCACCTTATTTTTCCTTTGTGTAAAACTAGAAAGTTAAGTAATGGTTTTCATTATAAAACTGTGGGGAGGATTGATTAGGTAATGTTCTCAGGAGCTTTGAGATTGAATGCCTCAAATAAGTGCTAAGTATCAAAAACAGAACTAAAAAAGTACAATCAGAAAATACACCGGTCAGAGAGATGAAAAGAGAAAAAACAGGCTAATGAAAAAGAGGAAAGATGGAGTTTGAAAGATATAGAAGGGTTTGGAAAATTTGATAAGCTTGGAAAAAAATTAACTCCAAATCAACACATACAAGAAAGCAAATATGTTTACAATGGTGCTGATATGTGCTAATTTGTTAAAAATGTGACATTCTGAAAACACACATCAACATAATTGTGCTGCAATAGAAACCATAAATATTTTCTTTGCGACATCGCAGGATGTGCTATATTTACCACATCTATCGCATCCACACTGTCTCCTTTCATTTTTGTCAAATTTGCTTTTAGGTGTCGCATGCCTATCCCGTATGCAACCTTTGTTCCCAGGTTCTACTTATCTCTATCTTCTACTCTAACTACATGAATTCATGAAGTCAACCCCAAATAAGATGGATGGGACTCACTGACCACAAAGGGTTTCAGTGAACCGTGAAACAAGGAAATGAGCCAGTCTCCAGAAAGAAAGAAAAAAAATTGGATGGGCTAAGCAACTCTAAAGCCAGTTATTGTAGTAAGCTTGACTGTATAATTTCCTCAAATCAAATGAGAATTTCAAGGAGGAGAAAACAAACAAACACAAAGTGACAGTGCAGTTTTTTCAAAAGCATTGGTGCTTGCATGAAGATTTTAGTTTAAAATGAGTTTGGAATAGAACCGAAATGTTTATTAGGAGTTACCATATGAACCACAGGTACCATGTGAGCGTGAAGTAGAACCAGTATAGCTGACAATAGATACTGCAGGAACACTGACCAGGCGGAACAGATGCTGGCAATCAGCAACTGAACTGGGACCTGTCCAGCCAATATCTGTTCTGAGTTGGACCAGTGAGTGGTAAGCAAAACAGTGTGGTTGGCTTGGTTTAATTCTAGGGCCTCCTTCTTTTCTGATTCAATAACCTTTTCTCTTAAGTTTTACATACCTGGTTGTTGGCCCATGATCTGTTGCCCTTACTAGTAAGCTTCCCACTAGCCTTTCACTCATCATGTCATGTTTCTTCTCATCAAGGAAATGAGCCAGTCTCAAGAAAAAAACAAACAAACAAACAAACAAACAAATAAAAAAAACCAAGGACAAAAAACATCTGTGATCTACATGGTCTTTGTTATCAAAACAGAGCATCTATGTTATCAAAATTTTAATTTCTTTTGGTCTGAAATTATTTTTTAGGAAAAATGTGACCTGATAAACTAATTTAAACTAAGGCATTATAAAAATGTAGCACATTGATAAGCTACTCCTTTTGTGACCTATAACAAACTATGCTAAAAAAAAAAGAAAAAAAGAAAAAAAGGAAAATAAACTTTTATGTGTTTTTTAGCAGGTACTTCCGGGCAGTAGATTAATCTAGAATCCCTTAAATCAAACATTTTTAAAAATCTATATGTCTTCCCCCTTAGGAGGACCTCTAAAATAAATGTAAAAAACTAATTTACTTGAATCTATTAATGCTTAGGCCACCATTTCATGATTCTTTCTTCCTTGATTCTCTTTGTAACTCTCTTGAAAGTTACTTATGTATTTTTTTTTATCCTGTCTTCTAAACTATGAATGGTAGTGTCATATCTGATTCATCTTTGTATACCATGTATTGAGTAGCATATATATGCCAGATTAGGTAACTGATTCTATATTACTAATACATCAACAGGATCCTAACAAATTTTCTTTCTTTGTGTGTGTGTGTGTGTGTGTGTTTAACTTGAATAATACTATGATTGAAGGATGGGTGGGTGAAGAAAATATGGCCATTATTTAGGAAACTATCCTTTGATGCTACCAAGAAAAAATGATGACATGAGATTATCTCCCAAATCACAATTCTGAACATATTTCCTTCCAGTGTAAAATCCTTATAAGATTCCCATGGCATGTAAAAACTCAAACTTCCCATATAGGAATTAACTTTATTTCCAGGATTGGGATTCAAATTTACTTTTCACCTGCATTGAGCATTGTACACACTTAGGTGTCCAGGGAAGGCATGTTAGCCAAATTAGATTTTCGCTATTTCTTCACCACAGCATTACATTTCTCATCCTTCAAGTATTGCGAGTGCAGTTACCACACTCTCCCCAAATTTATAATGTTTACTTGTGCTCCTGTGAAACATTTCCCCCCATTAATAATACCTTCCACATCTATTTCTTACTATTTGTTGTTTATATCTGCTGAGGGCAAGGTTTACATCATATCTGTCTTTGTATACCCTGTTCCTTTTAGTGTAGCACCTGTGATATGGCCTCTCCTGTAGCATCATGGTGAACTCAACTCAGAATGTTGGTTACCAGACTTTAAAGAATTAAAAAAAAAATCCAGCCGAAACCAGTTTGTCTCAGTGGATAGAGCATTGGCCTGCAGACTGAAAAGTCCCAGGTTCAATTCCGGTCAAGGGCATGTATCTTGGTTGCGGGCACATCCCCAACCAAGGGGTTGTGCAGGAGGCAGCTGATGGGTGTTTCTCTCTCATTGATGTTTATAGCTCTTTCTCTATCTCTATCCCTCTCCCTTCCTCTCTGTAAAAAAATCAATAAAATATATATTTTAAAAAATCTACCCTGAGATTACACACAGGACCAACCTGAGATCATCAGTCACCTGAAATTACTTCAAACCCAAAGGCTGATGAGCCTGGAGTAAATCTAGAGAAGTATCTAAGAAATGACTGTTTATGGAAAAGTTTAGGTGTCTTCAAAAGTAGACTGAAAAATCTGAAAGAAATATGTAAAGGAGGGTTCTGGTACAAGGTATAATTGTGCCAAGGGATTCTGTGTCTGACTATAATAAACAGAAACACTCAATTAATATATTTATCTAAACAACTAATTTCCTCCCAGAGGGAAATGGCACTTAATTAATTTGGCTGAACAAGATTCTTAACTGTGAATTCTCAGCTATGCTGTTAATAGGGTCACCTAAAAGACCAACTAGAAATACGCATGTATTGGAAGGAGGAATTGGAAAACTATGTGTACTAAGAACCTTCAATTAGTGGCAATTATTTGATAAAGTTATTGTCCTGCTTTAAATGCATTATTAGAGATAATTTCCCAGAGGAAATTGGTGCAAAAGGAATTGGATGAAGTATAAAAAGCTAGTTCAGATTCTATTGGTTTGAAAGGAACCTGCTGACTCCTGGCTGTCTCTGGCTCCATCCCTTATCCCCCTGCTATCAGGTGCAAAGTGGATCACCTTTGACTCTTACCACTTCTATCTATTATATGTATAAAAGCCTAAGCAACCTTTTACCCTCCAACCATCGGTAGCTATGACACACATTGACCACCAGGGTGCAGGCACTCAGCATAGGAGCAGAAACCACAGGCATAGAAACATGACACAGACTGATGAATCTCAGAGGGAAGCAGGGAGGGGAGAGGGCAGGAAGAGATGAACCAAAGATCTTATATGCATACTAGAGGCCCAGTGCATGGATTTACACACTGGTAGAGTTCTTTAGCCTGGCCTGTGCCCTCTCACAATCTGGGACCCCTCAAGGTATGTTGGACTGCTGGTTTCCACCCAATTCCTGCAGACCAGGCTGAGGGACCCCGCTGGTCAATGAATACATGCACTGGGCCTCTAGTATTATATAAAACAAAATAGCTTGCTTGTTAAACTTATATAAAAGGCAAAAGAAACTTCTAGCCATGCCCCAGAGCATTTGAAATAATTTTTTCTATGAATATAACATTTTTAGATAGCTTCATAAGAATATTTTCAATAGTGATAGTAAATTCCTTAATTTGATGTTATATAAGAGATACCATAAAATTCTCAGAATATTTGGATAAACTCAATATTTAAGGTCTAATACAAATTCAGGTAAATCCCATTGGCTAATTTATGTTGGATCTTCACTTAGGCTTTTCTGCTAAAGGAACTTGGGTCAACTATGTCTTTAAATTAAACGTGTGATTGAAATAGGCTTTGGAAAGTGCATGCACAACTATAGAATGACAGATGAACTGAACAACATAACCAGATATTTTCTTTTTGACACTGTTTTATGCCTGTGCCAGATAAACATATTTGTTTGGCATACAGTAAATTATTTAAAGCATTTGTGTAAAGTCTGATCTGTAGTTGTATTAAAGGGGACTATTTGTATAAAGGGAAGCTCTAGGGTATAGAAATATGCATCAACAGACCAAAAAAACCAAACACTTTGCATATCTTAAAATATCAACTGAGGCAACAAATAATAAGCACTTATCTATTATGTCCCTAAACATTGCTGATTTATATTCCCCATTCAGAAAAATAACTCAAAAACTTAATGTGTTTATAGAAACAACCAGAGAAAAGAAAACCCTTTGAGAGCATAAAAAAGGTTCAGAATTAAAGAAAACACTTTCAAGAGAATTTTTTTTGTTTGGTTGGTTTAGGAGAATAATAGAGATTAGTTAGAAATTCAACTAAAGTATACTCAGCATTTGGAAATTCTAACAATCTAAAGGGTGATGTGACATACTACTCACCCAATGCTACTTTCTTCCTACAGCATCTAGCTTCAATAATGTACTCAGCAAAGTGGAAATCTCCTCTGACTTTAGAAGGTGTTCTGATTTCCCTCACACCAGTCATAATAGGGGAAGACAATTATGCTTTGGAAAATATTTTCTATGTGCAGTTATGGTTTGATTTTGAAATTATGCATAACGATCATCACCATGAGATCCAATGGACTACAAAAATAAATACGCATTTTGACATTTTATTTATGGGACATTAACCACCAACACATGTCTAGGGCATTTAATATCCATCAAAAAAAAAAAAGAAATTAAATCAGAGAGATGTCAGAGGAATGGCAGTGTGAGAGATCCCCTTGGTCTTTCACCTTGAAGTGTCAACAGTTAGAACAGCTATAATTCAACAAAGGATGCCCGGCTCAATGCATGAACACAACTGAGAGACCCACTTATTATAACATCCAAAAGTGGGCAAGTGGGAGCGAACTGGGGAGCCTGGGAAGAGAGAAGTAAGGGAAGCTGTGAGGAGCCACAGACAGGAGCTAAAGGAGCTGAAGGTGGGACTCAGCAGGGAAGGGGAGGAATCATGCTGTGGAGGGCACTCCCTTCAGCCAGGAGAAGCAAAGGGAGTTGGTGGGCATTCCTGCAGGAGTGGGGGCCGGAAAAACTATGGCTGATCCCAGTGACATGGGCAAGGGCACAGCACAGAGGTGCTGCCACATCTGTCTGCTGCTCAGCATACCAGAGAAACATGCCACAGAGCCTGGATGCCCTTATCCTCCCAGGGCTCCCTCTCTTTGCCCTTGGTTTTGCGTTTCCGAGTACATTATCTGAAACTCAAGAACTTTTACTACAAAATCACTTTTTCCCTGAGCAAAGTATACTCTGTAACTGGTCCCAGAATTGGGGGGAAGGGGGACTATGCAGAGGTCAGAGGTCATCAAAGCAACTTAGAAGGATGCAAAGTTACCCAGGACCCTTGCACCCCCAAGAATCATGGTTAACTGGTAGCAGCTTCTGGCTGCAGAGAACCGCACTGGGGTTTCAGGGATTTGGAGCCCCTCTCCCCAGCTCCCCTGACCTCGTTTCCATGTGGGGTTGTCCCCTGGGACTGGGGTGGCCAGTTCACAGGTATAAAATCTACATTCCCATTTTCTTGCATCCCACAGAGACGTGAAATGCCAAAGGAGTGCAAGAGATCTCAAAATTTGTAATTCAATATCACCTATTGGAAAATAATAGAAACACTTCTGTTTATCAATCGACTAGAAAAGTGCCGATCATATATAGAGGCCTAGATAGAGAAGGAATCCATCAAACCCAGGAACAACCAAGGTATCAAGGAAACTCAGAAAGAAAAAATTTAAATCTCCAGAAAACAAACTTAAGGACATGGAAATATGTGATTTAAATGACTGAAAATTGAAGCTTGCAGTGTTTAAAGAACTTAATGAGGTGCAAGAAAATATGGATAGACAGTTTAATTAGCTCAGAAAACAAAACCAGTACTTTACCAAAGAAATTGAAACTTTAAAAAATTACCAAACAGAAATGTTGGAGATGAAGAACTCAATAAGAGATCAAGAATAAACTAGCCTCCTAGCCAGTTTGGCTCAGTAAATAGCACATCAGCCCCATGGACTATAGGGTCCTGGGTTCAGTTCTGGTCAAGGGCACATATCCTAGCCCTAGTTGAGGCTCCTGCAGGAATCAGCCTCTATATATGTCTCACATTGATGTTTCTCTCTCTGTTTCTCTCTCCCCTATGGGAGGCATCTGATCAATAATTCTCTCTTAGCATCGATGCTAAGAGAGATAAATCTCTCTCTCCCTTACCCTTCCTCTCTGAAATCAATAAAAATATATAAAATATATAAAAATATGATGACATACTAGTAATAACAAGTATTAGAGATGTCGTGGAGAAAATGAACCTTCATTCGCTGTTGATGGGAATGTAAACCAGTAGGGTCACTGTGGAAAAGAGTACGGTGGATCCTTGAAAAATTAAGGGTAAAGGTTCCATGTGATCCAGCAGTCCCTCTTCTGGGAATCTGTCTGAAAAACTCAAAAAACATTTACTCACAAAGTTATATACACTTCTATGTTCACTCCAGTATTATCCACTATAGCTAGGACACGGAAACAACCTCAGTGTCCAATATAGAATATTGGATAAAGGAGATATGGTACATATATACAAGGACATATTACTCAGAGGTAAGAAAAGATGAAATACTGCCATTTGTGTCGATATGAAGGGGGCCTTGAAAATATCATGCTAAGTGAAATAAGTTAGTCATAAAAAGCAAAGAACCATGTGAGTTCACTCATTTGTGGAATTTAAAACTGAAAGTTATAGACACAGACAGCAGTATAGTGATTACCAGAGGGAAGGTGGTGGTTGGGGGTGGCTAAGGATGAAGGGGCCAAATATATGGTGACAGAAGATGATTTGGCTTTGGGTGGTGGGCACACAATGCAAAACACAGGTTATGTATCATAGAATTGTAAACTTGAAACCTATGGACCAAAGCCAACCCCATAAACTTAATAAAATATAAAGAAATAAATAAAAATTTAAAAAATGACATAAAGACTGTAGGTAGTACTTGGGTTCAAAGTTAAATTCTTTTTAAAATATTCAATCCTTAAGGCAATCCTCGAAATGTAAAATGATATTGAATAGAATATAAACTCTGTGTCAAGCACTGGTCTATTCTGATAACTATTGAAACACTTTTTGTAATACTAAGTACATTTTAAAAAGACATAACTGTGATTTTTCCCTCCAGATGATTATACTGTATGATTGGAACATATGCCATTTAAAATTTTTCCTTTTTGGAAAATTAAGCAGGTGGTTTCTAATTGTACCACTCCATAAAATGTCATTTGTGTATTCTCAGGAGAAGCATGCTATTGCTTCCTGGTTGTGGAAGAAGGGGTTCCTAGAAGTGAATTTGCTACATCAAAGATATGCACATTTTAGGAATTGTTAGGTATTAGAAAATATCCGCTGAAAAAGTTTATCCCATGACCAGCCTCAGGAAGGACTGTATTACAGCCTTCCCATGTCTAGTTTAATATCTGCCTTGAAAAGGATGTAAGCATAAACTTTTCATTTCACCCTCCCCAGACCTAATAGAATTGTCTACTCACAAACATTCTGCTGAGTTAGGATTTTAAATAAATCCGCTTCTGGTTTGGCCATTTATACTCAGTGCTGCTCTTTTCCTCCACACAGCCTCATAAATCACCTCCTTCCCCCTGTACATGCCAGTCTTCTCTACTAAGAAATTCAATCTTTTTATTTCAGAGTGTTTTAGTCACTCTTTTTTTTTTCAAGTTCTAGGGCAATTCTTTGAAAATTTTAAATATTTAGCAATTGTTTGCTGAATAAAATTAGCCACGAAAAATATATCCTAATGTGTATAGATACACTGATATGAGTGTGTGTGTGTGTGTGTGTGTGTGTGTGTGTGTGTGTATATATATATATATATATATATATATACTGATATAAAAGTTTATGTATTTATATTAATATTTACATAAATATTAGAATGATATTTGCTTTCTAAGTCACATGGTGACCACTTTAAGCAGATAAAGCATTTTTTGTGTGTATATACATATATATATGGCTAATATGCTAAGTATCTGACCATCTGACCCATCACTATGACATGCACTGGCCACCAGGGGACAGACGCTCAATGCAGGAGCTACCAAGTAGCAATGACTTGGCAGTGGCGGTACTCAGTTGATACACTCCAAGACAAGAGAGGAGGGAGCCTGATTCCTCACAAGGCCACATTATTCCACCTTCAGCCATGGGTTATGTTGTTGCTGGGGCACTGTTGACCCTGAATCTGGTTTACTGCATGCTACACTTGCATTCCACACCCTATACAACAACCACTGCATAGTACCCTCCCCTAGGTGTATGTCTGAGAGCCAGTTTTGGCCTGATCCCTGCGGGCAGACTGAAGGGACCCCCACCTGCGGGAAGGATCCTGCTCCCTCCACAGAAGCCAGGTAGAGACTGCAGGAGGTTGGCTCCAGAGTGTGTCCCGCACATCTCACGCAGTCCCACCCAGCTGGCCACCTTCTAATTAATTTTCTTTCAATGTGCACGAATCTGTGCACTGGGTCATTAGTGTTTATATAAATTACTAGAATGATATTTCCTTTCTGAGTCATATAGTGACTATTTTAAGCAGATATAGTATTTCAGAAATGACATCTTTGTAATAGGGAATTCTCTTTTTATTTACGAAGACAGCCAATACAATCTTAGTTGTGTTTATCTGCAAAGGAGCCAAATTTAGATAAAGTGACAAAATAAAACCTAAAAATGCTTCCTTAAATGAAATCAGTTAGATCAAAATAAACTCCCTGGAAGTGAAATGCAAACTTGTTTATGCCAAATACCCAACAGAGGTTTTTGCCTCCTTGTTAAGTTTTCTGACTCTGCATACTGGATGGAACCTGATAGGAACTTCCTGGCATCATCTTGTGGGCTTGCTCAGAGTAGAGCTGTGATTTTTCTAGTATTACTGCTGATGGCTGACAGCTAATCCTAATGGAAAAGCAATGCCACATTTGCTAATCCTAACAGAGAAGCTAAACCACTTTCACTTTCAATCTGAAAATCCAAAATCAGATGAGTTTTTTGAAACAAGTTGCCATATTAAATTCTATCCTAGTAAATACAAGACATGTTTAGCTGTGAACATAAATATTTCAAATTGGTTGCTGTGTATGAGAATATCAATATAGTCACTTTCCCCCCCCTTGTTATAAAAAAAATAAAAGAGAGTCCTTTTCACAACTGTATTTAAAAGGACCATAAAATTTATCACAGATTATTAAAGAAATGACAACATTTTATTCACATAAAAAAACTACTTAAAAATTCAGAGAATACACATGAATTCATGTATTGTTTTCAAAATGTTATTTTTGGGAAAAGGTAATTTAAAAAAACACATAGCTAATTTATGTAAGTACTAGTGGCCTGACACACAAAATTTGTGCAGGGGTTTGGGGGTGGGGGATTCCTCAGCCTAGCCTGCATCCTCTCCAATTGGGGACATCCCTGTGGAATCAGGCCTAAACCAGCAGTTGGGCATCCCTCTCACAATCTAGGACCACTGGCTCCTAACTGCTCACCTGCCTGCCTGCCTGATTTCCCTGAATTGCCTCTGCTTGCCAGCCTGATTTCCCTTAACTCCTCTTCCTGATGCCTGATGCCCCTAACTGCCTCAGCCTTTTCTGCCTGATTGCCCCTAACTGCCCTCCCTGTAGGCCTGATCTTGCCCCCAACTGCCTTCCTCTGTCAGCTTTATCTCACTCCCAACTGCCCTTCCCAACCAGCCTGGTTGCCCCCAACTTCCCTCCCCTGATGGCCTAATATGACCCCGAACTGCCCTCCCTTGCTCTCCTAAACTCACCACCAATGACCCTCCCCTGCCAGCCTGATATCACCACTATCTGCCCTCCCTACCATCCTGATCTCACCCTTAACTGCCCTCCCTTGATAGCCTGATCTTGCCCCCAACTGCCCTCTCCTGCCAGCCTGGTTGTCCCAACTGCCCTCCCCTGCTGGCCTGATCTCACCCCCAATGGCCCTCCCCTGTGGGCCTGATCTTGCCCCCAACTGCCCTCTCCTGCAGGCCTGATCACCACTAACAGCCTCTGCCTCGGTCCCCACCACCATAGCTTTAACCAGAAGGAAGTTGGAAGTCCAGAAGATGGCTGGTTGACCGGGTCTAATTGGCATAATGCCCTTTTAGTAGTATAAATAGATTATGTAGGATAGGATTGCTTAAATAGAAGTGGAGAAGCCTTTTTTCATTAGGAGGGGATGCTCTTGGGAGACAAAAATACATAATCCCTATATCTGGACTGATAGCCAGCCATATGCATTATACTGCCAACCAGTCATTAAAAAATTGAACCGCTTTCTTACACTAAACAGCTGTTGCCTTTGAAACCCCTCCCTCTTCAGCTCTCACCTTAGTTTCTGCCATCACACTTAACTCAGATTTAGTTCTTATTGGTTGGTTTCTATGTGAGTCAGCGTCTCCAGGCCTATCAATGGGCCTGATCAGAGTGGTGGGACTGATCAGCAGCCTCATCGGGGCCCAAGAGAAAGAGAGGCGTGGCTGCTGGGCAGGCCTGGAGCAAAGAGACAAGTGCTGGTCAACAGCTGCCACAGGAGGCTACGGATCAGACCCTGCTTCTCCCTCCCCAGACCTCTGGCCTGATCCGCAGCCCCCTTGGTAGTCGGTGCTGGGTCAGGGCCCCGTGGTCAAGCCTTCAGTTGTTTTGGATGTTATGGACCCTGGGATTTTATATATTAGCATTAATAAATGTTATTGGAAAATGAAATTTGTACATTATACACATTAGAATATATGTTCTCATAAATATCTTACAGTAATTTACAAATGAGTAGTAATATTTTACTAGAATATATTTTAACATCACAGGTGAAATCACCTACATTATGAGGGACTTGAGTCAGTGGTGTAGAGAAGTGGAAATAGTTCATACTGATCACAAGAGCTAATTGCTAAACTTTTAAGAATTTTCCCAGCTAGTTGGCAGTCTATTGGTAGCTTAAAGTGAGTCATGTTGAAAATATTTACACGAAGAAAATTCGAAAGAATAGAGCCATACCACTCTATTCTAATCTATAGTAGTTTAAACATTTCTTTTACTTCTCATTTAAAAAAATATATCTATATTGATTTAAGAGAGGAAGGGAGAGGGAGAGAGAGATAGAAACATCAAAGATAAACATCATTGATCAGCTGCTTCTTGCACACCCCACACTAGGGATGGAGCCCTGACCTGACCGGGAATTAAACCCTGACCTCTTGGTTGATAGGTCAATGCTCACCCACTGAGCAAAACCACATGGCTACTTCTCATTTTTTAGGTACAACATGGAAGCTATGATAATCTGTTTATAAAATAATGACTGAGAATTAATAAATAGTGGTGGTAAGATTAAAAAATGCTCTGGCCTGGCAGTTCAGTTGGGTTCTATCTCAGGTCAACCAATGAATGCATGAATAAGTACAACAATAAATAGATATGTCTCTCTCTGTTTCTGAAGTCCATGAGGAAAAAAAAAGATTAAAATACAAGATAATTTACTAAAATAGCCATTTCACTGTACTTTTATTTTTTATACTAATGAAAAACTATATTTTAAAATACCGAGCTGCTGGATGGAGACTATGATTTAAAAGGGGTGCCTGTTGTCAGGAACTATTTTCCGTATCTCTATGGAAAAGCATGTTAAGTCCATTTCAAGTTTTCAAAGATCTTTTAAATTATTTTAAATTTAATTCCCACATTAAATGATCATCTTATCAAAAACATTAGAATGGTGACAGATGTAGATAAAAATATATCATGGACATAAAATCAGGTTTTCCCCTTCCACTCACCATTCCCAGGAAGATGACTGGAGGTGTGCACCCCAGTGTGTGTGGGCCCTCTGAGGCCAGTGTGCAGAACATGTGCACTGTAGACCTGTCACAGATCAATTTTAGGTTCTGACCAGCCCAGCCTGATTTATTTTGTCTTTTCTTCAAGAACAAATCTACATTTAAAATGTTACATTATATCTCATTTACCCTTTCTTTATATATCCACTCACTTATTTAACTTAAATTTAGTTCCCTTTGTCCTCTGTCTCTCCCCCACCATTTTCCTGGTAATTGCTATAACACTCCTGTTCTTTCTGCAGTGTTTTTCAAGAAAAAAAGGGAACTCATTAACATCATGTCATTTTGTTGTTTCCATAGAAACAAACATTGTCAACTGGAGATAGCTGATCATGTATTTGCTTACTCAGTAACTTATATTATGCCCTCATGAGGCCTGCTTAAGAGACATGCCTTTCTTTAAGAGAAACCCTTTGAGTACTTCAGGTGTGCAGATTTTGTAGTGAGATGAAATAGCTGAAATAAGCCTTATAAGGAGTTGGATGATACCATGCTTCCAGATCAAATTAATTAGTAGATTTGCTATGAGATTTAAAAAAGTACATATTTAAAATGTGGCTGTTTGGGTTAAAATTACAACTAATTCTTTATGAAGCTAAAATGTGTTAAATACTTTAAGTTGGTTAAGATGCAAAATATATTAACAGTATAATAATAGTTTTTAAAAACCTATGGTACAAACAAAGCAATTATATCAAAGCAGAGGAGACAGACTGATCTAAGATATGTGGTCATTCTCCTGGTAGATCCACTCAATATGTAATATAGCTATCATATGTTATTTTTCTTAGGAAATGACCCAAATGATATATTAATATTTAATTATAACATGATACAGTCTTATTTATTAAAAAAAACTTACATTTTTACCTCAAGTAATATTTGGTTTAATTAGTGAGTTAACTGTACAGGTTAATATACATATCACACAAAGGCTTGCTGATCCAATTAAAACTTAGCTCAGACAAAAATTCTTATGAAAGATTTCTAAAGTGCTAACAGCAAAGACTATTTTGGTATTTACTATGCTTACTGTTTATTCTTCAAAGACGTGCTTCATATCTCTGTTCTTTTGTAATTTAACTGTTTTTTTGGGTATAAATTATTTGAATTCAAAGATAAGTTCACTTTTAACAAAAAAGGTTTGTAAATTTACTAAAATCATAGTGGCTTTCATATTATTATTTAAATCCTAAGGAGAAAAGAAGTTAAGGATTTTTTAAAGACGCATTTGTGCATGTTTTCATATGTCTCTTGGCTCTCTAAATGTCCTCATTTGACAAGTGTCTATTTAGGTCATTTGCCCATTTTTTGATTGGGTTATTTATCTTCCTATGTTAAGTTGTATGAGTTCCCTGTAAATGTTGGAAAAATAACATTGGCAAATATTTTCTCCCATGCAGTGGGCTTTCTTGTTTTGTTGATGGTTTATTTTGCTGTGCAAAAGCCTTTTATTTTGATGCAGTCCCATTTGTTTATTTTCTCTTTAGTTTCCATTGCCCTAGGAGCTGTGTTGTTAAATACACTGCTATGACAAATGTCTACTATTTTGCTGCCTCTGGCTTTTTCTAAGATTTTTATGGTTTACCATCTGAGTTTATGTTTGTATATGGTTTAAGTTGCTGGTCTAGTTTCATTTTTTTTTTTTTGCAAGAATCTGTCCAGTTTTCCCAATACCATTTATTGAAGATACTGTCTTGATTCCATTGTACGGTCTTGCCTCCATTGCCTACATTGTGCATAATGGCTTGTGTCAATTTCTGGGTTCTCTGTTTTATTCCACTGATCTATATGTCTATTCTTGTGCCAGTACCAGACGATTTTGAGAACAATGGCTTTGAGGTATAGCTTGATGTCTGGTATTGTGATTCCCTCCAACATTGTTCTTCTTTCTCAAGATTGCTGCAGCTATTCAGGGTCTTTTTTTTTATTCCTGATGAATTTTTGGAGAATTTGTTCTAGGTCTTTGAAGTATGCCCTTGGTATTTTAATGGGGATTGCATTGAATTTATATTTTGCTTTGGGTAGAATGGACATTTTAATGATGTTGATTCTATCAATCCATGAACATGATATATTCTTCCATTTTTTCATGTCTTTCTCTAGAGATATTCTGAGTACAGGTCCTTTATCCCCTTGTCCCCTTGGTGAAGTTTATTACTAGGTATCTTAATTTTTTGTTGCAATGGTAAATTGGATTACTTTTTTAATTTCTCTTTCTGTGAGTTTCTTATTGGTGAATAGAAAAGCCTTAGACTTCTGGGTGTTAATTTTGTATCCTGCTACATTGCAAACTTCATTTATTAAATATGTTAGTTTTTTGATGGAGTCTTTGGGGTTTTCTATGTACAATATCATGTCATCTGAAAATAAGAACAGTTTTACTTCTGTTCCACTTTGGATGCCTTTTATTTCTTCTTTTTGTCTGATTGCAATGGCTAGCACATCCAGTACTATGTCAAACAGGAGTGGTGAGAGTGAGCATCCCTTTTTCCTATTCTTAGTAGAAATGGTTTTATTTTTTTCCAATTGAATATAATGTTGCTGTGGTTTTGTCATATATTACTTTTATTAGGCTGATGTATGATTCCTCTATTACCACCTTGCTGAGAATTTTTATCAAGAAAGGTGTTGGATTTTGTCAAATGTTTTTTTTCTGCATCAATGGATATGATTATATTGATTTTATCTATCAGGTTATTTATGTGGTGTATCAGTTATTGATTTGCAGATATTGTACCATCCTTGTATCCCAAAAATAAATCCCACTTGGTCATAGTGTATGATATTCTTAACGTAATGCTAGATTCAATTTGCTAGAATTTTGTTGAGGATTTTGACATCTATGTTCATGAGGTATATTGGCCTATAATTATCTTTCTTTGTATTATATTTATCTGGTTTTGGGATCAGGGTAATTCTGGCTTCCTAGAAAGAGCTTGAAATTGCTTCTTCCTCTTGAATTTTTTTGCAATAGTCTAATAAAGATAGGTTTTATTTCTTCTTTGAATATTTGATAAAACTCCCCTGTGAAGCCATCTCATCCAGGGCTTTTGTTTGTTTGAAGATTTTTGATTACTGCCTCAATTTCCTCCATAGTGATCAGCCTATTCAGATTTTTTTATTCCTCTTGGCTGAGACAGGTTTTTTTTCGTTTTTTTTTTTTCTTTTCTTTTCTTTTCTTTCTTTTTTTTTTTTTTTTTTTTTTTTTTTTTTTGGTTCTTTGAGGTTTTTTTGTTTGTTTTTTAGAAATATGTCCATTTCTTCTAGGTTGACCTGTTTGTTGGAGTAAAGTTGCTCATAGTATTTTTTTTATGATTCTTTGTATTTCTGCGGGGTCTGTTATTATTTCACCTCTTTTGTATTTTGTTTATTTTGATCCTCTCACTTTGGTTTATGGTGATTCTGGCTAGAGGTTCATCAATCTTGTTTATCCTTTCAAAGAACCAGCTCTTGGTTTCATTGATCTTTTGTATTGTTTTTTTGGACTCTATGTCATTTATTTCCCCTCTGATCTTTATTAGTATTTCCTTCCTTCTGCTCACTCTGTTTTTCTTGAGGTTGGCATATAATGCTATGAACTTCCCTTTCAGTATTGCTTTTATTGTGTCCCAAAGATTTTGGATTATTGTGTTTTCATTGTCGTTTGTTTCCAGGATGTTTTATTTCTTCTTTGATCTCTTTGGTAACCCACTCATTGTTTAACAGTATGCTATTCAGCCTCCAAGTGTTTGAATTTTTGTGATTCTTTTTACTGTAGTTGATTTCTAATTTTATGCCATTGTGATAGACACTTTTTGAAAAAGGACATTCAGAAAGCCAAGAGACATATAAAAACATGCTCAAAGTCACTAATTATCTGAGAGATACAAATCAAAACAACAATGAGGTACTACTTCACATCTGTCAGAATGGCTGTCATCAACAAATCAACAAAGGACAAGTGCTGAAGAGTATGTGGAGAAAAAGGAACCCTTGTGCACTACTGGTGGGAATGCAGGATTGTGCAGCCACTGTGGAAAACAGTATGGCGTTTCCTCAAAAAATTAAAAATGGAACTGCCATTTATCCCAGTAATACCACTTCTAGGAATATATCCCAAGAAAACAGAAACATCAATCAAAAAGAATGTATGCATCCCTATTTTCATAGTGGCACAATTTACAATAGCTAAGGTTTGGAAACAGCCTAAATGCCCATCAGCAGATGAGTAGATGAGTGGATTAGAAAACTGTGGTGCATCTACACAATGGAATTCTACACTGCTAGAAACACACACACACACACACACACACACACACACACACAAAAATAAAATTCTTACCATTGGCAACAACATGGATGGAACTGGAGAGCATTATTACTACAAGCTAAGTGAAATAAGCCAGTCAGTGAAAGAAAAATACTACATGAACTCACTCATTTATGGATAATAAAGAACATTATAAACTGATGAACAAAAATGGATACAGAGGCAGAGAAGCATCGAACAGACTGTCTAATGACTGATGGAAGGCTGCGGAGGGTTGGGGGACAGGAGGAGGTAAGAGGTCAACCAAAGGGCTTGCATGTATGCATATAAGCATAACCAATGGACACAATACACTGAGAGGGAGGTGAGGGCATGTGCAGGGGAATAGGGGAGCCTGGGGAAGGTCAATTGGGGGGGGTGAGGTGACATATGTATTCCTATTTGTAATAACTTAAACAACAACAACAACAAAAAGGACTCATTTGTTAGTATAGGCATCTCTTGCCATTAACTTGATGATTATATTACTCTTTCTCCTAAGGAAGGGCGGTATAGACTCTCTCTTCTCTCTCATTGGTATTTCTAATCAAAAGTTTAGAAACTGTTAATTATTTTGGCAAAATATTTATATTTTAAATAAGTAGGTATATTATTTTCATTTTCTATAACAAGACAGATTTAAAAGTCATTTTGTTTAGTTATCTGCTGAAAAAGTAGATATAGTCATACTGTTACTTGACAATCTCTAGATTAATAGAAGTCAGTTTTAGTCATAGTAATTTTAAAATATTATTTTTATTTTAAATCTCATCATCAAATGTGCATAGTTAGCACCTGCTTGTCATTGACAGTGTGCAGATTGTCATAAAAAGAAAACATGTATGCCTCACATTCATTATTAACTTATTTTAGTAAAATAAAATTATTACTTTCCAGTTTCAGTGTCTGTAATAATCAACTGGGATTTTTTTTAAAAAAAATAAAAGTGTAAAAGTGTTAGCTGTCTACCAGCAGAGAACTAATTTATTGGATGTTAGGGGAGATCAAAGTTGTGCATTTGACCCAACCACAAGCAGGGAGACCCTCACTTCCACCTCTGCTTGAACACTGGCAAATACTTGTTTGGGCTTATCTTTCTCATAGAATTTTGTCAAAAGTAGCAGGACTCAGAATTCTGTGATCCATCCTCTTCCCTTATAGCTAGAAGTTCAAAAGTATTTGTTGTGACTCCTAATTACTACAAGTTCTAGTTCACCAAATGTTTTTCCTAAAGACAAGTGTCACAAGCTAATTATCAGGCTGGATAGTCTTTTTGCTGTCTGCTGTCCACATACTAAAACAAAGCCCATATTTTTAAATTTTACTGCTGCAAAGCCCCACTTTCAGGTACCAGTTCCTGCCTTAGTATCCAGGCTATGTTGTTGTAAGAACAACAAAAACACATTAAGTGGCTTGAATAACAAGGGAGTTTACCTCATACAAAATAGTACAGAAGTAAATTATCCAGGACTGGTGAAAATTATCTGCTGTAAGAAATTAGGGGTCCAGGCTTCTTTTATCTTGCTCTATCAGCTCTAAGTGTTCTGTCCTTGATCCCATCATCAATGCTGGCTAGCATCCATATCACATTCCAGACCTTATGGAGGTGAATGAGGAAATTCAGGGTTAGTGGCTTTATATTTAAAGTGATCATCCAAAAGTTACATAATTTCCTTGCATATACCACTGGCCCAAGTGAGTACATGGGTGCATCTACACTAATAGAAGCTAAGAATTATATATTATTGGGTTATCAGGTTGTAAATAAAACTTGGGAACTCCACTATTAAAGGAGAACAATCAGCACTCAGTGCCACAAAACAGTAGTTGTGAAGGTTGAGAAAATTAAATGGTAAAATATTATTTGCTATTCAAATGTTAAGTTTCAAAAATTATAACCTCTATTATTACTAAAATACTCTTTTCAGATTCCCATTTGTTGTGCAATATTCCTCCTATAAAAATTACAGGCTTGTTAAAAATAATTTTACTATTTAATTTACTAAATGAGAAATCTGATTAAACAAATAGGCTCACTTTCTGGGACCTAAGGCCCAACAATTTCCAAATTTGTAAAGCCAAAGGTGAACCCATTCCACACATGGTCTACACTGACTGAGCACTTTTATGTAGAGCTAAAGGCCTGGTGCATGAAATTCAAGCAGAGGTAGGGTCCCTATGCCTGGTTGGCAATCAGGGCAGATCAGGGCCTCTGGCTGCTGGCCGGGGCCTTCCTTCATTCCTCATCACCCCCTAGTGGTCACCACATGTCTCTTGGTCAAACTCCCTCTGGGACAATTTGCATATTAGGCTTTTATAGAGAGAGATAATTAATGCAAAATGATATGTTAGGGTTATTTGGTCTCTAATGTCCCTTCCAGCTATAACACTTCATGATTCGTACTGGAAAAAGTGAAAATTTCTTCATATTACTAAATAGTAGCATGACATATTTACATTATCATTTTTTTCTGTCTGATTAACTTAAACCTATCAGATAATGAGCTATACATCTTTTGAATTTAATACCTCTTACCTTAGAGATAAAACTTTTCACATACGCCAGAGCCGTAAAATTCTGGATCTTTGTCAGCCATCTAGAAATATTAAAAATAACTAGCCATCCTGGAAACTTATATTAGTTTCACACACTAATAGTTATTTCATTTTCTATTTTTGTACATAAAATATACAATCGTTCTGTATGTACTATACCATTTATATAAATGAGATTGTGACAGGAAATGTTAATATTTGTGCATTTGCCCTTTTGCTTAGTTATAGGAAACTTTTTCTGAGTCAATCAGAGAACATATTTATCTGTCTTTCATACCTATTCCCAGAGGTTCTGTATTCTTATACCAAAGTTATCTAATATAATTGACCCTTAAAAAACACAAGAAATTGTTTATCTTGTACAATGGAAACAAAGAAACAAAAATTACCTACTGTAATTTAGGTGGTTCATGCCAAGACACCTGAATAAGATGGTTATATAGTTGCTAATATTCATCTATGTGGTAATACCCTAATTTATGGGATATTGTCTATCCTTTATTGCAAGAGCAATCCTTCATCTTTCCATTATCCTATAAGAAATTCCATATTTTCAATTTAGTCAGAATTGAATTTGGAGCTGTAAATGAAAAAACTCAAACTAATCTAAATATATTTTTATAACTTTCAAATAGAAGGATAAAAAATAGGTAGAAAAGCCCTAAAACAAAGTAATAAGCAGATCAAGGTTGATGACAAATTTTAAAACTCCTATTAATGTTTATTTTGTTTTAGTTTTATATTGAATTAAAGAAATGAGCCCACACTATGTGTTAGGATAGAGGGAACACTCTCTGAGTGGGAAGATAATATTTTAAGGAGATTTTGCTGTTTTCATTTTAAAACCAATGACTTGCTCTGCATAGAGAAAGGAGCATATAAACACATGGCAATAAAAACAGGCCCTAAATTAATCCTGATAAAGAAGTTAACAAATAAGTTCTTTAAAACAACTATGATTAATATATCTAAGGAACTAGCGAAATAAATGGATAAAATTTAAAAATGAAAACTCAAATCTAAAAGAATCAAATAGAAATTCTAGATTTAAATAATACAGTTACTAAAATTGTTTAAAGAAACCTCTATATGGGACAAGATTGGATTGAGGTAATAAAGTATAACAATATATGTGTTAAATATTAAAAAAATAAATGCATGAATTAAATAGTTTGATTTATATGTGAAATAGTTAGAATATACATCTTTCGTCTCTCAGTAAAAAGAATCCTGGAAGAGAGAGTGAGAGAAAATGAGGCAAAAGCAATATTTAAAGAATTACATGTCTAAATATTGTCCAAAAACATTGAAAGACATGAATTAAGATTCAAGAAGACCTATAAACTATGCATGGACTGAAAAATAAAAATAAAAAGAAGAAAAATATACCTAGGTACATGACCATAATACTGTCAAAAAGAAAAAAGGAAAGAAAAAGAAAAAAAATCTTGCAAGCAGCCAAAGAGGTGTGGGGGGAAAGACAATACTTTCGAAGGGACAAAAATAACACTGACAACTGATTTGTCAAATAAGCGATGAAAGCTAGAAGTCAGTGGGATTACATTGTTGAATTCTGAAAGAAAATTCCTCTTACACTTGAATTCTAGTTACAGTGAAAATAATCTTCAAAAGAGAAGACACGACTGGGCTGTAGAATTGCAAGAAAACATTGATCACATCCAAACACAGCTGAAAAAACTAGAAATGCTACAGCATCAGTTCTCTTGAATATATCAGAAAGCTGAGGACAACAAGACATCTATATGAATGAATGTTCAAACAATTTTTAGTGCTTGCATTCTCAGTGAAGCAGCAAGAAAAGAAAAAAATATATACAGTATGGGCTAAGGAAAATCAGCCAAAACTTTCACATTTATTGAGAGAGTGTGGCCTCATTTATTTATTGAAATTCCAAGGAATCTACAGAGCAAGATTACATTAGTTGTCATTTCTTACACTCAGGATATGTTTAAATATATTTATTGCATGTGCTTTCATCTAAAATGAAAATCCCTCCTGGGTACACTGCTCTCTTAGGTCAATGGGAAAAACAAACAAAACTAAACTAAAAACAGTACTAAATATCTAAAGAGTCAAAAGATGTTAGAATAAGGAACTAAAATATTCCATAAAGACAATAACAAACTCTATATTTGGATTTGATTATTGGATCGTCATTGATTTTGTAATTTCCAAGTCTTAATGGTGAAAGCAAACTGTGAATTCACAAGAAAAGCCATGTTGAGTATGTAAAGCTGTCATGTGTGAATGTCATCTAATCTTCACAATATCTACCCATGACATAGTCAATATTACCATCATTTTTTGGTTGAGTAAACTTAAGCCCATGGTTAAATAACTAGCTCAATACACAGAGAAATTCTAGTTTCTCTGACAGCAAAACTCATGGGGTCAGAAATAAAATTAAAAACTTTCTAATAAATATGGGATTTGTTTTCTAATAAATATGTGCTGTGCTTTATCATAAAAGAGACTTACTACATGTATCTGCATATGAACATTGCCCGGAGTGTAAATATACCTTATTCTGACATCAATGTACATAATAATGGTAGAGCAAAAAGTGAGAGTGTCAGAGTTCTCTTATTTGGTAGGGAATTAATTCATTTTACATTACAAAAAAACAAAACAAAACAAAACAAAAAACAGACACTTGTTTCTCTTAATAATGGCACTTGAGAATTCATTAAACTAACAAGTCTGCATTGATTGACAGTGTTAGTTACTGAACACAGCACTCTCTGTATCACCCTTTCATTTGTTCCCTTGCTTGTTCTCATATCTTTCTTCAGTGGAAATTTTATTTCAGGATTCCTGTCCTTTGAGGATGAAGAAAAAAAAAGATACAGTTTTACAACACATTTTTTTTTCCTTAAGAAAAATATTTAGTGTAGTATCACTGGCAATATTATCAATATATTCTTCTTCTTATTATCATCATCATTATTATTTTGTTTCCCCTTGATTATGTGTTTGGCACTTAGACTAACTCAGGATCAAATAAATGAACTGGCTATGGCACAGCTGGTCCACAGATGTCAGTAGGGATGTGTTGGGGTATGTATTTCCATGTTATTAACCGCACAACTAATTTAGCCATGGAAATTGATATTATTTCGAGAGTTGGGAAAGAACAGATCAACTCAGCCAGAACTATAACAGACACAAACTCAGTTCTTTCAACATAGGCATAACATTCTAATTTTAATTAAAAAAAATTTTTGTTCACCTTGAGTGATGTTTTCAGTCTTTGTTCTAATTTGAATCCAGTCAGATTTGTGATTTTAGGGTTCTTAGCTCTGGTAATTCATACAAGAATGTCTTTCCTACCAGTATCCTTGTTCTATAATTAATGAATAACATCAAATCTGAGAAATATGCATTTGATATGTGTTGGAATGTCTATTTGAAAATCTCATTTTTTAAAGCCAAAGGCGGAATATATTTGCACATTTCAATCCTCTGGAGGTTCTGTCTATGTCTACAATATGCTGACAAGGTACCATTCTCTCAAGCAAACCTAATTTTCTTTCTTTCAAAATAACTCCAAATATTTGTATCAAGTTAGTTCAGAGAAAGGGATAAGTGGTTCAGGATACTGCTCAATATAATGCTTTATTGGAAAAACTTTTTTGTCATAATTTGTAAACTAGTGCCTTGGTCGGCAAACTGCAGCTTGAAAGCCACATGCAGCTCTTTGGCCCCTTGAGTGTGGCTCTTCCGCAAAATACCATGGCCTAGGTGAGTTTATTTTGAAAAAGTGGCATTAGAAGTAGTTTAATTTTAAAAATGTTGGCTCTCAAAATAAATTTTAATTGTTGTATTGTTGATATTTGGCTATGTTGACTGATGAGTTTGCCAACCACTGTACTAGTGGAATAACTGTTGAAATATAAATACATTTAGAAGAGCATAATGGTTGTAATGCATAATGCCGGAGTTCTAATCTTAGCTTTGCCACTTAAAGTTGTGTTATCTTGAGCAAATCTGTAATAATAAAAGTATAATATGATAATTAGACCAGACAGCTGAATGACCACCATGGTGGGGGCCACGGCAGAGGTGATTAGGGGCCATCAGGCAGGCAGAATGGTTAGGGACCATCAGGCAGGGATTGGGCCTAAAATGGCAGTCAGACATTCCCTGAGGGGTCCCAGATTGCAAGAGGGTGCAGGCCTGGCTGAGGGCCCCCCTCTGGTACATGAATTTCATGCACCAGGCCTCTAGTTAATGATTAAATTCTTCTGTGTCTCAGTTTCCTCAAACATTATTTTATGAATCTCCTGTGAGAATGAAATGTATTAACATATACATAGAGGTGCAATGCTTGGAAAACTCAACCCCGCATATTTAGAGTTCTGTAAATGTTAGCCATTTTTATTATTGTTGTTGCTGCTGCTCTTGCTATTATTCAGGCACTCAATATTGATATGCATTGGGTTAATAATAGTAATTCTTTAACACTGTGTAGAAAAGCACTTCAGTCATGTAGATAAATATTCACCATCCTCTTGTGAAGCTGGATCAAATCTTCACAGATAAATTCCTTTTTTGATGAATATTCAATTGGCCTTGCAATTTCTATCTTTTTCAATGTTTTTTTTTTCTATGATACTTAAATATGTACAATGAAGTATTGGAGTCATGTGTGTGCACAAGATTTTCCTATGTGCACTTCAGCAATTCAAAGTATTCTTAAGAACAATGTGAAAATTATATTTTTGCAAATTCCACAATCCTTGGCACAACCAGGACTTGAGAATATTTCAGCAGAAATATTTTCATTAGTGATAATGAATATATTTTCTCCTTGATAAGCTGAGATGAAAAAAAACAACAACAGAATACTAATGTCTAAATCCTCAGTATTATTTAGTCTCAAATTTTTTATGATTTTTAATCTCCCCAAAAGTTTTAGGTGGTTCAGGGTTGGATGAGTTACAATTCCAGAAACCAAGTACATAGGTTAGTCCTAGAAGATTTTGCTCAGTGGATAGAGCATCAGCCTGCAGACTAAAGAATCCCAGGTTCAATTCTGGCCAAGGGCACATGGCCAGGTTGCAGGGTTGATCCCCAGTAGGGGGCATGCAGGAGGCAGCTGATCAATGATTCTCATCATTGATGTTTCTTTCTATCTGTCTCACCCTCTTTCTTCCTCTTAATAAATTAAAAAAAATTAAGAAGTGCACAGTTTAATATGCCTCATTGGGGGAGAAGTGGGACCAATTGGTGGATATTTTAAAATTGTATATCAGACAATAAAATAAACTAAGAGACAATATAATCAAAGTCTCTTAGCTGTTCAAACAGTAGCTAAAGATATGCAGAATAAGTAGAGAATGAGAGTATACAACTTCTACCTTTCCTCTCCTTTTGCATTTTCAAACATCCCTATAGCACCCAAATATTTAGAAACTTACTTGAATATATTTTTATTTCTGTCCTGTCAACTAATCTTGTAGTATACTTTGAGATAATCAGAGATAATCTTGGTGTTTCCTAACCATTGTTGAAAGTCACTGGGTAAAAATAATTTAACTAAATGAAGAAAATTAAAGACCTTATCTTTAAAAACCCCAAATCAAAGAAAACTCATCTTTTGTCCTAAGAAGTGACTTCGACAATTGATGCAAAATTCTAGCTAGACTTTAAATTATTGCTAAAAAGGACCTAGTATGGCCCAGTTATACTCTTTTTTGACTTACTTCTGCTTCCCAAATGGGATAATACTTTCTTGACTCAGAGTTTTATTGTCACACATAGTAAAAGGAAATACCAACAAACTCATGAAACAAGACAACAAGATAATTAGTTAACTTTATATCATGGGTGTTTAGTATGATTTTATATCTATAAATGCTCTTTATAATTTGGGATTCTTCCACTTTTGAAGCTGTTAGGTTATAGGTTGCTTTAATGTGTGTTTCCCGGGAAGAAATCTTGATATGACAATATCAGGGAAAGTGGCTTATTTGGAGTTTTCAAGAAACACTGAAGAAATGTGGTAAGACAAGAAAGATAATACAATTAATAAAGAAGATATTATAAAGGAAGCAGCCATTGTGGGTGACTAGAGCTTAGATCTGAAAAAAACAAACATTGGGGATGGTATAAAATACATACCTCATATTTATAGGAGAGGCAAATGAGCTGAGGCTGTGATCAGCAAACTATGGCTCGTGTGCCACATGCAGATCTTTGGCCCCTTCAGTGTGGTTCTTCCACAAAATACCATGGCCTGGGCGAGTCTATTTTAAAGAAGTGGCATTAGAAGAAGTTTAAGTTTAAAAATTTGGCTCTCAAAAGAAATTTCAATCATTGTACTGTTGATATTTGGCTCTGTTGACTAATGAGTTTGCCGACCACTGAGCTGGGGTCTTTAACCTCTGTCTCCAGTTTGTCATTGATTAGGGTTGGTTCTTAGGGAATGGGGGAGAGTGATATTAATTTCTTGGTATTCTTAGCCTGCTGGGGTATTAACACAAGGGTTTTCTTCCCCTCATAAGAAAGACTCTGACAAAGAAATTTGAACATTCTTTGCAAGCTGGGCAGCAGGCATTAAAGTGGTAATGTCAAAGTGCAGAGTACCAATTGCATTTGCTACAAATGGTCTCCCTCAGTGTCTTTTAAATAAAAGCTACTCTGATTCTAGCTGTTCTTCCTTTGTGTTTGCATAAAACACCTTGTTTTTTTCATTATTTCATTACATTTCATTTGCTTATTTATCTGTACACCTCATATTGTTCATCAATGAAACAATAGTTGCTCAACAAATATTACTGTAATAAATTTTTAAAAAAATACCGTTCTCAGAATCCAAAGTGGAGGATGGCTATAGAATTAGAGTGGAGGATGGAGAGCAAGAAGGTAAGGAGGGAGAATGTGGGACAGAGTGAGGGAGCAATAGAAGAGTGTACTGACGTGTGATGTGTGTGTGTGTGTGTGTGTGTGTGTGTGTGTGTGTGTACGTGTGCGGGTTTGTGAGTGAGCTAGGGACAGTTAGATCATAATTACAATGACAAATGTTAAAGACAAAGAGAGAATTTTAAAGGCTGTGAGAGAGAGACAGAGAGTAACCTACAAAGGATCCCCCATCAAATTATCACATGATTTCTCAACAGAAACACATCAAGCTAGAAGGGAATGGAAGAAAGTATACAAAGTGATGCAAAGTAAAGGACTGAATCCAAGAACACTCTATTCAATAAGAATATCAGTCAAAATTGAAAGGGAAATCAGGAGCTTCACAGCAACAACAAAAAAATGCTAAGGGAATTTATCACTACCAAGCCAGCAATGCAAGAAATGCTAAAGGGAATGCTGTAAAAAGAATAAATAGAAAGGGAAGAAGGAACACAGGCATAAAATACAGAAATGGCTACAAACAAGTACCTATCAATAATATTAAAACTAAATGAATTAAGTGCTCCAATCAAAAGACATCAAGTGACTGAATAGATAAGAAAACATGACCCACTTCAGAACAAAGGACTTACGCAGACTGAAAGTGAAGGGATAGAAAAATATATTTCAGGCAAATGGAAATGAAAAAACAAGCTGTGGTAGCAATAATTATATTTGACAAAATAGACCTCAAAGTGAAGACCATATAAGAGACAAGAAAGATTGCTTTATAATTATAAAAGGATTGATGCAATCCTTATATACAAGAGGATATAACTCTGATAAATATTTATGCACCCAATCCAGGAGCACCCAAATACATTAAGAAAACAATAACAACAAACTTCTGGAAGATATAAGGGGAGAGATTGACAGCAACAGAATCATAGTAGGAAACTTTAATACCCCATTAATATCATTGGATAAATCCTCTACACACACAAAAATTAGCAATAAACATCAATCCTAAATGATTCACTAGATCAGATGGACTTAAACAACATCTTTAGAACATTGCACCCCAACACTACAGAATATACATCTTCTCAAGCACATATGGTCAAAGATAGACCACATGTTGGGACACAGGGAACATCTCTCCAAATTCAAGAGGATTGAAATCATATCAAGCATCTTCTCAGATCACAATGGCATAAAATTATAAATCAACTATAGTAAAAACAATCACAATTATTCAAACACTAGAAGGCTGAATAACATACTATTAAACAATGAGTGAGTTACCAAAGAGATAAAAAAAAATAATCCTGGAAACAAACAACAATGAAAACAAAACAATCCAAAATCATTGGGATACAATGAAAGCAATACTGAGAAGGAAGTTCATAGCATTATAGGCTTACCTCAAAACAAAACAAACTAACTAAAAAAAACACAAGAAAAACTAGTAATAAACCATCTAACCCTGAAACTTGAACAATTAGAAAGAGAACAACAAGAAAATCCCAGTGTGATCAGATAGAAGGACATAATTTATGAAGATCAGAGTGGAAATAAATGACATAGAGATAAAAAAATAAATACATAAAGCAAAAACAAAACAAAAGCCAGCAAAACAACAGATCAGTGAAACCAAGAGCTGTTTTTATTTTAAAGGATAAGCAAGAGTGATGAACCTCTAGCCAGACTCACCATAAACCAAAAAGAGAGGACCAAAATAAACAAAATCAGAAATGAAAGAGGTGAAATAACAGAAGTACAAAGAATCATTAAAAAATACTATGAGCAACTCTACTCCAACAAACTGGTCAACTTAGAAGAAATGGACATATTCCTAGAAAAATATGACCTTCCTAACTCAACCAGGAGGAATAAAAACATTTGACTAGGCTGAAAATTATTGAGGAAATTGAAGCAGTAATAAAAAAACCAAAAAAAACCCTTTCAACAAACAAAAGCCCTGGATGAGATGGCTTCACAAGGGAGTTTTATCAAACATTCAAGGAAGAAATAAAACCTATCTTTCTTAGACTATTCCAAAAAAATTCAAGAGGAATGAGCAATTCCAAGCTCTTTCTAGGAAGCCAGAATTACCCTGATCCCAAAACTAGATAAATACAATACAAAGAAAGATAATTATAGGCCAATATACCTCATGAACATAGATGCCAAAAATCCTCAACAAAATTCTAGCAAATTGAATCTAGCATTACATTAAGAAGATCATACACTATGACCAAGTGGGATTTATTTTTGGGATGCAAGGATGGTACAATATCTGCAAATCAATAACTGTGATACACCACACAAATAACCTGAGAGATAAAAACAATATAATTATATCCATTGATGCAGAAAAAGAATTTGACAAAATCCAACACCTTTCTTGATAAAAATTCTCAGCAAGGTGAGAATAGAAGGATAATACTTCAACATAATAAAAGCCATATATGACAAACCTACAGTCAACATCATACTCAATGGACAAAAACTAAAACAATTTCCCCTAAGAATAGAAAAAAGACAGGGATGACCTCTCTCACCACAAGAGTACTGTTTGTCCTAGCCATTGTGATCAAACAACAAGAAGAAATAAAAGGCCCTCAAATGGGAAAAGAAGAAGTAAAACTGTCCTTATTTTCAGATGACATGATATTTACATAGAAAACCCCAAAGACTATCAAAAAACTACTAGATTTAATAAATGAATTTGGCAATGTAGCAGGATACAAAATTAACACCCAGAAGTCTATGGCTTTTTTATATAATAAACTCACAGAAAGAGAAATTTATAAAATTGCATTCACCATTGCAATAAAAAAATAAGATACATAGGAATAAACTTAACCAAGAAGATGAAAGACTTGTACTCAGAAAATTCCAGGATGCTGAAAAAAGAGAGAGAGGAAGACAAAAACAAATGGAAGAATATACCATGTTCATGAATTAATAGAATCAACATCATTTTTTATTCTCTCTTTAGTTTTCATTGCCTTAGGAGCTGTATGGGTAAGGATACTACTCTAGGGCAATGGGAACTAAAGAGAAAATAAACAAATGGGACTACATCAAAATTAAAAGCTTCTGCAGAACAAAAGAAACCATCAACAAAACAATAAGAAATCCCACTGCATAGGAGAACATTATTTGCCAATGTTATCTCTGATAATGGTTTAATCTCCAACATTTACAGGGACCTCATACAACTTAACAAAAGGATAACAAATAATCCAATCAAAAATGGGCAAAGGACCTAAATAGACACTGTCTGAAATAGGACATTTAGAGAGCCAAGAGACATATGAAAACATGCTCAAAGTCACTAATCATCTAAAAGATGCAAATCAAAACAACAATGTGGTACCATCTCACCCCTGTCAGAATGGCTACTATCAACACTGATAGCATGTTGCTAAGTAAAATAATCCAGTAGGTGAAAGAGAAATGCCTCATGATCTCACTTATTTGTGGATAATAAAGAACATTATAAACTGATGAACAAAAATAGATACAGAGGCAGAGAAGCATCAAACAGACTGTCAAACTACAGCAGGAACACTGGGAGGGTTTGGGTGGGGGTGGTGGAGAGGTAAGAGATCAGCCCAAGGACTTGTATGCAACCATATAAGCATAACCAATGGACACAAGACACTGGGTGGGTGGGGGTTTAGGGCATGTATTGGAGGGTAGAGAAGGCCAGGGGAAGATCAATGGAGAGAGAAAAAGGAGACATATGTACTACTATTTCTAATACTTTAAACAATAAAATAAAATCTATAAAAATATCCAGAATGATGTTTTACAGCAGCTTCCAGCCAGGAGAAGGAGGGCCCCATAGACAGCCACAGAAGGCCCTGATTGGTACTATTTGCCAGCCAACCCTAGGATCCCTACCTATGAACAAATTTCAAGCACCAGGCCTCTAGTTTAATTAGAAGTTTGAGTGAAGAAAATAAAATGTTTACACATGTCTTGGCATACCGTCATTTTGAGATAAGTGCCTTAAATACCAAAAAAAAACATGGTAGTGCAATTACATGAGTAAATATGAGACTTTACCTGGCAATTCATTAAAATTTAAAAGGTTGGTTCCAGAGAGAAATGGGAACAATAGCTTGGTAATAAAATTTTAAGTGAACAAGAATAATTCTTCCAGTTTGAGAGTGACCTAAGAATATGCATTCAGTAGAAGTGCTGACCAGTTGAGTTGTGGAGGAGTAAGAGAGAATCTTCTATCAACTTTATGACCCTTGCTGCCATTACTTACATTTCACACATATGATAAAACCAGAGGCCCGGGGCACAAAATTTGTGTGCAGGTAGGGTCCCTAGGCCTGGCCTGTAATCAGGGCCAACTCACTCACAGGGCCAACTGCCCATAGCCAGTCCTGCCCCCCGCCACCACCCATCTCCGGTTCCCCATTCACAATTGGGCAATCAGAGCTCAACTGCCAGATGAAGGGACCCGGAGGTTGGCCATTCCCACCCACCTGCCAGCACCACCCCTGCTGCAGGTCCCACTCTGTGTCTGAGGTGACTCGTGGGGTAGGGACCTTGACCTGGCACTGCCCATGTCCCCGCCACCCACCTCTGGTTCCCCATTTGCCATCGGGTGATGGGAGCCTGCCAGCTGGGGAAAAGGACCCAGAGGTGGTCAATGCACTTCATAGTGACTGGTTGAGTGGTCGTTCTGGTCATTCTACCATTAGGGTCAATTTGCATATTACTCTTTTATTGTATAGGATAGAGGCCCAGGGCATGGGTGGGAGCTGGATGGCCTGCCCTGATGGGGGCCCCAGATCAGGGTGGGGATCCCTGCCGGGGAGCAGGGCTGGCTGGGGAGAGGGACCATCAGTGATTTGCAGGCCGGGCACAGCTCCGAATTTGGGTAGAGGTCCCCGCTGGGATGGGGGCCAGGTGGTATAATGGGCTGCGGTCATTCTGGTCTCAGGTCGTTCCACTGTTTCAGTCGCTGGGCTTTTATTATATAGAATACTTTCAAATTAATTAAATTTGAATAATATATTTTTAGGACTTTTGTTTTTTGTTGGTGCTTATACTTATGTTTTATGCTATTTGTTCAGTGGCTTATATTGTAAAACACATAATCTATGGCTATATCAACCTCATAGCTGCCATCCAAATATGTTGTGATAAAATACTTTAACTTTTTTAAAAGAGGATATATTCTAAGCTATTTCTTTATACTTATTCCAAATGCATTTAAGTCCCTAGAGACATTCATTGTGTGTGTTTGGATGTATGCATGCACATATTATCTATGATCTATCTATCTATCTATCTATCTATCTATCTATCTATCATCTATCTATCACTTATCTCTGTGCAGAGATGGGGAAGATGAAGGAGATATATTTGAGGAGAGTTGCTTTATACCTAGAGAAGCAGTGATAACCTCTTCATAGCGTCTTCTACTCCCATGTCCTGTAAGGGTAAGACATGTCTCTAACCTTTAATACTTAAAGCTTACCAAGTGTACAAGTTGTTAATAAAGGCATGGACTTTTTATAAATGCAAAGTGAAGATTTTATAGCTTTGGATCTCTAGAACTTCTAAGTTAGGGTAACGTATTAAGAAGAAAACTATTAGAAAATTGCCTCTTCAAATGTGTTTTGGACCCTTTTAGTTAGCCATTTCAAACTTTAGATTTAGAAAGCAATGAGTTAGTAGACAGGAATTAATAATATCCAACACTTTCTTTCATCACTATTTAATAAGTATCAGAAGTGTCTTACATAAATTTTCTCATTAAATTATAACAACTGTAGGCATAGGTATATTATGGTCATCCATATTCTAAGAGGGTAAGTTTTGAAAACTGAAATAACTTGCCCAAGGTCCATAGCTCTCAAAGGTTAGAATATATACACAAGTGCTCACACACACACACATGCCCACACACATAAAATTTGAATGTCTTATTTTAAAAAGAAAACACTATAAAGCACCATTTTTAGGTAAAAACTATAGCATCTAAACACTGCAGTTGTAATCACTTGCAGTTTTGTGGTCTCTATCTCTGGGGCAAATTTGTAAAAGTTAATAAAAAATTTTTGATTCTTTTAAAAGATTTTTAAATTTATTTTAAAAGCATTCTCATAGCAATCTGTTTTAATTTGTATTCTGTTAATCATGCCATTATGAATTTTATTTTAATTGCCAATATGTTTTTATTCCATGTGAGAACCCTCCTGAAATCAGTTTTGCTTTCTTATTACTGTTTGTTTCTCCTCAGAATAACTTTCAAATAGAAAGTATTCAAGAATTATTACATTTGTGTACACTAATAATATATTAAATATTATTTTATTATATGTAGTTATATGGCACATGCAATTATATATATAACAATAATATTATGTACTTCAAATTGGGACAAAATTGTTCTTTGGAAAACATACAGAAATATGTTTTATCAGATACTGAAAAAATCTTACTATCTTACAATGTTAAAGAAGAAAATGTATAATCCAGTGTGGAGAAATAAGTCAGGTCCTCAAATATCTAGTATACATATATATAAAAAGGTAAGGTAAAGTTTCAAACTAAGGGCTCCTTTTACCAGGTAAGTTAAAATTCAGTTCAAGCATGAAGACACATGTGGGAAAAGACAATGTCTGCAAGTATCTGATTCATAATCACATCAATTATTTTGTTACTTGGATAACTTTTACTTCATCTGGCCCAAACTGGTTATAATTGGAAAAGTGATAAATTCTGTTCCATTTTTGTTTGTGCCTTCTCTCTTTTCACAGTGATAACTGTGGGCTGCAAATACAAGTGTAAACATAAAGTTATTATAATGAGTTAAAAACATTCTCATTAACCAATTTTGCTTCCACAAAACAAGCATGCATTTTAATTGTCATTTGTAATATTGAGATTTTGCAAACCCCCAAAACAAATATTTCCCCTTGAAAACCTTTACAGGGGAAAAACAAAGATTTACCATTCTAAATGTCAGTGTGCCAATTGCAGATTTATAGAACATCCTGAACTTGACTAAGGAGGAAGAAATCAAAATCCAATTTATATAATCCTTTGATAACTATTCCAGAGCCTTCCCAGGCACTGCAGTTTATTAGCAGGTGTTAGATTACCCCAGCCAGCTGTCAATACCTGCTGTCACCACTATAGATGCAAATTTTACACAGAGATACAGCACACGTATTCCCCTGATATCCTTCACCATTACATTTTCAAGTTAAAAACTGTAGACTCTGCTGACCTATCATCTTCATGCTGACTCATTATTCAAAATAGAGATATATAAGATGCATAATTTTAAAAACGTACATCTTCCCTATCAATTGTGATTGTTGATAAAAAATGGGAAAAAGTCCACTTTAAGATAGTTAGAAATATGAACACTGTCATGTAAGCAAAAACTTTTACTGAGTTTTCCACAAGTTAAATTATGGGAGAAATTTCCATGAAATTGCGCTTATTTCCAGAATGCAGTTTCTTCTTTTTATTTATACAGCTCTTTTATTTCTGTGTCATTTACAAGTCAGCACTATTTTGGGCTGAGGCAAAACTCAGACACTTTGAAATTTGAGATGGATAGTCCAGTTGAGGCCGAGGCCGAGGCCGAGGGTCAGTAGTCAGTTGCAAAAACCTGTGGCTTTGTTGGCTAAATATGGCTCACTTGGTTTTGTAAACACGGGAAAGCTTAGTTTTCCAATCTGGAGGTTATAGGCCAAGTATATGGTGAGAGGTGAAAGGAAGAACTTAACAGCGACAAGAATAGAAATGCTGACATGAGCTCTCCAAATGTTTCAAGGTGTTTTCTAAACTGTGAAACCTGGGAGGATGCTAAAAAAATAGAAGCCTTGGGAGATTTGAGTCCTGGCTTTGACTTTGTGTCTCTCAAGTCACACATAGTTTAGTTTGCTAAAGGTAGAAGCATGATGCACTTGAAGTGTATGAGCATACCATCCACATAGGAGAGAGAGAGAGAGAGAGAGAGAGAGAGAGAGAGAGAGAGAGAGAGAGGCTGCACAGAGATAACTACAGCTGAATGCCATGAGAAAGAGGAAGTCTGGTTATGAGTTGGGTTGTTTTCCTGAGCAGGATACAAGGGTGATTCCTTTCCCAGGTTCTTGTCCAGATGGATTGGAAGAATGAAGCCATGAACAAAAGACGGTAGATGAAAGGGTATAAATTTATTGGAAGCAGATTCAGACTCCCATGTAGGGAGGGGTTCCCAAGGGGTAAGCCACTAAGCTCTTTATTGCTAAGGTTTATAAAGGCTGTAGTTTTTGTTTCTTACTACTCCCTTCTCACTGCTCACTCCTTTGGCAGAATATCAGCTTCCAAGCTCAAACCCCACGTGATGGCCCCTCTTTCTCTTCCCCTTCAGTGGTAGAATTCCCTATCTCCTGTGAAAGTCTGTTTTCCTCTTTTCTCCCATTTGTAAGCATTTCTCTATCCTCTGTGAAAGTCTTTCTCCCCATACATTGTGGCTTTTTCCTATCTTTTGTGAATAGATGTCTTCCTCTCTCTTATCCCTTTTTTCCCTTTTTTCTCTCTCTTTATGAATGTATGCCTTCTGGCAGCTCCAAGCCAACCCTATGCCTTCCACTCCCATGAACCCACTTTATTCCTAAAACTCCCTAAATCTGCCTATTTCATCCTGAAAACTCATTTCAGTGATGTTTTTAATTCCTAAAAATATATTCAAAGAGTGAAAACACTCAGAATAATAACACAGAACCCAGAGTTAGTACATCATTTTAAAATGTTAGGACTTAACAGGGGAGGGCAGTTAGGCAGGACAAGGCCAGCAGCAGAGGGCAGTTGTGGGCAATCAGGCCAGCAGGGGAGGGCAGTTGGGGAGGGATCAGGCTAGCCGGAAGGGCAGTTGTGGGCAATCAGGCCTGCAGGGGTGGGAAGTAGGGGGGGACCAGGCCTGCAGGGAGGGCAGTTTGGGGATGACCAGGCCTGCGGGGGAAGACAGTTAGGAGTGACCAGGCTGGCAGTGGAGGTCAGTTGGGAGGAATCAGGCCTGAAAGAGAGGAGAATTTGGGGGACCAGGCCTGTAGGGGAGAGCAGTTGAGAGTGACCAGGCCAAAAGAGGAGGTCAGTTGGGAGGGACCAGGCCTGCAAGGGAGGGCAATTGGGACACCCAGACCTGCAGGGGAGGGCAGTTGGGCAGGACCAGGCCAGCTGAGGAGGGCAGTTGTGGGCAATCATGACAGCAGGGGAAGGCAGTTAGGGGTGATCAGGCTGGCAGGGGATGGCAGTTAGGGGTGACTGGGCCAGCAGGGGAGGTCAGTTGTGGGGAACTAGGGCTGCAGACGAGGGCAGTTGGGGGGGAGGGGACCAGGCCTGCAGGGGAGGGCAGTTAGGGGTGACCAGGTTGGCAGTGGAGGGCAGTTATGGGTGACCAAGCCAGTAGGGAGGGCAGTTGTGGGCAATCAGGCCTGCAGGGGTGGGAAGTAGGGGGGGACCAGGCCTGCAGGGAGGGCAGTTTGGGGATGACCAGGCCTGCAGGGGAAGACAGTTAGGAGTGACCAATTGGCAGTGGAGAGCAGTTAGTGGCAATTGGGCCAGCAGAGGAGCAGTTAGGTGTTGATCAGGCTGGCAGGGGAGTGGTTAGGAGGTGATCAGGCTGGCAGGCAGAAGCAGTTAGGGGGAATGAAGTTGGCAGGCAGGTGAGCGTTTGAGAGCCAGCAGTCCTGGATTGTGAGAAGCATGTATGACTACCTAGTTGGACATCTCTCAAGAGATCCAAGATTAAAGAGAGTGCAGAGGAGGGCTGAGGGACACCACCCTCCCCCGTGCTTGAATTTTGTGCTCCAGGCCTCTAGTATATGTAATAAATGTCACAGAAAAAGAGGAAATAAAGGGGAAGACAAAAATGAAGCAATAATAATGAGCCCAAATTATTTCTCACAGTTAATTAAATCCTATAACTTACCTACTTATACTCAGATATATAGTAATAAAACTGCTGAAATTTAAAAAATGAAAGAAAGAAAAAGTCAAGTAGTAAGAAAAACAACAATTGATAACATACAGGGAAAAATGGAAACATCATTAGAAATAATAAGGGCTGGTAAGTTCTAATATTAAATTGTTAAGGAATAAATAAAACCATCTCCCTTGGCAGACAAAATAATCTTGTATGTAAAAAATCATAACAAATCTACAGAAAAGTTATTAGTACCAATAATAAGTTAGGCAAGGTTGCAGAATAGAGTGATACCCCTAAATCAATTGTATTTCTGCATACTAGCAAAATAAGTATGATCATGAACTTATTCATAACCTTCCATAGATTATAAACATAGTTTTAAATCTACCAACCAAGAATCTGTAAATCACACTTTTAACCATATATATTTTTTCTAAAACCTCATAATATAGGTGATAAAAAATTGTGATCATGTCAATTAAAAAACCCCAAAGCATATAACTAAATTAGGCACAATTTTAAGTGGGTGTGCTTTTTTTTTTAGAAAATTAAGAACATAGAAATATAGATTAAGAAAACAAAGTAGAAGGCATCTATCTACTCATGTGCAGATATTATTTAATAAAAAATTATAGGGATTGGTATTGTAAGTACACATATAATACCTTAATACAAAAAGAGAAAAACATTTACAATAGACTTTTTCTAAAGTATTACACCTATTTTGTTCAATCAAATAAATTTACTTAATAATCAATTATAATAAATGTAGAGAGTAGTGTTTATCTGTATTTACATAATCTTGGGAATAAATAATTGATTAAAACAAAGGAAACCATAGAGTGTTGGAGAGATTGCCTAATAGAGTTAATGTCCCAGTCAAATCTCTGAATTTCTAGCTTTCTATGCTCTATTCCAGTGGTCAGCAAACTAATTAGTCAACAGACCCAAATATCAAAAGTTCAACAATTGAAATTTCTTTTGAAAGCCAAATGTTTTAAACTTAAACTTCTAATGCCACTTCTTCAAAATAGACTCGCCCAGCCATAGTATTTTGTGGAAGAGCCACACTCAAGGGGCCAAAGAGCCGCATGTGGCTTGTGAGCCGCAGTTTCCCAACACAGCTCTATTCCCTCATGTGGCTTCCACATGGCTCACATTGAAAGCCATTCTGAGGTGCAGTTCTGATCACGCGTTTTTCGCGTGACCTACAAATGGCTTCAATAATTTGGAAGAGTTGGTAGCAAAATATTATTTATATTATTATAAAAATAATTACTTTGTTGATCAGAATCAACATTATCAGCACATAAGATAAATGGACAAGGTGTGTAAGGAAGATAGAAGTCCAAGAATTTACTACATTGATTGCATGGGTTCACAATCTTAGAGTGATTTGAGTATTTCTTTTATTTTTGACTTCTGAATACAATGTAAACTTATACTGTATTTGCCGGCGTATAAGACGATTTTTTGGCCCTGAAAAATATGCCTCCAAGTGGGGGGGGTAGTCTTATACGGCGAGTATATAACAAACTGTATTTTGAGTGGAAATGTTAGGGGGTTGTCTTATACGCCCAGTCGTCTTATACGCCGGCAAATACTGTATTTTTCAGGGCCAAAAAATCGTCTTATACGCCGGCAAATATGGTATATATTTAGAAGACCCTGGAGCTTACAGAAAGCTACATCTTCCATGACCTGCAAGCAGTTTGAACTGCACTTCTAGGCTTAAAGACTCCTAGAGATGACCATTTGGACATTCTCCTGTGAAAGGTCAGAAAGGAAGTCATGAGACTGGAGGCGGGCGATGGCAGGGAAAGGAAGAGATTGTTCACCACCGAGCAGGGCCTCTCACAGGTCACAGCAGAATTAGCCAGTAACGCTATTAAAGGAGCTGTGGTGTGGAACAATATAGGAAAGGCGAGGCGGTATAGGAAACATGGAAGCAAGAAGGAATTTATGCTTGTTGTGGTGATTTTGAAATAACATAAGTGACAGAGGGATAAGAATAGATAAATTGAATTCAAAGTTCTAAGCAAATTTTATCCTACAAAATTATTAGCCAATTGCTGGAATTTAACTGTGGCTCTTCTCTGTTTTTCAATCTTTCTGTAACATAAATTATTTATCAGAAAGTATACATGTTATCACTTAGGAATAAACCTGCTGTGATTTTCGGTAGCACAGAGACTATTCCCCATGTGCATTATTCACTTAGCATTTCACCATGCATGAGTCCCTCAGGGTTATTCAGTTAAGGGATTAACTATATGCAGCTTGCTCAACATATTCCATATTCTTTCCTATTATTCTCAGCCTCCCCTATTATACAGTCTTAGCCAAGAAATAGCTTTCTATTCCTTGATCACTCATGCAATCTTTTATTTAAAATCATTTATGGAATTTTTTTAACGTATATATCAATATTATACCAAAAGCTGGCATGTTTGATTCCCTGCCAAGCAAGTGTGGGAGGCAACTGATTGACTCTCTATCTCTCTCACCCTCCCCTTTTTTACCTTAATTAGAAAACAAACAAACGAACAAACAAACAAACAAAAAAAAAAACAGTACATTTGGATTGGATTCAACTTTTCCAAGCTTCTGGAATGTGAAAACAAATCTACACTAATAGGAATCAGATTCATGTTTGCCTAGAGACAGAGGAATTAGGGAGAGAGAAATAAATAACAAAGAGTCACAAGGAAACTTATGGGTGATCCCTATATTCATTATCTCAATTGCAGTGAATATATATATAAATAATTATACATACATATATGTATAATATATATATTATATGCAATATATATATTATTGTTGTACATTGAAGTGCACATTATCAAAATATCCAATTTTAATTTTTAAATATATATATATATATATATTTAAAAATTTAATAATGTGCACTTCAATGTACAACAATAATAACTTAAGAAACCTGTGAAGAAGGGGGTGGACAATGAGAACATTGAAGATGAGAAGGGTGACGAGATACTATTGCAGATGCTACAATTGCTATATCACTGGTATTAATAATTTTAAAAAAATATTGTCATCCATGTAATCTCTCTAATATAGATAGCCAGAGTCTTACAAACCACACTACCTAAAGTTAACAATACAGTCCTAAAATGTCCACAAAGCTGAAATATCATTGATTTATAAACAGATCATGATCAATTGCAAATGACTGGTTAAATTTTAAGGGCTATGTAGGTGTGATTCAGGTTCCAGATAAGAACAGGAACTACAGTATTTGTTATATGGTTTTATAAAACATCTGTATTTGTATTATATTTCATCCTACTAGTATCATATGAATTAAAGTATATTATAGTTGCTACTATTAACATTTTGGTGGCAAGAAGGAATATATGTTACAATAAATATCTTGGCTAGTATTATTTAACTTTGGCATTTATCTTTTTATTCTAAATCCCATACTCATTTCACCATAAAATTCTGTGCATGTGCATTAGGAACAATAAATACATCCATAATGCTCAATGCAAATATTAGTAATAAGACACTAGGTCAGGAATGGCTAGTGTGAGGACAGAATAAAAGGGTGCTACATATTGCTTCCTAGAGAAAGTAAGTGTTGAACCAAATTTTAAAGGGATAAACCAGAATAGATTTATTAATAGAAATTGCACAGTGTCTGGATCATTAAACAATATCTCAAAGATATTTCAGTAGTCAAAGAATCCTATTAGCAAAGTCACAGGATGGAAAAGAAGAATATTTAAAATGACTGTGGAGGTTCCAGTAAGAAGCCTGGCTAACATTAAAGGGAATTGCTAAGTGGGATTGTAGACCACCTTAAAGATCTGGAGAAGTGAGGCTTAGGGTAAGGTTTATAAAAGAAGTTTCAGGAATACACGTATTGCCCTTTAAATAGAGTTAGGGTGGGATAGGAGTTAATAGCCTAAATACTGTAGCTAGACTACCTATAGGTCACATCACAGCCTAATATATAAAAACCATGGATTATAACAACAAGTAATGACCAAGGCTCAATTAACCGGAAGACAGTCCTGTATCCAGTGCTGGGAAGCTGTGACAACCCAGTGCTGACGGCTTCCACTGCAGGAACGGTGCCCCAGCACTGACTGCTGACGAGGCTGCGAATCAAGGCCAGATAGAGGCCTGAAGAGAGAAGCAGGAACTGGCCCATTGTGTCTGTGGCACCTTTGATCAGCACTTGTTTCTCTCTTTCTTTCCCAGTCTGGCCACACCTCCATTTCTTTCCAATCCTCCACCAGGGCTACTGATAAGCCACACTTTTCTGATCAAGCCCTGTTGATAGGCCCAGAGACACTGACTGGCATAGGAACCAACCAATTAGAACCAAATGTGGGTGCTCTGAAGAACCAATGGCTGCCTAGGCAGCAGAGGTTATGATGCTGACCCCCATAGAAACTGACCAATCAGAACCAAATCTGGGTGAACTGTGAGGAGCCAATGGCTGACTAAGAGGTGGAGGTTTTGATGTTGACTAGCATAGAAACCAACCAATCAGAATCAAATTGGCCAGCAGAGGAGGACAGTTGGGGGCAACCAGGCCTGCAGCAGAGGGCAGTTAGGGATGATCAGGCTGGCAGGCAGAGGCAGTTAAGGGCAATCAGGCAAGCAGGCAGGTGAGCAGTTAGGAGCCAGTGGTCCCAGATTAGGCCCAATAAACTGGCAGTCATACATCTCCCAAAGGGTCTCCAATTGGAGAGGTTGCAGGCTGGGCTGAAGGAACCCTCCCTCCATGACCACATTTTGTCCACCAGGCCTCTAGTCTATCCATAATAATAAAAGTGCAATATGCTAATTAATCCAAATATCCTTCCAGACAACCTTTTGGACAAAGCCAGGCTGCAAGTGAAGCCTGGGTCCTAGATGCCTGCCAGTAGCCAGAGGGAAGCCTGAGTCCTGGGTGCTGGAGGGAAGCCAGTGTGAGCAGCCAGGGGAAGGAAGGCCTACTCTTGCATGAATTTCATGCATCAGGGGATATATATATCCCCTACCTAATAAAATAGCAATATTCAAATTAACCACCACACTGCTCCACAAGCCTCACCCACCAGCCAATCAGAGTGAGTATGCAAATAAGCCCAACCAAGATAGCTATAGCCCCAGAGAGCAGGAGGGAGGCGTTTCCCTGGCAAGGAAGGAAGCCAAGCTTTCAGCCTGCCCTTGCCATCCTAAGCCTCCAAAGCTATAACGTTCCAATTATAGAAGGTAAACAAATCCAAAGAGAAAAGGCTGCTGCCCCTGAGCGAGCAGGAGGCTTGGCTCTGCTTCAGGCTACAAAGTTTCAATTGTAGAAAGTAAATATATCCCAGATATTAGGGCCTTGCTTGTGCCACTGGGGGGTGTGGCTGGCCTGCAAACCACCTTAGGTCCCTCACTCAGGCTGCCCCATGCCCCAAGGGAACCTTCACCCTGATCCAGAACACCGTTCAGGGCAAACCAGCTGGCCCCCACCCATGCACCAGGCCTCTATCCTATCTAATAAAGAGTAATATGCAGATTGACCATCATTCTAACACACAATATGGCTGTCCCCATGTGGTCAAAGATCCTGTCCCCATGTGGACACAAGATGGCCAGCAGGGGAGGGCAGTTGAGAAGGACCATGCCTACAAGAAAGGGCAATTGAAAGCGATCAATCCTGCAGTTAGGGGTGGCCAGGCTGGCAGAGGAGGGAAGTTGGGGGAAAACAGGCTGGCAGGGGAGCAGTTAGACATCAATCAGACTGGCATGGGTGTGGTTAGGGGGTGATCAGGCTGGCAGGCAGAAGCAATTAGGGGCAATCAGAAAGGCAGGCAGGTGAGCAGTTGGGAGCCAGCAGTCCTGGATTAGGAGAGGGATGTCCGACAGCCCGTTTAGGCCTGATTACGTTGGGATTGGGACTAAATGGGCAGTCAGATATCCTTCAAGGGGTCCCAGATTGGAGAGGGTGCAGGCTGGGCTGATAACCCCCACCTGTCCCCACACATGAATTTTGTGCACCAGGCCTCTAGTATATATATGAAAAACTAATATGCAAAGTGTCCCATCAAGTGTTTGACTGGGAGACTGGGAGTTCAATGGCTCACTATGGTGTGCGCTGACCAGCAGGGGTCAGCGTGGAACAAAGGAAGGCCCCAGCTGGCAGCTGGAAGGCCCTTTCGGGGCCCTGATCACCAGCCAAGCCTAGGAACCCTGGCTTTGTGATAACTGCTGCTGTAACAGTGGACAATTCTGTGACTTCTCCACATCTCAGTCTCTGCACAGTAAAATGGGAGCAGTAACAATACTTTTTCATTTTAAGGATTAAAGCTGTCATCACCTACAATGCATACAAAGCCATAACTGAGATCCTTAGCATTATAATGATTCACTTTTACAAACATAAAAGAAAGGGGAGATCTGGAATGTCCAATGAACTGATTGTACAAAATAAGTTGTAATTGAGTTGTTTGACACATCAACATTAGACCTTTTGTTTAAGATGTTGCTAATAAATACTGGCTTCTCTAAAATCATTTCATTTGTGGGTTGTTGTTTTGTTTGTTTGTTTGTTTGTTTTGTTTTGTTTTGTTTTTGAGCGCTAAAGGGGTTACTGGCATTGCTTACACTTCTGTATGGGAGTACCTATCACTGCGGCCAGGCTGGTTTCAAAGCAAAATAGAATTTTTCATTAATGGCTCTGTAATTTACTATGTCGAAGCTGTAAAAGTTAGTGGTGTATTGCAGTGCCTTTAGAGGTGTTTTATAATTTAATTGGCCTTTTCTTCTCTCTCTCTCTCTCTCCCTTTCTCTCCCTCTCTCTCAAATTCATTGCAGATTAAGTAGGCATTATGATTTCCATGGAACAAGAGAGTTTTCTTCAAAACATGTCACAGCTGCCTGGGAAAGCTGGCAATAAGAAGCTGCTAATTAGGGCCTGTTAATAAGCAGCTTAAAGGTATCTCTAACCCTACCAGGAACTTCTCCAGCCCCCATCAACCCGGGCACATCAAAGAGAAAGAGCACAGAACAGAAATGCATAGTGACTGTTACCTGCATTTTTTGCTGTGGTGATCTTTTGTTGCGCACAGTGTGAGAAGCTTAATATGTACAAAGGAAGGGAAATAGCTTAAGGGAAATGAAGTGTGAGTCCTATTATTATTAATAGAATGTCTCTGTGTTACCTCATGGCCTGAATGAGCTAACCTAATGCTTTATTCTTTTCTTTTAGCAGAAACCTCATTTTGGTAAACTTTACTTATGGGGGATGCATCCCGACTAAAGTCATGTCTATAATAGCTTGATGATATATTTCCCTACATGGGGTCCAAAGGTTAAAAACACTCCAGTCAATTGACTGTTCAGTGAACATTAGTTACATTGTGGTCCAATATTTTCATTCCAAAAACAAAGAAACCATGTGTTTGCCCATTCCTGGTTTTGCATCTTGGGTTACAGTCCAGATGTCTTTTGACAAACCAGGCTTTATTTGAGCAATGCTCCTTAGAATCAAGCCATCACATATTTCTGAATTCTATTACTAGAAAGATGCTCATGTGACAACTAAGTTAATTAAAAAGAGTGACTGCTTGAAATTTAGGGACAGGATTTTTCCTCTTATTATTGGAAAAAATAGAAGAGTTTTGGTGCTTCTGCAGCCACCTTGCAATGAGGAGAAAAGAGCCTGTGTGAGTATTGTATCACCTTGAAGGGATATTAGCAAAACATTTTCCATAACTAAGTTTGCTACTTTTCATATTTCTTATGAACTCTTGCAACACGAAGGATGTTGATATTTGGCAAAATATTAACTACCTGAAAAAAATATAATTATCTTCAACCACTCACTTACTTAACTAAACAAAAAAAAAGTTACTTAACTGCACTTTTGGGGTACTAAATTGTAAGACTCATATTTTTCTTTGTTGTTAAAAGGCAACCATGTATTATAATTCTAGTTATAAATATTAATGAAGTTTAACAATCATGTTGTTACCAGATATATTTGCAGTGGGGTATTTTTGTTGCTGTTATTATTATTTATTAATTTGTAAGTATTACCTTTTCTGCTCAGTTCATTTCTGGACATGTTGTGAACAGAGGAACCAATATATAAGACATAATAAATATCCTTTAGATTGAAAACCAGTTGCCATCTTTTTATGATCTTTTAAAATTTAGATCTCAAGCTGAAACTGATTTGGCTCAGTGGATAGAACGTCAACCTGTGGACTGAGAGGTTGCAGGTTCGATTCAGGTCAAGGGCATGTACCTTGGTTTCAGGCACATCCCCAGTGGGGGTGTGCAGAAGGCAACTCATTGATGTTTCTCTCTCATTAATGCTTCTAACTCTCTATCCCTCTTCCTCTATGAAAAAAATCAATAAAATATATTTAAAATATTTAAAATTTAGATCTCAAGCCAATAAATTTGAAAGAGTGAGAAGCATAAAAATATAAATTTGTTATTTTTGGCTAGATTTTTAGATAAATTGACAGGGAATTCAAATATATATATATATATATATATATATATATATATATATATATATATATATTACACAGTAATTGAATGTGTTATACACTAAACCATGTTTCCTGTGTTTTATTAGTCTAAATATCTGATTAATAAAAATCTGAATTATAAACATGTTAAGTGAATGATACAGCAATGCTTATATATTGTCTTTTTAAAAGTTAGTTAGTGAACTCCAGTTCCAAAAATGGCAAAGTAGCTCACATTGGAATAACCAGCCCAAAGATAGCAATTATAAACTCTGGTGGTAGGAGAAACATTAATAAGAACACAATAGAGAGCTATTCAAATCAGTACTCAATTTTATGGGTTTCAATCCTTACAATGTAAGTTAACTGGGTGAGATTCAATGTCCAGGTATCTTTGCCTCAATCCATGCAAATATGAGGCTACAACCCAAGGAAAAAATATAGGTTTTATCAGCTTGGGGATTCATCACACATAATTTTAGGCAACCAGAGTGGTTGGGATTTAAAGAGGTAAATCTAAGAAAGTATAAAATCAAAGCATGGCTTGCACCCCCCCCCCCATAGTATTTAAACTCTTTTTTTTTCTGTGTACAAATTTTCTAGATGTAATTTACTTACAGGATATTTTTCCTTACATGATATTTTTCTATTTCCCCCCCTTTTTTAAAATTTATTAAGGTATTATATGTGTACATAGCTTACCATTCCCCCCCCCCCCTACATGCCCTCCCTCCCCAGAGTTTTGTGTCCATTGGTTGTACTTATATGCATGTATACCAGTCCTTCGGTTGATCTCTTATCTCCCCCAGATCTCCCTACCCCTCTCCCCCGCTGTCATTTGACAGTCTGCTTGTTGTTTTACTGTCTTTCTATTCATTAGTTTATAATGTTCTTTAATATCCATAAATGAGTGAAGTCATGTGGTGTTTCTCTTTCATTGACTGGCTTATTTCACTCAGCATGATGCTCTCCAATTCCATCCAGGTTACTGCAAATGATGAGAATTCCTTCCTTTTTATGGCAGCATAGTATTCCATGGTGTAGATGTACCATAAACTCTTTTAAAGCAAATGGCTTTCCTCTGAACTAACTGCACAAGCATGTAGGCCATTCCAAAGAGCCAAGTAGAAAAAATTTTTTTTAAAAAAAATGGAGAACAGAAAGACTAAGAAGAGATTTCAGCCTCTCCCCAAAAGAGAGAGGCAGCATTTGGAGTTTAATTCCTGTTAAGTTACAAGTACTTACTAAAAGCCTTGAGTTTGCCAAAAGTCTGCTCTAGTCAAGTATTAAAAAAAAACTCCACAATTTCAAGATAAATTGCCAGTGACTTAATTGTCTGCTTAAGATAAGTTTCAAAATTGAACCCTTATCAGAACATAATAGAATCCAGGAAATCTACAAAATTTTTTTTACAATGTCCAGCATACAACATAAATTTATACAATGTGATAATAAATATGATATTGTGACCAATTGTTCAGAAAAAAATATATATACAAGAAAGGCTGAAATGATAATCCAGATGTGGAGGTAGCAAACAAAATCTTTAAAGAAGATATATAAAAAATATGTTCAAGAACCTATAACTTGGTTAAATTGAACATATTTGAAAAAAACAATAGCAGCAAACTTGGTAGAAATTCTAGAATTGAAAATTGCTATATCTGACATGGTAAATAAAATGACAGGATAAGTTTTATAGAAGGAAAAGAAGGCAGAAAAATGGTTGATTTTGCAGATAAATTAATAGGAACTATCTAATATCAAGAACTAGAAAATAAATGACTTGAAGAATGGATGAGATTCCAGTGACTTGTGGAGTAACATTAAATGTTCTAAGATATGTAGAACTAAGGAAAGAAGAGTGAGATAATTGGGGCACATTGTATCAAATGTCATTAAAAACATCAAATTATAATTACTAATATATAAATCTCTGGAAATCTAAAGCCAGATACATTTTTAAAAGAGCCACATCTCTTAAAACAGCTGAAGTAAAGAAATCTTGAAAAAAATAATATATTAACATAAGAACAATATTATGAATAAAGGCTATGTTTTCTTTATTTCTATTTAATAACAGAACCTTAAAACGCATAACACAAAATCTAAAAGAAAGTTAAAAGTATAGATACCCAACTAATTAATACAATGATAAGTACACTATATTTCTAGCAATTGAGAGACTACCAAGACAAAATATCAGTAACAACAATATCAACCAACATTAATCAGCATTTACAAAATTTTACCCATAACAATGATTGTTCATAAAGTAAATCTCAATGAACATAGTTAAAGAATTAGAAATTTTATTTTCTGAATATAATATAAGTAGTAAGTTAATGCCAATATGATATCTAGAATTTTCACCCGCCAACTCATTCCCAAGTCTGACAGCTGCTGGTTTTCTCATTAGTATCTCTTTCATATTCTCATGCTATAAGAGCTGGCATGCCAGACAAGAAGCTACTTTTTCTATTATTATTTTTTGTTGTTGGATGCTTGCCAAAACTCCATAGCCCATGCTCTTCTTTTGCACCATTTCATGAGCTTAAATAGTCATAATGTATTCTGCTTAATACTTTCTGGAAAAGGTTATTAGAAATAACTAGGCAATCATCTTTCATCTATACACCACTCACCACTGTAAAATACCCTTCCTGATGTCCCCATATGCCCATTGGGCTTTTTTTAGTTTCTTTTACTTTGTAAGCCAACCTACTTATAATAAAATTAATATGTTGTTAACATCAGGTCCATGGTTATCGTCTATGCCATCCATCTGGACTTATCTTCCGTAATAGGGAAAATTTTATGAAGGATTTCAATCTGTTTTCCAGGCCTGTGATATTTTAAACAACACTCCCAAAGTTAAAAAAAAAAAATTATACATGAACTGCAACAGGCATTTCTAAAGCACTGGGCACAGTATCAAATTTGAAATTTAAGATCATGTTTATGCTGAAATTTAGAGTTGTTTATTATAGAGGAGTCTTCTATGTTCTTCCACTTGATGATCCTAAGTTTTCAGATTATTTTCTTTTATTATTGAACTGGAAGTCCAATGCATGGATTTGTGCTTGGGTGGAGTACCTTAGCCTGGCCCGTGCCCTCTCGCAATCTGGGACCCTCGGGGGATGTTGGGCTGCTGGATTTTGGCCCAATCCTGAGCAGTGCTGAAGCAGCAGGCAGCCAAAGGCAGTTCCACTGCCACTCATCCTTGCCCCACTGTGCCTGCCACCACTGCCTCTGTCACTCAATAGCACTGCAGTGGAGTCAGGAGAGGTTCCCACCCCGGAAGCTGCACTTGCCAGCCAGGAGCCTGGCTTCTGGCTGAATAGCACTCCCGCTGTGGGAGTATATTGACCACCAGGGGTCAGCTCCTACATTGAGCAGTAATGACCAGAGGCTGACCAACTGGAAGTCAGTGCTGGTGTGCCCCCAAGCAAGTAGGAAGGGCCAATTGGCAGGCAGGCAGAGGGGTTAAGGATGATCAGGTAGGCAGGTAAGTGGTTAGGGGTGATCAGGTAAGCACGAAAGCAGTTAAGAGGAGATCAGATAAACAGAGGGCCCCTCCCCTGGCTGACCCTGCAACCAAGTAAATGGTTAGGGTCAATCAGGCAGGCAGGCAGAAGGGTTAGGATGATCAGGTAGGCAGATGGCCCCTAGTTGGGCTAGCTCCGCCCCCAAGAAAGCATTAGGGGCAATCAGAAAGGCAGGCAGAGTGGTTGGGGGTAATCAGGTAGGCATACCAGCAGTTAGGGGTGATCAGGTAGGCAGGCAAGCAGTTAGGGGAGATCAGGAAGGCAGATGGCCCCCTAGTTGGGCTAGCTCCACCCCCAAGAAAGCATTAGGGGCAATCAGAAAGGCAGGCAGAGTGGTTGGGGGTAATCAGGTAGGCAGACCAACAGTTAGGCGTGATCAGGTAGGCAGATGGCCCTTCCCAATGCTGGCCCCGCCCCTAAGCAAAGGAAGAGAAAGGCCCAGGCCAGCCAGGTCATTACACCCCAGCCTGTCACCTGCAGAGGGAGGTGATGGTGGCAGGGGAAGGGGGGAAAGCAATGCACAGATGGCAGGCAGTGGCAGTGGTGGAGGTGGGGGCAGCTGCTGGCAGCCTGGGGAAGGAGAGCTCCGATAGGCCCTGATCTCAGGCCAGGCCTAGGGACCCTACCTGAGGGGTCCCGGATTGGGAGAGGGTGCAGGCCAGACTGAGGGCCCCCATTCCCCCGAGTACATGAATTTTCATGTACCGGGCCTCTAATATTATATAATGGTTTACTATATGTCATTTATAGTTCCATGAAAATAAAAGATATTTTGGATCTCCTTGTTTACTGTTAAAAATATTGTATATCTTCATGCATAGAAGTTTGTCTGATATTTTAGCCAAAATCTATTAGAAAAAAAATTGTTTTTAACTCTTAAAATGAACTCTATGGTTTTCTATGTTACACATTTTTTAAATATAAATAGAAAAAGTTATGACCCTTTAATAGACTACAAGAACAAATAATACATGTTCTCTTTATTCTATGATGAGTAAAATAATGGTTGTGAATTAGTATTGCCAAAATGCTTAAAGTGTGTTTAATTTGCATGTCACTAAAATAATAGTAAAACAATTTCTGATATACATTTTTATTATCAAATATGTGACCCATTTTGTGAATTGTTATACCTTTACTTATTTTTATAAAGGTTTTAGAGAGTGCCGGAACCGGTTTGGCTCAGTGGATAGAGCATCGGCCTGTGGACTGAAAGGTTCCAGATTCGATTCCAGTCAAGGGCATGTACCTTGGTTGTGGGCACCTCCCCAGTGGGGGGTGTGCAGGAGGCAGCTGATCGATGTTTCTCTCACATCAATGTTTCTAACTCTCTATCCTTCTCCCTTCTTCTCTGTAAAAAATCAATAAAATATATATATATTTTTAAAATAAAGGTTTCAGAGAAAACATAATTATAATCATAGGGGGGAAAACTTCATTTAACTTGATAAAATTTCATAAACTGAGTTTCATTTAATAATAAAATTTAAATTAAAAATTCAAAATATAACTTGATTTGCATGATATTTTAATTAAATTTTTATACACAGTTTTTCTTGGATAACTTTTAATCAGCATACTTTCCACCCACTGCAACTTATAGTATGTCATTTTAATTAACAAGAGAGGATAATACACTGTTAATTATATCCATGTGAAATAGGTGAGCATGCTAAGTTGAGTGTCACACATAAAAATGAGTGATGAACAGCTCATTCTTCTCAGTGCTGTCAGAATTACTCAGTATTTTAGCACTTTGAAAGCCTCATTTCACCACCATCTGTGCACTGTATGGTCTTTACACCTTTTGCTTCTTACTGAAAAGTTTGGAATTTCTTTCTCATTACCTGCCATAACCAATCACTAGCCAATGGAGTGTGATATACATTGATTCTAATGAAAATATTTCTCTTAGACTGGCTCCAATTCAGTTGTCTCTTTCTTTACTGAGTACTGAACTTATTTTATTTAGCCAACACAAGCTTGGACCCAACAAGACTAAAGGAGGTGAGACTAAGTATAATGGTAGATGATTGCAAATCAGAATGAGACTATCCTGTGCTATATTTTCTTAGGTGACTTGTGTAAGTAGCCATATAATGTACTGGCAATATTCTAGAGGTAAGCATTTTAGAAAAGCAACATAGAAATCTTATATTCTGAATAGCAGTGAACATTTTTCTCTTTCTCCCTCCTCATTCTATTAATATTAACTTAATCATATAAATAAGTGTTTTTAAAACATTCTTTGTTTTATCCACTTTTCATGACAACTTTTGGCTTATAAAGACCTGATCCATTACTATAGTGGTATATATAATATAATCTAGGCTCAGAGATAACATTGCATAAAATTTTAAAGATCACAGTTCCAAAACGAACTGTATGTGTCTACATATGGTGCATGCCATCACTTCCCATTCACATGCTCATAATAGATGTCACTATCAATCATGATATAATTCATAAATTAGAATATCTAACATAAAAAATATAGAATTTCATGAGTTGGTCAAAAGTACTTCCACATTTTTTAAACAAAATCTAGCCCAAGGGAACTACTGAGCCCAGCAACACAGCATATATTTCCTAAGGGGAGACAGCGATGCCGAGGAACACTTTTTATGTTAGTCTATTATACTTCTTTGTTCTTTCTAAAACAATATGTTCTGGAGGTTAATTTTCCAGGCTATTGTCAGGTAAAAGTATAACATTTTGGAGCTTATAAGCTTCTTATCTATCAACACCTCTGTCCTCCATCTCTGTCTCTCTTTCCTTTCTCTCCCTCCTTTTATTTTACATACAGAGAATAGGAATATATTGCTTTTATCATACAGCCTTCAATTCCTTCACAATTGTTTTATTATATATTGGAAAACTTTATAAGTATTAAATGATATATAAATGGTTGAGATGCATTTAAAATAATCAAAGTGACAAATATTTCCAGACCATTTAAAGTACCTGTTATCTTCCCAGAATTATAAAACTTACAATATGATCCTGATTTCCCTTCACACCTTTAAACACACACACACACAGACACACACACACACTTTGCCTAGTATAATTACATTTATTTATCTAGTAAAAGCAAGATAATGTAAGCATATCTTATCATTAGACATAATGACACAATGACTTATGAGCTGATATTATTTGTGCTTTAAGATGAAAGCAGTATAATCATCAATTTGGCTTAGCAGTCTTTAGTCTGCTTCAATAATTTTATGCTTGCTGTTCAGTGCTTTTATAAATAGAATTTTATTAGATCTTTGATTATTAGTAACAATTTCTTTGAAGTCTGGACAGAAGTAAAATTATTTTTAAAATAAATATCATCTTATTTGTTATTTATATTAGATTTTTAATAGCCTAGGCATAAAATAGATCTCAGATATATTATATATTGCTTTAGGAAATTAAATAATATTTATCAAATAGTGATAATCGTATATAATAAAGAGATAATATGCAATTGACCCTCACACCCCCACAGAAGATGGCTATCCCCATGTGGTCTAAGATAGCCACCACAAGATGGCCGGCAGGGGAGTGCATTTGGGGGCAACTGGGTCTGCAGGGGAAGGCAGTTAGGAGTGATCAGGCTGGCAGGGGAGGACAGTTGAAGGCAACTGGGCGGGCCATCAGGGAGCAGCTAGGCATTGATCCGGCTGGCAGGAGAGTTGTTAGGAGTAATCAGTCTGGCAGACAGGAAAGTGGTTGGGAGCCAGCAGTTTTGGATTGTGAGAGGGGTGTAAGTTGGGCTGAGGGACCCCCCTCCAGTGCATGAATTTTGTGTACTGGGACTCTAGTAGTATTAAAAATTATATTAAGGAGCTAAAAGTTTGCCCCTGTTATGATCTCACTTATCCCCATGACTTTTTGTTTTTTTCAATATTGAGACCTACCATCATGTTCTCAATGTTCTTGTTTCAGTTTACTTTAGAATAGTTAGAGGTTGAGTTTACTTATCTTCTTTCACAAGCTCTCATATTTTATACCAAATATTGGGATCATCAGGATCATAATCATTCTTTAGAACTCTCATTCTTTGGTGTTTTTTTTGTTTTGTTTTGTTTTTGTGTTTCTTTTTTTGTTTAGGACTTAATTTTATCTTCTTCCTATTTTTTTATTTTTTATTCCTTCCATTATTTATAGTATGATTCATAACAGTAGCGAAATTCCACAGTAGCGAATCACCACAACATGAGGAACTATATTAAAGGGCTGGGGAATTAGAAAGGTTGAGAATCACTGCACCAGTTTTCTTCTGATTTCTCTGTTTGTATTAGTTGAAAAGACCTAGAATCTAGAAGCAAATCACATCTTCTTCTTACTAACCATCTGTATCCAGTCAGTTATTGAGTAGTATGCATTCTTTGAAGGGCCCTTTTGTGTTCTTTTTAATCCATTTGAATTTTTTTCTTCAATAACTATGTTTTAATTACTGCTATGTTCCAGTTATTGCTCTATAATTTGCTAACATTAATGAGACAAATAGACAAGTCCTGGCATTCATAAAAGAATCAACTTAAAAAGATAAAAAATAAAGAACAAATCAATGAATAATTTCAATTATTTGTTGCTGCAGAACAAACTATCACAAAATGTAATGGCTTACTAGCTTGTTCACTATATTCACAATTGTGAGGACAATTGTGTTTCAGGGCTTATCTTAGCTGTAGAGGTTTCAGGTAACTTGATGGGGTCAATATGTTTAAGACCACATCTTTTCTCGGCTTGGTATTTAATGGTGCTGATTTCTCTAAAACAGCCTTTTTACTGATATCAGGGCTGGCCTTTCTCTCCATGTAGCCTCTCCACATAGGAAAGTGGCCTCAAGGCAGTCAAAGTTTAGTCCAAGATAGCATTCTAAGAAGAGCAACATGGAAACCACTGGTTCTCTTAAAGGATAGGGCCAGTATTGCAGTATCATTATTTTTACCAAATTATCTTGGTCAAATCAGTCTCAGGCCATACCGAAGGCACATGGGGAAATTTCTGGTATATCTTGGGAGACTGATGTTCTCACTAGAAACATTCAGAGTTCTATGTAATTCTCTTAAATCCTGTTGAGGTGGTCCTGAAGAGGAGGTGGGTTGACCAGGAGTACACTGTCTGCATTCTCTTAAGACCATAGTATACTAGAAAGAACCCTGGAGTAAGTCCAAACAGCAAGTTCTAATTCTAGCACTCATTGGCTATAAAATATATAGCAAGTCATATAACTTCTTGGAAACTCAGTTCTTTATTTAGGTTGTTCTTTCTTCCTTTCCTTCTTTCCTTCCTTCCTTCCTTCCTTCCTTCCTTCCTTCCTTCCTTCCTTCCTTCCTTCCTTCCTGCCCTTACTATGAAAGCTTGATAATGGCTCTCAATACCTAGAACAAAAGTTTCTTTTTCTCTATGCTATACTGTAGACAAAACAATTTTTCAAATTTAAATATTATCTCATCATTTCTTGTTTAAAACTACTCAATGATTCTAAACTTTTGAGATAAAGGTTAATTTTTGAGATCTCATTGCTTATCACATGAAGTATTTATTATTTTATTGATAAAAATCTTCTGTATTCTTGACCTCTAATCACACACAACCTATATTTTTATTATAGTTTCCTGAGTATGTCATGGTGACATAGATACCTCTTTAGTTATCTTTTTTATCTTCCCCATCTCTTTCAGACATCTCTAAAGCATTTTTATTACAACTAGATATGTAGAAATTGTTACTTCTTTATTCATATCTCTGGACTGACAGACCAAACTTATAGATCCACCCAAACAGTCTGTGTTGGTTCATGCTGTAGAATATCCTAAAATCTCTTAAAGGTTCACAGAACCCAAAGAGTAGCATCTGGCCTCAATGTGCCTCAAAGCTCTTGAGCACAGTACCCAGGCCAGCAGTAGTGATAACCAGTCTCAATTTACAGCTTAGCTTCTTCCAGGTTAAGCCAAGCCCAGTACAAGTGGCAACCATCTGAAGATTACTGTGAAGCTCATTCCAAATGGCTCAGGCAGCACATAGGCAAATGTTGACTTTAGCCTATACCAGAACTCCTTCCAAGATTTCCCAGAATCAACAAAACCTATGGCCAGTTTTTAACTACACCAGAGTACCACCCAACCAACTCCACAAATGACTCACCCACAGGCCAGAGACTCAGAAGGCACTGGTAGGGTGGTCCCGTCAGCCAGGCCTGCACCCTCTTGCAGTCCAGGAGTCCTCAGGGGATGTCTAACTGATGGCTTAGGCTTGCTCCCAGAGTGGGCTTAAGCCACAGTCTGGTCTCCCTCTATAGGAGGCAACGGGGTGGGCCAATCAGGGATTGTGCAGCTGGTCGTCATTACCCCCTCCACTCACCTGATCGCTGTCCCCTCCCTCTGCCCACTGGCATGCACCTTGGCTGGCCTGGCACTGCCTGCTCATAGGCCCTGCCCCCACCAACCAGTCACCCCACCACTTGGTCGATTTGCATTATTATGCTTTTATTATAGAGGATATTTAAAATTAAAACTTGGGATGGAGTAGTGGATGAGGACAATTATGTGATACCATAACCAATAAAGAAATTTTTAAATATGAAATTAAGTTAAATTGAAACTAAAGGCCCTAACTGGTTTGGCTCAGTGGATAGAGCATCGGCCTGCGGACTGAAAGGTCCCAGGTTTGATTTTGGTCAAGGGCATGTACCTTGGTTGCAGGCACATCCCCAGTAGGGGGTGTGCAAGTGGCAGCTGATCAATGATTCTCTCTCATCGATGTTTCTAACTCTCTATTCTTCTCTCTTACTCTCTGTAAAAAATCAATAAAATATATTGTTTTAAAAACACAAAAAAACTAAAGAGTAATTGTAATGATTGTATGAAACATAAAGAAGGATTTAGCTTTTTTTTCCCACTGATAATATTTAAGTTGATAGTGAATGGTGATAATAATAGATTAATTTTGTTAGTTTTGTTGCTGCTTTTGAGTTCTCTGCAGAAAAGGGCCTCCACTTATGTCACGTACCCAGATTGGTCACTTGTACTACAGTTGTTTCTACCCAGAGGAAGGATGCCTTTCTTCATTCTCCAAATGTTGCTTGGCGGAGTTATGTTGTCAAAAGGCTACATTAGTGGAGAGCAGTGGTTCTCAACCTTTCCAATGCTGCGACCCTTTAATACAGCTCTTCATGTTGTGGTGACCCCAACCATAAAATTATTTTTGTTGCTGCTTCATAACTGTAATTTTGCTACTGTCATGAATCATAATTAGAAAGGTTGAGAACTACTGGTGTAGAGGGACCACTGGTTTTGCTTTTGTTTTCTTTTTATTCTTGTTTTAATTGCACAAAGTTATCTTCTGAGTTAAGATGACTTGGAATTCTAAACAGGAAGAATAGAAGTAACAAGTCACCCCGACATAAAAGACTATGGCACATTCAGAAAACGGATATTGAGTAAAGCGATTAGTGAGTAGAGAGTGAAAATAGAGAAAGAGGCCATGTCAAAATATCAAAAGCTTGGAGTGCTAATCAATGCTAAGGAACTGGAAATTAATTCTACTTTCTTTGGAGGGATAATTGAATAGTTTCATACAAGAGTGATTGAGATTTTCGATTGGAAATGTCTCTCTTGCCACAGTGTGGAAGATAGTATAGCAGAGAGTAATAGTGGAAACAGGGGATTATTGGGAACCTTTTGAAACATTAAAGAAAAACTTATGGCCCTGAACTAGGGCAGAGTTATTGGTAACAGTCCACTTCCCTTTGCTGCAGGACCAATGCAGCAGTAGCTATGACAACTGTCTGAACCCTGAATACCTCTGGTGAGATCACTGAACCCCAGGAGTCTCCTACAGCTGTTTCACATAGCGGCTTTTATTTCTCCCATAGCTCACATGAAACTGAACCATAGGATAGTATGAGTATGTTATATGACTCCGTTGCCATTTTCAGGCTAGGCAAAATAAAAAATAAATACAAGTATCACACGATCTCACTTACTTGTAACTCTAATGAACAAAACAAACTGATGAGCAAAAAGGATCCAGAGACATTAAAACACCCAACAAATGGATGTATTTCAGAAGGAAGGGGTAGGGGTGGGGTGGGGAGATTAACCAATGAACTTACATAGCCCAGGGACAGACAATAGTGAGGGGAAGGCCCGGAGAGGGCACAGGAACATGGCGGAGGGTGTAAATGGGGGGAGGAGAGAAGAGGCATCTGTAATACATTCAACAATAAAGATTAATTTTTAAAAATTAAAATTTGTTCTTTTTATATAAAAAAGCTATAGGCTCCATAATATGCATTATCAAGATTGTTACACACAATCCCTCCATGTTGCAATTATTTAACACTCTAATAAGGCAGTGCCCCACATCTCCTTAAGGTTTTAGCACTTGTATTACCCTCTATCACTCACTACTGTCATTATATCTGGTGGTTTCTTGCATCTGAATGATGCATCTCATTGATTTGCTTGCTTCAAGTAACTGTTTCTCACTTTATTTCCTTGACTACCACACCCATGCTGTCAAATTTGTTTTGATCAGAAAACAGTACCATTTCTAGAAACTCAATTTCAAGCACCTTACTGTCTGGGCACTGCTTCTATAATTGTCTCTTTGTATTTCTCATGCCTGTACTTCAACAGTTGCCCAACCCTGCTAATACCCCCTCTATCATCTATGCCCCACATTTCACATCTACTATTCTCTTCATATTTTCATTGTTCGTTTTACCCAACTCATTTCACGCAGCATCATTAAAATCATTCCATTGCATGCACCTCAGTTCCATTGCCGTCACTTCCTCTATCATTCTTTCCAGGAATAACCTCAGATACGTATAATTATATTATTTGCTTATGCCATGTTTTCTTCCAAGTAGCTGAACGTGGCTGGAGACAGAGAAATAATAAAAAAAACAAACACAAAACCAAACAAACATGCAGACTGACCTCACTTTAAATGTATTATCACAAACTTCAAATGTGTCTTTCTAATTTCTTGGCAGTCCTACAGCATTTTTCTCTTTCTCTCTGAGATGACTATTTTACGCCTACTCTTCAATCTATTCTTAGTTTACTTGCTTCTGACTTCTCTGGAAAATGTAAGTGATCTGAAAAGGACTTATTCTCAACAACCAGAACTACCATCCTACCTATTTCCATATCCAGAGATTCCTGCTTTCGTCTTATGCAACGAATGAATTGACTCTATCAGAACTTGCAGCCTACTGAATTTGAGCAAGAAATTAACTTGTAATTTCCTAATTCTTCAAATTGAGGGTTGTTTCTGCAACAAAACTAATGTTTTAATTATCACAAATTTAGTAATTTAAATCAATATACATGTATTATCTCACCATTCCCGTGGTTCGGGAGGAGGCCAGGCGTGGCTTAGCAGCATCCTCTTCTCAGTAACTCCCAAAGGTGTAACTGATGGCTTTTCCCAGCCTGCACTCATTTGCAGGCTTGACAGGGAAAGACTCTACTCTCAAGCTTCTTCAGGTTGTGGGCAGAATTTGTATTCTTACAGATGTGTCGCTAAGGACCCTGAGTTTTTGCTGGCTGTAGTCTGGAGTCCTCCCTTGGCTCCTAGAACTTATACACAGCTCCTTGTCGTATCAACTTCTCCATCAAAGCTTCAAGTTCTGCAGACCTACCAGGAGAGTCTGACTTCTTTTAAGAGCTTTCAACTGATCAAGTGACTCTTTTAGGGGATTCACCTGATTAATTCAGGCCATGTAGGGCGCTCCTCTTTAAACTAAAAATAAACTTAATTACATCTGCAAAACCCCTTCAGTGTTTTATTTCCTATTGGTTAGGATTGTCCCCACATTCAAGGAGAGGAATTATACAGTGTAAACACTAGGTTATGGGAACTGTGAAAACTACCTCAGAATTCTGTTTATCATAATCACTTAAACACATTTAAAATTATAACTAAAAAGTACAAGTTCGTAGAGAAACACAATGCTGTTAGTTTGTAAGTATAATTTGCATGTTTTGGTAACTGAGATTGGATTAAACTATTGATATAAAGCCTAGAGAAAAGATGACAAAGTTATTTTTTTTTAGTAAACTCAATTTTTTATTAATAATCTCAAGACATAACTTTAAAATATGGTTCAAGATAAACAGATTTAAAAGATAATTCTGGGTTTCTTATTTAAAACTGATAGTGGCTTAATTTACTAAGTTGGAAATAAAGAAGAAAGGCAAGATTTGGGTGTTTTTTTTAAAGTCGGTTTTGAATACTAATTTTGAGTTGCTTTTGAAAACCTGCAAGTAGACAGCCTAGGGAGTATTAATTTAATAGGTGCTTAAAGTTTAAAGGTGAGATATTAAGTAAAGATATAAATTGGTGGATTTTAGTGTCGACATACAAGCATGAAGGAGATTGTTTAAGGATAAGTGAGAAAAGGAATGGCCTGTAACAAAAACCTGTGAAATATTAATATGTAAAGGTGGTGTAAAAGAGGATAAATCTGCAAATGGGATGTTACCAACATACAAGGCAAATGAGAGCATTGCATTATAGCACAGATGGCTTCAAGATGGAAGAAGGTATTAACGATGATGCTGAGTGCTACTTGGAGAGGGGGAAAATGAAGTGACAAAGGTTGGTTAGCCTCACTGGTCCAGAAGTCTCTGATAGTTTGGCAGATCAATTTTGGTCAAATTATGAGGCTAGAAGATAGATTGACATATGTGCTGAGGCAATAAGTCAGAGACAAGCAGGTTATGACACTGAAAAGAGCAGAAGCTTAAGGGGCTTGATTCAAGTGATAGTTTTTTTTTTCTTTTTTCTTTTTTTAGAAAGACTTGGAAATTGATAACCTGGGGTTCCAGTGGCTTGAGGCTCAGGGAGGTCTGTGGTTATTTAGGATTATGGCAAGCCAATAAAGTTCAGGATCATCAAAGTCCAAGCAAGTAGCATGGACTAGGCAGAGAGCCAAACTAGTCAATCTTGTGTAAGCAGAAATAAGGGTTGTCAAAGCAAAGTAAGTGGACCAGCAATTGCAGCATGAAGGATGCCTCTCTGTGACCTGCTGTTACAAAGGTTGCCTGTTTAGACTTCCCATTAGTGACTTGAGAGGATTTTCCTGTGCTGCCTTCCTATAAGGAAATGTCCTTTTAAAGAGATATAACTAACATGGAATTTAATCAAATGTTCACTACATACCAGGCTATTATTATAATCCTTATTTCTTTTTAATTGAACCACAGATGCCCAGAATTAGATTAGTTACTGGTTAATGGCAAATTATAAATATGGGACATATAATCTCTCTTTGATTTTGATTTATTTTTATAGCTCTGTGGTTCTATAGTTTTTCTATGCTATCTCTATCATGGTGGGTACATTTCATTCTGAGGTGAAGAATTAGCTAACCTATTGTTTTCAAATTCATAAACCACATTTTCTAAAATAGCATTTGTCAATGACAAAGCCAATATGTTCATTTCTGTAAAGATGTCTTAAATAATCCATATATATATATACACCGTATTTGCCGGCGTATAAGACGATTTTTTGGCCCTGAAAAATACCGTATTTGCTGGCGTATAAGAGACTGGGCGTATAAGACGACCCCCTAACATTTCCACTCAAAATACAGAGTTTGTTATATACTCGCCGTATAAGACTACCCCCCACTTGGAGGCATATTTTTCAGGGCCAAAAAATCGCCTTATACACCGGCAAATGCGGTATATATATATATATATATATATATATATATATATATATATATATATATATAAATTGATTTCAAAGAGGAAGGGAAAGGGAGAGAGAATCATTGATCAGCTGCCACTTATACACCCCACACTGGGGATTGAACCCATAAAGCGGGTATGTGCCCAATCAGGAATCAAACCATGACCTCCTGATTCATGGCTGATGGTCAAACACTAAGCCAGCCATGGGCAAACTACAGCTTGTGGGCCGGATCCGGCTTGTTCAGCTGTTATATCCGGCATGCGGAGCCGAAAGAGCAGAGGGTTCTCTTACTCTCCCCTCCGCTCCTTCACCAGCAGCTCAAGATGAGAGTGCCAGCATGGTCGGGTTGCTTTTGTTCCGGCCCTCCGGTCCAGTTTAAGAACCCATTGTGGCCCTCTAGTCAAAAAGTTTGCCCACCCCTGCACTAAGCCATGCCAGCCAGTGTCAGTTAAATAGTTTTTAACTCGTGAAGAAAATCAGGAGTTTTATAAAGGGACCTCTCAAATTCCACATGCAACAAATTGCTTCCAATTGAAGTTTGGGATACTGGTTCTTATTTTTTTTTTTATTATGGTGGCCATATAATTTACCACCCAGACCTGAGTGTTTGAGCATGAAAAGGAGCACTATCAATAATTAACCATTTTGTCCCAGCAACTACAGAATATTTCATCAGTTAGCTTTGCTGCATAAAAATTATCCACAATGTAGTGGCTTGAAACAACTATAAGGTATTACCTCCTTTTCTGTGGGTTGGCCGATGGTTCTTATAGTTTCAGAAGTTTTCCTAGCCTGGGAAAACTAGGCTGGGTGATGTAAAGTGGCCACATTTATATATCTAGCTGATGTGAGTAGGACTCCTCTGAGTTGACACTCCTCTGCTTAATGTGGTTGCATGTTCTCTGGTAGTTAGCTCAGCTGTTTTCACATGGCAGTTCCAGAAGGAGCAAAGAGAAGACAAATATCAATGCATACACATTTGTCAAGTCTGCTTGTTTTCTAAGTTTTCCAGATTTCACTGGCCCAAACAAGTTACATCCCCAAATGCAGAATTCACATGGGAGTGTCTTCTCCAGGATATGGAAGCTGTGAATCAAAGATGGCCAGTAATGCAGCAATTTACCACAGCTAACCTTAATCGTTATTCTGGAAGTGTTTGGCATATTAAAAGGTAGAGTCCCCACTATAAATATTATCTTATTCAATTGAAAAGAAGCATGAATTATTTCTTTAATTAGAAAAAAAGCTAAAAATTTTAACTTTGTGATAGGTATAAATCAGTCAACAAATTTATGCTAAAATTTTTCAAATTTTTAAAATATGTGCTTCTGTTGATTTTTAGAGATAGAGTAAAGGAGGATAGAGATATAGAGGCATTGATGAGATGAAAGAGAAACATCATTGATTGGTTTTCTCTTGCATGCCCCCTACTGGGGATCAAGCTCACAACCTGGGCATGTACCCTGACTGAGAATCCAAAAGGTAACTTCTTGGTTCCTAAGTTGATGCTGAGCCACACCAGCCAGGCAAATTTTTGTTTTTATTTTTTATTTTTTAAAATATATTTTATTGATTTTTCACAGAGATGAAGAGAGAGAGGGATAGAGAGTTAGAAACATTGATGAGAGAGAATCATCAATCAGCTGCCTCCTGCACACCCCGTACCAGGGATGTGCCCACAACCAAGGTACGTGCCCTTGATCAGAATCAAACCCAGGACCCCTCAGTCCGCAGGCTGACGCTCTATCCACTGAGCCAAACCGGTTTTGGCCATATTTTTGTTTTTAATAAGTCAGATCAATTTTGTTTCAAAAGCTACATTATAACAGGCTTATAGAAATTTGAAAACTCCTGATGCATGAACTCTTCTTCTATAATGTTACAACAAGTTATTGGGATTTTTATCAGGTGCAAAGAATGGTTACCATTGAAATAGCCAAAAAATGTCTCCTGGCATAGTTCCTTCGGATATTTTCATTCCGTTGCTTGCATTCAAGTTTGGGGCCCAGGAAATTGTATGAGTTTCATAACTTTGGTTTATGGTCCTGGCTCTTCTCTCTCAGATGCATTATTTGGTCATTTCCTCTCTTAGTTGTTGCTCCCTCTTTTGAAAAACTGCCAGAATCAAAGAACCAAATGCTATTTCTCCCAATATCATTAAACTTTTTTATTCTTTTCAGCTGAGAGGAATTTAAAATCTGTTTCTGGTTTACAGAAAGTCTCTCTATTATCTGTTCTCTCCAATAAGAGGATTAGGATTTGCTGATGGAAATGGAAATGACTTTTTAAAATGTGTTTGTTAGCTGAATTGAATTATTTATTTTTATTTTATTTTGGAAAGAACATTTAACATGATCTTTACTTTCTTAACAAACCGTCAAGTGTACAATATATTATTACTAGAGGTCTGGTGCATGACATTTGTGCACTGAAGGGATGGGGTACCTCAGCCTGGCCTGTGCCTTCTTGCAGTCCAGGACCTCTTGGGAGATGTCTGCCAGCTCAGTAGGACATCCCTCAAGGAGTCTTTAGTGCTCCTGCAGAGGTGGAACAGACTCCCACCACCACAGCTGTGTACACCAGCCTTGAGCCCAGCTTCCCACAGGGGTGTGCATTGACCACCAGGGGGGCAGCTCCTTCATTGAGCATCTGCCCTCTGGCAGTCAGTGCATGTCAGAATGACCAGTTGTTCTGCTGCTCAGTGGATTTGTATATTATCCTTTTATTATATAGGACTAGAGACACGGTGCACAAAATTTGTGCATGGGGGGGTCCCTCAGCCCAGCGTGCACCCTCTCCAATCTGGGACCCCTTCAAGGATATCAGACTGCTCGTTTAGGCCTGATCCTATGGAGATCAGGCCTAAACGGGCAGTCTGACATCCCTCTCACAATCCAGGATTGCTGGCTCCCAACTGCTTGCTTGCTTGCTTGCCTTCCTGTGATTGCCCCTAATCACTTCTGCCTGCCAGCCTGATCAGCCCCTAACCACTCCCCTGACAGCCTGATTGATGCCTAACTGCTTCCTTGCCAGCCTGATTGCCCCTTCCCTGCAGGCCAGGTCACCCCTAAATGCCCTCCCCTACAGGCCTACTCTCTCCACACTACCCTCCCCTGTAGGCCTGGACCCCCTCAACTGCCCTTCCCTGCAGGCCTGATCATCCACAACTGCCCTTCCCTGATAGCCATCTTGTGGTGGCCATCTTGGGTCCACATGGGGGAAGGATCTTTGACCACATGAGGGCAGCCATCTTGTATGTTGGGGTGATGGTCAATCTGCATATTTCTCTTTTATTGGATAGGATAGAGGCCGGCTAGGTGGAGGCCGGCTGATTTGCCCTGAAGTGTGTTCTGGATCAGGGTGGGGGTTCTCTTAGGGTGAGAGATGGTCTGGAAGAGGGGCCTGTGGGTGGTTTGCTGGCTGGCCACATCCCCTGGCAACCCAAGCTGAGGCCATGGTATCTGAGATTTATTTATCTTCTATAATTAAAACTTTGTAGTCTTGAGCAAAAGTCATGGCTGGGCAAAGCAGCACAAATCTTGGCTTCCTCCATCCCCAGGGAAACCCAAACCTCCTGTGTGCTCCATGGTTGGCTGCCATTTTGGTTAGTAGATTAATTTGCATACTCACTCCTAATTGGATGATGGGCGTAGCTTGTGGGTATAGCAGCATGATGGTTAATTTTCATGTTTCTCTTTTATTAGTGTAGATTGACTGTAGGTATAATGTACTACAGCAGAGCTTTGGAACCTTCTCAACTTGCTTAAATGCATCTTTATGCCCCTTGATTAGTAATTCCCGTTTCCCTCTTCTTCTTTGCCCTTGGCAACCATCTTTCTACTCTTTGGTTCTATAAATTTGAATATTTTCGATAGTTCATATTAGTGCAATCAGTCAGTATTTGTCTTTCTGTAACTGATTTATCTCACTTAACCTAATGTCCTCAAGATTCACCCATGTTGCCATGTGTTACAGAATGTCCTTCTTTTTAAAGGCTGAATAGTATTACATTGTATGTCCATATTACATTTTCTTTACCTATTTACCTGTCCATGGACATTTAAATTGTACCCACATCTTAGTCATTGTGACTAGTGCTGTAATTAACATAGGAATACTAATATCTTTTCAAGGTCATGATTTCAATTCTTTTGTAAAATTACCTAGAAGTGGGAGTGCTAGATTATGTGGTAGTTTTATTTTTAATTTTTTTTTGAGGAACCTTCATACTGATTTCAACAGCATCTGGGAAATGATGTCTTTAGGACTACTAATTTGATTCTGCTACATACTTTCCCTAAGAAGCAAAGCTTCTTACCTGCTTGAGAGAAGAAGGTAGAGGTGAAAGAGGGAGCAAAACAATTAATACCTTGGAAAATTTTCCAGTTACATGCTCCTATCAAAATATTATTTTCCAATAATGTTTTGAGAAATAGCAGCATAATTGAAATACATAAGTACATTCTAAGTTTTACCTTTAAATGACAAAATATTTGGGTGTATTAGCTCTTGGATATTTATTTTCCCCTCAAAATGTCATTCATTTATTAACACAGAAATCACTGTTTTTGTGGTAAATAATGCCTTGGTGAACAAGTGAAGAAAATTAGCACAGTACTTTAAATATTTTTGGTATATTCTTAGATTTATAGCTTCCTAAATATCCTATTTGCTGTACAAAAAAGCATTTTTTTTAAATTGCTAGGTGAAAATCATATGGCATGTAAGAGAAGTAAATAGGCAAAAATGAGGAAAAATATGCTTTTAAATTAACAGAAAAGAAACATTTTCAAAAATATTAATAGAAACCCTAAGAAAAAGTAAGATCACAGTGTAATGAAAAGAGATGGTTTAAAAAAAATGAGAGGCTTGGTGCCTATTTACCAACAACAGGCCTGGGGGAACAGACTACTTCCCTAGCCATCAACAAATCCAGCAACCTGTCAAGTAGTCACTCAATAAGGCATTCACTTCCCAGACAGCAGAGTAAGGGCAAATTGCTGTTATTTTTGGCATTTATGCCTTTCAGGGTACAAGTAACTCTGGGCTGGGCAGTTAAGTTCAATTACTGTGCTTATTATTTTTTTTTTAAATTTGTGCACTTGTTTTGATTTTAACTTGGGTATGGTAGGACCTTAGATTATAATATCATTGATCATTTGTGGGTTGTTGTTTTTTTAAGTTTGATGCTTTCAAATTAGTTCTACACCTCTAACTGTCCTGGTTTAAACAAATTATATACTGTATATACTGGCTAGCTTTAGTACACATGAAAATTTGTGATATGTAAATTCTACTTAACATTTTTCTTTGAATTTAGTCAATATATTTTTTAAAATATATTTTATTGATATTTTACATAGAGAAAGGGAGAGAGATAGAGAGCTAGAAAGATTGATGAGAGAGAAACATCAACTAGTTGCCTCTTGCATCCCTCTACCAGGGATGTGCCCACAACAAATGTACATGCCCTTGACCGGAATCGAACCCGGGACCCTTTAGTCCGCAGACCGACCGACACTCTACCACTGAGACAAACCGGTTTCGGCTGAATTTAGTCAATATATTTTTAAAACTCCAGAAATACTAATTTACTCTCTATATGTGACTAGATATATATTTGGGTTAACTGTTACATTAGTTGATGAGGAAATTTCACTGTCGTGGTCATTTTTATAAATTGCCTTATCTTGTTCTAAAAATTTAGGCTGAGCTGATGAAAATTTGTAAGAACCTGAATTTTTTCCCCCTGATAAGTAAATGCTCCATGTTCTTTGTTTCTCACCTTAAACAAACAAACAAACAAACAAACAACAACAAAAACCTTCTTTACAATAATTCACATTGATTATATTTTAGTAGTTAGAGGTTTCAATACTCATCCTTTAATTATATAAGTGTATGAATTCCTACTTTTATTTCTTTCTTGAACTTAGCACAATTTCATTCCATTCACCATCCCCTAAGATATATGCTATTATTGTGAGTTTTAATTCTCTCTCATATATATATATATATATATATATATATATATATATCCACTTAGATATTAGAGCACATATTATTTTACTGGATTTTAGATACATTTTTTAATTAAGTGTATTGGGGTGACCTTGGCTAATACAAGTATGCTGGTTCTAAGTATTCAATTCTATAATGCGTCACCTGTATTTTGCATTTGTGCCCACCACCCAAAGTCAAATCTCCTTCTGTCACCATATATTTGACCCGCTTCTTTTTACTACCTCCCCCTAACCCACCTTTCCCTCTGGTAATCACTAAACTGTTGTTTGAGTCAGTGAATTTCTGTTTGTTTGTTTGTTTGAGTGAAGTCATATGATTCTTAACTTCTGTTGGACTTATTTTACTCAGCCTGATACTTTTAAGATCCACCCATGTTTTCGCATATGTCAGCATTTTAAGTGTTCTTATGGCTGAATAATATTGCATTGATATATGTGCATCTTCATTATTCAGATATCTATCAAAGGACATTTCACTTGTTTTCATGTCTTTGCCACTGTGAATAATATTGCAATGAGCATAGGGGTGCATATATCTTTATGAATAAATGTTTTCAAATATTTTAAAAGATATTCCCCCTCAGACCTATTAGAATGGCTGCTAATAATAAAAGAGGCAATAACAAGTGTAGATACATGTTTTCAAATTTCTTATTCTTTTTTGCATCCAGAAGTTTTTATATAGGATTATTCTTCTGATTTAAAAACACCTTGACTTTAGATTTTTCCTTTGGATTGGTGAGTGCTCAAAATTGTTTCTATAAATATTTTCATTTCACCTTTATTTTTGGAAGCTGTTTCACTGAGCATACAATTTAAGGTGGCAGTTCTTTTAATTCAGAAGTTACAGTCCATTGTCTTTGGGCTTACATTATTTTTGTTAAGAAATCAGTTGTGAACCAAATTATACTTGTCTGAAAGTACCCACTGTTTTGGTGTAAATAATGCACTGCATGCTCTTTAGATTTTCTTTTTGGTCATTCTTTAAGTCCTATGATATGTCTTTGTGTTGTTTTGTTTTCTTTCTGTATTCAGATTTGGATTTTTAGTGCTTCTTAAATATGTGTCTTAATGACTTGTCCATTTAAAAAATATCTTTCAGTTATCTTTTCTTCAAATATTTCTTCTGCATCATTTTACTTTACTTTTTGCTCATTTTCCTCTGGGTACCTATTACATGACTATTAGACATTCTCACTATATACCTTGGTCTTTTTTCTCTTGTATGTTTATCACCCTTCCCTTTCTCTTTTTTTTTTTTTTTCATCTTTCTTGTTTTTTTCTAAATATATTATGACCTATTTCACAATTTAACCATTTTTCCAGCTATTACTAATCTGTTATTGAACCCATATAATAACTTCTTAATTTCAATCATTTTATTTATCAGTTATAAAAGTATAATTTAGTACTTATTATCAATTTCATGTTCTGTGCCAAAATTTTCAATCATGCATTTTGTTTTCTTGATTGCTTTAAACATAGTCATTTAAAATCTGTGCAGCTAATTTTATAGTCAGCAGAGTTTTTTATTTATTTGTAAATCTGTTTATAGTATGTACTAGAAGCCAGGTGCACAAAATTCATGCACAGTGTGTGTGTGTGTGGGGGGGTGTTCCTCAGCCCAGCCTGCACCCTCTCCAATCTGGGGCCTCTCAAGGGATGTCCAACTTCCCAGTTAGGCCTGATCCTGGGCAGTTGAATATCCATCTCACAATCCAGGACTGCTGGCTCCCAACCACTCACCTACCTGTCTGCCTGATTGCCCCTAACTGTTTCTGCCTGCCAGCCTGATCACTGCCTAACCACTCCCCTGCCAGCCTGTTCACTGCCTAACCACTCCCCTGCCAGACTGATCGATGCCTAATTGCTCCCCTACTGGCCCGATTGCCCTTAACTGTTTTCCCTTGCCAGCCTGGTCATCCTTAACTGCCCTCCCCTACCAACCCGGTCACTCCCAACTTCCTTCCTCTATCGGCCTTGTTGCCCATAACTATCCTCCCCTGCAGACCTGGTCATTCCAACTGCCCTCCTCTGCCAGCCTAGTACCCACCCAACTGCCCTCTTCTGCTGGTCCAGTCACCCATAACTGCCCTCCCATACAGGCATGGTCACCCCTAACTGCCCTCCCCGGCATTCCTGGTCGCCCTTAACTGCCCTCCCCTGCTGGCCTGGTTTTTCCCAACTGCCCTCCTCTGCCAGCCCGATCACTACCAACTGCTTTCCCCTGCCAGCAATTTTGTGTCCACATCGGGGCGTCCATTTTTTACCACATCGGTATGGCCATCTTGTGTGTTGGAATGATGGTCATTTTGCATATTACTCTTTTATTAGGTAGGATAATTTCCCTTGGTTTTCTATTAAATTCTTTTTTTTTCTTATTATGTGCCAGTTTATTCTTATTATGTCAAATATTGAGATAGGAAAATATCTTCTCTCAGATATGGATGATTCATATTAATTTCCATGAATATCAGTGACTACCAGCAATTTTAAGTGACCTTAATCTAACTTTACAGATTGAGATGATGTGAAGCTGGGATCCCTGTATAGGCCAGTCTATTTCAGGTTATTCCTACTCCTAAGAGTTAATCTCTTTTCATTCTAATCCAAAGTCTTCAACATTTTTACCAGTATCTTGGAAATTCTGGATGAGGCTTAAACTTATATTTTTTGTTCTTTTAGCCCACCAGTAAATCAACAACTCTATTGAAGTTCTCAGATGCCTCTGTGGGGAGAAAACTGTAAATGCCTGGCTGAGCACTCTGAAATTCTTCTGGATATTTACTTTCTACTCTAGCTGCCCTTTTGGTGATATCTGATACCTTTGCAATCCTCAGTTTAATAACTATTGTTGATAGGTTTCTTTTTCTTTCCTTCCTTCCTTCTTTCCTTCCTTCCTTCCTTCCTTCCTTCCTTCCTTCCTTCCTTCCTTCCTTCTTACTTTCCTTCCTTCTTACTTTCCTTCCTTCCTTCCTTCCTTCCTTCCTTCCTTCCTTCCTTCCTTCCTTCCTTCCTTCCTTTCTTCCTTCCTTCCATTTATTTTTTATAGCTCTTTTCTAGAAACTTAAAGTCCTTTCTGGGAATTTTTGTTTGACTCATTTTTCTAATTTACTGCTCTTTAAACTAATTAGAGACTTTTTAGTTGTCAGTATTTATTCATCTGTTACAAAGAAATCTCAATTTCTTTTTTGTGAAATCATCCCTCTTCCATTATATATAATATTGCAAGAATAATATAGTTATTATTTTTAAAATTTTGTCTGTCTTTAATGTAATTTTCTTTTTTTATAGTTAGGAAATTTCTCTACATTTTGTAATCTATTCATCTTGCTTTCCTCTTTAAAAGATAAACCTGCCAGAAACTCAGTGTAGGCAGGAGTATATTCAGCCAGTCAGAACACTTCCCCTGAATTTTGGCTCATGACTTGATGAGTCCAAAATCCAGGAACAAGGAAAAGTACTTCCTGATAATTCTTGACAACAGTTGTACAGGCGACAGTTTACAAACTAGCCATGGCGACAATTAGATCGACAGTGTGAGAATCCCATTGTAGCATCATTAGTGCAAGTTGGTGTGTCCAGAGGCATTCAGTGTTGGTAGCAACGTATTCATCATACTAATTCTAAAGTGAAATTTGGGCTGTAATTCTAGATTCATGGCTTCTAAAACTGCTTCCTTAGGCTTTTTCAGTTTTCTTAAGATACCTAACAACACTTTATTCCTCAAAGTCTCCCTTTTGCTTAAATTAATCACTGACCATTTATTTTCCTTGAAATTTAGCTCATTTACTTAGCCAAATGATTATCCAGCTCTTTTGTTCTATCATCTTCAAAACCTGACTGTGAACTTGAAGTCCTAACTCCCAGTACTCAGATTGTGATTACGTACATTTGGAGAGAGAGTCTTTAAAGAGTTAAAATGTATCTATCAGTACAGTGGCTCTTAATTTAATCTGACTTGTGTCCTTATAAAAAAAAGTAAATTTGAAAACTGAGAGAAGCTTCAGAAATGTGTATTCACAAAGGAAAAGCTATGTGATGGCACGGCAAGCAGGGAGCCATTTGTAAGCCAAGGAAGATGGCCTTAGGCGAAACCAAACCTACAGAATCTTAGACTTCTAGCCTCCTGAAGAGTGGTAAAAAAAAATCCTATTTGTTAAGCTACCAAGTCTGTGCTATTTTGTTATAGTAGCACTAGCATAATAATAAAAATGTGATAGAAATTTGTGTAATATAACATAATAATATTTTAATACTGTAGCTAAGGTATCTTGGTATATCTCAAGGGAGATCAAAAGGATGGATTTGGTTAAATTAAGATTAGACTAATTCCATAATTAATAAATGAGATATAATGATAGGAATTACAGTGGAAATGGTCTACAAAGTTTTATCTGGATGACATATTAGAAGAAAAATAAAACACAGGAAAACTGAGAATATAATTGGTTGAGACTGTACAGGCCTCCGATAAAGCTAATTTTCCCTTTTAATTTATTATATAGGATTGTATTGTCCCTATAGGCCCTTACAGTGAACTCAAAAGGGGAAAAGAACAGATGAATGAATGTTGCATTCTTCTTTAAAGGCATAATCTTGAAGTGCTTCTGTTTACTTCCCATTGGGGAAAATATTATAGACTCCAGAGGGGTGGCCATGTGTTGAACTAATCCTCGAGAAATGGTTCAAGAGAAAAATTGAATTTTGTGGACAATAAGCAATTTTTACTATACATAGAAGCCTCATGGTCTTTAACACATTTTTTGGTTTTATGCAGAGCATGAGGAAAATACTACCGAGATTGTTAGAAAATAAAAGCAGAGAAAATTTAGTCTCAAGGCATTCAGGGAAAAAAAATTATATATATATATATATATATATATATATATATATATATATATATATCCACACACACACATACACACACACACACACATGCAGTTACTTTAATTAACGAATAAAGTAGCCAATCAGCATTTTAAAGAATTTGAATGTGAGAAACAAATTCCTGTATATACATTGGTTAAAATTTAGTATATAAAATTAACTTAGCCATACTAAGGAACTTAAAAGCAGGAATGAGCTATTTCAATACATTGAAAGTGTGCAAAGATGCTATCTGATCAAAAGTATTAAAAGAGTTGGAAAAGCCAAAGTTATTAGTCACTAAATCTATTATTTTAGTCATGTAGGATAATGGTCACCATCAAATCTCCATTGAGATTGAACTTAAAGTGTCAAAAATTTGACTAATATTTCTCTTACAATATTTGATTTTAGATTTGATAACTCTTTTTTCCTTGTCATTAAATCTGAGAGTGTGATACTCTCATTCATGTATCTCAGTAGATTTAATCGTTAACCATTTATAATTAAAACTAGAGGCCCGATGCATGAAAAAGCATGCACTGGAAGAGGAATTCCTCAGCCCTGCCTGCCCCCTCTCACAGCCTGGGAGCCCTCAAGGGCAGGAGGTGACCCAGTGATCAGGGGAAGTAGGCACCCCATCACGCCTCTGTTTCTCACACTTCTGGCAGCACAAGCCTCAGCTGGCCCTGGTTACCTGAACCTCACCGCCATCTGAGGCTTGCCTGCACCTCAGGCTGGCCCTGGGAAGCTAGGGGGCTGAGGGTACTGAGGGACTCTGGAGACAGGCGTGCAGAGTAGCCTGGCCTTGCCACTTGCCTGCTGTCCCAGCAGGGCTGAGGGGACTGAGCACTGACATCTCATGGCTGTGAGTGCCACCATTTTGAGGATATGACAGTCAATTAGCATATTCCCTCCTTATTGGCTGTGGGTGCTGCCATCTTTGAGAGTGGAGCAGTCAATTAGCATGTTCCCTCCTTATTGGTGGTGGGCACTGCCATCTTTGCAATGGCATGAGTGTCAACTAGCATATTCCCTCTTTAGTAGATAAGATTATGTTATCCAAAGTGGGCAAGAACAGGCAAACTTTCTTATAGAAATCTGTCTTTATGTGCTAATTTTCCCTAAGCTATATATTGGATCATTTGTTTCAATCCAACCGAATATATAATGATTAATAATAAAACATTCCATTTAATTTAATAATCTTATTAAAAACATTATATTCTGCACTGTCAGAGATTAGTATGTGATTGTTTTATATGTAACCTATGTCTTTGTACACTACATATTAATTGTATATTATGTAAATTTCAAGACATAGCTGTATATGGGTGTATATTTTTTGGTGGGTAATGATACTATGAAGGCCACAAAATTTGTCATAGCTCCGTAACTCTTCCAGGGAGGGTGGGTCACTAAATAATAGAAAGCTTACCCAGAGAGGTACATTAGCTAAGTCATCAGGGTCCAATCTCTTGTTCTACAATAACTGTTTGAGAATTTGAAATGCCTTATCAAATTTACTAGATTTTTACAAAATAACACTCAACTTGGCCATGCACCATATATATATTCACTAGAATTTTTATTACTATGAGACACAGATCACATTTATGAAATGGTATGAGTCATTGCCAGTGGATTGACTGAGCTTTGCATGTCTTGAGAATTTAAGTTTGTTGATTCATTTCTAACAATACACTAGGAAACTTCTTTTTGTAGGTTTTTTTTTTCTCAGCAATGAAAAATGGACATCTTAATGATTGAATGGGCCCTATACTTGTGCAGACTAGATATGCCTTAAATAAATGCTGAGAGTTTGAAAGCCTGATTATATATATTAAACACAAATTAGTAGGTTTAAGATCACATCAGGTGATAATAGATTTTGCTCTTTCTTACTGACAATTATTGTATCTATGCTTTTATCTTAGGTTGCACAGTAGTAATATTCTATTTTTAGCAACTCTCAAGCTATCAATGTATTTGATGCACGTATCCCTGAGCTCTGAGGATCTTTTCTGTACAGTAAACATCTCTCCAGACAACTCCCCTGAGCTACTCTTCAAAATGCTCCCTCCTCATTTGATAAATCTTCAAAGTTGTGCAAATAACATCATTTCCTTTTCCTTTTCAAAACATCAATAAATTCTACTCTGTATTTTAAAGAATATGGTTACCAATATATATGAATATTAGCCAAATTCCCCCTTTCTTCCTCTGCAGAACTGTCAGTCTAGATCAGCCATGGGCAAACTATGGCTCTAGGGCCAGATCTGACCCCTTTGGCTGTTCTATCTGGCCCACAGAGCAAAAGACCAGAGGGTTCTCTAGCTCTCCCCTCCGCTCCTTCACCAGCAGCACAAGATGAGAGTGCCAGCATGGTCAGGTTGCTTTTGTTCTGGCCCTCCGGTCTAGTTTAAGAACCCATTGTGGCCCTTGAGTCAAAAAGTTTGCCCACCCCTGGTCTAGATATTACTTAATCTTTTATATGACTAACTAGAGGCCTAGTGCATGAAATTAGTGAATAGGGGGGGGAGGCTCAGTCCAGCCTACACCCTCTCCAATCTGGGACCCCTCAAGAGATGTCTTAAACCAGCAGTCAAACATCCCTCTCACAATCCAGAACTGCTGGCTCCTAACTGCTCACTTATCCTGACGGTCTGATTGCCCCTAACTGCCCTCCCATGCCAGCCTAGTCACATTCAACTGCCCCCCCCCTGCCAGCCTGGTTGCCCATCATTGCTGGCCTGGTTGCCCCAGATAGCCTGTTTTTCAGTCATTTTGTCATCCTTCACTAACCCCCCTCCAGCCTTGTAGCCCCATGCTGCCTGCTGTTCAATCGTTACTGTGAGGGCATCCTGACCAATTTGCATATTACCCTTTTATTAGTATAGATGGGTAGATGGTAGAGAATAGCACAGATTTTTTCATAATCCTATCTAATAAAAGGGTAAAATGCAAACTAACCATCACTCCACTACAAAGATGGTGGCACCCATAGTGGCCTGGGTGGGGCACTGACATAGTAACCCCAGCAATGAGGCCAGCTTTCCAAGCTGGGCTGCAGAGGGAGGGAGGGCCTCTGGGCAGTGGACACACGCCAGGGGTGGGAGCAGCCGGGAGCATACCTCACTCCAGCGAACAGGGCTCGGCAGAAAGCAAGAAGCAGAGAGCTACCAGTGGTGGTGGGTGTGGAGGCCCGGCTGCTCGGAGGCTGGTTTTCTGCTGTGGGAGCCTGCGCTGAGGCGACTGGTGGTGTGGGCAACTGTGGAGGCACACCCAAAGCTGGGGTGCTGGGTGCTGTGGGACTGCAGCCCTGGAGGAGAAGGGAGGGAGCACCTGGCCACCCTGCCCCAGCACTGAAGCCGCCTCCCATGAGATGTATCCTAGCCTAGGTGTGTAGGAAGCCGGTTCAGGGACCTCTCCCTTTGTGGCACCTAGAGCCCAGGCTGGCCAGCGTACCAGAGGAGACCCCTGCCAGAACCAGGGACATGACTGGACTCCAACCTGCTGGCAGCCATTAGCCCAAGCTGGGCAGCACCCCAGATGAGACACCACCTTTCCCCCCACCAGGATTGGGGGTTGTGGCCGGCCTCCAAAATGCCTGCAGCCCTAACCCAGGCTGGCCAGCACCCCAGAGGAGACCCCGCCAGGATTGGGGTCATGGCCGGCCTTCAAACTGTGGCAGCCCCTAGCCGGAGGAGGCCTCCTGGCCGAGGAGTCCCAAGTCTGTTCTTGACCTTGGGCCTCGCTCCCCATAGGAGGGACTCGGAAGCCGCTCATGTCTAACTGCCAGTCTCTGGGAAGTGGGAGTGCATCCACTGTCAACCAGAAAGTAGGACCATCAGCCAAAACGGGTTTGGCTCAGTGGATAGAGCATTGGCCTGTGGACTGAAGGGTCCCAGGTTCGATTCCGGTCAAGGGCATGTACCTTGGTTGCGTGCACATACCCAGTAGGGAGTGTGCAGCAGGCAGCTGATCCATGTTTCTCTCTCACCGATGTTTCTAACTCTCTATCCATCTCTCTCCCTCTTTGTAAAAAATCAATAAAATATATATATATATATATATATATATATATATATATATATATATATTTAAAGTAGGGCCATCAAACAGTTCAGTCTCAGTGCGGACACAGGTATGTGGCAGTCATGGTAGAGGCCAGACCAAAACAAAACAGCAGAAATGCCCTGCCCACCTCGCTGGGTAGTGTAGAAAGCGATACCTTCTCCCAGGTCCTGTGCTGACACCAGCGCCTTGCTCACCCTCAAGCCTCCCTCCCCCCACCTCTGGAGTCCTGACAGCGATGTGTGTAGGGCATCCTTCAGGCGTTGTGCTGTTCTAGGTTCTTTGGCCCGGAGACACCCTTTGGGATGAATTCAGAGCCACATTTACTTCCCATGAGACTGGAAGAATCATGTAAAAGGATTTTGACAAAAGCTTTCCACATCTCTGTTTATTCTTTTGAATCCATAAAACGACCTTAAAAAAAGCATTCGGGCCACCAAGAGAGAATGCACTTTCTGGCCAGAGCACACAGGATTCTTTTTCCTGACAGGTTAAAGGAGGCAGAGAGCTGGCACAGTGGAGATGGCCGTGGTGACCTGTGAGGAGACCAGGGGAATGGGGTTGCAGAAATTCCATAAGCCTCTTGCCACCTTCTCCTTCGCAAACCACTCCATCCAGATCCGCCAGGACTGTAGGCAACTGGGAGTCACAGCTGTGATTTGGGACATGGTAAACAAATCTGAAGACATCTGCAAGTAACTATAAGATTGGTCTTTATTTAAAAAGAAATAAAAGGACAGCTTTCTTGATATCTAATTCATATACTGTACATGCCACCTAAAGTGTACAATGAAGTGGTTTTTTAAAGTAAATTCAGAGTGGTACAACCATCACCATGCTCAGTTTTTAAATATCTTCATGACCCCATTCCCTCCAAAAGAAAAAAATTCTACCCACTAGAATAACTTTCCTGATCATCTTCCCTAAAATAGATTGCATTTTAAGGGTGGGTAAAGGAAAGTTGAGGGAAGTTAAAATATTGCACAAAGGATATTATAAAATTATAAAGCCCAAAGTGAAGATCATGTGTCTTCTTTAAAAATATCTATATATCTATATCTATATCTATATCTATATCTATATCTATATCTATATCTATATCTATATCATCTATAATTTCAGAGAGAAAGGGAGAGGGAGAGAGAGATAGAAACATCAATGGTAAGAATCACTGATCAGCTGCCTCCCACAGGCCTCCTACTGGGGATTAAGCCCACAACCCAGGCATAACTTTTCTTTAAGTTCGGCATGGTTGTAATGGTCCCCAAATCTATACTAATAAAAGGGCAATAAGCTAATTAGAGTGATTGTCTTCCTTCCAGACAAAGCTGCAGTGGCTGCAAGGGCCAAGACTCTGGCAGCCATGGGCAGCTGTGAAGGGCTGGGGTTCAGGCCAGCAGTGGGATAATGGGGGGGGGGGGCGCGAGAGGGGAGGGTATGCCTCCAGAGGGAGGCCAGACTGGGGGCCAAAGCACAGGCAGTTTGGGGTGATCAGGCTGATAGGGGAGGGCAGTTGGGAGTGATCAGGCCTGCAGGGGAAGGCAAAGTAGGGGAGATCAGGCTGGCAGGCAGAGGGGTTAGGGGCCATCAGATAGGCAGGCAGGTGAGTGGTTAGGAGTCAGCAGTTCCAGATTTTGAGAGTGGTGTTCAACTGTCGGAAGTTGGACATCCCCTGAGGGGTCCCAGATTGGAGAGGGTGCAGACTGGGCTGAGAGGCACCCCCTCACCCTCAGTGCATGAATATCGTGCACTGGTCCTCCAGTAGAATTGATAATTGCATTTCTAATTGCCTTTGTCCAGAGGCATGTTTGTCCAGATTTGGGTGGCCAAGAAATTAGAAAGATCTTTGAACACAGTGCCATGTAGGATCATCCCTTTAATCTAATTATGGGAAAAGAGAGAAAGAGCCTCTGAAAAAGGGAATATTTTGGACTTAATTTCAGTATTCATTCTCCATACCTCACAGTCATTTCACTTGTGAAACAGCAAACATGGTTTGATTTTATTTTATGCCGTTTGGTATGCAAATGCAAGTGGCTTCCCAGCTCCTTTTCTCAGGAGAAAACTCCTGCACGAGGTCTGCAGAAACCTGAATTATTTAGCTCTTCCCTAACCTCTTCTGATCCCAATCTTCCCACATTTTTATTTTAAACTTCGGCTACAAGGATCTTTTCTCTAGTTCCTCGAGTTCTTCCTATGTCCTACCACAACATAAATTTCACAGGTGCTTCCCTCTTTATCCTAAATTTTCATCTTTTGCTTCCCTGATCTCAATTCTCAGTTATATCTAGTTATATATAACAATCAAAGTTTACAAGTCATTTAAAACTTCTCCTCCTTTTACTATGGTATGTGTTAGGAAGGATTCTGAGGTGGTAAGAAGGAGCGCGATTATCCCCTTCTCTTTGTCCCTGACATGTTTCTGTCCTTGTTTTTTGCTAATCACTCTTTCTGGCCCTTTCAGAGTTGAAAGGATAAGGTGCTAGCACTATCTAATTGCACTGGCATTTCTTAGCATAGAACTGGCATTTCTGGGCCTGGAAGGTATTTAAAGAGCATTGAAGATGCTTACATCCAGGAGGATATAAGATTTTGTAGACTCTAAGGAATGCATCTTCTGGTTCTATTTTGTTTACTAGTTTATTTTGTTCATTAGATTCCACATATAAGTGAGATCATATTTGTCTTTCTCTGACTGGATCATTTCACTGAATGTAATATCCAGGTCTATCTATGCTGTCTCAGAGGGTAAGAGTTCCTTCTTTTTTTTACAGCGGCATAGTATTCCATTTTGTATATGTACCACAGCTTTTTTATCTGCTCATCTACTGATGGGCACTTGGGCTGTTTCCAGATCTTGGCTATTGTAAATAATGTTGCTCTGTACAAGGGATGCATATATTCTTTCTGATCGGTGTTTCCGGATTCTTGGGTTATATTCCCAGAAGTGGGATCACTGGTCAAAAGGCAGAAACTCCATTTTTAATTTGTGGAGGAAAAGCCATACTATTTTCCACAGTGGCTGACCCAGTCTACACTCTTACCAATAGTGTACTAAGCAGGACTCCTTTTCTCCACATCTTCACCAGCAGTTGTTTGCTGATTTATTGATGGCAGCCATCCTGAAAGGCATGTGGTGATATCTCATGGTAGTCTTAATTTGCATTTCTCTGATGATTAGTGATGAACATTTCTTCATGTCTATTGGTCATCTGTGTGTCCACTTTGGAGAATTGTCTATTCAGGTCCTTTGACCATTTTTTAATTGAATTGTTTTTCTTTCTGGTGTTAAGTTGTATATGTATTTTATGCATTTTGGAAATTGACCCCTTGTCAGATGTATCAGTGGCAAATATGATTCTCTCTGTTACTTTCTTCTATACTTTTCTTCTCCATCCTTTCTTTTTGTTGGTTTAAGGTGAGTAGTAAGCTCAGGATATAGTACCTCACTTGTAATTTCATTGCTTGCTCACTGTCTCCTTCTGCTCTTAACCAGAACTGTTGGAATTAGAACTGTTAAACCTGCCAGTTTCAGGGCCTGTGATCAGCAGCCCATTACTTTAGTTCCCTTCAAATTCCTTATCTGTAAATTGAAGATAATCACAGAAATTTTTAAATATTTTTCCGTTTCTTTTTGTCTGTTTGCAGGTAAATTTAACTTATAGAAATAAGGAAGCTACTACCATACTTATTATTCCATACGCAGTAAATAAATACTACCATTATTGTTAAGATAATATTTTTCCTCCACAGATTTTAAGAAATAAGTTTAACTGTTACATCAACAGTATTCGTTTTGTTAAAAAATGTTCAAAACATTAACTTCATACATTATGCCACTTTCTTCTTAAGTAAAGAACCATGTGATGAAACGAGTCAGGGAATCTTTTTTTAAAAAAGAAAAACAAAACATACAAGTTATTTTGACTGGTCTAAACCTACAGGTGAATGATAAATTTTAAAAGGAAATGAGAAAAAGCTTAATTGGTATTACCAGGAGACAAATCAATGCCGCTGAATATGACAAACTGCAATTTGAAACATCGTTTAAGGATTGCTTGTCTTATATAATTTCATAGATAAATACTTGTCTAAAGAAGTCAAGATGACTGATTTCATCCCAATATACGTATTGATCAATAGCAATATGAAAGACTCGAGTAGATTTAGCAGAACTAAGAACTTTCACTAAGAAATCAATGCAGGAAAATACCTGAAACCTTCATTGACTTAAAAAATAAGATAATCAATTATAATTAAAAAAGATAAATGTCACTGTTTGTTACTGAAACAAAAACTTTTTCATTATCGGTATGATTTTTTTTTTATGGTCACAGTTTGTTTTGAGATTTAGTTTGCTAAATATATTTTTAATCTAGGCCATTTTAAGATTTCCTGAGGTGATTAGCTCTGCCTCCAATTTCCACCTGATAATGGGTAGAAACTTGCATCTGATTCTCTCTGGAGTGCCACCTGTGACAGACCAAGGGAAAGATCCCCATATTTCTGAGCTATCTCTTCAAAATTCTGAGAAACTACAATGATAGATCTCTCTCTCTTTCCTGATCTATACAGTTTGCCATCAAAATACCCTGATGCAAAATACTATATATATTCATATGTGTAATATCTATACATTATATATATGAATAACCATTATTAGAAAATTGAATATATATTTACCATATAGTATATATTTTTCTTTGAATTGGAGGGTCCAAAACTTTGAGTATATACATCAAATAAAGAAAACTGATCTCATCTAAATTTGTTTCTTTACTTACTCCCTGGAATTATTTTTGTTACTTCAATTATTTGTACATTTTTTACCTGATTTTTAAAAACGCTATGTAACCGGAGGACTGAGAAGGTGGGGCAGTTCTGTACCGTGCTGCCTTCCACTGGTTAAGACCTCCAAGAGCAAAGGCCTACCGAGGTGAGGATGCCCCTACTGTCAACTGTAGAGGGGCAGCACTGAGCTGGCCAATATTTGTGGTGGTGCTACTTGCCCTGGCTCAGGGGAAGCGTTCCACTAAGTCTGAAAGACTAAGACATCTCGGGGACTCTCCGCCACTGCCCGCAGCCTGCTCTGCCAGGCCTTCACGCGCGCTGAGCTGGCGCTGCACCTTCCATTGGCAGACCCGGAGAATCCTCTCTCCGCTGCCACATGGCCAGGCCAAAGCATCAGACACTACCACCATGCGGATTTTAAAACTACAGGGGAAATTGAGCCACAGGAGCTACCATCGCTGCCGCTCCCACCATCGTCCCCAAGAATGGGAATCCACTGAAATCAGAGCTCACTACACACCGGGCTCATAGAGAGTGTGGCTTCAGAAATTAGCCTCTGCATCCACAGAAGCTCCACATCCGCAACAAAGAGGACACCATTGAGGGCGGACTCTCCCCATGCAGCCATCACAGCCCGCCCACAATCTTCCCAGCACACCCACCATGCTGGGAGGGAAATGGAGCGCGCTGGTGAGGAAATGGCACGGTGCCTTCCATTACCCACCCAGGCGAGCCCATCCTCCGATGACACATGGCCAAGCCGAAGCTCTCACCACCACCGCCATGTGAACTTTAAAACTACAGTGGTAATTGAACCACAGGAGCGACCGTCAATATTGCACCTGGCACCGCCACCCGCCACTGCTGCCGAGAATAAAGGAAATCCACCAAGAACAGAGCTCACCACGCCTTGGGCTCAGGGAGTGGGCGACCTCAGAACTTAGCCTCCATGTCTGCAGCTGCTCCGCTCCCACACCGAACGAGACACCTTTGAAGGTGGTCCCCCCGCCTGCAAGCATCTCAGCCCAACTGCAGCTGTCCCAGCCTGCCCGCCATGCTAGCAAGGAGCTAGCGTGGCACCTCCAATATGCAACCCCAACACCCTAGAGGGGCCGTGTGCCCCGGGTGAGCCGAGTGTCCCAGGGGGCCGAGTGCCCCAGGTGAGCCATACCCCCCAAAGGGGAAGCTTGTCCCGGGTGAGCCGTGTGTTCCAGGGGGCCGAGTGCCCCGGGTGAGCCGAGTGTCCCAGGGGACCGAGTGCCCCGGGTGAGCCGAGTGTCCCATGGGGCCGAGTGCCCCGGGTGAGCCGAGTGTCCCAGGGTCCAAGTGCCCTGGGTGAGCCGAGTGTCCCAGGGGGCCGTGTGCCCCGGGTAAGCCATACCCCCCAAAGGGGAAGCTTGTCCCGGGTGAGCCGTGTGTTCCAGGGGGCCGAGTGCCCCGGGTGAGTCGAGTGTCCCAGGGGGCCGAGTGCCCCGGGTGAGCCGAGTGTCCCAGGGGACCGAGTGCCCCGGGTGAGCCGAGTGTCCCAGGGGGCCGAGTGCCCCGGGTGAGCCGAGTGTCCCATGGGGCCGAGTGCCCCGGGTGAGCGGAGTGTCCCAGGGGGCCGAGTGCCCCGGGTGAGCCGAGTGTCCCAGGGGGCCGTGTGCCCCGGGTAAGTCATACCCCCCAAAGGGGAAGCTTGTCCCGGGTGAGCCGTGTGTCCCAGGGGGACGAGTGCCCCGGGTGAGCCGAGTGTCCCAGGGGGCCGAGTGCCCCGGGTGAGCCGAGTGTCCCAGGGGGCCGAGTGCCCCGGGTGAGCCGAGTGTCCCAGGGGGCCGAGTGCCCCGGGTGAGCCGAGTGTCCCAGGGGGCCGAGTGCCCCGGGTGATCCGAGTGTCCCAGGGTGCAGTGTGCCCCGGGCGAGCCTTGTGTCCCAGGGGAAGCAGTGGGACCCAGGGGAGGGGGCGGTGAGAACCAGAGGAGGAGCGGACTCTATTCATAAGGTCCTGAGATAATCACCATAAAACAAGCAGAATGCCAAATGAGGAGCAGTTTTTATTCATGGGTCCTGAGATGGTCACCATAAAACAAGCAGATTGTCAAATGACAGCGTGGAGGGGAAGGAGACTTGGGTGGAGATAGGAGAACAACCGAGGGACTGGTATGCATGAACATAAGTACAACCAATAAACACAGAACTCTGGGGAGGGAGGGCATAAATGGGAGGGGGGGGCAATGGTAAACTATGTACACAGAAAATAACCTAATAAAAAAAAATAAAAAAAAATAAAAACGCTATTTAATTATCTATATATATAAAAGCCAAGCAACCAGATCAACCAGAATGACCAGTCCCTATTACGTGCACTGTGGCCGGCCAACAGGCCCAATCAGGGGCAGGCTGGCCAGACCCAAAACGTGCACGAATCCTTGAAGTGAGCCTCTAGTTTTAAATGAAATTAGAATGAAACCTTCAAGGTCATTTCTTCCAGCTTTTACAAACATTTTTGCATGGTGATACTTTACAATGAAGGCCAACATTTCAAAACACCATTCCTTATCCTATACCCATTTTTGATCATCTTTCTATCTTGCATGAAATGATGGTCACTCTCAGAAACAATGGGATAGAGAATAACAGCTGCTTTGGAAAGTTATTGCATTCTGTGTGTATAGTTTCAAAACTTCCACTGCAAAGAAGAGAATGGGGAGGGAATAGGCAGACTCTTGGCAGGAGTAAATGCTGGGATCACAGTTTTAACATTGTGCCTAAAATATTTTAAAATCCTAGTAGCAGTTTGGTTAGAATACATACATATATATATAATATATATAATGTTCTTTTTAACTCAGGGGGGGATTTTCTTGGGAACTCACTAGACATGAGTCTTTAGGAAATATTTTAGAACTGTTTTTAGAAAGTTGAATAAAAAAATGGAGGGTTTATACATTCACTGTTATGTTCCAAAGTGCCTGACTTTTAGATTTCTCTTGTTTAAAAGAGCACAGACAGCAAATGCTTCAACCAAGTGTCTTGTGGATCATTACTATTATTATTATTTTTTCCTACCCATCTCTGAACCCAGCCACAGATAAAATTGAAACTGATTCACCTTTGTCCTTATCCTTGAGGGGCTGGTTTCAAAAAGTATACTTACAAACAGGTTCTCAGGTTATCAAGGATAACACTGAAGGTTCAGACAAAATGCAATGAAAGAAAAGAAGAGTATCCAAAACAACTTTATTTGATTTGTGGCTGACCCTGAAAAACACGTTATGCTATAATTCATTCAACAAGTTTCTTACAACTTCTTTCTCCATTAAAAAATAAAATAAGATGTAATATCATACGTGAAACTATTTGTTCTATTAACATAATTTAGTATTGAAAGTTCTTCCATTATTTTTTGTATTCAAAAAAATGTCAAAGGACCTAGTTATAAGGGACTATTTTTATAAGTTGGCTTTATAGAATTCTAAAAGCCTTGTGCAATAATATGTATCTCTAAAATGTTATTAGCAGTTTAACTTTTTTCATGTAAAGAGTAAAAGTTTGTTCATCCACTAAATGAATTTCGAATGTTCTTTCATTAGGTTTAATTCTTCTCTTCTTTTAGGGATCAAAAGTATAGTGAGATCAATTCAATGAAACGTTCTCATCTAGATTTTTTCATGAAAACATATGTCAACTATCATGAAATTTATTTTACTGTATAAAGTAATTAATTTTTTCTAATATAACCATTATGAAGACTTAATTTCTCATGAAAAAAAACTTATTGGACCTTTCAAAAAATTTTGCCAGAACAAAAGATTATAGTTTAAAATAAATTAAAATGAAAAAAATATATTTTTGATGGAATTAGCAAATAAATTTAAGGTAGAAGCCCTAGCAAGTATGGCTCAACTGGTGGGACATTGTCCCATGCACCTAGAGTTCACCCACTATATCCCAGTCAGGGCATATGCCCATGGTGTGGGCTCAATTTTCAGTAGGTTTATGCAGGAGAAAACACCATGACTGATGTTTCTTTTCCATCAATCTCTCTCTCTCTCTCTCTCTCTCTCTCTCTCTCTCTCTTTCTCTCTCTCTCTCTCTCCCTCTTTCTTTCTCAAATCAATACAAACATATTTTTTTAAAATATGGTGGGATTTTTTATTTGATCTTATGAATAATAATTAAAATTTTTGAAATCCAATCACTTTAGCTTACTGTTTTGTTTGTAATTAATGCTAAACACTGTTTCCCAAAGGTAAGTTTTAATAAACAGAATCCTGTCTCTCACAGTTCCTACAGTCAGAAATTTACTCTTCTGGATCAAAGGGTACTAGCAATCTGCAAACTTCAACGGAATAACTATGAAATAATTTTCTTTTTCTTCAATCTAAGACATCCTTAGAAAATATGTTACACCTTATTTATTGACTGTTTTAGAATGAATATAATTTTAAAACTTTATGTTGACTGTAAGTTTTTCATATAGAAGTTCCTTCAAAATAATTCTGCAGTGTTTAATTTTCTTTGTAAAGTTCAGCCCTCAATAAAACAGAAAAATCTTTGTCACTCTCAAAATACTATAGAGATAATTCATATAATTTTGAAAAATTTGCATAGCTTTCTACCTATAATCTTATCTTTCAAATTGAGTATTCAGCAAAAATAGGTTATATTTTCAAGGACATCCATAATGATTTTGGCATGGCTTTGACATAGAGCTAACACTCACTTAAGGTTGGCACTAAATGAATGTGTCTTTCTATTCTTTGTGAAAATGAAGTTTTCTTCTTTATTCCTAAATTTAAATAAAGCTCTCCCCAAGAGTAGGGAAATCTGGGGGAGTTAAGAGATCAACCAAAGAACTGGTATGCATGCATATAGGTACAACCAATGGACACAAAACTCTGGGGAGGGAGGACATGTATGGGAGATGGGGGGGTGGGGTGGGCAATGGTAAGCTATGTGCATATATAATACCTCAATAAATTAAAAAAAACAGTAGAAATATTTTTAAAAATCTCTCCCCAAAACTCCCACTTTATTTCTAATGTTAACAAATTTTAATAGTGATGTCATATCATATTCCCATTTCATTATGAAATATATGAAATAGTACTAATTTAAGACTCTCTGTCCCCCATCTCTCACTCTCTCTCCCAAGAGTTGATAAATGTCATGACAGTAACGGAGTCTCCTACTAAGCATTAGGTGAGTCTTTGGCAACAAAAACTATGAAAGTGGAAATGCATTAATCCTGAGGAAAATGGTCTTTTTTAGAAAATAGCAAATGTGTAGCCAAGCATTAGAGGTATTTCACCCATACCTCTATGGGTGAAAAAGTGTAGAGGTAGGACTCTATCCTTCACCTTAGATATTTTGCTAAATAAAGAAAGTTGTCTCCATTTTAAGGATACTGTTGGCCTTTTACATTTCTGTAATAAATACGTAAACTACTATTTTAATATATTTTTACTGATTTTAGAGAGGAAGGGGAGGGAGAGAGAGAGATAGAAACATTAATAATGAGAGAGAATCACCAATTGGCCAACTCCTGCACACCCCACACTGGGGATCAAGCACACAATCAGAGCATGTTCTCCAATAGGGAACTGAACCCTAACCTCCTGGTTCACAGGTCAACGCTCAAACACTGAGCCATGCCAGCTGGGCCACAAACTATTTTTTAATGCATCATTCTACACATAACATACCAGGCAATGGTAGTACCTACTTTAATGAATTATCTACTTAAGATATATATAATAATAAAAATGGAAAATGCTAATTAGACCAGATGACTTTCTAGACAAAACTGGAGCTTTTAGCGAAGCCTGGGCCCTAGGTGCCTGCCAGTGGCCAGAGGGGAGCCCTGGTCCTGAGTGCCAGGGGAAGGAAGGCCTATTGCACAGATTTTGTGCATCAGGCCTCTAGTTAAGTAATATCAGAGTATCTGTAGGAAAAAAGTATTTGTTGAAAAATAATATTGAAAACTATTGCCAATCATTTTTTAAAAATGATCCAGTAGAATAAAATGTTAAAAGACTGAATAGGTACCTCATGAAAAAATTATATTGAAAGGAATTCTAGAGACAAATAGGAAGGGTTAGGGAATCTTAGCAATAAAGGGAGTCCATGGTAGAGGAATGCATAGATGGAGACTTGAAGATGCCAGGGTGCTTATCTTCCTGGTACAGAGGACAGGGAAATACTCCAGGAAGATGGAAACATTCCTGGCCTCAGCAATTAAAACAGACATAAACCAAGAACAGAGATATCTTTGGCCTGAGCATCTGAGAGATCAATGGCAATTCCAACCAGCAAGATAAGGGGAAGAGAAACAGTGGGGCGCCATGTGGGCTTTGAGCTTTGAAATTAATTCTATGTAGAATATGACCAATGAGGAAAGCATAGAGGGTGCCAAATTAGGTAAAGGGACCAATTAAAAAGGGTCAGGTTCAGACAAAGAACTGCAGCATACATAAACCTGAGACAAAGGGACGTAAGACACATTTTTTTCTAGATTGATTTTCAGAGAGAGAGAGAGAGAGAGAGAGAGAGAGAGAGAGAGAGAGAGAGAGAAAGCAGTCTTTTCCATTTGGGGATCCCTCCCTAGAGGGTCCACTTTGGGGACACCTCTGCTTGGATGGAGTTTGTGTCTGCTTCCAATAAACTTCTCCTTTTTTTTTTTTTTTATTAAAGAAGTCTTTTTGTCTGCAAGTTTATTCTTCAAACTTTCTAGGGCAAGAACCCATAGAAGAAAACCCATACCCCCAAATTCACATTTCAATATCCCAATAGGAATAATCATGAAAAGTGATCCACTCTACAGTTATTGAAGATACTGCTACACACAAATCAGAATAACTAAAATTGAAGAAATGGCCAATAACAAGTTTCAATTACAATGTAGATCAACTGGAACTGTTATCGCTCATGCAGTTGTTTATGTAGAAAATTAGAGGCCTAGTGTATGAAAGGTCTGTGTCCCTCAGGGCTGCCTGCACCCTCTCCAATCTGGGACCCCCTCTCACAATCCAGGACTGCTGGCTCCCAACTGCTCTCCTGCCTGCTTGCCCCTAACTGCTCTGCCTGCTAGCCTAATCATCCCCTAACCACTACCCTACTGACATGATCAACACTTAACTGTTCCCTTGCTAGCCATTTTCTCCCAATTTCCCTCCCCTGCTGGCCCGATTGCCCCTAACTGCCTTCCCCTGCTATTCTGGTCACCCCTAACTACCCTCTCCTACTGGCCTCATCACTCTTAACTATTCTCCCCTGCAGGCTTGGTCCCCCCCAACTTCCCTCCCCTGCAGGCTTTGTCCTTCCCAACTGCCCTCCCTTGCCAGCCTGGTAGCACCTAACTGCCCTCCCCTGCTAGCCTGGCCCTCCCCTACTGCTCTCCCCTGTCAGCCTGGATCTCCAAAAACTGTCCTCCCCTGTAGGCCTGGGTCCCCCAAAAGCGTCCTCCTCTGCAGTCTTGGTTGCCCCCAACTGCCCTCTGCTGCTGACTCATTCACCCTTAAGTACCCTCCCCTGTTGGCCTGATCACCCACAATTGCCCTCCCCTGCTGGTCATCTTGTGGCAGCCATCTTTTGTCTACATGGGAGCAGCCATTTTGACCAAATGGGGTTGCCATTTTGTGTGTTGGATAGTCAATTTGCATATTACTTTTTTATTAGCTAGAATAATACAATAATTAATAATACAAGAATAAACACAGGGTTTCACACAATCACAACTGGAACTCTATTTTTGCCCGATCTTGTAATGTCTTGTGTGGTTAAAATAGAGATTTATTTTCTGAGAGTTCTGGAATGTCAATATCCAAGTTCCATCAGATTTAGGTTTCCAAGTGAGAGCTCTCTTACTTGCTTGCATATGACTTGATTTTACTGTGTCTTCACTTAGCAGAGGACAGAGACAGAGAGAGAGCTCTTCCTCTTCTTCTAAGACCACAATGCTATCAGATTGAGGTCCAACCCTAATGACTTTGCTTAACTTTAATTCTTTCCAAAGATCCTGCATCTAAAAATAGTCACACTAGAGGGTTAAGACTTCAACATATTAATGGTGAAGGTGGGGGGGGGCAGAGACAATTCAGTCCATAGTATTCTATATGCTCATCAACAGAAAAAAATTATGTAGACATTCAAATGATTAATATACATCAAAAAATGAACAAAATGTAGCTACACAGAACATGGATTATTTCACAAATAAAAACAAGACACCACAAAAGTAGAAATCCAAAACAAAAATGGTATGGCCCCATTTTTATAAAAGGAAAAAATATGAACCTAATGTATGATATTAGATGTTAGGGAAATGGTCACATTGAGTAGAACAGAAGGGCAGACATTGGGAGGGAGCATGATAGGGAGCTAATAGTGATGTGCCATTTCTAAGTTTGGTAGTAGTTAAGAGTTGTGTTCATTTGTGATCATCAAACTGCAGATATCTGATTTGTGCCCTTGTGTGTATGTATCTCTCTATAGATAAGCCCAAGAGACTATTATAACTGAATGACAGGAATGACTGAATGACTGATCAAACAATTGCTATGATGTGCACTGACCACCAGGGGGAAGATGCTGAACACAGGAGTTTCCCCTGATAGTCAGTGTGCTCCCACAGCCAGCCTCCCACAACCCCTCCTACCTCCTCTCAACCAGCCAACCACCCATGCCCCTTCCCCACCCCCACCAGCTGGCCTACTTCCTGAGGCTCCTCCCCCATGTCCCCAGCCATCTAACATTTCCCTCCTCTCAGCCTCCCAACTGGCCAACTTACCTCCTGTGGCCTCCTCCCCTTGCTGGTCAGCCAGGCTCCCAGGGCTCCTCCCCCTGGTTGGCTGGCCCCCTGATATGTCCTGATCACCAGCCAGGCTGAGAGACCCCACCCATGCACAATTTCATGCACCAGGCCTCTAGTATTCTTATGAAATAAGTTTCTTTAATTTTTAAAAGGTATTTAAAGGTTATATGGTTTTGCTGTTCATGTACTCAAAGACACAAAATAGTTTATAGGTAATATCTATAACTTGAAAATTTAGTAAGCCTTCTCCAAAAATATATTGTTTTTTGATTTTATTCATTTTGTAAAACAATAAAATGTTCTGTGTTGGCCTTCAAGATAAATTGTATGTGTTAGAAAAGAATTAAATTTTCTTAAACTTAGTTTTTATGACAAAAGAGATTTATATTTAGACTATTTAGACTAGTACATGAAATTTGTGCACTGGAGGAGGGGTGTCCCTCAGCCCAGCCTGCGCCCTCTCCAATATGGGACCCTTCAGGGGATGTCAGACTGCAGTTTAGGCCTGATTTCTGTGAGATTGGACCTAAACCGGCAGTCAGACATCCTTCTCACAATCAGGGGCTGATGGCTCCTAACTGATTCTGCCTGCCAGGCTGATCACCTGCTAACCACTCCCCTGCTATCCTGATTGACACCTAACTGCTCCCCTGCTGGCCCAATAACCTCCAACTACCCTTCCCTGCAGGCCTGGTAGACCCCAACTGCCCTCCCCTGCCAGCCACCTTGTGACATTGTGGGGGCAGCCATCTTGTGATGACATGGGAGTGGCCAACTTGTGTCAGCCATCTTGTGGCAATGTGGGGCAGTGGCCATGTTATGGTGGCTATCTTGTGATGATGTGGGGGAGGCTATCTTTTGATGTCATGGGGGCTGCCATCTTGTGACATGAGGGCATGAAGGTCAATTTGCATATTACCTTTTTATTATATAGGACAAATTTAATATCCATTAACATATAACTTTGACATTGTGCATATTAATATAACCATGAGATAAATTAAGAGAGGTACCTATTATAAGCACTGTAGGTTACTTTAAAATATTCTGATTAAAAATACACATTAATAGAGATCCTGTTAAGATATGATATAAATAATTTTATATTATTTATGTCAATGAAAACCTATCACATTACTCAACTTTTGCTTGTAGGGAAGTGTTACTTTAGTAGCCAGATTTAACAAAATAACACATACTTTCTCAACATAGACAGTTTTCAAAATGACAGGAAGGAGAGTGAAGGAATAATATAAACATTTTATTCCAAATCACATATCCTTTAAAGCTCATTCTTGGTTCCATATTTTAAGCTAATTATTTCTTTTCAGATCCTGTAACATCCCACTCCACCGCAGCCCCACCCCCACTGCAGCATTCTATTTCTATAATGCCTTTACCATAATGGTTTCACGTGTTTTGTAGAACATCAATTGAGTTTTATCTTCATTTTTAGAATGACCCATTTCTCTGATAATCACTGTGCCAAAACATCTTTCTGGGCATCTGGACCAAGATTCTAAAAAACACAAGGCAAAGCTTCTTAAAGTAATGTCATGAGCCAAAACCGGTTTGGCCCCGTGGATAGAGTGTTGGCCTGTGGACTGAAGGATCCTAGGTTCGATTCCAGTCAAGGGCATGTATCTTGGTTGCAGGCTCATACCTGGTAGAGGGTGTGCAGGAAGCAGCTGATTGATGTTTCTCTTTCATTGATGTTTCTAACTTTCTATCCCTCTCTCTTACTCTCTGTAAAAAATCAATAAAAAAAAATATATATTTTTTTTAAAAAGTGAGTTCATGAATTGAAAGAGGCAAAAGTTTTTTAAAAAAAATCATTTATAGGAAACATTGAACTCCTTATCTTTTCTCATAATTTAGTATGCCATGCATTCTATAGTATAAATTTAATAGTACCTTCTTATTATTCTTCATTTATGCACTGGGTATATTATTGTAGCTGCTTAGTTATCTTTGTAAAAAAAAGACACTGTAATTATTTTTCATGGCATTCTTCTACCTTGAATTATCACATCATTGTTCTTAACTATTTCTGAATGTAAAATATAGTAATCCATTCTTACAATTTGCACATACCTTCTAAAACCCAAGTGATGCCTAAATCTGCATGCAGTACCAAACTCTACATATACCATATATTTTACAAAAGATACATACCTAAGATAATGTTTATAAATTAGGCACAGTAAAAATTTTAAAATAATAACTAATAATAAAACAGAATACTACTACTACTAATATATGGTAATAAGTTATGTAAATGTGGTTTCTCAAAATATCTTATTGTACTGTACTCATCTTTTTTCTTCTTGTTATGATGTGAGATGATAAATTGCCCACCTGATGAGAGGAAGTGAGGTGAATGAAGTTCATTGCGACATAGTGTTAGGCAACTATTGACTTTCTGACACAAGTCAGAAGAAGAATTATCGGCTTCAAGTGATCCAGGATTATCCAGTCATAATTTTGGCATATCTGAATTGCCAGCATCACTATTCCCATGCTTTGGGGACATTATTAAGTAAAATAAAAATTACTTAAACAGCATTACTATGACCAGTGGATCTGATAACCCAGATAGGAACAACATGACTAATGGCTGAGGAGCATCTACTTTATGGATACCTGGGTAAAAGGATGATTATGTCCTGGATAGGGCTGGGCTAGATCCATCAAGATCTCATCATGTTACTCAGATCAGTTCACAATTTAAAACTAATGGATTATTTATTTTTGGAATTGTTCATATTGTATATTTGAATTGTGGTTGACCTCAGGTAACTGAAATCTTAAAGTGAAATTGTAGATAAGAGGGGAATACTACTACTGTATCTCAAAAGTAGTGTTAAACAGGTTCTTAAAAATAATAGCCCTGACTGGGTGACTCAGTATCTTAGGGCATCATCCCATACACCAAAGGTGGCAGGTTTGAGTCCCACTCACACCTCATACCTAGGTTGTGGTTTGATTTCAGTTCAGGGCAGTTAGGATTGGCAATTAGTCAATGTTTCTCTCTTTTTTCCTCCCTCACGCCTATCTTCTTTCTCTAAAATCAATAAAAACATATACTCTGATGAAGATTAAAAAATAATATCTGTCACTGTCTGTTTTATTTAATTCATTGTGTAAGCACTAGAACATCTTACTACAGGTGTGGAATTTGACATTTTAGGGGCAGTTGAGGGTGATTGAATACTGTATTTTTTTACATAGAATTTATATCAAATTCCTAACTCAGGTCTCTGTTTAATAATGTGATACACGGGGGAAAATTTTCCATTCAATAGCCCTCAAAACATTTACTTCCATTTGAATGGTAAGTTGTAATTTTAAAATATCTCTAAGGTCCGGCATTAATTCCAGAGTCCCCTCTGAAAATAGAATGTTCACCTTTGTAGTAGAAATAAGGATCAGTGCATTCCATGCAGATAAACAGGTGAAACAGACGGTGAGGACAGTCACTCCTTACTTGAAGATCTAAAACACAAAAATTAAAGTCTCTATGGTGAATCTAGGGTTTTTTGAATAATTATGTCTTTTTAAAAAACAGTATCACTTTTATTTTTCTTACCGGAGAGATGAAAATGTTAGATACATCATGGACAAGAGAGGACACACGACTCAATGCTGAATTATTATCAAACCTGGACTCATCATAGTCTTCTCCAACTGCACACCCATCGCCCATTATTCCCTCTGTCTTTCTGGGCACATCACCACTGCTCTTTCCACCCACATAATGTGCATCTATCTTCACTGTCACTCAGGCCAGAAAGGAAAGTGGAACTGCTCTTTAGAGACACACCTCTCCCCCACCATCCATATTCTTTATTTGTCCACTGTAATTCTGACGTAAGTTTTAAATACCTTCTCTCTACAGTTTAATTCATCAGTAGCAGCATTAAGATGTTTCTCATCTCTCTGTTGGACCATTTGAATGCTTATGATAGCTGGTCTTCATATCAGCCTTTATAGGTTTGCTTTTCTTCAGAAAAACCACAATGCCACTTCTAAAGTCCTCTCTTAGCGCATCTTTGTGTATGTTGCTGAATTATTTCAATTATTCCAGTGGCACTCTATCATCTAACCAAAAACCTAACCTGCCATCTGTAGTGTACATGCTCCTTCACAATTTTACTGGTATATAACATTCAAAGGCTTTGGCTTCTAGTTATTATTAACTCCATGGTATTCTCTGCTAGAACCATGCCTCTAAATCTATGAATAACTTTGGCTAGGTCTGGAATATAAGATTAAATTTTAATTTCAAGAAACAGTAATCATTCTAGTTTTCTTAAGGAGACACAGTACAGGGAAAGAAGTGTTTACACATCATTTAGAAGTACTGAAGAAGGCTTTAGGCCACACCTTCATCAGTGTCCCTATCTCTTTGCCATGCACTGCTCTACCCACCCACTTGATACACTCACATGTTATCTTTTAAGAGGTGTCTCAAGTATCAGTTACTCACAGAAGCCTGCTTTGATTCCCTTAGGGCTTCTGGGACACACCTTCTAATTTCTTTTTCATTGTGTGTGTGTGTGTGTGTGTGTGTGTGTGTGTAATATATATATATATATATATATATATATATATATATATATATATATATATATATATATAAATAAAAGTTAAAAGTGCAAATTAAAGCATGCATTTGATGGTCATCCTTTAGGTCTGAGCACTAGGGATTTTGTTTGCTTCTTATTATTTAAATATAATGAACACTAGGAACTATATTCATTCTTAAGGACTGGCTCAATAGAAAATAGTTTACTAAGAGTTTCAGCCAAAAATGTTTCAAACATAAAATGTTATATATGCTTATCAATTTATGTTAGAGACCCAAACTGTTTCTTAGGAAAGTAAAATTATATTTTCTATGAACAATTCTATTGACTTTATCTTCATAACTTAGGAGACTTATTTTCCTTAGGATGAGAAAAAGAAAGAGCTTGCTCGCACATTTTTTTTTTCTTCTAAGATCTAACAGCTCTAATTAGGATAATAACCTCTCTTTATGGGAATTGCAAAGAAAATGGGGACAATGCAACTCCAAAGAAGTATTATTAAAACGTCAGCCTCTAAAAAGCCACATATTTTAAAGCATTCCATTTTCTTGTCTCAGCATTATTTCCTCTTATCCATCTTATCAATGTAATTGGCTTTTTTTTTGCTACTTATTTATATCTTTATAATAAAAATATATATACATGTCTGATATATTATCTTGTGGATGTACTATTTTAAATTGAAAGTTTTAATGCAAAAGGAGTAGATGACAGCTAAGTAACTTGCCAAAAAGAACAATGGTGCTATAATAGTATAATATCCTGAAGTTATAATTAATATTTTTTTTCAAAATGAGAGTTTATAATGGAAAACTAAAAATGGAATGTGTCAAGCCAAAAAACAAACAAACAAACAAAAACACACAAAAAACCAACAACGCAAAAAGCCTGCTTATAAAGAGCCTCATATAGACATGAGTCGTAAATGTAAAAGACAAGCAGTTCAAATAAAATACGGAGGCAAGAAGTTATTGTAGTTATGTAACTATAGACCTTAGAGCCTCAGATTTGGCTTTCTTCCAGAATAGGGGAGAGAAAAATGCAACATTTTCTGAGTATTTGAATGAAAGAAATTTTTTTAAAAAGGTAGAAATTTACATTAGATATAGAAAATAGAAGCATTGCTAAGTTTCATATAAGATTGGTTTGAATTAATCTGATAAAGTTAAGATGCCTGTATAGATGAGACTTCCAGTATATATTGTGTACAGACTTGGCTTTATAATTTAATAAATTTTACTCATGAACACACCTTCCTTCATATTAACATAAGATAATCTCAGTATGATAGGGAAATGTTAAAAATAATAATTAACAAAAAATATTTATTTGATGAAAAAATATCTCCCAGGCGAGGGAAGTTTTACTGAGCAACAGAAAGGGGTTCATATTTTTAGAAGAAATATTTTGTTATCTTAATGAGAAAATTATCTTCTCATAACTCGTAAAATATACTTATTAATTATTTAGCTTTAGCTAAATGTGTTAATAAATAAAGGAAATAAGTCTAGTTCAAAGAAAATAGTCATCTTGGTCTTTATTACATCACAGAGTAAATATAAGATTAGTATCTACTAGAGGCCCAGTGCACAAAATTTGTGCATGGGGGTGGTGGTGTCTCCTCAGCCCAGCCTGCATCCTCTCTAATCTGGGACCCCTCGGGGGATATCCAACTGCCAGTAGTCGGACATCCCTCTCACACGCCAAGACCACTGTCTCCTAACTGCTCGTCTGCCTGCCTGCCTGATAGCTCCTAACTTCCTCTCTGCCAGACTGATCACCCCTTACTGACCCCCCTGCTGGCCTGGTAGCCCCTGACTGCCCCTCCTCCTGCCTGCCTGGTCGCCCCATGCAGCCTGCTGTTCAGTCATTTGGTTGTCCCTCACTAACCCCCTCCCCCCACTCCAACAGCCTTGTCATCCCAGGAAGCCTACTGGTTGTTACTTTTACTGTGATGGCATCCTGGAAAATTTGAATATTCCTTTATTATTAGTATAGATTTGTCTTTTTTTTTTTTTTTTTTTTTAGCTAACTCCACTTTCTATTCTGCAATTCAACAAATTTAATGAAGTGCCTCCAACTAATATCTTACATGGCATCATATTATTGATGTTTTAAAAATGTCTTTCTATCCCAGTGAGTTGAAGAGCAAGCTATCTAAATTATCTTCCACATCATAAGTCTGCGATGATTAGTGTGGTACAGACAGAAAGGATTATAGATTATATGCAATTTTGTATAACCACAAAAAATGTCTAAGAGCTATTTTATGAAATAAAGAGTTAATAGTCTGGATCCTTAAGAATTCTTAGATTATGGACATCAGCAAAATGAATCCATTATTCATATTATATTGTTATATTATTTACTTGCATTCATAAATAACTGAAAATTTATTTTGACAAATTAAAATTTTATTTATAGGACTTCCTTAAGTGGCATAAGATAAAGCATATTTTTAATTTTTTAAAAATACCCCTACATAGCACTAGTTAATATAGGAATCTGTGATACTTCCATCAGTAGAACCAGTGATTCATAATAGTATTTATTTAAAAGATAAATGTTTTTTTTTGAAAGAATGCTTTCAACAGTCATTGAAGAGAATCACAGAACTAATTCAGAGGTATGTGTCCTGACCGGGAATCAAACTGCCAACCTTTCTGTGCTAGGATGATGCTCAACTAATGATCCACTTTGGCTGGGCATGACAATCATGAATTAATTATTTTTAAATAACTTATTTTATTTCTTTGAACAAGAAGCAAATGCACTTATTTAATAACACAAAAGTTAAAATGAGTAGATCCAGAGACAAATGGTGAGGGTGGGGTAGTTAAAGATCAACCAAACACTTGTTTGCATGCATATTAATATACCAATGGACATGGATAATAGGGCCATTGGGGCTTGCCTTCAGGGGTGGGGGGAATAGAGGTGGTCAATGGGGGAAAAAGGAGACATTTGTAAAACTTTGGAAAATAAAAAAAAGTTAAAATGGACATGCATTTAATAATAGTCATATATTTTATCTACCCAGTTTTTCCCACTGGAAAAAAAATTGTTATCATGTATGTAGATTTTTAAACATGTACTTTATATACACATGTATTTGTGCTTTTTGTTGCTATTTGGTTTTGATTTAAAAACAAGTAGTAAATTACAAATCCCACTACTCTGCATTTTAAATGATTTTTGGAAATATGAATTATAAAATTCATTAATATGAATTCATTAATATGAATTTATAAACATTCATATTAATAGCTTCATTGAAATAAATATTTAAATGTTGAATATTTGGCAATCATGATATTGTACAGATATAATAGCTGATCTAATAGATGGATTTGGCCCCATTTGCAAGTATATAGTCTTAATTCTGTCATTCATTTTTAGATATATGTTTTACTGAAGCATAATTTACATATAAAAATTACCTGTGAATTTTGACAGATTTATATTATTATTTACATTTTGAAATATTTCACCATACATTCTATTAGCTTTTGTGTTTCTCTATGCATGTTACTTTTAATGATTGGGAAGGTTAATTGAATGGCTAATGGTATTCCATTTACTTTTGCTTCTTGGCAAATCACTGAAATCTTAGTGCATAAAATGACTATTTTATGATGCTCATTGATCATGTGGGCTATAAATTTGAACAGGACTGAGCAGGGATGACATCATTTTGCATGCAATGTCCCTGGGAACACTCAGTGGTAGGACTGGAAACACCCTGAGGTGTCCATACACATCCTTTGGTTGGTGTTGGTTATTCGCTGAGATTCCTCCTGTAGCCAGGGCAAAAGAACAACATGTGGTCTCTTTGTATGACTTACAGATCTCATAACACAGTGGTTGCAGGAAATTCAGACTTGCTTTACCCCCACTTCTTCTAGCCTTGGTTAAACTGTTAAATGGAATCATTGCTTTCCAATAGTTCTTTCCTGTCTTTTTTTAATTGTTTTTTAGCTGGCTAAAAGAGTGCTGTAGGATTTGTGAGGTTGTTTTGTTTTGTTTTCAAGAAAGGCTTAGCTGAGCTAAGTCCCACTGATCTCTCAATTCTACATTTGAACCAAAGGATAGATGGGTATATGAAGTTCCTGCATAGTGTTCTTTTTCCATGAGTACTCAGTAGTCATTGTTCCACTGATGTCAAATATTGGATATTCCTATGAGGAAGTCAGAGACTAGGTTTGTAGCTGATATGACCTTTTGCTTAAACCACTAAAAGATTTTTTATTACTCTTTTATATACAGGTATTAATAATTCTGTGTGTATTTTCCCCCCTATAATATGGTTCCCACTTCAAACTATGAGTTCAAGTATTTGTTAGTCCCTGGAAAAGTTTTCTCAAATTATATTTAGTTTTATTAGGTTGGGATTTTTTTTTACAAAGAAAAAGGATGCATTTTGGATTTCATATGTCTTCTAAATTTTTCCTAATTTTTTAAATTTATATTTTATTTTATCCACTTTTTACATAATCCTGACTTCAATGCCCATTAGAACTTTTTAGCACTACCTATCTTCTTTGCATAGCACCAATGTGGACTTCGTTTCTAAATGAATTTATTCTTTAATTGTGCTTTAATTTCCTTTTATTATATTTCTGTAGAGTCCCCACATTTCTGAATCTCTGCTTTGACATTAAGGAGATGCTTTCTCTCCCTTGATTTTTATGTACAAGTCTATGTATGTTCCATGGTACTACTTTTACTTGGGAGCTTTCTTCACCTGTCCCTTCCTTTTCTCCCTCCTTCCTTCCTTCCTTCCCCCTTCCTTACAATTTTATTTTATCTGGAATTCTTGTATTGTTTCTTTAAAAATTATTATGTATATTTGAATGAGATCATTTCTACCCACAGCAGCTATTTACAGGAAGTTCCTATTGGGTAGGCTTGGGCCAATTTCCATCATTCAGAAAATCTCTTATCACGCAAGGCTTCATTGGATATTTTGTTGTTGTTGTTGTTGTTTTCCCTTTTACTTTAATAGATTTCTGAAGAAAAAAGTTCCTTAAAAAGTCACATTTCTCTTCACTCTGGATCATTAAGGGATGGTTCCTGGAAATATGAATGTTTTTGTGATTATTAATGCAATCATTTCCCCCTGCTTCTTTTTTATAACAATCAGGATCCAGAAACATTCCCAATACAAAGTCAAATGCATTGTTTTCATTTTCTGAAATGGTAGGTTCTCTACTTGGAGAACTATGTGTACTTCCTTTGTCTAAGGCTTTCAGTCAATGAGCATCCTCTCAGTTCCTGCCTGCTTCTCTGTTTATGACGGTAGTCCTTCCTCATGTGTTGCCATTCAGGCATATTTTACCTTTATAAAGGATAGTCCTTCAATTTTATATTCCTCCTTTTCAATGATTTACTTAAAAAAGAGATTAATAAACTGTTTGTTACAAACCTAGTAATTTTATATTACCACATCTTAACATTTTATTTTGGATTAACAAGCCAAGTGCTTTTAATTTATTTTTTACAAAGCTACTTCCAATGCCAAGTCTTTCCTGACTCTCCTTCCTGGACCTTTCACTACAGACAGAATTAATGACTACATTTTCATCATCCCAACTTCATATAACCACCAGTAATGTTTTAAAATATTACCTCCCAGATATGTTTGCCCTGTAATAATACAGGAAAGTATAGTAGTATGGAGTATGAAGAACCTTCGGAATCAACAGAAATATTTTTTCTAAAAATAATAATCTAATCTATTTAAACCTCATTGTTCACATCTACAAAATGGGCTGGGATATATAACTACTGTATAAAGCAATTATAACAATGTATACTTGGGAAAAAACACTCTAAAATTATTAGGCCAGATCATAGTCCAGATTTTATAAGTACTATAAGTAAGTTAATAATTCTCCTTTATAAACATTTTTCTGTTTAAGTTTTTTGTCTCTTGGGTTTTTGGTTTTGCTTTGTTTGATTGTCAGTTCATATAGCTTTGCAGGATGTGTGACTGACTTTGCATGATTTCGGGGACTTGATAAACCTTGGGCCATTCCTGATCCTTTTAAAATTATGACTTAGATACCTGAGTTTTAGCTCTCCTAGTCAGTTTTATGTCCAAGGTTTGTAGTTTCTTCCAAAGAGTTGTTATTAATGTTTGTTTTAAGAAAAACAAATAAACAAACAAACAAACATTTCTACTGGTTCTTTCATTGGTCCTAACTCTGAGTTCCAAGATTATGTGTTGGGTCATTATTGTTTTTTCATTGGGTGTGTGTGGTGAGGGGAAAGGGATTACTTGGTGGTCTCTGGAAATTCTATTTCCCTAAGTGCTAAGAATTGTATTCAAAATATTTAAAGTGAGGACTTGCTGTTTTTCAGTGGGTGGATGCTAGATAATGTAGTCCATCACGATCCTGAAAACACATGCTCTTCTCCCTTGGATACATGATGAAATTCCCTTATTTTTTCAAATATCTCTGCTGTATTCCATTCAAGCTTCTGTGATAAAATTCAAAACTTGGTAGCTTATCAACAACTGAAACTTTTCACAGTTCTGGAGGCTAAAATTCTGGAATCATGGTGCCAGGAGTTTGTCAAATCCAGCACCTGTCCATCATTTTGTCTTTACTATTTATTCTAATAATTGACTCATTGCAAATGTTCAATAACTGCTTTCTTGATAAAACAAACAATTTGTTTATCTGATATAGATCTAAAGCACACCTTACCTCATAAAATAACAAAATTAATGTTTTAGATTAACATATGGTTTGTGTCACTCATCATGAAAATATATCTGACTTTTGAAAAGAAGAGACTGAATCTTATGGTAACTCTTCCATTGATCACATCAGAAGGTGTAAGCTGAAGTCCTGAAAGGATATACAACCAAACTAGTAAATGTTGATGGAATTATTGAGAAAGGAAACCCTATGTCCAAGGAGCAACAGATTGGCAGTTGGTAAGAAAGACTTTTCAGGATATCAGAAGTGGCAGAGGAATGGAGCAGAGAGAGTGGAAGAGAAAAGGGGGAAGTAATGAGGGTTGTCAACGTGATGAGGTGAAGAGGAAGAGTATGATGCAAATTGGTCTGACAGTATATAAAGCCAGATGTCTTATAAATATTTTTATAATAAAAATAATGTTTCATATAGGTGATAAATGGCATCTCATGGATTAAATGTTGAGATGATGAACTAGAAGACTGCCAGTGATAGCAAAAAGTGGAAAACATTAAATATGTTGTAGGAAAATGAGTTTTCCCAATTGTAAGCTCCTTCTAAGTCTTTCAATCCTTTTACTGCTTTGAACTTATGGTTAAAGTTATGTTCAATTTAGATTCTCAACTGCAATTACTTCAAAGTTCTTTTGTGAGAAACTGCAAGATCTAGCTCAGTGCAAAAAATAAATAAAAGATTAATTGTTCAGTGAGTATTATTGCCCAAACTATATCTCACATACGTACAAGTCTATATTGTTTCTTTATCCAAGAGGAAATTTAATTTTAGCTAAGAAATGAAGGATGGAAGTCAGAGAGAGTTCATAATATTTTTTAAGAAAGGTTCATTTTACTTCTCAAATCAACAATAAAATCAGGATTAGACTTTTTGCCCTGCTTCTCATAAATGTGTACTGATGGTTGACTTTTGCTATAGTGAAAACATTTTCTTTGATAGTGCAATAAAAATAGATGTACTCAAATACTTGAGCAAGCAGTATTTTTAATAGAGAAAATACAATTTTTAAAATACTAGCATTGAAATTTAAAAAAAATCTGCTATTTTTTAGTATCTGCCAGAAAATCTATTTAAATAACACAATATGTGTCATGTCTGAGCTGTAATATAACCTGTGTGGGAGAAGAGATTAAATGTGAGATTTTAAAATATCCTCTTTAAAAACCCCCACTAATATGTATCTTTAAATTAGAGTCGGATGGGTAGCCTACCATCTGCTCCCTGCTACTAATGTCCACAGTTATTAAAACTATCCTAATCAATCTGGCATCATTGTTAAACTTAATTTTAGAAAGAAATCTAATATTAAGTCTTATTTTATGTCCTTCTCTCCCCTTAAAAGATATTTGTGTAAAACAAAATTCAATATTAATTTAGACTTATTATAACATGTATTCAAGGCATTATTTGTGGATCATCATAAAGATAGCTATCATAAGACACTAAGTAATGGATAAATAGATAACAGTAGGTATCTACCTGAAAGGACCTTGCTGTTCACTGAATATGTGACTCAAATGTTTATTGATCAATTCCATCTACAAGTCAAAACAGATAATAGTTGAACTAAAGTGCTTATAAACTCAGATACTTTTCATTTGCATAGTCACCAATTATCATTTGACATCTCTGTTCTTTCTGATGTGCAATCACAGTGGTTACAAGGAGACAGAAGGATGCTAGATAGATGGGGTGGGGATAATGGGAAGAGGAAGTAAAAGCTAGGTGGAATCATTAAGGCCCCCCAACTGTGCAGTAGGATCTGCTAGGAAGACTTGAGCTTTAAAATGTATAAATGTGCTAAGATAGACAGCTTCCAGATAACTAATCACAAGGTAGTAAGGTGTATAAATCAATCCCAAGGATGTTGCTAAGGCAACATTATTTGAAAGGACCAATCAGGAGACAACAAGCATGTACACAAAAATATACACACTAGATTCTTGGGTTGACAGCAAGAAACATACTTCCCTGTGCCCACATAGCTCAGGCCATGTGGAAACTCTGCACATGGACTAACTGATTTTAATCGGCACGGATGCTCTCAATAAACTTTGGTTTTACTAACTGTTTTTGTCTGAGACTTCATTCTTCCATTTCAGGAGACAATGAGCTTATACTCCAACACCCCACATTTTGATTTCAGTTACATGTAACCTACATGGCAGCCTCATAAACTATATAGATGATCACTTTTATACAAATGGTACTATCAGTTCAGATGGATTCACAGAACAATGGTATCAGAGTTTAAATCCCTCTTTCAATGAAATGTCATAAGGATAAAATATTTTGGCAGCTTCGTGTTAAAATATAAACATTTATTTTCTTCCTTCACAATGAAAAAGTGCCTGCCTTTGGAAATAGATAATGAACTTATGCAGAGTTTTCAACATGGTTATTTTTAAAATTTATTTATTTTCATTTTTGTGGTATTACAGATATTCCTCACTTTCCCTTTGTTCCCCTCCATCAAGCTTCCGCCTCATCTCAGTCCTTTATTTCATAGCACTGTGTCCATGGGCTATGCATATATGCATATAAACTACTTGGTTAATCTCCCCCCTCCCACTCTGATATTTATCAATCTGCTCCAATCTTCCATATCTCTGTACCTATTGGTTTAAATGCATGTACCTTCTACCTGTTGACAGAGAGGATAAGGATTTCAGGAAAACCTAACTATACATTTTTCCCCCAGATAAATAGAAATTTTTTTGTGAGTTTACTTGCTGAAGCAACATATTTACCCGTACCTCTTAGTCTATTGGTTCATTGCTAGTTTTCTGTCCACCCACCCTCTGCCTTTTTATTAAAACAAAGCCTTAAAATAAGAATGTTGTGATAATGAAATGGGAATTTCACCAAATAATTTAACTGCTTACTTAAGACCTACTTTAAGTTAATCAAAATTATTGAATATATGGCAGCAATATGGATATTTGTGACAGTGAATATAAGCAGGCAATTCATGTTATTTTCTGAAAGAAAAAGTTTTTTTCACAAAGTAGATATTATGCAAGGAAAATATGTGAGAACTATTATATTAAGCATATAAATAAAAACTAACTAGTCACTTAACTGCTATTCTTTTATTTTAGCACAATTTAGTAGTAATTACTGCATTCACTCTATGTTTATTTCTTTAAAGAGCATATTTGTAAAATTAATGAATCTTCTGCTCCTTGTTGAACATACAGATTTCAAAGAAGCTGAGAAAAAAATCATCATTTCAATGAGCACAGATATACATTAGATGCCTGGTACACAAATTGGTATATGTCCCACATCCCAGCCTGCACCCTCTCTAATCTGGGACCCCTCGAGAGACCTCCTTAACCATTTCCCTGATAGCCTGATTGATGCCTAACTGCTTCCTTACCAGCCTGTTTGCCCCTAACTGACCTCCCCTGCAGGCCTGGTCAGTCACCTCTAACTCCTATCCCCTGCAGGCCTGGTCCCCCCTAACTGCCCTCCCTTGCAGGTCTGGTCCCTCCTAACTTTCCTCCCCTGCTGGCCATCTTGTGGCAGCCATTTTGTGTTTACATGGGGGTAGCCATCTTTGACCACATGGGGGTAGCCATCCTGTGTGTTGGAGTGATGGTCAATTTGCATATTATTCTTTTATTAGATAGGATAGAGGCCTGGTGCACAGGTGAGAGCCAGCTGGTTTGCACTGAAGCGTATCCTGATCAGGGTGAGGGTTCCCTTGGGGCAAGTGTCAGACTGAGCTAGGGGCCTGTGGTTGTTTGAAGGCCAGCCACAACCCCTGGCAACCCAAGTGAAGACCCTGGTATCTGGGATTTATTTATCTTCTCTAATTTAAACTTCGTAGCCTTGAGTGGAGCCAAGCTTCCTGCTTGCTCCATGGCTGCAGCAGTTTTTTGTTGGGATTTATTTATCTTCTCTAATTGAAACTTTGTAGCCTTGAGTGGAGGCCTGGGCCTGCCAATTTGGGCAGAAAGCTTGGCTTCTTCTATTGCCGGGGAACCTAAGCCTCCTGCTCACTCTGTGGCTACAGGCCATCTTTGTTGGGCTAATTTGCATACTCATTCCTGATTGGCTGGTTGGTGTGGCTTGTGGGTGTAGTAGAGTGATGCTTAATTTATATATTACTCTTTTATTAGATATGATAGGAATATATATATATATATATATATATATATATATATATATATAATTTCATATTAAATGTGTTCATTTTTTAAAAATATCCAGTCATTTTTGAAAGTATACAGACAGCCATAGTGAAAAGAGTCCTAATTTCTGCTTTCTGATCACTACATAAGACTGTGAATATGGACAAGATACAACCACGCATTCTTTGTGTGTCAATTATGCATTTTTTTTTTTTGGTAATTAATTTTAGAAGCACCTGATTTTATTTTGGGGAACTCCTCTCCTGTTGTTTTAAATTTTTGTGAGACTTCAAATTAAACATTTTATTTCCTCCAAAGTTCAGGAAACCCCGAAGTAGCCCAATTTGAAGGTATGTTCTTAGAGTTTTAATCTTGACTGATTGCCTTTGACTATAAGCACTGTCTCAGATAATCCACAATTCTATGCAAATATTTGCTTTTTAAGTGTGTTTTGAAATAGAAAAGGTTGAGAAACAGTAATTACAATGCCTTTTCTTCTTTTGTACATTACTACTTTTTCTGCCTCTCAGGTAGATTCTGAATACAGTCATGCACCATGCATCTGACTATGATCTCATAAGATTACCATGGAGCTGAAAGGTTTCTGTCACCTGGTGATTGAGCAATGCATTACATGTTTGTGGTGATTCTGGTGTAAACAAACCTATTGGAATGCCAGTCACATAAAATTATAGCACATGCAATTATGTACAGCACAGGATACTCAATAACAATTATGTTATTGGTGGATGTATTCAGTATGCTCTACTTTTATCATCATTTTATAGGGTATTCTTTCTACTTATAAGAAAAGGAGGCTGTAAAACACTATGCTGTGTTATGCTGGCAGCAGCCTCTTACATGTCATGTTTAATGCATTTCTTGATTGCATCATTTTCTCTTGTGTTTTATGTGTCTATTGTTTTGTACAGTAGCATGCTGTACAGGCTTATAGCCAAGGAACTATAGCTATAGCATATCGCCCAGGTGTGTGGTAGGCCATACCGTCCAGGTTTGAGTAGTTCACTCTCAATGTTCACACAAGGATGAAATTGCCTAGCGATGCATTTCCCAGAATGTATCCCATCGTTAAGCAGCTCATGACTTCATATTATGATCCTAATTAGATAGCTTTGAATGTGGAATATTGATGTATTTCTGAGCAAATGGGATCAAGGGAGAAGAGATTTTAACTTTACTTCAACATTTAACATTTTTCATTTATTAACGGCTTTGACTTGAATCAGTCAAGAACAGAATGAAAATTCCAAACTTTATGGGGGAAAAAAATCTTCCTTACCGATTTTTGCAAATGGGATAAAAGAGTCACCAGAAGAAATTAGGCTTTTCATTCTAATCATTCTTGTTAAGAGATTGTATATAACAACTACAAAAAATAACATTTTTTACAGTTGTATTATCAAAGAGCAGAGCAAAAAATAGTTGAGTTGATCATTGCTTTCTATTTTTTTATGAGAGACACAGTGGTACATTTTTTGGTTTTACTGTCTAAATGGGTATGTTAAATCTTTTTCTTTTACCCACATTTATTTAATAACAAAGCAACATGAAGACTTGGACATCGATGTATAGTAGCAATAAATATTTCCTTTTTTGTTTGATATTATTCAGTTTTTCCAAAATAGGCAATTGGTAAACATTCATGTCTGGTCCAGTTTCAGTCCTTAGCAACCTGAGTTGCAGACATCTTCATCTTATGTGTCATTGATCATATAAATCTAGATAAAGTTTTTATGAAAAAATTATTAGGGCGATAGCAGGCATTCTAAGAATGGGCTGCAGATATTATAAAACTTTATACAATTAAAAGTATTTTAGAAACTGTCCTTTCCAGGTTAATGTATGTCATTCATAATGAAGAAGTTTAGAGTAAAAGAACTATGTAAAATATTTCCCAATCATAGTGTAGAAGTAAAATGGAAAAACTCTACAAAAATTCAAACTATACATTATTATATAATTAACTAGAGGCCCAGTGAACAAAATCTGTGCACAGGGGTGGGGGGTGTGTGTGTCCCTCAGTCCAGTCTGAACCCTCTCTCAATCTGGGACCCCTCGAGGGATGTCTGACTGCCCATTTAGGGCCTAACAGGGCAGGCAAACATCCCTTTCACAATCCAGGACTGCTAGCTCCCAAAGTGCTCACCTGCCTGATTGTCCCAACTTCCCTCCTCTGCTAGCCTGACCACCCCTAACTGCCCTCCCCTACAGGGTTGATCACCTCCAACTGCCCTCTCTTGCAGGCCTGGTGCCTCCCAATTGCCCTCCCCTGCTGGCCATCTTGTGTCCACATGGGTGCAGGATTTTGACCACATGGGACAGCCATCTTGTGTGTTGGAGTGATGGTCAATCTGCATATTAATCTTTTATTAGATAGGATAGAGACCTGGTACACGGGTGGAGACTGGCAGGTTTGCCCTGAAGGGTGTCCTGTATCAGAGTGGGGGTTCCCTTGGGGCATGGGGCGGCCTGGGCGAGGGGCCTGTGGTGGTTTTCAGGCCGGCCACACCCCCTGGAGACCTAAGTGGAGGCCCTGGTATCTGGAATTTATTTACCTTCTACAATTGAAATTTTGTAGCCTGGAGCAGAGCCAAGCCACCTGCTCACTCCATGGCTGCCACCATTTCTGTTTGGTTGTATGTATGAAACTTTGTTGCCTGGAGTGGAGGTCTAGGCCAGACAGGGCAGGTGGAAAACTTTGCTTCCTCCATTGCTGGGGGCAACCCTAGCCTGGTCTCTCCAGCTGTGTGGCTGCTGCCATTTTTCTTGGGATTTATCTTCTATAATTGAAACTTTGTACCCTTGAGTGGAGGCCTAGGCTAGCCAGGGTGTGTGGAAAGCTTGACTCCCTCTATTGCCAGGGAAACCCAAGCCTCTCAACTGTTCTCTGTGGCTGCAGCCATCTTGGTTGGGATTAATTTGCATACTCACTCTGATTGGCTGGTGGGTGTGGCTTGAACTGGGTGATGGTTAATTTGCATATCACTCTTTTATTAGATAGGATAATGTATAATTATACCTTTCAAAATTTTAATAAGAATATTTTCTGATGGTAGAATTTTCTGTAACATTATTTATAAATAATGCATAACATATCAGCAGGTCAATACTGTCATATGTCTCATACAAGGTTGTGCCAATCTTTGACCCATAACTAGTTCTCTATAGAACTTGAAGTATCAACAAATCAGAGCAGATTTTTTTTATGTGACTTCAAGTTCTGAGAAGGCAATCTAGACAAATCCTCCAAAGCATTTCCAATTACTTGGTATGTCACTGATGGATTTTTACTTCACTCTTGGATTTAGTAACACACACAGTTTGAACCAGCAAATATCCCACTCCTCACTCTGAGCGTGTCAGCAGTTGAACGGGAGCATATTTATGTTACTACATGATGAATTGGAGAATAAACAATTAATCACAGAATTCCTTTCCTTCTTCTAATCTTTGATGAATATGTTTGTATACATGATGTCATTGATGAATATTTATTCCACTTCTGTAAATAGTAAAGCATGAAAGTTTAACTGTAGACATATGCCTCTTCCACTCTTACTGCATAAAAATTGAATTGCCAAGTTGCTGAGAGATAATGAACTGCATCCTTTTAATATTTCAGTTAATCCCCGTTAGTTTGCTTCTTGGAAAGATTCATTAGTTCAAATAACTATTGTTTTTGCTTAAGGAACTGTGGCAGCGAGACATTGAGGGGCTTTTATTCATCATACAAACTCTTTAGGACCTTAGGGCTGGGCTTTTAAAAAATCATATTGAACCCTAGCTGATTTGGCTCTGTAGATAGAGTGTTGGCCTACAGACTGAAGGGTCCTGGGTTTGATTCTGATCAACTGCACATACTCTGGTTGTTGGCTGGATCCCCAATAGGTGTACAGGAGATAGCCAATCAATGAGTCTCTCTCATCATTGATGTTTCTATCTCTCTCTCCCTCTCCCTTCCTCTCTGAATTCAATAAAATTATTTTTTTTAAATCTTATTGCATTTCTGATGGCTATGTCAGCTTTTGGCATAGATATTTACTGAGTCAGGAAGTTAAATATTCGTAGGAATGAAGATAATTAGAATGAATTGCTATCAGCTAATTCATTTGTTCATTTGTTCTTTGATTCATTGTTTTAAAAATGGTCTATACACTTATCTAAAATGCCTCTTTCCATTTAGCTCTCAAATCCCTCTAGTCTTTGATATATGCCTATCTCTTTTTGGTGTTATTATTCCAATTCTAATATAATGTTTTCAATTCTTATTTCATTAGATTCTTCTGTCCTTTCTCTGTTGTTTGATACCCTGACAATTCTATTCTTGAAATAATTTCCTCTTATATATGGTACTAATTGTGTGGTTATCCAGATAGGCATGATTTTTCATGCCTTGTGACTTACTGTATAGTTATTTCTTCCTTCTTTTCTACTATTTAAATTTTTATTTGCTGAAGGTAACTTAGCTCAAATTAAACCTTCTCTGTGAAACTTTTTCTTAACATCTCTGTCAGAATAGCACTTGTTCATTTTATTTCTCTTGAAAAAAAATTTGCATGACACAATGTTAGACTTTCTCATTACAGTTTCTGTATATACATATTTTCTTAACTGTATTATAAATAGATTGTTTCAAAGTAGTAAGTACATTCTATTTATTTTTATACCCACAGAAACTAGATTAGTACCTACCATATACAAAAAATATATATGTATATTTATTGAAAGATTGAAGTAAGGACTGAAGCCAACATAAGACTTAAATAATTAGAAGCAGTTTACATATCAATTGTTTCTTTGAGTTAAAATCTTTAATAATAAGAATAGAGGATGTGTACTGAGAGCAAATATATGTGTATCATCTAAAAACAAGAATAGATTTTGTCAAATTTATGATTTATGAAATTAACATAATGAGTCTTTTGAAGGAGACTATGTAAGATAGCTACCTATGATAACCTACCCATGAATAATTTGTAACAAAGTGAACATATGCATACATGTATTTGTAAGTATGTGGATACTACCAGAGCTTTGATTTCCACAAAATTTAGCAAATCTGATAAAGTAACCACCTCGATGGATTTTAAGAGATTTCTTTTTTTATAGAACAAATGAAAGTAACAATGGCAATTGGTACTTTAAAAATACTACTGACAAATAAAAAAAAAGGAGTCAGTGACATAGAAGTACCAGAAGACAGTGACTACATTGCCTTTGTATTAGTTTTTGAATGAAATTCTTGGTATCAGTTGGTCTAAGAGAGTAAAGAAGATAGCAATTTATAACAAAATATTTTGAGAGAAAAGAAGAATAATTGATCAAAGTTAATAAAATAGTTATGGTGACCCAAGGTTCTAAGAAATCAATCCTTCACAATGCATGAGAACCAATTTTGAAGAAGAAAAAGAAGAAGGAGGAGGAGGAGGAGGAGGAGGAGAAACATCTTTTTTTAAAAGGAAAGAAATAAAATAATCAGTATCAAATTTCTAAACACTCAAGGATATTCTTGGATTTAAAAGAATATGTAAAGTAAGACCCAACTTCAATCTTTAGCTATCTAGAAAACAAACTATCTACAATACTTTTCTTTCTGAATATCTGGCAGTTAAATTTTGTTGCTGTGTCCTGCGGTTTCATAGCCTATTCTGTCAGCTATGTGAGTCAGAATATGTTGAAGGAAGTGAGCAATCCTATCTGTAGTAATTTTTATGGCTTATTGTTATGCTTTATGATTTGTTAATTTTTATATCTTAACATAATACAACTCTTTTTGAAAAGCAGTATAATAAATTTGATATATTTACTATGGGGGAAAGATGATGAACAGGAATAACTATAAATACAAAATTATTTGAAGGCTGTTAATTTCTAAAAATTAAATTTATTCAATGTTGCCTCAGAGGCTAAAGGACAAAGAAGAGTTTGGTTTAAAAAATAAACAAACAAACAAAAAACACATAATACCTTTCAATAGTTAGTTTGTATCAACCAAGACAAAGTTTTTCTTGAAAAGTACATGTTCCTTTACTAGCCATAGACACAAAATATAAGGTGGTCACTATGTAAGTAATTTGTGGAAGAATATTTGAGGTATATGGGCTCTTTCTATTTAAGCCTCAAAAATTTTAATAAGTTATTGTTTTTATCTACCTTTTTTTGCAATATTTTTTCTTTGGATAAAATTTGACTATAGAATACTCAAATTTGAAGAGAAAGATGAGGTTAATTGAGATTTGGTAGTATCACAACCCTGGTTTCCTACTCAGAAGGGACTGGAATGAAGTCTCTCCATGCATCTTTTGAATAACATTAACAGATTGCTTTGATATTGGAAAAAAGCAATAGCTTTCCTCTTTCTTGATAACCTAGAGAATTTATTGTCAATTGGAAATGTAAGGCTAGTGCATAATGTCAAACTCAGTAAGTAAATTCTATCTGACATTTTATATAACTATTTAGAAATATGAATATAGGACTGTAACAATGACATAATAGTCCACAGAAAGTCAGGGCCATAAATAGCATTGTGCTGCCATTTTTCCTCCTTTTCCCTTTTGCTTTCTTGTCATCCATTTCTCTTCTAATATTTCTTCGGTTAACTTTTCCAGGGCTATATAGCCATAGAATAAAAATAATAATGTATGCTTCAAAAACAAAAATAAAAACACTTATTTTAATAATGCAAATATGAAAATCATAATTTTAGTGATTTGTAGTAAAGCTCTATATTGGAGATAAGCAAAATTATATAATTCTACTTGAGGTAGTAATTTTTAAAATATATGTATTATACATTCATATTTCTCTACCAAATATTTAATAGAGAAATTGGTAATTATTTAGAGTCTAAAACAGTGGATCAAAACCCTAAGCAAACCTTGGGTAAAATACAAATATTGAACATTTTTATAATTATTGAATGGATCTTTCAAATGCTAGTTTTTTTAAGGATAGTATTACACCTTTTCTGTTTTGTTTTGTTTTTTCTTTATGCTCATTTCCTTCATAGCAACACTATCGTTTTTTTAAATATATTTTTATTGATTCTGGAGAGGAAGAGAAAGATTAGAAACATCAATGATGAGAGAGAATCATTGTTCAGTTGCCTCCACACTGGGGATGGAGCCCATAAACCAGGCATGTGCCCTGACAGGGAATCAAACTGTGACCTTCTGGTTCATAGGTTGACACTCAACCATGGAACTACACTGACCCGGTACCACACTACATTTTAACATTATTGAGTAACTTTGAGTTAACTATTCAGAAATGGTTCATATTTGCCTCTCTTACTATATCAATTATGTAACTTTAGGAATGTTTAATCTTTATTTTTTTAGGAATGCTTAATTTTTAAATAGTATTTCAGACATTAATTTTAGCTCAGGCTGCCTTACTATGCATCGTATTACCAACTGTTAAAGGAAAAGGAAAACTGAAACTCTTCTCTATTTGTTTTAACAAGTGAAACATATTTTTATTTACTTAGGTTAAATTATTGTACTTGAATCTGCCTTAGTATTAGGAGATAAAAATGACCTTTTATGGTATTTCCAAAATAATATTTATATTTTAAAACATTGTTTAATATATTTTTAAAAATTTAATAAGATATTTGCTAGGAGAAAGATTAAACAATGTATGGTACATGTCCATATTCATAGCAAAATACAACATACAGCTTTACTCTCTTAAATATTAAGAGATCCTGAAATATTAAGAGAGAATAAAGAATATACTTGATAGTGATCAGATGTTCTCTCGACATATTCAAACATGACATTATTACTAGAAAGAGAAGTAAGGGGCACTATATTGGAATACATTAATTTGGCAGGCTATTTAATAATTGTATTTTTTAAAACTTACATTGCTCCAGGGCACTCTGGGATTAACAGCTGATTTTTTTCTGTATTTATTTAAATCCTACACCTTTGAACTCCTAATCTGGCACACACTGTGAAGAGAAAAAGCAGCAGCTGAAAATGATAAGTGGGTAGGACTGTATGCATTTTGCAATAGAAACAAGACAAGATAGAATACATAAATCCTCAAGTCTTATGTAAAAGCAATGTTCAGCTAAAGACAATTATGGAATGCTTTTTTTCTTCATCTTCCATAAATTTTAGCCACATATACTTCTATCATATACATACACAATAACATTCTCTCACCCCCACTGTTTGTTTTGTACTGAAACACTCAAGAGATGGAACAGTAAAGTCACTACCCAAATAAAAAATTTACAAAAGAAATAAAAATAAAACTTTTTTATGTCCTTTTAGCTTCATTTATGGTGAGAATTGAGTTTGCAAATATAGATGTGTCTGAAGGATATTGTGTCCATAAATGACTCTGATTGCAAAATGTGAATCTCTAGATAAGCAGAGTGATGACCCCTCAAAAATACCCACATTATCATTCCATAGGATTATCCTATATAATAAAAAGTTAATATGCAAATCAACTGAATTGTGGAACAACTGGTTGCTATGATGTGCACTGACCACCGGGGGTCAGATGCGCAATGCACAGCAGGAGCATGAGGTGAGCTCAGGACTGGCAAGCACAGTGGTGGTGGTGAGAGCCTCTCCCACCTCTGTGGCAGCAATAAGGATGTCTAACTAAGCCATCAGTCAGACATCCCTGAGGGCTCTGGGACTGCAAAAAAGTGCAGGCTAGGCTGAGGACTCCCCACAAGTACACAAATTTCATGTCCAGCCTGCACCCTATCCAATCTGAGACCCCTTGATGGATGTCTGACTGCCTCTCACAATCCAGGACTGCTGGCTCCCAATTGCTTGCCTGTCTGCCTGCCTGATTGCCCCTAACCACTCCCCTGCCAGCCTGATCAAAGCCTAACTGTTCCCTTGCAGGGTGGATTGCCCCTAACTGCCCTCCCCTGATGGGCTGGGTCCCCAAACTGCCTTCTCTTACAGGCCATCTTATAGCAGCCATCTTGTGTTCATATGGGGACAGCCATCTTTGACCACATGGGGGCGGCCATATTGTGTGTTGGAATGATGGTCAATTTGCATATCGCCTCTTCATTATATAGGATATCTACACTAAATAAAGAGAAACATGCTAATTGACCGTGCCTTCACAACACCCACCAGCCAATCAGGAATGAGTATGAAAATTAACGCAACAAAGGCAGTGGGTTAATTTGCATATGCAGGTGCCAAGCGGCTGGGAGCAAAGCAGGGCGCTTGTGTTGTCACCATGGCAATGACACAGGCATTCCGCTCCACTCCGGCCTCTCTGGATCTCTGGGCAGCTTGGGAAGGTGGAAAGGCAACTCTAGCCAGATCATAGGCGGTGCTGGCAGCCAGAGGAAGGAAGGCCCATTCTTGCACAAATCTTCATGCATCAGACATTTAAAATATATGTACTGTTTTTTTCAATTACAGTTTATTTCTAGTACCCATCTGGCACTCTAGTAGGCAATTAGACAGGCATGAGCAGAGCAAGGACAATAGGCCTGTTACAGAAGGTTACCAGGGGGAAAGCCACAGGATCCTAGCAATGGGCAAAACTGGGCAAACAAGGACTTCACACACAAGGTGACTTTTCCTCCCCTGGCTTATGGCTGGTCGTGTGTTTCAGACCATCCCCTGACCTTACCTCCCCTAGCATGTTGCTAGTCGTGTGGAGGAACAAGGGGGCTGTAGAACCTCATCCAACTCCTATGCAAACTCTTGCAGGACCAGTCCTTTAAGCATTAAGAACTAGAGTTAACATCTAGGCCTCAGTTGTGTTTCATCTCTAGGCCCAGGAAAGCAGCAAGGCTAGGCAGGTTGATAACATCCTTGACATCAGGACCAGATTTGATGACTAATAATCCCCTGACTATAAAGCAGCAGAGACCATAACATTAAGAGGACACACCTGGAATGCTAATGAGTATTATATTGAGATTATCCCCTGAGACATTCCCTACACTCCCCACCTTTGAAAATCTCTCTCTCCTTATCTCTCCCGAGCCTTTCTCTCCCCCCTGCTTTTGCTGGGGTATTCTCTCTTTGGAGCAGCCCTGCACATTTCTCCTTCTCCTTCACCCAGGCATATTATCTCCTTCTTTTCCTAAGCTCCAAGGCCTTTCTTTTGCTTTAGTAACTTGTTTTCTGAGCCATGGAGCCCAGCTGGCTCACTTCTTCCACAGCTTACTTCTGTAACTTTTAAAATAAACACTAGCTTATAGTGTTTATCAGTATTGAGTCTTGGCTCTGAATTCTCCAATAAAACTTTGGTTGAACTAACCATTTTTTGTCTAAGACTCCATTCTTTAATTTCTCAAAACAACAAACAGCCCACACTTTAGTGTCACTATCTGTGTTTAGTAAGTGTATAGCCCCACTGTATTGATTTTCAGGGCATAATCTGAAAATGTTTCTTATGACTCTTCAGATTTTTATTTAGTTTTAATCTTATATAAGGAGCGCTACATTTTTGGTGTATATTTCTGAAGAGGGAAAAATTCTCTCTACTCTTCTTTGTTCTTCTGGCTGGCATAAGAATTAAATTGACACCAGACATTAACAAGTTTAATTTCATACAGATGAAGACACCATAAAATATGGTTTCCAAAGGGCAGCCAGGTAAGTGAAGTTTATACCCTACAGAGCTAAGGAGAGTAAGAGCAGCCTGGCAATGCAAAAGAGAGTAAGGACAATCACAGGAAGGCCAGAGGAGATGTTGGGAAAACAGAAATTTTCTCTGTTATGCAGATAAGTTACTTAGGGGAAAGAGGAGCCTCAGGTAATGGTTCCTCCTGGTACAGAACTCCTTCCAATGTAAATTTAGGCTGTTGAGGGGAAAGAAATGAGCTATTCTTCAATCCACAGGGTTTTAATAGCTTTTTGATCAAAATAATATGTATGCTAAAGTGGCGTACTTCAGAAAGATTTGTTCTGAATCCCTTCCATATTCTTCAGGTTTTACATATGATAGGTAAATTAAGCACCAGACATATTTTTAAATCTACATTATATGCCACTCAAGGAACATTAACCAGTACCAGTGATTTTGAACATTATTGTTGTTAAAATATTATTTTAAAAAGTTTTGATAATGCCATTTGCAACAGCATGAATGGAACTGGAGTGCATTATGCTAAGTGAAATAAGCCAGTCAGAAGAAGACAAATATGACATGATCTCACTCATTTGTGGAATATAATGAACAACATAAACTGATGAACAAAAATAGAACCAGAGTCATAGAAGCAACTAACAGACTGTTCAATCTATGAAGGAAGGCGGGGAATGAGGGGGTAAGAGATCAACCAAAGGACTTGTATGCATACATATAAGCATAACCAATGGACACAGTGGGTGAGAAGGGATGGACATGTGTTGGGAGGTGGGGGTAACCTGGGGGAGGTTGATGGGAGGAAAAAAAACATATGTAATACATTAAACCAGTGGTTCTCAACCTTTTTAATTCCGTGACCCTTTAATACAGTTCCTCATGTGGTGGTGACCCCCAACCATAAAATCATTTTTGTTGCTACTCCATAACTGTAATTTTGCTACTGTTATAAATCTTAAAGTAAATAAATATCTGTGTTTTCCAATGGTCTTAGGCGACCCTGCTAGCAGTTGTCAACCTGTGAGTTGCAACATGAGAAACTGTATTAAAGGGGTCACAGCATTAAAAAGGTTGAGAACCACTGCATTAAAAAAAAGAATTTAAATTTATAAATAAAAAATATTTAAAAAGAAAAGGAAAGTTTTGATAATCCAATCCTCAGAAAAATAATAAAGTAAAAGTTAAAAAAAATTATTATATTGAAATTTTTGATAACAAAACCTGGGCCTTTTTTATGAGCTTTTTTGCTATGATCATCTTTCTACTTGGTAGTAAAATTTTTCATTAGAATTTTATTTGTGTGTAGGGAAATATATATTCTATATAAGTATGTTAACATTGCCTACTCTAGATCATTGAATAAAGTTTTAGAAAATGTTTATTTTCACAACAAATCCTGGAGCCTATAGTTCCACAGGGTTAATTTCATATTTCTACCTGTTCATTGACAAATTTATAACATGCATTCAATAGAAAATTTTGCAGCATGCGGCAATGGGTTACATAGTACTTCTTATTACATTTATTAATTTCCAAGAATATTTTTCTTTGTCCATAATTTATTAAGTTTTGTATTATTTATCACCAACTCCCTATTGATGACTTAGTTTAGGAATGCATATTGCTAGGTTTATTTCAATGAAGAAAATAGGAAGACAGTAAAGTTTTGAGTATCAGTGTAAGCTTGTGGGAGGATACATTATCACTCTCAAAGAAACCTGACATTTTGTGGTTGACTTACATAAATTGTTCACGAATGCAGTAGTAAGGAGACAGAGAGAAGTTTGGTAGATAGGAATGGGATAATGACAGGGAGAGGAGAAAATCCTGGAAAGCCAGCTAGGCAGAATTGCTAAGACAACCCAAGCGGGCATAGAAAAAAGGGCGCAAGACAAACTTTAAAATGTATAGCTAGTTGTTAAGACAGGCAGCTTGCAGACAACCGATCACAAGACAGTAAGCCATATAAACCAATCCCAAGGATGTTGCTAACACCTTTGAAAGGACCAATCAGGAGCTAGCAAGGCATAACTACCCCCTAGATGAAAAAGCCCATGCTTCCTCTCTCTCTCCTCTCTCTTCCCTTTGGGCTAGATTCTTGGGTTAATGGCAGGAAACATGCTCTCCTGCACCCACGTGGCTTATGGCCATGTGATCTAATAGACTTTAATCCACTTGGATGCTAAAAGGAATCCAAGCTGCACCTTTTCCAGGACTGGCTTTTCTCAAACTTTGATTCCACCTACTGCTTTTGCCTGCGACTTCATTCTTTAATTTTTCAAGACAAAGAACTTGAATTCAGACACCATATTTTGGTTTCAGAAGGAAACTGTCTTCCAAATCACCCTATATAATAAAAGGGTAATATGTAAATTGACCCTAACAACAGAACGACCAGTCACTATGAGGTGCACTGACCACCTTCCTTTCTCCAGCCTATAGGCTCCAATCACCTGATGGTGAACAGGGAGTTGGGGTTGGGTGGTGGGGGAAGCAGGCAGCACCAGGCCAAGGCACCCACCCTGCTGGTTTCCCCACACACAGAGGGTGGCCCAAGGCAGGGGAAGGGCTGGTGAGCAGGTGGAAGCAGCCAAACTCTCAGTCCCTTCTCCCAGTCATCATCAGGCACTGATCACCTGATGGTGAACAGAGAACTGGGGGTGGATGTGGGAGGGAGCGGGCCTGGCTGCGGGCAGCCAGGGAAGATGGCCCTAATCACAGGCCAGACCTAGGACCCATATCCATACAGGAATTTCATGCACTAGGCCTCTAGTTGCTAAATAAATAAACTTGCTGATACACATACACATACACATACATATGCACACACACACACACACACACACACACCACCTTGCATATATATACACAGTGTGGGGCAAAAGCAGATTTATAAGAAACAGAATTTATTATTTATTAATTAGTGTGTTATTTTCTATAACACTATATATGAAAAACTTTATATATATATATATATATATATATATATATATATATGACCAGGCTACTAGAATTAAGGTACAATACTTAAAGCACAACCTTCCCACTCTCAATTTAAATTTAGCAGAAATGATTCTTCATAGAATTCATAAGGATTCATTTACTCCACTGAGCGCATACTTCCTTTAAATAGTCATTAAAAAATGATGGTAAGACCAATTACATTTGGGTGAAATATTAACTGAAAATTTTCCACAACTCTAAACTGAAAATGAATCTTTAGTTATATAAAGGGAAAATTTTAGAAAGTAAAAAAAAAAATGTGTGAAGAAAACCATGTTGCACTAAGTATAGTCTTAAACTTTAAATGTACACTAAGCCTAGTTGTGTCCCACAATTATATTATTTTTATTGAAATTAAAGCAATTGTTTTAGAGCAGTGTTTCCCAAACTTCTCGCATGATGAGAATCACCTGGTGGAGTTGTTAAAATACAGATTGCTGAATCACAACTAAGAAGTGCTAAACTAGAATTTTTGGGAACATATAGGTAAAATTGTATACTTAACTAGTGCTACTTAACTAGTGCTCTAGCCTGTGTTCTAGCCTTGGAGCACTAGTAAAGTATACAATTTTACCTATATGTTCCCAAAAATTCTAGTTTAGCACTTCTTAGTTTGGATTCAAGAATCTGTATTTTAACAACTCTACCAGGTAATTCTCATCATGAGAGAAGTTTGACAAACACTGTTTTAGAGTATGGACATAAACTGGTAATGTGGTTAGGACTTGTCACTGAGCGAGGCATTATGAAAGAGATCAGATAACTCTTCATTATCAGAGAATTCCTCCAGTGGAATTTCTCCAGTTCTAGTGGGAGTGGGGTTCGTGGGGTTCTCATTAAGCATTTCTAGAGGCTCCCAGGGAGGATGAGATGTGGTAGAAACCTTGCTATTTGTGTGGGGTTTTATCCATTGGTTTCCAAAATCCCATTTTCTTAAACCTATCCGAAAAGATGCAGTTGGGGATCCAGCAGAGCAAAAAGCAAAGTGAGTGTCCAGAGTTTCGATCCCATCATTGAGTCCAGCATAGCATCAAGCTAGACACAGACCATAAGCCCATATGCTTTTGGCCATGTTAGCAAGTGCAGAGCGTGAAAGAACAGCCCCTGTAACAAGAGTCCCAAGAGAGCCAGAGGACCAAGAGAGAAAAATCCCTTTGTTCAGAAGTTTATGTATCTTATATTTTGTGCCCTTGCAGTGGCTACACCTGATCTGGCCAATGGCCTGCTCCTAGCTATAACTGACAAGTAAGTAATCACCTTTCCCACCTTATTCAGACCTTACTGGGGGCATGCGTCTATTGTTTCTTTGTCCAGTCCCTTCCTCCAGAATTTGTGGGGAACGGACATAGAGGTGTTAGACTGCAGCTTTCTGGCACAAATGGCATAGCTACTATACTCTCTGTCCTTCCCTTTGCTCCTGTTCTATTAATTATCAATTGAGTTAATTACAATGGTATCACTTTGGTTTTGGTTTGAAAACCAAAAATCAATCCATTGTGAAAGAATGGCTATTAAAAGAATGTTCTCCTTCTCTACACTTTTAATTAACTTGATAATTGTAAGGCTTATCATGTACATTCTCAGGCTACCCTTATGGATAACCAAGAATAAGTTAAATAGAGTCTATATCTGCATTTTATTTTTATTTCTCAAAACTTTCACTTGACATTACGAAGATATGCTCAGGTCAACTCATTAATATGAACGTACTTTTAAGTAGGATGTAAAGGTAACTTCTTTTAGTCTTTATACTTAAGAAATGGAAATATTTGAATATGAACTCTGATAAACTTGTCGATTTCTATTAACCACACTTCCAACTCCCAATTGTGGATCTTGTCATTTTTTACTAAGTCATCAGGCTCAATCCCATTAATTGAGATATTTAGAAATATTTGACTCCTTCTAAGTAGTCATTAAATTATTTTTAAATATACCAATGCATTTTCCAGGATCCTTTAACACAATCTGCTATGATTTTGCCAAAATCACCATCAGATCAAGAATTTTTATAAGTACAAAATTCTTCTTTTGTTCTGTGTAGAAATATTTGAGATTAGTTAGTTTTCTCTCTTCTTTCCACCATTCTTTAAACAATGTAAGGGCTTCCTGTTGCAGTCATGAATAAGAATCATAATTTAAATATAGTTTCAATATAACACACCTAAATTAAATTGGCAGAAGAATTTGAGGGACATTTATTTAAAATATAGACTGTTCTTTCTATTTACAGACCTTACAGCAAGATTTTTAAAAGGAACCATATTTAATGGCTCCCCAGATATATTGCCTTATAGTTTTGTTCATGAGAGATAATCATGATAGCATTATATTAAGTAGTACAGAATTCCCACTTCCCTGAAACTTTCAGGGTATATATTTGTTCTTATTTTGTACTTAAAAATATTTTTGCATGAACAGTTTCATTTCAGGTTAAAGATATATTCTTATTATAAAAGTTGGCACTGAAATCTATCTTTCTAAAATTGAACTTCAGAACAGGAAGATGTTTAAAATACACATTTTTATTTTTGGTCATGTATATTGGATTACTCCCGGAGCTTAAGACACACTTTTTCAACTCTGTCAAACATGAATCCTGACAATAACCTTGTAAGTTATTATGCTGTTTAATTAAAATGATAACTCTTATCCATTGTTTATAAAACTGGGGAGAATATAAAAACAAACCAAAACACCTTCTACGTTTCAAATGAATGCTCATTCTTATGTTGGCTATCTCTTTTAGTTCAATCAGTTCCTTTTAAGGCAATCTGCTTTCATCTTCCTCTCTTAGTGTCATAGATATTATAAAAATAATTTATGTTTATATAGCATATTGTGATTTTCATGCCACCTTAAACATGTTTTATTGTAGCCTTTCAATAATCACATAAAATGGACTTACTAATAATTTCTACAGTATCATTCAATAACATTTGAAGAGACTGAAGATTTAGAGTAGATATTACTATTGATGTAAGGAGAGGTTTGTGGCAAGGATAAAAATCATAACTATAACCAGGTTCTCTTTTTTTAAATATATTTTTATTGATTTTAGAGATGGAGAAAGGAAGAGGTAGAGAAACATCAATGATGAGGGAGAACCATCGATTTATTGGCTGCCCCCTGCACCAGCTGGGCTATAATAAGGTTCTGGTCCTTCAACTTATTCTAGTGTGTTTTTTTGTTTTGTTTTTGTTTTTTACTAAATTGCCCTTAATTAAAATGGAGAAGCCTGGCTGTCGTGACTCAGTGGTTGAGCATTGACCTATGAAGCAGGAGGTCACATTTGGATTCCAGATCAAGGTAGGTTCCTGGGTTGCAGGCTGTATCTCAGTGTGGGGGAGGGGATATGCTGGAGGCAGCCAATAAATGATATACCTCATCACTGATGTTTCTATCTCCCTCTCTGAAATCAATAAAATTATATTTGTTTAAAAAAGAGGGAAAAAATCTCTCTTAATAGCATGTCTGAGTAGGAATGATGTTGGGAAACAGTGGCAGTCATGATAAAATCAGAGGGCACTATATAAGGCTGTATGGTAAACAAAGGACTAAGAATCACCAATTATTAACTAGTACCTGGCATTGAGCCATTGCTCAAACATGCTCCTCAATTTTCTCACTTCCAAAATTAAAGGGTTGATTCAATAACCCTGATCTGATAAGAAATTCTATGAATCAGAAGAAGAACTAATTGAGTCTCATATATGACTTTTATTTGAAAAATCAGATATTTGCCAATAATATCATCAATACATATAAGGAATGATTATTGAGCACTTAGTAGATGCCAGGTAGCATAATAAGGCTTTGACATGAATTAACTCAGCTATTTCAGATATATAGATGAGGTCACATGATTATCTCCATATTAGGTGTTAGAAAAGGCAACTTTAAGTTTAGGTAGCTGACCTCTCAGATCACTCAGCTAATAGGTCATCCAAAACCAGAATGTGAAACCACGTTTCTCTTAATTGGAAGATCCCACTCTTAAATTATCTTATTTTTTTAACCTTTTTTCAGCCTTAAAATTATATTCTAATGCTACTTAATTTGTTTTCAATTAATTTGCATTGCAGAACCAATTTTTTGTTCATTTTATATAAAAAATATAAAGTCATTCAGAATGTGCATTTTCATGTTCTGTTATTTACCTATGGAAACTCTGTCAGCTTTAAATTAATTAAATTTGTATAATAATAGATTTATAAATTGTTTAATGCTTACTAGTACATTTGCCTTGAGAATTTGACCTTGTTCATAGATAATTAGTTTATAACTGAACCTCAAAAAGATTATCTATAGCTTATAAGACCATATAGTGAAAACATTGTTGTTACTCATCCTCATATTATCATTAAAACAAAATTAATAGACTTGTGTTTTTTTTGCATAAATTTAGATTTAAAGAACAATTGAGAAGATGGTACAGAGAGTTCCCATATATGTGCCCACCCAAAAACACAGTTTTTTTCTATTATTAGCATCTTGCATTAGTGTTGTGCCTTTGTTACAATAAATTAAACAAATTGGTACATTATTATTTACTATATCCACAGTTTACATTAAACTACAATCTTAGTATTGTGCTATTCAATTGTTTTTGACAAATGCATAATGTCATGTACATCACTACAATATCATATAGCATACTTTAACCCTAAAATTTCCCTAATAACCACCTATTCACCCCTACCATTCTCACTTAGAACACCTGGAAAGCACTGATGTTATTACTCTGTAGTTTTGCCTTTTATGTCATATAATTAGAATCTTACCATATCTAAACTTTTCAGACTTGCTTCTTTTGCTCAGAAACATGCATACTTGAGAAGTTAAGAGACAAGTAACATGAGGTATGTATGACATTCTGAGCTAAGGATGAAGGGAATCACCTGAGGCTTCAGAAAGGAGGAGGGTCATTGGCAGGATGATTAGAAAACTAGAAAATGTTCAATAACTTGAAGATTTCCCTGCCCTACAGAGAGGTCAGGAAAAGTTAGTTCTGTTAATAAGTCTGGCAAGACCCTTTAGATTATTTAAGGAAGAGGTGTTTCTCTGTGAAAAACCTGTCATGCCAGAATCTAGTTTCTCTGTACACAATGGGCAAAGGACCAACAACTTCGGTTTGCAATAACTATTATCTCTTAAAAGTCATTTAAGTAACTTAATCACTGATGATATAATAAAAAGAAAGCTCCAAATCACAGTTGTTATCAAATGACTACCTGTCAGGTTGCAATATTTTTTATTCCAAAGATTTATTATCTCAGGAAGAAAAGAATATATATATATATATATATATATATATATATATATAGAGAGAGAGAGAGAGAGAGAGAGAGAGAGAGAGAGATTTTTTCTACTTTTCTGTTATATCCTATATAATAAAGAGGTGATATGCAAATTGACCATCACTCCAAAACACAAGATGGCCACCCTAATATGGTCAATGATGGCAGCCCCATGTGGATGACAAAATGGCTGCAGGAGAGGGCAATTGGGAGGTGACTGGGCCTGCAGAAGAGGGCAGTTGGGAGTGAAAAGGCCTGCAGGGGATGGCAATTAGGGGTGACAAGGCTGGCAAAGGAGGGAAATTAGGGGTGACCAGGCAGGCAGGGGAGGGCAGTTAGGGGCCATCGGGCTGACAGGGGAACAGTTAGACACCAATCAGGCTGGCAGGGGAGTGGTTAGGGGGTGATCAGGCTGGAAGGCAGAAGTGGTTAGAGGCAATCAAGCAGGCAGGCAAGTGAACGATTGGGAGCCAGCAGTCCTGGATTGTGAGACGGATGTCCGACTGCCACTAGGATCGGGCCTAAATGGGCAGTTGGACATCACTTGAGGGGTCCCAGATTGGAGAGGGTGCAGGCTGGCCTGAGGGAAACTCCCCACCCCCATGCACGGATTTTGCGCACCAGGCCTCTAGTATTATAGAATTGTGTATTATATCTGTATATTACATATTGATATTGCATTAAATGTGTGTCATAATAGTGTAGTGTGTGTTCATCAGTTATTTGAGAATCAAGAGCAACATTCAATGCATTGCTATACATTTAAACTATCTTTCAATTTCAGTTAGTCCTCTACCATTTCTTAAAATGCAGGTATGCAAAGGATTCTAGCTGCAATCCCTATATTAACCAATATCTAAGTAATTTCAAAGCATTAATAAATAATTATATACAGTCATTGTTCCTCACAAAATGTCCTGGTTAAGCTCTTAGGCTATCAGGGTAAATTCTTGGGTTTGAATTCTACCACTTAACAGCTGTCTAAGCTTAAACAAGTTACTGAAGATAAGCAGAATATGCCACCCCCAAATATGCCTCCTTGGCATCTTGAGTTGGTTAGTTTTTAAAATACAGCAGACACTTGAGAAGTTCTGAAAACCAATAGAAGATACTCTTTTATACTTAAGAGATTTACATTTGTGAGGGGAAATCTCCATTTGTAAGGGTATCATCTTCCTGTCTGTATCAGGCAGAAGGAGATGACTAAATATTGAGAAATTCTTATCAGTGAAGAAGGCAAGGACTTAAATCTACATAAGAACCTTACCCTTGCTGTCGTATTTTTCCTAATATTTTTCCAGGACTGGCTCTCAGCCCCAACATTTCTTTAGCTGGAGATGGTATTTAAAGTAATGACTTGGGCTATTTTGTATGTTACTCAGTTTCCCACGTATACAGAAATTGAAGGTATAGATACTACTAAGCTTCTGTCTGTTTCTCTCCCATTAATTTTTCTTTCTTTCTTTCTTTCTTTCTTTCTTTCTTTCTTTCTTTCTTTCTTTTTTTTTGGTGGATTCAGCCAAGAATCTAGAAGGGTAGATGAAAAATTATTTTTCCTTCCCTACTTTACATAACCTCTCTGTATTGAGTTCCTTCTTCATTAAATTATAATAAGAGTACCTGATTTATAGATTGTTATAAGGATTATAGTCAGGAGTTTAGAAGAGAGTCAGGTTTATATTATACACTTGGTGCTAGTAATCTTATTTAGATAATTATATATAATGTAGCCTAAATACATAAATTTATTTAATACCATGATGTGCAGAGAGGAAAAAAAACTTTATAGCTCAAAAATACCACGTATGTTTGAAAGTAAAAACTTTTTAAGGTATCTTTTTATTTATTTATGTGGTATTTTCTTCCAATTGTCAAGTTTATTTCCTTGACATATATTGAGATAAATATATCAGCAAGAATTTATATACAGACACATAGAAAGAAATGGGCAATCCATTGTGCACATGAAGCAGATAATTTTATTATTTCAGCTGTAATGATTCATAAAACAAACAGTGAAGGATACCATGATACATATTGTGGAACTTTGGAATATGGGTTTTCATAAATCTCCCAGGAGGTATATGTACTTTGCCAGTGTTTTTTATTTGAAGCTGGGGCGGGCAGGGTAGTGGTGATGAGGGAATGACGATTAGATCAGTAATTGAAGAGAACAGTTTTCTGGTAACGCTCCTCTATCAGTTCAAAGTGGCAGGTATTAAACTTATAAAAAGGGGCCGGAAACTAGTGATTTGAAGTTGTTTCCATTGGGGAGGGAAGGGGAATTGAGACCAGTAACATTACATGGTTAGGAAAAGGGACATGCAGCTTGGAGCAAGTATGGGGGAACCTTGAGATTTTTCAGTTTGAGGCAAGAAAAGTTAGCATCATTGGCAATTAAGTTTGCAAATATTGCTCTCTCATTTAGGCCATTTGTGCGAATTGGCACTAGTGAATGTCAGGCTCTTACCTCCTCCCCTACAAAAGGGAGGTCAGAGGCCCAGAGTTAGGAAGAAGCCTGCTTAAAATGTAATCAAGCTGAAGGGCACTTCAAGACATCTTGGTTAAACCTGAGGGATTTGAGTTGCAAAAGTGTGAGTGTTACACGGTTTTGGTCATCAGTGGAATTGTGACCCATAATATATTAACTGTAGAAAGTTTTCTGTTTCATGCTCACTCAATCTTCTATGTAACTGCTCCCCCCTTTGTGGAAATCCCTACTTCAGTAGTGGAAACTTGGATATGGGGTAACATTTTACAATACAGAAGCTCGGACTCCACCCCTCCACTCCCATTCAAGAAAGGGACCTGCATTTTAACAAGATCCCCAGGTGGTTCCTGTGCATCCTAAGGTTTGAGAAGCACTTCCAGTCATTGTTTGTCTTGTCTGTATCCATCCCCATCTGATGTTGCCTATTAGTTCCAATTCCACAGGCACTCTGTCTCAGACATATGATGTTACTAGTTAATCTAATAAGTGACAATAGTACTATGCATCAATTGGGAATGATGTATTATGAGAACAGGAGACCAACAGATCTTTTTTGCAATCAATGTTTATCTGTTGTTATTGTTTTTTTCTGATTGCGGTTAAATAATGACAAGTGCTCTATTTCTGTCATTGCTTAACCCTACTGAAGAACAAAATCAAGTTATATAACAAGTGAAAATATACTTTGTACATCCCTCTATACTAACCTTTCCTAAGAATCTGTATAGCACATCTATTGGTAAAGGAGTCCTACATTTATACATTTTTTTATAAGAATAGATAAGATAATATATTGTTACCATGACAATGGGAATATTATGATTTTTTTTCTCCTGCTTTAGTAGAGGGCTTTTTGTCATTTGTTTTTTCCTCTCATATGGTCTGCAGCTTTCAGATGAACATTTCTGGTGATTTTTTTTTTCTCTTTTACATTTTTCATTGTTAAAATCCCATCATATGTAACCTACTTTGCAATAAATAATCTGATTTATGCTTTTATGTGTCAGGCAACTTTTGAAATTGAGAAATTGATCTAATGAAGTAGAAAGCATTTTCCAGCAAGGGTTTGAGGGAGCACTGGCCTCAGAACCAAAGAACCTGGCTTCTAGCCACAAGGATGCCTCTGACTCGGTGCATGATATTGTTGAACCACTAACTCACCGTGGGACTCCATTTTCTCACTCATTACGTAGGAGTTTCAGCAGGAAGGTGCTCTCAAAGAGGCTTCTAGATCAATGTTCTATCTTTCCATGAATATTGATCTCCTCTTAAACCAGAACATCAACCTGCATAGTACATATAACTTCTCTGTACCTGCTACATTTTTTACCGATAACTTTTCCAACTTCTGTGAACTGGAATGCAGATTGGCATTCATTTTTGTTGACTTAACCTCATGTACTTATAACATGTGATGTTTTGTTCAGCATTTTAAACAATTTATTTAGGCACTTTTATATTAACAGCAAAGAGTAGGTATGTGGAGGATGACTAAAGTTTCTACAAAGTGTATGCACCTTTACAACACCTACTCCCAAAGGTTTGTTTTTTAAAAATATATTTTATTAATTTTTTACAGAGAGGAAGAGAGAGAGATAGAGAGTTAGAAACATCAATTCAGCTGCTTCCTGCACACCACCCACTGGGAATGTGCCATAACCAAGGTACATGTCCTTGACCGGAATTGAACCCAGGACCTTTCAGTCCGCAGGCCGATGCTCTATTCACTGAGCTAAAATGGTTTCGGCATCCCCAAAGTTTTTGTACTTCAAATAAACATACAATCTAAAACAAACAAAAAAAATGGGATGCCTACTAAGTGCAATATGAAGATGAGGTATCTAACCTTTATAGCTCACTCAGTAAACAGTTTGCAATAAGTTGAATAATGAGCACACAAATATATCAAATCCTAATATCTGGAATTTATAAATGTTAATTAATATGAAAAAATTAACATTTTAGATGTAATTAAATAAGGATTTTGAGATGAGGAGTTTGCCTGGATTATGTGGGTGAACTCTCTATGCCATTCCAAGAGAGAAGCAAAGGGAAATAACACAGGCAGAGAAGAAAGCAATGTGAAGACATAGGCAAAGATAAGAGGGATGTGGCCACAAGCCTAGGCATGCCAGGACAGCCAATAGATGTTAGAAGACGAAAATAATGAATTCTTCCTTAGAGCAATCAGAGAGGGCATAGCTTTGCTGAATTTCAGACTTTCAGCTTCCAAAACTCTGAGAAAATAAATTTCTATTGTTTGTTTGTGTGTGTTTTGACACCAATTTGTGAAGATTTATTATAGTAGTCTCAGAAAATCAATATACTCACAGTTTATTTCATAGAAATAAGTATTTTATAAAAAGAAATTAATTCCTCCAAAAAATAGTAAGAAGAAAATATTCAAGTCAGAGAATTAGATAGTAATCACTGAGTCAGATTTGTATGACTTTAATTATTTTATTTTTCCATTATCATTTATCTCCATTATGCCCTCTTTCACCTCTACCCCAGCATTTCCACAATCACCATACTGTTGTCCATTTCTCTCTTTTTTGCTGTTTTGCTCAATCTGATGTATACTATTTTTAAAATGGAAATTGCAACTCTCAAATATCATTTACCACCTCAGAATTTCATGGAGTAGAGGATGAGCACATAAATAGGAAATTGAGACAAAAATTGAAACAGAAGATGTCTTGGCCTAATTTCCAAATCAGAGCAGAAATAGATCTGGACAACTTGTGGTAAAAGAACCTCGTTTTAAGGCAACACAATCTTCTAAGTAGCAGCAATGAGAATGTGGAAGTACTTCACTCTCAATTCTATTTATTTTAGAATTTTCATCCTATTCAGTGACATGGAATTACATTGGATCTTTATGAGGACAACTAGAGGCCCAGTGCACGAATTCATGCATAGATGGGGTCCCTTGGCTTAGCCAGCAATCGAGGATGGGGAGGTTGGCTATGGGAATGCACTGACCACCAGGAAGAAGCTCCTGCATTGAGCATCTGCCCCCTGGTGATTAGTGTATGTCATAGCTACCAGTTGGTTGTCTAGTCGTAATAGTAGCTTAGGCTTTTATATCTATAACTAGAGGATCAGTGCACAAAATGTGTGCATGGGGGGGGTCCCCCTCAGCCCAGTCTGAACACCCTCTCCAATCCGGAACCCCTTGGAGGATGTCTGACTGCTGGTTTAGGCCCAATTCCCTCTGACAATCCTAGACCCTGGCTCCTAATTGCTCATCTGCCTGCTGGCCTGGTTGCCCCAAACTAACCCCCTACTGTCCTGGTTGCCCCTTACAGCTCCCCTGCTGGCCTGGTTGCCCCCTGTAACCTGCTGTTCAGTCATTTGGTTGTCCCTCACTAACCCCTCTGCCAGCCTGGTCATAGGCAGCCATCTTATGAGGACATGAGGGTTAATTTGCACATTTCCTATTTATTATATAGGATAATGAAAGAGTAATATGCCAGACATCCTTCCAATTGACCTTCCAAACAAAGCTATGGTTGTGAGGAAAGCCCAAGAGTCAAGATGCCAGAGGGAAGCCAGTACTGGCAGCCAGGAGAAGGAAGGCCTACTCTTGTACAAATTTTGTCCACCAGGACTCTAGTATACAGATAATAAATAATGTAAGCATATACTCATTGCTTATAATATATCTAGTATATGGTTCATTAGCTTTTCAAGTCATTAAGTCTTTTCAACAACCCCTTGAAGTATAGTTAAAAGTTTACATTTAAAATTATTTGAAATTAAAAAGAAAATAGACCCCTCAAATTTAAATAACTTGCCTGAAGTCTCTCTCACAGCTTCCAAATAATAAAAACATAATTTAAATCTGGTAGTTAAAACTCAATAATACTCTGTTGCTCAGCTGGTATGGCTTAGTGGTTGAGGTCATGGTTAGATTCCCTGCAGGGATGCATGCCAAGGTTGTGGGCTTGACTCCCCAGTAGGGTGGGGGGAAGCAGGAGGCAACACATTGACCATTCTCTCTGCTGTTTCTGTCTCTCTCTTCCTCTCCCTTTCTCTCTCTGAAATCAATAAAAACATATTTAAAACAAATAATACTCTTGGTTAACTATGTTGTATAGAAAGTTCCTGACAGTGGAAGGTTTACAGCATCTTTTTGTTATTGAAATAAGGCTGATCCAGACTTTAAAACTCTGGGACATTATATTAATTAATTTTTACATTCAATATGTATATTAGTTTCAGTTGTACAGCAGAGTGGTTAGATAATCATATACTTTACAAAGTGTTCCCTTGATATTTCAAGTACCCACCTGGTACCATAATAGTTATTATAATATTGTTGACTATATTCTCTATCCTGTACTTTACATTTCTTAAATGTAAAGAGGACACTTTTCAAGAGGGAACTCTTAACTTACACTGCCTACTGGTGTACATTTGAATTAAGGAATGTTGAGCAGATTGCCTCCATTAGAATTTTATTTGGAGATTTATACTGTCTTTCCCCCTCCATTTTTTCTTTGTGGAGATTAACTTAAACATTTTTGGTACAGTGCAAGGAATCTTGATGGCATAAGAGTTTTTATATATAAATGTGACAGTGTCGGTATAAATTCCAGGTGGTTGCACTTAACACTATATATTGGCTTATTTTAAACTCTTGGGACCCCTGAACCCACTTTTCTGTCTTCTGAAAATTGAAAAAAATAATGAACCTTTTTCTAGCTGAGGCCCAGCTGTAACCCAAAGGTCAACTCAATGCTCTGCCCTGCATATATCTAAGATATTAGTCAATGACTGACCTTCCATGGATTTCACAGCCTGAGTTTTCTTAAGGTTACTATTTTTTTTAAAAGAATGGCCAGTTTAAATCCTATCTCAAAATTGTTCTTCAAGCTTTGCCTTGAATGAATGTTATTTCTTCTGAGATTCATTTACTTTTAGCTGTCTTAGACGAATCTTTTATTCTTCCTTTATCCCTCAACCCATATTTACCCAGAGCTTAATACACTTTAGATATTATTGTGTCTACTCATCATGTATTACCAAAAGGACCATTCAAAAATAATAATTTACAATTATAAAGTGGCTAGATTTACCTATGAATATCATTTACCTATTTATATGCATGCTATTACAATTCTAAAACACATATATAAAAAGTGGCCCATGGCCCTGTTGTCTTATGGAACCTAATATGCCACTTGAAAACTAAGTATCTATAACCTATGGCTTATTGGTTCCCATTTGTCAAATAGACAGACATTTCCCTTTCCTGTCTTTCTAGGATCTTTCCAAGGTTAAAATTGTTTCAGACAATATCAAACTCAGACTTTGCAGACTTCTGCTTCAGCTGCTCCTGCTGCCCTCCTTCATTGCCCTTGTCTTCTCCTTTTCTTTCTGCCCACATTAATGTCAGCTGAACAAATCTGCTTCTGTCAACCTGCCTCTTAAGCGGCCTATACCTGTGGTCAGCAAACTGTAGCTCGCTAGCCGCATGCGGCTCTTTGGCTCCTTGAGTGTGGCTCTTCCACAAAATACTATGGCCTGGGCAAGTCTATTCTGAAGAAGTGGTGCTAGAAGAAGGTTAAGTTTTAAAATAAAATAGCTCTCAAAAGAAATTTCAATCATTATACTGTTGATATTTGGCTCTGTTGACTAATGAGTTTGCTGACCACTACACAACAGCATTATGGCAGAGACTGCTAGGAAATCCCTAAATTACTGTTTCACTTCACTGTCACTGTAAAAAATATTCAATTATTAGCAGACCAAATGGCTTTCCATAATAAAGACCGCATCCCCTGACTTCCCTTTAAACTGTATGTGGCCATATAACTAAGTTTTAGCTAATGGATGTGAATCTAAGCAATAAATGTAAATTTCAAGGCATACTTAATCTCTCTTACCCTTTCCCTCTTCCCCCAGGACCTAGTAAATGGTGGAAGAACTAACTTGCCAGCTGAATCACAGACACAAGGGCTGCCACCTAAGGACAGCATAGCAGAATTACAGGATTTTGTAGAATTCTGCTGTGGAGTCACCATCCAGACTGCTTTTGCCATTAGGTAAGTAGGAAATAAACTGTGACCTTGTTTAAAGATTGTTATGCTGGCTCCTCCTTGGTGACAGACCCAATATCCTAACACTGGCACTCATCTGTGGTGACCTCCCACACACCTGATGGCTGCTGCTCTTACTTTCATTGCTCCCATGGTGTTTCATCTTCCCTTTCTAAGTTCCCAGTCTCTTATCTCTTTTCACACCTGCACAGTAAGGAGAAGCTTGTTATGACCTCATTGCCTCTCTTGGTCTCTTCTGCAGGGAGGTAAAGGGCAGAGAGATCACCAGAAAAATCTCACAGCACACAAGTGACAGGGGTTTTTGTACATTTCATAATACACTGGTTTTTCTCCAAGACATCATAAGAAAGTTAGAATGTGGACCAGGAAAATTCAAGTACAAGTTCATTTTTATACTTTGAAAATTTGCTTATTTCTTCTTAGTCTTTGTTACTAGTTGAAAAACATAAGGCCACACTTTTATTTTCATATGTTTCTTTCTCCCCCCACCCCTCTCTCTTTATATTGTTTCATCTGTCTCAAAGGCCCTCTGGTCCTCTCTATTATCTTTTTTATTGGGATACCATTTTTCTACAATGATGTGTTTATACCTAAATTTGTGGATACAATTTAGATATTTTCTATAGTAATCCACCCAAGTTATGAAATCTTGACCAAATACCACAAGTAGGAAGGGCATTTACTATTGATACATCAATTACACCCGAGTCTTTGAAATACCCTGGCTGAGAAGACCCTCCCACCCATATTTATTTGGAGAAATTATTATTCATCACAAACTGCCAAAGGGAGTATAAGCTACAGAAGAAAAAAATTATAAATTACTAAGTTGGCTTTGTTATTGAAGATACCTTATAAATACATAATATGTCAGTTTCTGATCCTGGATCTCCTACTTACTATAAATACTTTCTTGAATAAGTCACCTAATCTATCTAAGCTAAGGTTTTTTATTCTATGCAATGAATATATTAGCTTTGTTCATTTCACAGGGCTGTAGTGAGGATAAAATGGGGAAAATATTTATGAGAGGAATCTACAAACATATTTGAAACTTTGCTATGCAATAAAAACTTCTTACCTATTGCAATTTTGCAATGGTGAGTTTCATGTCATATCCTCATTAAATTCCAATTTAATGCTTTACTTCATAGTATGCTAATCAATTAATATGTCAGTAATCATGTATTTTTCATTCTGAGTAATTATTAATTCCTTTAACTTTAGCATGTACTACAATGTACCAGGTATAGTAAAATATATGACAGTTTGCATTCTTCAAGGATCTTAAATTCTAACAGAGTATAAAATAAAAATAAATCATTAGATAACTGCAATGCAAGTTGATACATTCAGTGATAGACTTTAATGTAGAATGTTGTTGAGACTTAAAGATTTCCAGAAGGGATGAGGCATTTTAATATATTGAAGTATATTGTGAAGATTCCCAAGTGAAAAAATAAAAAAAAAAGGTTTCTCAGTTAACAATAGTTTTAATCCTGGTAATTTGAACCTATATACATGTATTTAAAAATGTACAAAATACATTGTGTTACATTATATAATTGAATGTTTTAGTAATTAACTGGGTTCAGTCATAATTGGAGCTGAAAGTGCAATCAAGACTCTTATCTACCTCTGTTGCTTTCTTTTGCATTGACTTTATTTTCCATTAAGATTTATCTGTGTGGTGTGTAAAATGGCTACCAATCATTAGAAACACGTCCTTATTTCAGCTAAAGATACTGAGAAAAGAGAGCATTTTTTCATGACTAGCTCCAGCAACAGCTTGGACAGAATATATCACTTTTATTTGGGTCACATGCCTGTCCATGTGATCTTATAGACCACACAAGACAATGGGTTCTCTGCCCAACCTGAGTACTATGCCCACCCTAAGGTTGTTGAATCAGAATTAGGAAGGACAGCTGCCTCAAGTGGAAAGGGTTAATTACTACAAATAATTTTATGTATGCATTTATGTATATCCTAGAGGCCCAGTGCACAAATCTGGGTGTGGGTGGGGTCTGGCCGCCCTCTCAATCCCCCACATGGGGGCTGATCAGGATGGGCCTGCAGGAGGAGGAGAGAAGGCAGGCAGTTTCCAGGCTGGCCCTCTCCCCAGTCAGGGTGGGTGGGCTGATCAGGGGTATAGCCAACCAATAGCCTAAAGCCCCTCCCTCGTGCCAGCCCTGCCCTGATCAGAGTGGGGGATAGATTGGGGGTGAGGTCTGCCTGGGGGAGGGATCACAGGAAGTTGGTTGACTGGCCCCACCCCTAATTTGTCTGGGACTGGCGTGAGGGAGGGGCCACTTCCCAATTGGGCCCATTGCCTGTTGCAGTGCACATCATAGAGACCAGGCATTCCAGTCATCCCAGTCATTCCTGTCATTCTGGTATTCTGGTCGTTTGGCTTTTAAAAATATAGATATTTGTAATTGTTTGCTTAATGTTTTCACTCTTCTAGGCAATAAGTAATTGGCCAGGGATTTTCCTTATTATGTTTACCTCTCCTTACCTGTGTGTTTCACAGTGCCTGACAAGTAGGAAAGATTTACTAAATATTTGTTTAATAAATGAATGAAGGAGTGAAAGACAAAGAGCCACTTTATATAAAAAAAGAAATTAAGTTTTCATCAAGAATAATAAATTCAATTATACATTTACCTTTGTATCACTATATCAAAATTCACAATTTCTTTTTAAATCTTTCATTATATTCCAGTTATCAATATATCCCTTGAAAAATTACCCTTTGCACTCTATAATTAAATTTGTGTTTTCTTTAACAAATCCTTATTGTTGAAAGTATATCTCCCTCTTTTCCCCCATTGCCCTCTATGACTCCCTACACAAGCCTTCACCAACCATTGTCTGTTTCTTTGGGTTATGCATATACATATATGAGTTCATTTGTTGATCTCTTCCTCTCCTCTACCCTCCCCTGCCTTTCCTCTGAGGTTTGAAAGCCTGTTCAATGCTTCTATGTCTCTGGAACTATTTTTGTCCATCATTTTAAATTGGTCATTAGATTCCACATATGAGTGAGATCATGTGATATTTATCTTTCTCTGACTGGCTTATTTCACTTAGTGTAATGCTCTATAGGTCCACCCATGCTGTTGCAAATGAGTTTTTGTTGTTGTTGTTGTTGTTTTCTTTTCTATTTAAAGCTGCATTGTGTTTCATTGTATAATTGTACCACAGCTCTTTAATCCATTCATCTTCTGATGGGTACTTGGGCTGTTTCCAAATCTTAGCTATTGTAAATTGTTCTGCTATGAACTTAAGGGTGCCTATATTCTTTCTAATTGGTGTTTCTGAATTCTTGGGATATATTCCTAGAAGTGGGATCATTGGCTCAAATGGCAGTTCCATTTTTAACTTTTTTGAGGAAACTCTATACTGTTCTTCACAGTGGTTGCACCAGTCTGAATTCCCACCAGCAATACACAAGAGTTCCCTTTTCCACATCCTCACCAGTACTTTTCTTTTATTGATTTTTTGACGATAGCCATTCTGACAGGTGTGAGGAGGTACCTCATTGTAGTTTTGATTTGTATCTCTGGGATGATCAGTACCTTTGAGCATTTTTTCATATGCCTTTTGGCCTTCTGCAGGTCCATTTTGGATAAGTGCCTAATGGAGAGCCTTTGCCCATTTATTTAGTTGGGTTGTTTATCTTTTGTTAAGTTGTATGAGTCCTCTGTAGATTTTAAACATTAACACTTTATTAGATGTGTCATTGGCAAATGTTTTCTCCCAGGGAGTGGGCACTCTTGTTGTTTTATTGATGGTTTCTTTTGCTGTGCAGAAGCTCTTTATTTTGATATAGTCCCATTTTTGTTTTCTCCTTAATTTCCATTGTTCTATGAAATGTATCCATAAACATGTTGCTATGAAAGATGTCTGAGATTTTGCTGCCAATGGTTTCTTTTAAGATTTTTATGGTTTCATATCTTACATTTCATTTTGAGTTTATTCTTGTGTATGGTGTAAATTGGTGGTCCAGTTCCTTTCTTTCTTTCTTTCTTTCTTTCTTTCTTTCTTTCTTTCTTTCTTTCTTTCTTTCTCTCTTTCTTTCTTTTTTGTATGTATGCGTTGAATTTTCCCAACACCATTTATTGAAGAGACTGTCTTGACTCCATTGCATGTTCTTGCCTCCTTTGTGAAATATTAAATGAACATAATGATAGGTCACCTTCTGGCTTCTTTGTTCTGTTTCATTGGTCTATATGCCTGTTCTTGTACCAGTATCAGATTATTTTGAGAATAGTGGCTTTGTAGTTCAAGTTGAAATCTTGTATTGTGATTCCTCCCATTTTGTTCTTTTCTCAAGACTGCTGCAGCTATAGAGGGATCATAACTCAACAAGACAGGGTTGCCCACTTTTACCACTACTGTTCGACCTAGTACTGTAAGTGCTAGCCATTGCGATCAGAGAAGAAGAAGAAATAAAAGGCAACCAAGTTGGATATGAGGAAGTAAAACTGTCTGTATGCCCAGATTCAAGCAAAATTATTTGTTTGTTTTTATGAAAAAGTACTAAAACAATATATTTTATGCTGTTATAAATAACCCAGTAAAGAATATACTAGTATATGCAGGGCATGTATGGGAGTGGAGCAGGGGTGGGGTAGATTTGTAATATATGTACACATATAATACCTTATTTAAAAAATGGGGGAAAATGGTTTAAAAGTGTAAGGAGAAAGGATCTGGTGAAAAGCTGGAGAGATTTACTTTGAATGAACATAAGTAATAGTTTAATGAGGGATGGGGCAGGAAAATAGAGAATGTGGGTACAAATGTTACTGAGTAGGAACATACGAATATCCATTTGGGTCCTTCTTGCCTAAAGCAAGAGTGAGAGTTTTCACTTCATCTTTGATCTCAAAATTATTCAAATGACCTCTGTTCTCAAGTTGTAGCCATTTGTTTATTCTTTTACTTTGCATGGGAGAAATATCTATTCTGGGTCCAGGAAATAGTCTGTGACAGATGTTGTTAGTTGACTATGTAATATACTCTATTGTCCCTTACCAAGGAAACCTCAGGTGGTTTTCTGTTTGTTTGTCTTTTGTTTTTGTTTTTGGTAGAACTGTGCCAGTTAAGATCCCTAAACAGACAGTGATGACATTATTCCACTGTGGTATCTGAGAAGATATCTTACCTCCTGATGTATGCTTTTCTCTCTTTTTTTGAAATGAATATGCACTAAATGTCATTGTAGCGAGATTACGGCAGCCATGAGGTGAGAAGTGCAAAGATGAAAGCCTCCAAAAGAAAAGTAAAGTAGAAAGACAGAAGAGCTTTGGTCCCTTATAGTATTACTGAACTACTATGCCAGCTGTGAAAAGTCTAACGTCATATATTTCCTGCATAATATTAAATATTTATTTTGCCACCGGAACAGGGTTTTTTTTATTTGCAGTCTGGTTTCTTTAAAATTTTTCTAAAGTACTTTGGGCACTCAGAGTTTTTAATCTGTAAGACCTGTGTGATTCAGATATACTTTTCCTAAGGCCATTTTTTGATCTGATATAGACCCTGAGAATAGATGCAAAAGGGCAAGCCTTGTGGTGAGAAAAGCCAGGACAGAGCTGAATTTCACAGATTCATATCTCTCTTTGCAAAATGGACGACTGTCTTTTAAAAACCAGGTTCTATTTTACACACACACACACAAAAGGAAATGCCTTCTGATCTCCCTCATGCCAAATCTCTCTTCATTATGAACCCTCTTCTTCCCAAAGTTAAATGCCCCTTCCCACACATAGATAGAGGCTCTATATCATACTTTTGAATTCGACTTATAAAAATCTAAATAACTGACATTTGCATATTAGTGAGTCCAAGTACAGTAAGGAAAAGACAATGTAATAAAAAATAGACTATTAAAGAAGTTGCCATTAAAATGAGGAGAGAATATGCAGAGTAGTCATTAAATTCAAACTATCTTTGGGGTAAAAATAGGTCTATAACTGAAAATAGGACAGTAATTAATGTATGAAAATGTTCTCCCTCTGTGCTTATTGCTTATAAATAGTGTGTGTGTGTGTGTGTGTGTGTGTGTGTGTTGTTGTTGTTGTTGTTGTTGTTGTTTTTGTTGCATGACAATTCTCCATTTATCCATGGCATTTCTTCACATCTTGTGACAACTTTTGTCTTTCATTCTGGGCTATATTTTCATAGATGTTGGTATAGCCAACAGCCTAGGATGACAGAGACAATGTCTTCCTTCAGGGCAAGGGCAGATCTGTTTACTATCCAGGATAATAAAGATAATGTCTTCCTATGGGACACGGGTTGGGCATATTTGTTAGCAGCCACCTTCTTAGTGGGGAGTTTTTCTTTCTAAACTCACAGTTCCTCAGCTGGGAGGCAAATCCTCTGTAAATGCAACATCCATCTGGACTGCTCTGTATCATTCCCAGGAGACTCGGTGGGAAAAGGGAACTGAGGAGAACAGAAAACACATGCTGCCTGCTGTGCCATTAGTAACAGAGTATTCTGCATCTGAGCCAGCAGCCTTGTGTCTGCTGCCAACATCCTTGAAATCATGGCAAGCTAATCTTTCAGCTTGCAAGTCGTATAAAATCTAAATCCTTCACAGTTCTGGGTATATTGATAGTATTAATCAACATTACCTCAGTAGCCAAATGTTACCAAAAAATACTTCCCACATTTACCTCTTAAAGCTTTTAATATTGAAATAAAAGAACTTATAATGCCATATCTTATAAATTATTTTTCCATTAATTTTTTGCAGGTGATCTACTGAACCAATTACTCCTATTTGGTCTCTCTTTAGTACTTTGCAATTAGTACTAAATTACAAATTAATTTATAATTTAATAAATTAGTACTAAATTACAAATTACTAAACTAATGTCACTTAATTAATCCTACTCTTTAACATTAACTTTGTATATGATATCTTCCCATTTGATTGTGAATAACTTGTGAGGAAAAGTAGCATGTTGTTTATCTTGGATTTTCTAAAGCACCTTGTCTAGTGATTCGCTTGAGTATAGAATAACACATGCTTTTGAATTATCAAAAAGAATTCTATTATTAAAATACATTTGTAAATAATTATTGACACAAGTACCGTAATTCATCTAGCACTTCAGAGTTTTCAAAGGGTTCTCACATATTATATAAGGTAATTAATTTTATTCTAACATTCCTTTGCAGTAGAAATAATATATGTAAGGATAAAATGGACTGCATGGACCCAAATAGTTCTAGCTCCATATATTTTCTTTGGAATTGTCATTACTCTGTCATTATCAATTGTTTGCTTTATTTTTAATTTCATACCCCTCACAAATAGTAAATAAAGGTGCCATTTTTATTTTTTTATTTTTTTCTCTCTTATATTGCCTGAAGGCTTTCTTCCAGAAAAGTTCAAAGTCATTACTCAATTTAAGAAATGTTACACGAAGAAAGATACTAAAAAGGTCCAGAGCTGTATGTTATGAGCCTTCTAAAGAAAACAGGCAATTATTTTTCCTGCTAAGGTGAAAGAAAGTGTCAAGTTTATGTTAATAAAGAGTCATTTTAACAGAACATTAGAGCATATTAAAAGTCAGAAATAAGAATTTCATATAAAAAACTTGTCAAATTGTGAATCATGTAAATTGTCTGCTGTAGTTATTATTATTCTTTTAATCCCCAGTTCATAGTGCTCTTCATAATCACTATAACAATCCTAAAAAAATAGGCATAAGTACAAGTATCAAGAAATAATAGGGTCAGGAACATATTATGCTGGCTCTAGTCTTTAAAATATGACATTATACATGATGAATTAACATATTTCACTGAAATGTCCCAGTGGACATTAAATTATTTGACTGAAAATGAACCTCTCCTCTGTTTATTGATGGTGTATATGTGCGTGTGTATGTGTGTTTGTATACTGGAGGAGCAAGAGGGCAGTAGGAGAAAATTTGTGTATGCAGAGCTATTTACCAACATAGATGATTATTTTGAATCACAATCAGAAAAAAACACACAAATATTTATCATGACACTTTGTAAAAAAAACAAAAACAAAACACACCTATTAAAACTTACCAAAACAATTATCTATATATATCTGGATTAGAAAATATCCAGGATTATTTAAAAAATAAATTTCTGTATTTAGAGTAGAAATAATAAGAGAACTGTGTCAAGTAACTTGCTATAATCAACAATTGAACAAAAGGTTGCAATAGTACTCTATGATCTAGAAATCCTTCATATGCTTTTACTGAAAATTTACCTAAATATTTTGCACATGCTATTGAGATATTTTAGAGCATGAATGCACAGTTTAGGAAAATATAATTTTCCCCAAATAGAGGTGAGAACATTTAATATCATTAAATGATTGTGAAAACCTCTTATTTTTAACCATGCTTTTGTTTTCATAGTGGAACATTTATTGAAATACAAAGGAAATAAAATAGTAAAATGATACTGTTTTAATTAATAATTTTAAAGTGAAATTAATTTGATAACATCTCCTAAAAGAAATAGCTTAGAATTATTTAAACAATAAATATGTATACATACTTCTAGGACAATAGAATGTCATTTAATTGTATTGCTAAATTTATATCATGTGAATAAGAAACACATTTATTTTATGAGACTACATCAGAGAATTGATGCTGAAAAGGCAGTGTAGCTCAGGCTAGTAGTGCGTTGACCTGGCATGGTACCCTCAGTCTTCCTGACCCTTTCTGAAGGATGAAGCCACCACTCAGCTCCAGCGTGGCCTTTGTTAGAGACATTATGATAGATTCTTTAACCTTAACTTCACATAACCCCACTCTTTCCTACACTCCAGACTGAATCTATCAGAAAGAAAGAAAAAAATCCCCTCTATCTTTAAAATGTATCTGGGATTTTAACTCAGTTTAATTCTTTATCTTGCTATTGGACTAGCTTCCTAACAGGTATCTCTGTTTCTGCCTTTACACACACACACACTGACACACACCCCCCCAACACACAGAGCAATTATTTTATTAAATCAAATTATGCACTCAAAGGCAAAGCTCTCTGTTATCACTCAAAGTAAAAGATGAAACCCTTATATTCTCTGTCATCATTGATGCCTCTATCTCTCTTCACCCATTCTTTTCTTCCCTGAAATTAATAAAAATATCTTTAGGGGAAAAATAAAATTCTTACAATGGCCTACAGGGTCCCATATATTCTCATTCCATTCTATTTATCTGATTTAATACACTGCCTATCTAATTTCCTCATATTTCTTTAGCCGCAAAGGAGTAAATACTATTATTGGAACACAACAGGTGGCGCATACTCAGACCTAAAGGTCTTACTTGCTCCCTTTGCTTGGGAAGCTCTTTCTTCGCTATAACACTATCATAATAAGAAGGTATTATGCTAATTAGACTGGGAGATCTTCCAGATGGCCTTCTGTACAAAGTCATTCTGGTGGGACTGAGGCAGAGGTGGTTAGGGGGGAGGGGCTGGGGGCAGTTGAGGGTGCGCAGGCCAGCAGGGGGGGCAGTTAGGGGTGAGCAGGTTGGCAAGGGGGAAGGAAGCTGGGGGCTATCAGGCAGGCATACAGGTGAGTGGTTAGGAGCCAGTGGTCCCAGATTGCGAGGGATGTCTGACTGCTGGTTTAGGCCCAATCTGTGGGAAACTGGCAGTAGGACATGCCCCAAGAGGTCCCAGATTTAAGAGGGTGCAGGCCAGTCTGAGGGATACGCCCCCCAAGCACAAATTTCATGCACTGTGCCACTAGTATATAGTAATAAAAGAGAAATATGCTAATTAGAACAGGATACCTTTCAGAGACATTCAGATATCCTTCTGGACAAAGCCAAGGACTTGACTGGCCTGCAAACTACCCCCAAATGGCCCTGAGCCCCTAGCCCAGACTGGCCACACTCACCCGAGATGCCCACCTTGATGGGAACATGGCCAGCCTACAAACAATCCTCAGCCTTTTGCCCAGGCCCACCCCAGACCCCAGGAGGGACCCCTACCACAATGGGGACATGGCCGGCCTGCAAACCACCCTTAGCCCCTCACCCAGGTTGGCTCTGCCCCCTAAGGGGACCCCCATCCTGATTTGGGACCCTCTTCAGGGCAGACCAGCTGGCCCCCACCCATGCACCAGGCCTCTATCTGTACTAATAAATGGGAAATATGCTAATTAGATGGGGAGACCTTCCAGACAAAGCCATGGTGGCGGGGCCAAGGCAGAGGTGGTTAGGAGAGATCAGGCCAGGAGGGGAGGGCAGTTGGGGGTGATTAGGCTGGCTGGGGTTCAGTTGGGGGCAAGCAGGCCATCAGGGGTGGCCAGTTAGGGGTGAGCAGGCTGGCAGGTGGGGGAAATTGGGGGTGAACAGGCAAGCAGGCAGGATGGTTAGGGGCAATCAGGCAGGCAGGCAAGCAGGTGAGCAGTTAGGAGCCAGCCGTCCTGGATTGGAGAGGAATGTCCAACTGCCAGTTTAGGCCCAATTCCATGGGGATCAGGCCTAAACTGGCAGTCAGGCAGTCAGACATCTCCCGAGGGGGGCCAGATTGAAGAGGGTGCAGTCCAGGCTGAGGGACACCCCCCAACCCCCATGTATGAATTTTGTGCACTGGGCCACTAGTTTCCTTATAATCTGGTAAAAATCCAACTAGTGTGGCATCAACACCATTTACTGCAATACAATTCTAACACCATCTTCCTGGAGTTAGCATCAGAACCAACAAGTTATGGGCTTAATTCTCTATGAGACAACCCTTATTTCAGATGTGACACATGTGGGGGCCCCAAGCCATGTGCATCTCTGACCAACTGGCTATAAATGCAGAGCTTTTCCTGACTCATTAAAGTTCAATAATTCACTAGAATGACTCACAGAACTCAGAAAACCACTATGTGGAGGGTGAGGTATGGAAAGGTCCAAAATGCAGACCTTCCAGTGCCTTCTCCCCATGGAATCTGGCTGCTGCCTCACCTTCTTAGTAATTAGTTTGTTAACCAACCAGGAAGCTATAATGAACTGCTGTTCATTTTTATTAAACCTTCCTTAAGTAAGCATCATTTATGAAATCATTGGCCTTGTGATTTACTAGTAACTCAATCTCCAGCTTCCCTCCCTTCTTGGAAGGTGGGATGGAACAAAATGCCAATCTAATCACATAGTTTGTCTTCCTTGTGACTGGGTCACATCCTGAAGCTATCTAGTGTCCCATCATGAGTTGTCTTATAACCATACAGACCTACTTCTATCAGTTGGGGAATTCCAGGGATTTTAGAAGTTCTGTGCCATAAATCTGAGACAAAGGCCAGAAACTGTTATACCACACCTCACATCTTCTAAGTAATTTCTCCGTGTCGTGTCTGTCACATTCTCAGTAAGGCCTTCCCCAATAGAAGAGTAATAAAAGAGTCTGATGTCACTGTTTCATGTTTGACCACTGACTTCTTTTAGAGTTCACTTTCATTCCTCTTTGGTCTCGTGTCCATACAGGCTGACAAGAACGCACAGGCATGCCTCCTTCTTTGATCCCAGTGGGAAATTCAAACTTTGAGTCTTCAGCTTGCATACAGGAACTCTCCCCCTTCTACCTCCTAGCAACTTGAAAGGCCTAAACTAGTTCCCCCACCTTCTTCAAGCTGGTCAAAGCCTTCTTCTGCATCTCTCCCCTGGGAACCCCTTGTGTGAAAGATAAACTTTCTCTCATATTCTCTTGGCCTGTGGAGTGTCAACCATCTTGACATTTGAACCACATTTCGGTGACGAGTTCTCTTGCCTCTCTCTATGTGTATATATGCAGGGTTACCCCAAAATATATACTCACTTTGAATAATTAAATTTTCAAATTGTAATAGAATCAGCTGTTAAAACTTTCATACATTTTTGGGGACCCTGTATATGAGGTTAAAAACCACATCTCATCCCCATCTTCCTATAATTTGTCACTTGATGCAGCATTAGTTTATTTTGAATTAAAATATCAGCTGATTCAGAGAAGAAAATCTTAACTATTTAACTAACACTCTCTGAGGGTCAATAGTTTGCCTGGATTCAGATAGCCAGTTCTTCTAATCTCCACCAGGCTCACCCATGAGTCTGATCAGTTGTCAGTTAACCAGGAAGTTCTTGTCTGGTTTGGCTGCATGTTGATTGGGGCAACAGGAGCAATACATCCTGTAACTCTTACCTTCTAGCAAGAGCCTGTGTCCATAATAGCTTAGGAAGATTGCAAGGATGAGAATGAAAATGTTCCAATCCAGCAAGATATTGTTTATACCACATCCTACTGGTTAAAGTAAGTCACAAACCAAGCCCATGTTTAGGGGTAGATAATTTCCCTTCATTTTTTTTCCATTCTTTTTAGCATTTTGGTATATATTGTTCCAGATCTATGATATGTGTACTACCACATGCTCACACATTTTTTGAGGAAGGACAGGGGGAGGGGATGTCACCAAAAAGTTCACTGTTTTAGAGCTTACTTTTCCCCTCACTTAGCCACCATGAAAGTGTTTTATTAATAACTGCAAAGTATTTTATTGTATGGCTTAACCACCAATTATTCAATTGCTTCTCCATGGTAAATTTAGTTTCCAAATTTTAGGGGGGGGGGAAATGAGCAGTTATTTTGAAATCAGCAAAAAACATTTAAAGATACGTAGTAGGAAAAAAACAATACACAATGTAATCAAATTGTCATAATGTAAAAACTCAGTGCCTACTACTATGCATTTTTGACCAATTTCTTATTTTGTCCAAATTATTATTTCTAGCTTCACCTGGCTCCATTTCACTCCATTCCTTCCCTTCTTGGATGAGAAGAGATAAAAAGACACAATGTGAGGGGCATAGATTCAGGGAAGGAAACATATCATGCAGTCAATACACAGGTCCATTTGCTCATTTTCTCTAGGGAAAAAAAATCTGAAAATTCCTCCTCATTATCTAACAACTAGTGGCCCGGTGCACAAAATGTGTTCATGGAGCAGGGAGTTCCCTCAACCTAGCCTGCACCCTCTCCAATTGGGGACCCATTTGGGAGATGTCTGACTGCTGTGTGGGGGGCTGAATGCAGGGGTCCTATATGCCTGAATGCAGGCATGGGTGTAGGACACAGCTCTCATGTGCCCCCCTTTCCACCTAAGTGGAAAATTATTACCCCTAGGAATGCTGCTATCTACAGATGTCTTTGCTTTAGGAGCTGCGAGATAGGAGGAAGATAGGTGGTTGTAAAGGTCAGGTGGTCATAAAGGTCAGGTGGTCATAAAGGCCAGGTGATTGTAATAGGTCAGGTGCTGAAGGAACTTATCTGTCCAGGGATTCTTCATGTTAGGAAAAATGGTCACCCTCATGATTGCCTGAAATAAACGGCCACCTGCATGATTGCCTGAAATAAATATTTCCTCCTTCAGAATTATATTTAAAGGTTGGAAAAATAAAGTTTGTGGCTGGAGACCTCGGGTCTGAGCCCTCCTGACGCCCTTCTGTTCTTGTCTGTCTTTTTTCTTAGCCTCACCCCCTTAATCAGGTACTGTTCGTTGCCGGCAGGTTCTGGCACTGCTGGACATCCCTCTCAGAATCTGGGACTGCTGGCTCCTAAACACTCACCTGCCTGCCTGCCTGATTGCCACTTACCCCTCTAGTTGCCTGCCTGATAACCCCTAATTGCCCTCCCCTGGTTGCCCCCATCTGCTTTCCTCTGCTGGCCAATTTGGTTCTGAATGGTGAGTTTCTATGCCAGTCAATGTCAAAAGCTCCACCTCCTAGGCAGCCATTGGTTTCCCACAGCACCCACATTTGGTTCTGATTGGTCTGTTCCTATGCCAGTCAGCGTCTCTGAGCCTATCAATTTGGCCTGATCAGAAAGGCTAGGCTGATCAGCAGCCCTGGTGGAGGCCTGGAGAGAAATGGAGGTACAGCTGCTGGCCAGACTGGGAGAGAAAGATAGAAGCAAGTGCTGATCAAAAGCTGCCACAGAGGCAACGGATCAGTCCCTGCTTCTCTTTTCAGGCCTCTCTCTGGCCTTGATTCACAGCCCCCTCAGCAATCAGTGCTGGGGCACTGTGCCTGCAGTGGAAGTAGTCATTGCTTGATTGCCACAGCACCCAATGCTGACTGCAGGACTGACTTTCAGTTGGTCTGAGACTTGGTTGTAACTGGTTGTTACAACCCAGGGTTTTTATATATTAGGACTAGTGGCCTGTTGCAGGAAGATTCCTGCAATAGGGCTTTCTGCTGCTGTCGCTGTCCCACCTGCTTTCCTCCCTTTTCCGCTGCCCTGCTTGCTTCTCCACAGTTTTGCTCTCTTCTGCAGGTTTGGCTTCTTTCTATGCTTTCCTGATATGCAATTAACCACCACCTTGGTTGGAATAATTTGCATACTTGCCCTGATTGGCTGGCAGGCGTGGTTTGTGTAGCAGAGTGGTGCTAATTTGCATATTACTCTATTATTAGGTTAGATGCCAACAAAGTGAATGCTTACTATCTACCATACAGTAAGCTGTAACCAGAATTTCCTATCAATACACTATATCACTGATCTATTCATCCTATAATTGCTGAAAATAAATATTATCTTTAAAACATGTTTCTTGATCCACTTACCTGAAATTTCCTCCCCCTGACTCTCTCATCAAACCATTATCGAAGGTAGATAAATGAAACCTATTCTATCATCTTCATTTAGGAAAGAGTTCTATGTTGTTGTTTGTTTGTGTGTGTGTGTGTGTGTGTGTGTGTGTGTGTGTGTGTGTGTGTTTGTGTGTGTGTATGTGTGTATGTGTGTTCTTTATTAATCATTTCTAATTACTCAATTATAATAGCTAAGTATTTTTTAAAGTTGCTTTTTTCTTGCTCTTCCTTATATATGTAGGTCCTTTGGGACAATAATGGAGTTATCTGATTTGTTTTTGCAAATGCCCACAGCTTTTAGGTTAAGTGCTTCACAGACAATGTTATAATTGATGTCAATAATGGCTGGATGTTACAATGTGTTTGTACCTCACACCAGGAAAGCACTAATTCTACTTGGTGTTTGAAGTCACTGAAAAAGGAGCAAAAGAAGATTTAACTAGAAAGCTATGTATCAAGGAAGATCTGGAGTATAAGTACAGACATAGCCTTGGGTTTAACTAGAGGTGGTGACTATATGTAATGGTGGAGAGACTATTTGGCAACTTAGGCGATAATCTTTTGTTTAGGAATGGCAGTTTTATTATGATGTAATAAAATAGAAACTATGCAAAAATTTTACTGTGATACAAGAAATGACAGAAACCTGTCTGTCACAGTTTGGAGTAAAATAAAATAAAATATGAGAATGAAAGGATATACTTAGGCTGCAAAATATTCCTAGAGTGACCAATGTTACAAAGAAAGAAAAAATAATTTAAAAAAATTAAAAAAAACTGTTCCCTATGAAATATGCTAAATGTCAGTAAGTTATAATAAAAATAACTTTGGAGCAAAAGAGGGTAAGAAATTGGTAAAATGACAGATAATGCTTGATTCAATTGTGTTGATAAAGACTAGTCCCTGAGTAAGGAAAACAATAAATAGGTAGGAATAAGAAGGTAGTCATGTCAAAGTAATTTCCAGTTATATTTTGCTTCTCCCCTTTAACTTCTGTCTCCTTTTTTGGTGCCAACTTAATTCTGAAACTATGTTTTAGCTATTTTGAAATTTCTTGCTGGATATTGCTTGATTTGATCATAAAAATGAAATAGTAAAAAGAAAGGAATGTGGAGTTATAACACAGAAATAAGAAAGAGTCTCTTGATCTATATTTTGTAAAATATCCTAATATCTGTATTAAGTTGCCAGATAGTCTGAAAAATAACAAAAATATTCCGTATGCAGGATTTCAATACAGGAAGCCAATGAGAAAGGGAGAAAGTGTGATTCTTGAAGATTCCCAAGTGATTATTTAGAAATGTTTGGCTGTAACTGATTCTGGGGGACAAGTGGTGCCCAGTTATCCCTTTATGATACATGGATATATGACATGATACATGGTGTACATACCCAACTCTCTTCTGTTACTCAAACTCTACTCTTCCTCGGTCTTCAGAACACTAGTTTTCAAATATACACAAATTAAAAATCCAAAACACCTACCTCTTGTATGAAATAAATGCTTGATTTATTCCTTCACCCCCCCCCCCCTTAGGAACAAATAAAAATAACAGAATGCTGAGTGAACTTATTTCTATGAAATAAACTAGTGGGAGCTTGTATCATAAAATACAGGTACGGGCTTAAAATAACATGTAAATTTATTTTGCAGTCACAGTCAGGTCACCCTTGAGTTATAGAAGTTAGATGTTTATAGTGCTGTAAGTTTGAAGAAAAACTCACATATTGAATGATACTAACAGCAAGATAGTTGTATAGAAGTATCCATTTCATATTTACAATGTTACCATATTATAAGCATTAGTCATATAGATATATATATATATATGACTAATGCATATATATATATATATATATATATATATATATATATATACTTTATCATGTCATAAAGCTAATACATAATGGAGAGCCAGTATTTAACCATGCGTTTTCTAACCCTAGAGACAGTGTTCATTTCTATATGTACTGTGCTTCATTCAAAATATGCATTAAATGCACAAGTGAGGCAATAAAACATGCTAAGGGTGTAGATAAATAGAAATGAATAATTCAGTTAGAGATTACTGAAGAACTCTTAGGGGTGAGTGTTGAGATTTAACATAGGTCTTCAACCAATTAGCCTGAGAACAGCTTTTCAGACAGAACAGCACACACTGAAGGCAAATAAATGGTTGATTTGTGGAATCATGATGGAAGGGTTAGCTGGTTAGCTTAATTAGGAAGGTTTAGGGAGTGAGAGGGGACCATGTGAGAGGAATACACACATAGAGACTTGAAGACATCAGGGTGCTTGTCTTACTGGTACAGAGGATAAGGAAATGCTCCAGGCAGATCAAAACATTTCTGGCCTCAGCAATTAAAACAGCCATAAACCAAAGACAGAGTTATCTCTGTCCTGAGCATCTGAGAGATCAAAGGCAACTCCAACCAGCAAGATAAGGGAGAGAGAAAGAAGGAAAGAAGATGGTAACACGTGGGCTTTGAACTTTGAAACTAATACCATGTAGCAGAAAATGAGGAAAGCACCAAGGTCCTAAATCCAGGAAGGGTCCAATGAGAGAGGCTCAGTTCAGACAAAGAACAGCAGCATATATAAACTGAGACAAAGGGGCAGGAGACACATTTTCCTAGATTGATTTTCCCATTAGAGAGAGAGAGAGAGAGAGAGAGAGAGAGAGAGAGAGAGAGAGAGAAGGCATTCCCCATGGAGTCCCCTTTGGAGATACTACTGCCCAGATGGAGTTTATATCTGCTTCCAATAAACTTCTACATGTTTTTTTTTTAATTAAAGAAGCATTTTTGTCTACGAGTTTATTCTTCAAACCTTGTGAGGACAAGAACCCATGGGAAGGAAAGTCTGCAGCTTGAACCCCAAGTTCCAATGAGATATTCAAGGCAGCTGGTAAGGAAGGTGTGTCAGAAGGTATCATTGAATCCAAGCCTGGGGCCATGTACTGAAGGCCAGCACATTGAGGTTTGTATTACATGCATAGTCATTTTTTCAGAAGAGTAATATAATTCTATAAATTGGTTGAATGACTAAATAAATGTGTATGTCAAAAGAAAAGTATTTTAGTTTTGAGGTTTCTCTACTACATGACATATATGACTTCAGAGTTTTCCAAGTATGTTACTTATTAACAAATAAAATTCCTTGAAAATTGTTCATTAACAGGACAAATAGAGCAGCTTATTTTTATTATAGCCTACACCTCTATGAGAGTATTCTTAAAAGTTTTTTGAAATGGTGACATTTTCTGTGATAGGTGTTTTATGCAACAGCTGTTTAATTTTTGAATTTCATCTTCCTCTCTCCAAACATTAACTATTCATTTTGAGTTAAAAAAATAAATAAAACCCATCTGCAGTCTTTTCCCCTTGCCCAATGCCAATTTTACATTTCCTGATGTGCTCAGTTTTGCATTTGAAAAGGCATGTGCTTGTTATCTGATGAACAATGTGTCATCTTGTTCTCAGAAGAGGCATCAGATCTCTTCCACTGTTTAGTGGTTCTCACCTAAATTACTCTTGAGAGAACACTCTTGAAGACACAACCAGATGGTTTTCCTCACATACCTGAGGTGAGGTTTAGTTATGTTTCATCTCTTATTGAGTGGCTATTTCCTCTCTTCTCCATGGTTTATGGTGACAACTAGATTTATGTCCAAAAACATACAAGGAAAATAAATTCTCAGTAAGTTCTTCCTTAGCAAGTCATTATATAGAATTCTGGCAGACTGAGTTCACGGACTGAGCAACTCTCAGTGCTACAGAAATGTTTCATCTTACTGGGGTTATTTGCTGCAATTGAAATGAGGTCAGGGAGTCTCTTGAATTCATCATGCCTTACCAATTACTCTGATTCCTCTTCTAATGCCGGGTGAGATGATGTAATTAGCATTGCCAGAAAAGGCATCATCTGAGGGGTCATTTTCCGAGTCTTGTAGTTAGAGTAATTACTACTGTACGGAGCTGGGAATGAAACTCCTTCTACTAACCTTTACCAATCAAGTCATAACAATTGCTTTTTATTTCCTGTCTTCTACCCACATCTCAGAACCCACAGGTGTCAGTCCTTCAGAGTACAGGACCACTATTTGCATTGTCAAATATAAAACCATTGTATAGACTTCATGCTTTTAACCTTCATCTGCCATTGACCAGTAGACTGGCTAATGCTAATCATTTCATTCCCTCGAATTGTCAAAGCTTAAATAATGTCTTAATAACAGTGACTGACTAGGAAATTACTTCCTTTATTCCACTGGATTTCTGAATTCAGGGACACAAAGAAAACAAAATTCTTATACTCCAAATGTAGTTTTTTCTTCTTCTGAATATGTTAGAGATTGCTCTCACTTTAATTTGTTACTGTGAATCAAGAACGTCATTTGCATTCTCCCAAGTGTTTGAAATTTTATATTTGAGTTTTACTGATTGTTCAACTTGAGCAGAAATAACTCTAGTTTCTTATCAGGATGTAAAGGAAAGTCAGTATGGTAAGCAGAGTCATCACCAGTACCACCCCACCCCATCATTGCCCACGTGCCTATCCTTGGATCCAGTGGATATGCTACATTATCTGGAAAAGATGACTTCGTAGGTATAATTAAGTTGCACACATTAATAGAGACTAACCTGGATTATCCAGATGAACCCAGTCTTTTCAAGTGAACTCTTGTCAGTAGAGTAATTCATCCCACTGGAGATGGAGATCTGTTGCAGCAGGGGAAGTCAGCTTTGAAGTATTAGAAGGACTTTCACTATTGCTGCCTTTGAAAATGGAGGCGGCCACATAACAAGGAATACAGGTGGCCATGAGGAGATGAGAGAGGCTTCTGGTTAATAGTCAGCAAGAAAACAGGAGCTTTGGTCTTACAACTGATCATAAATACCATATTTGCCAGCGTATAAGACGATTTTTTGGCCCTGAAAAATATGTATTTGCCGGCGTATAAGACGATTGGGCGTATAAGACGACCTCCTAACATTTCCACTCAAAATACAGTTTGTTATATACTCGCCGTATAAGACTACCCCCCACTTGGAGGCATATTTTTCAGGGCCAAAAAATCGTCTTATACGCCGGCAAATACTACCCAAAACAGACATTTGATTATCTCTAAAAAAATGTGTGAATGTGGCTTCTGTTTGTTGGAGTAAGTCCTCCTCAAGCCCTCTTAGCTTTGATGAAAGTACTCCTTGTTAAATACACACTACCTTTCATGAACAAGCATGAATGACTTTAAGGTGGAGCCAAGAGTCCAGAGGCCTGAGCCAATAACTAAGGAGGACTCTTCCAAACCCTTGAAACCTAAGGTGCTTTGCTGGCCTTCAGTGTAAAGATGCTTTGGACTGGTAACTCTGTTTAATTATCCATTTTCCTGCTTTTTGAATGAAGGTGTCTGTAACTGTTATCTATGTGTGTCCTTCTATACCAGGGGTGGGCAAACTTTTTGACTCGAGGGCCACAATGGGTTCTTAAACTGGACCGGAGGGCTGGAACAAAAGCATGGATGGAGTGTTTGTGTTAACTAATATAAATTCAAAGTAAACATCATTACATAAAAGGGTACGGTCTTTTTTTTAATTTATTTCAATAGTTTAGAACAGCGATCTGGCCCGCGGGCTGTAGTTTGCCCATGCCTGTTCTATAATGTGTTGGAAGCAGATAACTTGGATCATTAGTTTTACATGTTCACAGATGGAGAGGAATTGTGCCTCCACATTGTTTAGTAGATTATAATGCCTTCATTCTCACCATTTAGCTTCATTAGATTATTAAGGTGATGACATTTGAGATTTTTGAGCTGATGAGATTTAAATGGGCGTGGGGTCTGCGTTGATGTGGTAAGGGGAAAAAATCTTTAGGAATTTAAGATGTTCTAAATATATTTTGCCCTTTGGAGGGACATGAAACTTAAGGAATCAGCAGGTTGACAGGGATATGACTTACTAATAATATTCACTCTCAAATCCTTGGATCCTATGAATATGCTACATTACAAGGAAAATGGGACTTTGCAATAGTAATTAAATGTATGGACCTTAAACTAGGGAGATTTTCCTGAATTTCTTTGGTGGACCCAACCTAGTCATGTGAGCCCTTAAGAGTAGGGAATTTTCTTCAGTTGGAGTAAGAGAGATAAGGAAAATAAAAGTCAGAGGATTTAACCTACAAATGAATGGTGCTCTCTTTACAAATGAATGGTGCAAATTGACAGGGGATGTAAGAGGCACCAAATATCTAAGAGAATCCCCAGACTGCAAAGAAGCAAAAACTTTAGTTCTACTTCTGCATGTAACTAAAGTTTGCCAACAACCTGATTGAAACTGAAAACAGATTTTCTTCAGATCCTCCCAATAAGATTTTAGGCAAGGCAAAATCTTGAATATACTTACAACACACAGACTTTTGAAATAATATATCTGTGCTGCTTACAGCTGCTAAATTTGTGGTGATTTGAAATAGCAACAATAAAAATTAATATAGTCCTTAATTCAAATGTAATAATGAAGATGTCAAAACATCTCAATCTAGGTAGTATTCACTGTTATAATTTTATCTGTTTCCAAGGGAGCAAACTTTGTGATTATACCTATTCCAGTATGTTTATGGGAAATTTATAACAATAATAACCCCAATTCTTGACCCATTTCTCTTTACAAAGCCTTTTCCATGTTAACCTGAAGTTCCTTTCACTAAAAGGATAGAATCGATTTCCTTAGCCATTGATTTTAGGACCAGCCTTGTGATTAATTTGGCTATTACTATGAAGCAGAAGTGACAATATGGTGAGCTAGCTTTAAGTCTAAGCATAAAAGAGAAGCTTTTTTTTTTTTTTTAATACATCTTGTCTCTGTCATCAAGTGAATATGTCCAGGCTATGCTGCTTGCTATATCTTTTTTTTTAAATATATTTTATTGATATTTCACAGAGAGGAAGGGAAAGAGATAGAGAGCTAGAAACGTCAATGAGAGAGAAACATCAACCAGCCGCCTCTTGCACACCCACTACTGGGGATGTGCCCGCAACCAATGTACATGCCCTTGACCGGAATCGAACCCGGGACCTTTCAGTCCGCAGACCGATGCTCTACCACTGAGCCAAACCGGTTTCGGCTGCTTGCTATATCTTGATAGACATTTAGACAGAGTCAGGTTGTCCTAGTTGTCTCAAATAAGGGCACTTGGAACATCTTACAGGTAGTCACCCTATTAACATGTGAGCGAATCCAATCAAGTTGACTCCTGGGTGATTAGTAATCCTAACTTCTGTGTGCCACCATGGTTTTCTTGCTCTTTGTAATGTAGGATTATCAACCAACAAATAACCGTTATAGTGATTGATTATTTATATAAATTTATCTTTCCAATTATAATGTATGCTCCATAGAGTATACACATAGGTCTATTCACTATTTTATTCTCAGAGTCTAACCCTAATTGTGACATTTTTTACTTATAAACTATATTTGTTCGATTGAATTAAGTCTCTTTTGATCTTTACAACTCAGTGAGGTAGTCAGAGTAACTTAGCAATTGGTGTTGATTTCAGGATTATAGAGAATTTTCTTGAATTACAAGAAGGTTATTTGACCTTTCCAACTTCACCCTACCTAAAAAACGATTCAAAGATGATTTTCCATGAATTCTCAAAAGGGAGAAAATTATTTTATGCCATTAGTTTTGACTTATTAATCAAGTATATTATGAAAATGCTTCTTGGAGAGTGGATTAGGAAAAGACCTTCTTAAAACTGGAATCATTTGTTTTAGATAAAGTTTCTCTCTATTGTGCATCCCACTTGTTTGTTTGTTTGTTTGTTTGTTTATTTTGTTTATTAGAAACCACCCAATTCTTGGATATATAATTCTGGCTTAAGAATGTGGGTCACTAATCTTTAGGTTGCTAAAGAGTATTTTAATTGCAGAAAGTCAAACTTTACTATATTTATTTTAGTTTTGAGTAAATATTTATGAATATTAGTGGCATATTAAGAACTAGAGAGACTTCAAAGTTTTTCTTTTCTCTCTTCAACTACCATATCATAACTAACATCTAACTTCTCATACTCAAGAATAGGTCACCACAGTGTTAAAAAGGAAAAAATGAAATCTGGATTCATAATTAGACAACAGTATTATAGGATGGATGTTCTAAGGAGAAACGTTCAAAAATTGGAGATAATATTGATTACAGAAAAAAATGTCCTGATTTCCCTTCATTCCTTTCTTTTTTCCTTCCTTTCTCATTCCTTCCTTCTCTTCTCTTCTCTTCTCTTCTCTTCTCTTCTCTTCTCTTCTCTTCTCTTCTCTTCTCTTCTCTTCTCTTCTCTTCTCTTCTCTTCTCTTCTCTTCTCTCTCTCTCTCTCTCTCTCTCTCTCTCTCTCTCTTCCTTTTTTCTTCCTTTCTTTCAAGAGAATAGAAGGGAGAAAGTGAGGGGGCTAGAGAAATATCAATGTGAGAGATAAACACTGATGTGAGAAACATGGATGTTAAAGAGACAATAATTAGTTGCCTCCCACTGAAGCTCTAACCACTTCCCAGGGTCATCCAAGGCTATAGTCTTGTCTTTTTTACTTACTCATAGCTTATGGCTCTGCTCTTCTTTTTGTTCACTTTCTTTGGAACTCATAAGACCCAATAGTAAGAATAGCTTTTTCCTGCTCAAGAAGATGTCACTTCCCCATTCTGCCATTTTAAAAGGCTAGCTAGGAATAGCATGGAGCCTAGGAGACAAAGTTAAGAGATGGGAAGTTTAAGGTTGAGATACTCTTAGCCTTAGTGAGAAAGTCTATCCTATGGATTTAGCTTTGGAGGTTATTTTTTTTTCTTCTCATCATTTAAGTGTGAAGACATGAAGAACCCTGATGGTGCCCTTCTCAATTGTTTAGCAAGAATTTTATTCATAGTGCTTTCCAGTTCCTTCATAGTAGCATATTAGGTACCAATTTGAGTTCAGTGCCTCCATCCCACAAAGCATGGGTGATGATCAAGAATGGCATTTGTACTTGTCTATTAAAGAATTTTTCCCCCTAGTGAATACACAGCTGCTTTACATTTGCAGTTCTTCACAAGTGATGAAGAACCTTCCCATATGTTACAACAATTTCTTGAGTATTGTTGTGATCACTTTATGATTTGGGAGACACTGACTTACATGGATTAGTTGACTTTCCTAAAACCACACATCTTGGCATAATCTAACCTTTACACAGAATAGTCTATTTTTTTTCTGTCTAATGCAACCATTTTCATAGTATCTCATTCAATCTTCCTTTATATCAACAGAGTAAATTCCTAGTTGGGCAATTAGAATTAGATTTAGTCAGTTCTTTTTTTAAGGTGATCTTAGCTCTGTTAGTCATAATGTGAATCATTAATTTAAGCTTTAAATGCTATGATGTCCTGCTTGTTTGTACGTGTGTTATTGAATTAGATCATTTTGTTCATTGGCTCAAGATGTTCATCTTGGAAAGAGCAACATCAAATACTAAAAGTTATTTTAATTTTTGTGTTGTGTCTAGGCTTCAGTTGTTTCTTGGCTTTATTATTACTTTGCATATTATTCCCTATTCTTTTAGATTAGCCTAGGGCAAAATAAAATTATTTCTCTATTGCTTTCATGAAAAAATTATTTATAATATCTTTAAAATACTATTATAGAAACAAAAAACTATCAATTCTTTCCCTCATTATGTCCTTTTAATTACCTATTATCTATCACCTCATGTAGACTCTCTGACAATACCTTCTCTTTATCCATGTAAATCAATTACATAAGTACATTTATCTTAATATTATTCCAGAGATTCCTACATCTTCGTGCATATTCTAATATGAAAAGTTGAGAGACATTCCTAGAAACTATATCCTAAAATTTTGTTCATTTTAAATGTATATTTGTGTCCCTTAAGATAGGTTGATTAATTAGTTACTATAATAATACCTTCCAAATGTCTTTTTAGGCTATTTGCTTTCTTGTGTAAATTCAGGTACTGTCATGGCATTGCGCTTTAAAACAACCAGAGTTCACATTAACACTATTTGTTACACGCACCAGTTAAAAATCATAAACACAGGATTTTTTCCCCAAAATTCAATAGCACTGATGATAGTTTATGGATCAAATTTTTCAATAAATGTCAGATTATTCCCAGAATTGAATGTTACAGTCTGTGTTTTCCAAAGTCAAATGTAGAAAATTTAGAGAAATACCAATTTAAAAAGCTAATCATTCTGAACACTATCTACCTCCTCCTATTTAATTTTATCGTTAGCACTGATTGCTATCTAGCTTAGTATATAGTATTGTATATATATAAAAACAATGAATACAAAAGCATTTTAATGACCCTCCATATTTTAGTGTAGTAACTTCTGCATTTAAAGGGTGCTTATACAGAGTATCCTCGCCACTGTGGATTAAATATTAAGAAGCCATCTTAATTACTATAAAAATAATTTAAGTTGAGTAGGATGATTAAAACCTTGGCAGTATTAGTTATTAAGTATTAGAGAGAATTTTATGATGGTTCAAGTAATCTTCTCTATAGTAAGAACATGATTAAATACTTTTGTATTCTTTATATTCAATCTTTTAAAATGTTTTTTTTTCTTTCTGCCTTTTCTATTTTTAAAACTCTGATACACATGCAAACTCTCCTAGAAATTTAGACTATTTAGATTAGCTTTGTGGTCCATTTTGTAGTTTTTGGTCAAAAGTTTCCATTTTCATTAAGTAAAGTAGAATATATTTTCATATTTTTATGTGTTTTTATTATTATATGATATTGAAATTATTTATTGCAAAAAATTTAAATAATTTACTCATCAGTTATCTAGGCTCAAAATTTCTTTCTTGGAGTGTGGAGGTAAGAGGCAAGATTTAAAACTATTTTTTTATATTTATTTGCTTGTTTATATATGGGTATGCATTTTTATCTTTCCTATGATGATTTATTTTTGTTAAAATTTCTAAAAGTATTTTAGTTTATTTAAATTTTAGGCTGTTGTTTAGTAGATATGTTTATGGATACACATTTTATTACCATCACGTGGTTTCTTTGTTATACACATATTTTAATTCTAATAATTTATTTTATTTGATACTAAAAGTAGTATTTGGCTATTTTAAATTTAAAATGAATTAATCTATGTCATTTTTGTTTTTAAACTTTGTATTTACTTATATTTACATTTGTATCTTAGAAAAAAACTGGTGTTTAATTTAAAAGTCATATATGTACATTTCCTATTCTTAAAGAAGAATACAGTTCATTTATATTTCATGTTATCAGAATATGTCTGATTAAAGAATTTGTGGAATCGTAGAATAATGACATCTAAAGTCATGCTCTCTGACACAAACAAAAACACTGGCAAGGAGATTTACCAAAGACTTGCAAAAATTCAAGGAGGAATTATCTAAGTAAAGTAACCTTATTCCAGTAGTAATTAGATTGATCACATTTAAATCTACCCTATTCTTATTCCCCTAATAACAATTTAGTTATAAAAACCAATAACCTTCTACCACTTATGGTAGAAGAATAGATTTGAAGATCCACAAATGTTCCATCACCAGATTATAGTTACTATTGGACCTGTCAAATTTCCCTGAAATTTCTCTGAAAAACCCCTATTCCCCAGGCAAATATTTTACCTAATTCAGAGATTATACAGCAAAACATATTTTTACCTAGGTTGTTTGTTGAAAATAACCAGCAGCAATTATATAATATCACTGCTGCCAATGGTAGTGACAGCAGTTGAGTAAATAATAGTCTGCCTCCTTCCCCCAAAAGATACCTTAAAAATAATGCCTTAGAATGAAATATCACTAGGGAGCTTAGACACGTCCTAGCATATTCCTGGCTACCCATATGTGCTAGCTGTACACATGCCCAGGCAATCAAGTATTATCTCAAGTAGAAGTATTACTTTTTCATCTCTTGCTGATCTTGAGAATCCACACACATGTGAAATGAAGGCTTGTAAACAGAATCATAAACTATCTGCCAGATGATTGAAAGCATATCACAGCACAATACAGAGAAGATGGAAGCTTAGTTGTTTTAAGACATTTTACAAAATATTTATCCACTCCCTTGTTGACCGCTAGGTAACTATGCATAGATTTCAGTGCCTGTACATGGCAAAGAATGTGGTCTTTAAAAACATAGCTCAATGAATTCATTTGAAAAATACCAACAAAAGTAACAAATACAAAAGCAACAAAAGCAGACTCTGGGTTCCAGATAAGAAAAAGTTAAAGGAATTCATCACTATCAAACCAGTATTAAAAATAAATAGTTCAAATACTTCTTTAAGAAGAAGAAAAATAATTAAAATATGAATAAAAATATGACAAAGGCAAACACATAATAAGAGCGGTGACTCAAACAACATTAAGCTCATAGAAAGGTAAATGGCAAAACTAGGAAGATCATGTGAATTACAACAGTAAAATAAAAAAGTACACAAATAAAAATATAAAAAATAATGATAAAAACATAAATATGGAGGGTGTGTGAAAATTGAAGTGATTTTATAACGTTTTTGAACTTTATATAGCAACCATGAACTTAAAATAGATTGCTATAAACATAGCTTGGTGTAATATGTATATATACAGAGCACATGGTAATCATAAGCCAAAAATCTACAAATAATATAGAAGAAATAGAGAGAAATCTAAACACAACACTGTAGAAAGTCATCAACATACAAGAGTAGAGCACAGAATGATAAGGAAGAAATAATGAAGAACTACAAAACAATCAGAAAACAATAAGATGGCAATACCTATCATTAATTACTTTATTTGTTTTAATATATTTTTATTGATTTCAGAGAGGAAGGGAGAGAGAGAGAGAGAGAGAGAGAGAGAGAGAGAGAGAGAGAGAGAGAGAGAAGTATCAATGATGAAAGCATCATTGATCTACTGCCTCCTGCATGCTCCCCTCTAGGGATCAAGACTGCAACCCAGGCATGGGCTCTGACCGGGAATGGAACTGTGACCTCCTGGTGCATAGGTTGAGGCTCTTTTGAATTAGTGTTTCATGTTTCTTAGATAAATTACCACAAGGGAATTGCTAGTTCATAATGAAGTGCACTTTTTTTTTAATTTTTCGAGGTAATGCCATGCTGCTTTCCATGGTGGCTGCACCAATCTGCATTTCCAACAACAGTGCGTGCACAAGGGTTCCCTTTTCTCCACATCTTCAACACTTACCCTTTATTGATTTATTGATGATAGCCATTCTTCGAGGTATGAGGTGATAGCTCATTGTGGTTTTGACTTGACTTTCTTTGATAATTGGTGATGTTGAGCATCTTTTCACATGTCTGTTGGCCATCTGCATGTCTTTTTTGGAGACATGTCTATTCAGGTCCTTTGCACATTTTTTAATTGGATTGCTTATTTTTTGTTGTTAAGTTTTTATGAATTCTTCATAAATTTGGATATGAACCCAATTCAGATGTATCTAACTATACTCTAAGGCAATAGTAATCAAAACAGCATGGCACTGCCCTAGCCAGTGTAGATCAGTTGGTTGAGCAGCATCCTGTACACCAATTTAATTACAGAGGTCATCCGTTTGATTACAGTTGAGGACACAAGCCAGAGTTGCAGGCTTATTCCCCACTAGGGAGTGTGTAGAAAGCTACTGAAGGATGTTTCTCTATCTCCCTCTCTCTAAAAATCAATACAATAAAATAAGAAAAGAAAAACAGCAGCATGTTACTGGCATAAAGACAGACATATAGATCAATGGAACAGAAAAGAGAACCCAGAAATAAACCCATGTCTTTATAGTCAATTAATATTTGACAAATCAGGCAAAAAGAAAGTATGAACTAAAGATAGTCTAGTCAGTAAGTGATGTTGGAAAATTGGACAGATACGTGCACAAAAATGAAACTTGACCACCTTCTTCCACCACACACAAGAATAGACTCAAAGTGGATTAAAGACTTAAATGTTAGAATTGAAACCATAAAAATCCTAGAAGAAAATGTAGGCAGTAAAATCTCAGACATTTCTCTTTTTTAAAAAATATATTTTTATTGATTTTAGAGAGAAAGGGAGGAGAGAGACAGATAGAAACATCAATGATGAGAGAAAATCAGTGGTTGGCTGCCTCCCTGCACTTTACTGGGGATTCAGAACAAAATCTGCAACCCAGGCCTGTGCCCTTGATTGGAATGAAACCTTGCTTCTTCAGTCCATAAGGTGATGCTCTATCCACTCAGCGAAATCGGCTGGGGCTATTTCAGATTTTTGACAGATAACAGATTTTTATAAACCATTAATCTCCTTAGAGCAGTACTTTGCAATAGATATGTAATACAAGCCACATATTTAATTTTAAATTTTCTAAAAGAATTTAAAAACAGGAAAAAAATAAACAGGTGAAGTTAATTTTAATATTTTATTTAATGTATCAAAATATTATTTCAACATGTAGTCACATTTTTATATATTATTGGTTCATTTCACATTCTAGGTTTTTTACTAAGCATTCAAAATTTGATATGTATTTTGCATATATACTTTCAGTACACTTCATTTTAGAGACCAAGTTTTGACTGAAAATAATTGATCTATGTTGAAATTTTTATAAAAGGTGTAGTAATAAGTAGATTGATTTATCCGAATTCTTCCAAACTGAATAATCAATACTTCTCAGTAACTGAATCAAGTCGTATTTTACAATTTGAATATCAACTGTTCAAATAAAATTTGGTTTTTGACTGCCTCACTCATTTAGAGTGCTCAAAGATGGCTGTTGGCTATCACACTGAATAGCATAGCCCTAGGGAATTAACATTCTTCTATTGTATAGATATATAGATATATCTAAAAATTTTAAATAAAATCACTGATTACTCTTCCTATTTTGTCAGATATACTTTGCAGTTTTCATCTTAATTTCTTCTTCTTTAAAAAAAATTTAACCCAGTGTAGCTTTTTTTGTTTTGTTTTATATTATTTTGATTGTATTAGATATCATCTTTCTAGTTAGTTATCTACTATACATTTTGACCTCTTTTTTTTTACCTGTAAAGGCTATTGGTATAGGTTATGCTGCTTTTATAGGGACAATAGGTTTTGAAGGTGTGTAAAGGCATGTCTGTAAAGGTTGCTTTAAGTAAACAATTTAATTCAAATTGGTCGGACATTTCTTACAGCAATATTTTTTCTGCTGTGTCTCCTGGCAAGGGAAACAAAATAAATAAATAAATAAATAAATAAATAAATAAACAAATGGGACTACACCAAACTAAAAAGTTGTTGCACAACAAAGGAAACCATCAACAATGTGAAAAGAAAACCCACTAAATGGGAGAACATATTCGCCTTTTTTAATTTATTTTTTTATTTTTAATCTATATTCCCTAATAGCCTCTGTTCAACAAAACTCCTACTGGAGTAAATGATCTTAGAATATTTTGTACCTTTTCTAGTGCTTTGTAATCAGTGACTGGTGCATAAGAGATATTTTAGTTACTGAATGAAAACTGGCCAGTGGTTTAATAATTTACAATATATTCCTACTCGAATAAACCATTATGTCATTCCCCTGGCTTTATGACCTGCCTCAAGTGTCGTTATATTATACCATATTGCAAAACTTTATGTTTGTTCAATTTTTCTGTTGTTTTTGTATGATTAGCTATTTGATTTTTTTTTTTTTTTAGTTTTTATCTTTAAACTTTTGTGATAGAGAACACTCTATTTAAAGTTGAAAGCAATTCAGAGTTTGAATATTAGCCTTAGTAGCTTATAACTTCATAAAAAAATCCTTTTGAGATGGAATTTTATTTTTTTCTAAGGCTAAAGGTATTTTTGGAGGTTTGGCCAAAGTCAATTTAGTAGATTTTTTTCTTACATGAGAATGAAAAAAAAGTTAATATTCTTACTCTTACAAAAATCCCTCCAGCATCTATTTGCACTCACATTTCTCAAGAGCAGCTAAATTCATAACTCTGAAACTTGATAGGACAGTAGTTCTTATTGTGGGAGGAAAAATATCAAGATAAATCTAGAAAAAAATTCAAATTCTTTTGGAAGTTGTAATGGTTTTATACATGTAACTTTGTGAAATGTATTATGAATTTCTGTTCAATTTCTCCAGTGAAAAGTGCTATAGATTAGTAGACTGAATATACAATTAAAGTTAAGAAATTTCCAATTTTAATTTTCATCCTTGCTCTCAATTTATTTTAGCTTTGCTTTCTCAATTTCCATTTCTTATAATGGGGGAAAAAGTAAATAATTATCAGTTTGGTATTCTGTACCATTATAAAATGTGAGAGATTATTTTATTAAGAATTTTCTGAAGATTAATATGTATATGAACTTAACTGAGCTTCAATTAGAAGATGTATTTAAAGCTCATTAAGGAAATCAACTAGGATTACAGAAAGAGATTACTTTTCATACAGATACCCTAATCCATGGACTTTGCGTGGTTCCCTGAGAAGAAAATGTTTACTCTGTTATCCCATAAGGTTGCTTACCATACTCCCTGTGTCTGATCCAATTAAAGCCTCTTCGGCACACTTTACTGGAATATTATTAGTGTTTAAAGAAATACAAGTACAGGGGAAGGAGTTTGACTTTGACACGGGAATATTTTAAAACTTTTCTCGGTCATGAAAGCCAAAGTCAAGTCATTTTAATAATTCCTATAAGTGACCCAAATGCTAGAATTTGTCATTTGCATGATTCTATGGAGACTTCTGAGATTGCCTATTTTTAAACCAGGATTTGTATAGGTTATTTCACAAACATGGCATCATAAATATAGAATTGTGAGTAAGGTTTTTCACCATTTCACTTATGGAATAGAATTATTTTACTTTTATAAACTTGAGATCACTTCCTTCGTTTTGGCTGTTAACATGCATTAAGGTTTTAGATCACATGAATGCACATTGACATAACTGATATGCCATCTCTACTTCTCCTTCTGTGATAACAGCAACATTCATTAGGTTGAGTTCTTAATATAGCCTCCTGAATCACATCTAATCTACTTTCAATGTTATTTTAACTGACCCATATGCTTGATAACCAAAACCAATTATGGAAGCTTGATACAATAAAAATGTTACTTTATTGGCACCTTATTTTGTGACTGTGGCATTTTAGATTTACATTTGTTCACTATGGGCCATATGAAGCCCTATTACAGGGAAAGATGAAGCAGGAAGAAAATGTACTGAAATCTACAAGAGTGCAATTTGCCACACAGCATGCCCTCTAATATGCACAAACAAGAACTTGTCATAACCATCTGTAGCTCTGTTTACAAGAAGACACACACAGGCCAAAAACCAGAGGAAGTCTGTTTGAATTAATAAATGTGTGGAAAAGGAGCTTGCAAGAAATTCATCCTTAGCAGAAATGGGCTAGCCTGACTTCAAGTGCAAGGTAACTTAGAATCAACAAAAATCCACTGTCAGCCCAAGTTTGTTTTAATTTTTGATATTTCAGAAACATGCCGTGACATAAAAAAGATGTGCTAGAAGCAGGAAAACTAACTAAAAGGAGATACATATGAATTGCATGTATGTTCATTACTAACAATTTGATTTGTTAATGCTTTTTTTATCCTCACCCAAGGATATGTTTTCATTGATTTTGAGAGAGAGAGAGAGAGAAACATTTATTTGTTGCCTCCCAAATGTGCCTCCACCAGGGTTTGAACTCACAATCTGGGTATATGCCCTGACTTGGAATCAAATTTGTAATCTTTTGGTGTAAGGGACAGTGCTCCAACCAATTTAGTCACCTGGCTAGGCCTATGAATGTTTTAGTAAAGGTAATATTGCAATGCACAAAGGATAGCATTAAATGAAATTTGTTGTGGAATAAATAGGGTCCTTCTATATATATTTTAATCCTTTATACTATATTTATATTATCAGTGTTTTCATTTTACATATTGAAGCTTTAAGTACTTACCAAAAGTCAACTAGTCAGCACAGCAAGGCAGAGCTGTTATTCAAATCTAGGCAAACAACTACTAGTATATCATAACTCCTGGAAGTCTAGGAATGAATTACTGGAGAATGGAGACTCCATGCTAAAGAGTCCTGAAGGACTAACTGCATCCTGGTACAGCCTCAAATATTTATGGAGTGGATATTTGTAGCTGACTGGATGTTGACTTTGCCTGGGGCATAACATGTGTCTCTTAATAGAGAATGATCTTAAGACATAGTCGCCAAATGCAGGACTGTTTTTACTGAATCACAAAATTCATTGGTATTTTACTTAGTTCTAGAGTGAGTAAAATTCAAAATCTCCATTTGACCTGCAAGAACCTACATAATCTACCTGTATTCCAAGCCACATCTACTCTTCTACCCTTTGCTCATTTCTTTGTGGTCACATTGTCCAGGTGTGCTTCTCATCAGGAAATTTGGAAGGCTGTTACCCCAGGTAGCCAGCTGTATGGTAAGGACTTTTCTCACATGTCATCTTCTCTGTGAGACCTTTTTCTGGCTATCCTATCTAAAAAAGTCAGTTCCCCACCCCTATAATAATTATTTACTTTCCAGGTTTTAATTTGCCAGTTGGAATTTATCATGAGCTAACAAAATGTATACTTACTTAAATATTCACATTTATTGTTTACCTCTCCTACTAGGATGTAATCTATGAGAGTAAAGAATTTTTGTTTGCATTTCTGATGCAGAATCGTGCCTGACATATAATAAATATTCAACACATAATTGGTGGTTGAATAAATAAATTAATAAGGACCACATTTATTTTCTCATCCTAATTTACACACAGGGGTTTCTGACAGTTCTCTGCCTACCCCCTTTCCTTCCCCAGTTCTCTGTCACATAGAAAGTCTCTCTCACTTATAAATCTGGTGCTAGGAATCCCAGCTATTACCAACTTGTCTGGACCTCTAGTCTTTGTGCTAAAGATTCCCTCTGATCTTGCTGGAAGTGGCCAACCCTTTTATAATCCAATTGTAACTTATCTCCTCATTCTACCAAATTTATTCCAATGTCTAGGATATATTCATTACAGAACATTATTTCTCAGCCTCCTCTCTTCCTAACAATTTTTAGGCTTCTACGTCATATTTTTAAATAGATTTTAGAGGGAGAAGGGAAGGGAGAGAGAAGTTGGAAAGAGATGGACTTGTTGTTCAACTTATTTATGTATTCATTGGTTGAGTTTTGTATGTGCCCTGACTGGGATCAAACCTGCATCCTTGGCATATCAGGGTGACACTCTAAACAACTGAGCTATCTGGGCAGGGCTGTACATCACATCTTAATGAAACTATATCTTCAAATGACATAGCTCTGAAACACTTGCAGACTTAGGGAGACTCACCCCCTCTCAAAACATGATCAGGTTATGAAAATTATCAAGTTCTATTCCAAGGTACATTCCTTTCTTTTCAGTTTTCCCCCCATATTAATTAATTTTCTTGTTAAATTATTCATCGCTCAGTCATCTTGGCAAAGCTTCCAGAACATAGCTTTAACACATTAATATATAGAGCTGCACTTTGATCAATTCATCATACACTTCAGACTCGACAAGTATCTTCATCCCCGGGTTTGTACTTGATTATGTCCTAGAACAAGCACTCTGTATTTCAAAAATGGGCTAAAATTCTTATAGATTTTATTGTAATTTTCCACAAGCAAGATGTTACATATAAAAATATTTTCCTGATGGCTGGGATTCATATTTTTGTGCATTTCAATTTTGGCTAATACAAACACTCATGTTTATCTGAAGTGTTATAAGTGTTTGTGCTTGTAGTAGGGATTTATTTTAAGTACTTTCATAAAAATTAAATCTGAAGCACGTTTATAACAAACAACATAATAGAGAGTAGGGCATTTTGCTCATGCTTGATTAGTTAACACAAATACAGAGAAATCTCACAAGATATCCACACCCACAAGGCTGTTCAGCATTTTCCTTCGTTTTCTTTGTATGAAAACCCAACAAATATCTTGTGGGAAAAATAGTTTATGAATTAAATAAAAATTATCTTCTCCCCTTATTATTGTTTTACATATACTAATGCCATGCATTAGCAACTTTCATGCTTTTTTAAAAAATAACAAAGTGCTCTAAATTGGGGGGAAATAACACCTCACATCAAGGATGATAGTCACTAAGGACACCTCAAAATAGTGTCCATTTCCACTTAGAAGACTATCACAATTCTCTTCTTTCAAACCCAGGTCCCCAAATCTGGAAAATATTTTCTATTAAGAAAGGTGGTTCTTTTTCAGCTAGAAACTCACTAACAATCAAGTAGTTAAAATGACTCTTTAGTAAGTACCGAAAATAGCATTAATTAATGTTAGCTATGAATATTGCTCATAATTTTTCCTTAGCCCCTAGTTAGGGCCCTAAAATCATCAGTGGTTTTATATTGTGAGCCATTTTTCAGGATCTGTACTACTCCCAGAGATGGAACATGGTCTTTGGCAAGGCAGTTCCCTTCAGGTCAACCTAATTTAATCCAGCCATGATCTGTCAGTAGCTAACATGCCTGGTAGCTAGAGAAATGAGTGTTTGGATTTTGGATGGGAAATGTGGGTCTTATGCCAAGGTATATTCTGCACCTGCCAAATTGACACATTTCATAGATCCATAGATTGGTGGTTCCCTGAGAAGAAGAATGGGTGACAGGTGGGCAAAAAGGGTGAAGGAGGTAAAAAGTTACAAACTTTATATCATGACCATGTAATATGCAACATGGTGACTATATTTAATAATACAATATTATATATTTAAAAATAGCTAAGATAGTAAATATTAAAATTGTTCACCACAAGAAAAACATTTTAATTATGTATGATGACACATGGTAAATAGACATACTATGGTAATTATTTTGCACAAAAATATCAAACCATGGTGTACACCTGAAACTCACATAATGTTATTACTTTAATTGATATAAACTAATGTTATATATCAACTAGAGGCCCACTGTATGAAATTTGTGCATGGGGGGGAGGGTGACCGTCAGCCTAGCCTGCACCCTCTCCAATCTGGGATCCCTTGAGGGATATCAAACTGCCCGTTTAGGCCCAATCTGGGACTGCTGGCTCCTAACTGTTCACCAGTATGCCTGCCTAAATGCCCCTAATCACTTCTGCCTGCCAGCCTGTTCACCCCCTAACCCAGCCTTGAACAAACTATGGCCCGAGGGCCCGATCCGGCCTATTCAGCTGGTTTATCCAGCTGGCGGAGCCAAAAGAGCAGAGGGTTCTTTTGCTCTCCCCTCCGCTCCTTCACCAGCAGCCCAAGATGAGAGTGCCAGCATGGTCAGGTTGCTTTTGTTCTGGTGCACAGAACATGGCAGGCATTGGCAATAGGCAGCAGAGCATGAAACATGGTGGACATTGGCTGTGGTGAGACGGTAGAACAGGTGCGTGGGAGCGTCAGACCAAGTGGGCGCTGGTTGCTGTCATCAGGGGGTGTCTCTGGTGATTACTGAAAATTCTTTGCTCCCGTGTGCCGCAGTCTGGCTCAGCACACACCTGCTGCCGGTGCCGGTCCTGCTCACATCCACTGCTGGCATCCAACGCTTACCCTCATCACTCAGCACTGTCAGTCGGTGTAAACAGCAGCTGCTGGCCTTGATCGCCCATGAGGGCTTCTCCACCTCCCCCTGCTTCTGAGGGGTGATTGGAAAAGCAGTAGCTATTCACACCCATTGATGGCATGGATGGAGCGATCAGGGCCAACAGCAGCAGTGGATGTGAGTAGAGCAGGCATCATCTGTGTGTGGGAGTGGTGACAGTGGGAGAAGGGCTGCCAGCAAACAGGAGACCAGGGGCCGCAGCGGGAGGGGTTGGATGAGAGCACAGAGGATGTCAAGCCTGCCCCTGTTACTGGTGACCCACAATTTCTGTCAAGGTGAATGGATTCATGCACTGGGCCCCTAGTTTATAATATAACATTAGATTTATCACATAAGTATTTTGTAGGCTGCATTATAAATTAGATTTAAGAATAAGATTCAAACTGCCAACCTAAAAAGACCTTGCCTCTAAAAATCTTCAGTAGAAGATATGCATTCCCTACATGTTAATATTTGAAGACTCTTATTTTTAGAGGAAATTGATTTTTCTAAAATTAAAACAGCACATATTTATTCCTATTGTAATTCATAGATAGGCATTGATAAGAATTTTGTATTATTACTAGAGGCCCGATGCACGAATTCATGCACCAGTGGGGTCCCTCAGCCTGGTCTGCAAGATAGTGCTGAAACCAGCTTCCCAACAACCCCTGAGAGGTCCCAGATTGTGTGAGCATGCAGGCCAGGCTGAGGGACTCCACCACTGCATAATTGGGAGAGGGGAGGGACCACAGGTGAGCTCCAGGGCATGTCTGACCCTATTTCGCTCAGTCCTGATCAGGTGGACCCCAGCGGCAAACTAACCTACCAGTTAACGTCTGCCCCCTGATGGTCAGTGCACATTATAGTGAGTAGTGAGCTGCCTTAGCATATCATTAGCATATTACACTTTGATTGGTTGAATGGTTGACTATTCGACTGGACACTTATCATATTAGGCTTTTATTATATAGGATTATCTTTTTTTTTTCTTTTTTGTTAATCCTCACTGAAAGATATTTTCCATTGATTTTTTTTTTTTTTTAAAGAGAGACTGGAATGGAGGGAAGTGGAAGTCAGGGAGAGAGAGAGAAGCATTGATGTAAGGGAGAAACACCAATTTGTTGCCTCTGTTTGTGACCCTACTTAGGCTGGGGATCAAACTCACAACCCAGGTATGTGCCCTTGACCAGGAATCCAACAGGAGACCTTTCCACGTGCGGGCCGATGCCCTAACCATTGACAACATTGACCAGGGCAAGAATTCTATAAGCATATTAAAGAATAGACTTTGTAATAAGTTCAATTGTTTTTTTCTTTTTTTAAGGTGGACAACATGATGATTTTATACATAACGGTAAGTAAACTATGAAATGATTAATTACAAAAATTAATATTTTTCTCAATTACAGTTTTCATTCAATATTATTTTTGTATTAATTTCAAGTGTACAACAAAATGGTTAGATAATCATATGCATTGCAAAGTGTCCCCTGAGGTACTGAAACCATTTATTAAATAGACTTTCTTTAATTATTTGTTATTCACTTATTTGCCAAATACAGGTGTGGGCAAAGTAGGTTTATAGTTGAGAGTATGCAGTAGTTTATTATTGTATTAATATTTATTAATTATTACCATATTTTTCGGACCATAAGACGCACTTTTTCTTCACCAAATAGTGGGAGGAAAAGTGCCTGCGTCTTATGGTCCGAGTTGCAGAGCGGTAGCGGGTCCCCCGGGACCTTCCGTGTCCCTGGGGACTGCATCATCCCTCCCCCGCCCCGTATCCAGGCTTCTCAGTAGTCCACTGAGATACTGGCAGAGTGGCAGCGGGTCCTCCCTCACCTTCCTTACGGAAGCTGATGTGTTCAGGAAGGCGCGATGCTGCTGTACTGTGTCACCGCCGTATGCTTCAAGGAAGTAAAGACCCATCTAGCTGTCATTCCCAGAGGTCTTATCAGCCAGTTGCAACCTCTTGATGTCTCCATAAACAAGCCATTTAAGGTCTTTATGAGAGAAGAGTGGAACAAGTGGATGGCTGCTGGTAACCATGATTTGACACCCACTGGACGAATGAAGAGGCCCACCATCACTCAAGTTTGCGAATGGGTGAAAAGATCATGGGACTCAGTGAAGGAAGAGATTGTTGTACAGTCGTTCAAAAAATGTGGCATTAGCAATGCCTTAGATGGAAGTGAAGACTGTATTTTATACAAAGACAGCGAAGAAAGTGATGTCAGTGATTGTGACCAAATGAGCTTCATGAATTCTGACTCTAGCGAAGAAGAGTTCTTGGGGTTTTCAGAAGACTAGAGCACTCAAACCTTTGTCTTTATGTGTTAATGACAGTGATAATGGTTCTCAATGCCACTGTTGACTGCTGTTCAGTTTATATGGTTCAAATATTATTCTGTTATACTTTATTAAATATTTTATTACACTATTTGGTTCAGAATATTTTTTTCCTATTTTTCTCCTCTAAAAACCAGGTGCATCTTATGGTGCGAAAAATACGGTATATTACTAGAGGCCCGGTGCATGAAATTCATGCATGGGGGTGTCTCCTTAGCCCAGTTGCACCTTCTCCAATCCAGGACCCCTTGGGGATGTCTGACTGATAGCCATCATTTGGCTATCCCTCTCACAATCCTGGACTACTGCCTCCTAATCACTCACCTGCCTGCCTGCCTTATCGCCCCTAACTACTCCCGCTGCAGACCTGTTCACCTCTAACTGTCCCCCCCGCTACTAGCTAGGTTGCCTCCAATTGCCTCCCCCTGCTGCTGGCCTGGTTGTCCCACACAGCCTGCTGTTCAGTCCTTTGATCATCCCTCACTAACCTCCCTGCTGGCCTGGTCACCCAATGTAGCCTGCTCAGTGGTTTGGCTGTTCCTCACTAAGCCACCTGCCAGCTGGTTGCCCCACACAGCCTGCTTGCTGTTCAGTCCTTTGGTTGTCCCTCACTAACTCCCTTGCCGGCCCGGTTGTCACATGCAGCCTGCTTGTTCAATTGTTTGGTCATCCCTCACTAACCCCTACTGCCAGCTTGATTGTAGGCAGCCATCTTTGTGAGGATGTGAGGGTCAATTTGCACAGTACCTCTTTATTATATTGAATTTTTCCTACAAACAACTGTAAATCTTCTTTTGGCAACCCCTGCATTAATTAACCATATAGGCATGAGTTTAGTTCTGGGCTCCCTATCTGTTCCATTAATGATATATCTGTTTTTAGGCCGGTACTATGTTGTTTTCATTATTATGGCTGTGTAGTATAGTTTGATATCAGGAAGCATTATTCCTCCAACATTTTCTTCTCTCAAATTACTGTGATTATTCAGGTTATTTTGTGGTTCCATATACATTTTTGGGTTATTTGTTCTAGTTCTGCGAAATATGTCATTGGTATTTTGATATGAATTGCATTAAATCTATAGATTACTTTGTATATGATGGATATTTTAATGATGTGATTCTTCTCCATAAGCATTTATTTGTATCTTCTTCAATTTATTTCTTTAATGTCTTATAAATTTTTGAGTACCTGTGTTTTACCTCATTGCCTATATTATTCCTAGGTATTTTCAAAAATATATATTTTATTGATTTTTTTACACAGAGAAGGAGTGAGAAGGATATAGAGTTAGAAACATCTATGAGAGAGAAAATCAGCTGCCTTCTGCACACCCCCTACTGGGGATGTGCCCGCAACCAAGGTACATGCCCTTGACCGGAATCAAACCTGGGACCTTTCAGTCCACAGGCCAATGCTCTATCCACTGAGCCAAATCAGTTTCGGCTATTCCTAGGTATTTTTGATGCAATTTTAATGAAGTTACTTTTTTAGTTTCCCTCTCTGATTGTTCACTGTTGGTATAGAAAATGAAACTAATATCTGAGTATTTATTTTGTATCCTGCTACTTTACTGAATTTATTTACCAGTTTTAGTAGTTTTATGGTTTAATTATTTTTAAATTGCTTTTTCTCTTTGATTTTATATTTAATGCTCAACAGTACATATATTAAAATTCATTAAATAGATGCTATATTTCAGGAACCATGAAAACTATATCCAAATAGAATAGTAGAGTAGGGTAATAAAGTCAAGTGATGTTGCCATCATATTAATTCCTAAAACTTATTGAAGTATTACTAAAACTTCTACATGATAAAGTCATTAAATTCAGTCCTAAAAGTAAGTTTTGAAGAAGATACAACTGAAAGCAGAAAGAGAAACTGAAGCAAAGAACCATGGAAGGAAATACATGACATACTTATGGAAGGATGATGGCTTTAGATTGGCTAGATAAGAGCAAAGTTGCATTTATTGTGAGCTAAAAATCTTAGATCTAGGGATCCTCACAGGCATAAGTTCCTTCCAAGAACACAGAAAATACATGTTCTTGTGGTCCTATATTTTAAAATATTAATAAATTTGATATCTTTTGAATATAACTGATTAAGACCAATTTGATTTCAGTCTGTTATAAGTTCTCTCATGCCAGGTGGCATTGGAAGGGACTATTATTGTCATTTTTTTTATTTGACTAATGGAAACTGGAATGGGAATATATGCTGTTTGTCCATAGCAAGGCATATTTATGTGATATGAAATTATTTTTCTATATTGTTAAGTTATTGCTCATCATCTGGGTGTAGTAATGATTTCCAAACCCTTCTTTAGTCATAACATGCAAGTGTGACATAGATGTTTGGTCATTTTCTGGATTTTGCAATGCTTCCCTTATATGTGATATATTTTTTTTTTATTTTAAAAAAAATATTTTTCTTCATTTCAGAGAGAAAAGAAGGGAGAGAGATAGAAACATCAACGATGAGAGAGAATCATTGATCAGCTGCCTCCTGCATGCCCCCTACTGGAAATGAGTCCACAATTTGGGAATGTGCCCTGACTGAAACCATACCAGGACTTCCCAGTTCATAGGTGGATGCTCAACCACTGAGCCACACCTGTAAGGCCATATTTCTTATCACTTTTAAAACTTTCTGTGCCTCATATTTTACTTATATGCTAAGTAAAAATGCACTTTCATTCCTACTTGACATCATAAATTATTTTCTCAAAAAGCCTCTCACTCCTGCTACACAAGTGTTTAGGCTTCAGGTACCGAAGATTGTACATCTTTTTCTAACAATTGGTTTCACAGAGGATGAGATATGAAGGAACACGGGAATGAGGTTATGAAGATGGGTAGAAAGTACCTTTGAAAGACTCTGTGACATTGAATGGCTGACAGGACAGAATTCTGCCCACTCCCTGTTATTGAACAAAACCCAGCTACAAAGCATCTTTACTGCTGTAATTGACTTGATGTTGAATAATTTAAAACTCCAGTATTTATTTTCCCCAAGTCATCCTCATTAGCACACCTATATTACAAAATGTACATTTTATTATTATTTCTAAGATCATTAAATAAAATTAGTTTCTGAGGTTTTTATTGACTGCTTACTCTCATAAGATATATTGCATTTATACAAAGAAGAGGTTATTAGTAAAGTAAAAATTTTCTGCCAGTTATTGAATAAATTATTCAGATTTTACTCTTCCCTACAGAACACTTTTTGATAATGATTAGCACCTGATGGATAATAAGTACAAATTCATAAAACAGTTTATCAAAATATCTAATATAAAAATGTTTATAAAAGCCATACTGGGAAATCAATAAAGTGTCAGCATATTAAATTTAATTTAGAGTAAAACATTAAGCTATGATTATTTAGACTAAATAAAAATTTAATTCCAGAGAAATAAACAAAAGACATTCTTATAAACAGTTCAGAAAGAACATAAAACAATTTCAGAAGTCAATATTCGGTTTTAGAAGGGGGTGAAACAAACAACACAATTCTAAGAAAAAGATATTCTACATAAAAGCTGTAAATGACATATAAAAATTCTATATTGCATTTTAATATTATATTTAACTTTTAAAAAATTTATTTTATTAATTTTTTTTACAGAGAGGATGGGAGAGAGAGGGATATATAGTTAGAAAAATCGATGAGAGAGAAACATCGATCAGCTGCCTCCTACACACCCCCTACTGGGGATGTGCCCACAACCTAGGTACATGCCCTTGATGGGAATCGAACCTGGGACCTTTCAGTCAGCAGGGAGATGCTCTGTCCACTGAGCCAAACCAGTTTCAACATATTTAACTTTTAAGTTATATAATACTTAATATAACTGAAGTCATTTTTCAGTGGAAAATGCATTTGTTTCTGTCACTAAATTTCAGATAAAACTATCCTTCAGCAATCTAATTTCACTTATAAGTGTGTAATTGTCTTATTTTGAAAATATCTAAAATTGAACTGCTATAAGAAAGAAAAATAAATATAATATTTCAGCTTTGTGACTTTTAAAGAAAATATATATTTTATTGATTTTAGAGTGAGAGAAAGGAAGAGAGAGAAACATTGATATGAGAGGAACAGCGATGGGCTGCCTCCTGCAGGCCCCCTACTGGGCATTGAACCCATTGCCTGTCTAGGAATTGAACCAGAGACCTCTTGGTGAATGGACAAATGTTCTCAATCCACTGAGCCACAAATGGTGGGCCAGCTTTGCAACTCTTACTCCAATATTCCTTTGCTGTTCTAGCCAGAATCAACTTTGCCAACACTTCCATGATTTCTTAGAGACTGGAAACAAGCAATTTCTGGGCTGGCAGAAAGAACCTTGAATCCATTTAAAACAGAAAAAGAAAGTATTATAAAAGACTTACAAAGTGATTCCAGGTCTCCTCATCCCAAGCCCACTTTTATGTCATTTAAAATATTGAGTTAGTTTTCATTAAAAATATGTTGAATGGAGAATGAATCAAACAATATGCTCTTCATCTTTTCTCCACAGTTCAACCACTAATTATTAATTTTTGAAATGCCAAAAGTTGTTACAAAATGGATAAAACATAAAATTAAAGATAATACAAGGTAAGGATTTTATAATCACTCCCATACAGCCACAGACTGGCCTGGCTTCTCAAAGATAAGAAATTCTATTATGCATTGTGAGAGGAGGGCACCAAAGTCCCCAGACTAGAAATAAATTGCTATGAGTTTACCAGAGATTACCAACTACATTCATTCACCCCTTGATTAAAGCAAAACAATTTTGTTGATAAGAAATCATAAAGAAAGCAATGTCAGGCATGGAAAGTGCTCACATTCTCATTGTTTTACATATCAGGGTTTCTACCTTCACATAGAATCCTTCCAGATGCCCACACATATTTGAAATATGTCAAATACACTTCAAAGTCAACAAAGAATAAGTGAGGATTTATTGTTTATATTACAGGACAAACTGAGACAGGTTTCTGTATATTGCTAATAATACATTCATAAATTCTTCATATATAAGGTAAATCTACTTTCTCAGCTCACACACAGAATGATATTTTGCTATTTATGAATGGATTTATTTAAGAGTATATTGTTTCCCTAATATGTGTGAAGCACCACTGAATTCAATATATGGAAATCAAAGCATAGACCTTGCTTTAAGGATCTTCTTGTCTAATAATTATGACCTAATGATTGTCATAGATTCAGATTATTGCAATATTTGAGATTTAAATATATCTTTATGATGGCATTAAAAAACAAGAGTAACATCAGTGTTACTGTGGAGAAGCTAAAAGAGAGAAAATATTATGTTTTTATAAACATGTATATTTCTATGTTTAAAGATGAGAAGCTTTGGCTCTTTCTACTATATAAAACTTTCATGCACTCTAATCTAATCAATATTTTATAATAGCACTATAAGAAAGAAACAAAAATAGAGAAAAATATTAAAAGAAGCAAAGTAAAATAACTATCTTCAAAGCATAACTGCATGATTTAAAGTTGACTTTACAGTTTAACAAGGTTGCAGGATACAAGTTAACTAGCCAAAAAGAAAAACAATCCAAATATCTATTTAATAGGAAATGAATAAGTAAAATATAGTATATCAATACAATGGAAAGTGACTTCTTTAAAAAGAATGAGCTAGTGATATATAACACAACAGGGATGAATCTCAAAATAATTAAGCTGAATAAAATTATCCAGACAAAAATATTACAGATAGTACAGTTTCTTTTGTATATATTTCTAGAAAATGCAAACCTATATATAGCGACAAGAGGTAGATTGGTGGTTGCCTTGGAATAAGTGGAATATAAAGGGGCAGGAGGGGGGTTTGAGCAAACTTTTTGGTCTGATGAGTTTGTTCACTCCATGGATTGTAGTGAGAGTTTCCTGGAAGTATACATATGCCAAACATATCAAATTATAGTATATTATATATTATATTTAAATCATACTATAATAAACATGTCTTTTAAATAAGTTAAGATTATTTCAAAATACTTTCAGACCTTAGGGAAAAATGAAAGTGGTTAAAGAGATTCAATTTTCTTCTGTTTAATGAAGGATGCATATGCATAAACAGCTGAATTATTGTCCTCTTGGGAAGTGCTATGAGAGCAGTGTGAAGGAGAGTGTAGCTCTCAAGCACAGGAACCTCTGCCTGGGAGAGTTAAGGAAGGAACTACCTGATTTGGTTGGAAATTAGCATTTTGGTTTCACTTCCTTATGGACCATTCAATTCCTAAAATTGGCAAGTTGAGGATGAAGACTCCGGATGTACTGAATCTCTCCTGTAGGCAATGGTGCTTAGGGCAGTTGGTCCTGCTCCTACGGGGAGCATTTGGAATCTCTAAGAGGCCCAGGAGGTCTAATTTTTAGTGACTGGAGAAGCTCTGTTCAAACAGAGTAGGCTGGACTAATGTAGTCAGATGTCCTGCAATGCCAGGACAGTAAAACATGTATCTGTTTTCTATTAGGTGATCACAAACAAAATGCTTCATTTCCTTTATCTTCTATATTCCTAATTTATTTAAACTCCTACCTCAGAGGATTGCTATGAAAATTAAGTCAGGCAATATATAAAAGTCTTAGCAAAATGCCAGATACATTGTTCACTAAATTTGAGCTATCTTGCAAAATTGAGCTTATTGAAGAAAAAAACATAAAAGGTAAAATGATATGCAGTTCTCACCATGTAACCACCTCTGCCTTGTGAGATGACATATAATTTCAGACTTTCAAGTAGCTATAACTTTGAAAAAAATCCATTCTTTTTTTTAACCACCTATGATCATGCAAACAAAACAAAAAAGGCATTTTACAAATGGGAATGAATTAGAATTCTCCCATCTTCACACCTGTAATTTAAAGCAAACCTACTCTTACTGATTTATTGAAACATGGAGACTAAAGGTTTTTGTGTAATATTCTGTGCTGACATATACAAGAAAGATTAAGGTAAGAAGAGGTTACAGTATATATGCAACATTATGAAAGTATCAAGATAATTTATATTTGCTGTAATATATTTTATACTAGCTTTTATGCTATAGAATAATAAGAAAGAATCTGGTTACCTATGAAATGACTTATTTTATATCAAGAAAGTTATATAAAACATAAGGGAATGACTGAAATCTAGCAATAGTATTGAAAAGAAACATCCATAAGACACAGAGCACCTATGTGGAAGTCTGAGCTGTTGGTATGACATAATGTAAATTTAGGAAGCAAAATAACAAATTCTATTTTTTTCTATGTTGTTACATTAGCCCAATGGTCGACAAACTCATTAGTCAACAGAGCCAAATATCAATAATACAATTGAAATTTCTTTTGAGAGCCAAATTTTTTAAAACTTAACCTTCTTCTAACACCACTTCTTCAAAATAGACTCACCCAGGCCATGGTATTTTGTGGAAGAGCCACACTCAAGGGGCTAAAGAGCCATATGTGGCTCTCGAGCCACAGTTTGCCAACCACGGGGTTAGCCTATCTGCCAGTTGAAACCCAATACAATCTAAATAACACAATTAAGGGCCTAGATTCTAGGACTTTCAGGAGTTTAAAGGTAGTAGTGTGCTCTTGAACTTGACAGTGTATACCACCATATGCTCATGCAATATTTTAATTGATATCTAAACACACCATGGGTTTGTGCCTAATAGGGACAATATGAATTCAAGTTATTATGTTGCTTTGAAAGTGACTAAAGGAGAGTGCAGAATAAATAACTGTGTGTAATTTAAAAATAGAGCAAGATCTGGCAGAGTGAAGAAATACTTCAAAGAAGAGGCTTTAAATTCTAGGGTAAAATGAGACTCACTTTTGTGTAATGCAGGAAAGGAATGGGAAATTATCATTCTTTCCCTTGAATTTTTTATTCCTAATATAGCAAAATGCATTAATTAATCTTTTTCTTCAGTTTATATCTACAAACATACAAAGAGTGTATGCTTAAATAAGTAAATAAACAAGCATTCTTTCTAGAGAATGGCCCATTTATTTTAAATTATTTGGTGGACAATTTAACTGTAATATAGTAACCACTATACTGTCTTTAAATCCTTAAATTGAATTAATTTAATGGCTAGCCACCATTGCATCATCATAATTCAGGCATTTAACCAAATCTTAGATGACTACTTGATCAAACAATACAGATTTAATAATTCATTTGAATTATTAAGATTTTGTAACTTTATTTGACCACAAATTATATATTCAAAATATATCTCAGCATATTGGGAACTCTGATGAGTATTCTGTAAATTACATGTAGGTTAGTTTTATACAGATACAATTTAAATTAATATATTTTATGGTTATGTTAAATTTTATATTTTAATTAAAAGGACAGTAAAACTGAAAAATAATAGACTAAACATGCAAGAGTAAAAAGTATTGATCATTCTAGCACATAGATGACAGTTACTTGAAAATTCATTAAAATATATACTTCCCATTTTAGTATATAGTTTCATAATGAGAGCTTTAAAAGATTAATGATGGGGCCAAATAAAAGAAGCAATGTAATTTAAAAAGCTTTTAAATGTATAGAAGTTTATGGCAAAATTACCATAATATAGTTACTAGACTATATAAAATACTCTAAGTTTTCTGTTCAATATACAGTCGTTATTTGCCTCCATATTTTAGATGGTTATTCTAGTATAAATACTTTCTATTTAAATAACATGTACCAGTATACCTTCAAATTATAATTCTAAATAAAAAAGGAGCAGTTGATTTTTGACACTCTATACAGGAAAATTAATAGCAAATGTCATCCTTTTCTTTATTCTCAAAAAGTATTTTTTTAAAAAACTGTATTATACATTTTAGCAAGGTCATTACCAATGTGGAGTATTTGCTTTAAAAAATAAAAAAAAACATTAAGCTCTACTCAGTCTCATTTTTCTGTATTTTCATGAATAAATATTTTTACCAATTAATGTTTGTTCTATAATTAAATACAATCTTCCTACAAATAGGTGACAGTTTTGTCCTGAGTATATGTTGTCAATTAAATTATTAGGTTCATGCATGCATTCATACATACATTGATATTATCAAAACTCAATTTGGGGAATTTGACAATGCTCCTTCAGAATTATTGAATTTTGACTAGTACTAGTGCTATGAAAGTGTAAATAATTTTTTCTTATATCTTTTTTTTAAATTTAAATTATTTATTGTTTATACTCTCCTCTTTTTCCCCCATTGATCTCTCTACAGCCACTTCCATCACCCAGAATATGCCCTCACCCTCCTACTGTCTGCATCCATTGGTTATTCTCATATGCATGCATAACAAGTCCTTTGGTTGATCTCTTACTTCGTCACTCCTTTATCCCCACTTTCTCTCATAGGTTGGACAGTCTGTTCAATACATCCATATCTCTGGTTCTATTCTTGTTCATCAGCTTATGTTGTCCGTTATATTCCACAAATGAGTGAGATCATATGATATTTATATTTCTCTGATTGGTTTATTTTGCTTAGCATAATGCTCTCCAATTCCACCCATATTCTTTCAAATGGCAGGAATTTCTTCTTTTTTTATAGCAGCATATTATTCTATTGTGTAGATGTATCACAGTTTTCTAATCCACTCATCTGCTGATGGGCACTTAGGCTGTTTCCAAATCTTAGCTATGGTGAATTGTACTGCTATGAACATAGAGGTGCATATATCCTTTCTACTGGTGTTTCTAGTTTCTTGGGATACATCCCTAGGAGTGGGATTGCTAGGTCAAATGGAAGTTCCATTTTTAATTTTTGAGGAAACTCCATACTGTTTTCCATAGTGGCTGTGCCAGACTGTATTCCCACCAGCAGTGCAAAAGGGTTCTTTTCTCTACACATCTTTGCCAGCACTTGTAGATTTGTTGATGATAGCCATTCTGACAGGTGTGAGAAAGGATAATATAAATAAATGGAAGAATATACTATATTCATAGATTGGTATAATCAACATCATCAAAATGTTCATACTACCCAAATCAATCTATAGATTCAATGCAATTCCCATTAAAATACCAATGGCATATTTCACAGACTTAGAACAAAGTCTCCAAAAATTCATCCGGATTTAAAATAAGTTTCTGAATAATTCCATCAATCTTGAGAAAGAAGAACAAAGTTGAAGGGATCACAATAACAGATATCAAGCTATATTACAAAGCCACTGTTCCAAAACTGCCTGGTACTGGCACAAGCATAGACATATAGACCAATTTAACCAAACAGAGAACCCAGAAATCAACCCAAGCCGTTATGCTTAATTAATATTTGACAGAAAAGTTAAGAACATGCAATGGAGTCAAGACAGTCTCTTCAATAAATGGTATTGGGAATATTGGACAGATACCTAAAAAAAAAGAAACTAGAGCACCAATTTACACCATACAATCAATAAACTCAAAGTGGATAAAGGACTTAAACATCAGCAGGAAACCATAAAAATCTTAGAAGAATACATAGACATCAAAATAGCAGACAGCAAAATATGTCATAGCAATGTCCTTACTGATACAGCTCCTAGGACAATTGAAACTAAGGAGAAAATAAACAAATGGAACTACACCAAAATAAAAAGCTTCTGCACAGCAAAAGAAACCATCAACAAAACAACAAGAAAGCCCACTGCATAGGAGAACATATTTGCCAATATTATATCCCATAAGGGCCTAACCTTAAAAATGTATAGGGAACTCATACAACTTAACAAAAGGATGATAAACAATCCAATAAAAAATAGGTAAAGGACTAAAATAAACACTTGTTGAAAGAGGACATACAGAAGGCCAAGAGACATATGAAAATATGCTCAAGGTTACTAATCATCTGAGAGATGCAAATCAAAATGACAATGAGGTACCATCTTCTTATATCTTAAATCCAACTTTGCTATTTGATTCTATACTACCTCCAAAATATGAATTAGATCATGGTCTATAACACTCATGAAAAATGTATAAGTTTCCATGGCACATTTTGGAAAAGAAAAACAAATAAGACGATTTAAGATTTAACATAACTCTAAATATTCATCTTGGACATTTAATTTTAAAATGTGATAAAGTATGCTGTAAAATAACTCTTAAAAAACAGAAATATAACAGTATATTAGTTAAGCATGGCAGCAAGCTCCTAAATTATTTGTCAAATTTAAGAAATAAAAGTTTTAGTAATAATGCGTGTAATTGAAAAAATATAGTAGTCTTCCTATGCCAAAATCATAAGAGATAATGTTTTTATGCTTTCATAAATATTTCTTAATTTTAATGTAAAAGTGTGAAATATTATACCAAAATCATTTTAAAAAAAGATTGCCAGGTTAGATTGTTAAGAATTTTAATGATAGCTATCATCTTAAAACATAGACATTGATCATTTTTCTTTTCAAGAGACAATAGTTTTCATTGAATAGAAACTGAACTGGCCTAATACTTTTTGAAGTATCAATCTCTTCATCTAATAAATTTTGGGGTATCTCTGTTAACTTTTTAAAAATGAATCATTTGTATTTTTGCAACCATAATTAAGGAACATTTACATAATACTGATATTCATAGAATACAAAAATATGGAAAACTTTTCTTTATAATCTGATTCTGTCTCATAACTCTTGAAAGTGTCTTAATATTCAATCTAAATTTCACTGGCACAAACTATATCTCCTTGTTCAAATTCCGTTGGAAAATATAAGACCATAATACACATATTTCTAGATATATGTATGTGGAGTAGAAGCAAATGAGAAAATTTAGAACTCTTGCTAATGGCAAGAATTCCTTTTTTATAGCATCATAGTATTCCATTGTGTATATGTACCATAATAAGTACAGATTGTTTATCTTTTTCCCTGATTAAAAATAATCTGCCAGTTGAGTGTTACAGCTCTGAAGAAACCATAGCAAAAGGAATAAAGAAGATGCTGAATTAGAAATTCTCATACAACATTGGATAACACATTGATATTGGTTATACACATTGATATTGTCATTTGTCAAGAGGATGATAGTAAGAGTATATGAACTATATGAATAAAAGTCTTCATATCTGGTTAGTCTTAAAACACACACACACATACACATACACACTCTCTCTCTCTCTCTCTCTCTCACACACACACACCCACACACACACACACACACACACACACACACACACACACCACACAAAACACAAATACTTGTCCTGCTCTTTAATTTGGGCTTTTTTAGCAACTGTTCACTGAGAACATGTCCTGCCTGGGCCCTTGGGCTAGAGGTGCTGGGAAGGAGGTTGGGGGAATAGGTGAGACAAGGTGTGGCTGACACGGTGCCTGAGGATGAGTAGTCCCCATAGAACGGCTCTTAAATGGAATGAGACAACTCCAGTAAAGGTGCTGGAAACACAACATGAAAAGTTCAGAAACTCTTTCTTGGCTGCCGACTACAGGAAAGGAATCAAGCACTTGGGCTGGCTTTGAAGGACAGGAGTGCCTAGTGCCTGTCTGGTGAGGTGGCAGACATGTCACCTGTGAATAGTAACTTCACAGGAAGCAAAATAGAACTTTTTTTTTATAGAATCCAAGCAGCTCTCTCTCTTATTTCCCAATGCATTGATTCAAGAAAGGGCCTCCCCGGTATAAACATTTTAGTTTTAAGAGTAGGCATAACTTTTACTAGATTTATGACAGACCATCTTATTTTAATTATCAGTGATAAACTAATAAATTGAAATAAATTTAAACCAGCACTAATGATGGCCAATCTCATTGAAACATCCAGGAAAAACTGACAGCCATTCCTACTTAGCTAAATAACACATCCCTGAGAAACTTTGTCTCTGACCAGGGAAACAAGACTAAATTACATGCCTAAGGTACTGAAGTAAATTCACATATAATCTTTAGATTAAAACAGATTATAAATGTAGTAGATGTTCAAATGAAAAAAATATATATCTAAATTAGAAAGTTGTAGATAAAAGTAGAAAAGCCTTGCAAAATTCTAGTCATTTATCTAACATTTCTGTGATCTGGTATGATGACTAAGTAAAGGGAATCACATTCTTTTCTGTGTTTGGTTGGTATACCAGGCCCCATTGTATTTTGGCACTTTAATAGTGAAAACACTATTTTTTTAGGATAAACATTTTTTAAGGATTCATGATAATACCACACCTTTGTTTTTTATCTGATTAGTATAACATGATATCAAAAAGGTTAAGGTGAAAATCAGAGTATGTGTTTCAATTCTGAAGATATTTCAAAATAAAATAAAATGTGCCTATAATATCAGGCTTGTATTATCTGTGTTTCTTCTGCTCTGCATACTATTTAATAAAGAGAGAATATACTAATTGGCCCTCATGCTGTCACAAAGATGGTGGCAACCACAGCCAATAAGGAGGGAATATGCTAATTGACTGCCACACCCTCAGAGGTGGCAGTGCCCACAGCCCAAGATGGCAGCACCCAGTCCCCTCAGCCCCTCCAGGACGCCTGCCTTTTGAGTCCCCCAGTCAACCTTAGCCCCCCAGCTGCCCAGGGCTTGCCCGAGGTGCAGGCACGCCTCAGATGGTGTCTGCCCACCCACCCAGGGCCACCCGAGGCTCAGGTAACCAGAGCCTGCCAAGACTTACACTGCTGGAAATGGCAGCAGTAGAGGTTTGATGGGGACATCGCCTTTCCCTGAGGGTTCCCGGACTGTGAGAAGGGACAGGCTGGGCTGAGAGATTCCCCTCCAGTGCATGAATTTTCATGCACCAGGCCTCTAGTTAGAATATAATTGAGAATTAGTATAAGTTCTTACAAGAAATAAGTGTCTTCATTTATCATTATCTATTTTTCTCTCCATGCATATGTCTTTTTCCAGAAATTTATCAACCCTCTATTAAAAACCCTTCAAACAAATTGAATTGAATAAATCATCTATAAATTTGATTTAACAAAAGTCATACAACCAACTGCTTTTTTGCTTTAATGTAAAAACAAAACAAAAACATTTGTTTTTGTATCATCAATTATATTAGAAATGGTGCCAAAATGAAAGTTTTATAATATACTGTGTATCTGCAGTGGCTCATTTGCCAATCCTATGTCTTCATACTGTGTTGGAATTCACAGGTGACTCAAATTAAACACATAGCATCAATATTCATAAAAAGCAATCTGTTAGAACCACTTTCATACTCAGATATAGTACTGTGTGATATACATCTTTATCTCAGCCATCTTTTAATATTATAGGAGCAGTATTTTAATCTAAATTATCTGAAATAAATTTTAGTAAAGTACTTAAATGTGTGAATGGAAAAACTCTATGCAATTTTGAGTCACTGCAGTAAAATAACAATTTCAGAAAACAGGAAATAAATCTTAACCACTGTCTAGAAATCTCAAATGTAAAATGTAAAGAGAAATCACATCAGTTTTGTGTCCTGAAAAACATGTTTGTTTTTATACCACTCATTTTAGGCAATGAAATAAATCAAACATTAAGTGACTATTCAGTAAGTGTTTTAAAATTGATTTAGATTTATAATTTTCAAGGAAGAAATTACATAGATCTGTGACAATGCATTTCTAGGCTTCAGGAAATCTGTTTGGTCAAAGTTGTATTGGATGTAGCAATTTTCCATTTATTCCTCCTGATACTCGTGGTTGATATTGCTAATTGTTTATAGCATTCTTTCACAAAGGGTACATATTTGACCTTAGAATCAATTTTAATGAAACATTTTGCTCAGTTATTGTGAAACAATGAGAACTGGCATTAAATATAAAAACCATCTTCCATGCTTAGCCTGGAGCTAAAGAAATATGAATAATCAAGGGAGAATACAATATTCAAGTGAGACCAGAGGTCTTTTAAAGCCTGATTTTGAAATGGTACAACTTACAGGTCAGCTTTCTGTTAATCCTGTTACCTAAGGATATTTGGCAATGCATATGACACTAGTGAGTAGAGATATTCCCACAAGAGAGTTATGCTGTGACCTTATTTCAACAGAATACATTTCTCTCTTTCCATTGAGAATAAGTATAATATCTGCAACAAATGCACAAGCACAGACACATGCAAACATATACTTTTTTTTAAATTTGCTTCACATTTGCAGATAACCTAAACTGTGAATATAGTTTTCTTCCCTAATATCATGTCTTAGGCAGAAGGCACATCCATATAACCCAGAAAGACATTGAATACTGTTGAGTAATATGAAATCCAGGATAAGCTAATTCTATGGATTTGGAGGCTGCTGACATTTTAGTTATAGATTTACTTTTCAGATATAAAAGAAGAAAAACACTAGAAAAAATAGTTCAAGTTCTAAAACAAATGACAAGTAGCTTCTGGGAAATCTCTCGGGTACTTATTTAAAGATAGAAATACTTCACCTCAACCCCACTTAAGAAAAGTGGTTAAATAAAAGTAGTAAAGGATCAAGTGTAGAACTCAGAGGAAAAAACAAAAGAGTCATAAGGAATCAGAGAAGAGCAGATGTACAGGAAAATAACTGCAGAGTAAAATATCATATACTTCTAGGAACATAGATTATTTTTAGAAATAATGGTGGATCAAGGTAATGACAGAAATTATTTATATTTTTACTCTTAGAATCTTAAAATACTTAAAATTTTAGAATACTTAAAAATAAATATATAACATTACTGGGAAATAAAAAAGTCTGAAAATTATCAACATCATTAAGAAATTCCCCCAAATTAATATATATATATATATATATATATATATATATATATATACACACACACACACACACACACACACACACACACATAATTAGACTAAGGGGTAGAGAGAAACTCATCTGGCCAGATTGCTGCAAAATACGAGTGATTCTAAGGATGCTGCCCTCTCAAGGCAACAAAAATAGAGGACAAACTAGGGAGGTGGGTGAGTATTAGATATATAAAAGCAGCTATTACATTGGGGATAATTAATCCTCTCTGTCAATTTAGAAGATGGTTTGGGATGAGATTAACATTTAAATCAGTGAATTTTGAGTAAGCATAAGGTCTTCTATAAGGTGGTTGGGCCTTATACACTCACATGAAGACCTGAATAGAATTAAAGGCTTGGTATCCCCTGAGCAAGAGAAGATTCTCCTGCAGATAGTCTTTGAGCTAGACTAAAGCATTGCCTTTCCTGGTTGTCTATTGGCCATCAGCCTGAAACTGTGCCAACAGCTCTCTTGATTATTCAGCCTAGCACCTTCTCTGTCTCTCTCTCTGTCTCTGGTCTCTGTTTCATATATATGTCAAGAGTGGGTCTAGAGGGATAGAATCTTATTGACCAATTCTCTGAATTGGTTCTGGGGCTTCTGGAATTGGCTCTTTTATCTGATTAGATTTAAATACACTAATTACCCTCTTTCCAGTATTAAAGAGAGCTGAGAGTGCATGAAGTGATCTGGCTATAGAGATATGCAGGATATCAACATTGGGTATTCCCAATCAATCATTTACAAGAAGGAAAGATCTGGGTGACCATACCTATGATACTTTCAAACATCTTTGTCACACTTAAGAATATTAAGCTATTGGTGGGTTTCTCCTAATGTCACTGAACAAAGTGAAGAAGAAAAAAATATAAACTCAGGAATTTCAATTCCATTAAGCACCACATAAATAACCTGAAATCTATCTCCTGCATCTATAGAGATAATATTGATGAAAACCAAACCTAGAATCTCATCATGCCAGTGGGAGAATTACAACTAAATTATATTTATATCTTCCCAGGATGTCTACTGTTAAAGTGAGAGCAATGATTAGGAAAGAATGAGATCCTAAAAGTTGAAATGGGAACACCTGACAAACCTGGGGAAACCTGAGCCCTAAAATTCTGATGATTCTTTGCCAGTAGAAACAATCTCTACCCCTAGTAAAAGCAGCCTCCCTGTCTCCCGTGGAAGTAGCCCCCGCACTCTCACTTGAGAAGAGTTACTCTGCATTGTCTGAGGAAACTGCAAGGCCCTCCTGAGGCAGTTGTCTTGTAAGAGAATGTAGATTCTTCTCAGACCCACCCCACTACTTCTCTTTGCTTCTAGCCTTAAGTCATAACAGGCCCTTAAAATTCGGAACATACTGTGATTATGGGAAAGTTTGCTACAGCCAAAAAGAACTACTTGAATTTCCAAATTTGTACAGACAGAAATGCAAGAAATCCATTTGAAATGGCTTTGAAGGGTGCGTGATAACAGTGGAAGTAACATTAAGATGGATCTGGTTGAATTTATTGATATGGGTTCAGTAAGTATAGATTCAGCCTTTAATGTTATAACTCAATGAGTTAGAAAGGTCTCTACCTGTTTGGTTGGTGGGTAGATTCGTTGGATGGATGGTTAAAACTTGAATAAATGATGGCTCACCATTTGTGACATAGAAATGTCCACTCACCCTTGGTTTAATGTAGACAAGGAAATTCAAGGGCTATGGACCTTGTAACGTTAATTGTATTTGTCATTGTATCTATTTAACTACATGGGTGGGTCCAGAAGACATATCTTTCATCATGACTGTGAGGAATGAATTTGTGAGGGGAGCCATGGCATCATTAAAGTGCTCTGCGATCCCTACTATCATTTGACAAAGAAAACCCGGGCCCAGTTTGTGGATGATGTTGCACAATATGCTGGCACCACCTGAAAGTGGTCAGTTGCCGCACTACAGTCCCTTTCTGGGATCACTGGGACATCCCAGAGGGATAACAGTGAAGGAAAATCCTCCCCATGGTGCCTCAAGAGAGGCACTTAGTTTTTCTTAAAAGGAAATTTGGTTAGATGTGCAATTAATTACATACCAATTCAAAGGCAATGGGCAATGGTTTGGCTGGAATGGTTAAGAATTAGAAGTAATGTGATTAGAAAATTAATGACAAGAATGTTTGGGGGATAAATTATTAATAAATTTCTAAATGGGTAAAAAATCCTGAAGGTATTTGTGTCCCTTTTCAATTAATACCACAGAGTGAACTCAGCAGAGAAAATTGTTAATAATTAAATGGATAGATGACCTGTTTCGTAGATAGTAATCACCCTCTTTTCCAAGCCACCCTACCAATGCCCAATGAGCTCAATAACAAATATGTAGATATTAATCCCTCTATATTAATAATCATGTTTTCCATGTGTAGGCTGAAAAATGAATTGCAAATTAAACTCTGTGAATTGTCAGAAACTGGCTAATCTAAATGACCCAATTAAAAGAAGATTTTGACAGAGTGGATCTACAAGAAACTCACTTTAAGTATAATGATACATATAGATTAAAAATAAACTAATGAAAAAAATGTATCCAACTATCACTAATGAACAGAAAGTAGGAGTATCTTTGACAATATCTGACACAACAGACTGCAAAACAGGAAATTATCAAAAATAAAAAAGGGAATTATGTAATGATAAAGGGGTCAATTCTACAAAAGGCTATAACACCCTGTAATACGTATGCAGTTAACAACAAGGGGTCAAACTAAGTTTGTGAGTCTAAAAACAAATAATAGAATTGCAAGGAAAAATGATGACTCTGTGAACGTAGTTAAAGCATTCAATACCCCTCTATCACAAATGCACATGCCCAGTAGGCAGAATATTAGTAAGGACACAGTTAAACTCAATGCCATCAACAATCTGACATAATTGAGAACTGCAGACTAATTCATCCAACAACAAAAGAATAGACATTCTTCTAAAGCTTACATAAACATTCACTAAGATATGTCACATTCTGGGCCATAAAACACATTAACAAATTTATTTTTATTTTTTACTTTTAAAATATATTTTATTATTTTTTTACAGAGAGGAAGAGAGAGGGACAGAGAGCCAGAAACATCGATGAGAGAGAATCATCAATCAGCTGCCTCCTGCACACCCCCTACTGGGGATGTGCCCACAACCAAGGTACGTGCCCCCAACTGGAATTGAACCCAAGACCCTTCAGGCTGCAGTCCGACACTATCCACTGAGCCAAACCAGTTTCGGCCACATTAACAAATTTAAAAGAACTAAAATCATATGTCTGTTCTCAGATAACAATGGTATTGAATTAGAAATCAATAACAGAAAAACAATTTAATAAGCCCAAAATATGCTTTCAAATAATACATGGCTCAAAGAAAAATATTCCAGAGACATTATAAAATATTTTGAACTGAATAAAAATGAAAAGTAGATCTTATTAAAATTTGTGGGATGCAACAAAAGCATTGAATGCATGTATTAGAAAAAAAGAAAATTTCAAAATTTAAAATCTAAGTTTCTATCTTAGAAAACTAATAAAGAAGAGCAAGTTAAAAGCAAAGCAAACAAAAGAGAAAAATAAATATTAGAGCCAATGACAGAAATTGAAAATAGTAAATCAATAGAGAAAATCAATGAAACCAAAGCCAGTTTGTTAGAAAGATCAATAAGCCAAAAGTCAGTGAGCCACGATTCCTTGAATAAGTAAAAATAGGCAAGTTATATATATTTAAAAACTTTAAAAGTTGATATAATTTAATATTTATTGTGTTGCTTATACTTATTTTTTTGTAAAAGCTATTTATAACTCTGTTTCAAAGTATATGTTTTGAATATGTTTACTTGTTGGCAAGTAAACTTGGTTTAGGGACTGTGGGATTTCTGCAAATGTGTGGGGAGATAATGGAGTTAATTATTAGTGTTCAGAAGAAACATCATTCTAAATTATAGCCAGGGGAAATATTTGTGTAAAAATTACAAAATGCTAAGACACACTATTTTATTGTATTAAGGATAATTTATATTTTAATAGAGTGATTGCTATTGTCCTTGCTAATTAAATTATGGTGTTATTATTAATTGGTTCTTAAATCACAATTTAAAGCTTGACTGGAATCTTGCTTGCTGGCATACAGGGAAGGAGGGTACATGATATGGAAGCCAGCCAAAGGAGAGGTATAAAAAGGCTGTTCTCTAAAGTTAAGATTAGATTTTTAACAAAATATTTCTCTCTGGTGTCATTTTAGAATTTTGGTTTGAGACCATAATTTTGGAGCTGAAAAAGTGATTCAGAGGATTCACATTTTATAATTAAAAGTGTGTTTTTTTGCATATGATAATTTCAAATGAAAATTCTCATTAATGGAATATTGATTCATCGGTTATCATTCTAAACCAAAACTCAAATGGTGGTAGATATGACTATATAATAGAATGAAGTACTATATTTGTAAATATATCTGATTCCATATATTAGGCTGGAAATTTAATTGAAAATAAACTCTTTGGGAATTGTCAGATACCAGATAATTACACAAATAATTGTAGTTACAAGAAGTAGTAGTACAAAACAAAAAGACAACTCATTTTTCAGATTATAAACATTTGGCCTTCAAAAAATAATGACAGTCAATTAGATTAAGTTGTTGATATATAAACAGCCATCAATCAATGTTGATGACAAAAAGATAAAAGAAACATGGTGTTGAAGAGTATTTTAACACACAGGAGTTCCTACTTGTCAACAATAAGTGTTATGTATTGATCAATCAAAATTATACAAATACTTTATACATACTGCATAGAATTATGATATGATTAGATATTTTAAATATTTTAATATAATATTTAAAATAAATATATCTTGAGACACAATGTGTGGTATACATTGGGCATGAAGAAAATATGGCAAATAGAAAATTAGAATTTTTTCTAAAAAGGAAAATGAGACATTTAGACAGATTTGAAAAGTAACAAAGCTACCCTTCCAACGTTGCTCAGTGGTTGAAATCAGCCTATGAACCAAGAAGTGTCAGTTCTATTCCCAGTCAAGGGACATGCCTGGGTAGTTGGCTTCATCTCCAGTGTGGGGCATATAGGAGGCAGCTGATCAATGATTCTCTCTCATCATTGATATTTCTATCTGTCTTTCCCGCTCCCTTCCTCTCTGAAATCAATAAAAAGATTAAAATAGGAGACCCAGACTGGCTCAGTTGGTTAGAGAGTTGTTGGTTTGATTCCTGGCCAGGGCACATACCTAAGTTAGTGGTTTGATCACCATCAAGGCATGTATGGATGCACTGATCCATGATTCTCTCTCAGATAGATGTTTATCTATCTATCTATCTATCTATCTATCTATCTATCTATCTATCATCTATCTATCTATCTATCTATCTATCATCTATCATCTATCTATTTATCATCTATCTATAATCTTCTTTCTGTCTAAACAATTAACTCTGGCCAGTGTTCTCGGTGTTTAGTTTGTGGGCCTGGACATAAAAGGGTAACAGGTTTGATTATTAGTCAAAAGCATGTACCTGGGTTTCAGGTCTCCTTTCCACACTCTAAAAACTTTGTGGGAAAAATATCCTTGGTTGAAGATTAACAATAACAACAAAATTAATTGCAAGATAAACAATTAAATAAATAATTTTAATAATAAAAAGTATCTCATTTTACTAATAAAAAGTAGAGATTCTTAAGAGACTGAATTCAGGTTTCTTAAGCAAGATATTATAGAACATACCTAAAGTGAAAAAAACACAAATGACAAAATACATGAAAATATTGACTCATGAATTCCAACAAATACAAATGTGGAAAATTTTGCAAAACTATAGAAGAATGTCTGCTAAAACTGGGTAAAACCAAATAAGATAAATTTTATAAAAAATAAAGACAACCATAACCTATGAAAAATGTTTGAGTGCACATATATATGTAATCCATAATATGGAACTTAAAACTATTTCCCACCTGTCAAACTGGCAAAAACCCAACTTTGAAACTACAATTTTTTAAAAAAATAAATCTTTATTGTTCATATTATTACAAATGTTCCTCATCCCCATCCTTCCATTGCTCCCCTCCACCAAGTTTCCATCCCACCCTCTGCCCTTTTCCCATCCCCCATTGTCCTCATCCATAGGTGCAGTTTATGTTCAGTCTCTTCCCGCCTCCCCCACTCCCCATTTCCCCGAGAATCATCAGTCCACTCCCCTTCCATACTTCTGATTCTATTATATTGATATTGTTCATCATGATTTTTACTGCCCTTGTTTTTTAGATTCACTTGTTGATTGTTACATATTTGTTGTTCATAATTTTTATCTCTATTTTCTTTTTCTTCCTAGAGAATCCCTTTTAGCAATTCATATAATTCTGGCTTGGCGGTGATGAACTCATTTAGCTTAAATTTATTTCTGAAGCTCTTTATCTGGCCTTCGATTCTGAGTGATAGCTTTGCTGAGTAGAGTACTTTTGGCTGTAGGTTCTTGCTAGTCATCACCTTGAATATTTCTTGCCATTCCCGTCTGGCCTGCATGGTTTCTGTTGAGGAATCAGCTGACAGTCGTATGGGTGCTCCTTTGTAGGTAACTACCTGCTTTTCTCTTGCTGCTTTTAATATTCTCTCTTTGTCTTTTGCTCTTGGAATTTTAATTATGATGTGTCTTGGTGTGGTCCTCTTTGTATTCCTTTTGTTTGGGGTTCTGTGCGCTTGCTGGACTTGTAAGTTTATTTCTTTCACCAGGTGGGGGACGTTTTCTGTCACTATTTCTTTCAATGTTTTTGGTATCTTGCTCTCTGTCATCTTCTGATGTTGGTTTGCTTGAAGTTGTCCCAGAGGTTTCTTACACTATCTTCAACTTTCTGGATTCTCTTGTCTTCTTGCTTCTGCAGAGGAGTGTCCTCTGGCTCTTTGTGTTCCAAATTTTTGACTTGATTCTTGCAATCTTCCATTCTGTGTTTAGGACTCTGTATAATTTTTTATTTTTTTATTTCATAGAATGTATTCTTTATTTCTAGTTGATCCTTTATCATTTCTTGTTGATCATTTATCATTTCTTGTTGATCCTTTATCGTTTCTAGTTGATCCCTTTTCATATCTTCATAGGTCTCGTTTATTTTATCAGCCTTTTGTAGGAGATTCTTGAACAACCTTATAAGCTTGGTTTTAAACTCTATAACAGTTGCTTTTTGTCCTCCATTTCTTTCGTTTGTGAACTGTTTCCTCGTCTTGGCATTTTCGCTGCTTCCCTGAGTTGTTGGTTGGGAGGATCAGCTATATCTATGCCAGGAGACAGCTGTATTCCACTAAACTTGGAAACCTGCAAAACCTTCTGTGTTCAGCTTGGATGGGGGGAGTTTCAGGGTGGAGCCTACAACCTTGGCTTCTGGTTAGCCCCGCCCTCTGAGGTTCCTGAGTCTCAGTGTACCTCAGTGTCCTTTGATACTGGCTGCAAGCACCTCTGAAAGAAAGGCGCCCTGGAGTTTTGCCTGCTACCAGACAGTCTAGTCTCTCCCACAAAGATCCTGCAACTGGGGTTCAGTGCAGTTGGAAGTGGGGTTAAGAACAGTCCGGAGCTTATGTCTCCTTCCCGCTAGGGCAATCCCAAGGCCCAATCAACTTTATGTCCTCTGCGAGAAATGTGTGTGTGACTTGGGGGCTCTGCCTTTCCCTGCACCCCTTAGCTTCCACCTTAAATCCCAGATTCCCTTTGTATGAGCCAGGAACCCCAGGGTCTCGCCCAGAACTTCGGTTCAGTGCAGTCGGAGTTGGGGTTTAGCACAGTTCGGAGCTTTTATCTCCTTCCCACTAGGGAACGCCAGCCAGGCACTCAGCAGCCCCTCCTCTCCGGCTCCTTCCTCTCCCCAGGTGCGCACCATGTCTCTCTGTACCTTAGGCTTTTACACTTCCTCTGATTGTCCTTCTGGTTTTCTCTTTCCTTCTAGTTGTAGAATTTCCAGTCAGTCAACTTTCCTGTAGTTCTGGATAATGTCCACTTTATATTTTAGTTGTATTTTTTGAAATTGTTGGTGTGAGTCTGGAAACTACAATTTGTTGAAAGGCTGTAATGAAATAAACCCTTTTGTATGTGGGATTTTGCTTATGGAATTCCCAAACCCATCTGAAAAGAGAGTCAGGAATATTTAACAATACTGTAAGTACATTTACCTTATAACTCAGTAATCTTATTTTTATAATATATCTGTACTGAAATTCCATCTCCACAAATATGATTAAACAATTAAATACTGCTATTTATTAAAATATTAGATTAAAAGAATAAAATAAGTCCAAATATACCTCAGGACATTGATTCAGTAAATTATAGAACAATGGCTTACAACCCACTAAAAATACTATAAAAGATACCCATGTAATCAATTACTTCCCTGGAAACATTATTAAATCCAAGTTGGAAAAGCAGTATTAAAACAGTGGAGAGGTTAAGATTGGGGAATGTTTTCTCTTACAACTTTTAATATCCTTGTTAACTATGAAATATATGAATGTGTTGAATATTTATCAAACAAGTCAAATAAAAATTAAACCAGGAAGAAAACAATAAAACTAAACAAATATAAAATTAATATTATATCCACACAGATAAGACTTACCAGGATGTCAAGTAAATTTGAAAATATAGTATTTTGTATATAAGGTGTTAGTTTGTTTGCTTTACTTCCTTTTGTTTTTAATCAGGACAAACGTACCTCAAATAAGTGTTATTTTTCACTCGGATAATTTACATGTAGTAGAAATATTGATTTTAATGTTTTTAAACTATATAGTAAGGGATAAAAATAATTAAATAAAAATATATTAATATTGCTAGGAATTAATATTTTCGGTATAAAATTTAGAATAATAATAAATAACAAAAGAAGAAATCTCTGTAGAATGGCATTTGAATTTAAAATACTGATGGAAATTAACATTTCTATAGTCACTGCAAGGACCTGGCAGCAGTGACATTCAGTAAATGGAAGATCTTGGTTTCAATCCCCAAAGCAGCAGTTATTCTTGGAAACATGTTGCCAAGAATAACGGGGGCAATGAGTGCATGTGATGAGCTTAGGCCATTGTGTTCTGTAGGAAAGTAAGAAAATCCTCAGTGAATAATAGTTGCTTTTGTGTCTCTTTTTCTAAAAAAATGAGAATAAAATAAAACAAAAGGACTTCACAAGTTCAGACTAAATTGGTTAAATTTTGGATGACTTGGATATTAAAATTATTATAATTAAATTAGAGACCCATTGCACAAATATTCATGCAAGAATAGGCCTTCCTTCCACTGGCTGCTAGTTTTCCTCCAGCACCAGGACTCAGACCTTCGTTGTGGCCCCTACCTTTTGCCTTCCCTCCAGGCTTCCACGAGAGGCAGAAGTGACCCACTGGTCAGGAGGAGTGACCCATGGGAGCCAGGAGGGAGCCGGGCACACAGTCTCCTCTCCAGGTCTGTGTTCAGCCTCAGAGGCTGCGGGCTGGCCCCCCTCTTCTTGTCTGTGTCTGCTCTGTCTGGGGGGACAGGGGTTTGGCCGGAGCCTGGGCACAGAGGTTCACCAGTCCCCCGTCTCTGTCTCCATCTCTGCTCCAGCCCTCACCTGCTCATGCAACCTCCTCCTGTCTGGTCATGACCCATTATGGGCTCTTGGTCTAATTTGCATATTTCCTCTCCATATATGTAGATGAGTAATAAAGGTAAAAGGACAACCTTGAAAGCAGAAAATAATGACGCAGAACATATAGGCCCAACTTTACAAATGACTTCTCATTTCTAACCAGACATATGGAGACCACAAAACAGTGGTATCCTATATTAAAAAAGTACTTAATGAAAAAAGAAACTTTGGGGCAGGGGATGGTGTGGGGTAGAAGAGGCAGTGGGGAAGAAGGGGACATATGCAATACTTTCAATGATAAATATTAAAACAAAACAAAACAAAAAAAAAAGCTTTCAAACCAGAAATCTATACTCAGGGGGAAAAATTTAGAGAGCTTTAATATGAAAGCAAAAATGAATGCATGGACTGTCACTCTATTATCATTCAGAAATTAAAATTTATATTTGTAAGAAATTTGAAGAGATTTAAATGTGAACTTATATTAAATAATATTATGGAATTACCAGTGGCCTGGTGCACGGAGTCATGCACATTGAAAGAAAATTAATTAGAAGAAATATTTTTGCCAAAACTGGTTTACCTCAGTTGATAGAGCATGGGCTTATGGACTGGAAGGTCCTGAGTTCAATTCTGGTCAAGTGCATGTACCTTGGTTGGGTGTATATCCGCAGTAGGGTGTGTGCAAGAGGCAGCTGATCAATGATTCTCTCTCATCGATGTTTATAACTCTCTATCCCTCTCTCTTCCTCTCTGTAAAAAATCAATAAAACATATTTTCAAAAATAGGAAAAAAAGAAATATTTTAATATCATCATCTGCCCATTCTCTATAATAGAAGTGATGAAAGAAAATTAGTAAAGTGTATATGAAAGTGATATATAAATTGATTAATAAATAATCAATAACAACAACATTATATAAAAACATGATATAACAATAGACACATGATATAAAACAACATTGATAAAAATAATGATTGATAAATTGATTAAACTAATTCTAATATCTCCCTTTATACAAAATTAAGAGTAAAAACACTTTCAGAGTGCTTCACTAATTTCCCTTGTGATGAAGTATGTACAACTTTAGCTTTAATATCACACACTCTTCGAACTTGAGAGAAAGCAATTTATAATTGACCATGTCTGAAAATGGGTTCAGGTAGGAATATTCCTAGATTGTGTAAAGTTTGTCCTTGTTATTAATATTCATCCCAAATTCTGGCATCACGGGAAACTGTCTTTGAATTAATTTAAATAGGAGGCCAGTGTCAGACAGGCACGAGTCAATTCTTGGAATCAGTACAACCTCTCTTTCCATAGATCCTGTTAATACTTCAGTTTCAGTTATATTAGGTCACAATCTTTCAATAATAAATCTAGTTCCATTATAGAGACCCTGTCTACTATTAAAATTTCTCAGTTGCATGATGATTGCACCTACTTTCAATTTTAATTTATGACATTGCATTACCAAAGGAGTAATAATATTTAAAAATTTGATATGAAAAGTTTTCTTTTCGGCATAATCTGTTGAGTCAATGGAATCATCACTCAAATAGGTATGAAAATCTCTATGGAGTATATCCAAAATTCCTTCATTTAATTTATGAATATGCTCATCTTTAGAGCAAAGAATTGCACATTTAGATATATTTTAATGTTATCTATCTATCTATCTATCTATCTATCTATCTATGCTATTTCCAAAGGTAGCTTTAATAATAGATCCATTACAAATAATTTCACAGGGGATTTCAATAATATCTATTCCTAAATGAAAGTTGATATCAAGTTTGCCATCTACAAATTTTACTAGCCATTCACTATAAGCAGAATCATCTGATCTCATATTTGTTTTAAGAGACAGCTGTCTGAAACATTCCCAAACACTATAGTTCTTTAAATTCATTGACAATGCCAGATCAAAACTCACCTGTGCAATTCGTGGCAGTAAGAGCTTTATATGTATCATGTATGCATGAGTCAATGTTTATTTTTGAATTGCTAGTGCACATCATATGTACCATCCAGTAGGCTATTTAGCTGGACGTAGTCAGTCACTTAGCCATATATATATATATATATATATATATATATATATATATACACACACACACACACACACACACACACACACACATATATATATATATATATATAAATATATATATATAGTTAAATTTATTGGATGTGTGATGTGGATATTTTAGTCATATAATAGGATTGTCATAATTATTTCTGCAAATATCCTTCAAAGTTTCAGAAAAATAGTATATAGATATATGTATGTTAATTATTACAGAATTAACATGGAGGGACTAATTTTGCAGGGAATTACTAATAGTTATTTACTCTTAATACTTAATTGGTATAATCACTATGCTAGAAAACAAAAAAGAAAGTAAAATTTTTTTCTGTTGTTGAACTTTATCATATACAATAACCTAAAATATCATTTTTTAGATATATCCAACAGAAATGCATCTATATGTGCACCAATATGATGAATTCAACCATTTTGATGGATTATTATCAGTTATCACTCTATACTAAACAACAGAAATGTGCATTACCAACAGAATGGGAAATACTTTATGGTGTGCATTCATGTAATAGAATTCTATACAGCAATGATAATTATTGAACTACAGTAACATGGCCTCTGTTGAAAATGTTAAGCTAAAATACCGTATTTGCCGGCGTATAAGACGATTTTTTGGCCCTGAAAAATATGCCTCCAAGTGGGGGGTAGTCTTATACAGCGAGTATATAACAAACTCTGTATTTTGAGTGGAAATGTTAGGAGGTCGTCTTATATGCCCAGTCGTCTTATACGCCGGCAAATACGGTATTTTCAGGGCCAAAAAATCGTCTTATACGCCAGCAATTACGGTAGCCAGACACAGAGATAGACACATAATTTCACATACCTATAACATTAAAATTGTTTTAACTGAACAACTTTTTATAGAAATAAATATAGTTGTTACCTTTGGAGAAGAATGAGTGGTTAGTGATTGAGAAAGAACATAAAGAGATTTCTGGGCTCTGGATATATTATATTTCTTGACCTGGCAGTATTTATTCAGATAATTAAATGGCCTGTGCATATATGATTAGTGTATCTTTCTGTATATGTATTATATTGAATAAAACGTAACTCTCTCTAAATTCTATATCATCTTCTTTCTTTCTATTAACATCCAAATTTAAGGAGAAATGGAATGTATTTTCTATTTGCTTTTTCAACCCCAACTCCTTCCTCTGCCAATTTCTAATTCTGCATCTCTCATTAACACATTTCTCAAATGCTTCCTGATTATCTTACTGCTCTTTAAATGCATTGGGCAATGCATGAACACTGAGTGGGCAGTGAGCTGAGACTTTTAATCTTAGACTACATGCTTAGTCTGAGCAGTTTATACAATTCTAAATTCAAGTTTGATAATGACTTAAAGGTATGTACAGACCCTATCTTCCCTTGCTCAACCCATATGTCTTTTATTTTTAATGGAGATCAAATATATTACTCTCTGCTCTATATTAGAACCTACTTTGACATATTTAGTTTTTTAACTTTTCAACCCTGCTATGAATCTTCAGGCACCTAGTCCTTGCACTTGCTACATCATTTTAACCTGGCTCTTTGGATAATTTTAGTCCTAGGTTGTTCATCACAAACTATAAAACTCCATTATAGGGGCAAGTTAAGACTTCAGATCTGACCTGGCTTCATCAACTAACTATTCTTCCTTATGTCAGCTGCTTTTAGAGAGGTGCAAGTGTAATGGAAAGTCAGAAATAAATGATTAGGTAAATGACACTAACATTATTGGAAAAAATATCCTAGAAGATACTTGGTGTGAGCTAACATATCTAACCATCAAAGAATGAAGTCTATGAACCTACTTTCTTTATGCCACATTAAGATAAATTACACATAAGTACAGAGTCAAACAGAAATTAAAAATCAATATTTGTAGGGAGCTGCCTGAGAAGACACATGGACATTCTTTTAATTCTTATCAGCTGAGCCTGAGGGCAGTGGCAGAATCCTGTTATCAGTACAGATTTCTTATCTTTATCCATGTGCTTGGAATGAGGAACAAATAGGACCTTGACTTACCCAGATCTTGATATGCTAAATCTCGTTCCAAAAAATGAGGAACTTACCCAGGTCTTGATGAATAGGACCTGGGCACACCAGAAACTCCTTTTGACCTTAAACTTCCCCTTTGGAAATCAATAAATGTGCTGTGTTGTCTGTGGTAGGTGTGACTGCCTCTCCATCAGAGAGGTGGCGCCCACCTAGCACCCAGCTTGATGAATCTATTTCTGCCTCCATGTCTCTTCTTTCTTTCTCTAATTTCTTAATCCCCAGCTCCTCCACTCAGGAACCTGTTCTTCTCCCTTTCCTTGCTGGATGCGGAAAACAGAGAAAATGTCCACCGCGAATATTATCTCTACAGTGGAGACCACAGCCTCGGAGAAGCAGTCTCAATGGACTTGCTAATATTTAACTTCTTAAATATTTAGTTACTGCTGCAGATGGACAACTGCACATAACTTTATAGGAGTAGTTATTTTACTTAGCACAAATAAACAGATCAGGAAAGGCCTAAACTGAACATGTATTTCTCTCAAATTCCAAATCACTAAAATTCTTCTTTTCATTAGGAAAACAGTGAATGAGGGGTGAAAAAGGAGGCCAGTTGTGTCACCAGTTAGATTTCCCTGACATGGAGATAAGGAAACAAACCGCAGACTGTGGCTCAAAAGTTACATGGCTTGAGTCTTTCCACTTAAGACCCACAACAGAGCTTAACATTTTTGAGATCTCTGCCCTTTTTTGAAACTCTTTCCTTCTTTGCACTCCTTTTAATCTAATTCATGTTTCTTAATCTTATTTTATTATCCCATTTCTATGTGCTTTTCTAATTTATTTTTAACTTCCTGGGCATCACATTTTTGCATTTTTAAAGTGTTAATTCTACTTTCTCTCCTCCCCACTCTTTCCCTCTTCTCTCTTTTCTCTTTCTTCTCTTTTGTTCTCTATATGCATTCATTTAAGACACTTTATTCTTTTTCATGGCTTTATTTACCATCTCTAATTAGACCAATAATGGCTTCATCAAACATTTATTTTGTGATTACAATGAACAAATATGCTAAGTGTCTCAAAGTAATACAATGGGTTCTCTTTAATAAAGAAATCTTTAACTTAGCAATTAATAAGTTGAAAACAAAAATATAGTAGTAATTTAGTGCATGTCCTCTGAAACCGGACCTACCAGATATCAATCCTAGCTTTACCACTTCCAACACTGAGGCTTTTGACATATTACTTATGCTTTTTATGTCCCAATTCCTATATTTCTGTGTATGTGTGATCATTCTGGGAGTTCAATAATTATTTAAATATTTAAATATTGCAATTTAGATTACAAAGCTTTTAATATGCCCTATATTATTCATTTTTTTGCAATAATAACCTGGAAGAAATTATTATGGCCATTTATTTATTATTATTTTAAAATATATTTTATTGATTTTTTACAAAGAGGAAGGGATAATGACAGTGAGAAACATTGATGAGAGAGAAACATCAATCAGCTCCCTCCTGCACACCTCCTACTGGGGATGTGCCCACAACCATGCCATTGGCCAGAATTGAACTTAGGGTCTTTTAGTCCACAAGCTGATGCTCCCTCCACTGAGCCAAACCAATATTATTTTTTTAATATTTTATTTATTTCAGGTAGGAAGAAAGATAAAAACATCAATGATGAGAGAAAATTATTGATCAGCTGCCTCCTGCACACCCCCAAATGGGGATCAAGCCTGCAACCTGACACCTACCCTGATCTGAAATGGAACCTTGACATCCTGGTTCATGGGTCAACCTCAACTACTTAACACGCAGGCCTGGCTTGTTATGGCTTTTTAAAAAAGTAAATAAAATTGAAATTTTCTGAGACTCTTAAAAGGTTAAGAAAATCATAACACAGTAATCTAATTTTGACTTCTAACTCTCATCACAGCAGCTGCTCTAAATTTATCTTGATCTCTGCTCTTCTAAGCTCCAATTCCACAGCTGTTTACCTGGGCATGTCACTGACACCATAAAAATCAACCTCAAGATAAGCAGGTTCTAAACTAAGTCATCTACTCTTCCAAACTGCTTCTCTTTTTGAATTCCTTATCTTTGAGTGACAGAAATTTTCCCAGGCAAGAAATTTTGAAACATTGATATTATCTTCCCTTCCATAATTTCCAAAGACATCCCATCTTCTAGACAGGCTCCATCTATAGCCTATAGTATTCCTTCTGTCATATCCCACTTGCCAATCATTCTGCAATAATGTTCATCAGAGCTACTAACTCTAGTTAATATTAATTAGCAATTTATTTTCCTGTGTGAAGTCTCTATAGAGATATCTTCCAGCTTGCACTTATATGCTTCACATACATTATTTTATTCGATTTTCACAGCAATCTTCAAAATATAATTTACCAGTGAGCTTAACAGATGAGGGAATTGAAACTGAGTTTCTTCCATTTATATAGTTGGAATTGAAACACAGAAAAGCTTAATTCCAAATTTGTGTATTATCTCTCTGATTTCCCCCCTTTCATCATTTACTTCCCTGTTCAAAATAACACTGAGACTCACAATGCTCCACACCTTGTGCCTAATCACATTAAACTATTAGTCTCAATTTACCATTTTAACTCAATTTTCTTTTCATTTTATAGATATCCCTATCATAGCAAACACTGGTCTATCTAAATGAACACAATTTATAGTGTTCTGCTTCCACTCTGGTAAGACAATTAGTTCTAGTTAGATTTCCTTCTTCCTGATCTCTAGCTGTCCAATTCACCCATCCTTGTAAGGTCTAGCTAAATGCTTCCTTGGTAATGTGATCATCTGAGTTCTTTCAACAGAATTATTAATTCTTCTTCTGAACTTTCACAATTTTTATAACTTTCTAATTTGTATTTGAAGTTTAAAAAATACCATATACTTTCCTTAAATAGTATCTGTCTCTACCTACCTTTGCATCCTCTAGGCCTCTGTATTGTAATCAAGATGAGAAGGGCTGCTGTCTAAATTTTACTTTTCATTTTGCATTAAAATATTGGTAAGATATATAGGCAATAATGGTAAAATAGAATCAAGTTTATCCTATTCAGAATGGAGCCACAGGCACCAAAGTTCACTTATTAGATATAATAAATTAAGCTATAAATTTAAACTCCTTTGACAGAGAATTAGAAAATTGAGCTAAAACTAATCAATGCTGCTGAAATGTTTTTAATAGCTCCTTAAAATTTCTGCATTTTGTTGTGTTTTAATGGAAATCAATTATAGACTTTTTTCTTTTAAAATGTTTTTTCAAAGATAATTTTCTTTGTTAGGGGGCCCCATGTTATTTATGGAGAAAAAAAATCTATAAAAAGCAGTGTTGAAAATTTAAACTAAATTGTTTATAATGAGGCTTAAGTAAAGAGTAATAAAGAAGTTCAGAACAAGTCTCTTAAATATTAAATATAAACTATCTTTACTATCACTTATTTGAGATGATGCATACGATGCATTAATTAAGCAAACCTTAATTAAACCTTCCCATTTCAGACATAATGAATAATTAAAGTTAGAAAGAATTCCTTCATATAGTTCAATTTTAATCATAGTAACGCATTTTTATATTATTACCCCAAAGTATAAATATCTGCTTATTATTTTTCTCAATAAATCTCTATCTAAACATAGAGTATTGAAAGAGTAGGAGAGGCAAGGGCGGATTTATTAAGATACTTTTGAAAATATTTAAGGTATATGAGGAAAAAATATTTTCTTGTCCAAACTTTATTTATTTTTATTTATTTTTATTGATTATGGTATCACATAATTGTCCTTATCCCCCCATTCCCATCCCAAACCCCTCCCTACATATGCCCCCACCCCCTTGTTGTCCATGGCCACTGGCTAGGCCCATATGCATGCACACAAGTCCTTTGGTTGATCTCTTCCCCTTATCCCCATCCTCCCCTACTTTCCCTCTGAGGTTTGAGAGTCTGATCGCTGCTTCTCTTTCTCTGGGTCTGTTTTTGTTCATCCATTTATGTTGTTCATTATTTCCTCCAGGTGTATGAGTTCATGTGATCCAGTAAATACCCTTGTAAGAACCTAAACTGCAACAAGCCATAATGGTTATGCTGAGAGGCAGATGAATCAGTCTGTAGTGAGTTCCTTTCTGGGCCAACAGTTCTTTTGAGTCCCAATTTCAATATCAAATAATTCCTTATGTATTCATGTTAGCCATGCTATTTCAGATCTGGTTGGTGGACAACTGGTGATAATGCAGGTCCGACTGTCTCTGGTCTGGTCCTGGGCATCCTTCAGCAACACGCAGCTGCTGTCTGCTGGTATGGTGAGATGTCATCAGCATCTTCCATCTCTGAATTGTGTCTCTTCTGTCTTCATGTCTGGAGCACTTCTGCCTATTCCACTCTGTTACAGGATTCCAGATGGTCTTAGAGTTGTTTTCTGAAAATATACAAACATATTCTCGACCAAAAGTTAATAAAGGGATATTTTCTTTAAATTTGACTTGGGGATCTTTTTCATTCCTCATCCCGCCCCCCCCCCCCCCCGCAAATAATTTTTCTCTAGCTTATTTTGACACCATGTGTGTATGTTTACACTATGTGTGTATTTTCATCAATGTTAGCATTTCGAATGAAGGTTAATTTTCTAAAGTACAAATTTTTTAGATGTAAATTATTCTTAGGATATTTTTCCTTACATGATATTCTTCCACTGTCACCCCATTTTTTAATTTAAATAATAGGAGACCTTTGGAAATTTTATAATGTAGTCTTGATTGCTTTTGCATTTTAATTATTTGCACTACACTATGACTGCTTTGAGTTCATAACTTGTGCAATTTTACCATGAGACACTCTGCCAATAAGAATTTTTGTTAACACTTTAGGAACAAATTTTTATACAGTACAATCAGTTTTTCTAGAATATTCATTTATTTCTATTAGACACATTAATTTCTTCTGAGAAATTGGCTACTATTCATCTATCAAACTCAACATTCTAGCATCAATCTTATTTACCATGTGTGTGTATAAGTGGAGTTGATCATTTGCCTTCTTGAGAAGGGCCTGAGCATTCCTGCTACTGGGCTAGACTTTGATATTAAAAACCCATTTGCCCACACCATGGTTACAAAACCTCTCAAACAAGTCTTATTGCAGTGAGAGGGCGGCTGCTGTCAGCCAAGTCTCTGTCTGTTACCTGGGTCCCAATTTGAGCTGTGCATGGGAAGCAAAGCAGCCATGAGGGCAGGAGAAGGGGAGAAGTTTCAGGCGCCCACCACGTTGCAGGGGGGGCATGGTGGTAAAGGTCTGTGCCCCAACTCTGTTGACCCCCAAGTTCTCTCCTGATGGCCCCTTGCGACTGTGGCTGTCTTAGGTTGTTCCTTCCCTGAGGAATCTTACCCATCTCTGGCTAACCAGCCATCCTCTGGGGCCAAGCAGGGTGATGTGAGGTTTAGTTCTGTCTCCTTGGTGACCTATGCCTTCATGGGCTCCATGCCCAGCACCTGCCTCGGGAACCCCTCACCTGCTGGTGAGGCCCAGGCATTGCTCTCATATTTTTGGGAACCCATGTTTCCTTTTCAGAGAGGGCCCAGCTCCCCCCACTGAGCAGGCAAGAGATCCCTGGTACCAGCCACCATGGTGCTTCAGCCTCAGCATGAACTGAAAGGTCAGGCATCAGTTGTGGGCATCTGGACCATGAGAAGAGGTTCATTTTTGACCAAGAGGGCAAGATGGGCCAATATAGAATGCTCAGGTCCTTTCCCAGGAGGCCCTATGCACAGTGGAAGGGATGAAGTCCTTTAATGTTGTTTATAAATTGCTGCCAGACATTCAAAGGAGTGGTTTGTATGTTTGTTTGGGATAATTGTACAATATGCTGTTGTAATTCTAAAATATCTAGATCTGTGTTAGCTATGTCTCTAAGCATATATATATATATATATATATATATATATATATATATAAAATAAATGATTTTTTATTGATAAAACATGGTAGGAGGTACTATTATAGGTAATGGGGATAACCCAAATCTGGGAAAAATTATAATGACCTTGTAGAATAATATCATGTAAGGATATTCTTTGCTCTAGGCCCTGGAAATTCCATTTTAAACTGGCTGTCAATTTCTTTTTGTATAGTCAAGGTCTTTGTTTCATTTTCTACACCTCTCCCAGGAGGAAGTAGTGATGGTCCCTTCCTATGGTGTCCACACAAGCCAGAAACCTCTGTTTAATTTTACACACAAAGGAGCAGTGGTTTAATTTTGTGTCATACAGAAGGGCAGCTGGGTGGTGACCCCTATGTAAGTATACTTCCTTGTCCAACCTGTGGTCCTCCTGGATGACCAAAGTGTTTGGTTTCATCAGTGACTACTTTGGCAGGAGGATCAGCCCAGGTAAGGGCTCCCACCCGTGAAGGATTAGGAACATAGGTCCAGAAATACTTACCCAATAGCCCCAGGTTATATTACAGTATAGCTGATGCCTGCTAGCATGGCAATAAAGGAGTTCTCAGGTGTTCTTGGGGTTCTGATTACCTCACACTTTATTCTCTCTCTCTCTCAATTTATTATTATTATTATTATTATTATTATTATTATTATTTTACATATGTGTTCTTATCCCCCCCTATCCCCTACCCTCCATTCATACTCCACCCCCATGTTATCTGTGGCCATTGATGAGGCTCATATGCATGCCCACAAGTCTCTTGGTTGATTTATCCCCCTTACTCCCAGAAATCCCCTTCTTCCCTGGGGTTTGAAGTTCTGATCAATGTTACTTAATCACTGGTTCTGTTCTTGTTCATCAGTCTATGCCATTCACTATATTCCATAAATGAGTGATATCATGTGATATTTATCTTTCTCTGCCTATTTCACTTAGCATAATGGACTCCGTCTCCATCCATGTTGCTGCAAATGGTAGGAACTCTTTCTTTTTTACCACAGCATATTATTCCATTGAGTAGATATACCACAGTTTTTTTTTTAATCCATTCATCTGCTGATGAACATTTAGGCTGCTTCCAAATCTTAGCTATGGTGAATTGTGCTGCTATGAACATAGGGGTGCATATATCCTTTCTGATTCATGTTTCCATTTCCTTGGGATATATTCCTAGAAGTGGGATCATTGGGCCAAACTTTATTTAACTAATACTTAGATTCAAATATTTTCTTAGTTTAGTTAGTATAGTGCACTGTTAGTATAACTTAGCTTTAAGTTAATTATCTCATTTCTATATTATTTTGGTGTGGTTCAAAGCTAGTCTATTTAATTTTACTCAACATTTTAATCAAAAAATCTTTATGACAATAACTAGAGGCCCAGTGCATGAAATTCATGCCTGGGTGGGGTCCCTACATCTGACGGTCAACAATCAGGGCTGATCAGGGCCCGAAGGCCCCTGCAGGGGGAGGAGGTGATGGTAGCCAGACTTGGCTGGGTGCAGAAGGAATGGACACCGAGGCTGCCATCATCAGCAACCCGCCACCACACAGTTCCCCGCCTCCCCCACTCCTCCTTCCCTCACTGCTGTGCTGCCACTGTAGCAGGCTGGAGGGAGGAATAGGGCAGAGAAGATTGGCCACCATCCCCTAGAAGGGAGCCTGGGAAAAGGGCTGCGTCTGCCACCACCCACCCCCAGTTCCCCATTCCAGCCAGAGGCTCAGCCTTGATCAGGCAATCAGGGCATGCCTGCTGGAGGGAGGGACCAGGGGAGGCTGGCCAGCAAGTGGAGGTTGGCTACAAGAGCACACTGACCACCAGGGGGGCAGCCCCTTCATTGAGCATTGCCCCCCAGTGGTCAGTGCACATCATAGCAACTAATCAATAGGTGGTAATGGTCACTTAGGCTTTTATATATATAGATATGTTGCACTCTTATATATGAGTTACCTTTTCTGGGCGTGAGAATTCTTAGAACAATTGTGAGCTCAGAGCCTTGATCCAAGTGATCAAGGTATATCTCTTTAATATTAACTCTATTAACTTTAGAGACACATTTCTCTAAAGACTCACATTTCTATATTATAGTCTTCACCAACGATAATTATATTGCTCCACTATTCAGTTATTATTAACTATAGTAGTGATATACTCTTCAAAATATGAACCATAGCTTCTGAGAAGTTTCTTATTCTCTTATAATTGGTGATTCAAGTGTACAGATATGTAGTAAGAAAGGAATGTACAGGTTTAACAATACCTTGGTAAGTTCTTTTCCTCTCTTTATTGAGTTATAATTTGTATACAAAAAACTGCACATAGCACAGTTCAATTTGTTGAATCTAGTCATACATATATACTTGTGTTATCATCACCACAAACATATCCATCATCTTTCAAAGTTTCCTCATATTTCTTCTTTTGTTTGTGAGTTTGTGTGTGTGTGTGTGTGCGTGTTAAGAGCATCTAACATGAGATCTATCCTCTTATATTCTTATGAGTATAATACCTGACATGTGCTGTGTATTGTTAAATAGAGATACTATACTGCACACTAGATTTCTGGGACTTATTCATCTTGTATAATTAATTTTGTACCCATTGAACAACTCTATGTCTATTCAAATATTTTGCCCAATTTTTAATTAGGTTATATGCTTTTTGTTATTAAATTTTAGGAATTCCTTACATATTTTAAAGACCAACTTTTTAGTTTTATATAGCCCCAACATCCATTTTTGCCTTATTACATATGCTGGTGATATCATATTTGAGACCAATTTCAAGAGCTTACCCTTATGTTTTCTTCACGGAGTTTCAGATTTTACATCCAAATATTTAATTCATTTTAAGTTATTTTTTTGTATGTGGTGAATGATAAAGATCCAATATTATTAATTCTTAACACTTTTTTATCCTTGACTATATCCTGTATCTTTCAAAAATATATTATTTGAAGCAGTTTGGGTTTTACTAGTAGAGTATTTCATTTTATTTTGTTTCATTGCCTTAGTGTCCATTTCAATTCTCTAAGTTATAAACGTTTCACTAATTTTCAGAAGATAAAATCACGTGATATGGTGAAATTTTATTAGTAATGTAGTATAGATATTATAAGAATAACTGTCTTGAATATATTAAAGGCTCCAAAGAAAGGAGTGACACATTCTGAATTAGGAGTATTGTATCAGGGAAATCTTACTAAAGTCCAAACTGCTTTGTGTCCACAAAGGTAAAACTTTTCATATGGGCATTGGAGGAAGTTCAGTGCAATGGAGAGGGGGGTAGTAAGAACAATGACACAAATGTAAACTCACAGGGAAATTCATTCAAAAGGTGTTTTGAGACTGGCATGGAAAATGAGATTAGCATTGTGAAACAAACTGACTAATTGAAATGAAATGGATCTCACAGTATTTTTCAGACTGTATGTCACTGTTTGAATTTTATTTTGTTAATGAAAGATCCATTAGCAGTCATTGGATTTATGTAATGACCTCAACCTAAATAAATGGTGGTGGGGGAAAAAAATGAGAAAGAGTGAACAAGTACGGCAGGGTATGAAAATAATGTTGAGCTAATGAAACATTATCACTTATAATATGTAGGCTGAAAGAGAGAGTGAAGCCATTCCATTTTCTAAATAGGGAAATATGAAAAGAGAAAAATTGGGGGGAGGAATTAATATATTTAATTTTAGCATATTGAAATATATTGATCTGTTGCACACTGATTGGAAAATCCAGCAAAGAGGCTTAAGTGACCAACAGAAAATTGAGAATTATCATCTCATATGTGGGAGGTTAAGCCTTCAGATTAGATGAGTTTCCCAAGGAAAACATACATATATGTGAGATCAGATGCTGGAGAGACTAAAAATGAAAGAGATGAATTTACACAAAACACCCTGAAAGAAATGTCAGAAAAATAAAGAAGAATCAGGGGGGAAAAAAGCAAGGGTAAAACAGAATTAAAGGGAAATTTTCCAAGGTCAGCAAACAAAAACTGTATGATGATGTCCAAATTTTGCAGGAAAAGAACAGGAGGCATTTGTTTATTTAGCAGCACAGGTGACCATGGTAATATTTGCCAAGGGAAACTCAATGTTGGGAGTTTGGATAGAAGTATAATGGGTAGAAGTTGAAGTGAAGAAGGAAAGACAATCAATATCTTTGTTTTTAAATATAATTTTTATTTATTTCAGAGATGAAGGGAGAGGGAGAGATAGAAACATCAGTGATGAGAAAAAATAATTGACTGGCTGCCTCCTGCATGCCCCTTAGTAGGGATTGAGCCACAACTGGTGCATGTGCCCTTGACCCAATGGAACCTGGGACCCTTCAGTCCACAGGCCAAAGCTCTATCCACCGAGAAAAACCAGCTAGGGCACAACAAATAACTTTTGAAGAAAAATTACTATTTGAAGGATCTTGGCTTTATAGAAGAGAGATAGGATATCACTATACAGAGGACACAATGGTTAATGGAGAATTCTTCATTAACTATGGAAGTATACAATGAGCTATTTACTATAAAGAAACTTTAAAGCTTAACAGAATCAATATCCAGGAAAAAACATACTTACCAGTATATCAAATCCCTTAGAGGAGAAAAGATGAGTGCAGTGGCAAGATTAGTTTTGGGGAAAAGGTGATCCTGAAGAAACTCCTTTCCTCTGAGACTTTGCTGAGGTCTATGCTGGATAGCTCACCATTTAGCCTGCAGTATAGGAAAAAGCACTCTGTCCAGGTAGAACAAAGAACTCAGTATTTTATAAGATTTAAAGATTCTTTTCATAATAGAACATAGAACACTAATACTCCATAGTTTGTGTGCTCTGATAGATCAAAGGCAAAACTCTGTTTCAGTTCTGAATGAGAGAAAGGTGCTGTCCAGGGCCACGCAATCTGGGAACAAGGTAGTAGCTAGAACTGTACTGGACAGCTGATGTATGGCAAGTGAGGTGGGTTTGACTAGATTGCAATGGCTTCCCGTAGTTTGGCTAATGTGAATACTGTATCAGGATCTGGAGCATACTTGTCTGGTACCTGACTTAGGGGCAATTAAGGATGGTGTACAGTGTCCTAACGGTGAAAGCTTGCTAAGGGTTGGTCTTAATCAGCTGCTCAAGAAGGAGAACTGAGTAGCTTTCAAAAAAAGGTCAAGAGAGCACTTCGGACAAGCAGACAAACTCTTCATTATACTAGTACATATAAATAAAAATAAGATTAGAGAATGTATTTGACAGGCATTGTGAATAAATCACGTAAGGAATATGACACAAAAATAGTAGCCAAGCTTATCATTGACTTTTCATTCTGTCACTGTTTTGAGCATTTTGCATGTGTTATTTCAGTCTTTACTACATGATCTAAGTACTATAATATCTTAGATTTACAAATGAGAATTCTGAGCTACAGAGACCTTCAATAATATGCTCAAAGTCTTAAAAGTCCTATGTCAGAAATAAAGGAGCCAAGACCGTGTTAGCATTAGATCTCAGGCTCTTAATCCTGGCTCTCCTAGCCATACTCACTAGATGTCGATTATCTTGCTAAGAGAGAATTTATGAAGACCATGTAGGTGTAATGACATCTCCACACAGATCTATATCATTTCTCCTGGAAATGTTAAGTGACCTATAAATAAAAAAGAAAGAATTGATGCTTATAGGACAATCCCTGGCAGGGTAAAAGATAAGGATATTGTGAGTTAGGGTATGATTAATAATATTAAAATCTCACCTTAATTCCTATGAAAAGTGAATGCAGAATATGGCCTCCCTTCTGACAAAATTGCTAATTCCTCCTCTTCATGTGAGACATACTTGCCTCATCACTGGTGTAACTGATTAACTATTTTCTGGCCTTCTTATTCGAGGGAAGATTTCTTTCCATAGGACAGAGAGGAGATAACTATGCAAGATCTATTTAAATAGACTGTCTCCTAAAAGGAGAGAGGCTGAGGCAAGCATGATCAGTTTCTTCTCTTAAATTTAAAGATAATTCACTCTTCATTCTCAAGTAAAAATGTGTGAAGAATGGAGAGAGGCCAGACCTGTTAGTACAGTAGAAGGCCCTACATGGAGACTGAAGGATTAGAAAACAGTAATCTTCCCCACGTCCACCTCCTTGCAATTCTTAGCTCAACTGAAATAATTAATGGAGGAGCGTCGCTTATTAGAGAAGGAAGTAAAGTCATACTTGAAATGTGGATTGAGAAAAAAGTATGAATTTAAGGGCCTGGAAGTCTCTGGTAGTGGTGGTGGAGGAAGTGTTAATAGGGATATATTTTTAGGAAAATCAGAAGGTGAGAAGTGGTGATGGAGATAGGTTGAGAATTAATAACAAGGAGAGAGAAGCTTCATCTTGTGGGCTAAGCCAGATGGTTGGCATGGCCACTTAACATATTATCTTGAGAGAATTAAAAAGCCATGTTAAGATGTTTAACACAATGCTAACACATTTTTGTGGTCAAGCATAGTTATGGAATAGGTATGTAGAGTTTTATATGCTGAATACTTGCTATTCAGTGTAAAAGCAGGAGTAAAGTTTGAAGTGAAATGAAGATGAATATTTTTTGGTAAAAGGAGGAATAAAAATATCATTATTTGTGAATGACATTCATTTTAATAAATTTTCTCAGAATATTTGCAAAAATAGAGTGGAACAGATCATTTTAAACCAGAGACAAAATATATAGCACTAGTAAATTCATAGGACATTTTAATTAATTTAAAAATAAAAAAATTCCAGATGGATAAGACTGACCAAAGCCATGAAGAAGCACTGGGACAATACAGACATTTTTCACTCTGTGCCCCTGTGATAGAATGTACTATTGTCAAAATAGATTTACTGCCCCTTCCAACTGATCCCTGCTTACTGGAGACTTACATTTCATTTGCTAATGTGACTGGCTTTACATATATAATTATGAATGAAAACATTGTCATGTGTGTCTCCTCTTGTGCATCTCACTCTTCCAGGATATGTGTCCCAAATAGGAACAGCATCTTCAGTAGGTCGGAAATATAAAAAGAATCAAGAAATTTGAGTCACAATTGTAGCACAACAAACACCGCAATTGCTACTTTTAAGTCAGTTGTTTGTTACTTCGTCTTACTTGGATTTAGATATCAGACAATGCCAATACCTGAGTTTGAGAAGTTTGAATGTTACTATTTCCTACAAACAGAGAAGTAGAATGTAGTTAAATTGATTATAACTCATGCTTTGATATAAGTGTTGTAAAGATAACTAATGTTAATGAGGACTAAAATATTCATTCCTCAGTGACCATCAGGAGTCTAATTCTAGTCATTACGTGGCTAATAATATTAATGTGGAGAGTTAAGCCCAAGAACCTATTAAGCATATTGAAAACTCAGCAATAGTTTCTAAATTGAATAGCATAATGTGCTAATTCATCAAGAGTCTCATTGTAGTAAGTTAATTAAGCATTCTTTCATTTAAAATACACACAATTGTGTTTACTCTTACACTTTCTGAAGCATAATGCAAATGAACTTTTAATGCAGCAAGATCTAATAAATTACTTTATAAGTGTTTCTTTGCTTTTCACACCTAACAGATGCTTCAGTTTAGAAATGTCCATTGTACTCAAAAGAAAGAATTGTCATTCATGAATAAAGCATGCTTAAAATTTATAAAATTCTTAGTTGGTCCTCAAATCACACCCCATGTTGCCTCTTTAAAGTACAAAAGAAAGTAGAAGAAAACTGTGAAGCACATATATAAGTGGACATAATGGAAGTAACAGAAAAAAGCACTCGGTAGAAAAACAGCAATACAAAAGCAATTGAATGTTGGTGTGGAGTAAGTTAAACTTTTCTTCTTTGCATAATGTCTGGCTTAATGGATTCTTTGTTGAATATATTTTAAAGGGCTACTTAGATTACCTTTTCCAGTTGATCCCCACCCCATATTTAAGTCGTGTAAAGACAGTAGTCAATGCAGAGCACCCAGGACTTTTCTAGACAAACGGACATTTTCTACAAGTATGATTGTCTTATAACATAGAATTTTATGTCCATTTTTAATGTTTTCTGTGTTATAGTTCATTTTTGCTTGTGTATTCATTTTTTAACTAGATTGCACATGTAGACTATGACAGGAGATGCTTCATATATATGATTATATTATCAATGTTTAGCACCTTAGAGATTTATTAAAGGTTTCTTGAGAACTACCTAACATTTCTCTGCTTTGCTGAGCATCAAAGGTTTTAGGATTCATTGACTTTATTTTGTTTTGCTTGTGACAACTTTGGATGAGTTTGAAATGGTAAATAAGTGAGTAATTGAAGATTTCAAACTGTCAAGTATATGTCTAAAATTATTTATAAATTTTCAATGTAAATATAAAAAGACTCAAGTATATTTTCATAGATTGCTTTTCCTCTGATCAGTATATCTGATTAATCTTATCACTGGTATATCCTCATTTTCAATTCATTATTCCATATACCAGCTTCAAATCTTTTAAAGGAAACTGACTAGGAGGTTTTAACAAATAGCTGTACTGGATAAGATATATTTGTGCTTGCTAATTTGCATATTTGCTAGTTTTTCATGGGGGAAATAAAACCACCCTTTGATTTTAGAAAGAAAATAATTTTGTATGGAAATAGAACTTTCCCAGCAGGTGTTGTTCAGTGGCTGAGCATTGGTCTATGAACCAGGAAGTCACAGTTTGACTCTTGGTTAGGGCACATGCCTGAATTGTGGGCTCAATACTCAGTCAGGGGAGTGCAGGAGGCAGCCCATAAACTATTCTCTCCCATCATTGATGTTTCTACCTCTCTCTCCTTATCCCTTTCTCTCTGAAATAAATAAAAATATATATTCTTAAAAATACAAAGCTTACTCAGATATTTTCTTGTCTTCCCAACACTAATGCATGAATCTTTTAAATCTGAAATCAACAGTAACAATAGAAGATTGAAATATTTATGTATTACTGTATTTAAATATCTGTCAACAGACAATGTAATGTGAATATCATAAATATGTGCCACAAAAATACCCTACATGAGAGTCTTTTAAAGGATATCATTCAAGGAACTAAATACATAAACTGCTGATTTCTCATAGTGTGAAGACTAAAATAACTAATTTTGAGAATTGTGTGTTAATTGAACATGGTAAAGTTTAAAGAATTTTCATGATATGCTTAGTAAATCATGAAAATCATTTTATCTAATAAAAGAGTAATATGCAAATTGACTGTACCTCCACTATACCCCAAGCCATGCCCACAAAACAATCAGGAGCAAATATGCAAATAAACCCAACCAAAATGGCTTTTGCAACAGAGAGCAGGAGGGAGACTTGGTTTTCCCCAGCAATGGAGGAAGCCAAGCTTCCCACCTTCCATTGCCAGCCCAGGCCTCCACTCAATGCTACAAAGTTTCAATGATAGAAGATAAATAAGTCCCTACAAAAATGGCGGCAGCCATGGAACTGCAGAGAGCAGGAGGCTATGTTTCCCCCAGTGAAAGAGGAAGCCAAGCTTCTGCAACTCTGGCCGGCCTAGGCCTCCCCACTCCAGGCTACAAAGTCTTTATTATACAAGATAGATAAATCTCAACAGAAATGCATGCCGCCACAGAGCAAGCGGAAGGCTTGGCTCTGCTCTAGGCTACAAAGTTTCAACTGTAGAAAAATAAATAAAACCCAGACACCAGGGCCTCCACTTGGGTCACCAGGGGGCATAGTCAGCCTGCAAACAACAATGGACCCCTAGCCCATGCCACCCCATTCCCCAAGGGTACCCTCACCCTGATCCAGGACACCCTTCAGGGCAAATCAGCTGGCCTCCACCTGTGTACCAGGCCTCTATCCTATCTAATAAAAGAGTAATATACAGATTGACCATCACTCCACCACACAGATGGCTGCCCCCTTGTGGTTAAAGATCCTGCCCCCATGTGGTCACATGAGGGCCACCACAAGATGGCCAGCAAGGGAGGGCAGTTGGGAGGAACCAGGCCTGCAAAGGAGGACAGTTGTGGGCAATCAGGCCAGCAGGGGTGTGCAGTTGTGAGGGACCAGGCCTGCAAGGTAGGCAGTTGGGGGCAATCAAGCCTGCAAGGGGGGGGGGGGGCAGTTAGGGGTGACCAGGCCAACAGAGGAGGGAAATCGGGGGTGATTGGGCCTGCAAGGAAGGGCAGTTGGTGGGGACCCAGGCCTACAGGGGAGGGCAGTTAGGGCCAAACAGGCTGGCAGGGAATTATTTAAGGAGTGATCAGGCTGGCAGGCAGCAGCAGTTAGGGGCAATCAGGAAGGCAGGCAGGCAAGCAGTTGGGAGCCAGCAGTCCTGGATTGAGAGACAGAGATCAGGCTTAAACAGGCAGCCGGACGTCCCTTGAGGGCTCCCAGATTAGAGAATGGACAGGCTGGGATGAGGGACGCCCCCTACACCTCGCATATGAATTTCGTGCACCAGGCCTCAAGTTCTAAATAAAGCTCAAAGTAAGGAAATAAATATTCTTGAAATGAATAGGCCCCATGGGGGACTGACTTGAACAATTCTAGAATATTTAATAAGTTTTCATTTGAAAGATTTGGAAAATAGACCCTGGAAAAGCTCGGGACATGTGCAAAGCCAGAGGAGTCACTCCAGATCTTTAATAATTCTGATTGTATAGTAGATAAAATCAAGTGAGCAAAGTGGAGAAGTAAAGTTTTCCTATCTTTGAAGACATTTCACAACACATTCTCACACAACCTATATTTACGCATATACTATTATATACCCAGCACCATACACAAATGTTATGTGTAGATAAATGTGCACATGCACATATACTAGTACACATATGGATCTGTTTATTTGAATGTGCAAGTACAAATATCTATGTGTGTATGTATATTTGAATGTCCAAATACACAAGGTATGCATATTAATGTGTGTGACCTCTAAGTTGAGCAAATACCCTGAGTAGTAAAAGATAAAAGCAACATATAGATCCTGTGACATATTGCTATTTTGATCCACTTTCCCAATTCAAATATCTTTTTCCAAGGGATATTTTCAAGTAAATTAACAGCTTTGCCACACATTATGATATTCCACTGTACAAATATAAAATTTTAAATTTAGTAAAATGTCTAAACTCTTCTTTAATTTGTTCAGATCCACCCTTGTCTTTGTAGTGTGATGGAAGCCAACAGATTAACAATTATATATGCAGTGGAACACTTGGATTTGAAAATAAATAAAAATAATTTAAAAGAAGGGTCACTTTATTTAAATAAACAGCCTGGTTTCATGGAATGATATTGTAAATCACCTTTTGTAGCTGCAATTGTATAACAGACTTTGAAGGAGCCAGCCTTTTTTTTCTTTATTAAACATTTTTAATGTTGACAGTATTGCAGGTGTCCCCCTTTGCCGACCTCCAGCCACCCCTTCTTCTACCTCCCTTGGCTTTCACTAAACTATTGTCTGTGACCATGAGGTATATGTTTTTAGCCAGTCTTCTTAATTAACTACAAATTTTAAAGTAAATGTTGATGTTTCTTTAGCATACCTGTCTCTTCTGATTGTGTTCAGTCAATGTTCCATATTCAACTTTTTTAGAAAATGCACATTTATTATATGCATTATATTATTAAACATTTAGCCCTATAATATAGTATATACATAAAGAACTATAACAAAAATCTTCAGACTACTTCTATTTGGTCCCTGACACTAGTTTTTAGTTTAATTTCCTGCACAAATGTGTTGTACAGTTGAGTTATCATTCACATATCTCCTCCATGGCCTACAGACTGGACGCCAAGTCCATTGGTGACCAATGTGGGTAGGGGTCATCAGTACAGGTGGTCAGCCCTGGCAGCGTGGAGTATTTATCACCACCACTTTTTAGAATTGCTGGGTCATGATGGCATTAAAAGTAGAAAGACAAATTAATTTTATTATTGTTTATGAAATCTCCGTGGGCAATGCATCCATCCCATTATCGCCTGCACCAGGGACAATCCGCACCTCCCGCATCTTACTACCATTCTCTGACAACTCCCAGCATTTTACACGCTGGCATAATGACCACAGCACAGGTAGATGGAACAACTTGTAGCTGGCAAGGTGCAGATGTATTGAATGAAGACTTCTCCTGTGGAAGGAGTTAGCATTTCATGGCTACTGCTTTTGAAAAACTGCAGATACTGTGTTTCGGACAATGGTACTAAGGTATATTTGGGTAAAAGGTTGAGCAAAAGAGATATACCGTATTTGCCGGCGTATAAGACGACTGGGCGTATAAGACAACCCCCTAATATTTCCACTAAAAATACAGAGTTTGTTATATACTTGCCGTATAAGACTACCCCCCACTTGGAGGCATATTTTTCAGGGCCAAAAAATCGTCTTATACGCCGGCAAATACGGTATGTGATTGCTGCATGGTGGTCTTTAGTCAACAAAAGAAAAACTACTCACTACTTCTGCACTTTGTGGTTTCTACATAAAGTCATAGCAGAGGTTGAAAATACAAAGTTGGCATAGGCAAAACCACTCTAGACTTTCAATGTGATTGTTAAAAAGATTAATTTTCAAACAAATAAAAAATCCACAAAAAAAGGTAAATAAGACAAGACTTTGAGACTGCATTCTGATTTTAAAAATTAATTGAGGATCCTTGAGCATGTTCTCAGTGAGACTCTGAGCTTGAAGAGTGAGTATAAGGCACCAAGCTGTCAGGGTCCCCAGTGTGAAAAAGAACAGCTACTTTTCTGGAAACTGGTAAGATCCCTGAGAAAAACTGTGTGATGGTGAACTTGTGGTTCGATTAGACTACACTCAATAAAAATACATAAGACTTAGCCATCGGTCTGCCCTGAGCTCTGTTCCAGCCAACACATTCTGAACTGACAAAGATTTGGTCAAATCAACCACTAGTGTTCCCTTGTGCAGCTTTGGAGCTTTTGCCTTTAAGAGCCTCAGCCTTGTTTTGGTCAGAGAAACTGTGATCTAAAGTCTCTCTCATCTATCTATGAGCCCTGTCTATTGATCATCTATCTCCCTATCAATTTATATTCTGCTTTAAACAGATCTTCTCTGAGTTATTCTTTGACAATTAGGCAGCATTTCATTGATCCCAATACATAGTTTTGGGATCAGACTTTTCTGTAGTTTTTGTTGTTGTTTTGCAAGGCATAAATCAGAACTGCCCTAGTCAAACCAGAACACATGGTCACCTTAGAGCCACCAATGTGAGTTCTTCAACTGAGTCCATCTTCTACGTAAGTTGTACATTCTGACAATGCCAGAACATTCTCATTTGATGACTGAGAATTAATCGACTCCAAATTGGTCTTTTGGAAGACCAACTGGTACCCTAAAAATCATATATTAGGGATTTTAAATATTTTATTTTGTTGACATTTTGAGCTAAGCCTAACTATAAATAAGACATCTGTCTTTGTTCATGTTGAAAGGAAATCAGAAAGATAGGTTTACACAAAATAGTGACTGAAATAACTATTTATTTCTTTTCTCAACAATCTCTTTCCTCCCAATTTCTATCAATTGTTTTAATCTTAGGTTCCACTTCATTCTTAATTTACTTATCTGCTCTGACTTTCGTTTTATTCTAGTAGCTCTCAGTCAATTAGCAGAGGGAATAAAGCTTAGACCTTTAATTCAGCTGCTCAAGGGATTTTCTATGCGTTTCAATAGCAAGTGCATCTTCATTAGTATTTATTTCTAGCAGGAGAGAGACAAAATCTATATAGATGCTAGAAAGCAAGTTATAGCCTGAATTAAAGGAATGGAATACCAACATTGAAAGGTGTAAACAAGTATAAAATGACATTATTTAAGGAATTAGTCCTTGAAAAGTAGAATTAAAACAGGTATTTAGTTCAATGTCATCAAAAAAACTTCTTAATGATGATTATTTCTTAATGGTGATGAGTGTATATATAAACACTCTCTCCAGGGAAGAAATGAAGTTATCATTTACAAACTCTGCCACTGAATAGGAGAAAAGATAAACCACTAAACCACTAAAGTGACTAAATAATATCCTTTTGGGATTAATATGCACTGGCAAATAGGTAAGATGAAATAGTCTCAAAAAATGGAAAATACACTTATGACACTTTCTTCTATGCTATAATTTTAGCTGTAAAATGAAATTGCCATTCACTTTTCTGAATGATAACAGAACATGTCTAACTAAAATTGTCTTTAATCATATTTAAATGAAAAACTGATCCAGTTGTTCTTTCTTGGAGTATGTGCCTAATAGCTATAGTTATCCTAAATGTTTTTACTTACAGGGTGGGGAAAAGTAGTTTTACTTTTGTGAGTATGCAACAGTATTATCATTTACTAATTATTGTATTATTTATTAATTATTGCATTATTTTACATATTAACAACGTAAACCTACTTTTGCTCCACTCTGGGTTTAACACTGCTAGTTTCCACATTCTCAGCTAAGGAGATACCAAACGCTGAAAAAGCCACCACATTTGCAGGAAGGGGACCTGGAAGTCTTGATTAGTGTCAATTAGCCCTGGCTGACTGACGTGGCTCAGTTGGTTGAATGTCATCCCATGTACCAAAAGGTCAGGGTGTGTACCCAAGTTATAGTTTCCATGCCCAGTTGGGGGTGTACACTGGAGGCAACTGACCACGTTTCTCGCTCACACTGATGTTTCTCTCTCCCTCTCCTTTCCTTTCTCTCTCTCTAAAATCAATAATATATTTTAAAAAAACAAAATAAAATAAAAAGTTCATTAATTAAAATGTAACCCATATCATTAATATTCAGTCACATGAAAAGTAGTATCATCTACAAATTATTTTTCAATACATAAAATAGTAATAAGATTTCCAGCAGCTTGTTGATCTCAGCTAAAGCACTTTAATTATGTTCTTTGACTATGAACAATAAGAAATTTTCAGGGTCGTGATATAAAATGAGGTTATTTTCTTTCTAGTAGAAAAAGCTTTTTGAGAATCAAGGCTAGAGTTAGGCAGGAACAGAACAACATATAATTTCACAGAATTCTATTATCCCTTTGACACTTAGGGGAAAATATACTAGAAATGGTTTCCTGCCAAATAGAACACATATGCATCACAAGACTTTGTTTTGAAAAATATCTTTGATTAGATAGAGAACAATGTTCCCAAGAAGCATCCATGCCAAGTGTGCAGTCAGAATCCTTTCCCTCACACAGGTAGGTCAGCTAAGGGTGAAAAACAATAACAAGTCAAAACAGAAAACATGTGGGCTTTATTTGTATTCTGTGAGATAGTTTATCATTGAAGAGTTTATATCACCTTTAGTAGAAAATACTAAATGGTAAATCCTACCTGGTTTGGCTCAGTGGCTAGAGTGCTGGCCTGTGACTGAAGGGTCCTGGGTTTGATTCAGGTCAAGGGCACATGCTTGTCTTGCAGGCTTGATCCTTAGAAGGGGGCATGCAGGAGATAGCTGATCAAGCATTCTCTCTCATCATTGATCGTTCTATCTCTCTCTCCTTCTCCTTCCTCTCTGAAATCAATAAAAATATCTTTAAAAAATATTTTAGTCAGCTAAGAAACATTATTTCAGCTTTATGTGTAAGTTTTCATAAAGGGTTTCAATAGCTACATTTGAAAGATGATTTAGTGAAAGGAAGCTTACTGCTCAAAACATGTTTTAACATAACAGCTAAAATCAATAACTGAGTGAGCTCTTTATTGTTATTCAAAACATGCTCCTGGAAATTTACAAATGTAAACAACAAATCAAAAACTGAAAATGAGATCTTCTAGTGAATGGCACCATGTTGACTAAGGCTTACCACATATTGGAACTGTCTCTTCTATTTTCCTAAACATTCTTTCAATTTACAAGTAAAATAAAATTATGCTGACTATGCAAAAAATATTAATGTAAAGTAAACTTTTTTTGAGGTAGGAATTTTTGTATGAAATTAGGTTGATTGAAAACTGGAAGGTCAATGAGTCTATGATGTTAATTTACTAACTTTATTAGACATGGATTTAAGCATTCATATGATCTATCTATCTATCTATCTATCTATCATCTATCTATCTATCTAAAACCAGTGACCTTAATGCTGTAATGACCAGAATGACTGATCGCTATGATGCCCACTCTGACCAGAGAACCTGCCTAATCGGAAAGTGGGGCCAGTGGCTAACCTCCCTAAGCCTCTCCCCACTGCTGACTCCTCCCCCAATGGGCCTCCACCATCTGATGGGCCTGAAGCCCCTGTCCCCAACAACCTCCACCCCTGATCTCACCCCTGACACCATTTGGGGGCTGGGCCCGACCAGCCAAGTGCCCGTGGCCCTCCCCCCAGCTGGCCCGGCCCTGATCAAGCCCTGATCAGGGCATGCTGGCCAGTTAACCTCCCACTGTCTTCTCCTCCTGACAGGCCTGGCCCTGATTCACCCCAATTTGGGCCAGGCCGGCCGGATCCTCCCCCTCCGGTGTACTGGGCCTTTAGTCCTATATAATGAAAGTGTAGTATGCAAATTGTCTCCTTGACCAGAGTTCTCCCAGGAGTTCAACCAAGGGGTGGGCCATCTGGGGGAAAGGAGGGAGGGCGCTGGCCAGCAGCTGGCAGCTGGCAGCCATTAGGGACTCTACCAGTGCACACATTTCATGCACTAGGTCTCTAGTGTGATTATAAGAACCATCTAATTAAAGTAGACTCTATTTCTAACAATTATAAATTACAGAACACACTACTTATAAATGTTTGTGTCTGTTACACAAAAATTTACTTAAGACTGCATTTTTTTGTTCAAAAGCATTGAAAAATATCTGCTGAGAAGTTCTTTCCATGGGGAAACTTCCTATTTGGTGCAATTCAGTTTAATACATTTTTTTTATAACAGAAAATATTCTTTATTTTTTTGTTGTTGTTAAATATAGGATAGAAAATAGTTTCATAATTTAGTATTTGTGGCATGTGTAATTTTAGAATATGTTGTACTCTTCCCCTCTCTCCCAAATTACCAATTCTGTTAGGTACTTACATGAACTAAATATAAATGGTGCTTGAACTATAATCATTATGATCATTAAAATCATAGTCAGGATCTGTATAGGAAATACACTAGGTATCTATAAATTTTTGTGCCATAAAAACAGCAATATGTGAACTAGGACCCATTAGATAGTACTGGAATATGTCAATTTTAAGAACTCTTCAATTTTTGAAGAATCAACAACCTGAAAGGTCAGTTCTGGCATAAACATAAGATATATTTAGATCAAGCTATGGAGCTGATAATTCATTCTGTTATACTTTAATCCCCTTACACATTCAAAGCCTGCAAGCAGGCAAGGGCAGGATTTACTCAAATTTCACTTTATGCTTAGCTTTCCCACTCTGCAGAATTAAGTGAAACTCCCAAAAGATAACAACAAGCCAAGATGAGCTCATCTAAATGCAACCCAGTCATTCAGGTTTAGATAATAGCCACTGCCAAGATAATTTATGGTTTTCAACACTTGTTAGCATTGGTAACCAACCAAGCCCCTAGCAACTGTATTAAGTCAGGAGCTGACACAATTGCAAAGTAATTTGCACAGGCTGAAAAAGGAGAGTCACAAAGAACTTTAATAATGTAAGTTTTATTTGAACTTGGCCATCATCCTAGTTTACAGAAGTTAATTCCTACACTCAGTTTCAACAGACAAAGATTAATTGACCCTCCTTATCTGTGTGCTCTTCGATTAGAAATGTTCTTTTCTCACCTATATCTTCCATCATAGATGGTGGTCGTTCAATAAAAAGATGTGCCCTGAACCAATGCTTCCATTTTTCAAAAGAGCAATATGTGGCTACAGGTTACTGCTTTTGCAAAGCTATTACTTCTACTGTCAACGTGACTGCTGCCCTAAGATGTCTCATTAGGTGGAATAAATTGAAGCAAACAAACACAACAGTTGACCAAACACACCTCCTCCCCACAAAAAAAAAAAAATCTGCTGTGGTGGTAAATAAATAAATAGCTCCCCTATCAGAGGTTTTAAAAGAAACTGGGGAATGGGAGTTAACTCTAAGTGCATCTCCCAAGAAATATGTTATTGAACAAGACCAGGAGAACAAGATCCCCAGTGTTATTCTAAAAATCAGAAAATAAGGAGGTTTTTTTTTTTAGTACATACTGCATTATAATGCAAAAATATAAAGAAAACTGTTTGAAGATTTAAAGACAAACTAAATATTCCATATCTAAGAAAAGCAATTGATTGATTGACGAAAGCTAGTTAAGCATATCTGTTGCCCATTTGACAAATTCATTTAAATTCTAATTTCTGAGGGAGAGCAGATGAAAGATTAAATTGAACCAACAGTGAAGTTTTCACTTGTGCTGTCATTTATAATCAGGACTTTAAGTTTCTAGCTTGATTTCTTATTGAGAAATAGTCAACTCTCTTAAGCTATGCAGCCAAAGAGAGTGATTGATTTTTGTAAAATATTTTGTGCATAAAAACTGGGCAAGAACCCCTGTCTTAAGTTTATCCTAATTAATATTATTATTAGCTCCTACTTATTTTTAGGACCACTCACATAATAGCCAACAACTAGCTCTGTCTTACATAGATTATAGATTTTTTTTGGATATTTAGATAAACAAGTAATTTTATTCAACATCTACCTGCTTATCATTTAGACTCATACTTGTTCTTCAGTATTTTGAGGGAAAAGTATTTATTTTGTATAATTCTACCTGTCGATCAATACATAAATATTACAGGTTGAACAGATTCTTCCCTTCCCCTCAAAAAAAATGGGGGGGGGGATGTGTTGAAGTTCTAATACCCAGTATCAGCATGTGACCAATACTTCAGAATGTGGACTTGAGAGCAGTGTTGATTTAGCTTTAATTAGTGAATATGACATCATATCAAAGTACAGTGGACTTCTCGTTCAATGTGACTGATGTCTGTATAAGAATGTGGTCATGTGAAGACGCAGTGAGAGGGAGACAACACCAGGTGATTATGGAGACAGATTGGAGATAAATAGCTACCAGCCAAGAAATTCCAGGAACTGCAATAACACCAGATGTTTAAAGAAAGGTGTGAACTAGATTTTTTCCCTTGATTATGGTTCTGCTGACAACTTGATTTTGGACTTCTAGTCTTAAGAACTGTTGCAAAAAGTTTCCAGGTGTTTGTTTGTTTTTTTAAGCCACCCAGTTTGTGGCACTCTGTAAGAGCACCCCCAAGAAACTAATAAAACAAGTTACACAAAATAAAATTTTGTTTATTATAGAAACAACCAAACCTAGTTATTCTTTATCTCTCTCCTCTCCCCTAATTATTCCAACATTTTCCTGTGTTAGGGGAATCAATTGTTGCTGACTTCCCAGGTCTAACCTAACAATAATGGAAGAGCCAAGCCACATTTTATGGCTGGAGAAAATGTCTGGTTCTTCTTTCCTTAAAGCACAGAACATAAGCCCAAAACACAAAACTTGAAAGAAAACTCTAAACATGAACTTGTTAGGAGCAGAAATAAAATTTTGGGGACCAGCTACAATTATAAGAGATATTAACCATGCTCTGTTAACCATGATCGTTCTGTTTTGATTAGAGAAAGCACATTCTAAACTGTGTGGGAGATATATACCCTGGGATCTGGGAGCTAACATTGGGATGCAGCCCTGGGGGCACCTGGACTGGGAATTTACAATCCCCAGCCCCTATTACCTGTAGTCTGGTCCTGGAGCTCCTGCTGTCTCCTAGTATGACTCCCCCCAAGTCCGCATGGCTTGTAACCTGTAATGATTATCCCAAGCTCGCTTTCCCATGGCTCTAATTCCTACTTTCACATGTAATCTACCCAATATAAGCAGCTGGTTTATGGTATGGTCAACAGCAGATTTTTGTGGCTGACCTGCTGTTCTCCCATAATGTTGGCATTAATGGAATAAACATTCCTATGTGAACCAATCCTGTCTCTGCTTAACTAGCTGAAGTAGTGACAGGCAGCCCAGACTTCTCGGTTGTCTATGTAAGGGTTGAGGTGCAGGAAACGAGAGCCAGAAACCAAGATTTATTAAAAGGGAGGTTTATCCCGCAGTAAAGAGTGAGATTCCTTATGGAGGAGGTAGAGAAACCAGGAAAAAGGGAAGGGGATGAGAAGAAGGAGGGACCGCAGCTGGATTGCCTCCTGCAGAAGAGACAGTAACTCGTGCATGAATGGAGAGTCCTTTTAAAGGAAGGAACAGAAAGGGGTTGGGCCTAGGGCTGAACAGGAAGGGGTGGGCCCCAGGGCACTTGGCACATGCTGATTGGTGGTCCAATGTCTTGGGATGTCTCCCCAGCAGATGATGGTAGAGTCATAACTCCGTCCACCAGCATGGGGGAGGGAGGATCTCACAGTCAACTTACAAACAGAGATTCAGTAACTGGAAAATCATTGTCATGCCTAAGTGCCTGAGCAGAATAGAAAAAATGGGGATTTAATACAGGTTGTAGAAGGTACAGTTTGCCAGATATGGTTTAGGCAAACTACTCAATTAATTAAACTGTTAGATGCATAAAAGCTAAGATTTCACTATATGACCCCATACCTAGAAGAAAGCTAATAGAAAAAAATTGATAAAGAGGCAGACTACAGATGGGAATCAATAAGAGAATGTAGACATACAATTGGACTAACATATAAAAGAGAGGCTAGAAAATACTTATACTGCATCTTTCCTGTCATGTTGATCATCAGAATGACCTAGGGACATAGTTTAATTCTAAATCTTAACCCTACTACTAGCTAATTTTTGCATTACTCTTGACTTCTTAATCCTTCCATGACTAACATTGAAAGAGTTTTTACCTAAACCTAAAAAACACGCAAAAACAAACAAACAAAAACCTATTAGTTGATGCCTTTGGCAGGAGACACATCTGTTAAGTTAGGAAATGAAGGAACCATTCATTATCTAGGAACTAACATTCAATTTATAATGTTTTCCATTCCTTTTGGACCACCCTGCAGTCTCAGTCTTGCTGATGATGGAGTCTCACAACAGTAAGGAGACCTGAAACTCAGAATACCAACTGGTTTATTAATATGATACTCTTTTCACTGTGGCTAACATATAGCCACCCCTTCTCCTCTGTATCCTCAATTTCTCTAACTCTGCTCTTTGTGATACAGTTCACTTTGACTTCTCATCTTGTGTTTCATTACATTCTATTAGCATCATCACTTTAATGAACCTGAGAGATAATATAAGCACCTTTTTCATGGTTAATCTATGCCAAACATTGTGTTAGATTTTTTTTTTTTGGCGTCATTTTGGCAGTTTTAAAGAGATTTCCCCCCTCCCCCTTCTAATTTAGAGTCATCTCTGTTCTCCAGATTTGAGAATATCTGATGTCCTTACTATAACCAATACTTGTAGTTCTGTTATTTGCTCTTGTGCCTTTGTCCTCTGGCCTTAGTCAGAAGTTTCACTCCAAGTAGTCTTTCATTGTATCTTTCGTTGTAACCTGTGAATAATTGCGAAAAGGAAAGTTCTGGCATCTAATTAAATTTGACATTAATTGCTTTCTAACTTTGTTAGCTCTTATAAATGAAAGTGAGCAATTTATGGACTAATGGGTTTTTCCTTAGGATGGAAAGTGATTCAAAACACTGGGATTCACACTGTGGTCTTCTCTATAGACATCACACAGTGTAATAGAAAAATAACAAAACATAAAAGCAGAACTGAATATAAATTATCAGACAATGTCATAAAATGAAAAAATTTAAGTAAATACAAAAAAACCAACAACAAAAACGTCTCTTCAGTTAGTCATTTCGTAAACATGAATTTAAAAAACAAAACTATTATGAACCAAGCACTTTTCTTAGTGCTATAAATTCAGAGAGCTGTATAAGCTTTGACTTTGGCGAAACTACTCTGTGATGAAATATATATATATATATATATATATATATATATATATATATAACAATAATAACCACTATTAAAGTAAAACTGATGAGCATTCTGACTATGAAAACAATACATTTTCAGAAAATGAAAATACCAAATGTTAATAAGAATGGATTTGGAGTTAGGTGGTTGTATGAACCCTCCTACACATGATAATTTAAAAAACTGAATAAATTATTTTCAGAAAACAATAAGTTAAAGGCATTGGAAAACATTTAAACACAGACAGAAGCCTAAAGAGAGTTACTTTTGAAAAGCTGCAACTAGAAAGGGTAGATCATTAATTTGTGACTTTCTGGCTATGAAGGTAGAAAATAATAACAAAAGCTGCAGGTTTACTGATGTGGTGAGAGAAACACTTGAATGAGATAAAAATGTGATTATACATAAATGCTGCTTAAATCCAGGAACTTGGCTAAATTATGCAGGCAAGGGAGAGACCAAGAGGCTCAATGGTGTTGCTTCCTAACTTTACCTGATAAATGTAAGAATCACCTCCTAATTTTTAATAGATGAGAAAGGAAGTTACCATAACAAAATCTGTTTGTTCCTGCTTTTCAAATTGAGAATATTTCCCAAGATTATACAAAACACATTTTGGAGAGCAGAATGGTGACCCTTCACAAACCTGACATTTCAGACGAAAGCCAGAAACAGGTAGAATGGCTGGAAATGTGGAGCTGTGAGAAATAACGAGTCACAGAAGGAGAAAGCCTCCAAATTTGAGTAAACTATTTACTTAAGTCCGTGGATAACCTCCAAATTGTGCAGGCACAGTAGAAGAGGTTCAATTAAAAGCCACAGAATTTCCAAAACCAGTTTGGCTCAGTGGATAGAGCCTGTGGACTAGAAGGTCCTGGGTTCGATTCTGGAGAAGGGCATGTACCTTGGTTGTGGACACATCCCCAGTAGAGGGTGTGCAAGAGGCAGCTGATTGGTGATTCTCTCTCATCAATGTTTCTAACTCTCTATCCCTCTCTCTGTAAATTTGTGCATGGGGGGGTTGTCCCTCAGCCCAGCCTGCACCCTCTCCAATCCAGTACCCTTCGAGTAATGTCCCACTACCTGTGTGTGTGTGTGTGTGTGTGTGTGTGTGTGTGTGTGTATATATATATATATATATATATATATATATATATATAATTAGATAAAATGATAATACTAATTTTTAAAAAATTATTAAAAATAAATATAATAAAACATCCTTAAGGTAAAAATTACATGTAAAAATATCCATTAAGAAACCAATTTGTGAAGAAATATTAAGCAAGCCTTTGAAAGACATACACAGACAAAGGAAGCCCTTCATCACTGCTATTGTTCAACAGTTGCAGATATCCTGACCAATAAATTAAGATGAGAAATACAAATGTATGTAAAAGAATGCAGGGAAATATGGCAGTGTCATTATTTACAAATAATATAATTATTCTAAAAACAGGTACATTAATAAACACAATGGTTTAAATGAGATTTTAGCAATTTTACATAAAAAACTTCACAGTTTCCAGATATATCAATAATATCCAATTAGAAAATGTGAAAATAAATCAAATATATTTGTGAAAAGAGGTATATGAGTACTATGTAACTTTAAAAGGGGTTCTGTCTTGACCAATCATGACATTAAGTCATTATCACGGAAGAATAAATATCTCAGAGTTTTTGTTTGTTTGTTTTTTCATATTCTTGAAGTCATTAAACAGAATAGTATAATTATGGCTGAAAATATTAAAAATCAAATTCAGATCTACTGAAGTAGAAGATTCATGTATGGGAATCTTTAATCTATATTTGAACAACTATCTAATCATTATCACAGAAATAATCATAGCACTTTTAAATAGAAGTATACTTTCTCCAGCATACAAATCTTGGTTTCTAAACACCATTCTCTAGTGGAAGGAATCAGGAAGAAATATTTATGAATCCATACTGATATAAAGAAATGGTTGAATAAAGGAACAAATGGAATAAGAGACAAATCTTTCTTACAGAATTTCAAGTTATACTGTATATGTTGATACTCCCTCCTCTAGAAGGTGAAGTCTAATCCCTCTCCTCCGCCCCCTCAAGTATGGCTTACTTTTAGTGATTCACCTCCCAAGAATACTACCAAAAAGAAGAAAAATAACTTTACAGTAGAGAAACCTGGAAGAAACTCCCTTATCTAAGTGGCCAAGGTTAATATCACCGGTGATGAGCTGTGCTGATTGCAGCTATCCTCTGACATGCTATGATGGAAATGACATTTTACTTGTGTAATGATAGTTTTAAAAAATTCCAAGCAAACCCAAATTAAGAAACATTTAAAAAGAATGCATTGCCCATATACATCTTACAATCATCAAGGTCATAAAAAATGAATTAATGATGTAAATTAATTGTAGTCCAAAAGTTAGTAAGAAGCCAAAACCGGTTTGGCACAGTAGTAGAGCGTCGGTCTGCGGGCTGAAAGGTCCCGGGTTTGATTCCGGTCAAGGGCATGTACACTGGTTGTGGGCACATCCCCGGTGGGGGGTGTGCAGGAGGCTGCTGGTCAATGTTTCTCTTTCATCAATGTTTCTAGTTCTCAAATCATTCTCCCTTCCTCTCTGTAAAATATCAATAAAATATATTTTAAAAATGATAATAATTAAAAATGAAATAAATAAAAAACAAAAGTTAGTAAGGAGACTTGTCTCAATATAGCACAGCATCCTAGATTGAATCCTAGCAAATGAATAAAATCATATGTGGAAAAGTAGTGAAATGTGAATAAAGCATAAAGATGAAATGATATTGTACTAAATGTTAACTTTTTACTTTTTTGTTTTGTTTTTGTTAATCCTTGCTCGAGGATATTTTTCCATTGATTTTTAGGGAGAGTGGAAGAAAGAGGAAATCAGAGAGAAACATTGACATGAGAGATAGATATCAATTGGTTGCCTCCTAGCTGGAGAGAGCCTGCAACCAAGATACATGCCCTTGACCGGAATTGAAACTGGGACCTTTTGGTCCTCAGACCCACACTCTATTCACTGAGTCAAACTTGCTAGGGCTTTTTAAGTTCTTACTTTTGATAAATGTACTGCAGTAAACATAAGGTGATAACATTAGGTCTATGGAAACATTCTCTACCATCCCGGCAACTTTTCTGTATATCTAAAGTTATTACAAAATAACAAGTTTATTTAAAAATGCCCTCCAAGACACACACACACACAACTCAGAAGAGTTGGTGTAGGATTTGCTGACTTCCTATTAGAGGAGTAATCCTTCATCACTGTCAAAGGGGGAAAAATGCATTGAAAGAGTTAAACAAGCAAGAAAACATAATTCAAGATTACAGTAACAGGAGGTAAAAATTTAACTCAACTCTTCTGAAATAAAAGGTGGGAGAGTGTTTAAGTGCTAAAGTGAGTTCATAGGAATTCCTGATGGATACAGTATGAGGGGGGAGGATGGTCAGTGTAATGAGGTCATCTGTGTTTGCTCGTGGTCACCTATTGAAGTTAGGCTCTTTCTCTCCCACAAAGACTGGGAGGCAGGGGCACCATCATTCTGGATAATCACATTTTAAAAGGATGGTTCCAGGGATGGGTTCCAGGTTCTTGAGAAAGGCATTCTTAGATTATAAAGCTGGAACAAGGCTGGGATAAGATTTGTATCTTAAAAGGGGATGAGAAGATTTTATAACTGCACACGTCTTCTAAAGAAAATGCTCTTACGTATATGGTAAACACAAGATGAAAGAGAGGTCAGAGACCTACCGTTGGGAATAAGTCTTTCTTAAATTTCAGAGAAGCTGAGGGAATGTTAGTCATCTTGGTTAACCCTATTCTTTGTTCCCATGTAGAGAGCTTTCTTTTCTTAGAAAACACAGGTCTGTCTTTGCTGCTTTACTTACTCCTGTCTAGAGGAGAAAGACGGTTGAAATTGACTCGCCATTTCGGGAACCAGACCTGGGAATGAGTCTTCAGCCTCATCTGTGTACTCCTCTGAGCTCTGCCTGCTTGCTTAGTGCCCACATTCTGCTCAGTCCTCTATTAACATTTAGCTCTGTAGATGCAGGACTATAGTTTCCCGATGTGAAATTAAAAAAAGAAATTACATCTGTTTGTTCCCCCCAGATCTTTGCCATTGTTTATCCCCATGGTATTGTGTTTGGATACATATTTGCTTTCTTTCACCAATGAAATGTTGGAAAGAAGGGCAGGCTTTAGGAAGGATCCTATGATTGTACTTGCCCTTCTTATATTTCTAACATGAAAACAGCATGCTCTGGGGAGTCATGATTCCTAGCATGAGAGACTAGTAAAGCAGAACTCTATCTAAATGGCAACCTGAAGCAGAGCCACTCCAGCTAACCCACATACCTGTAAGGAGGAGAAATAAACCTTCTGTTAAGACACCAAGAGTTTGAGGTTCTTGGTTTCACATGAGCTACACCAAGATTGGGTGAATAAGAATACCAATTCTGGGCAAAGGGAGTGAAGGCAGAAAACACTCTTAGTGAGTCTCTTAAGTGTAGATTTAAACCCAAGTCCCTTAATTCGGATTTTATCTTTAACTAGAGGCCTGATGTATGAAATTCATGCAGGAATAGGCTTTCCTTCCCCTGGCTGCCTACACTGGCTTCCCTCTTACATCCAGAACCCAGGCTTCCTTCTGGCACCCAAAACCTGAGCCACTGGCAGCCACCCTGGATCAGGCTTACCTCACAGCTCCAGCTTCGTCCAGAAGGTCGTCTAGAAGGTCATTCTAGAAGGACGTCTGGTCTACTTAGCATATTATCCTTTTATTATTATAGATAATTCTAACATGTTTTTATCTGTTACATTATTTTATTTCTCACCTTATTCAAATTATTTTATTCCAGATAAATAGATTTACCAGTGGGACAATTTAGAAGAAAAAGAACTTAAAAGGGAAATAATCTTTAAATAAAAATATTTTTATTATTTCCACTTTTACTTAAACTATTTTAGAAAATGCAAGAGGCAACACTTCTTAACATGCCCTCTGGAGAATAATAATCTTCACACCAAACTTTATGAAAAAAAATAGGAGAAACTTAAAAAGTTAATCTTTTTAAATATGTTTTTTATTGACTTGTATTTATTTATTTATTTGTTTATTTATTTATTTAATTAGAGAAAGGGAGAGGGAGAGAGAGAAAAAACATTGATGTAAGAAAGAAATAGCAATTGGCTGTCTTCCATGATCTGGTCCTTAGATAGAAAAAAATACCAAATCAAATTCAATGTCCATTCATGATTAAAACTCTTAACATAGTTAGAAAATATTTCCTTATTTTGCTAAAGATATCTATGTAAACCCTCAGTCAGCATCATGATTAATAATAGATGTCTACAGCTTTCTAAGTACCAAAATAAAACAAAGATGACTACTGTAACATCTAGATATTGAATGTATTAACCATTTGGCTGGAGTTCTTAGCCCATACAATAAGAAAAATAAATGAATAAATGACACAAGGATAGAAAGTAAGGCATATGATTAATTAATTCTCATTATTGAAAAATTATTCTTAATACTACTAAGCATATTAAAACATTTTCTGAATAAAAGTTAAAATAATCTATCATAGAGTTATATGTCAAGAAAATAACTTGGAAAATAAAATTTAAGTAATAATTATGGAAAAAGTCATTCATTTTAAAAACTTAGGAAGATTTTACCATGCATATATAAAGTATTAGAATTAATAAGTAAATTTAACAGGGTTGCTAGATCAAGGTCTACATATAAAAATGAATCCTATTTCTATACTCCAGCAAGAATAAATTGGAAAGTAAAACTTAAAATACATTATGAAAAGATACACATTGAATTAAGTTAGAAAATTTTTAAACATCTAAAACTTATAAATTATGTCTTTTGCTGAATTTTTTTGAAAACTAGTAGACATCTAGCATTAACCTGAATGAATGATCACTGTTTTCATGAATAAATAATTTATCTTTAGAAATGGTAAGACCTTGACTTCCCTACATTTTCAGCTTCTATTCATTCTCTTAATAGCATTTTAAGGCAATTATTTATCTAGATATGTGTAGCAATATTAACTACTATGAATTACGTGAGCAAGGTCTCTGCCTCTCCATAATTACATATCAGATGTCTGAATTCCAGAAGCAATATTTCAGCATCAAATATGTTAAATTAAATGTTGACTAGATAGATGCATTTGGCTGTTGGGGTGTATGTTTTGTGTTTTTTATTTCCTAGGAGAATTATTCAACCTTACACATGATCTCAGGAAAAAGGAGAATAGAAATTGACAGATATAGCATAATAAAGTTGATCAAATATTAGGCATATGACCATTACATAAAAATAAAATTCCAACAATTTTGCTGTGTTACTCTTCACAATGTGTATCAAAATTTCATGACAACATTAATTTTTCATTCTGGCAAATCAAAGCTGATTGGGAAATGTAAAATTAAAGAGAGAAATATATTCTACCAGTGTTCTCTGGCCAGACAAGTAGGTTAAAAGATTCAAATCCTTTGTGAGTTTGGATGTAACGTCAACAAGAATGAGAGTCCTAAAATATTCCATATTTAAACTGCAAATAAACCCTCTCTTCCCATGGGACTTTCCCTCATCTATGGTAATTTATATTGGGCCATTGATTCAAATATTTATTCCGGTTTATGTGGTGTGCTGTAGTCAAGGCAACTTTAAGGGGAAATTGAAAATATTTGATTCATTGTTGTAAACACCTTCTTTCTGAATATTTGGGTAGGGGTAAGGAGAGCAAATGTAGCCAGAGAAGACTCAATACACTGGTATAATCAGTGTTGATGTTAGAGCTCACATTCTCTGGAATTTCATATTAAAATCCCAAACAATTTTATGATTATAGATAATGGGTCTGCTTTACCTACTCTAATATTTATATCTATAGCTATCTTTATCTATCTATCATCTATCTCTATCTATGTTATCTATATCTACATCTATCTATATATCTATATCATCTATATCTATCTATATCTCTATCTCTATAATCTATCTATATACTGTATTCACTAGTGGGCCTGGCACTGGTGGGGTCCCTCATCCTGGCCTGCAGGGATTGGACTGAAACCAGCTCTCCAACATCCTCCGAGATGTCCCAGATTGTGAGAGGGTGCAGGCCAGGCTGAAGGACCACACCAGTGCATGATTGGGGCCAAGGATCGACCATAGGAGGGCGCTAGGGATATGTCTGGTCTGTCTCGCCCAGTCCCAATCAGCTAGACCCCAGCAGCAAGCTAACCTACTGGCTGGAGTGTCTGCCCCTGGTGGTCAGTGTACATCATAGCGGCTGGTCAACTACCATATTTGCCGGCGTATAAGACGATTTTTTGGCCCTGAAAAATATGCCTCCAAGTGGGGGGTAGTCTTATACGGTGAGTATATAACAAACTCTGTATTTTTAGTGGAAATGTTAGGGGGTCTTCTTATACGCCCAGTCGTCTTATACGCCTGCAAATACGTATTTTTCAGGGCCAAAAAATCCTCTTATACGCCGGCAAATATGGTAGTCATTTTTTTAAAAACATCCTATCTTATCATAAAATGTGTTTGACCCCTGCATTCTAGTGTAGTTCTTAGAGTCTGACTTATTTAAGCTTAAATATCACAACATGTTAGACATCAAAACAAGCTGTTATAAAACTAGTCTTGTTAAAAACTTAGAACTGTTTCAAGTGTGATGTGAAAAGAGTGTGGGTTCTATATGACACTTCTAGTATGATTCTGGCCTCACAAGTTCACAGGAATAAACACTGGAATAACAAGACCTCATATTTCCTAAGACAACTGCCCCTACACCCAAAATTTTTAGGAGGCCATCATTTTAAATCTTTGCTTTAAAATGTCAAATGATGAAAAACGTTAACACTGCTAATGATGTACTGAATTTACATTACTAAGCACTATTCTTAACTTCTGATTTTCCATCACCTACTTTGAGACTAAGAAACTGGTCAGTTTTTGCCAAGAAAACTGCAGATGTGTTGCTTTACATTTCGATAACAGAAAGGTCTGTTATGGCTTTTTGGAAGTTTGCTTTTGTTTATGGTATTGAATTGGTCTCCACTTTCTGCAGAAGAAATAATATAACTAAATTTTAAAATTAATTCATTAGAAGTATATTATGTCATTAAGACATTTTCTCAAATTACTAGAATAATGAAAGACAGTCCATTTTAATTTTTCTTTAGTTATCCTAGTGTTATGCTTTAATTGATAACTCAACATAGTGCACTTTATAAAGGAAATTAATTTTATCAATTATATATATACATGTATATAAATATGTAAATGTGTATATGTATACACATATACATCAGAATATATCTTTGTTCATTCGCTAACTTAAAATCTTTTGTACTCTTTAATTTGTTTGTTTGTCCAAACTGATATTTTTTAACAATGTAATTCACTGTGATCACTGATACATTTAATATTAATTCTGCCATGTTATTTTATATTTATTGTATATCCCTTTTAATTTCATATTTTTGTAAAAGTAGTGATATTTTAGTTGTTTAAGTATTAATCTTTAGAACTATTTTGTATTTTAATAATGGTTAACTAAACTCAACAAGATACTGTATATCTGTACTTATGTAATTCTTTACCCAAAATATGATGAGATCCAACTATTCACAATATGCTTAATATTAGAAGGATATATAGTTTATTTTGTATATAAATACACCATTTCAAGGGCTTCTATGATTGGTAACTGCCCATTAGGAAATATCACTCTTTAAAATATCTTTAGAAGTTGCCAACATCAACATTATTTACATCACAATTGCCTCCCTTGTCAGAAAGCATTACTAGCAAGTGCCAATGTTCTCTATTTAATTATATATAACATACATATTTATATAAAGCTATAAACTTGATCTTTAACATAGGACTTTCATTAGATTTTTAAACTTTAAAGTTGTTCTTTATTTCTATTTGATGCTAGAATATCAGAATTCTTGTGTGAAGAATACAAACACATAATTATAAGTTGATACCCTTTAGATTATCTTCTAAATTTTATAGATAGTCTCTAGCATTTTCACTGGAATTTGGAAATGGTTTTTCAAGATCATGTGAAAGTTAATTTATCTTAATTCTGTCGAAGATTTCTATTTTTTTTCTTGGCTATTTGTGAATGCAGCCTGGAACTAGAAGAGCAGTAATCTTTTATAAAAGTCAGTCTTCCCACATAATGTCTAATGGTTAGATTTATCCCCGAGGAAGAATGTAAATTCATTGCAAATGATACTTTAATGGAGCCTCGCTTTTTTGTCATGCAAAGAAATCCAAATGAATGTGGCAGCCAGCAGCAATTCCTTTGGGAAACAGTTCAACATGAAGCATGTGATCTTGTCAGAAACAAGTAAATAAATACCTCTAGCTTTCCCATTGAACCATTTTATCCCATCAAAGAAATGCAGAACATGATTTGCATGTTGTAGATAATCTTTTAAAAGAATGAGTCCAAGTGCGAGTGCTTGTTTGCACTTATTGTAATAGATCTGACAGGTATTGTACTCATGATATGCTGGAGAAAATATTAGCTCCCACGAAGTTGTAAAATGCTCATAAGTGAATATACATTCATTTAGTTTAGATAAATGTCCCCCTTTCATTGCCACAGGCTACATTAATTTGTTGGGTGTCTCTTTTAAAGCACTGCATATTTTTAACAGAGTTCCCTCCATATTTGATCAGACCTTACAACAGTTACATTCATGGTTCTGAATGAGTTGATAGGGCTATAAAATTGAAGAAAAAGAAGGAAGAGGAGGAAGAAAAGAATGATGAAAACACCTTCATTCTCAACCATCATGGCTAATAATGGCAGGTAGTTCTTTCACAGGCAATTCTTTAAAATTAAGTACCTTTTACCTTTACTAAAATAAAATGGGTAGTAAGTTTGTTGTAATGATTTTAATGACAATTACTTGAAATTTTGAAGTAACCAACAAATACACCACTCTACTTAATCTAATGCCGAATTTCTAAGGGAATAGTGTTTTGTGGGAATTTCAAATTTATAAGTAAATGTGTTATCTGACTTTGGAAGCAGGACAAGTTCTTGTGAACTCCTGAAACACCTGACTGGAGTTGACATTCTCTTCAGAGGTTAGAAGCAATTTCCAGGAGAAGTAACTATTCTAAACTTAATGAGATTCCAAATAGTTGTCATTGGAGATAACACTGCTTTTATAATGGAGGTAATCTTCATAGAAGCTTAATAGAAGTTTCAATATAAAAATATGCTATGCTGTTCATTTATTTTACTTCTGTCTCATTATTCAATATATAACCTATATAGAAAAGCATATATATATATATATATATATATATATATATATATAATTTAAAGAATAATTATGGTGTGACCATCTATGTACTGCCACACAGGTCAAGAAATAGAACATTGTTAACATTTCAGGAGCCTCGTATGTATGCTTTTTTTCCACATAAATCCCTTCTTCCTTCCAGAATTAACCAACATTGTGAAATCTGTAACAACTATCTCTACTTCTTAAGAATAATTGACCCCCTTAATTTTATCCCTTAATTTGCACCCTAATATAACTTAAAAGTTTTCAACATTTTTAATATTAATCTAATGCCTGTAGCTGTGATTATTTTATTTTTATTGCTCTGTATATTATCTTATATAATAAAGAGGTAATATGCAAATTGGCTATCATGCCCTCACAAGATGGCTGCCTATGACCAGACTGGCAGGTGTGTTAGTGAGGGTTGGCCAAACAACTGAACAAGCAGGCTGTGTGGGGATGACCAGGTCAGCAGGGGTGGCAATAAGAGGTGACTGGGTTGGTGGGAGGCAGTTAGGTGTGACCATGCTGGTAGGGGGAAATGTAGTTGGGGGTGACCAAGCCAGTAGAGGGGAACAGTTGGGGATACCAGACCAGTAGAGGGGACAGTATGTCATGACCAGGCAGGCAGTCAGATGAGCAATTAGGAGGGGTCCCGGATTGGAGAGGGTGCAGGCTGGGCTGAGGAGACCTCCTTCCTGTGTACAAATTTTGTGCCCCAGGCTTCTAGTTTATAGTAATAAAAGGGTAATATGCTCCTTAGACTAGACATCTTCTGAAGGTCATTCTGAATGTCCTTCCTGATGAAGCAGGGGCTAGAGGGAAGCCAGCCCGGGTCCTGGGTGCCTGCAGGTGGCAGGGGGAGGAAAGAAGCCTGAGTCCCCGGTGCCGGAAGAAAGCTGGTGCTGGCAGCTAGGGGAAGGAAGGCATACACTTGCATGAATTTTTGTGCATCAGGCCTCTGGTTCAGTAATAATTTCTATTACTGAATTCCACTGTAAGACTAAAGTAGCACTTATATATTCATTCTGTGCCATTTGCAGATTTTATAAACAATACTGAGCTGTACAAATGTGTGTACATGAGTGCATGTTTTGTCTGGGGCTGGAGGGGAAACACACAGAAAGGGTACACATTTCCCACAGAGCATTAGTCTTCAGTGTAGTCCCTTGACCAGCAGCAACAGCCTCTCCCTGGGACTTGTCACAAGTGTATATTCTTGAGTTCTACCTCAGATGCAGTTCATCAGAAATTCTGAATTTGAAGTTCAGAGATCTCTTTACACAGGGTTTCTAGATAATTTTGACCACTCTAGAGTTTGAGAACCTAATATTCTTGGAAGGGGGATAGCTGAATTTCAGAAAGTATACATCTACAACTCTCTTAGATAATTCCAAATTGTCCTTCAAATTGGTTGTAGCAACGGACAAAACTCTGGTTGTGCATGACAGCTCACATTTGTTGTGAACATGGAGATACACTCTAAGATACTCCTTTAAAGAACTTGTTGGCCCAGCTGCTAGCAGGGCTGCCAGTGAACAACCTTCCTCTCTTATGCCTTCTGGGATCGGCTCCTCACCATGGTCACACTGTGCCATCAGACGGCCCACATCCCATGACTGATTCAGGCAGAGGTGTGAAAACACGGCCATTTCAGCCTCATGCAGGACATCTCTGAGGGAGCATTTTAACTGCAGAGCACTCTGTAGTGTCTATAAACTGTCTTCTGGGGATGCTTCACAGCTCAACATACTAATTTTTCCATTTTGTTTCTTTCCCTTCCTTTCCTTAAAAGCACTCTGAACATTAAACTCTTACTCCAAATCTACTTCTAGAAACATCCTAATTGCTGCCATACTCTCTTAAACACTTGACAATTAATTAAATTTAAAATTTTATCCTTCTTTTGTGGTTTTAATGATACTTAATTATACCTTCCTGATTACTAATAATGTTGAGCAGCATTTTAGTTGGGATTTCTCTTTTTGTGAAGTTCCAGTTCAAGTAGTTTGTCCAATTGTTTATTTGTTATTCTAAGCTTGACAATATATTTTATTACTTGTATTATCACTTATATCATAATTAATAGTGGGAAACTACCAAATCTTAATAAGATTGAATTAATCAACCTTTACATTTATGTTAATCAATTTTGTGTTTTAGGAAATCTTTTCCTAACCCTAGAACATGAAAATTTTCTATGGATTTTTAGGGGGTTAAATGAGATAATAAATTTTAGAATAATAGATACTTTCATCATTTTAATCACTCAATAGATAAAAATGATTTATCCTTCCACTTTTTAGTTTGTCTTTCATGTCTGTACCTAATATTTTTTTTATTATTTCTTTTAAAATGTTGCAGTGTTTTGGTAAGATTGCTCCTCATAATCTTATATTTTGTTGCTGTTATACATTTTGTGTAATATTTTTATTTTATACCTGTAGTTTTGATAGTATTTGGAAACATTTTGAATTTTTTTTTTATCTTGGAAGCAAAAGGGAAACACATTCAAATGTGAAAAATGCTCTAAAAGGTGGAGAAAATAAGGCAAACTAGAGAACTTGGGATCCATCAAAATACATGGAAGTGTGTTCTCTGAGTTTTCTTTTGCTCCATATGTCCCAGACATGAAGTTGAAGAAATCAACCCAGAAATGCCAACAGGTGCAGGTAAAATAAACTTCAAAATAAGCCTGCTCTCATTAGCCAAATAACCAGGTCAGGGGCAGTTAGTAAGACAAACAAAACAAAACAAAACAAAACAAAAAAAATCAAAGAAAAAATATTTAAACAATAACTGCTCTACTCAGCTAAACATAAGGAAAAACTTGTAACCATTTATATAGATGCTATATATTTTTTTACATGGACATTTTTAAAACAGTTTTAGGTTCAAAGCAATATTAAACAGAAACTACAAAGTTCTCTATGTCTCTCTGCCCCCCCCCCCACACATACATGCTCAGCCTCGTTCATTATCAGTATCCCACACCAGAGTAATGTATTTGTTAAACTGATGAAGCTACATTGATATATCACACGGAGTCCATAGTTTACATTAGGGTTCAACTCTTGGTGTATATTCTATGGGTTTTGACAAATGTTTAAGGACATGTATCCACCAGTATAATATCAAGCAGAATACTTTCACTGTCCTAAAAACATTCTGTGCTCTGCCTTTTCATCCTTCCCTGCTTCCAGCCCTGGCAACCATTGCTCTTTTTCCTGCATCCATAGTTTTGCCTTTTCCAGATTGACATAATTAGAATAAGGAAGGATGTAGCCTTTTAGGTTGGGTGCCTACACTAAAACATATATGTAGGGATCTCTCCATTTATTTTGATAGCTTGACAGCTAATTTCCTTTTTATTCTAAACAACATTGTATCACATTATTTACCCATCTTGGTTTCTTTTCCAAGTTTTTGAAATTATGAATACATCTGCTATGAACCTCCATGCTCATATTTTGGATAGACATAAGTTCCCAATGCCTTTGGGTCCATATCAAGGATAGCTAGATCACATGGCAAGAGGATGTTTAGTGTTGTCAACAAACAACAAACTGTCTTTCAAAGTGGCTGTACCATTTTGTGTTCCTACTGGCTACAGTAGGAATTCCCGTAGCTCCACATTCTTTCCAGTATTTGCTGTTTTCAGTGTTTTGGATGGTGGTCATTATAATAGGCATATAGTGATGGATTTTTAAATTTTCATTTACCTAATGACATATAATATGGAATATCTTTTTATATGCTACTTGTCACTTGTATGTCTTCTTTGGTGATGTATCTGTTCTGATTTTTTGCCCATTTTTTAAAAAAAATTTGGTTGTTCATTTACTTATTGTTGAGATTTAAGAGCTCTTTGTATATTTTACCATATAACTTTCAAATAACACTATAACTTTCACAGGTAGTTCTAGAACCTTATCCTATACTAGAGGTTTCGTGCACAAAATTCATGCACAGGGGTGGGGGGAATGTCCCTCAGCCTAGCCTGCACCCTCTCAAAATCTGGGACCCCTTGGGGGATGTCCAACTGCTGGTTTAAGCCAAATTCTGCAGGGATCCTGCAGATTGGGCCTAAACTGGCATTTGGACATTGCTCTCACAATTTAGGACCACAGGCCCCTAACTGCTCGCCTGATTGCCTAATCACCCTAACCATTCACCTGCCTGTATGATTGCCCCTAACCACTTGCCTGCCTATCTGGTCACCCCCAACTGTCCTCCCCTACAGGCCTGGTTGCCCCCAACTGCCCTCCTCTGCAGGCCTGGTCGCACCCAACTTCCCTCCCTGCTGGCCATCTTGTGATGACATGGGGGTGGCTTTCTTGTAATGATGTGGGGTGGCCATCTTGTGACAATGTAGGGGTGGCCATCTTATAATATGAGGGTGTGAGGAACAATTTGCATATAACCTCTTTATAAATTATTATATAAGATTATTGTGATTCGTAAGTGCTTCTCTTTGCCAAAAGACTTTAAGCTCTGTAATGGCAGACACTTTCTATTAATCCTCCTCCAATTTAGGATTTCTAATGCTTAGAACAAGGGATAAAGCATAGCAGCTATTCAAAATAAATGGCTGATAAATGAGTGCACCCATGTCAGAAAGCATAAATAAATGAATGATATTTACCCTACGAGGAAAACACTCTGTTCTACTCCCACTTTGTTTGGTTAATTATGATTCATCCTTCTTATCTAAACTCATACAATGTTGACTTGGATATCTTTCTGAGTCAAAATTGCATTAAAATACCCATCCTGTGAGCTTTATTTTTTTTTAAATATATTTTATTGATATTTTACAGAGACGAAGGGAGAGAGATAGAGAGCTAGAAACATCGGTGAGAGAGAAACATCGACCAGCTGCCTCTTGCACACCTCCCACTGGGGATGTGCCTGCAACCAATGTACATGCCCTTGACCGGAATCAAACCCGGGACCCTTCAGTCTGCAGACCGATGCTCTACCACTGAGCCAAACTGGTTTCGGAATGTGAGCTTTATTTGTAACCTGTTCTTTCTTATTATAATTTAATATAGTATATAGCAATCTCCACCTTTTCTTTCTCTTTCATTAGTCTGTGAGCTTTGAGACAGAGGCTGTGTTATGGTTACAAGAACACACCACATTCTAGAATAACTACTAAAATAACATTAGAAAAAAATAAATAAACTGCCCTGATGCTGTGGCTAATTTGTTCGAGTGTCATCCTATGCACCAAAAGGTTTCCTCAGAGCTGATCAAAGCAAATGTTAATAAACTTGAGGAAGATAAAAAATTTAAAATAATAATAATAATAATTAAAAAAACTGAAAACTTTCTCCTACTTGGGTCTAACTTTTTATTTAAAAATTAAATAATGTCTTTATTTTTTTAGTCACTCTAACAATCTAAGGGGTGTCATGTGATTCATTACTTTAGTCCCACATGATATATATGATTTACTTCAAGCATGACAGAATCAAAAACAATTAATTATCTAAGAAGATGAAGACAAAGATAAATATGAATAAGAACAGGAGAAAAGAAAAGGAGAACAGGATAGAGGAGAAGGAGAAAAGGAGGAGGAAAAGAATGAGGAGGATTAGCAGAGAAGTTTGTAATGTAACAATCAAACTACTTTCCCTCCTCTTCCTGTTTTCACCTGCACTGACTTCAGCCTTCAATATTTCCAACTTTCATTGCATTTTACTTCAAAGCCTGGACCACAGTAGATTTTTCTAAAATACCAAGAAATATATCATTTTGAAGTATGTTTAACATAACCCAGGAGTACAAAATCCTAAAAATATATGCTCCCCCCCCCCCCCAGTTTCTATAAGGTTTTATCAATGATTTAGTAGTTATGTAATTCACATGGAACCAAATACATTTTTGAATTTGAATAGGTCCCATTTCTAGAAATAACAAATCTGAGTAGATAAAATATGTTGGTAAATATCTCTCATCTGACCTTGATTTATATTTATAAAGGTTCTGTAAAGCAACATCAAAGTTATGTTATTCAACTTCAATTAATTATGAAAATGCATGGCTAATATTAATATTTTTTCAAAATTTTAAGAAATTTGCACATCTGATCTTTGCTTATCATCTATAAAAATTAAATGAATCCCTTTATATTAAACTATACAACTGTTGTAAGTTATTTAAAAGAGGGGGGGGTGGAGTTTTCATTGTAATGCCAAATATCAATGTTTATTAAAATGGGAATTATATCCCTTACTCTATACAAATATGATATTTTTTCACAGATGGCAAAGATGATACCACTTAGTAGCATGATGGCACATAAAATGTGTACTAAGAGGAATGGTAAACAATCTATACTTTATGAGAACATTATTAGAGTGATTTAAGGGTTAAGAAACCCCTGAGAAGCTAATGATCAATAAGTGTCAGTATTTATATTGATTAACTATGTATAAAGCACACGGTAAAGCATTTGGAGACCATGCTATGAAATATATCCTCTGGGCAACAAAAATATCATTAATATTCAAAGGAAAAAATTGAGGTTAACTCTGGTTTGATTTATGCTATTTAAACCTACAATGTTTTCACATTAATGATTTATTTCCATGTAAAAAGATCACGATTATCCACTAAAACTATAGATATTAATAAATTTTATATTCTCAAATAAAATAATATAGCTATTAACTTGCATTTATAATTTTTAATCTTAAAATATGTAATTAGGTAAGCGCAAAATAAAGTATGAGCATGTATTATTGTCATTTAATGTCATCAAATAAATCCAATGTTATCTTTTTAGGATATTAGAGGAACTATGAGAAAAATTAAACCTTCTAAAAATATTGGGATGATTTCATTTCATTTCAGAGTAAGTTTTAAATTGTTTAACAATATGTTTTCCTTAACAAAAAATTATTCTTACCAAATATTTCCACAAAAATTACATATTATATGTTTATTTTCTTTAAAATCTTGGCTTTACTTAAAAATAATTCATTTTCATTTACCCAATGAATTCAACTCAGGAGGCAACATTTAGGTGAAGTGTCTTTAAATCAAAATGTACAGGTCTAGGTGTCTTCCCGACTTTCCAAAAAGTGATGATCCTTATGATCTTTAAAATGTTGATCTATAATGCAAATTTAGTTTTATATTCTTTAATATAGATATAAATTATAGTTTCTCTTTTATTACACTAATACAATCATAAATCTATTCCTCCTAACCAACCTATGACTCCTTTGGTCTCTATAGTACTTTAAACTAAAAATAAAATGCCTAAGTCTCCTAACTTTGAATAATATCATGTTCTCCCTGTTCACACATCTTGGTGAACATCATTGCAAGGAATCAAATATGTGGAACTAATCCTATATAATAAAAGGCTAATATACAAATCAACCAAACGGTGGAACAACTGGTCACTATGACATGCACTGACCACCATGGGGCAGATGCTCAATGCAGGAGCTGCCCTCTGGTGGTCACTCAGCTAGACGCCAGGCTCATGACTGGCAAGTACAGCATCAGGAGCTTCTCTGGCCTCCACAGCAGTGCTAAGGACCCTCCTCTGGAGATGTCACATAGCTGGCTTAGTCCTGATCCCTGAAGGGACATCCCCAGAGGGGTCCAAGACTGCAAGAGGGTGCAGGCAAGGCTGAAGAAGCCCAACCCCATGCCCCAGTGCATGAATGTTGTGCACCGAGCCTGTAGTGTAGTATAGTTCTCAAAAATAAAACTCTGAAAGCTAAAATATACTTCTTAACGTGTATATGTGATTTCAGATCACATCTTAAATTACCCATGTCCAAATTATTTGGCAAAAAGCTCTCCTGATCTCTATAATTTTATCATAAAAAGTATGTTTTACTGTATTTCCTTTGTCTAATTGATAATCCCCCAGTGGTTTCTTCTCTTTATTAGTAGCTGGAGATAATGGCCTTTAAACACTCACTCAAGGTTGTGTGTTGTCATGTCTAATTTCATAGGATACCTACAATCATGGTGATATATATCAAATGTAATATCAAACTATACAGATCATGTGATGTGACTAAAGTAGTGAAATTTCTTGAAACTAATAAATAAAAAGCATGGTAAGATATTAATTCATTTTTTAAAAATCCATGTTTACTCAGATTTGTAAGAACCTTCACTCAAAATGTTATGAAAACTCAGTCAAGGCACTAAATTCTACTAAAATAGCAATAGAGTAGGGAAGAGTAAAATATTGATAAATAACCAACAGTATAGTATTTTAAATTATATAACAAAACTGAGAATGTTGAGAACCACTGATCTATGGGATGAGTACTGGATTAGAAATTGACTAGTTGTCAGACCTGTGTTCAAATTCCATTATGATAACCACATTAATTTTTTGGTTTTGTTGTATATGTTTGCTCATTTGTAAAGTTGTATTGATATTACTATTATCACAGAAATATTGTAAACCTGAAATGTCTCAGTGCCAGGAAAACAATAATGAATAAATATATATTTGCTTTCTCACTCTCCTCTTTATGGAAATAATCAGTCTTCCAGGGAGAAAAGAAATAACATCATGTATTTGTTTCCTGATTCACTGTGTTACTTAGTAATCTGAAACTTCCATCAGAATAATCAAAGCATTTGTCATATAGAGACAGATAATGATAATCGATCACACCTCAAATTCATGAACAGTGTGTATGTTAAGTGAGTGAATGAGTCCCCTCAAATCATTTGTTTGCTATAGTAGGCACTTTAACTCCCAATGTCTCCATTTCCTTGCATGTAAAATCAGAGGAATGAGACAGATCAGAGGCCTGCAAACTACAGGCAATGGGCCAGATACAATCTGGTATTTATTTTTGTTTGGACCCTGAAGCGCCACTTAAGCAAGCTAACTGGCCCACCTTTCTCCTCTGTTTCCAGTATCTGCCTCCCCAGCATCCATGCCCCACTATCGCTTGGGGCACATGGGGCTGCCATTGATCTACTGCAGACTCTGCTGATGGGGCAAGGCCCTGACCCTCACCCTGGAATCTCAATTTAAGGGCAATAAATGCTTTATCTCCAGCTGAGCTGCTTACCTGGAGAACCAGGCTCTCTAGGAAGACAGAAGTAGACTGATGGGATCTGGAAATCACTGGGCAGAAATAAACCCAGATTTCCATCTTCCATGCCCCACCCCCAGCCCACAAAGCCCCTTTTCCTTGCCCCTTAACTCTTCTACAGAGAATGGCCCCAGCTGATGGTACCTACATGCAAAACACACTCACCATCCATCCCTGTGGACTTACCCAGCAAATAGGGTGGAGAAGGAATTCTCTCTCTTATTACCTAAGTACCTACATAATATCCTCTAGTTTGTCTCTTGGCCTGAAAAGCTTAATACTACAGTGTTTGCTATCCACCTCTTTATAGTCCTGAGATGCGGGTGGAAATCCCCTGGAGAGCACACGTCCTCAGCAGTCCTTTGCAGATAATGAAGGGCTCTTTTTCTGAGGGTCTTAGTGCCCCACACTTCAATCAAAGTTCAACTACTTGGCACATGAATTTTTTCTTCCTATGAGTGATTAGGCTTCCCTTCTCTCTTTTCCTATCTGCAAAAGAATACATTTTACCCAGATAGGGAAAGAATGAGGATTCTGTGAAGTAAGTGAACACTAATACCAGCCCATCACAAAAAGTAACTTTTTACCTATTGTTTTTAAAAAGAGAGGGGGAGGGGGGAGGGAGAGGGAGAGAGATACTTAATCGACCATTATCCTTCTTAAAGAGCAAGAACCCTACAATTAACATCATAGTCAATGGTAAAGGACTAAATGTTTCCCCTAAAATCAGGAACCGGATTTAAAAACCCTCTCTTATAACTTCTATTCAACATGGTACCTGATATTTTATCCAGCTATATAGAGAAGAAAAAATAGTGTGAGGAAAAATAGACCTTTCTTTATTAGTGATTATAGGATCATCTATGTGGACGATCTAAAGGTTTATCTGGAAAAAGACGACTAGAATGCCATTTAAGCAAAGTTATCAATGCAAGATAAATCTGTAAAAATCAATTATATTCCTATTAGAGGCCCAGTGCATGAAATTCATGTATTGGGGGAGGGGGAGAATATCTCAGCTCAGCCTGCACCCTCTCCAATTAGGACACCTCTCACAATCTGCGACTGCTGACTCCTAACCGCTCACCTGCCTGCCTGCCTGATTGCCCCTAACCACTCTGCCTACCAGCCTGATAGCACCCTAACTGCTCCCCTGACATCATGATTGATGCCTAACTGCTCCCCTGCCAGCATGATTATCTCCAACTGCCCTCCCTTGCCAGTCCAATTGCCTCCAACTGCCTCCCCTGCTGGCCCAATCTCCCCCAACTGCCTTCCCCCACAGGGCTGAGGAGACTGTGGTACTGAGACTGGATGCTATAGGGACTGGTAAAGTGGGGCCGAGGGGACTGGAGTTCTCCAGCTGGATGAGGTGGAGCTTAGGGGACTGGTGCCACCATCTTGTGGCTGTGGGCACTGCCATCTTGTGAGGGCATGACAGTCAATTAGCATATTTCATCTTTATTGGCTGTGGGTGCCACCAACTTGTGAGGGATTGATGGTCAATTAGCATATTCCCTGCTTATTAGATAGAATAAGCTAATATCAAAATAATTAGAAATTAATAATAAAATAGCCCTCCCACTAACAATAGCAACCAAAAGTATGAAATACCATACATTTGGATAAAAGTGAAAAATCTAACAAAAGATGTTCAAGACTTTTGCATTGAGATAATTGCATTAAATAGCTGTGTTTACTTAGTCTACTGTAATGCAGTAATGTGTAGGTGGGTTCTTTGCTTCCACTCTCACATTTTAGTGTTTGCTATGGCAGCACACTTCTCCAACATCAAAATGACATTCCTATCAGCATGCTCTATTGCTGTGTAAAATGTGTCCAAATTTCTGCTTCAGTAGTCTGCTGGGGTGACTGATTCACCCCTGGTTCTGCTGGGTTAAGATGTGCTTTTAAGCTCACTCAACCTGGTTTTTGATAGGTGAGTTCTTAAGGCTGCAGTAATAATAAAATATAAAATTGACACAAGACTAGATTAACAGGGAGAAAAAAAAACACACAATTATGTGTGCATGGAGAATCAGAATGTGATATTCAGATCATAGAATGAGCCTCTAGGAAATTATCAAATTAGGTACCTTTTTATATGTTTTAGCAAAAATAAATTTGTGAGAAACTGACAGAATAAAGAAAGGTGATACTCATTAGAAAGGAATCTAAGCAAGGTTTGGACTGAGGGTGGATGTTAGTAAAGACGTTATAATGTTTGTTATGCAGGCTTTTGTGACTGAATGGCTTTAACTCTTATGAAAAGTGTTTTGTTTTTGTTTTTTTCTGAGTCTTCAGGAGCAGGAAAGGCACCTATCGCATAAGATATTTATTTCATGCATTTAGAGCAGCCGTGGGCAAACTACGGCCCACGGGCCATATCTGGCCCATTTGGCTGTTCTATCCGGCCCACAGAGCTGAAAGAGCGGAGGGTTCTCTTACTCTCCCCTCCGCTCCTTCACCAGCAGCCCGAGATGAGAGTGCCAGCATGGTCAGGTTGCTTTTGTTCCGGCCCTCCGGTCCAGTTTAAGAACCCATGTGGCCCTCGAGTCAGAAAGGTTGCCCACCCCTGATTTAGAGAGACAAAGAATCAGAGAGCTCATCCCACTCCTACTGCTTGTCAAGTGATTTTAATTAGAAATAATCATTAGGCCATCGTGGGGAAGTCTTTCCTGGGTCCCTGCATAGGGTTTTGTTCTTTGTTGGCTTTGTTCAGAGGCTGCCCTCAACAGGTCATGATATTTCAGTTGGCTTCATCATAACAACCACGAGACAGAGTCAGACAGAGAGAAAGCGAGCTTGAGCTCGAGGGAGAGCGGGAGAGAGGGAGTCTTGGAAGTGTCACCTTTGTTTCATTACACCACAATTACCAGGGGGAAGGGTTTTGTTGGGAGGCATTTCAGAAACTGCCTGACACATTTTTCATGCTGATCCCAAGAATTCATGCCGCTTCCTCATGCAAAAGACATTTACTTCCTCTCAAACTCCCACAAAATGTTGTCCAATTACTTTCTGTCAAAGTTCACAACCTCATTATCTAAATCAGATCAGGGTGTGAATAAGCCTGCTAGAGCAGAATTCCTTCAGACTTGTAAGTCTATGGGAAAAAATGAAAAGATATTAAAAGACAAGTTATTTGTCCCCTTCACCCCACACCCTCTTAGCATACAACTGTGAAGCAGGAATAAGATAACAGCTATAGATAATCCTATTCAAAATAGGGAGGAATAGGAGACAGAAAGAACACACTGGTCCATAGCCATTCTGATATTTATCTGGACAAATGTTGGAAGTCAAGCCTGTGAAGCTTGTGAGTAGTTCTCTGTGGCCCTTGGCTCTGTCCTCTGGGTCCCTCTAATTGCCCTCTAAACCATTCTTTTTTTTTCATGCATGTGTTTGGAGCTCCATCAGTTCAGTTTGCAGCACAGTCAGCTCCCTCCCAGTGGAATTCTGGGGAGCCCTAGAACTTTTTATTTTGTACTCCTTGTACCTTTCAGTCCAAGTGGGCAGTGCTTCTGGTTTTCTCCAAAAGTTTATGCACTTCTATGAATATCATTGGAGTTTATTCCATTAGATAAAAACCACATCCACAAACCTCTTCAACCTGGGCTTCTCCTGAGATGGCTGAAACAGAACTTTCTTCCCCTTCTTAGTAGGCTACTATCTGTATAAGTCAATCCTTAACTTTCTAAAGAGTACTTTGCATGACCTAATAATACTGTGATCCTTTTATCATTCTGAGGTCTTAATAAAGGTTTGTATATTCACGCATTGGGGTTATTTTTGAACCACATCTTTGTGCTAGGGCCCAGATGTCATGTCTTAATTTTAACATGTTTCCCTTTCTAGAGAGGCTGAGAATTTTCAAACCATTAAATTCTGGCTCTTCTTTGTTTAAAGGTAGTCAATATCCTCCACCTATGTCTCTCCAGTGATATTTTGCTATAACAGCAAGAAGAAGAAACATCAGGAAACTCCTTCAGCTCCGCTTGGAAATCTCCTTTTCTACATCACCAAGTTCACTAGGCACATGTTCTGGTTTTCACATAAATGTGAATGACCATGTTTCTATTTTTGTGCTACCACATAACAAGTAAATTCCCTTCTCCAGTCTTCAATACTATGGTATGTACTTCATTTAGAGCCCTTACTAGCAAGGTCTTTAAAGCCTAGATTTCTATTAGCAGCCTGTCCAGAACAATTTAGGTATTTTCTAATGTGCCCTTTAAAATCCTTACAGCCTTCACACACAGCACATTTCCAAAGCCTTTTGTACTTTCTTTGTTACGGTGTTACCCAGTAAAATGGTATATTTGTATACTACCAAAATGCATAAAATGCCATTTGTTATCTCCAACTGTGCAACAGATTACCACCCACATTAGTGACTTTAATCAACAACGTGTATTACCCCACAGATTTTACAGGTTGGGAATCCTAGTAAAGGTTAACTAGGTTCTCTGATTCAGATTCTCTCAAAGCTGCAATCCTAGTGTCAGACAAGGCCTCTGTCATCACAAGATTCAACTAGCAAGGGATCAAAGTTCAAGATCCCTGACATGGTTGTTGACAGGATTCCATTCCTTATAAACTTTATTTGAGGTCACCTTCAGTTACTTATTTCTGGGCTTTTCCATGGTCACTCAAAATAAGGCAACTGTCCGGCAAGTCTGGCTCAGTTGACCCATGCACCAAGACGGTCAATTCCTGGTGGAGACATAAGCCCAGGGAGCAGGCTCAATCCCCCTGTAAAGGGGTGTGCAGGAGGCAGCTGATCAACGTTGATGTTTCTGACGATGTTTCTCTTTCATCGATGTTTTTATGTCTCGCTTTCCCTTCTTCTTTCTCTAAAATCAATGGAAACATATTTTTTTTAAAAAATAAGGCAGCTGGCTTCAACAAAACAAGCAAGAGTGAAATCATAGAATTTTGTAAGCTAATATTAGTGACATCCCAGCTCTACTATTGTATTTTATTCGTCAGAAGCAAGTCAAAAGGTGCAACCATACATGGTGTTACACAAGGGCATAAATACAAAGAGTTAGGGAATCACTGGGAGTCATTTCTGGAAATGTCCATTATAGTCATAAATTCATCACCCATAATTGGTGAGAAAAAAAGTACCGATTTTTAAATTATCCAAGGGAGTTACAGAAGAAATTAGAAACATTTGTTCAAGGGAGACCATGTATGTTCATGAAGATACAAATTAATGGGTGTGCTGATAAGATCATCTGATCATCTGTCTAGTGGTAAAAAGGAACAGACAAGGTGATATCAATAAGCAAATTTTAGCTTCCCAAATGTATTCTGATTTTGGAAGAATCACAGAACTTCTAGAATGTACACACATCTAAAGGTATTTGATATCATGAAATACCCAAACAAATTGTTATACTTACTGTTAACTTCACTTTCCTCTCCCCAAAGATGATAAAGCTTAGATTCTTGTTGATAGCAAAGTATCAATCAAATAAACCCAGACCTTTCATTATTTGAAAACTTGTTTTTACACTTTTTAATCTCAGAAATTCTGTTTGAGTACTAACATCTGTGAAAATAGTTAAATTTATACATACATTTGATGAAATAAAGTTTCTTGCCAATGTCTGAATGCTTGCCCCCCCCCCCCACATTCATCTGTTGAAATATAATTTCAAGCTCTTAATCCCTAATAAGGTGTTGGTTTGTGAGGTGAGGCCTTTGGGAGGTAACTAGGTCATGAAGGCACAGCTCTCCTGAGTGAAATTAGAACTCATAAAAGAGGTCCCCCAGAGAGCTTGCTCACCCCTTCTGCCAGTGAAGAAATAACAAGAAGGTGCCATATGTGAACCAGAATTCTTGTCCTTTCTTGACATTGAATCTGTCACCACTTTGATCTTAGACTTCCCAGAACAAGCAAATGTTTGTTGTAAATCCCTAAGTACCCAATTTATGTTATTTGTAATGATAGTATGAATAGGCTAAGACAGTTCTCAAGTATTTTTTAATTGCTAATAAGTCTATACACATACACTGGAAGGAAACACAAGAACGTTTAGAATTGAAGTTATTTTTCAAGAGAAGGTAAAGACAAACATATGGAGCCATGGGAAAATACTTTATATATTTTTGCACTAATATGGCTTTCTGAACAAATCTTATTGCAACTTGGGACCTGAATGAGGAGATAAGGTTTAGAGGTTAATCTATGACTAAATAGAATGTGAGAACTCCAGAGAGATGTGTTACATTTCAAACAAGAAGTCACAAGATCATAAAAATACCTTTTGGTTTTAAACTTGAAGACAATGGTCTTATTTTTCCACTGGAGAGATTTATTCACTTTCAAAAAAATATGACAATCCAGGATTTTTCTCCTAGCATCGTTAAGGGGATTTCCTCAAAAACTGAGGGGAACAGCTGCCTCTCTTGCCCTTCTTTTCTTCTTCTTCTTCTTCTTCTTCTTCTTCTTCTTCTTCTTCTTCTTCTTCTTCTTCTCTTCTTCTTCTTCTCTTCTTCTTCTTCTTCTTCTTCTTCTTCTTCTTCTTCTTCTTCTTCTTCTTCTTCAAGGTTTCCTTGTCTACAGCAGATCCTCTAATGTATGATGATGTCTAGTTGTCATTTCATCACTTGAGAATTGGGGCAAAAAGAAACCGTACAAATCTTTGCTCTAAGTAGATAATAATTTTTGCTTCAGAAACATCATATTTGAATTTAAGATAATACTAACAGAGATGTATAGAATATGTCCATAAAGGGGTATATATGAGAGCTTTGACTATATCTGTATTATTGTATTTTAAAAATATGTTTAAAATCTGGATTGATATACAATGATTGCTACACTGGTCTCATAATTTTAAAATTAACAAATTAAAAAAAATACCTTTTGGTAAACATTTTGGTAAAGAGCCCAGAAAAAACAAACGAACAAAACACACACACACACACACACACACACACACACACACACACACGGTCTTCCACAGTGGAAATATAAAGTCAGTAATCTCACTCCAAAATATTTAAGGCCGGTGTCTGCTTTTCAAATAAGCAAGATGAGCTGCTTTGTACTTAGAACCTTGTAAAAAGTAATTCACTGAGTACTTAATATTTTGATTTGGGGACAGCTTCCTTGAAAGACTATAATGTTAATTAATAAGTGCTTTTTTTTGAAGTGATTACTTTTCTTCTTAAATCTGAATCACAAAGGCTATTCTTAAAATTAATTAAACATTTTTTAAAAGTGAATGGTTTTGGCTGTAAGGATAATATTGTCATAAAGTTGGCAAAGAGGTCAAGTGAGTGCACTCATGCAATTTAGATCACATGATGTTCACAGAATTAAAAAAAAAATCTTTGTTAAATAACTTAGGCATTGCATGTCCATTTGAAGCAGATGACTGTGCTGACTTCCAAATGGGAACTTCTCCAGATTGGAATAATTTCTCTTGAATAGTTTAATTACAAATCATGTACCCACAGTCTATTAATTACTTGAACTGCTCCCAAATTGTATCACCAGTCATTATTTTTAACTTTAATATGATTGAAGATTTACCTGTGGGGATCTATTAAGGGAAAGGAAAAATGTAATCATATAGCTCAATGATTCTTAAGTCATTAGTCAGCATACCCAGTGAATCAGTTACTAATGTGTTCAACCAGAGATAGTAGAACATGAAAGTTCATTTGAATCATCAAAAAGAAATCAAGAGACACACAGTCCAGTAGTCATACTGCGTGGCTCAATAATGTGACTGGGGACCCATAATTTTTTTTATATCTTTATTCCACTAACATTAATGTGCTAACTTTTATTCCCATTTTTAATGGTTCATGGTCTCCAGATGGCATTTGCTGCTTTAAATCACACAGTGATGTTACAGGTAGATAGAGAATAGAATGAGAAAAATAAATATTGAACCCAGATTGGGGGTAAAACCTTACTGAATACCCTCATCTTACATTACATTGGACAGGGTTGCCCTTGCTAAGCGAATATGAGAAAGATACAATATTTTGGGCTCAGGATATTTCTGCACTGTACAAATTTGGGGTTCTGGTTTTAAGGAAGACTGGAAAATTGATATTGGATAAGTATTTCAACAATAAAAAAAATAAAATAAGCATCTTTTCTGGGTCATAGTAAATTTGGATTATACAAAATACACCTCATTAAAAAGGATATTTTGCAGAAGAGTATGATAAGAGCCAATAAATAGTGGTAGCTTGCTATTTTTTTAAAATGTCAGTATTTTATGTGTTAAATAATTAAAAACAAACATGCTCTGAAATGGGAGTTATTACCACAAACATGAAAATTATGACCAGAGACATAAAACATTTACTCACATTACTCCAGCTACTAAGTAGGAAACCAGAGGATTAAAACTAAGAATTTAATTTCCTAACCATATTGTCCTCATTTGTATAATGGAGAAAATAATAATATACATGCACAGTCATGGGAAGAAGATTAAATAAGGTCATACATGAAAATACTTTTAAAAGTAAGTCCTCAGTAAACTTTAGTTATTACTATCCAATTGCTTTGACACATGTTAGTAATACTCGGGGTGGGGGTGGGGTAACCATGTCTCTGGATTAGCTTTTTTACATGTATTATGTTTTACACATGATACTTAAATACATTTTGGTTTTCCATAAATATGTTTGAAAATAGATTTATTAAAACTAAAAATGATTCAGATAAATGCACAAGGAAGGATGAATACAGAAAATTATTTTCCTGCAGATAATTTTTCAATATAATTAAATTGTTGCTAAAGTACTGAAAACACAAAGCAATCCACTTTATAACATTTTTATAAAAACATAAAAATTGTCTTGCTTAATCTTACAATAACTAAACAAATAAGTTGTTCACATTTTTGTTTTTTTTAGAAATGATAAAATTAAAACTCTGCTTGATTAAATAATTGCCTAATGCAAAAGCCTTAGAAACTGGCAGAGGAGGGACCAGAACCAGTCTGCTGTACTAAATTCTAAACCCAATGTTTTAAATATAACTTAAAATAATAATGCAGTGACATTTTGCCTTCATATTTCTGTTGATTCAGAACTCAGATAAGATAATGAGCATTCATTCAAATGTATAAAAACAGTTATGCTTTCTTTATTAAGCTGAGTAATTTTTGAAATCTTAATTGCTCATATGAATATAAAATACTTTTTGTACAAAAGAATACATCCTGACTTCTAGCTTTTATGTCTTGAAATAAGACAGACTTAAACACAAGCCAATAAAAGTTTAGTGAAAAAATTCAAAATCTTAGCTTAAATATTGCTTCTCCTATTAATTTCCTGAATGACCTCAGGAAAATGGTCCAACACATTTGTACATGTTTCCTCATTTGTAAAATGGGAAGTATAATATTTATTTTCCCACCCAACATGGGTGTTATATAAACTAACTAAAGGCCCAGTACATGAATTTGTGCACAGGTGGGGTCTGGGCAGCCGGCTCCAATCAGGTTGGATCAAAGCTGGGCCTGTCCAGAGGAGGAGATGGCAGGAGGTTGGCTGGCTGGCCCGCCCCTATCAGGGCTGGAGGGAGGGGCTATGAGCTATTGGCCGGAGGGCCCCACTCCTAATTGGTGGGAATGCCTATTGAGGGTGGGACCGGTAATGGGGAGTGCTAGGTGGGGAGAAAATCAGGGGGTGTCAGCTACTGGGGAAGGGGCCGTGGGAGGTTGGCTGCCCAGCCCCATCCCTGATTGGTGTGTAGGTGGTGATCATAGGTGGAGGTGGCTGGAGGGAGGGGCCGTGGGCCAATCAGAGTCATGAGGGCCAATCAGGATGGGGTTGGTCTGGGGGAGGGGCTTCAGGGCCCTGCCCTGATTGGGATGGGGGTCTGATCTTGAGTGGGGCTAGATGGGGGGAGGAGCTGCAAGAGGTTTGCCAGCCAGCCCTGCCCCCTATTGTGGTGGTGGTGGTGGTTGGGGGAATCAGGGGCAGGGCAAGCCAGGGGGAGTGTCTATGTGCTGATCAGGGTGGTTGGTGCCCATTGGGGGTGGGACTGGCCAGCGGGAGGAGCTGCAGGAGGATTGGCTGGCTGCCACACCCTTGAATGGGCTGGTTCGCTGGTTGCACTGGGAGTCATAGTGACTAGTCATTCAGGTGGTTGGGGCTTCCTGGTCACTGGCTTTTTAGATAGATGATATAGATTAGATATAGATATAGATGATATAGATATGGATATGGATATGGATATAGATGGATAGATATAGATATAGATATAGATATAGATATAGATATAGATATAGATATAGATATAGATGGTATAGATGGTATAGATGGTATAGATGAAAGAGATGATATAGATGATATAGATATAGACATAGACATATATAAAGATATAGATATAAATATAGATATAGATATATAGACATTAGTCAAATGTATTATCAACTAAAGGTATGTTCTAAATAGTTACTTTTACAGAATAGAGAATTGACTGAACAATGTTACTAACATTTGCTAAAAAATAGTATTGACTGAAAAACAATACAGGTTTAATGTAAGCTATCTTAGTAAATATAAAACTCATTTTCCAAAAGAAATAAGTACTTAATTGAGTTTGTTCTCAAGAAAGAGTTACCTCTGTGTTTCTAGTGAGTTACAGAAAGATCACCACTGAAAAGTTTATGAGAATTTCTCTAGTCCTAAAACTAAGAAATCCATCTTCACACTAAAATGGACCTGTCATTTCCTGGATTCCTGTAGTCTTCTAATGCTTGAGTCTGCTCTTTAATTAATCTAAAGAAATTTATCCTTTCTTTGAATATTTACAGCAACCCAATACATTTAAAATTACACATTTAAATTTTATGAAATAAAACATACATCAGCAGAGTGCATAAATATAAATTCATAGCTCATAAGCCATAGCTCAGTGAATCATCAGAAAGTTAATAACACATGTGCCCTGGCTAGTGTGGCTAAGTTGGTTGAGCATCCTAAAGGTTGCCAGTTCGATTCCCAACTAGGGCATGGGGTTCAATCCTTGGTCAGTGTACGCATGGAAGGCAGCCAATTGATGTTTTTCTCTGTCTCCCTCTCCCTTCCTCCCTCTCTAAAATCAATTAAAAAATTTGTTAACTGTTCAAAGCCTTAAATAAAAGTGGATAATACATGTAACATAAACTTAGTTGTAGGTTCTTGCTATTTATCACTTTAAATATTTCTTGCTACTCCTTCTGGCCTGCATAGTTTCTGTTGAGAATCAGTTGACAGTCATATAAGCACTGTCTTGTTGGTAACTAACTGTTTGCCTCTTGCTACTTTTAAGATTCTCTCTTTGTCTCGCCCCTTGTATTTTAATAATGATGTGTCTTGGTGTGGTCCTCTTTGGGTTCCTCTTGTTTGGGGTTTTCTGTGCTTCCTGGACTTGTAAGTATATTTCTTTCACCAGGTAGGGGAAGTTTTCTGTCATTATTTCTTCAAATAGGTTTTCAGTATCTTGTTATCTTATGTCACTTATGGATATGAAGAGTTGTAATCTGGTAAGGTCTCACACTGACCACTAGGTATACTGGCTTTTGGGTCTCCAGGGAGCTGCAAAGTCAGCCACTGCCTGGGGTCACCCAGCAGGAACTACAGAGAGATCTGTAGATTCCTCCTCTTTATATCAGGTTTGAAAGTGCCCAGACAAAGCCTAGCTGTAAAGCAAGGTGCTGGTGCCAGTTCCTGGGCCTTGTATTTATAGGTTTGGGACTCATTGACCCAGCTGAAGCTTGTTTGACAGAGTTTTAGCCTGAGAAAGGATAGACCATTCCTGTGCTAAAGCTGCTGCACACAGCTTGGGTGGGTTTGTAATATGGGTCAGGCAGGGTTTCAGGAAATGACCAGGGCAGAGCAAACAGAAATGGCTACCAGTCAGCCCTGCACTGGGAGGTCCCAGCATGAGAACAATGACCTCTGTGAGCACCTCCATCTGGAAGAAAGCTGCTCCCGCATTCCTGCCCTGATGCCAGACAGTCCAGTTTCTTTCTGTATGTGTCTGGGTCCCCCAGAGTCTTGCCTGGAACTGAAGCTCAGAGGAAGTGGAAGCTTCTAAATTCAGTTTGAGGTGCTGGCCTTTCAGGAGGAGCACCTGGGTCTCTAGCAGCCTGTTGTCACTCATCCCCAATATGCACTGGTTTTTACAGTCCATAGTTCTTACTGCTCATAGGGAATTCTTTCCCCAGCTCTGGAACTTTAGGCTGGGGGCCTGGTGTAGGGCTGGGACTCCTTGCTTCTTTGGGTGGCCTCTGTAAAGGCAATCTCCCTCCTGATTGAAAAGGTAGCACACCTGGTGCCTGACCAGCCCATTCCACTCTTCTGCACCTCCTACCAATCTCTATGGCTTTCTTCTTTACCTCTTTAGTTGTAGTACTTCCAATCAGCCAACTTTCCCATGGTTGTGGATGATAGTTGTTCTGTATTTTATTTGTAATTTTGATGTGGTTGTGGGAGGCAGCAAGAACAGGCGTTTACCTACGCTACCATCTTGGTTCCTCTCATTGTCCTTGCTTAGAGCAAACCCAGTGGAAAACTTCTGCAAACGATGCATTAAATTTTTAAATTTACAATGTACTTGGCAGGTCTACTGTACCGTAGTAACATAACACACCTAAAGGTTGGAGAGAACTTCTCTAAAACATTTTATTAATTCATAGCTCTGTCCTCACTGTCTCTGCAGAGGCAATATCTCTCCTGATTAAAAAAGGGACACACCTGAGTGCCTGACCAGAGTTCTGCATCTTCATACCTCTTACCAGTGTGCTTTCTTCTTTAACTCTCTAATTGTAGTACTTCCACTCAGCCAGCCTTCCTGCAGTTCTGGATGATAGTTGTTCAGTATTTTAGTTGTAATGTTGATGTTGTTGGGGAGGGGACAGAAAGTACAGGCATTTACTTATGCCATAATCTTGGTCCTCTCGTAAGGACATATTTTAATCAACAATATTCTACTTCAATAGGAAAGAAGGTCCAGCATAAATTGAAATCAACATTAATTTGTACAGAGGTAACTGGAGAATGGGAGAATGGGGAAGTAGAGAGGGAGCAAAAGGGGGTTCGATAGAATTAGGGAATTGAAAAATTATAAAGCATTAATCAGGATAGATGCTAATTAGTCTGCCTCTGTCTGTTATCTGGTAATTACCAAAGTTAGATCCTAATATCTCATAGACACTAGAAAACATAGGTCTTTTTCTTTCTGAAGATGATAATTTTAAAAGAAGAGTTTTCAGGTCCTTGAGACAGATAATCCAGAGTTGCAATTGCTGCCTAAACATCTCACAGGAACAGAAGGGTTCGCAGTTATAAAACCCTTCTTAGTAAATGCTCTAAGAAGGGGCAGTCATGGGGCCTATTGTCAGCTGTTCCCTAAAACTAACAGTGCATTCTCTTGGCAGCCATGAGTTTTCTCAGGCAGAAACTTTAAGAGGGGACTAGAGATGCGGCCTTAACCTGTTAGAAATTGTGCGGGCTTATGTGAATCTTTAACTTGTGGGTAGGAAAGTGGTTGAACTCTTCTGTATTGACAGTGTGTAACTTTTATAGGCCAGAGTTGCAGCCTCATCCAGAACATGGCTCAAAGGAGCCTGGCTAGAATTTGGTCAGGGAGATAATTTTTGTCTCGTCAAAAGGGGTAAGTCATGTTGCTAGTAGTGTATGCTTGGTATGATATTGTACAAACTGTACTTGACCACAGTGGACTTCCTCACCAAAACCCATAATTCCTCCCTAATTATGAGAAAGACACCAGAAAAATCCTAATAGAGAACATTCTACACAATACTGGACTAGTAACACTCAAATCTGTCAAGGTCCTAAAAACACGGAAAATTATATGAAAGTTAGCATCAAGGTGGCATGAGACACCCCTCAAATTGCCCCCATCTTCAACAACACGAATTCAGAGCTCAGTACAAAAAATTCCAACTCTGTGGGAGTTGTAGGATTCAGCACCATATGCCAAAGGACCCCGGAAGGAGTCAGACCCACCTGTGCATCAAGTAACAGAATAATGTGGATCCTGTAGTGGCCTATGAACTAACTCCAGGCCCACTTAGCTGCTGTCTACATGCACCTGGAGAACACTGGCTTGGGAAGTTACCCACGGAAGAAAGAGCCTTGGTGGAAATCCAGGTGACCAGGGAGAAGTTCCAGCACTCCATCGGAACAAAACACAATCACAACTTTTGATGCATTAAAGTGGTTGAAAGGAACAGCTTAAATTTTCCTATATCACCCTTCCCCTGTGGCAGCACAGTTTAGGCTTAGGTGAGTCCTTTTTCACCCATAATTTCCAGTGTGGGGGAAAAAAGTAGGCGAATAAGTACCCTAGCTCTATGGAATGGTGTCAAAGAAACTCATTTCTCTCTTGCAGCATCCAGGGTACTAAATTGGAAACTCCATGACTGCAGTGAGAGAAGAGATTAGAAGAGCAGCAGAAAAAAAAGACTCTGAAGAAATTAAAGGGACTCCTGCTCTGTTGACTGTGTTGTGGACTCCATCAGGAAAGTGACCCATGAGCTGCTACAAAAGAGACACGAAGAATGCCATGAATCCTCCCACTAGCCTGTGACCAACCCTAGTGCTCCACATGCCTCACCCACATACACCCCCGCTCTGTGGATGCCACCCTGTGCATGTTCCCAAGGTCAGCAGCAAAACAAGTTTGGACCAATAATTAGGAAGCACAAGCAGAAAGGCCAGGCCAGGGTCTGTGAGACAGGAAAACAACTTAAAAATTGAGCTCTAGTACCACCTTCAGGAAAACTAAAAAGATAATATGAGAGGTTGGCCTGGTGCAAGGGAGAATCAAAAGAATATATACAAATGCAGTAATTATTTCATAAAAGGGAGAAAAAATGCATGAAAACTGTGGAAACACAGTTTTCAAGAAAGCCTCAGAATCTCTTGCAGGAATGTTCAAAGGTATTTCTTCCCTAAAGGCAATTAGTAAAGATGGGAGAATATAAATATAGCTGCTAATTAAATGTTAATATAGGAAAGTGAAAAATTTGGCAAATATGACAACCTTCTAGTAACAGAACTCAAAAATGTGGATCTATAATTTACCAGATAAAGAAGTTAAAATATATCTTTTAAGGAAACTCAATGAACTACAACAACACACAGGAAGACAATTTAACAAAATGAGGGAATATCGCATGAAAAAAATAGGAAATTAACAGAGATAGATATCATAAAATGAACAAAATTGAAATTCTGGAAATAAGTACATTAATAAAATAAATAAAGTAATACAATAGAAAGCAGCACAATAGAATAGACCAAAAAGAATAAAAAATATTTTTAGCTAGAACAGAGTAACTTTGATGTTGCCCAGTTAAAGGGAACAAAGATAAAAAATAAAAATGTGTAAAAAAAGTGTATATTATTTACAGGACACCATCAAAAGGACTAATATAAAAATAGCTGAAATTTCAGAAGGAAAATGGGAAATGGGAAAGAAAGCTTATTTCAACTTAAAAAAAAAAAGAGGGGGGGGGAAGAAAAAGAAGCAATGGTTGAGGACTTCTCAGACCTGAGGAGATATTTAAGCATCCAAATTCTTAAAGCTAATCTTATTTAAAATACATTATAATAAACTTAAAAGCAAAGATAAAGAATCCTCAGAATAGTAAGAGAAAATAAAATTATAACCTATGCCATTAAGCTAACAGCAGATTTCTCAGCAAAACAATACAAAAAAAATCTTATAGAGGCTATAATGTGTCTTGGGCCTCTTTGAGTTAATTTTGTTCCCAGACTTATAGTATGCTTATGTTACTATTTTTCAGGTAGGTATTCAATTCCTTGCTCTCCTTCTTCTCCTTCTGGCACCCCTATCATACAAATGTTAGTATGCTTAAAGTTGTTCTGAGACTCCTTAAACTATCCTCATTTTTTTAGATTATTTTTTTTCTTTTTACTGTTTTGATAGGGTATTTCCTGTTAGCTTATCTTCCAAATATCTGATTTTATTCTCTGCTTCAGCTACTCCACTATGGATACCCTGTAATGTAGACTTCATTTCAGTTAATTTATTCTTCATTTCTGATTAGATCTTTTTTTTTATATTGTCTAGTTCCAGTCTATCACTTTGTTAAAGTTCTAAGATCACCACCTCTTCCCCTAAGTTCATTGAGCAACCTAATTACCAATGTTTTGAACTCTGCATCTAGAAGATTGCTAGTCTCCTTTGCATAGCTATTTTTTTTAAAGATTTTGATAAGAGTTGGCATTAGCTCTTTAAATATTTGGTAGAATTCACCATAAACCACCTGGGTCTGGGCTTTTATTTTTTAGGAGTTATTTTTAATTTTATTTTTAATTTATTTTTTATTGCTTCATTGTCCTTATTCATTATTAATCTGTTCATATGTTCTATTTATGTGATTAAATTGTGGTAAGCTGTATTTTTCTAAGAATTTAGTCATTCTTCTAGGTTTTCTATTTTGTTGGCATATGAATGTTCAGAGTATTCTTTTATGATCTAATGCATTTCAGTGATGTCAGTTGTAATGTCTCTTTTTTCTTTTCTGATTTTATTTAAAGTTTCTCATTTTTCCTTAGTATAGCGAGAGGCTTGTCAATTTTATTCATCTTTTCACTTTCTTTCATTTAATTTAGGTTCATTGCTTCATTAACTCTTTTATGTGTTGAAAAATGATATGATGTTTCAGCTTCCCCAACTTGTTAATTGTTAAGATGGAAGCATCTATCTCTAGTGACTTTCTACATCCTCATCACAAGCAGATGACTGGAATCTGTTTTTAAATCTATAGTAAATATTGCAAAATTTATTATTATCAAGAGAAAAATGGAGTTCAAAAATTTAGTGCTGTTTTTCTAAATATGAGGTACCATAGAAAATATTTCAAGTAATTAAATAAAAAGTTTCATCTTTTGAAGTTAAAAACAAACAATGAAACCAACAATTAAAATAATGTCACTTACAAGTACATTATAATGCAACCGCTATATATTTCAGACAAAATAACATTATTATCATAATGAAGCAATATGTTTTCAAATTTTTGTTAGTAAATTTCTATTTGCAAATAGTTATACTTACTGTTGTGCATGAAAGGCTCTTTACTCATAATAAATGTGTTATGGACTATTTCTCTGAGTAACCATGAAATGGAATTAGAATAAAATGTACTAACAAACTAATAAGAGAAACTCACATACTGACTATGTCCTTATTGCAGGCATCGTCAGTTCTAGTTCCTGTTTGTATAAAACAAGGCTTTGATCACAACTTCAGTTGACATAGATCGCACAACTGTTGTGACTTGGCTAGCACTGCCAGTAATGCTGGTATTAAAGATCCATATTGGGACCAGCAAGGACACTGCCAGCACATCCACAGGCCATCCTCCTGATTTCTTTGTTCTCTTTCCCATCTGCCTCCCTATAAAAAACCCTGCTCGTAACTGCCATGCTAAGATGGGCTTCTCCACAAGAGTCCCCCATTTTCTCAGGTGACTGGCACTACAAAAAACATCTTTCCTTTCTCATCAGCACCTATCTCACCAGTTTGCCTTTCATGGCAAAGGGTAGCATCCCTTGGATTCGGTTTTACCATCATGTTGCCCTCAAACAAACAAATTTAAAAAACCCCACTAAATTTTATTAATTTATTTGAAATATATAAAGTAATCAAGGGAATCTTTGCACTGTGGGATATTACCAGTTTATGTCCACCCATTCTCCTCAACCAAAAAGAATTAAAATGTAACACCCAAGTCACTCATTGTTATTTGTTTGCATAAGAAAGAAGGTCAAATAATATTTATAATGGTGATGTAAAAAACATGCAAAATAGCACCAATGAAATAAGATTTAGACTTAAGAATTTAAATAATGATCTCAGATGATTATTTAAGCAATCCTATTGAAATGAGGATAGAAATTCAAAATACTTTTCCCCCCTCAATTTAAATATCTAATCCTTTAGGGCAAAAATGTATTAGAGATTCTAAGAATACCTCAAATGGAACTCTTTCTGAGGAAATGGATTTGTAAAGTAGTGGAATTAAATGGCTGATCACATAAAGAGCTACTATCTTGGATTTACTAAAAGATAAGAAATGTGTTAGTCACTTTCTGCTAGAATTCTATGGCTTTATAAGAGTGGTGAAGTGAATAAAGACATAGAACATAAGTAGAATAATTAGTTGAAATATCACACTCTATTGCTTAAAAAAATACTGCGTATTCCCTCATTATTTATCTCTCTTCGTAACTGTTGCACATACACACCCTAATATCTGAAATGCAGCACATACTGCATAAACATTGTTGAGAAAATTAACAAATTAATTCATATTTTATATTTCAGTGATGATTATTTATCTTTAGGTTAAATTATAGTAGTATTTTCCCCCAAATTATGCAATTGTATTATATTTCTGAGGATAAAGAAGGTAAGTTTAGATAAATCTAAATTTACTGGGTTTTCTCAAAGATGAAGTGAAGGCTTCTAACTTCTAACTTAATGAGTGATTTTAACATTAATTTTATTTAATAACTAAAGGCCTGGTGCACAAATCTGTGCATTGTTGGGGTCCCTCTGGGTGGCCTGCAGGGATGGGGCTGAAACCCGCAGTCCAACTCTGCCTGCAGCTCCCACCTGCCACTTCCGGTCATCCTGGCCCCACTGAGACTGCCTCGGGTTCGTGCTCAATCAGTCCTGATCAGGAGAGGCTTGTGCTGCTGCAGCAGCACTCTCCAACCATGAGCCCTGCATCTGGTGCTGTCCAAAGGGACGTGGCTTGAGCGGTAGGGCTGAAACTAGCACTCTGACATCCCCCCAGGGGTTCCGGATTGCATGAAGGTCCAGGCCAGGCCAAGGGACCCCACCCGTACATGATCCGGTCAGGGAGGGACAGCTGGAGGGCTCCAGGGTGTATCCCGCCCATCTAGCTCAGTTCCAATTGGCTGGACCCCAGCAGCAAGCTACCCTACCAGTCTTAACATCTGCCTCCTGGTGATCAGTGCACGTCATAGTGAGCAGTCCATCTGTCCACTGTTTGACCCCTTGTGGTCAGTGCACATCATAGCGAGTGGTTGAGCAGCCTTAGGATATCATTATCATGTTATGCTTTTGATTGGTTGTTCAGTTTTTCTGCTGTTTGGTTTATTTGCGAATTCACTATCATTATTCATTTTTCTTTAAAGTATTTCTTAATTTTAGCTAATAAACTAATATAATTCTTACTTATGCCACTGTATGAGAGGAAATAATAAAAACAAAAGACAACAAAAAGAAAATTAAAAAATCAGATTTATATAAATTCAAATATTAATAAACATTTTTTTCCAAAAGAAAGTTCTGTCTGGACATTGTTATTGTCTTATAAAACCAGTATTGTAACCTTTTTGTTATAATAAATTTTAAATATCTTAATGAGCTATTAAAATAATTTCTTTATATTCAATTAAAATCAACATGAAGAATTAACATTTTGATGCTAAGAGGAAAAAAATAATAATTTCAGCCATTTGCTATACATGAGAGAAAGGTATGTTATCCGCAGAGAATAGGATAGTGCCTTCACATAGTCAACATGTATTACATTTATTATATGCTCACTTTTATTTACATTTATGAATTGTGTTAATTAACTATATTATTAATATCTAACAATGCTACCTTATTAGTACATGTTATATAATTTCAGCAAGAAATGAAAAGAATTGGCTTGTGGCTTATAAGAACATTTGGAATTGGTTTTATCTTTTTCTTTCTTGTGCCATATACGAGTTTGTTACACAATACTGTATTATATACTAGCCTTATTGATTTGAAACTTTTGTTCAGAGCCTTCCATGTGCCAAGGATTCTTTAAAGATTTGAATAAAATACACTAGATTCTTTTCAGTAGTAATAAATATTGCCAAGAAGATAAAACAAACAGAGAAATTTCCTTGGTGGCAAAGAATGAATCATTTGAAAAGGTACTGATGTAATGATCTGGAGATACATGAATAGAAGAAACTGTCCACTGGAAGATCAAAGAGATGAATAATTAAGTTGGTTCAATTAGCCAAAGTCAAGGAACAGGAAAAGAAGGCCAGTGTTTGCTGTAAAGCAGCGAGTAAGAAGTAGGCTGGCGTGAGATAAAATCAGCCAAATTATGTAAAAAATAAGCCAAAAATAACAGGTTTCAGATATTCTAATTACAATGGAAGTATATTAATTTCAAAACTAGAATTGATCAAAGTGTGGCTTAAAATTTAATTAGTTAATCCTAGTCACATGGTTGGCTATTGAGAACAGAAGGTGGGGGACAAGTTAGGAGATTATTATAGTCATCCAGGTGAGAGCTGATAGTGACTTAAATTATATTATAGTAGTGAAGTTAGTAAGAAGTGAATTTAATCAATATATTGTGGATCCATAGTCTATAGGACTTGATTTGATTAGAGGGTGAAGAAAAGAGAATAATCAAAAACATCCATTGAAAATTCATGAGTTTAAGATGCTTTGTAATACCAATAATTTGGTCAAAGATTACCACATTATTTTGCTTTGAGCAACTGGATGTATGATATTTCCACTTACTTATATGTTGAGGACTGAAGAATTAAGAAGTGGAATTATTATTTTCATATTGATTATATCAACAGGCAACATAATAGTCATCATAAACTTGCTGGGAAACCAGGATTACTCAGTATCTTAAATTAATATATATGAATATACCATAGAAACATTTTCATTTGCACACTTAACCATTATGATTGATTTGGGTAATTCCAGAGCACATCTTGCCCAGGAAGTATTTCAAAGACAAATTAATACCACAGAGGGAAAAACCTGCTTATGCAGTATTCCTTGTCCTTTTACAGACTTAGAATAATTATTCTTACTCATCATAAATTAAAATCATTTTGGAACTGTGAACAATTAAATATAACTATAATTTAAAGACTTATCTTTGCCGAAACCGGTTTGGCTCAGTGGATAGAACATCGGCCTGCGGACTGAAAGGTTCCAGGTTCAATTCCCTTCAAGGGCGTGTACCTTAGTTGCTGGCACATCCCCAGTAGGGGCTGTGCAAGAGGCAGCTGATTGATGACTCTCTCTCATCAATGCTTCTAACTCTCTATCTCTCTCCCTTCCTTGCTGTAAAAAAAAAATCAATAAAATATATTTAAAATAAATAAATAAATAAATAAAGACCTATATTTTAAAAAAATTCCCATTTTCCCCCTCAAAGCAGAGATCATAAAACATTAAATCAACATAATTAAAAAATGTTTTTTAATAAAAAGTATTTTCTTTAACATTTAAGGCATCTCTTGATTATTGAAAAATGTATTTGTTTTGTGCTATTATTTTAAATGAAAAGTATAAGATTGAGGAGTATAAAAAAGCTAATAAAATATCATGCATATAACATATTGTTTTTCTGTGTATTATAACATGTCTCTATCACTTCTCAAATTATAGTTGTTCATTTTAATACGTATACTCCATTCATGATGTCAATCTCAGTCAAATTTAAGCAAGTCATATGCATAACATAATTTCATTATTAATATAATCAAATATTAATATCTTCTCAATCAATTTTTACTTAATTATGAATTGTATGTGCATATATAAATAGCTCTTACTGCTTCATTTCTGAGATATTGTCCTCTTCCAGGCAAAACTAAACTAAAAGGATTTGTCACTAATTAGTGTAAAATAAGCCAAAAATTTGAGAAGTATATAATATTTTTATTTTATCAGGTACTAGCCTGTTCTGGGATTGTGTATTACAATGTGACTAGTTTTTCATAGAGACTATTGGGAATATATCATTTAATGCAAAATTATATTCTATATGCAGGGATCCGGGGGAGGGGAAGAGAGATAAAGGTAGTTAACTCCCTGATTCTAAACCTTCAGGAACAGACACTGAAAGTTGAATTTTTATTATCAACTAGTTAGCTATGAAGTTTTTACTTTACAATTTGGCCTCCCAGAATTTTCAGACTGCCAGAAAGTCTTATTGAATGCACCTTTTCCCGAACAGTTCAACTGGAGAGAGAAGAAACCTTCCTGAGGACAAAACAGGAAATAAACATACACGCTGACAAAGAGTCTGAGCTCTTAACCACCATTCCAGTCATGTTATGATTGACTTCCACAAAAAAACAGCTTTTTACAAAACATGGAGGTATGTAAGACGAGGGATCACACGGGAAAGAGAAGAACAAGGGAAGTGACTATGTTCAGAGTGGAGATAGCAACAACAGCGTAGTTCTAAAGGTGACAGAGATGAGGGCAGGGTGCTACCCCTCTGCAATAAACATGCTTGTGTACAAGAGTGTGTGTGTGCCTGTATGCAGTTTAGGACATGCAGCAAATGGTGGTGGTCCATATTTGTAGATGTAACAATACTTTTTCGCACTTTATTTATATTTTCTTTATTCAACCAATTATATGATATCTCAAGCAGAGATATTTATTCAAAATGAAATGCACTGATTCATATTTCCCCTTAGATAAACTTGTAGTATAGTTTACTTATATGTCAAATATAATGGATATTGCATTTGAGGTAAGCTATTATCTTTACCATATCATAAGGTACTAGTGAGTAACTGAAAATACTAATAACAGACATTTAATGGCCTTCAATAGTCTTCTGAAGCTCCAATGAGTCCATTGTGCTTTTGAAATTGGTAATGATTTTGAATACTTGAATTAGCTAAGTATTTACTCTGTGTACAATAAGTGCGGGGTCACTATTGTTGACTAGAAAACCATAAAGCCAGTTTGTAATTATTTATTTTCATGAATTACTAGATCAAAACTTGAAGATTACCTTATAATGTTTCAATACTTGGTCATTTCTTTCCTTAAAATTTTCAGTGATACTCCCTACCTAGATTGCCCCTCTACACCAGAATTCTGTTGTCAGAATTAAAAATGTTTAAATTTTTTTAAAAAAATCTTTATTGTTTAAAGTATTATATATGTTCCCCTATTGACCTCTTCTATCCACCTCTGTCCTCCATCCCAGGCCTTCCCCACCCTATTGTCTGAGTTCATGGGTTATGCATATATGCATACAATTTCTTTGGTTGATCTCTTCCCACTTACCCACCCTTCTTGGCCTTCCCTCTGAGATTCCACAGTCTGTTCCATGCTTTCATGTCTCTGGATTTATTTTGTCCGTCAGTTTATTTAATTTATTAGATTCCACTTATAATACTTGTCTTTCTCTGACTGGCTTATTTTACTTAACATAATACTCTACAGTTCCTTCTATGCTGTTGCAAAGGGTAAGAGATCCTTCTTTTTTATAGCTGCATATTATTCCATTGTATAGATGTACCACAGCTTTTTTATCCATTCACTTACTGATGGGCACTTGGGCTATTTCCAGATCTCATCTTTGTAAATTGAACATAGGGGTGCATACATTATTTCTGACTGGTGTTTATGTTTTTTTAGGATATATTCTTAGAAGTGAGATCACTAGGTCAAATGGCAGTTCCACATTTAATTTTTTCAGGAAACTCCATACTGGTTTCAATAATGGCTGCACCAGTCTGCATTCCCGCCAGCAGTGAACTAGAGTTCCCTTTTGAAGAAACCATAGGCAGCAAAATCTCAGATATCTCTCATATCAATATATTTACAGATACATCTCCAAGGGCAAAGGAAACTATGGAGAGAATAAACAAATGGGACTACATCAAAATAGAAAGCCTCTGCTCAGCAAAATAAATCATCAACAAAATGAAAAGTGAGCTCACTGTATGGGAGAACACATTTGGCAATAATACATCTGATAAAGGGTTAATATTCAAAATATATAAGAAACTCATACAACTTGACAAAAAGAAGACAAACAATCCAATTTAAAAAATGGGCAAAGGACCTAAATAGAACTTCTTGGACATACAGATGGCCAAGAGCCATATGAAAAAATGCTCAGTCACTAATCATCAGACAGATACAAATTAAAATGACAACTAGTTATCACCTCACACCTGTCAGAATGGCTACCATTAGCAAATCAACAACTGACAAGAATGTGGAGAAAAATGTTTAAATTTTTCTACAACAATTACTTTCATTTTAATTTTGGAGAAAGATAATTGTTAGATAAATTCTATTTACTTGTATTAATAAAATAAGTTAGAAAAAATCTATTTGTTTATCTCACTTTTTTCCTATTTCCTCAATTATAAAATCCTTCCTTTAAAAAAATATTTTTTATTGATTTTTACAGAGAGAAAGGAAGAGGGATAGAGAATTAGAAACATTGATGAGAGAGAAACATTGACCAGCTGCCTCCCAAACATCCCCTACTGGATATGTGCCTGCAATCAAGGTACATGCCCTTGTTGGGAATCAAACCTGGGACCCTTCAAGTTTGCAGGCTGATGCTCTATCCACTGAGCCAAACCGGCCAGGGCAAATCCTTCCTTTTTTATTTTTTTTATTTTTTAAATATATTTTATTGATATTTTACAGAGAGGAAGGGAGAGAAATAGAGAGCTAGAAACGTTGATGAGAGAGAAACATGGACCAGCTGCCTCTTGCACACCCCCTACTGGGGATGTACCTCCAACCAATGTACATGCCCTTGACCGGAATTGAACCCAGGACCCTTCAGTCCACAGACCAATGCTCTACCACTGAGCCAAACAGGTTTTGGCAATCCTTCCTTTTTTAAACAGTGAAACCAGAAGTAAGCCTACACGAGGATTAGATACCTCATTCTTTTCCTATAACTTAGACTTGAAATTTAAAAATACATAATTTAGTAATAAAAACAATGTATGTTTGCATTAAAATACATTTATGGAATATTATAATAATGAATATTTTTATCTACATTTCTGAAATTGATGGAGAATTATTTTAGTACAGCTATTTAAATGTAAAATGGTATCCATTAAGTCATATCATGATTTCATTAATTTTATTGCAGTCAATAATTTAAATTGCTTAATTAAATTTAATTCATGTTTTATGGTTTATAATTAATTATGATGTAATCAACACACTTATATCCATCAACCATAATTTAAGGAAGCAGCATATTATCACTCTTGTCAGATTTTCTTGATGAAATTCATGTCATTCTTATTAATTTACTTAGCATTGATCTGATATATCAGGAATGTGAATTCCATGCCACGTTGGGACATATATGAGGATCAAACAATGAATACATTAATAGGTAGAACAAATCTGTCTCTCTCTCTCTCTCTCTCTCTCTCTCTCTCTCTCTCTCTCTCTTCCTGTCCCACCTATCCCTTTCTCTCTTTCTCTAAAAATCTCTCTATATATGAAACCCTAATATGCAAATTGACCAAACCAAATGGCAACATCCAAACAACCAGTAGCTATGAGATGCACTGACCACCAGGAGGCTCATGAAGAACATGGGGGGCATCAGCCATGGCAGAATGGTGGAGTAGGTGAGCGAGGGTGCCAGACCAAGGAGGTACATCAGACCAAGATGGGGCACTGGTCACTGTCATCGGGGCGAGCTTCTGGTAGTTACTGAAAATTCTTTGTTCCCACTTGCCACAGTACTACCTGGTGCTCACACCTGCTGCCAGCGCTGGCCCTGCTCGCACCTGCTGCAGGCGCCTGATGCCAGCCCTGATCGCCTGGCATTGTCATTGGGCTTCCCCACCTCCCCTTGTTCCTGAGGGGTGATCTGGGCCAGCAGTGACCTTTCATACTGTTGCCATGATAGCCCCACTCACACCTGCTGCTGGCAACTGAGCTGCTGCTTACATCCACAGCTGGTGCTGACCCTGCTCACACCCACAGCCAACACTAGAGCTGCTGCTCACACCTTCTGCTGGCACCCAGTGCTGTCCCCAATCACTCAGCTATCAGCAGGTGAGAGCAGTGGCTGCCAGCCCCTATGGCCCCTGAGGGCTTCTATACCTCCCCCTGCTCCTGGGGGGTGATTGGGGCAGCAGCTGCCTCTCTCTCCCATTGACAGTACTGACCCCGCTAGCACCCCCAGTGATTGGTGCAGTCCCCAATCACTCCGCCCTAGCAGTGGGTGCTAGCAGGGCGGGCGCTATCAGCACATGGGGATGGGGTGGCTGGAGTGGGGCTGCTGACAGGCAGGGGACCAGGGGCTGTGGCAGGGGGGCCAGGCGGGGGCACAGAGAATGGACTGAGACACATGCCTTTGCCCACTGCAGCCTTGCGACCCACAGTTCCTTTCACGGTGTATGAATTCATGCACTAGGCCCCTAGTCAATAAATAAAAATGTTGAAAAAGTGCAAAACATTTCATGTATGTATATATTTCATTCAGCTGGGCAACCAGTTTACAAAAAACAAACAAAAAAACTAAAAAGAATATAATAATATTAAAATCCTAATTCCAAGTTAATAGAAGACTGTAAAATTTTATATAGAGTCAGTAACCATAAATGCTATCTTTAAAAAAATAATAGCATTAAAGACCAGAGTTTCTTTTCTTCCTGACTTGCCAGAATTTACAATTTATAGAATGTTCATGATTATAAAGAATAAGGTCATGTGACCCAGGGGTCCCCAGCAGTCCAGTGCAGGCCTTTCGAGGTGAGAGCATGGCCACAGCCAAAGCGGGGCACTACCAGCCGGGCAATGGCCTCCACAAAGATAAATAGCTGGTCCCTGGAGGGATGAGCCATGCACATTGCCATACAAGTTCTGGAACCTGTTCTGCTTCTGAGGAAGGGGCAATTGGCTGGGGTGGACAGCCAAGTCCATGGGAAGGGTGGTGGTCATGTGGCCCAGATTCCTGCAATTTGTCAGTCTGTCACCAAAACCCTAGGGGCCTATTGTAGGAAATAGGTGGATAAGGCTCCCAAGACAAGAGGTTAAAGACGTCTTCATCCAGAATGACTAGAGTCAGGGGTGGGCAAACTTTTTGACTCGAGGGCCACAATGGGTTCTTAAAATGGACCAGAGGACCGGAACAAAAGCAACCTGGACCATGCTGGCACTCTCACCTTGGACTGCTGGTGAAGGAGCGGAGGGGAGAGCAAGAGGACCCTCCGCTCTTTCGGCTCCTCGGTCAGGATACAACAGTCGAATGGGCCGGATCTGGCCCGCGGGCCGTAGTTTGCCCAGGCCTGGACTAGACCCTACTGGTAGCTGGGAATTAAAAAACGTTGGAGGTCCTCATGCCCAGGCTTGCTACCAGAAATCCTACCGGTAAGCCTTTGGGGTTCACCTTTATAATAAAAAATAATTGTGGGATTTTTATGTGTGAGATTAAAAATAAAAGAGACACACGCATTGGTTGGCTCTCTCTCACACGGGGATCAAACCTGCAACTAAGGTATGTGCCCTTGACTGGGAATCAAACCTGTAACCCTTCTATGCATGGGTCGAAGCTCCAACCAGTGAGCAGCATGGGCCTGAGCGCATGTGTTAATTTTTGCATAATACTATACAAGTATAGCTATAGAGAGTGTAATTTGAATTATGACACATAAAATGCATGAAAATGCTGGAGACTCATTCATTGCCTACCACTGAGAGTGAGGTTCCCCTTTACCTTTACCTGACATGTGTCTGGTCTATATGTGCTTATTGTTTTATGATTGCTCAAACGCCCTGCCCATTCATAAAAACAACTCAAAAAACCCACTGAAGATAATTTATAATTTTAAACCATTATGGTTGGGTTGTCTGAAAAAAAAGAAGTGTTAGCTACATGTGTTTTGAGGCCCTAGGGTTTTGTTATTTTCATGAGCACATATAAGCAGGACTGACAAAATGTAATTTTTACATGAAATTTTGACTTTTTTTTGTCCCTTTCAGAATTTCCAACACTTTCTTCTGGCAATGAGCCTAAAGACTTCTTTCTCTAACACCTCCTGCTAAACTATATCCATTTGGGGTATGCATAATTTATACATTCTATTCCATTTATACAAGTTGAAAATAAAAGTGGAAAAGGAAGAACATGAAGTGGAAAAATATATGTGTTTCAGACAAAAAACACACACTAATTTCAGGTTTATATAAAATCTTGGTTTCTGTATCATCTGCCAGCCTGTATGGACAATTTTGTATGAAGTTTATCTAAAATGTTTCTTATTAGTATTGAAGAACTATGAGATAAATTTTGCTTTGAAGAAGCTTCTTATACCACACTCAAAAAAAAAATAAAATAGTGAACATAATATAGTAAGTCATATTATTCTTTATATAATTACTTTTGACTGGTAGGGAAAAAATGATTTTCAAACTATGCTAATAGTTATCTTAACAGATGTTTTTAAATTCTATTTAAAGTATTAGTGAAATTAATTTTGGCCCTCAATACGAATTGTGTCTGGAATATTCAGATGGACTCAAGTATCTATATATATAAAAGCCTAAGCAACCAGGAAACCAGACGACCAGTAGCTATGATGCACACTGACCACCAGGGGGTAGATGCTCAATGCACAGGATCGGGATCCCTCCTGTCTGGATCAGTTCTGCGGAGATTGGGCCTAAATGGGCTATCCAACATCCTCTGAGAAGTCCCAGATTGCAAGAGGGTGCAGGCCAGGTCGAGGGACCCCACCAGTACATGAATCTGAACAACGGGCCACTAATAAATAATAATTTTCTATATGGCAAAATAACAAAACCAGAAAGGCATCAAAGATAGCCTAACATGCATCCACTAAATATATACAACATTATTTGATATTATATTTTAATAAGGTTTATGTATAGAATATTTTTAGCGTCACAAAAATTGGTGAAGATAATTTAAAAGTTCTAATACACCAGTGTCCCCTGTTATTTACATCTTGCAATACTATGATGAATGTATCACAATTAATTAAACTATTGATTAATTATTTATCATTAACTAAAGTCCATACTTTATTTAGAGTTCCTATTTTTTTTGTAACGTAATGCCCTCTTTCTTTGCCTGGATCCTACCCAGGAAAGCACATTATATTTAGTCATTATGTCCCCTTAGACCTCCCTTGGTTGTAGCAGGGTTTCCCCCCCCCCCCTTGGTTTTGTTGACATTAACAGTTTAAGGAGTACTTTTCAAATATTTTGTAGACTGTCCCTTAATTGAAAATTTTCTAATGGCTTTCTCATTATTACAATGGAGTGACAGTATTTGGGGAGGCAGATCACAGAGTTGAAGTGTCATGCTTGTCATATTATATAAAGTCATAGTATCAAAGCATTCCATTTGTATCCTTTTGTAGAGAGCGTTTATAGAGTTAAGCCTCCGACTGGCCCGCTGACAAAGTCCCAAACAAGTCCCAGCCTGGAGGGCACAGTCCTCTAAGCATAATTAAGCTTGATCTTGTGACTGCTCCCGAGATCCTTCCTGGGTAGCTTATGGGCTGCGGGTGGGGCAGCAAGTGCTGCCAAAACAAGTGAAACTTACAAGAACATTGTAAATTACCTTGTTTGCCCCTGACTATAAATAAAGCATCAGCTTGCAGTCTGGATCTGTTCTGTGGCCTCACCTAGACCCAGCTTATTCTCTCTGCCTGTCTTTTACTTCATCCTTCACCAGCCCTCCCTCAGGCTCACCAAACCCTTGACTGTGCTGGCACGGCCCACCTTTAATGTCTACAGCATCAGTAGACCATCTTTCTTCCTTTCTTCCTCTCTTTCTTCCTCTCTTTCTTTCTTTCTTTCTTTCTTTCTTTCTTTCTTTCTTTCTTCTTTCTTTTTCTTTCTTTTTTGTTAAAATGGCTAGAGGTTTGTCAGTTTTATAATCTTTTTAAAGAATAAGCATTTGATTTGATTAATTTTATCAACTATTTTCCTTTATTTCAATTTTATTGATGGCTGCTCAGATTTTTATTTTTTTCTTTATGTCAGCTTAAATTGTTTTTTCTTGCTTCCTGTAGAGAAAGCTTAGGTTACTGATTTTAGAATTTTCTTCTTTTCTATTATATGTATTTAATGCTATAAAATTTCCCTCCAAAGCATTGCATTAGTTGAGTCCCACAAATGTTGATGTTGTACTTTCTATTTTATTTAGCTCAAAGTATTTTAAAATTTTCTTGAGATCTTAAAGGTAATTTTCTTTGTCACTGCCCTTGGCCTTCACTATTTCTAAAATCAATCTGTTGCTTATACATCTTCATATAGTAGTATATAATTATCAATAAATGCATTGTTACTGTTATCTTTTAATACAAAATTATTTTATATCAATTAAGAGTAAGAAAGATGTTCCTCAGTTTTGTCTTTGCAAGAGAAAGTCTTTATTTTTCATTTAGTTTTGACGGGTGACTTGTGTGTGCACAATTATAAGTCGAAGGGATTTTCTTCTCTTAAAATGCTTTAAGTATGTGACTGTGCTCTCTGTTTACATGGTTTCTGACAATATGTCTAATGGATTTCTCATCCTTACAAACCTATAAGTAAACTGTTATTTTCTCTGATTTCTTTTTTCTTTGCCTTTGGATTTCTGCAGTTTAATAGATATACCCAGAGATTTCTGTCTGTTTATTCACTTCATTTTGTTGGTGTTTGCCCTTTTTTTCAGAGCTTGATGACCTTAAGGTGGTTTGGTGTCTGTCACTAATTTTGGAAGATTCTCTCCCACTAATATTGCAGATATTCCTAGGAACATTTTAACCTTTATTATCTATCTTTCGTATCATTCTGATGATCCAATTATGAACAATTATTTCTTTGAAATTGCCTCACAGTTCTTGGATGTTTTGTTCGTTTTTCATTTGTTTCAATGAAGGACGCTTCTGTTGACCTATTTTCAAGCTCAGAGTTACTTTTCTCAGCCTTGTCAAGTCTGTGATGAACCCATCAAAACCATTCTTATTTCCTAATACATTCACTTTTATTTATATTATTTCCTTTGGATTATTTTTTATAGTTGCTATCTCTCTGTTTACATCCCTTACCTGTCCTTGTATACTATATACATTTTCAACAGAGGCCTTAATATATTATTCATGTTTATTTTAAATTCCCTGTCTGATAATTACAATGTACATAGAATATATCAACCAGGGTCCGATGTTTAGTTTGTCTCTTCACACTGTTTTCTCTCACCTTTTGGCATGACATTAATTTTGTTGAGAAGTGGACACACCGTATTGGGTAATAGGAATTGAGGTTAGAAAAGCTTTTAGTGTGAAGGTTTATGTTGATATGGGTAGGAGTTGGGCTATGTTTAATATTTTCTATAGCTGTAGGTGACAAAGTCTTTAATTTCCTGTGGTGGCCTTTTTCTTTTTTCCCCCCTTTGCTCCTCAGAGAGAGTCAGTGTCTTACAGCCCTTTCTGCTGAAATTGACTTTTTAAATACTGGGGTCCTGTCTGTGTGAGGCAGAGGTGTAGAGAGAGAGAGAGAGAAAAAGGAAGGATCTATAATCTTCCAATTAAATCTCAATATTTTAGTGGGCACGTGTTTTTAGGATTTGGCATTCACAAGTATTTATCCAGTGATTTAAATCTGTATACACACATCTTTACTTTTCCCCTCCTGTAGCATTCTATTTCCTTGAAGCTCTGACCAAAGTTGAATATGGGTTCTTCCCCAAACTTAGGTAAGCCAGAAAACCTAGAGGAGGATGAAGTTGAAAGAATGGTCTTCCTTCACCTGGGATAATAACTCAGCAAACTTTTCAAATTTTCCCTAAACACAGGGCTTTGCACTGGAGATGCTTCGAGGCACATATAAATACTCTTCCCCTTTCCCTGCCCAAATCAAAAGGGAACATTTGGGGACTCTTCTTCATGAGAACTAGGCATGGTTATTTGGCATTATACAGAGAAAAGTAAGGGTCAAAAACAGCTTCTCACTCAGATACTAGGACACCCTGAGTCTGTGGCAGCCAAAATTACCATTTAAGTGTTCTCATCCATGCATGACTCAAGAGACTCCTACTCCAGGAAAACAAACCTGGCTGAATCTCTATGGATAAACTGATCTTTTAAGATTTTTAAGACAGCAGTTTGTTTTGAAACTCAGTTTCCTGTAAGGCAAAAAAAAAGTAATTACTTTATAGTTTGTTTTGATTTTTTCTGGCTTTAAGAATAAAAGTGACAACTTCCAACCCATGTAAAGTGTGATTTTTTTTAATGACAAGAGGAAATTTCTACAGTGTAATGTTAAGTAAAAAAGAATGAGATAAATTGGTATATGAAACTATATAAAGCACAATCTTATCCCTGTAAGACAGTTGTTATTGAAACATATAAAATACTGCCGAAACCGGTTTGGCTCAGTGGTAGAGCATCGGTCTGTGGACTGAAAGGTCCCGGGTTCGATTCCAGCCGAGGGCATGTATATTGGTTGCGGGCACATCCCCTGTAGGGGGCGTGCAAGAGGCAGCTGGTCGATGTTTCTCTCTCATCGACGTTTCTAGCTCTCTATCTCTCTCCCTTCCTCTCTGGAAAATATCAATAAAATATATTTAAAAAAAAAAAGAAAAAAAAAGAAAAATATAAAATACTACTTATTTCTAGTAGTGCTATTATTAAAGTATTACATAATTTTTCCAAATTGTTCTCTAATAAGTATTTGTTAATTTATTTTACACATTGAAAATTATAATTGTTATATATAACATTTAGCAATATATTTATATTTAACATTTATTTAAATCATATAACTACATTTTATACATTTTAATAAATACTATATAATTAAATATGTGTTATCTATTAATTCTATATAACAGATAGCAATATATATATATATATTAATGTTTAAAATGTATTGTGTTATGATCAATATAATATTGATTGTGTAAGTTACTTTGAGGTAATAATAGTAGATTCTTCATTTTAATAATAAAAAATAAAAACATAACTAGCATTAAAACAAATACATAAAAATAAAATTGAATAAAGATCCCAGAAACAAATCCTTGCTTATGTGGTCAAGTAATCAACAATTAAGGAGGCAAGGATATTCAACGGGGTAAAGATAGTTTGTGTAACAAGTGTTGTTGGGGAAACTGAACAGATACATGCAAAAAAGTAAAAATTGACCACTTTTTTACACAACATCCAAAAAGAAAATTCATAAATATTAAATACTTAAGTGTAAAACTGGAAATCATAAAAATCCTAGGAGAAAATATAGGCACTAAACTCTTTGACACCAGTGTTAGCAATAACTTTTGAATGCCTCCTCAGGCAGGGGGAAAAAATACAAATAGGACTACATCAAACTAAAAATGTTTGCACAGTGAAGGAAACCATCAACAAAAAGACAACCTATTTAATGGGCAGATATATTTGCAAATGATACATTTGATAAGGGATTAATAGCCAAAATATATAACTATGTCATGCAACTTACCCAAAATCAAACAATCCAATTAAAAATTGGACAGAAGGCCTAAATAGACATTTTTTTTTAAAGAGGACATACAGAAGGTAAATAGACATATGAAAATATGCTCAAGCATTGCTAATTACCAGACAAATGTAAATCAAAACCACCACAAGATATAACCTCACTCCAGTCGGTATAGCTATCATCAATAAATGAACAAACAAGTGCTGGCTAAGATGTGGATATAAAGGATACCGTGCACATTGCTGATGGAATTATAAATTGTTGCAGCCACTATGGAAAACAGTATGAAGATTCATCAGAAAATTAAAAAAAGAACTTCCAAACTACCCAGAAATTATTCTGGATATTTATCTGGTGGGAAAATAATATTAATTCAAAAAGATTAATGCCCCCATAAGTTCACTACAGCATTATTTACAATTGCCAAGTAATAGAAGCAGCTTAGTTTTCCAAAGATAGATGAATCAAGAGGGTATGATGTGCCAAAACCAGTTTGGCTCAGTGGATAGAGTGTTGGTCTGTGGACTGAAAGACCCCAGATTTGATTCCAGTCAAGGGCATGTACATTGGTTGAGAGCACATCCCAGGTAGAGGGTGGGCAGGAGGCAGCTGGTCGATGTTTCTCTCTCATCAATGCTTCTAGCTCTCTATCCCTCTCTTCCTCTCTGTAAAAAGTCAATAAAATATATTCTTTAAAGGGTATGATGTATAAAGATACAAACACATACACAATAGAATATTACTCAGCCATAAAAATGAAATGTTGACATTTACAACAGCGTGTGATAGACCTAGAGAATATAATGCTAAGTGAAACAAATTAGAAAAACAAACACATACCAAATTACTTCACTTATATGCAGAATCTAAAAATACAAAACAAATGGGAAAAAACAAACAAAACAAAAACAGACACATGGATTTAGTGAACAAGTTGATGGTTGCCAGAAGACAAAGGGGTGAGAAAATGAGTAAAAAAAAGAAATGAAAAAAAAAAACATGTTACAAATTCCAATTTATGAAATTCTACAATTTATCAGATCAGAACTCAACAAATATTTATTGTATTAATGAATTTGGGGCTAGAATAATTGAACAAGGTTGCTTAGAAACTTGGTCTTTAAGTTTGGGTAAAACACCAGTAAGAATATTAAGAAAAAAACTATTTGTTTATGTATTTATCTATCTTTCTTTCTCTCTTTTGTTTAAGTAAGTACCTGTTGTTTTGACTAGAATAAAAGAGGCTGTGGAAAATTGCCTATGGATGCTCTTTGTTAATTTTCAGAGGTGACTTAAGGACAGAGTTCCGTCCTCTCCTGAAATGCTTGTCACATGACTTTTTATAACAAACCCAAGTCCTACAGTTCTCCATAATTTACAGCATTTAACTATCTGTCATGCATAATGAGAAGAGATTGTATAATATATCTGACAATAATTCAACAAGTTGTCAAATTAGATGATTAGTTCCATTAAAATTCAATCAGACACAATAAATGAGATGCTTGATTAATTCACCATATGTTAACTATAGTTGCCCTCCACTAGAGAAAAAAATAGATATATATGTATACATTTAAAGAGAAAGAGATATGTGTGTGCGTGCACATGCATATGTGTGCATACACATGGATACACACACACATACATATACACACACTCACTCAAGGGGAGAAGTTTAATTCTAAATAGGAAGCCAATAAAAAATGTGCCAAGTAGCTTTTTTTTCCCTGAGTTACTTTAAAATTTGTGATTCATTTCTTATCTGAATATGAGGTAGTCATTGACATTTCTGCATATATTTTTCTTAAAAGCAACAGGCTAGATTTATCATCCATGGCACAAGCAAACAAAGCTTGCTTTGTAAGTCTAAATTATGTTGCTTCCATGAGAGAGAGGTTTTCTGGCAGAGTCAAACGGCCACATGGTCTATGCGTTTATAGTACAAGTATATTTATTTTTCTGGTTATAAATACTTTCTAAGGAGAGAAAAAAAGGCTCCTTAGGAAAAAATGGCTTCATTTTTCTAGAAACATTGCATGGTCTTGTTTTAGGATATTTTTGTATTCATAGTTATATGTTTTACTTTGTTTTGTTTGGGGGGAATGTCTTTTTATTTATTTATATATTTTTGGCTTACAGAAAGTCGTTGCTTTGAGATTTTATTCCTGTTCTAAAAGGTAACATTTACACCTAAATAAAACATTTATCTTTAAGATTCTAGGGGAAAATATTTATCTTTAAAATTCTGGGAGCCAGAAGACCAGTACTTTATAGACAAGCTCTTCCACTTACGGTTTGTTTAATCCTCATCAAACTATTTAATTTTTTTTAGAACTTTAGCTTCTTTATCAGTAAACTACTTTAAGTAAACCAATCTTACTTTTTTGTAGTATTAAGTAAAATTCTGTATAGGAATAAACTTTCTAAGTTTTATAGGGCTATGAAAATGCCAAGAAAATTATATCAATAATATTGTCATTGGTCTCACATGGCCCATGGATTATAAGCATAATAGTATATTCACAATATTTTGTCAGTGGTACAGAAAGCCACTTATGTCCAATAAAAATTTAATAAAGATTTCTTTGTAGCACTTATCCAATTTTCTTTCTTACCTCTTCCATCTCTGTAGGGCAAAGCTACAGCATTATACCTAATGTTAAAATCTGACATCATGCAAAAATAAATTACTACCCTCCCGTACAAAAGTATCTACCATTAAAGCTAACATCTCTATGAGTGACTACATTAATTGTGACATGATGCTAAGCATTTCACATAGATTTATATATTGAAGCCTCACAACCTTTAAAAACTAAACTGAAATCAGGACGTGAACTCAGATACTCATATTCTAAGTATTTTTTCTTTAAAAATATTTTTATTTATTTCAGAGAAGAAAGGAGAGGGAGAAATAAATAGAAACATCATGAGAGAGAATCACTGATCAGCTGCTTCCTGCATACTCCACACTAGGACTAGAGCCCACAATCCAGGCATGTGCCCTGACTGGCAATGGAATCTGACCACTGAGTCATGCCAGCCAGGCTTAACTATTATTTTTATTTAAAATGTATGTCAGGATAAATGGCCATGCTATGCATAATGTGACCACTGAGTCATGCCAGGCTTAACTATTATTTTTATTTAAAAATGTATGTCAGGATAAATGGCCATGCTATGCATTAACAGAGTTACAGGAATAATTAATAAGGCAATGAGTTATATTCTCAAAGGTTGCATTGACTGCCTCATGTAATTCTTATAATATTGTAGTTATTATAATTGCCTTTGATGAAGAAAGGTAAGAATTAAGTAACTCATTTTAACAATATAGCCAATAAGTGAAATAACGGGCATTTCAGTCAATATCTGTCTTGTATCTAACCACTATACCATCTCAGAAATTTTAAAGATATTTCTTTAAATAGAGGTAAGCATCTCTTCATTCCATTCCATATTTTACTACATAAAGCATGTAAACTTTATGATAAAAACAATTCTCAAAGCACAAAATTGTTGGATAATTTTAAAATTAAGCATCACCACTGTTTTGAAGAGTATGTTATAGAAAATCATAATCCTTTCTGAAGCGCCTCAGCATTACAGCTTGATATCTGGATCTTGAGATTAAAACAACAACAACAACAAAACCACAATAAAATAAGAAGAATTAAGTCACTATTATTTTTTCTTTCTAAAACAGAGGAGTGTTTTGAGAAGAGAAAAATGAAATCAAATATCTGAATACATGTTGAAAGCTTTACAATGATACAAAACATAATAGTTTGCTATGACTGAAGAGTGAAGGACAATGAGGTTTACCAAATGTTTTGTTAAAAGATTAGAAACACTTGCTTTCATTAAGAGAACATAATGACTGTAACTTATTTGAATACATTTTCATTGACTGTACTGTGAGGTGCTTCAATACTTGGGCTTTAATCATTTTTGCAAGATTTAGAAAAGAGAGTATTACAGACCCATAGTTTGTCCAGCTCTCAGAAGCTCTTTGTTCAGATCTCTGGTTATAATTTTTAAAAAAATTGTTATTTTTAAAAAGTTAAGTATACATTTGTTTTGATAACAAATCTGTGTCCAATAAAATAGCTGAGGAATTCAGAAGCCACTCAGCCAAAAGAGACCATATTTTCACTTCCAAATACCTACAGAGGTAGACAAACTTTATAAAATGGGCCTCTGAGCCTCACTTTTCTTTATCTGGTTTATAAATCAAAACGAGATGATGCGAATGGGATTTTAAACATTTATAAAACTTGTAAGTGATGGATCATATTTCAGTTCAGGGACAGAAGCTACAAAACTTGCATTTTCATGCCATTTATTCCACATACTATTTTCACCATTATTTAGTATATTTCCTTAATTGTAAATGTGCATATTTTTTAAACATTTAAAGAGAATATATGTTTTATAATTTATAATTGTATCTTATGTGGTAGTACTTAGGTTTTGTTTTCATATTGTAACTAGTGGCCTGGTGTAGGAAACATGTGCATGGAGGGAGGGTGTTCCCTCAGCACAGTCTGCACACTCTCCAATCAGGGACCCCTTGGGGGACATCTGACTGCTGGTTTAGGCCTGATCCCTGTGGGACATCCCTCTCGCAATCTGGAACCTCTGGCTCACCTGCTTGCCTGCTTGATTGCCCCTAACTGCCTGGCTCCTAACTGCTCATCTGCCTGCCTGCCAGATCACCCCTAACTGCCTGCCTGATCGCCCCTAAGGGCAGTTAAACACCCCCCAAGGAACTTCTTAGAGGGATGTCTGAACTGCCAGTTTAAGCTCAATCCCTGTGGGACATCTCTCTCACAATCTGGAACCTCTGGCTCCCAACTGCTCACCTTCCTGCCTGATCACCCCTAACTTTCCTCCCCTGCCAGCCTGATCTTGCTCCCAACTGCCCTCCACTGCCAGCCTGATGTTGCCCCCAACTGCTCTCCCCTACTGGCCTGATCTCACCCCCAATGGTCCTCACCTGCCAGCCTGAACTTGCCCCCAATTGCCCTCTCTGCCTTGGCCCCCACCACCATGGCTTTGTCTGGAAGGAAGCTGGATGTCTAGAATTTGTCCAATCGACCAGATATAATTAGCATATTATCCTTTTATTAATATAGATAGATTATATAGGATAGATTGCTTAAATGTGAGGGGAGACTTTTTCAGCAGGAGGAGATGCTTTTGGCAGACAAAAATACATAATCCCTATATTTGGATTGACAGCCAGTCATATGCTCTATACTATCAAATGGATCATTAAAAAACATGTGTTGTAGTCTTGAAAAATTTCTTCCCAGAGAATTTACTGAACCTCATGAAGACTGGGCCATCTCTTCCATATGAGCTAAAAGTCCTCTAAACATGAAAAAATAGCAAGGACAGGTTTTCTCATGCCAAAAAAATTTCCATTGCAAACTTCCTCCAGGCTTTACTACAACTGTATTGTCAAAACTTGTAACTACTCTATTGTATAAGCACTGACTCATAAGAATAGGATCCAGTACAAAACTTCTGACTTGATGGCTTATCTGCCCACTCTGCATGGCCCACACATGCATAACTAAACTGGTCAAATACTTCTTTCCAGGATGACTATGCTAGTAGAAATAATAATATCCTCAAAATTTTTAAGTATCACTATTTCTCCCTAAACATTAAGAAATGACTATTTTATGCACTCTTCCTAGAAACAAGTATGATAACTACCTAGAGCAGGAGAAGATGCTCTGAGTACACATTAAAGGATCGACTATTCTGGATATATCTTAAGGCTTTATGAAGGAATGATGTCACACGTAAGGCTGGAAAAAAATGAGTAGGGCATAACCATGGAGAGCTGGCATTAGAAAAGTGTTACAAATATTCCACAAAAATACCCCAAAGTAAGAGAGAGAGAGACCTTGGCGTGTCAGACAGCTAAGAGTCATTGAAACTGGCAGAGGTACAGAATTCAGAGTGCAATTTTTGAAAAATGATGCCAGAATGATCAATAGGGGTCAAATTAAGAAAGGTCTTGATTTAATGATGTGGAGATTTAGCTTTATTATGAAATTGATAAAAATGTTGAAAATTGTAAAGACCAAGAAAACCCCAGTATTAAATTTGAGTTTTTAGTAACTTTATAGAATAAAAATAGACTAGATGCTATATAAGAATAAAGGCAATGAGGTCAATGTAGGAGGCTCTTTTATGTTTTATGGCATGCCTTCTGGCTAAAGGTCTTCCTGAGATGTATCTACAGTAAATACCTTAGAGCTGTGATTTTGGGGAAATGTATTATTTCAAAAATAAATATGGTTATCTGTGTAAGTAGTTATGATAAAAACAGAGGAGTGGAGAATACTTGTTACTTCTTTTTCAACTACCATTTTTATATCAGTCTTATTGGGTATGTGTGTTGTACATGTTATAAACTCACTTTGTGAACATAAAACATCACATTTGTTAATAATAAATAATTACAGGAAACAACACCCTTGGCATGTGAATCAAAAATATAATCACAGGCTGGGATTGATTAAGGGTTTGAGGGATAAAAATCAAAACTCATGAAGTGAAACATATTATTCAGCATTTGTTTATTTTATTTTTTAAATTTTATTGTTTAAGGTATTACAAATAGAAGTACCTATGTCTCTTTTTCCCCCGCTCTGACCTCCCCCCAGCTTCTCCCACACACCCCCACCCCCAGCACTTGCAGTGGTAATAGATCAACTGAAGGACTTGTATAAACACAACCAACAGACTCAAGACACTGGGAGTGGGAGGATGAGGGCAAGTTATTCAGCATTTAGATGGAGGCATGTTAAACTGCTCATTGGAAAGCAGCATGTCATTGTTATCCATAATACAGATTTTTGTGTCAATACCCCACTTCTGTTGGGAGTCAAAATGATTCCATTGTAGTTTCACAACTTACTAATTAGAATCATAGGTAGATTCTATACTCATATTATTATCACATCTCTGCCTACCTGCCCTGAAAAAAATGTTCCTATCTACTGAGCTGGCTCAGGAATTATGCTAATATATGCAACATTAAGGACCCAGCCTCAGCACTCCAGGAGTTCTGCCTATGTAGAAAGTGAGGGGATTAACCACAGAATACTGAATGTGGGTGTATGCTGTTAGAATTTGTGATAGTCTAGGAAATTTAAAACAGAAGGCTAGTCATACTTAAGTTGGCCATATCAGGAGCTATTTTCTTATGAAAATATTGTTCCTACCAGATCTATATTCCACTCTGTGACAATTTACTTATTATCAAAATGAGGACTTTAGAGTAATACCTGCTACAGTCCTTCAACTTGGAATTATATCATTCTAATTCGGAATTATAGTTTTAAAATATATTTATGTTTGTCTCCAAATATGTATTTTTTTCATATAAGTTTTAAGTAGACTAAAAGCATAGATATATGAAGCACATCTGTATAAAGAAAAAAATATCCAAACTGAATAGCAGAGAAACACAATAAAAATACAATATGTATAATTGTCATGAAACTATATAATTTTTTATATATATATATATATACATATATATATATTTATACACATTTATATAACTTAAATGCAGTTGAAATCTATAAATTGTCAGGTATTGCTGTGTGTTTAGGATGAAATTATAAAATATTTGATAATTAAAGATAATGAAAATCTCTGAAAGGGATGATTTTACATTTTAAAAAGTTTACAGTAAATTATGATCCTATTATATTTGAATAAATTAATCACCAACTATAACTGCTCAATATTTATTAAAATATTTTAAAAATATATTTTAATTTATTTCAGAGAGAAAGAGAGAGAGAGAGAGAAAGAGAAAGAGAGAGAGAGAGAAATTAAAACATCAAAGATGAGAGAGAATCATTTATCAACTATCTTCAGCACATCCCCCACTGGGGATCCCGCCACCAACCAGGGTATGTGCCATGACTGGGAACTGAACCACTGAGCTACGCAGGTAGAGGCTAAAACTGCTCAATATTACTGTACATTTTGGAAATATATGAAATTTAATTTATTAAAAAATAAAGAAAATAACTAATAAATGAATAAATAAAGATAAAGGAAATGACCTCAGGAGCCCAGGTTCCTTCCTTCCCTAGTGTATCAGTTTAGCTACCCTCATGTGATGCAGAGGAGTGTTTGCCTCATCTTCACGTATAATATCCAAGCAAAACATCTAATCAAAGAAGAGGAATTCCACTCCACATAGTAATCTATTTTTATCAAAAATGTTTTTTTCACAATTCTCTAAACAAACTTTTTCTTAATTTTTTTAGATTCCACTATATCCTTAATCTGTGTGTAAACAAAACATCATTAAGGAAAATGTCATTGCTAGATTAGTTACATATGGTTGTGTAGAAAAAGGATTACCCAAATATAATCCTGAGATTACCATCACCCAGAATAAAGGAGGGAAATGGCTGCCACCGATAGGCCAGTTTATCACAGAGCCATGTGCTAGCCTGCATTCAATATTTTAAGCTAGAAGGTAAATTATGAAAAATGAAATAGAAGGCATATTTTCAATTCTGTAAAAATTTAAGATATTTAAAACAAACCAAAATGTACAAAAGTATATGTAGAGACAATATATGAACCAACTCTTAAGGAGGAGAAGACCAGAGGTCCAAAATGGTATGACCTGTGATAAAGCCATGTCTAACATGTAATACTTGATCTAATTGTTGCTGTTTTTCCTTTTCCCCCAGAAATATAATCTTGATCAATCTTTCTGGAATTTATTTTGGTGAGCACCAATGAGATCATTTGTCAACTGGATCCTCTCCATTTTCAAAGAAATTAAGAGGCAATTGTGCCAAACTGATTTGGCTCAGTGAATAGAGCTTCGGTCTGCGGACTGGGAGGTCCCTGGTTCGATTCCGGCCAAGGGCGTGTACATTGGTTGTGAGCACATCCCCAGTGAGGGGTGTGCAAGAGGCAGCTGGTCAATGTTTCTCTCTCATTGATGTTTCTAGCTCTCTATCTCTCTCCCTTTCTCTCTGTAAAAATATCAATAAAATATATATATTTTTAAAAAGAGGCAATTGTAAGATATGTCCCACCCCCACCATGTGCCCTTCCTTCTCTCCAAAACAGTAAGCCCTGATCTAAAAATAAACTTTTATTTTCTTTTTTTAATAGCTCCCTTGACATGCACACTTCCTATATATATATAAAAAAACCCCTCCATTTTGCAAATCCCTCAGAGAACTCTTCTAGTTGCTAGACAGGATGCTGTGTCTGATTTAATAATTGCTTAATGCAGCAAATTTCATCTTCAAATTATATTCTTTAACACAACTTAATAGTGAAAAACAGTCACCAAAATACCTAGGATATCAATTAAATTAATTTTACCAATACATTTTATGTAATCAAATATATTAAAAATATATTAACTTAAACATGTAAGCAAATTGTAAATATATTGCTAATATATTTTGCTTATTTTCATACTAAATATTTGAAATTTGGTGTATTTAACTTAAAACACATCTCAATTTCAAGTGTCCACTTGAAGCACTTGAACAATATTTTATTTGATTTTTATTTTTTTAAATTTATTTTTCTTGTTGAAAGTTATTGCCAATATCTTTTTGTTTGTCTGTGTGTTATTTTTTCCCCATTGACACCCTCCACCCTGAGCCCACTCTTCCCAGGCCTTCACCACTCTATTGTCTGTGTCCATGTTTTATGCATATAAGTTCCCTGGTTAATCACTCCCCTCCCAGCACTCCATCCCTGCCTTCCCTCTAAAATTCATCAGTCAGTTTCATGCTTCTGTGTATCTGGATCTATTTTACTAGGTGTACCAGTTAATAATGAGGATTTTTTTCAATAGATCTACTTACACATATGTTGATATATATGCGATTTGATACATATTTCTATTTTGTTCTATTGACAACAAGCTTCAAAACTTCATATGAGAAGTTTGCTGAAGGTGTTAACATCATAGATATTTTATGCTTAAAAATGTTGAATTTCTTTACCAAAAAAGAGCATTTGCCAGAAGTATAATTCATTATTTTGAAAAAAAGTGCTGCTGAAAGTTATTGTATACTTCGGGAAGCTTATGGTGAACATGCTCCATCTCAAGATACTTGTGAACGCTGGTGTAAATGCTTTAAAAGTGATGATTTCTGTGTGAAAGACAAAGAACATCCAGGTCAACTGAAAAAAGTTTGAAGACCAACAATTACAAGCATTATTGGATGAAGAGGAATGTCAGACTCAAAAACAACTTGCAGAAAGATTAAACATTGCTCAGCAAACAATTTCTGATTATTTACAATCAACGGGAAAGATTTTAGAAGAAGGAAAACGGGTGCCACATCAACTGAACTAAAGACAAATGGAAAACCAACAACAAATAATCAGTTTGAACCAGGATTTGATTGTGAAACAATTAGAATGGGCCAGAAGACACGGCAAAGTAATTTTGCTTCAGGATGATACATCATCACACACTTCAAAACCAGTGGAAGACACATTAAAAGACCTTGCCTGGGAAGGATTAAGCCATTCACCATATTTACCAGATCTTGCTCCTTCAGATTACCACTTGTTCCTGTCTGTGGTACATGTCATATGAAATTATATGTAAATGTTAAGAAAAATGATTCAGGTATAGTCAGGAGAATTTACCAGATGGTCTCTAGAACAGTCACCTACCCTACTTCTGACCTGAGTGATCTTGAAGAACTATTTTATCTTTACAATATCAGTCAATTCGTCTGTAAAATAGGGATAATAATTCAACTGGCTGACACTGTTATGAAATTGTTATTAACAATAAACAAAATGGTCCTGGGCAGTGTTTCTCAGTGGTTAGAACTTCAGCCAGAGATCACATGTTACATTTCTGGTCAAGGGCATGTACATAGTTTGTAGGTTCAATCTCTGGCCCTGGTTGGCATGTTCAAGAGGCAACCAATTGATGTGTCTTTCTCACATGGATGTTTCTCTCTCTTTTTCTCTCTTTCCCTCCCTCACTTCTTCCCTTGCTTCCTTCCATTGTCTCTAAAAGTCAATGGGAAAAAATATCCCTGGGTGAGAAGTAACAAAAACAAAACAAAACATTAAAAGCAAAATGATCACAGTTAAGAATACACAACATTGTGACCAGCACATTGGAGTTCAATAAATATTAGCTATAATTATTAAATCAGTAAAATTAGCTATTGAAAGTAAATAAATAATTATTGATGTATTTTCCCTATTCTTTATAAAAATGATGCTATTGTTTGTGTATACATAATCAGTATTCTGATATTGTCTTTCAATGGAAAAGTTAATTAATTTTTATTTAATATTTGAAACTATGCTGGATAATAATACATAACTTAGGAAACATAAATTTCAATTCTGTCTACATTTGTTCTCAATTTATAAGTCATAGGATAGCCAGGAAGTACTTTGCAGATAATTATTCCCTGTTATTCCTTTGGTTAAAAAGAGAACAGCAGTTCATGTTGCTCAGTGGTTGAATGTCAACCTCTGAATCAAGATGTCATAGTTTGATTCCCAGCCACATGCCTGGGTTGAGGGCTTGATCACCAGTAGGGTCCATGCAGGTGGCAGCCAATCAATAATTTCCTCTTATTATTGATGTTTCTAACTCTCCCTCTCCCATCCTCTCTTTTTAAACCATATTTTTAAAAAAGTGAACAGATTGAAAGTAATATCACGTATTTCTCTGTACCCATTTAACTGACTCAAACATTAGTAATGGAATAATTCCATGGTATTAAAACATTTCAGAATATATGTTTCAGATGAATTCTATGAAGTGCAGCACATAGTAAAGGGAGATAAAAAGCATGTCTTGGCCAGATCTACATAACTAATGAGCTAAGATCTAACTTGTATAGAAAAATGAAGCTTTGAAAGGAGAAAAATATTACTCTTAAAATCCTATATGATAAAAGTATAATATGCAAATAGACTGAGCAGCGGAATGACCAGTCAGCTGGCAAACAGGAGGTGCCATGGCAGCCACAGGACATGGCAGCAGACAGAGGGAGGGGATGGTGATGGGGCGGGGCGGCAGGGACCAGCAGCTGTGCAGGAGTGATCATGGGGGCAGGTCCGGCCATTTGCTGGCTGGTGATGTCCCCTGGTTGGCCTGCCTGGTTGCCTCCTGCAAAGGGAGGCCAGACGGCAGCTTGTTGGGCATCCCCTGAGGGCTCCTGGATTGTGAGAGGGTGCAGGCCGGGCTGAGTACATGAATTTTTGTGCACCGGGCCTCTAGTTTTTAAATAATTTGTAGGTTCTATAGCTAAAAGTAACATCAGTCATAATCTATGGTGCCTTTTATGATATGGCTTTTGAAAACAAGAAGCATAGTATATCTCGTAAAAATAAAAAGATGAAGTTTAGGAGATATTATCTTGCTTTTCCATTTTTCAATAAAAAAGTTGTGACATAAGAAATAAATTTGCCTACAAAAGGTGAGAAAATTTTAAGTAAATCAAATTCTGAAACCTTTCTGTTTCTTCATTAAATTTTACTGATCCATTGATTAGTGTTTAAAAACAGGTGGAATATTTTGACAAAGATGTCTCCTATCAATCAGTCAAATTGCTGTTTTAAATTTTTTGTAAGAAAAAAAGTATTCAGTTATTGAAAATATATCCTCCACATTGTGTTGGAAAAGTGTTTCTTAAATAATTGTCATAGCATAAGTTTGCATAAATACATGGTTAGTAGGGTAACAAATGTATGGTGGAATGAGTAGAAATGCAAATATAATGAGTCCAATATAGCCCAGTTAGCTTTACTTATTAGATATAATAAGCATTTACTTACATGCTAATTAAGAATTGGAATAAAATTATAAAATACATAAAATAATTTGATCATTGGTATTTAAAACATGCTAAGAAACACATGGAATAAATGATATATTTCTTCAGATACATTTGGAAATTAGTGTTTGTTTCCTAATGTTCCACAAAACAAATATCTATATATTTTTTATGCTTGAGGCATTTAGATATTTTAATCTGACCCTGCTCATTATGGAGAAAATGAGCCATGTATGGATTTGTGCCTGATTGACCATGAACAAGTTGAAGAAACTATTTCAGGCCCCTCAAAATTATTAGGGCTATTAAGTGTGAAATAGGATATAAAAAATCAATGATCCCCTACCAAAGTCACTTCAGGGCCTCTGAAGGAGTTTTGGGTTAGATTAGGCTCAGAAAGGTTAGCCAAGAAACTAAGATCAAGTGCAAGAGAAGGCAGCACAGGTACAAAAGAACGGAATCCCTCTCTTCCACAGGACTGGTCTATCCCCAGGTGAGTTTGCAGAAGGAGAGACCTGTCATTCTTGACCACATATTTTCAGTTGACAGTAATATTCAAGGGTTTACATTCATGTTTTTAAAAGTCTAGTAGAACATTCCATGATTATAAGAGACTGAACAAAGAGCTTAGAGCCACACATAATGTTTGCTGACAAAACAAAATGCATCATGATAATTATTTTGCTCTACAAAGAGATGTTATTTAACTGCGCTTTTATTATCATAAACTTTTTAAACCATCAGCGTATTTACTATAATTATACCAAATATCCTATATAATAAAGAGGTAATATGCAAATTGACTGTCACACCCTCATAAGATGGCTGCCTACAACTATGCCGGCAGGGAGTTTGTGAAGGATGACCTAATAGAATAAGCAGGCTGCATGGGTGACCAGGCCAGCAGAGGGGACAGTAATGGCAACCAGGCTGGCAGGGGGGGTGCAGTTTGGGGCAACCAGACTGACGGGGGAAGGGGACAGTAAGGGGTAACTAGGCTGCCATGGGGGGCAATTGGAAGTGACCAGGATAGCAGTGGGGGCAGTTAGGGGTGGTCAGGCCAGCAGAGGGGGCAGTGAGAGATGACCAGGCTGTCAGGCAGGCAGGAAGGTGAATGATTAGGAGCTAGTAGACCAGGATTTTGAGAGGAATGTATAACTGCCAGTTTAGGCCCAATGGTCCAGGATTGGAGAGGGTGCGGGGTGGGCTGAGGAGAACCCCCCGCCCTCACACCGTGCATGAATTTCATGTACTGGGCCTATAATATACATTATATTTTCACACACAAACATATAATTAATTGAAAAAAGATAATGAATTATAAATAAATATGGGCATGGTTTAGATCCTGAGTAGATGTAGTTTATTTCTCGACTACTTATGTTGAGTTGGTAATGTAATATACTACAATAAAAATAATTTAAAATCTAATAAAATGGCTTAAATTTTTAAGCTATTAGGAGGAAGTTAAGTAATTTGTTAATGATTATTATGTTTACATGAGTAGGAAATACTAGCTAACTGCTACAAAAGAAAATTGGTTTGTTCAGAATTTGGCTTTTCTCATATTCTACTTAATTATTTGAATAAAGTTTACAATATAATCAATATATTGTATTATTTACTTCTCTGAAATCATAATTTCATTGTAAAACAGAGGTTTGTACAACATTTTTTCAAGTAATTTTCACACATTATTTGATATCTTCCTCACAACTCCCATATGCAATAGGTAGAGTGGGAATTATTTTCTAATTTATTTACTGATAATAAATTGTGTCTTAGTCATCTTGGCCAAATCCTATGGTTGTATATTACAATATTTAAAATCAATAATAGTCTTTTTTCTTTCAAGTTATGGGCTTTCTCCATAACCACATTTATATATAACTAGAGGCCCAGTACACGAATTTGTGCACAGGTAGGGCAGGCCTATTGGAGGGCTGTCTGGCCAGTGGGAGAGACCCTGGTAGGTTGGCTGGCCAGCCCCCTTCCCCAATTTGGGCCAGTGGGGGGGGCAGCCAGAGAAAGAGGTCATAGGAGGTTGGAGATGAGAGTACACTGACCACCAGGGGGGAAACTCCTGCATTTAGCATCTTCCCTGGTGGTAAGTGCAAATCATAGCAACTGGTCAACCGGGTCATTTTGGTAGTTGGGTCATAATGGTCACTGAGGCTTTTATATATGTAGATATTTATATACAATTTCTGCCCAATTTCTGAAAGTTGTAAAGAGATTTTCTTTGTTTTAATTTCACCTTTGTGACATATTCATAAGTACAGCAATGTACTAATGCATTGAGAACAGAAATTTTAAAAATGAGAATTTTAAAAATTCTTGTTTTAAATTATTGTTTTTTGCTCTACTTCTCAATTTCATTAGTGTCATCAAGTACATAGAATTAAGACAGATATACAATCAAATAACACCTAGTAATAAAATAATACAGTTTTTAGTTAGACAATGTTTGGTTGCTAAACTGAATATTTCACCTTTCAATATAAAATGTCTAACTTATATACCCGTTTTATATCCTTTTTATGTTTATAAATGTAGTGCATGAACATTGTAAAAAGTTTGAAATTTAACTAAGTCTACATTATAAAACTTTTGAAGATATAGAAAAAAACCAATGAAAAAAATAAAATATACTTATAATCTGTCACTTTAGGAATAGTAATCATTAATATTTAAATATTATTTTAATAGTTAATATTATTATCAAATGAAAAATATTTTATATTTATATTTTACTGCATTTAATATTAAATGTGACCATATTTTCATAAAAATTACAATGCTAGAGGCCTGGTACATGAAATTCCTGTATTGGAGGTGTGTGGGTGGTGTTCCTCAGCCCAGCCTGCACCCTCTCACAATCCAGGACCCCTTGGGGGATGTCCAACTGCCAGTTTAGGCCCAATCCTGCAACATCCCTTTTGCAATTTGGGACTGTTGGCTCATAGCCACTGGCCTGCCTGCCTGCCTCATTGCCCCTAATCACACTGCCTGCCTGCCTGATCACCTCTAACCACCTCTGCAGTGGTCCCCACCACTGCAGCTTTGTCCTGAATGACATCAGAAGATTGTTCTGTTGTCTGGTCTAATTAGCATATTATGCTTTTATTATTTTATATTTTACATGTGCCTGTGCACCCACACAATTCATATATTTATAAAGATGTTTACAAAATTATAAATAATATTTAACTTATTTCTTTTAATTTAGCATGGCTTTGTGAATTTTTTTTGTTTGTTATCCAATATTGCTTCTAAAGAATCTGAAACTGACCCTCATACATGGAGGGCAGGAAGAGTCAAAGGAAAGAGGAAGGTCACTCTGGATTGATGGGTGGCAGGTTTTAATAATCAAAATAGAATTAATAATTTTAGTATATTTATGCTATGTAACTATAAGAAATTTAGTTATTAAATATATTCACAATATCAAGTCTCCCCCAAACCAATTCAAGATACAAAAAATCCAAACAAAATTGCCATAAGATTTTTTAAAAATATATATAGAAAAGCTATTTTCCAGAATTTAATTAGGAAGGTAAGGACTTGAAATAGCTAATTCAATTTTGAAAGTGAAGAATAAACTAATGGAATCATAGAAGCCAACTTTATGATCCACTGCATAGCTACAGTAATTAATATAGTATAGTTTTGATGAAGGAATAAATCAGACACAGAGATTAATGGAACAGAATAGAGAATACAGAACTATATTTCAAAGCAAAAAAACAACAACAAAAAACAACAGCCAGATGATTTTTGACAAGGTTGCATAGGCAATTCAATGGAGAGAGGACAGTGTGTTAAAAAATTAGTATTGGGTGAATTGGATAATCTGACTGTCCCAAAATGCAACTCAACCTAAACCTCATAGTATATACAAAACTTAATTCAAAATGCACCATAAATGTAAATGTAAAACTATAAAAATTTTAAAAGGCAATCCTCACAAACAGGTTAATCAGGGGAGCTTTTAGGTATCACACCAAGCACATTATCCATAGATAAATTGTACGTCGTGAAAGTTAAAATGTATATGTGTGAAAAATCATCACATGGTATACCTGAGACTCACCAATATCATACCAGTATATCATTAAATTTCAATAACTCTGGGAGGGAGAATAGTTTTACACTCTTATCTTATGAAAAGCCCGATTAAGAAGGATGAAAGACAAGCTGCAGACTTAGACATTATTTACAAACCACGTAGCTGATAAAACAATAGTAGTTAGAGTATATAAAGAATTCTCAAAACTCAACAGTACAAAAACAAGCCTTTGGGGAAAAATATGTGTATCCAAAAAGGATATACAGATGGTAAAAAAAAAAAAAAGAGAGAGAGAGAGAGAGAGTGAGAGCACATCATTAACTGCAAATTAAAATCAAAATGAAGTATCACTACTACACACGCAGAATGACAAAAATTAAAAAGGATGAAGCACCAAATGCTGACAATGATGTGGAAAGGCTAGATCAATCATACAGTGCTGCTGAAAATGTAAAATAAGACTGACACCCTGGAGAGCAGTTTGGCAGCTTCTTGTAAAACCAAATATGTAACCACCATTGCACTGTTAGGTATCAGAGAAATGCAAACTTATCACATAAAAACCTATGCACAAATATTCATAGCAGCTTTGTTCATACTACCTAAAAATTGAAAACAACCCTATGTTCTTCAATGAGTAAATGGGTAAGCAAATGGATGGCACATGCATATCATAAAATACTACTCAGCAATAAAAAGGATCAAACAATTGGTACAACTTGAAAGAATCTCTAAGCAATTGTGTTGAATGGAAAAAAAAGTAAATCATAAAGGTAAGGTATCGCCTGGTTTCATTTTATAACATTCTTGAAATAACAAAATTATGGAAAGAGAGGATCGTTAGTGGTAGCTGGCATTAATGATCCTCTGGCAGTAGAATGGGAGTGAAGTGGGTGAGGCTCCACAAAGGCCACATGAGAGGGCTTTGTGGTGAACGAATGGCTCTGTGTCTGGGAAAGGAAATAAGTAAATAAACAAGAGAACTTAGTTACCAGCCCTGTTTGGGCAGCTGCAGGACGAGATCTCCGCATTTGCATTCCAGAATCATAAAAGTTGATGGCAGAGTCCTGAACTGGTTTCAGTCAAGTATTCATCCCACGTGAACTCAGTGATGCCTTCCTCAAGGCTGCATCCTGGAAATGGCTCTTGCTATGGGGACTGTAGGCAGCATGGCCATTCTAAGGACAGGGCGGGGGGAGGAGCCCTCAGGTGCCCAGATTCAGCTCCAGTCACATCATGTTGGACCTAGTTTGGTCCAGAGATTCTGGAGGCTTTGACTCTGGTGGTTTAGCGGAGTGTTGAAAAGAGGTTAAGCTGCGGATGTGTTTTGGTGGTAGGGGCAACAGGATTGCTGTGAGAGTGGAAATAAAGAGGGGTCAAGAGCGACCCCAGGATTATTGCTTGAGCAATTGTAGATACACATTGACATGCACTCAAAAGAAGAAAAAAAGAGAAGAGCTGGAGCAGCAAAATTGGGGGAATTAAAGGACTTTGGACCAAGACTTATTAAAGTTGGATTGGTCCCTCACCAGTTGTTATCTTCCCATATTCTTTCACTATTTTCCTAGGAATTTCTCCCATTCCTGTCCTATCTATATCCCTAACCTAGAAACTTATTTTCCTGTTAGTTGTTTGTTTGTTCATTGCATCATTCCTCTAATCCTGAGTCTTCCTGAGCTTACTGTAATACCAGTTTGTATTTTTGCCTTATAATCAGCTATGTTAGTAATTATTTGTACATCTGTGTTAGAGGGTTTTAGCTCCACTATTTTCTTTATTCCTGATTTTAATCCCCATGGTCATAAATGGGGATTAGGAAAGAAAGGATAAAGTGTGCAGATTATCAATCAAATATATTTAACTAAAATATTTAATTGCCCTGAATTTTACTTAACCATAGAGTATAAATATTTTTCATTCAGCAAATATAGTGTATAACATTCAAACTGCATTAATAGTTTATTGTTATAAATATAGATATTATAAATATATGCATAGATAGTTTAAATATATGCAAAAATAGTTTTATTATATCTCTAACAATTAATGTAGGATAAATTTAGCTAGATATATAGCTAAAAGAATAAATATGTATTTCTAAAAATGAAATCAGGTGTTATTTTTACTATAATGACAGAAATCATACATGTTTGGAAAAATAGAGAAATACTACTTTTTTTTCTTTTGTAATTAAAAAAAAGAATATGTTCTATTATGTAATAATGGCACAACTAAATATTTTAATATATTAATGCTTCAGACTTTCCCCCTCTCTTTTTGTTTTCTGTTTTCCACTGTCTATCTCTATCTCATGCTATGTATGTTATCTTAATATGTAATACTATATCAGTAAAGCTTTAACAACAGTTTTGGGAGAGTGGGCCCTGATTTGGAGTGTTTGCCAGCTTCTGTGGTATAATCAGTCTCTCTTTGGCCAATTTCAAGCTATCAACCTCACATCACTTATAAAAGTAGAGCTTGGAAAGATGAATAAAATTGACACTGTGAGCCAATGGGAGCCACTTCCAGCACACTGTAGCCCTGCATATATCTTTTAAATATATTCTCACTTGCTATTTGCATTTTATATTTTAAAGTTGTTTTATTTTTCTGTTATTTAACAATTTACTTATTTTGATGTGCAAAAAAAATAGTACTTTTTACTTCCTCTGTTGTGTTAAATATTTTGTCTTGGTTCAAATAGTATGTAGATAGTATTTTCTTTCAGTGCTGGTTTGATTTTGGTTTTATTTTTTATACTCTTTGTTCATTCATTTGGAACTTCTTGTGACATAGATGTGGAATGATTTAGTCTTACATCTTTGAAAATTGCTATCTCAACACCATTTATTGAATAATCTATCATCTCTTCTAATATTAAAAGTGCCAACTTTATTACATACAACATTTTAGATTAATTAGATTTTTATGTTTTCTTTATTCCTCTATCAGGCAACTCTTGCATTGGCACTTTGCTTTTAAACTAAATTTAAATTTAATTGCATTAAAACATAAGAATATATTTAACAAGGAAGTAGAAAACCTGTATTTGGAAAATTGTAAGACATTAAAGAAGATACAAATAAATGGAAGCATATACATTGCTCATTGATAAGAAGAATTCACCTCATTAAAATATCTATATTATCCAAAGCAATCTATAGATTCAATGAAATTTCTATCAAAATACCAATTATATATTTCACAGAACTAGAAAAAGTAATTCAAAAACTTATATGGAATTAAAAAGGCCCCAAATATACATAGCAATCTTGAGGGGGGAAGAGAACAAAGTTGGAAATGTCACGTTATCTGATATTAAACTATATGACAAAGCTATAGAGATCAAAATAGCATGATACTAATATAAAACAGAGACATAGAACAGAACAGAGACCCTAGAAATAAACCTACACAAAATCATCAACTAATATTTGAATAAGAAAGAAAGAATATACAATGGGTTAAACAGTCTAGTCACTAAATGATGCTGGGAAAATTGGATGGATACATGCAAAATAATAAAACTAGACCAATTTCTTACAACATATATAAAAATAGGCTCAAAATTGATTAAAGACTTAAGTATAAGATTCAAAACCTAAACTCCTAGAAGAAAACATAGGCAATAAAATTTCGGAAATTTCATCAGCATTTTTTTCTGATATCTCCTTGGGCAAGAGAAACAAAGGAAAAAATAAAGAAATGGAATGACATCAAACTAAAATACTTTAGCACAGAAAAAGAAACCATCAGAAAATGAAAAAATAACCTACTGAGTGAAAGAAGTTATTCCCCGGCGATACATCTGACATGGGTTTAATATTCAAAACTTATATTAAAAAAAACCCTCCGACACCTTAACAAACAAACAAACAAATAATCCAATTAAAAAATGCCAAAGGGCTTGAATAGATAGTTGATATACTGAAAACCAATAGACATAGAAAAAAATGCTCAACATCACTAATCATTAAAGAAATGCAGATTAAAACCACAGTGAATTATTACCTCATACCTATCAGAATTGTTATCATTAATAAATCAACAAACAAGTATTAGTGAGGATGTAGAAAAAGGGAACTCTTAAGGGAAATTGATGGTGGGAATGCAGATCGGTGTAGCCACTGTGGAAAACAGTATTGAAGGTCTTCAAAAAATTAAAAATGGAACTGCCTTATGACCCTATGGTTCCACTTCTAGGTATATATATCCAAAGAAATACAAAACACTAATTCAAAAGGTTATATGCACCCCTATTTTCATAGCAGTGTTATTTATAATAGTCACTATATGAAAGTAATCCAAGTGCCCAACAATAGACAAGTAAATGAAAAGTAACAGTATATTTATACAACGAAGTATTACTCACCATTAAAATAAAGTATAAAATTTTACCATTTGTGACAGCATGGGTAGATCTAAATGGTATTGTACTAAAAGAAAGAGAAAGTCAGAAAAATGATGAATACCATATGCTTTCACTTATTTGTGGAATGTAAAGAACAAAATAAATGAACACAGAAACAGAATTAGACTCATAAGTACAGAGAACAGACCAATGGCTGCCAAAGGAGAGGACTTTGGGCACTGGGTAAAAACGATGAAAAAATTGAGAAGTACAGATTGGTAGTTGCAAATGGTCATGGGAATGTAAAGTACAGCATAAGTTATAGTGCCATAGATTCACTCTAAGCCACATTCTTTAAAACACAAACATTATTTACATTATTTAAAGTTTTTAAGTAATTTTCTTTCTTTTTTTTTCATGAAATACTGATTTGAAAAAATTGTGTTTTCTTATTCTCCTTTCTAATATTGCTTCTTTTCTTTTTCACCCCTCAACTTACTGCATGTGCAATAATGTCAATAAAAATGTTTAACATTATGAGTGAGCACACACATTCGTGATGGATTCTTGACTTTATTGTATTCATAGATTGGTTTATTTAGTCAAAATATTTTAGGGCATATAATCCACTTAGAAGTGAATTTTGGTTTACTATTAAATAAGATATAAATCACTGGTGAATACTTTGGTTTATACATTTTATAAAAAGTTTTCTATGTGCATTTAAAACATTCAAAAATGAGTTAATGAAACGATTTTATAATTTACATATAGCCATCAGTTTACTCTAAGTATGATGAATATATTTCCACATAGATTACTAAAATCATTTCAAATTATTGCCAATACCAAACTTGGGACAATTCACTATTGTTTAACAGTTCTGTTTGATTCAGTATTTTGACATATTTGAAATGCTGAGATGAATAATCTTGTACAAATATTTGGTGAGTGCATCTAAATATTGCCTTATGGTAAATTCACAGAAATGAAATTGCCGGGATACAAAGTAAGTATAATTTAATTCTCAATATAGGGATCCAAATTGGCCCTTCAGGAATGCTGCATCAATTCACAGACCCAATGGTACTATTACTACTCTATGATACTTCCTGTTAAGAAGGAGTTGGATAAACTTGATTTATGTTTGATATATGTTTATGTAATGTGTGATTTTAATTTCATACTGTAAATCATCTGAACTTGTAACATTTTCTTAACATTCTAGGTTCTGTACTCTTGGGAAGAAAATGAGCTTCACAATATAAAACAAAAGTTACAGACCTAAAATCTTCCTGAATAAACTTACAAACTACCTCTAATTAACTGTGGGAAAATATGCCTGGAAACTGAAGAGCCATGAGTACAAAGGGTTCACACTAACCTAAAGCCAGATCTCTTACATATTTTAGAGGCTTATTCCCTATTTGATTAGCAACACAGGTTATTTTGTATATGAACAGTTTGGAAGAGATTGATTTTAATTTTCCAAATAATACTAAAAGTATCACATCGGAAACCATGAATATATGATAACTAAAACCATAATGAATTTGGATATGGTTAAAATACTGACTGTAATTTCTTTTTCTAAAGATTTATGACTTCAGACCAATGTGAAGGCATTTCACTCTTAGCCTCTCACTTTTTCCTTTGAGTGGTTCGCTTAGAGAAGAAAGGCAAGCTGAACTTTATTTCCAAGTTTATTATTGTGACTTTTAATATATTTAAGGACTAACAGGATTGTACATTACTTTTAATTTAAAAAGTGAAATTGCTCGTTTTTCCCCCTGAATAAATCATAGTCAAAATATGACAAGAAAATATAAGGCTTTCATAAATAAACTGTGATAAATCATGTTTCAACAATGAACAAGACAAATAGTGTCAACCCGCTCCTTTTACTAGTCAAATGCAACATTTATTTGATGAGAAAAATAATTACCTCCGTGACATTAAGGGCACTCTTTTATACTATTTCAAGTCCTCTGTGGGACTTTTCCAGCTGTGTCCCAAGTGTTGCATTTTATCTGTAAAAGCACTGAAATGGAACATACTTTGGATGGCCTGCAATGCACATTCTGTACTGTTCTTGAGAATTTTGCCCTATACATATGTAAAGAATAGAGGTGGTAATGGCTTTCTGCTTAAACTAACTTCTAGATTAGTTTTCAATTAAATTTTCTCTGTGTATCTTCTATTTGATTCATTTTCTTCTATTTGCTCTGGCTTGCGCATATTTGTAAGGATTTCTCTAGAGGGAGACTTTTCAAATAATTTGTTTTAGTTACAAAATTAGTCCTTTAAAAAAAATTCCAGAGTTACCATTTCAACTTGCCAATTTCTTCATATTCTGAAGAAGAAAAAATATAATGAAAGAGATCACTGTTCCTATATAAATAGACAGATGCTTTTTAGCTTTTTTGCTTGGTGACTTCAAAGGTAGAGAAATTGTTAAAGTTTAGCTTTAGGACCATACTCCAAGCATGTCTGTTTATGAACTAACCGCACCTGGTCCCTGTCTATCTAGTGTTCATCATACTTCCCCCGTGTTCTGCAAACTGTTACTCAGGCTATCCACCACACAAGAGCCAAGCAGACTCTGCCAGACTCTGCCTCGCTCATGCCTTGCCTAATCATACTATGCAGATTCTTACAATCTTCTTTGGCATTTGGCATGGAATACTGACATTGACAGAAATAACAAACCTTGGAGTATACAACCACAATGAGGATATTGTTGGCAAATTGTTGAATGTGTGTTACCAGTCCAGATGAGTTATTGCACAAGAAAACTTAAAATACTCTATAAAATTTTACTGCTCATATGTGAAAGAATATTGATAGTAATCACTTTACATTTGAAAACCATCCTAAAAATGTCTTGACATTGCCAATGAGCTATACGTCTCAAATAAATGTTCTGAGACTATTAATAATAATTTTCCCAACCTTGGTAGAGGGAAAGCTAAGTTCTTTCTATAAGAAATGATATCATGATACTATTAGCAGATGAAGATATAACCAAAGATAATGCAGCTAATGCTGCGGAAGGGAAAAGTAATATATACAAGTGTAAGATATTTCACTAAAATAAATGTCAATTTATTTTTCTGGATTTGATGATTTTGCTTTGACTAAGATGCCATTTAACATACCTCTTAGCTTGACTTTAGACAGTTTTAGAACACTGACTTTAGAAAGGGAGCCCTCTGGTGGCGAGGATTAGAGGAGGCTAGAGTGGTCTCCAGACCTGACCTTTTTTTTTTTTTTTTTTTTTTTTTTTTTTTTTAGCGCATTTACTTTAGAAATTTTACAGTTGCGAATTCTTTCTTTCCCTCTTTGAGCATAATTCCTCTACATCTCAGAATGTCTTTCTCAGAGAGGAATAGGAGCCAGTCCTTTGAAATATAAAAATCAAGAAAGATAGAACCCCATTTCCCTGACTCTATGGAGAGGTAGATGCCTAACTTCTAAAAACAACAATTTGCATATACACTGGCCTATAAACTGACCCACTTCTTCCCTAATATTCTTCAATAATTTTCACTAACTCACCCAAGATTACATATCCTCCTGCCTCTTTTTCTTTCAGCTGAGTTTAGTTCAATTTCTTCTCTATGGCAATACTCTTGAATAATGTAATCCTTGCTGTTTTTAATATGTCCAGTGTAATTTTTTTTGAAGAGTGGTATTTGCTAGTATTTTTTAAATGCTATAATTGGTTGCAATTTTATTGTCTTCCTAAATAGACGTTCATATTTATACCTCATTTGTATTTGCTCTTTGCTCTATTGCCAATTATCTTAAAATATATTCAGCTTAAGATCATCTCCATGCATTTATTCAATGTGTACTCTGGGCCTGAGTAGCCCTCCTCCCATATATGCACTCATCAAAATACAACCAATATATCAGGAACTAAATCTATCATCTTTTTTTGTAAAACTTTCCTCGATCCTGATTTTGTAATAGAATTTATTACAATCTGCCAACTAATAAAGTTATTTGTATGTTTCCTCAGCCTTTCACAGAAGAGACTAGAGTATAGGGCACCTATGTTATAAATCTTTGTAACACCCTCATTTCCTAAAACAGTAGATACATAATGTATATTGAATTAAATTGCTATAACATGATTTTCTTAGATTTAATTTGAAACCTAATTCTCATTAAAGAACTATTGAAAATCTCCCAGGATAATAAGTTACTTAGAGTGGAAAAGTAATAATTGAGAAAAGAATATTCATGAAATCCTGTCATGTATCTCAGGGAAATAACCTCCTTTGAGGGTCAGATGGAACTCAAATTCTTCCTCTTCTTTTGAAGCTTTCCCTGACAATGAGCTATACATCTCAAATAAATTTTCTGAAACTATTAATAATTATTAATAGTTACTAATCTTATTTATCTCTTGGCATACTGAATAACCCCTATCTGATTTCTCTACCAAACTAAAATTCAGTGAGGTCTCTATACTCTGCCTGCCATTGGTCTTTTCATATAATGAGATGCTAGGTCAATATTTATTAAAAGAAAGGAAAGAGGAAGAGAAACTGAAATAAAAGGTAAGAGAGATATATCCTATATAATAAAGAGGTGATATGAAAATTGACCATCACTCCAACCCACAAGATGGCTGCCCCACCCCCATATGGACACAAGATGGCCAGCAGAGTAGGACACTTGGTGGCGATCAGGCCTGCAGGGGAGGGCAGTTGAGGGGGACCAGGCCTGCCGGGGAGGGCATTTAGGGGAAACCAGGCTGGCAAGAGAGGACAGTTAGGGGTGACTGAGCCAGCAAGGGAGGGCAGTTAGGGGTGACCAAGTTGGCAGGGGAGGGCGGCTAGGGGGACCAGGCCAGCATGGGAGGGCAGTAGGGGGCAACAGGCTTACAGGGGAGCAGTTAGCATTGATCAGGCTGGCAGGAGAGTGGTTATGGGGTGATAGGGCTGGCAGGCAGAAGCGGTTAGGGGCAATTCAGCAGGCAGGCAGGTGAGTGGTTGGGAACCAGCAATCCTGGATTGTGAAAGGGCAGTCAGATATCCCTTGAGGGGTCCCAGATTGGAGCGGGTGCAGGCTTGGCTGAGGACACACACAACCCCGTGCATGAATTTCATGCACTGGGCCCCTAGTCTCTAACAATAAAAGCATAATATGCAAATCTACTGAACAGCCTAACAGAAGAACAACCATCTGGACTTCCTTCCAGATGACCTTCTGGATGACCTTCTGAACAAAGTGGGGGCTGGGAGCACTGAGGCATCCTGGGCTGCAAAGGCCTACTCCTGCACAAATTTCATGCATAGGGCCTCTGGCTATTCAATAATTGATCAAGGTTGCCCCCAGTTAGTCTGATCTCAAAACAATGCTTTCTTTTTACCGTCTAATATTTCACATCACAGGGCCAAGAGCCAGCTGCAGAGAATACCTAATCCTGCTGAAAATTAAGATAAAAATAAAATGAACATAAGCACTCATAAACAAGATGAATCATTTTCTTTTTCCATGTAAATTACACAGCAATCAACATCAGTGGTGGGGGGCAGAAAGGGGTGTACAAAAGGGGACATATGTAATACTTTCAACAATAGAAAAAAAAATTATAACCAAGTAGTTACTTAAACAAACCAAAGAAGTTGCTTCTTTCATACCCCTCAATGTTTTATTTTAAAACTCAGAAACTTATCTATAGCCAGTGATACACCCTAGGCAAACATGATGACTACTCACATATACATTGTGCAAATCTATTTTTTCTGTTATACATCTAAGTTTTGTGTGTATTTTGTTTGTTTGTTTGCTTTGTGGCATAATTTATTTTAATATAAATATTCATTAAAAGTGAATACACACTTATTTTATGACATTTGTAATATACACATGAACAAAAGGAAAGCTAAGACTACCTGAAATAGTTCAACCCTGAAAACTCTGTTAGGATTAGGTTGCTGTGACTAGAGAAAAAGGCTGGGAGTAGACACAGAGAAAGGAACAGGATTGTGATATAGTATATGCATCAGAACCAGCAAGAGCTCTGCATGAACACTGCTGCTTTGAGTTGCTCTGAGTCCATATAGTCTTCTAAATTCTTCCCAACGATGGCAGAGCAGGTTCCTTCTCAAACCCTTCCCAGTGTACTAAATGTTGGGATCTTAGTCCAAGTTCCTTCTTTATCTTCTGCTCACTATTACAGGTGTGGGGTCCGAGTCCCTCTGCCTAGGTTTGGACCTCCTTGGACACCAGGTCCTAGACGAAGAAGCCATGAAAAATTGTGCGTGTATAAGAATGAGTCTTTATTGCAGAAGCCAGTGGCCACAAAGCCATCAGACAACACAGTCATTCACAGCAGTCATACAGACAGGCAGCCGTACACCAGCTGGTAAATACATAGCTTTCCTACACAGAAGTAGCAGTCTCTGTATCCACAGTTACTGTCTAAGCAGCTGCATGCTTCCCCTTGTCTCACCACCTCACATCATAGTAGTACCTAAGCTGGCTTGCTCAAGCAGCTTTTCATGTCTCCCCAGCCCAGCACACTGGCTGTTCTCTGTAGCTTCACATACCAGGTGTACTGGCTCATAATGTGGATTTTGTAATCAAAGAAAACACGATAATTTCAAGAGAAACATCAAAAGTGCTTTATTCAAAGTAATGTCCATCTCTAGCTTCAAGTTTTCCCCATCTTTCAGGTAATTTGTGGATACTGTCCTAATAGAACTTTTCTTGTTTTGAGGCAAACCATTCAGACACTCAATTTTGCACTTCTTCATACATTTTGAAGTGCTGCTCAGAAAGTGAATGTGCCATCGATCGGAACAAGTGGTAATCTGAAGGAGCAAGATCTGGTGAATACAGTGGTTGGTTAACACTTCTCAGGCAAGATCTTTTAATGTGTCTTTAACTGATTTTGAAATGTGTGATGGTGCGTTATCATGAAGCAAAACTACTTTGCCTTGTCTTCTGGCCCATTATGGTTGTTTCACCATCAAAGCCAGGCTCAAATTGATTATTTGTTGTTGGTAGCAATCAGTATTATTGGTTTCATCTGGTTTTAGAAACCCATATTACACCACACCTTACTGATCCCACCTAATGCAGAGCATTGTCTTCTTTCTGAAGCAATTTGGCTTTGCAATGGATATTGATGGTTAACTTGAATCATCTCATGATTTTGTGCATCTGGAATTCTCAAACTAAATCTACTTTTTCATTTCCAGTCACAATTTGATGCAAAAATAATATTTTCTTTCATGACACTGATTTTGATTTTCTTTTGGTTTTCCATTGTCTTTTGTTCAGTTGATGTGGCACCCATTTTCCTTCCTTTAAAATCTTCCCGATTGCTTGTAAATTATTTAAAAAAAATGTTTTTGCTGAGCAATGTTTAATCTTTCTACAAGTTGTTTTTGAGTTTGACACACATCTTCATCCAATAATTCTTGTAATTGTTGGTCTTCAAACTTTTTTGTTTGACCTGGACGTTCTTTGTCTTTCACATTGAAATCATCACTTTTAAAGCATTTAAACCAGCGTTCACAAATATCTTGAGAAGGAGCATGCTCGCCATAAGCTTCTAGAAGTATATGATAACTTTCAGCAGCAATTTTCTTCAAAATAAAGTGGTGAATTAAAACTTCCTGCAAATGCTCTCTTTTGGCATAGAATTTGACATTTTTAAGTATAAAAATATCTATGTTAATACTTTCAGAAAATTTGACAAGAAGTTTTGAAGCTTGTTGTCAATACAATAAAGTAGCATACATATCAAATCACATATATATATCAACATATGTGTAACTCCAGTTATTGAAAAAATCAGCATTATTAACCAGGACACCTGATATTAAGTACCTCCAAGCTTCTCTTCCAGTTATATCTCTCCAGCTTCATCTCAGAGATCCTCTCAGCTGGTCAAGTAACGTGCATTTGTACACCTTAGACAAAGAATGCCTTGTGCCAAAATAACATCATTCATGTGGGTTATAGAAGGGCACAGTGTACTATGAGATCGCTGTAGCCTTGCACATGTGCATAGTATCTTAGCTCAGGCCAGAGTGGCCTTGGACAGTCTTGTGTATTGACAACAAGACCTCTGTGCTTTAATTGGCCTTGACTAACAGGCGCCTTTGACATGGTTCCCACAATATGAATATGTATTCTCCATATTCTGATAGTGTATTGTGGTAGATTAGAAATGAAAGGTAGGATAAGAATCAAGCACAGCTGTTATATTTTTTGGCCTGAGCAGCTGACTTGATGGTGGTAGTTTCTTTTTTAGGAGGAGAACAAGTAGGTATGTATGAAGGATTCTGTGTGTGGAGGGAAGGTGTCTTACATGTAAAGTGCCTATTATTTACTCAAGTCTAGATGATGTCAATTTGGATGTGTAAATTGATGGTCAACAGTAAAATAATCAGAGGTGGTCATTTAACATTGGTGGGAGGGAATTTAAAAATAATGCATTGTTTTTGAGGTTGGTCAAGTATGAGAATTTGGATTCTTAAAAAGTAGGAAGCTATTGTCACTTTCTTTTATATAGCTTATATTGTTCATCTGACATCCTTATCTTAAAATTAAAAACAAAACAAACAAAATGGTTATTTTTTTTAATGCCAATGGCATCATTGTGGCTTCTCTAAAAAATTCTTCTTATATATTGAAAAAATGGTTGTATATTTGAGATATTCATATGTAGTTTCTTGCCAAGAGATTTACTTTTTCTCTTGGTTCCTCAATGCACTTTTTATGTTTATGGGACAACTAACCTCTAAGTGAATATATATATGTTGTTTCATTTTAGAAAGCAGATATCACATCAAATTGTACTGAGCCATTGAGCTATTTGATATTACATAGTTCTATAATTTAATCTGCAAGGTATTATTTACCACTTGTTATGGGCTAGAGACTCAACTAGGTAACTAGATACCTTTGAGTATTAAAAGCATAACTATTCTTAAATTATACTAGATAAATTATATCACTAGTTTATTAGATAGAGCAAGAGATTTACACACACACACACACACACACACACACACACACACATATATATATATATATATATATATATATATATATATATATATATAAATCTACCCTTCCTCTTCACACCTCTTATAGAGTTTAACAGTACTATCTCTTTAAATATTTCAAAAAGAGATAGTACTGTTAAACTCTATAAGAGGTGTGAAGAGGAAGGGTAGATTTGAATAAACTGTTCATTGAGTATAATAGTGCAGTAATTTGCTTGGATACTACAGCACATTCACACATTAGAATACTGATTGCACATCTTATGGTAGACTAAGCCTCTTAAAACTATCAGAGTTTATCATGCTTTAGAATGACCATTATTGCAGATTGTTGAGACATTTGTACAAAAAGTGTCTTCATTTTTTTGATCTCATGACTGCATCTAATCTGGGATTATTTGATGATGTTATAGCTCAGTGTCTCTGAAATTTGAATTGATTACTGAGGAAAAAATGAATCCATGGTGAGATCATGCATATCAAACTAAAGGAACAGCCTGCTGATTACACTGAAGAAAACTTCTATTTACATGCAAATATCTTTGTAATCAGCAGTGATAGGAAAGGAAATGTATGAGAGTCCAAAGCATTTTGATTTTCAATGTTCCAACTTTCCCTGAGCCCCCACCCCAGAAAATATTTCTTCATATCAATAGCAAAGACTATCTCATTTAACAAAATTTAGACATATTTTACTTTAAACAAAACATATTAATGAGTCTTATCTCTTCTTATTTATTTCTCAGTATAATTCTTTTACTTTTGAGTTATCTTTAGTTAAAATTATTCTCTGATCAATATTTTAGTCTTAGTATAATAGCTTTTTATAAATAACTAGAGGCCTGGTGCATGAATTCATGCACATTGAAAGGAAATTAATTAGAAGAGATATTTTAATATTCCTATTTGCCCTTTCTCTATAATAGCATTGTCAACCAATTTCAAAATCAGCAATGTCAAATTGAAACAAATGCATGCAATTTCACCAGTGAGAGTTTTATATATGTGTGTGATATTTACTGCTGTGTTGCTGACAATTACCTGAAGGAGACGTTGGGGTGCTTCACTGGGCTGGAAGAAAAGTTTAGCTAAATCAGAAAGAAGGTCTAATATATATATAGTATTACACAGCAGTAAATATCAACAAAAGCAGATTAATATTATAGATCACACAAGAAGAACAAAGGTAAACTATTTAACTGCAGCAGTGTTTGACTATATTCTGCAGAGTGATAAAACCTGAAGTCATTTTCAAGGTCCACCATTTTTTTACTTCTTTTCAGTCAGGTCAAGTTTCTAAGCCTTCTAAATCTCCAGCTAATGAAAAGAAAATAGGATTCCAACTATCTACTCCAGTATTAAAAGCATAACTATTTTTTGTGAGGATCAAATGAAATGAGGATCGAATGAGATGAGACATGGGAAAACGCTTCACAACTATTTGGTTAAAGTGTAAAATGTTTCCACCTGGCTATAAAGCAAGTTGTGTCCCTGTGCTGAAGAAACTCTAAGGAGGTTAGTCACTAGGGAGAGGAAGCTGGGCATTGCTACGTGACATCATTACCTGTCATCCATAGCCACCATTTCTGGGCTGGGTTGGGCTGTGGGCCACATTTTGTGCCTGGAGGTCTCTACAGAGTTGGCTGTGATTTGGTGAGGTATTGCTCCAGGGTGGTGAAGGGGCCTGTGTCCCACTTGGGGGGAGATTAGTGTTGCTTTGTTGGCACCAGGTCCTACATGCTGTTTCTCTGTAAATGGCCAGTGCATGTCACGGCAGCTCCTGGATTAAATGTCCGCCTCCAGGAGGTCAGTGTGCATCATAGCAACCGGTCAGATACTAGTCTGACACTTAGCATATTAGCCTTTTATAGAGAGAGTTCAAAGCCTTACTTTTCTTTTAAGGTGGGTAATACTGACTACATTGATTATTCCCAGGTTTCATCAAAATCAGATACATTTTAATACCTATCTGAGTGCTCATATGTCATGCAAATATTCAAAATTGATCGGTTTGTCCATGCCATTTCACTAGCTTTTTTTTTTTTTTTTTTTTTTACAAACCTGAAATGAAGTATAGTTCATATGGCTGTATGTAAGTCTCTAGGAGAATATTTTTCATGTATATTTTAGAGACAGTGAAGCAAACTGGGCAGTAAACTCCAATGTTAGCATAATCCTAGGACTACAAAACTGGAGGTTCATAAACACTTGAAAGGGAATTTTTTTTATTGTTTAAAGTATTCAAATCTACCCTTCCTCTTCACACCTCTTATAGAGTTTAACAGTACTATCTCTTTTGAAATATTTGAAATATTTGAAATATTTCAAAAGAGATAGTACTGTTAAATACAAAAATTATTAACAGAATTAGTCTTTATATATCAAAATTATGAGGTATTACACATCTTATACTAAAATAAAAAACATAGACAATAAGTTTTGGTGAGAATATGGATACATTGAAACCTTTACACAGGGAGGGTGAAAATGTAAAACAGTGAAGCTGGTGTGAAAAATATTTTGGCAGTTCTTCAAAATATTATACACGCAGTTACCAATGATTCAGAAATGCCACTACTATCAATCTAAGAGAAATAAAAACATATGTCCAAACAATATTGCATACACTAAAGTTCATAGCAGAGTTATTAATAATACTCAAAAAGCAGTGAAAATATTCCTCAGAGCCTTCAGTTAGTGAATAGGTAAACACAATGTAGTATATCCACACAATGGAATATTGTTTGGCAACAAATAGGAATGAAGTACTGACACATGTTGCAACATGGGTAAGTGGTACAATAAGTAAAAGAAGCCAGTCAGAAAAAGCCACATATCTTATGCTATTTTTCATATAAAATTTCCAGAATAGTCAGTTCTATAGAGATAGGAAAAAAATAATGTTTGCAAGTTACTGTGGGAGAAATATGGAAAGGAACAGATAGTAGGTTTAGGATTTCTTCTTGCATTGATGAAAATATTCTGAAATTAGCTATAGTGATTATTGCACAGTTTTCTAAATATGTTACAAAAGACTGAATCATATGTTTCTAACAAGTGGACTTGGTGCTATGTAAATTTTAACTCAATAAAATTGATTTTAAAAAAAAGACACAGATATCATTTCCTCCTTTACTTATTTTTAACAAGTGTACATTGACTATGTAACATGAGATCAGTGATTTTCAACTGGTGTGCCAAAAATTTTTAAAAACATTTTTAAATTTAGTCAGAGGCACTGACCTCTTGCCCCTTGGATTGTAAAATGACAACAGGCAACACAAAAATGGCCATTGATGTGAATAAGTCAACCCTTTTTACAGATAGGCAAAAATATGTTTTTGATGCACCACAGAATTTTAGTAATTAGCTTGTGTGTGACATCATGAGATGAATAAGGTTGAAAATCACTGTCATGGATTAATACAGAAGCAGATATAAGAATAGATAAGAATCCTGATGACTTCTATTTATCCATAGATTTGCAAAAATATCAATGATTTTGAAAGTGTAAAACAATTATTTTGGAAAGTACATTTGTTTTTTATAAAAATGTTAATTTGTTAGCACATGTATTAATATGTTTAAATTAATAAATAGATGTGCATGTTTAAATGTTCTGAATTTTAATTGCCAATAGAGTTAAATATCTAAAAATCTAACCCACCAAACAAGAGCGAGACCCTGAAAGAAACACCCCTGAAAACTTCCGAAGTAGGGTAATGAGCAAATAAATAGAAGGTTGAAACAATACAAGAGAGTGTCAGCCATTTCATATGTGGTGACTGGAATGTGAATATAAACTGTTTTTCAGGGGAAAAATCCTCTTTTTTTCCTACATATTCTGATGCCTAAATGTTGTAATGAAGTTTTTTGATGATTTTAAAAAGATGAAAATATGGAAAAATTATTTTTAGTTGAGGTTTATTTTGTTTCAATTTAGTAAATGATCAGAAAGGCAGCTGAGCAGAGACTGCCATTTTGCAGACATCTTAGTGTCGGCAAAAGCTTTCCGAGAAGTAATTAATGGTAATGAAGCCCTTGGAAAATACATGTGATACAGTTGTCTTTTGTGATCAAAGGTAGCTGTGCTTATAGCATATCAAAGAGCATATTTCAAGGTAGGGAGTTTCAGCTGAGAGATTTTCTGAGCAACTCTTGAGTACTAAGTTTAGTCAGAAAAACATTCAGCTAAGTAAGAAGCACTGAAAATACATATCTTAGATGGAAATACATACACACCATGTATGGTAGTTTCTAGCACTTGCTATTATAGAATTTTAGGCAAAATTTAACAAAACTCTGATGAAATTTCAGATCAAGGATTGAGTCTGCCACTTAAAAAAATTCTTAAACTCTGCTCCACCGTTTTCCAAACTGAAAATGAATGAAAACAATGCAGATCTCATAAGAATGTTGGAAGAATAAATAGAAACTGCAGTGCAATAAGCATCACTTGCCTTTTTCTTTGGTCCACTTTCCATTGCCTAGAAACCCATGGTCAGCAAACTGTGGCTCGCGAGCCACATGCGGCTGTTTGGCCCCTTGAGTGTGGCTCTTCCACAAAATACCACGGCCTGGGCGAGTCTGTTTTGAAGAAGTTGCCTTAGAAGAAAGTTTAAGTTTAAAAAATGTGGCTCTCAAAAGAAATTTCAATTGTTGTGCTGTTGATATTTGACTCTGTTGACTAATGGGTTTGCCGACCACTGGCCTAGACAGAACAATGAAGGTATACAGAACTAGCAACTTGCCTAAAATGATACCAGTGGGGCCAGCACAGGAATCACCAACAATCTCATTTTAAATACCCCCCAACCAATCTTCCAACACAGCTGACCCTTGAACAACACAGGTTTGAACTGGGTGGGTCCACTTATACCCAGGCTTTTTTCAATAAATACAGTCAGCCCTTCATATCTGAAGGTTTCACACTGCCAGCTTCAAAAAACTGTGGATTGCCGAAACTGGTTTGGCTCAGTGGTAGAGCATCCTGGGTTCGATTCTGGTCAAGGGCATGTACATTGGTTGCGGGCACATCCCCAGTGGGGGGTGTGCAAGAGGCAGCTGGTCGATGTTTCTCTCTCATTGACGTTTCTAGCTCTCTATCTCTCTCCCTTCCTCTCTGTAAAATATCAATAAAATATATGTTAAAAAAAAACAAAAAAACTGTGGATCAAACATTATTTCCACATTCCCAGCCATAGGTTCCCAACCACTTTCAAATTGCAGTTGATTGAATCCCCAAATGCAAAGTGCTGACTGTAAGTCAAAAGTTATAATCAGATTTTCAAAGAGGCTGGTGGGAAGGTGGCAGGGCTCCCCTTCCCATCCCTCCCTTAAGCTCCCTTCCTCCCCCTCCCCCTCCCACCATGTTGTTGTAGGGTGAAGTGTATTATCTTGTTGAAGGCAGTCATAGAGAGGATGTGACTACCAGCTGACCTGAGAGCTGGGCCCAGGAAATCAGAGGCTCCCAACCTCCTCCCTTGCCTGTCCTGGGAATGAGTGTCCTGCCCTCCATTTCATAGCCAGGCTGGTCCAAGGAGGCAACCCTGAGCGAGGCAGTGTTGTTGATGCTCTCTGGACTTCATTTGTAGCTGGACCCAGATACGTCCTCTCTATGAACTTAAGATTCTGGTGGGCAGGTGCCGAGATCTATTCATCTTGTGGCTGGTCAAGACAAGACTCCTATCTAAGTTGAATTATTATTGTATAAGTGCTATTATTTTTTTTAATCCCAGTTGTCCTATAAGCTGAACGTATGGCCACTTTTGGCCTGAATGACCTGAAGCAACGAATGTCTGGAGCATAATTGTGGCGGCCCTTTTTGATTGAAGTGATTTCTCAAAGTAAGGTCTGCAGAGTACTCAGATCCTGACACACTTTGAGAGGTTCAGGAGGTCAGTGCTGTCCTCATGGTAATACTGTGCTGTTACTTACATGTGTCTGGGTTGACCTTTGCACTGATGGTGCAAAAGCAATAGTGGGTAAAAATGCTGGCTCTTTAGTAGGCATCGACATGGTGGCACTAGTACTTACAGTTCCTACTTTTGACCGCTATGCATACAGGTATAAATCAACCGGTTTCAACTTAAAATGTCCTTGTTGAAGGACAATTAAAATTCATTCTTTGGCTGAAACCGGTTTGGCTTAGTGGATAGAGCGTTGGCCTGTGGACTGAAGGGTCCCAGGTTCAATTCCTGTCAAGGGAATGTACCTTGGTTGCGGGCACCTCCCCAGTAGTGGGGTGTGCAAGAGGCAGCTGATCGATGATTCTCTGTCATCGATGTTTCTAACTCTCTATCCCTCTCTCTTCCTCTCTGTAAAGAATCAATAAAGCATATTTTTTTAAAAATTCATTCTTTGCATATAGATTGTATGTGCCATGTAACAAAATGGAAAGGGTGCACTAAGCACTTCTGTGGAATAAACCTCTACCATATTTGTCCTCGGGAAAAACACTGGTACCGCTTTTTAAGTTGCTAGTTAACTAGCCACTTTATTCATGAAGCACCACTGTAACAGAGAGAATGACTGACAGACAAACTGTAATTATGCACACTGGGTGTTTGGCAGACATCTTCTCTAAAGTAAACAGTGAGAGCCCGTCGTTTCAAGGAAAATAACCAACATTGTTTGATAAGAACTGTCTCAGTCTTTGGAATACTCATATCATTTAGCATATCAGTGATTTCTGAATTTAAAAAGAGCATCAAGGTACAAAACTATGCATGGATATCAGACTCATTCAAAATATAACATATAATGAAATGGATTATGGAAACTTTTTTATATATTTTCACATTCCACATTAGAACAAACCTTTACAAAGTTACCAGGTGTTGTGACTGGAAACTGTTTTTTTTCTGTAGAATAGGGGAAGACAAGACTCTACTTTATTGGTAAGGGGTATAGTTCTTACTCATATTAAGAATTGACTGAATAACCAAATGGATTTCACATGTAATTATTATCCACATAAAATCATATCTACATTTTTTTCTCTACCCCAGTGGTTAGAGTGGGATGGGATTCACTACTTTCCTTCCCTCCAGTGAGTTAGGCTCAGATGAGATCCCAGATGGCCAGGCTCTGAGGCAGTCCTGCTGGGGACATCCCTCGGTATGAAGAACAGCATGCGCTGGCATATTTCAGAATGGCTAGTCCTCATTCTGCCAGAAGCAGGAGGGCAGTTTCCTCAGATATTTTCTGTGAGAATCTGATTGACTTTCTTAAGGTAACGCTCACAAAATGTGGAGGCTCTTCCATGATGGGGTACCTGTGGAGTTCTTAACTCTTAGACTTGCACATGTTGACCTTCCAGTAATGTATTGATTACAGTCCAGATGTTCCTATCCGGACACTCCTTCCTGTGGTGGTTCCCATTTGTGAATCTGCTCTGGAAAGTGCACTCCCTGTATTCCTCTGTGTTCCAGCACTCCTAGATCACCTGTTGTCCTGTGTCCTTTCTTTTACATATCCTAAAAAAGCTGTTCATTTGCCCTTCTGTTTCGATTTTACTGGTTAGGATGAAGTGGCAACTTCTAATCTCCTTCCATGGGTAACCAGAACCCAGAAATGATGGCTTCTTTTGATTTAATGTGTGTGTTTTTTAGGATAATATCCACAGAGATAAAGTCCATATCTCAGGAATTATTTAGAAAATTATTGAGTTTTTACAGTGTAGAAACAAAATATATGATATAAAACATCTTAAATCTATCTATATATCTATCCCTAAGACTTATAGTGGCCCTCTGATTCTGAGTTTTATGAACCTTTAAACCAAGGATAATATTACATTAGTAATGTACACTATGGATAGTGTGGATATGTTACAAACTGTCCAGTCCCTGAGGTATAATGAATGTTTTTGTTTGTTTGTTTGTTTGTTTGTTTGTTTTACTAGATATACTGCATGCTCACAATAATTAATATATGTTGCTAACTTTAATCGCGTTAGCTTTGTCACACCAGAGGTGGCATAAATTTCATGTGAGATAATTAGGTTTGCTCAATTTAAACAGACACATTAATGAAGCTCAGCAAGGCTCAATTAAATATGTTTTCAAAGCAAAATCACTATGTGAGGCATTGTGGGTAACATGAGGCAAATTGTCATATTGGAGGAGAAACCGAGTGAGGTTTGTGCAGTGCCTATTGGCACAAAACGACTCTCCACTTGGAACATCAAGGCAAAAGCAGCAAGATGCCTGTGCTGTGATTTTCCTTTTTTAGTGCTTATCAAAGTATTACAGCTGAGGGCCTCACCAAAGGATTGTGTGTTTCACATTGCTCTTTAAATAATTTGTAAAGGTTTTATTAGGACCAGAGTATCTATTGTTTAACAACTTCAACACAATTTGTCTCCCACCAGACACCAGCCATAATTAAAGCTTCAATCTTCTTTATATTGCCTCCATTTCGAATTAGGGTGTTTATCAGTAAGCAAGGGAGACCACATATAACCTTATTGAAATACTTATAATGACTGTTCTCCATGGGTGGCAGCTTCTATTTGTATAAATATATTTATCTTTACACAGCTTGGCACTTGAAGAAAATATTAGTGCTCTTACTTGAGTTAACTATGTGAATTTTACAAACATTGTACCATATGCCAACTATTTTTGCAGCAATAACATATTTTTATTGACTTCATAATGTAGTAAATGTTTATTTTAATGATAGGATACTGATTTTGAATATAATATATTGAATTTTAATAAATTAACAATTAACTTTTAATTTTTGAAGTTTAATGTGTGATTTCAAGAATTCTCATACTTTATGTATTATACACATATATTTATATGTAAGATATATGTAAATAATTATATAGGTATGTATAAAAATTAATATGTAACTATGTATATATACTTTTTAAAATCCTCACCTAAGGATATTTTTCCATTGATTCTTAGAGAGAGTAGAAAAAGAGGGAAAGACAGAGAGAAAATATTGATATGAGAAATACACATCAATTAGTTGCCTCCTGCACTCGTCCAGAACAGGGCCCAGACCGTGGAGGATCCTGCAACTGAGGTACCTGTCCTTAACTGGAATTGAACCCAGGACCATTGGTCTGCAGGCCAATGCTCTAGCCACTGAACTAAACTTTCCAGGGCTGTATCAAATGTAATTTATGTAATACATAAGTAGTATACTTTTTCTGTGAGTAAAATTTTAAAATATATTCTTCCTTTAATCCATCACATAAATTATCCCCTTATTTTAAGCCTATAGGGAATTTGGAACACATTTGGTATTTTCTTCTGGCTTACTTTGAAAAAAAATATGGAAATATATATATTATTGTTTAAAGTATTACATATGTCTTCTTTTCCCCCATTGATCTCTCCCCTGCTATTCCCACCCCTCAGCACATGACCTCACCCATTACTGTCTGAATCCATGAGTTATGTTATATGCATGCAATCAAGTTCTTTGGTTGGTCTCTTACACCCTGACTTCCTACCACCACGCCCCTGCCTTCCCTTTGAGTTTGGATGATCTGTTTGATGCTTCTATGTCTCTGGGTCTATTTTTGTTCATTAGTTTATGTTATTCATTATATTCCACAAATAAGTGAGATCATGTGATATTTATCTTTATCTGTCTCTGACTGGCTTATTTCGCTTAGAACAATGCTCTCTAGGTCCATCCATGCTGTTGCAAATGGTAAGAGTTCTTTCTTTTTTGCACCAGCATAATATTCCATTGTGTAGATGTATCATTTTATTTTTTTAAATCCACTCATCCGCTGATAAACACTTTGGCTGTTTCCAAACTTTAGCTATTGTAAATTGTGCTGCTATGAACATTAGGGTGCATATATTCTTTCTGATTGGTGATTCTGGTTTCTTGGTATATATTCCTAGAAGTGGGATTAATGGGTCAAATGGGAGTTCCATTTTTAGTTTTTTGAGGAAACACCATACTGTTCTCCACAGGGGCTGCACCAGTCTGCATTCCCACCAGCAGTGCACAGGGTTCCTTTTTCTCCACATCTTCACCAGCACTTGTCCTTTCTTGATTTGTTGATTTGTTGATGATAGCCATTATGACAGGTGTGAGATGGTACTTCATTGTCATTTTGATTTGCATCTCTGGGATGAGTGACTTTGAGCATGTTTTCATATGTCTCTTGGCCTTCTGTATGTCCTGTTTTGAAGTGTCTATTTAGGTACTTTGCCAATTTTTTATTGGAGTATTTATCTACCTATAAATTTTGGAGATTAAACCCTTATCAGGATAACATTGGCAAATATGCTCTCCCATGCAGTGGACTGGCTTTCTTGTTGTTTTGTTGATGTTTTCAGTTACTGTGCAGAAGTTTTTATTTTGATGTAGTCCCATTTGTTTATTTTCTCCTTAGTTTCCATTACCCTAGGAGCTGGATCAGTGAAGATATTGCTTTGGCATTTGTCTGAGATTTTGCTGCCTGTGAATTCTTCCAATATTTTTATGATTTTCCATCTTATGTTTAAGTCCTTTATCCATTTTGAGTTTATTGTTTTATATGGTGTAAGTTGGTGGCCTAGTTTCATTTTTTTGCATGTATCTGTCCAATTTTCCCAACACCATTTATTGAAGACATTGTCTTAACCCCATTGTATGTTCTTGCCTTCTTTGTCAAATATTAATTGAGCATAATGTCTTAGGTCAATTTCTGGTTTCTCTATTCTATTCCATTGGTCTTTATGTCTGTTCTTGTGCCAGTACCAGGCAATTGTGAGAACAGTGGCTTTGTAATACAGCTTGATATCTGGTATTGTGATCCCTTCAACTTTGTTCTTTCTCAGGATTGCTGCAGCTATTTGGGGTCTTTTTTTTATTCTAGGTGAATTTTTGGAAAGTTTGTTGTAGATCTATGAAATATACTGTTGGCAAAATTATATTTTTGAAAAGCCTGTTAATATGTATTAGCATGAATAGTGCAAAGATTTATTGTTAATATATTTATCTAACATCTAGATTCTTAAAGGCTTATAGCTAGTTGTTACATTAGGATGCATCAATGTATAAAAATGACAAATCTATATAATCTTTAGTTTAGCAGAAAAGACTTAGAAATAACATGATCAACATGATACAAGAATGCTTGCAGTGGGGATATGACACATAAACATGGATCAGTTATATAGATTTATATTTTTCTTTTATGATTTTACTTCTGTGTAGAAGTTATATAATTTTTTAATTTAAATTCTTATTGTATAAAATATTACATGAGTCTCCTTTTATCCTACTGACCACTCCAAGCTAAGCAGGGCTGGTCCTGGTTAGTACTTGGATGTGAGAGCTTATATAATTTTTATATGAAGAATCTTAGAAGACACTGAAACTTAAAAATGATTATTAGGAATGTAACATCATTTTGATTATTCATGTAAAATTGGAACATTATTCTGCTATTATCAAGAGATAGTGCAACAAACTTTAGGGAAGTGTTTATATAATATAATTTAATAATGATAATAATAATTGATAATAAATTAAGAGAAATAAGGCTAAGGGCTTCTCATTTTGATGTGCATGAAGGCTTTATAAATTATGACAAATTCAAGCTCTTCTATAACAATGTGTGACACTTTATGTTAAATTGTAAAAAAAACATTATAGTCTTACACTTCTTTTTTCTTTTATTGTGGTGTTGGTGGTAGTGGTGGCATTGTCTTTTTAAAATAATAAGAGAAAATATATATCACCTGATAATTTTAGGAATGCAAAAATATTCTAATTTATATTATATTACTCTTGTTTTAAAAAATGTTAATTTTAAAATGAAGTACAGAAATATTTTGGTCTCAAAAGCTGCTGCTTTTGTTTTACGCCCAATTTTAATTCTAATAATTTCAAAAAACAGAACTAATTAATATGAACTTTGAATATCCATTAGTCATTTGCAGGGATTAAGTATTGTACGTGATTACATTTCTGCTGGTGAAGCTTCCACTTCCTTACATGTTTAATCCATAGAAATTCATGTATTTATTAAAAAGCTGTTTATTTTTTGGCCACAAAGAACAAGGTACTACTTAGATGTTAGGATACAATGCTGAGTAAGAGTGAGTCGATACCCTCAAGGAATTGATAGTATGTGTGGAGAGGGTTAATTTGAGATTTATGGATTTACATACAGTTGTTAGAAACAACACATGGAGATCTAATATACCTCCACCAATCATAATGTTTTGTATAACAATTGTACTCAAACTAGGAAATTGATCATAATTACTTTTAACCATTTTTACATGCATTGTGTGTGTGTTTAGTTCTATGAAATTTTAGCACACGTGTAAATATGTATGACCAACACCACTACAGTTAAGAACATAGAACAATTTAATCACAAGTAGAGGACATTTTTAAATAAATGTTTATGACATTTTATTATTTAAATTATTTTGAAAAGTAATTTTTAAAATATATAACCTATGTCACAATTTTAAGATTGTGCAGAAACACAAATATTATACAATACCTTGAAATATGTATTTTGAGCATACATGTTTTTATTACATTATAAAACATTTATCCATCTGCTTTTAAAAATATATGTATTTATTTATTTATTTATTTATTTATTTATTTATTTATTTTTACAGAAAGGAAGGGAGAGGGATAAAGAGTTAGAAACACCAATGAGAGAGAAACATTGATCAGCCCCCTCCAGCACACTCCCCACTGGGGATGTGCCCATAACCAAGGTACATACCGTGGGGCCGGAATCAAACCTGGGACCCTTCAGTCTGCAGGTGTACACTCTATGCACTGAGCCAAACTGGTTAGGGCTATCCATCTGCTTTATGAATAAATATTTTTCCTCAATAAATGTCATTTCACCCATGATCATAGCTACTTTTCCTCATTTAACTCGTCTTTAATGGCAATCCGGGATACCAAACTTGTTGAGCCACAGCTGACCTCAGTGATAACATGTCAATAAGCAAAGGATAATGTGCAATGTTTTCACTTAAAAATTATGGTCACTGTGATTAAATTCGGGGACAAGAGTGCAATCTTCCGATTTTCTTTGCAATTTTGTAATACTCAGGAAAATTTTACTAAGTATTCACAAAATCTCTATAGAGAACTCATTGAAAAACGTTTAAAGAGAGTCTATATTTGACTAGAACAAAGCAAAATAAAGGTCATGTCTTCGTTTTTCTGCAGTAATTTATGATTCACTTCAGTCTTCACTGTGCACTCACTCTGGGTCAAGTAGTGTACTCTGGGTTGTGTACGAAATGTAAAATGTTGAATATACAGATATTAATTTAATAATCACAAAATTAGGTTTAGTGTCATGAATGGGTGTCTTAGAGTGTACAATGAGTATGTTAACTGGATAGTCAGATCAGAAGAGATTATCTTGAGGAAGCCATATCTATATAAGACTTGTATAATAAGTAGATATTGGTCAAGTAAAAAAATGGAGAAAATATATTCTGCCTGTGAGGTAAGAAGTAATAGATACATTCAAGAGACTTGAAACAGCTCCTTTATATTTGTAAGGTAGACAAATTAAATGTGTGAAAGTAAATGAACTACTGTGTGAAAGTAAATGAACATTTCTGAAACACATAAGAAAAAAAATTGCCTCAAATTACGGTCTCACACCGTTCAAAGCAATTACCCAGTCATATCTCATTTGAACCCACATATTCAATGGCTAGGAGTAGGGCATACATTAAAAAAGATACCATTTAAATTATTTTAATCTGAGAACATACTATTTAAATCGTGGTAGAGAGTGCACTTTTTTTCTTTTAGATGAATGTAAATTATATTGCAACATAAGTCACTTGAAATCCAATTACCAAAAGTGGTTCAATGTATGAGATTCCAGAGAAAAAAATATTATAGTAGAAGCAAATATTCTCTAGGAATTTTACAGGGAATTTTATTTTAATATTTTTGACTCAACAATTGTAAAAATGCAAATGCATCTTCACTCAAAGGTGGTAAAGACCATAATAATAGCATAAAACTAATTTGTTATGTATATAAATATATTTTTAAAAAGGTCTTATCACTTACTACCCAACAAATAGGTTTAAACAGTGATTATTTGGGGGTCTTAGTATACTTAATTTGTATTGTTTTAAAATTTGGTGTGAGCATTAGATAAATTTATCTTAAACTTCAGATAATGTAGTTATTCTAAAAGGTCAGTTTCAGTGGCGAAGTAAAATATATATTTATATTACAGTTTACATGAAGTTGTAATAAGTTAGGAAGTAACAGTATGATTTTCTTAAAGAAAAATATATCTAATCACCCAAATTATTCCTTTGTTGAATGTTATGAAGAGTTTAAATAATTTTGAAGAATTTGGCAATGAGATACTCGTATTGGTTTGAATCATCCATATCTTCCTGTGGAAGCTTATTTAAACTGTCTTTCAGTTAAAATACGAAATAGAGCCCTGATGGGGTGGCTCAGTTCATTGGGGGTTCGATATGGAAGGCAACCGATTAATGTTTCTCTCTTATCTCTCTCTCTCTCTCTCTCTCCTTCCCTCCCTCCCCCCTCTCTCTAAAAGTCAACAAAAACATAATCTTAGGTGAGGATTAAAAGAAGAAAAAGGACAATGGCTGTCTTTATGAGGGATAAATATAGTAGTTCAATGATCATATCTCCTGTAATCTGTTTTATTTATAAACACCTACATCTACTATCAATTTTAATACATTAATTATAATAAATAATAAAGTAGGTACTTTGAAACATGTTGAAAATTAATCCACGAGGAAATAAAAAATTTAGAGAACTATCAGTTTATGGGAAAATAGGTTTACTTAAAATAATGAGTAAACTTTAATTAAAAATAGGAACATTGATTATGGTATCACATAATTGTCTTCATCCCTCCCCCATTTCCATCCCCAACCCCTACCCAAGCATGCCCTCCCTGCCCTCCCCCATTGTCCATGACCACTGGCTAGGCCCATGTGCATGCACACAAGTCCTTTGGTTGATCTCTCCCCCTTGCCCCTCCCCTCCCCTACCTTCCCTCTGAGGTTTGACAGTCTGATCGCTGCTTCTCTGTCTCCGGATCTGTTTCTCTTCCATCAATTTATGTTGTTCATTATTTCCCCCAGATGCGTTAGATCATGTGATACAAGGAATTCCCTTATAAGAACCAAAAATGAGACAAGCAATAATGGTTATGCTGAGAGGCAAATGAATCAGTCTGTAGTGAGTTCCTTTCTGGGCCAACAGTTCTTTTGAGTTCCAATTTCAATGGCAAACAGTTCCTTATGTGTACATGTCAGCCATGGTATTTCAGATCTGGTTGGTGGAGAAATGGTGGTGATGCAGGTCCAACCATCTCTGGTTTGGTCCTGGTTTGGTCTGGTTTAGACGCACAGCTGCTGTCTGCTGGTATGTCAGGGCTTGTCAGCGTCTTCCATCTCTGGACTGTTTCTCTTCTGTCTTCATGGCTGGGGCACTCCTGTCAATTCCTCTCTGTTGCAGGAATCCACATGGTCTCGGAGTTGTTTTCTGAAAATATAATTTGACCTAGTTTTAAATTACTTAGGATATTTGGACATCTGAATGTATCATGATTTCCTAATAAAATAAATATTCAGTGTTTACTGAAGAGTTTTATCTTTGTCAGATCATTTTGGATAAAAACTAAGTATTTACAGATTGAGTTTTAAAACTGTAGGTTGTATCAAATTAGAAGAAAATATTGCTAAACATTAATTCATTAACTAAAGTAAAATAAATGTGTTTTTATAATATTACTGTTTCTTAAAGTATTTAAATTTGAAATATTTCATTGAATAAATGTCTTCTTATTTTGTAATCTTATTAATAATTATTTACCTATTATTTCCCACAAGTAAGCTCTCTTTTCCAAACAATATATTTCTTGAAAATTTGTATTCCTAAACTACCAGATAATAACTCTATGATTATGTTTGTCCCTTTTGTGCTTTGATCACTACCTATATAGAAGGAGATATAAGGAAAGGATAAGAAAATTCAGTTTAATTATATTAAAAAGAAAGGAAGTTTTGATTAATTTTTTATTAAAAACAGAAATTTAAAGTCTTTTTTTTGTCACACTCGCTTCTTTGTTCTCAGCATTTCTGTTTCACATAACCATTACATGAGCTTTATTTTAGTTTTACCTGCAAGGATTATATTTTTTAGTTTCTAGAACATGTTTTCAAATTTGCTTTTGTTCAAACATTTATTTTATTTCAATTTTATATCTCATAACTTTAAGTAGTTCAACAATGCTTATTTTGTTATCTAATACATTTATTAGATACAGGCATTTAAAAAATGTCATCCCAAATACTGGCAAATTATCTTTCTTTGTTTTTTAGTTTTTTAATTTAAAGAGGCTTATTTGTACTTTTTCTGTGAGAATCATAGGTTTTGTTGAGATTGTGTTTTTGTAAGATATATATTTAGTTTTCTAGTTCTTGTCTTCCTTATTTGGGACTAAATTCATTAATTTATTCATTAAATATTTAATGAGTATCTGCAATGTGGCAGGGAATGTTTTATATTATGGAGAAATGTTAATTACCAAAAAATCTTGTCTGTATGGAGCTTCCCTTTCAATGGATAATATACGTTGAATTTTTTTTTTGCTTAGAATTTTCTTTTTTAATACCAATACTATACATTAAATCTTCAAAGCCACATAAAGGAAGATTATATCCTAAAGGACATTTTTTTCCCCTGTGTGGAAGGCTAAGGCTGGATAAGAGAGTTTTTTGTTTAGGTTTTTTTTTTTTTTTTCTTACCTCTTCCTTGATGATTTAACGGCTCTATGGTTGTCCTCTCATTCATCCATGATAGAGATCTTTGAACAAGTTAATTTTAAGCCAAACTTCAAATTACAACTTGAAACCATTTTGGTTTCAAAGTCTTGTCCTTTATTCACAAAGAAGCTTTTAAAAACCAAGGCTTTTAAAAAAATAAAAATGTCCTAAAGGTAGCTATAACTTTAGTTTTTCATTTGCTCCTTCTTTGCTATAAATGTCACATTTTATTCAGATTTTTGAAGTAGTTTAGATTTGAGAATTATACATTAGGAAAGTTAGATATTTATTTATTTAATTCACTTTTCTATACCTTTATTTTTTTTCCTTGACAAATTCATTTTTTGCTCCTAAAGGGTGGTATAAAGTTTCCATTATATACACTGAGTGGCCAGATTATTATGATCTCTGAACACATAATAATCTGGTCATTCAGTGTATATCCTATATAATAAAAGGCTAATATGCAAATTGTTCCTTCAACGTGGAATTCGACCAGCAGGCAGGCTGGCCAACTACCCAAGTCCCCCCAACCTCCTCCCCTGGCCAGATTGGCCAGACCTTACCCATGCACGAATTCATGCATCAGACCTCTACACACACACACATACACTCACACACATACCCTTAGTGGCCAGATTATTATGCATTCGGATATCATAATCTGGTCACTCAGTGTAAAGGATTCTATGTCTTCTAAACATAAAAGAATCAGAATGTTGGTGAGAGAGCTACTAGGCTACCCAATTTCTACTTCTTTGGGTATAACCTGATCTATATTCAAGAATAATGATACTCTATAATGCACATTTGTAAGTATGGGATTTCTCATTTTCTTTTGGTTAACATTCTCCATTTGTAAACTATTTATTTCACATTAAATTTACTTTTGATAAGTTTATTTTAATAATCAATGTTTAAAATCATGTTTAAGTTTTTAAGCTATTTTAACATATCTTTAAAAGTAAATACTAGATTAACATGCACAGCACTATGTTCAGAAAATAATGTAATTTAAAAATATGTATAATTGCAATTATTTTTCTGGTAAAGCAATTGGAAAATAATATATGCCTTTGCTTGCAAAGCAGAAATTAAATGGAAATTAGTGATCTAAAGAAAATTACAGTTTAAATGGTTTCTTATTTTATGCTGAACAAGTATATGTAATATATTTATTTGGTTATAATTATCTGATTTACCAGTTGCATAAAGAATGCATGTGTCTATGCATTTTTTTTTTCTTTTTTTTTTTTTAATAAATCTTTATTGTTCATATTATTACAAATGTTCCTCATTCCCCCCCCCCATTGCTCCCCTACACCAAGTTTCCATTCAATTCTCTGCCCTTTCCCCATCCCCCATTGTCCTCATCCATAGGTGCAGTTTATGTTCAGTCTCTTCCCGCCCCGCTCCACTCCCCATTTCCCCAAGAATCATCAGTCCACTCCCCTCCCATACCTCTGATTCTATTATATTCACCAGTTAATATTGTTCATCATTTTTACTTCCCTTGGTTTTTAGACTCACTTGTTGATAGTTACGTGTTTGTTCATAATTTTTATCTTTATTTTCTTCCTCTTCCTAAAGAACCCCTTTTAACAATTCATATAATTCTGGCTTGGCAGTGATGAATTCCTTTAGCTTAAATTTATTTGTGAAGCTCTTTATCTGGCCTTCGATTCTGAGTGATAGCTTTGCTGGGTAGAGTATTTTTGGCTGTAGGTTCTTGTTATTCATCACCTTGAATATTTCTTGCCATTCCCGTCTGGCCTGCATGGTTTCTGTTGAGAAATCAGCTGACAGTCGTATGGGTGCCCCTTTATAGGTAACTACCTGCTTTTGTCTTGCTGCTTTTAATATTCTCTCTTTGTCTTTAGCTCTTGGAATTTTAATTATGATGTGTCTTGGTGTGGTTCTTTTTGGATTCCTTTTGTTTGGGGTTCTGTGTGCTTCCTGGACATGTAAATCTATTTCTTTCACCAGGTGGGGGAAGTTTTCTGTCACTATTTCTTTCAATATGTTTTCGTTATTTTGCTCTCTGTCATCTTCTGGGATGCCCATAATTCTGATGTTGGTTCGCTTGAAGTTGTCCCAGAGGTTTCTTACATTATCTTCAACTTTCTGGATTCTCTTGTCTTCTTGCTTCTGTGGAGGAGTGTCCTCTGGCTCTTTGTGTTGCAAATCTTGGACTTGATTCTTACAATCTTCCATTCTGTTTTTAGGACTCTGTATAATATTATTTATTTCAGAGATTGTATTCTTTATTTCTAGTTGACCTTTTATTATTTCTTGTTGACCCTTTATTATTTCTTGTTGATCTTTTTTCATATCCTCATAGGTCTCATTTATTTTATCGGCCTTTTCTAGGAGATTGTTGAACAACCTTATAAGCGTGGTTTTGAACTCTATATCCCGTCGCTTTTTGTCCTCCATTTCTTTCGTTTGTGATCTGTTTCCTCGTTTCGACATTTTCGCTGCTTCCCTGAGTTGGTAGGTTGGGAGGATCAGCTGTGTCTATGCCAGGAGATAACCTTATTCCACTAGACTTGGAAACCTGCAAAAGCCTCTCTGAGTTCAGCTTGGATGGGGCAGAGTTTCAGGGCGGAACCTACAGCCTGGGCTTCCGGTTAGCCCCGCCCTCTGAGGTTCCTGAGTCTCAGTGTTCCTCAGTGTCCTTTGGTATTCGCTGTAAGCACCTCTGAGAGAAAGGCGCCCTGGAGCTTCGCCCGCTTCCAGACAGTGTAGTCTCTCCCCCAACAAGCCCACAACTGGGGTTCAGAGCAGTTGGAAGTGGGGTTAAGAACAGTCCGGAGCTTATGTCTCCTTCCCGCTAGGGCGATCTCGCGGCCCAAACAACAGTCTGTCCTCTGTGCGCGTAAAGTGCGTGACTCAGGGGATCTGCTTTTTGCTCCCCTGAGCTTCTGCCTTACAGCCCAGATTCCCCCTGTATGAGGCTGGGGCCCGAGGGTCTTGCCCAGGACTGGGGTTCAGTGCAGTCAGAACTGGGGCTCAGCACATTCCTGAGCTTTTGAGTCCTTCCCGCTGGGGCAATTCAGCAGCTCAGCGAACAGTCCCTCCTCTGCGCGCAATGTGCGCGACTCCGGGGCTCTGCCTTTCTCGCCGCTCGGCTGAGCTTCCGCCTTACAGCCCAGATTCCCTCTGTATGAGCCTGGGACCCCCGGGGTCTCGCCCAGAACTGGGGTTCAGTGCAGTCGGAGTTGGGGTTCAGCACGGTCCGGAGCTTTTATCTCCTTCCCGCTGGGGAACGCCAGCCAGGTACTCAGCCGCCCCTCCTCTCCGGCTTAGTCCTCTCCCCGCGCGCACCGCGCCTCCGTACCTCAGGCTTTTACAGCTCCTCTGGTTTTCCTTCTGGTTTTCTCTTTCCTTCTAGTTGTAGAATTCCCAGTCAGTCAACTTTCCTGTAGTTCTGGATAGTGTCCACTCTATATTTTAGTTGTATTTTTTTAAATTGTTGAGGGCGGCTGCAGTTAGGCTTTTACCTCTGCCGCCATCTTGTTGTCAGTCTATGCATTTTTAATATAGTTGCATTAAAACGTAGCAGAGGCATTTTACTATATGTATAAAATTTATTTACATCCTAATTAGAATGAAAATTTGATCAACATAAATATTATTCATATACATTTACATGCATAAATGTATGTGTAAGTCAAAATCTCTAAAGCAAACATAGGAAACATTTTTCATATATATATGTGTGTATATATATATATACATATATATATATATATATGTGTGTGTGTGTGTGTGTGTGTGTGTGTGTGTATATATATATGAAATACACTTGATTTTGAAATGATAGGTCTGCTCACCAGGAAAGAGAATGTAAAATTCTTCTTGATATAGCAGTGCTTCAGCTTGAACAAATACCGGGTACCACTTTAACGTGACTACAAAGTGGTTTATAAGCTTCTCTACAGACTTTGCAAGTTATTGAGGTTAATGGTCAATGCAATTGCCATCTCTTATGCAATAAACTACTTTATTTTGTCTGTGAGTTCTCTAAGCAGTAACACAAGCATAAAGGGTGCATTCAGCATACATGAAATATAACCCTATTAGAGTAGCCAACTAAATTACAGAATCTCTGAAGCAGAAAAGCTGCCAGCTCTGTGAAATGATGGTCTCTCTATTCTTGAATGAAATGAAATGATAAGGCTGTTGATTTCAATAAAAGAATTTGAAGTAAAAATTCAGAGTCATACAAAATGAACCTAATAAAATTGGAATGGCAGTACATATAATCTATTTGATGGTTGCCTTGGAGAGAAAAAAGAGGCTGATAAAAATGGCTATGAATACTCTAGCTCATTTTGAAAATGAGTAAATGATAAAATAAACAACAATCAAGATAAATTACTTCATCTCAAAGATTACTATCTCAAAAAAACTGTTAAAATGTGTTATCCCTGCATTTATCATAGTCAAAGGCTTGGCTATTAAAGATAGAAATGTTTCTGGACACCAGAAACATGATTAGAACTAGAGACCTAAAAATATTATGCTAATTCATGTCGCCAATCATTTTTATTAATAATTATTTATGTCACTTTGGATTTTATTTTATGACATGGTAGTCATCAATATTGTAGTTGGAGCCTCTACAACTTTTAAATATTTGGTGTTCTGAAAAATGTACCATTTAATCCTATTATTTTCTTAATTTTATTAATATTTAGCAGCCAAGAATTTCAATAGACCAAATGAAATCAGTAAAGAGAAAGGCAGAGTCAGTAGAACTTAATGCTTTTAACCATCTTCTTTCTACTGATATATTTTGTTTAGTTTTAAGCTTAGGAAAAAAAAAAGATGGTTGTCTATTTTATTCTTCAGTCATGTGGTGGCAATATAAAGAAAGCTTTTTCTTGCATGTTCTATTAGACCATATATCGTTTTGTTCAATTTAATAGAAATACTACTGAAATATACTTACTACTATAAAATAGTCAAAATATGAAGTTTATAATGTGATTTGCAATCCACCACCTGCCCCCAAATAAAAATTCATATTTCTTACAGATTCATGGGTTAGGTGATGCCTGGTTAGGGAAATTATGAAAAATTTTAGAAAAAAATCTAAACACAACTTTTTTTTAGAGTTTACCAAGTCAATAAGATCTAATTTTCATTAAAGTAGTGTACACTCTAGGTACATAATAAGTTCCATATATTAGGTAAAGACATATAAAGACAAATATATCAGAAGTCCTTAACCCCCCAAAAAGTCCCATTAAGATATAGACATTGTCATTCATTGATTGCTGGGCAATGTCTGACAGTCACATCTCACAGACACTCAGCAAAATATATGCCAGCATCCCTCTTTTTTTGAGGAAATGATATATTATGTGAACATTAAACAACTATGATCAATGTAATAAGTGCTAGAATAATGTATTTCAAATGTTAGCTAAGAAAAAAGGAAGAGTTGATTTCTTGTTTATCATAGAACATCACTGAGGCATTCAAATGTTTGCATTTAAGTTTGGTCATTCAAGTATGGTCAACCAGTAACATAAATGGAAGTATTAACAGAAGGGAGAGATCCTCACCTCCCTTGATTGCTTGTGGGTGTGGATTTCTTGTGCTATGCTGAGAAAAAGAGTTTTCTGAGACTCACACTGGAGGATGAGCTATGGTAGAAAGCTTTATTCCCATGGAATTAAACCTATGAGTTTCAAAGTCTCATTTTCCTTTGTCCTACCATGAAAGTGTAGCTGGGGTCTTTGTAGAGCTAAAATCAAGAGTCAGTGTCTAGAGCAGGGGTGAGCAAAATTTTTGACTCCAGGGCCACAATGGGTTCTTAAACTGGACCGGAGGGCCGGAACAAAAGCAACCTGACCAGGCTGGTGCTCTCATCTTGGGCTGCTGGTGAAGGATCGGAGTGGAGAGCAAGAGAACCCTCTGCTCTTTCGGCTTCTCAGGCCAGATAGAACAGCCAAATGGGCCGAATCTGGCCCGCGGGCTGCAGTTTGCCCATGGCTGGTCTAGAGTTTCCTTTCCATGTCTGCATAGCCCAATCCAGCATTAGGCTAGTTTGATCTGTGTTTCCCTGCTTCAGCCCATCAATCCATTGCAAGGGGGGTCCACAGGGCCATGTGGCTATGGAAGAAACACAGGCAAAAGCAAGGAAGCCATCAGAGAGCCAAGAGCAATGAGAGAGAGAATTCCTTTGTTTAGGGAATTATGTATTCCCAAACTTCCTTGTGCTTGCTGTGTTATGCCAACCATTCTAGACAGCCATCTTTATCTCCAGGTTTGACTGACAGACACTTTCCCAAGTCACCCCAGCTTTGCTACACATGCATCTATCTTCATTTTGTTTGATCCTTTACCGCAGTGTTTTACAAGACAGAGGCTGGTGGTTCTCTGGAGAGTGCAAAATTTCAGCTTCCTGGTTTAGCTGCCCAATGACATGCCTATAATGTCTTGTTTCTCTCCTTGCCCCATTCCTGTTATTCATAACTAGCGAATTACAGTGGTATCAGAAGGTACTTTATTAGTTACCTATTGCTGCTGAGTAACAATTACCACATATATAAGACCAAACATTTAATATCCATATAATAAAAGCCTAATATGCAAATCAACTGGATGGTGGAATGACCTGTATAAGGACCGGTTTCTATGATGCACACTGGCCACCAATGAGCAGACTCTCAATCCAGGAGCTGCCCCCAGACTGCAGGCCCCCGGCCAGCCAAAGTGGGTGCCAGCTGGAGCTCCCTGATTGTCCCACCACTCTGCAAAGGGAGGCTACTGACAGTGGTGGGAGATGGGGCTGGTGAGCAGGCAATGTCAGGCCGGCCAAGGTGGGTGCCATAACCTTCCTACTCCCCGAATCACTCCACCAGTCACCCCACAGATTGGCCCTGATTGCCAGCCAGGAGTGAGGACCCTATCCATGCAATAATTTCATGTACAGGTCCTCTAGTGTGGTATAAAATCAAATATTTAATATGTTGCAATTTCTGTGGATTGGGGATTTGGGTATGGCTTAACTAGGTCTTTTAAGAATTCATAAGGCTGCAATCAAATTGCTGGCCAAGGTGACAGCCTCATCTGGTTCTTTAATGGAAAACAACCAAGGGGGAATATTCAGCTTCCTGATAGAATTCAGTTCCTTGTGGTTTTAATATTGAGGTCTTCAATTTCTTGATGGCTGCTGACTGGAGACCATCCTCAGCTTCAGATGTTGCCCACAGTTGCTTACAATAGAGGGAGCCTTAACATGTTTTTCAAAACTAAAACAAGAAAGAAACTCAAGCAATGTGGCCATTATAATATAATCACACACTTACATACACATAATCATATTCATTCTGTCATCTTTGCCATATTTACATGATTAGAATAAGTCATGGGTCCAACCACATTCAAGGGCAGGATCACACAAGGACTTGAACACCAGGTGGCAGGGTCATGGGAGCCACCTAAGAAATTGCTCTTCCTCAGAAAGTATTAAATGAATAAGATAATCTGAGTGAAGTGTGTAGAATAAGCAGATAAGTAGAGGAAAAGGTATAAAGCAATGAGATTTAAATTTGCCTCAGAAGAATATAGTTGAATATGTTTCTATTAATGCTGAATCATGCTTGCTTCCAAATATGAAAGTCTTAGAATACTCCAAGGATTGATATAATAATAATAATAATAATAATAATAATAATAATCACTTTGCTAATGTCATATTTTTCAAAGTGTTGGAGGTTTTATATATATATATATATATATATATATATATATATATATATATATTCTAGATTTAGCAAATAACAATGCAGTTAACACCTGTTAATTATGAATTCAAGATAAATAAATTTAGAAATATGTGTATGTGTATATGTGTATATATTATGTATCAGTTTGTTCCCCTATTTTTTAGTATAAGTATACTTAAATATTTGTGATATACTCTTACTAAAATATCATTCATTATTTGTTTGAAATTCAAATTTAACAGCCAATAAAAATCTTAGTTATATATGTAATCTTATTTATTACTGACAAAAAATATGAGGTAAATACTACTAACATCATTATCATCTTCAACATAATCCTAAATATATTTTAATTGCAAATGAAAGAGTTTAAGTTCTTGTCCAAAGTGCAAAATTTTTAAGTGGTAAGGCTGGTATTCAAATACAGTTTTAATGCAGTTAAAAAGGTTGCTCTCTAATCTTTATAGTTTATTGTGTTACAGCTTAAAATTAATATTGTTTAATATTTATTTCAATCATTGACAACATTTATTCAATGAGCTAGAAAAACTAAAAGTAATAACTTAAAGGAAAGAGCTAGAAGCTAAATATACTTACTAGACACATAGTGGACTAATTGCAATGATTTAATTGGGGAGATGGGAAGGACAGTCCTGTGGCCTTTTAGCAGTGGCAGCCCTGAGAAACAGAAATCTAATGAGGAGAAGATGAAGGATGCTGGTGGAGTCCAGCTGTGCTAAAGCGATTACCATATGTAAAGTTCTTTATAATCCTTGGCTTATTTTATTGCCAGTCCGTTTCTTAAATCTATCCAATCTATGCTGATTTCAGCTTTAGCAAAGGTCTCTGTTCAACTTGATTTGCATTCTCCTATTGGACATTGCTTTAATATTTGTTATAATCTAGCAAATTCTCTTCCTCTTTCCCCGCAGGAGAATGGAAGCTGATATAAACATCAAAAATAAACATGAGTCATTTCTCCTGAGAAGATATTGCATTCTATATGTCTAGTAACCTTATAAACACCTTATTTGGTTTTGAGGCCTAAAATATATATTACAAAGTAAGGTGTTTCTGCAATTAATTCCTCGCAGACACTATGATTTTTAAAACTACTCAGAAAGCAACCACAGTGGCAACAGTCATATAAGAAGAAAGCATTTGGGGATGAAAGGAGGTTAGAGTTAATGGTTGAATATTACATCAGACATTTTTAGTCATTAAAATTACAGTAGGTTATATTAACTCTTACTAACTCTACTGTAGTTGTTAAAATAGCACACTGCCATATTATGCCTAATCTCTCTTTTCTCATCCATTTATTTTCTGCCCATTCTCTTTTTTAAAATTATGTATTGGTTTGTGAGGGAGAAACAATGATTTATGCACTTATTGGTTGATTCTTATATGAGTCCTGACTGGGACTGAACCTCAACCTTGGTGAATCGGGCCAACTCTCTAATCAACTGAGCTGCCTGGCCAGGGCTCTTATACCCATTTTCTAGACAAAGCTTAGAGCATATAGTACAGAATAGGCTGATACACAATTTATGTCAACATTTCCAAAGAAAATAGAGTGTTTACATGTGCTTGTTAAGAAAGATTAATTTATAGGTTATGCCTTGCGGGGGGGGGGAGGGAATAGCCTCCATAGTTCTGTGGCTAAATACAACCAATATTTATTTCCTACTAATTATATGTTCTCAAAACAGGTTGGCAGGAAGTTCTACTCTCTATACTTACAAAAGAACACCAGGCAAGAAGAGGCTGCACCCAGGAAAAGGGAAGTATGGTATCACATGTTCATGCTTTGGTTCTGAAGCCCTTGCCCAAGAGTGACAGAGTCATTTTTGCTCCATTAGGTTTGCTTCAAATTATATCGGGGCAGGAAAGTAGGGTTCTACCTTTGGCTTAGAAAGAGACCCAGAATATTTGTTGAAGAGCAATAATGATTATTGTTCAACGTTATGAAAAAACTTAACAAGGATTTGTTTTTACAAAAAAAAGGTTACCTTATTAAATGTTTATGAGAGATTCAAAAAGTAGACAGATCAATATTTATACCTGGATATTAAGGAAAACACCTAACTGGGCAGCCATGAAATGGGTAGTGATGTAGATGTATCATGAGTATGTATTCATAATTTTATCAAATACATTCCCTTTAGAAAAACAAAAGAAGTGGCTTGATGATACCGCAGGAATGTGTACATTCTCTTCCACTAACTAGGATCAATTTCTTTTAAGAAGATCTCCAGTCAGGTTACTTAAGAAAGAATAAAAATCAAGCAACTTATGTGCTTTCTGAACTACTTTCACACTTCCTTGTTTAACTTAGGGTACTCACCCAAAGCTGTTATTAACTAAAGGCTTTATAGGAAATGTGTGAATTCTCACTTCATATAGGATTATCAATTTGCATTAAAAAAACAAAATGTTTATGGATGACTGAATGTTTTTTTATCATGAGTCTAAGATGAGATAAGTGAAATAAATTTGAAAACTCAGCCATCGATAAAAAGTATGCATTTTCCATAAATCTTTTTTATATGACTAGTTTCAAATATGCAAAAATATGGAGTAAGCTGACACTCAGACATAGTTTTAAAGGATTGAATAAATGGGGGTTTAAGTATGGATATCACAAGATAATAGAATTGCATGCTTTTATAGCTCCTCTTTTTTCTCACTTACCCTCCACATATAAACAAAATAAATTATTAGAAAAAAGTTAACTGAATGCTTTCACCCTACAGTATCTCAACCCAATTGTTACCAACAATTTTTCATTGAATCTATACACCTTATAAGGCACTTTACTAGGCATTCTGGAGATAGAGTAAAAATATATATATTTTAATTTCTGCCCTTGAATGCTACCCGTATGTTTACATGGCCACTCTTTGGGGATGCTACTTGTCTTGTTTACTGTGAATGGCTGTTGCATAGTGTGGGAGCAGCATGTAGAATACATAATAAACCTTTGTTCTCTGAGATTGGCTCCAGCAGTGTTCTGTTGCGATTTTCTTGAGGGTTGAGAGGAATAAATCATCTTCTTTCTGTGTCTCAAATTCATAATGAGGTGAGGAGGAAGGGAATATAAAGTGCACTGATAGCAATCTCTCTGGGGCATCCAAGAAGAGAAGAAAGCAGATAGTGGGCTTGTTTTAACAATAGGTGATGGAGGTAATAACTACCGAGGGGATTTTTGAGTTGACCTTAATTCTGAGAAGCCTCAAGAGGCCACCTGCAATTGTATATAGCTCACTTTTTCATTTCTTTGGAATCTTATTCTATAACCTATAGTTTTGACCTGTCACATAAAAGCATATTTAAAAGGAGAAAAATAAAAAGATTGTGTCAGCACTTCTGGGGTCCCTGTCCTGGAACAGAAATAGAAAAGGTACAAAATGATCTTTATGTAATCAAGTAGCATTTAAGCAATATAAAAAAAGAAGATGTGTTTGATTAAAAGAGGAAGAATCTCTATTTGATTTTTTTTCTTTCATATCATGTTACTAATTGGTTTGTTTTTATCTCTAAACCTAATTTTGTAACTATAAAACCAGAAAATAATGCAAAAAATAAATTCTTTTTTTAAAATTAATAAAATCCATATTAACTAACAGGCATCACCTTATAACTACCCAATATATGCTAGAATAAAAAAACACAATTTAAAATTCAGAGTACTCTTATAGTGACTTCTTATTACTTTTATATCAAATATTAAAATTTGCAAAGAAAGTCAAAATCACTGAGTGTTCAAAACAAAATAAGTGGCTCCCTTGATGATACATCAGGAATGTGTACTTTCTTTTCCACTAAGTAGGATACATTTCTATAAAGAGGATCTCCAGTCAGGTAATCTAAGAAATAATAAAAATCAAGCAACTTATGTGCTTTCTGAACTACTTTCACATTTCCTTATTTAACTTCAGTAGTAAAGGTATAAATTTCTCCATGAGATAAAACCCTGACTAGCTAAAGCTCTGACTTAGGGAAAATCAATAACAAAAGAAGAAAAAGGTAAATGAGAACTTTAGCTGATTAGAGTTTTATTACTTATTAAGCATTTAGTTGTATATATTTAATTCTTTTTTTTCTTCTTTTCATCTTCTTCCCTGTGCTTCTCCCCATGGATACCAAAATCTGCAGATGCTAATGACTCTTATTAAAAGCTAGAGGCTCGGTGCACACAATTCATGCACAGGAGACAAGGTGTGTGTCCCTCAGCCTAGCCTGCACCCTCTCTAATATAGGACATCCCTCTCACAATTCAGGATGGCTGGTTCTCAACCACTCACTTGCCTGCCTGATTACCCCTAACCACTCTCCTGCCAACTACTCCCCTGATGGCCCAATTGCCCCTAACTGCCCTCCCCTGCAGGCTTGGTTTCCTCCAACTTCCCTTTTATGCCATCCTAACTGCCCTCCCCTGCTCGCCATCTTGTGGCAGCCATATTATGTCCAAATTGGACAGCCATCTTTGACCATATGGGGGCAGTCACCTTGTGTGTTAGAGTGGTGGTCAATTTGCATATTAATGTTTAATTAGATAGGACAAAGAATCCCGGTGCACAAATTCATGCACCAGTGGGGTACCAGGGCCTGGCCTGCAAGATCAGGCTGAAAATAGCTCTCTGATATCCCATGAGGGGTCTGGGATTGAAAGAGGGCTCAGGCCAGGCCGAGAGGCCCCACTAGTGTACAATCGGGGCGAGCAAAGGATGCAGAAGTTTGGCCAGCTGGGGAGGAACCACTGAAGGGCTCTAGGGCATGTCTGACCTGTCTCCCTCAGTCCCAATTGACCAGATGCAGCAGCAAGTTAACCTACCTGTCAGAGTGTCTTCCCTCTGGTGGTCAGTGCATATAACAACTGGTCAACTAGTTAACTGCCCCCTGGTGGTCAGTGCATGTCATAGTGAGCAGTTGAGCAGCCTTAGCATATCATTAGTATACTGGAGGCCCAGTGCACAAAATGCACCCTCTCCAATCTGGAACATCCCTCTCACAATCCAGAACTGCTCGCTCCCAACTGCTTGCTTCTCTATCTTCCTGATTCCCCCTAACCACTTCTGCCTGCCAGACTGATCAATCCCTAACTGCTCCCCTGCCCACCTTATCGGTGCCTAACTGCTCCCCTGAAGGCCTGGTTCCTCCTAACTACCCTCCCCTGCTTGCCTGATCGCCCACAACTGCCTTCCCCTGCTGGCCATCTTGTGTCCACATGGAGGTCACCATCTTTGATGACATGGGGACAGCCATCTTGTGTGTTGGAGTGACAGTCACTTTGCATATTACTTCTTTATTACATAGGATTACACTTTGATTGGTTGAATAGCTGACTAGATGATTGGACACAGAGCATATTAGGCTTTTATTATATAGGATGGCACTGTATTTGCATATAACCTATGCATATCCTACCACATATTTACAACATCTCTACATTATTTATAAACCTAATACAATGTAAATGCTATGTAAATAGTTATTATACTGTATTGTTTAGAGAATACTGACAAGAAAAAAAATCTATGCATATTCAGAATAGACACAACTTTCATGGGCCTAACTATGTTCTACACATCAGTAACAATGTAACTTTTAAAAAAATATTTTGATCCACAATTAAAGTGAATAAGAAACGTGTGGATATAGAGAGCCAACTGTATGGACTTCTTTCTTGTCTTTAAATATCCATCAGAGACTATGACCACTTTTTAGGCATTTTTTTAATGCCAGTGTTGAAACTACTGAAAACAATACTTTGGAATCATAAAAAACAATAAGCATTTTAATCTACCGTATTTGCCGGCGTATAAGACGATTTTTTGGCCCTGAAAAATATGCCTCCAAGTGGGGGGTAGTCTTATACGGCGAGTATATAACAAACTCTGTATTTTTAGTGGAAATGTTAGGGGGTCGTCTTATACGCCCAGTCGTCTTATACGCCGGCAAATACGTATTTTTCAGGGCCAAAAAATCGTCTTATATGCCGGCAAATACGGTAACTCCTTCCCATGCCACTTCCCCAATCTGGAGTTTTAGGTGTCTGCAGGATTCTTCTGATTGAAAGAATTTCTTTTATCCATACACTTTTGCCTTCTGTTACTTGAGGGGATGATTGATCTAGGTCAACTTCTCAGCATTCTTTTTTTTTTTATACTATTTGGTGGGTAGGATGCCTGTTCTTTTCTTAGAACTCTGAAAATATTTCTCAACTTTATAGAAATATAGTAGATCTAAGCAGCCTGCAGTAAGTTTGAACATAAAATTGTGAATTGTGATAATAAAACCAATAAGAGAGTTAATTAGTGCTAATTTGCATGGTAAAGTAGAGAGGGAATGGGATACAGATACAGAAAACTATCAGTGTATCTTGGACAAACAGTGCATCTCTCTGAAACTCTAATATCAAAGGAGTGTTCAGCTTGGAAGTTCTCTATGGTCATGTAAGATACATATGTGGAGAATCAATCTTTGCCAGACACCATTCTAGGTATTATGCATACAGTGATGAAGGCAAGATTCCTGTACTCATGGATATTAATGCAAGGGGAAGGATGTTAGCAATAAATAAGATAAGGGAAATAAAGACACTGCAAAGTATGAGGCAGTGATGAGTATTCTTAAAAGGATTAAAATAAGATTTTTTTTTTTTATAGAGTCGTTGGATGCTACTTTAGAACAGGTGATTTGGGAAGGCCTGATGTCTAAGAGTAGGCCAGTTAAAGAAAGAACAAATATCTAGCAAGCTTCTAAAGTGGGAATAAAATTGTCTTAATTAAGACAACCCTGGAGAAAACTAGTTTTGCAAATGAAGAAACATTATAAATTAAAAATTAGAGAAGGCTGAGGTCTGATTATGTAAGAATCTATAAAATAGGTTGAGAATTTATATTTTACTAAATCCATGCATGGAAGTGGTCCCTAGGCCTGACCTGTGATCAAACTGCGAGCATCTGATGTGGAAGTGCAGGTCCCAGCTGACCTCTGGGCCCTGGTCAGCATCTGAGTCCCTGGACCCCCACGCACCCCCCTACACCTGAGTCATGGGCCCAAGTCCCTACACAGAGATGCAGTGACCACGGAAAGATGCCTTGGGCTGGGGCGCAGCGTGGGCCTCTGGGCCGCCCAGTGGCACTGCATGGAAGCCGGCCAGCAGCAGTCTTTCTCCCCCTGGCCTTGCAGACCAGCTCCTGCAGGAACCTACCGGGAGCCTGACCAGCGCCTGAGTCCTGGTAGCTGAGACCCTGCTCACCTGAAAGAGACCACGTGGGGGCGGGCAGGCTTCTCCTGGCTCCTGGCACCTGACCTGGGGGCTTCCCAGCTGTGTGAGCCCTGGCATCATCCAGGGCGAGAGTAGCAGGCGGAATGAGATGAGCTCAACAGACACCCCACATTCTCACTGCACCCCCTATCCCCATTACCCCCACCCCAGGTAGCCAGCAAGAGGTTGTGGCCCCTACATGGGTACCTTGGTAGGTTGGTCACTGCCACCCACCCCCAGTTCCCTGTCCCAGCCCAGGGCCCAGCCCCGATCAGGCCATCAGAGGCTTCCAGGCACTGGTTGCCATCTGTGGCGCAATAGGTCAGCCTCCCCATCCCAATCCCCACCCCCAGCTCCCTCAGTGCCTGGGAGCTGGGTAGCAGCCCCGTCCTCTGCTGCCACTGGTTGCTGTCAGTGGGGTGATCGGTGGGGCGATTGGCCCCACTCACACCCACCTTGGCCTGGTGTCACCCGTTCATCTGCTCCACCGTCCCACTGTGGTCCTGCTCTTGTCAGGGCCCATCAGGCTGGCAGAGCCTCCACTGCCGCCCACTGCCAGCACCTGCCATGTTCCGGGCCATGCCTTGGTAGTAAGGGCACATCATAGCAAGTGGCTGAACTTCCTGTTGAGCATTTGCATATTAAGCTTTTATTATATAGGATTGCAAATGTGATTGAAAGCCATTGATAATTTTTTCTTTCAATTCCATGATATAGAACTGCTTTTAAAAAAGTCTTTAAATATACAAGTTAAAAATATTTACATGATAAAATTACAAAGCTAAGTTATATCTGTGGAATGATTTCTAATATAAAAATACTTTTAAGTCTATTATCTTATTTGCAGACTACAATTTTGGGTAATAGATGTGAAAATATTTTATAGTTTATTTAAAGGCTTGTGTGTCTGTATAATCTTGTGTAAAAGTTGTGTTAATTGTTTTCTCTTGTCTTATATATTAGAAAAGTGTAGCTCATAATTTTTAAAGATATATCATAAATTATTGAATTAAATGCAGTCAGAGATGAGATGGGAAGTTAAGTTTTCAGTCACTAAGTACTTACCTATTTATAACAACTATATATTTTATCTGTGTAAGACATGAATCATATGTATGCAAATATATCTTAATCTGAAAAGTTAATATTTCTTTCAACTTTTTACCATTTTTATGGATTGACTCAAATCTCAAAATTATTTTTTTTGCTTTTGCAGACATTTTTTCTTTATTATTGATTTTGTTATGAAATAGATCTGTAATTTCTTTGTTCTTCTGGGTTTTCTTTTCCCTGCTGGATATTTTACACACCGAGCGATCACAGCTTTATGTTTCATAACTTTTCCAACTTTTATAAGTAGTCACTTCTTTTCAGTGAAACTATTTTAACTATTTGACAATTCCTTTTTTTGTAATACATGAAAGCTGATAGAATTTTGATACTTTATATTGAAGCATTATTTCCCTTTATAATTTTTCTTTCATAAAACACAATAACAATAATGTTGACTAGACTTGCATTCATTACTTATTCCTTGTGAAAACTTCACACCAATTAACCGACTTAGCTCATTAAAAATGTACCATTGCTAACCAGGTGTCAGACGCTTGCTATGAAAAAGAAGGACATGCCTATCCTTCAAATCATGGATTTAACTACACTTAAAAAAGTGTTTCAAACAACTTATATTTGTGAATTCTACCCTGAAACAGAGCCATCATGGCTATAGCATAATGACATGAAATTTGCCTCAAATATTAAAGAGAACAGATTTTAAAAATAAATAAAACAATATTAGTAGAAAATATGTAGCCATTTATATTAAGTCTCTAGCATTTTTTGAAATGCTCTGGTCAACCCACTTGATGGCCATCATAGCTGAACTGATAAAGAGCCGGGGAGAAAGCCAATGGTGGCCTATTCGTGTAAGTATGCTTGAAAGAGACCCTTCTTCTCTTCTTCATGAAGTTGCAGACTTGATAATAAATACCACTATTTCTTTATAGTTAAAAACAGGACAAATGTTCCCATTTTTTACTACATTAGAAAATCATGCCCTTTATTGAAAATTCTAAGTCATGTATCCTCCTCAAGTGGGAAAACATTTTATCCTTAAAGGAACCCAGAGAGTTTTGTCAAATTATTTCTTAGATAAACATCAAAACAAGGACAGTACTTTGTTTTGAATCCTAAACTCTAATCTTTCGATATACCATTTTAACTGGAAAAAAATCCCATTTTACTACCTAGCATCTAAATACAAGTACACCATGAAAATACTCTGAAAGTACAGGGTTCCTTGATTTTCTAATCTCTTTCAGATTTCTTTTTTTTTTAATTTTATTGTTTGAAGTATTACAAATAATAGTATATATGTCTCCTTTATTTTTCCCCATTGGCCTTCTCCTACTCCCCAGCATATGCCATCACACTCTGTCCTCTTCGCCCTCCCCCCGCCCAGTGTCTTGCATCCATTGGTTATGCTTATATGCATGCATAAAAGTCCTTTCATTGATCTCTTACCTTTAAGATTTCTTGCATAATACATTGGAAGGGCTATTGGCTTGGCAGCAATGTTGTCAAAGATTTGAATGCAACAGTAAATCATTATCCATCCAACCTTGCTAAAAGAATTACTGTGAAATTTACAAGGTGAGATGTTATTAGTAACATAAATACACATTCCTCACTAAGGATAGAATCCTTTGTTCATATGTAGACAATTTACAATATGTTACATTCCAAAATTTGTTTTGTTTTGTTTTGTTTTATTTTAATACTAGAGGCCTGGTGCACGAATTTGTGCACCAGTGGGGTCCCTTGGCCTGGCATGTGGGATCAGGCCAAACTGGCTCTCTGACATCTCCTGAGGGGTCCTGGATTGTGAGAGTGTACAGGCTAGGCCTAGTGACCCCACCAATGCACAATCAGGGCTGAGGAGGAATGTAGAATATTGGCCCACCTGGGAGGGACCGCAGGAGGGCTCAAGAGCATGTGCAGTGCATCTCACTCAGTCCTAATGAGCCAGAACCCAGCAACAAGCTAACCTACCAATCCAAGCATCTGGTCAGTGCACATCATAGCAACTGGTCGACCGATTGACTGTCTGCTCCCTAGTGGTCAGTACACATCACAATGAGAGGTTGAGTGGTCTCAGCATATCCTTAGCATATGAAGCTTTGATTGGTTGAACAGCCAATCTGTCGACCAAACACTTAGCATATAAGGCTTTTACTATATAGGAAGTTACAGAGACATTATGATGCAGTAGAGAAAGGGGGAGCAGATAATTAGACGCTAAACAAAAGTAGTGGATTCCAATGCATTTTTAAATATGAATGCATAATTTGGTTAAAAAATATTTTACCTCTCTAATCCTTAGTTCTCACTTGTAAACTGGTGAAAATATGTATATTGCAGTATGTTTTGAGGGTCAGGTGGAAAAATATAAATAAACATGCAATGCATGGGGAAAAAACTTAACATACTTAAAAAAAACCCTCTATCAAACAAGCATTATTTATTATTTCTTAGAATTCAAATAATATCCTAACTCAGAAACAATTTTACCAAAGTTAGAGAGATAGTGTAGAGAATTGTTGGTCCTAATTTTAACTCCTTTTAACTATAAGCTTGTGATTTAAAATTTTGGCCAATAGTATGTAGGGAGAAATAACAGAATACGGATTTAAAGGTTAGTTTTAATAACATATGATGGATGATGTTTGAATTTGGGTGGTGGACACACAATGCAATATACAGATCATGCCTATGTGACCTTATTAACCATTGTCATCCCAATAAAAATATTTTTTAAAAACATTATAAGTTTTCACAGTTTCTCTTCCATCACTGCCATCATCATCAGAAGAGCATGCTTTGTTTGCCTGCTGACCCAAGTTAGAAAAATAAGGGTAACTTCTAGGTTTTGGTCTGAGCCAATAGCCCCATTTATAGAGATGGATAACACTCAAGAATGGTGGATTGGTTAGAAATGTGGTTGGGACAAATTAAAATTGAGATGCTTATTGGGCACCTGAATGTAAACACCAAACAGGAAATATCATATCTGGTTCAGAAATTCATAGGAAGTATTCAGGATAGAAATAACACTTTAGTACTTAGTATGTTATTGTCAAAAATGCAGGACTGGATAATATAATCTAAGAAATGGGCAAAGAAAACAGGAAATGGTCCTTGACTAAACTTTATGATACTCTAACTTTTAGAGTTCAATCAAAGAAAGAGGAGATAGTAGAAAGAAATTGAGGAAGACAGCAAAGTAAGGTTAAGGTCATGATGTCCCTGAAGATAAGGTTTTTTTTTTTTTGTTGTTTTTTTTTAAGTTTCTTAAGGGAAGAAGGAGGTAAACAAATATGCAAAAGTCAATTAAGAATTTGGTTGTAGCAGTGGATTGAAGGGTCCAATAATTTTTAGAATCTTAGGATAGCAGAAGAATGAGAAATTGTCAGGATAGTTTAAAATTAGTTTTTAAGAAAATATGACTTACATTTTTATTTTTTTGTTGGGAAAAACCCAATAAAAAGGAAATGTATTTATTTGTTTAAATAAAGGGGATACTTTTATTATTTTTCATATATTTTGTTGATTTTCCACAGAGAGGAAGGAAGATGTATAGAGAGCTATAAACGTCGATGAAAGAGAAACATCGACCAGCTGCCTCCTGCACACCCCTTGCTGGGGATGTGCCCGCAACCAATGTATATGCCCTTGACCGGAATCGAACCTGGGACCTTTCAGTCTGCAGACGGATGCTCTATCCACTGAGCCAAACCAGTTTTGGCAAGGGGATACTTTTAGAAAGACATTCTTTGATTAGGAGAGGGGAGAGTCTGTGATCTAGGTCACTTTGCATGGTCTATTTAAAGGGGAGCAAGAACAGCTCTTCTACTTTAAAAGGATTGAAAGCAGAATATATGGGTATAAATTTAGGTGGATTCGTAGATTTGGTAGTGGGAGTGGAGAGTTTGACATTTACTTTGTCATGGCTTCTATCTTCTCAGTAAAATAACATGGGCTGTAAACTGAGATGGGGTAAAATGGATATTTGGGAGAAAGGGGAAATTGTGAATAGCCATCTTGAAGAGCTGCATATATAAAAAAGTAGAAAATATAGGAAGGATGATTGATATTTGTGATCAGGAGTCAACAAGGGTGTGATTATTCTTGTCATGTTCTAGCTGCTCACCTAGAAGCATGAATAAACTGAGTTGAGATTAACTAGGGATGTTTCCAGTACCAGTCCAATCAACTCTATGTTGTTGGCATGATGTGCTATATGTCATTGAGTCAGTTTCAACTCTTGAAAACCCTAAAAATGAATCACCCTATGAATCGTATTGGCATAATAAAATAACATCATATAATTTTCCCAAAAGCTGCTGGATCTAGAAAACTCTCCAAGGTAACTTTGCACCTTGTATTTGTTAAAGAAAACTGGAAAGAATCAATCAATGCTCAGAGAGTTTGGAGTCACACTTTATTTACTGGTGGGCTCAGAGAAAAATGAATTCAAATTATAAGCAAAGCTACAAGCAGAACTTTCCTTTTCAGCCCTGTGTGTGCTTAGTGATTATTTCACTGTTGGCCTTAGAAACAACACAGTTCTATCCAATTAAAAAATGAATCTGGCATGGCATCAGAGTATGAGCATATCTAGTCTCTGGCCTATAAGGTCAGACATCTAAGTTCATCTTCCTTATTATTCAAGCAAAATTATTTTTATTTGATTTTTTTAGAATAAGAGGCTCTCTAAAAATAGCAGAGAATTTCAAACACTAGTTTTACAAAACAGGGGTTAGCCTTCTAATATTAAGTCCGTATTCTGGGTCACTTTGATATTTTGGCACCTCCATACTAACATGTATTTCTGTAATTACCTCAGTGAAAGAGAGAAAACTTGAGGAATCCCAAAATAGTTCTCTAATATTTGTACCAAAAAGTGGCACAGCGCATGACATTTCCATTTACTATTGTTTTATTGGTCAAAGTTGGGTCAATTGAAAGGAGTGCAAAACTCTCTTAAATCCAAGATGTAAGGGGGACTAGGAATACTGGTGAGGATCTCTACTATCTATATGAGGATATAGTGACCTTTTGGAGAGTAAGGAAATGGTAAGACATTGGGTCCAACTAGGGTAGATAGAGCCATATGGGTGATTGTGGAAGTTTTAGGATTTTAGTTGTTTCTAAAATAAACAGGGCTATAAAATGTTTGGTTTAGTACTGATGGTTTCTGAGGGAAAATTGGGTAATCAATTCTAATTATAGTTTCCTTTTTAGGATTAATCAGTTAAATTGTTTGGAAGCAGGCAGTGTATAAACTGAGGAAGGGGCAGTCTTGCCAGAGCATGATATGCTGAGATCTCCATAAATCTTATTTGGGGTTGTCCCTGTTAAGGGGGAAAGTGACAAGGGAAGAGAGAGATTTGTGTATCTCCTCTAAATAGTAGACAATGATGAGTTAGGGCTCGGAAAGATGCTGTGTTGCTAAGAGCACTTATTTCTCTAAATGGTTTTTTTAGGTTGAAAATCTGCAAATGATGACAATTTCTACTCTCACTTTCTACTGTTCATTTTTTATGGTGTGTTGTTTTACAAGCATGAACTCATCAAATTCAGACTACATGAGTGTGTCCAGGCATATGTTAGTTGTGTTCTCAGACAAGATTTTCAACTTCCTTGACTTCCTTTTTTATATCAGAGAACTCTACCACATAGAGTTATTAAAAGAATTAGATGAGGTGATGTATGCAAAACATTTATAAGACTGCCTCGAACACGTTTTTGATATTATCGTATTTCATCAAGTAGACCTTCCAATGTTTAGTTGAGTCATTTTTCTGTTTTTAATGTAAATTACATTTGGTTATATAGTATACTAATAATTATTTATGGAGCTCTCTCAATAAATAGTTGTTTGGACTTTGCTTTTTTCCAGTTTTTTAAGTTTATTCCTCTTCAACTTAAAGAAGTTATTTTCACCTTCTCTCATCACACAAACAAAAAAGGTAATTATGTAAAGGGGTGGGAGTGTTAAGTGATTTTATTGTATCATTTCACAATATATCTGATCATCATTTTGTATACCTTAAATTTATATATCTTATATGTCAATAATGCCTCAAGAAAGCTGGACATTTCATATACTAGTATATATTTAAACTCACCTTGTCATTTCATTAGGATAAAACATAATTTATTTCTACATAAAGGGATTTGGATAAAAATACTGGCTTTACTTAATAGCTATACAACTTTGAACTACTTTCTATAACAGAATGAGATGTATATTTTCACTTTATTTTTTCAAAAGTAAAAGTTGCTATGATTGTTAAATGAAATTTGTAAGTTCAGTAGTATACTTATTAAAACAAAAGTTTTTATCAACCTATTAAATTATGTGCTACTGACATTTTTAAACTTATTCTATTTTAAATTATATTTTATTTATTTTTTACAGAGAGGAAGGAAGAGGGATAGAGAGTTAGAAACATCATTGAGAGAAACATTAACCAGCTGCCTCTTGCACACCCCCTACCAGGGATGTGCCTGCAGCCAAGGTTCATGCCCTTGACCAGAATCAAACCCGGGACCTTTCAGTCCACAGGCCAATGCTCTATCCACAGAGCTAAACCGGTTTTGGCTTAAAATTATTCTTTATGATTAAACTTTACATTTAACGAAATATGTTTATGAAAGATGCACACTTGTTTTCATCGCTTATAGTTTTCTATCTAATGCAGTATGATCAAGGGGCACAAATTTTATGACAATTTTATCACCATAGAGATGGACTGAACTTGAAAACTTGCACTATGATTTCATCTGTTCTGGATTTCAGTCTAAGATCCATAATTTTCCAATTATAAGATCTTAGGGAAATTTCATTATCTCCCTTCAAAATGAAGATGAGATTGTATTTAATTTACACAGTGGCTTAGAGGAATACATGAGTTAATCACTATAAAATTATAGAATAGTTTCTGGCATAGTGTAAGAACTCATTAAATACAACCATCCTTATGTGGAGCACAACAACGAAAAATATCATGTAAATTAAACTGTAAAACACTCGTCCACTTGATTGCTTATCTATATGTGCCCATATTTTTTATTTTTAATGCTACTTAATTTTAAGTCTATTATAAATATTGTGTAGTTAAAATTGACTTTTGGTCATATAATGAGAGTTTTATCTTAAATCCTTTCAAATGCATTGTTTTAATTCTTACAAATTGTCTCATATCTATTTTGTCAGTTAATAATTGTTTTGCTTTTAAATTTTTCTTGCTTTGTTAAATGTAATATTGCTCTATGCATATACTCCTCTCCAATATTTTGATTTATAATAGTTTTAAAATGTTCATCCTCTCCCAAGGATATTTTTACTCATTTTAGAGAGTGAGGAAAGGAGAGAGGGAGAGAAGGAGAGAGAGAGAGACACCAATGTGCAAGAGAAACATTGATTGGTTCTCTCTGCTACATGCCCCAACCAGGGATCAAACCTATAACCTAGATATGTGTCCTGACCAGGAATTGGATCAGCAACCTTTTTGGTGTATATGACATAGCTCAACCAACTGAGCGTCTGGCTGAGCAATAGTGTTAATTTTTTTTTAAATGTCCTTAGCCTATATATCCTAGTTAATATAATTTTTATATAATATTATTTTCAGAATCCTATATTAACAAAACAATTTAATATGCTTTATGTTTGTTTTATCCCATCCATTTGAAAAAACTTTCTCAATGATATCATTTTAAATACAGATATTTTTTGTAAAATTTTATGACATACTTAACGTAAACCATTTTTTACAGGTTTACAAAGATTGACTGGAAATTTTGGTATTAGCTTTTTCAGTGCTCACATTTATTTACCTAAACTTTAATTGTCCTTCTTTAACTCTTATCAATACCTCTTTTTAGTTAGATATATTAAATTTTAGAAACATATAAAAAGTATGTTAATATTTTAGTATTATATACCTGAGAATATTTGTATTTTCTCTGAGTAATCAGAGACTGCTTAGAAAGCCTTCATATTCTGACTGCATATCTTTCTCTACTCAATATTCTGAAAACTGTGCCTCTTGAGCTTTGGCACCATCACAAGAATGACTGACTTTTCTTCCTTTGTTAGTATCTATATATGTTTGTTTTTCAGTCTGGCTTTCCTTCTAGGTCACTTAGATAATATTTTCTCTTATCTTTGCATTTCCAAATGGTATCATAATAGGTCCTCTTTTATTGACATTCCTGAGCAAACTATGAGATCCCCATGTTATTTCTTCAGTCAGGAATTTTAGTTAGTCGTTTGCTTCTGGTAAAGTAGTGATTGGTATAATTTTACTTCATTATCTAAACTGGATATTTATCTGTTTTTTTCAACATCCTACATTCTAGGAGAAATTTTCATATTATCCTCCAGCTTCCTGATTCCATTTTTTTTTATAGTGTCAGATTTTCTCTTCCTTCTCAACAATATAGACTATTTTTATTGTCATCTTTCATTTATCTCGTTATCTCTTAATCTCTTTTGGTTTATTCCTTATGCCCCTGTTTTTCTCAAAAATAAAAGCAAGTTCATTGCCATTTATAAAGCATGCCAACATTATAAATGTACTCTTTGGTTCTTACATTATATAATTTCAGAAGTATTTTCTTCTTGTAAGTCTTCTAGATACTAATATGCTTCCTTGTAATGTAGGTTTTCTTTCAACATTCTATTTTTTATATTATGGCTATTTCTCATTGTGTTACTTCGGGTAGGCAAAGCACTATAGAAATTAACCATAAAAATGATGCAATACAGTAGACATTCATATTTTGCTCAGAAAACAATAGTTGACAAATGTATAGGTTGGCAGATCATGTATCCACCTTATTCAATGAACCAGACCCCTATTTTACATATCTCTATGAAGGCCTGGATCTTTCTTATCCTCTGCATGCAGCTAACAGAAGAAGAAAGAAAAAGAAAACCTCCAATAAATTTAATTAAAAAAACACACAAAGAAATGAATGAATAAAAGCTTTTATTTTAGTTTCTAAATATATTTTATTGGGTTTTTTTACAGAGAGGAAGAGAGAGGGATAGAAAGTTAGAAACAGCGATGAGAGAGAAACATTAATCAGCTGCCTCCTGCACACCCCCTACTGGGGATGTGCCCTTGACTGGAATCGAACCCGTGACCCTTGAGTCTGCAAGCCAACGCTCTATCCACTGAGCCAAACCAGTTTTGGCAAATAAAAGCTTATAATTGATCATAACTAGAAATGGAACACAATATGATTGCTCCTGTCCTATTGATAGGAACTTAGTCACATGGATACATTTGACTCTGACTGAGCCTGAGAAATGAGGCCATTAGTGTGTGCCAAAGAAGAGGAAATGGGTTTCTTTAATAGTTAGCAGTCTCAGAGAAACTATGGCAACCTACCGTCTGTCAATATGTAAGCCAGGAAGAAGTAGTCTTAGGAGGGCATCATTAGAAACACATAATAATTTGCAACACTGTCCTTTAAACCTTCTTGGTAAGATTGTCCTTCACACATGCATATAATCTCAACTCTATCCTGAAACTTTGCTACTAATTTGCATATGTTAGCAAATATCTGTCTTCAATTTTTAAATGGGTAAGTGCTATACAAGCTAATCTAAAAAGTAATTTTCTTATACAATTAAAACTATTTTTTCAACTAATGTTCAGCATGATTTAGGCTTTGAGATCTACAGTGTAGAGAGTGCGTATTGGCTTTTATCACTATTCCTCAGGCACATAATAGAACTATAGTGACTATTCTTAGTTCTATAGAAATGGAGGGTTACATTCTTAGTTCTACAGATGGGGGACAAGGTGATATATAAAGATCCAAGACAATTTGTGACATTTAATGGAACTAATTCAGGCTTTTGAATCTGTTCCCTAATGAAGTGCAATCTTCTTTCTATCTCAGTTGCTTTGTTCTACCTAACTCTGAATATAACTCATGGGGCGAAAATAATTAAATGCTCAGTAGGATTTATTTCTATCAGGATTTCTTATGTTTCCTCTTAGCCTACTGATTTTAGTCAAAAAGCTACTTCTGGAAAGCTTGCATTTTCACTAGCATCCCACACTACTCCCAATTACCACTGTGTTTTCTTCAGAATCCCAGTTCTTCTCTGGGATATGCGATCTCTGTCTATGGAAGAATACGGCAGGTATAATAATACTCAGGGCTGAACAAGTGTTATTGCTCAGTAAGGTGACATCTATTAGGAGTGTTACAAAGCATAGCCTTACCATAATAATAAAAAAAGTTATTTTATGAATGATGCTTAGGTATGCCATCACATGAAGGCATGAGTAAATTTTTTCTTAATCCAGATTTATACACCTTATGATTAGTGGCAATTTCTTTTTGCATTAAATATTATGAAAGCAATAACTTTAGGTACTATTATGAGCTTTCATGTTTTATGCAGTGACTTCACAGGCATTTTTAAAGTGAATACCTTGCTCTTTTTATGTTAACATTATATATTAGTTCAGTAGCACGCATATTTAATTTATAAATAAAAATAAAAAAATTTATGCCTGAATAAATGTGCTGTAGTTTGTTTAAATTTTATCATTATTGGATTCACAAACAAAAATGGGAACACTGTTGTAAATTACAGCTTTATCTGGTTTTTCTCACTTGTCTAAGGCAGTCTTACTCAAAGTAGGTTTTTCAAATTGACATCATTTGGCAACTTTTTGTTATGAATCCACAAAGAAGTAATGCAGACTCTGGGGTAAACATTTACAAATGCTGATAGAAACTGACATTGGCACAGTACCCAGGGCTGTGGTCTTTTCTTTAGAATTCTTTTTTCACACAAGTATTCTTCTATGAAGCACTAGAGGGAATAGTCTTTCAATAAAAAATAGTTTGAGAAGTACTCTCTGAGAGCTAGCTGGCACTACTCCCGTGATGTTTTATATATTTTCCTGAGTGAACTTCCATGTTTGGGCCCCCCCAGACCATCCCTCATTAGTTTGACTTTTATCTCCAAAGTGCTCTCTACCTCAGTTAATCCAGCCAAATTTTTCACTTTCCTCCATCATCCCAAACTCTTTCCCTGGGCTGATAGGTTTTGTCATCAAGTCTCTTCCCTATATTCTCATTCTCTTTTCTAAATTTTTACAAAACACTATTCACCCACCTCTGCTGTATCACTTTCTAAACTACTTCACTCCTTTAATTATCCTGTCACTTTCATAAGAATTCTGTATTGTGTTTTTATTTTTTCCCATCAATGTGAAAACATGCTCTGATTTTCTCGAATCAAAATGTATCTCTACCTTCCCTTCTATCCATCCATTTTATACTCTATCTACAATCATCAGTTTATCTATTGTGATACCTTGTCTCTTCGCAAACACCACCTCATTCCACTCTTCCCTTTCATAAACATAATGAATTTTGAACCAATAGTCTATTCTGTGTGCACTTCCTCATTTTCTCTTCCCTCCTGACCTCATCGCTACTGCTTTTGTTAAGGAAACCTGTAATTTTTATGTTGGCAAATGTTGCTTTTTCTTTCTCATCTTAATTGATATCTGTAGCATTGATTGTAAAATACCACTTCCTGTTCTTAAATCAGTGCATTCCTTTGAATTCTCCTTTATCTATTGCACTTTATTTTCTCCTATCGTATTACCCCATTTCAGTGTCTAGAGCTGGATCCTTCTTTAATGCCATCTGAGTGTAGGCAACTGAGTGCCCCCGTGCTCGGTCATCAGACACAATTCTCCTCTGAATTTTCACCTTCCTCAGGTCTCATCATTCAGTTGTATGACAACACATAACATTCATTTGCTAAGGCTTCCAAAGTCCATCTCTAACGTTGCACCTGAAATCCAGATGTATGAATACTATAGCTTATTAGACATCTCCACTTAAGTAACTAAGATATGTGTTCATCTCAAGTGGAATTCACGCTTTTCTCCCCTGAATGTGTTGCTCTCCATGCTTCCCTTTCTTGAAAAATAGCGCCGACATTCACTCATTTTAATTGCTCAAATGAAAAGTTTTAACCAAAATCATTATTATTTCCATGTTTTCTTCCTCCTTTCATTTGGCTAATGTTTTCGGCCTTATTTTCAAATACCTTCACTTATTTTCCATAGAACCTCTAACATATTTGGCCTGACCATAGTATGTCTGTACCAAATTAGACCAAGCCTCCTCTCTGTTCCATATGTAAGCACTCTTCTTCCTTCATTCTCCTGGGCATCGGTTAGGATGAACATTTGAAGCATCCAACATTCAAGAATCTAAAGCCCACTGGAAACTTTTTTCTATATTTATAACATTAAATTCTTTTTAGTGACTTACAAGCATTTAGTCCTGCTCCTCTATCAATCATTCTGCCCCTTAGTCGCTATAATTGGCTTTCATTCTTTTTTCTTTTTTTAAATATATTTTATTGATTTTTTACAGAGAAGAAGAGAGAGGGATAGAGAGTTAGAAAACTCAATGAGAGAATCACCGACTGAGGATGTGCCTGCAACGAAGGTATATGCCCTTGACCTGAATCCAACCCGGGACCTTTCAGTCCACACGCTGATGCTCTATCCACTGAGCCAAACCGGTTTCAACTAATTGGCTTTCTTTTAGATAACTGAGAACATTTGCATTTACTGTTTCTTTTGCCTATAACATTTCTCCCCCCAAACTTCAAGTGGCTGGCTTCTTTGTATTTATGTCTTATGTAAAAGCCCCAACTCGAACAGGTTTCTGTCCCAAACAATCAATTTAAAGGTACTTGCCCATTGTTTGATATCACAATACTTTCTTCAAATTTCATCCAAACATAAATCTCTAGTAATATTATTCTTGTTTTGTGTTAGAATTTTTTTCTTATTTATGGTCTGTACATCCCTTCTCAAATTAAATATATGGTTAGTCTTATTATGTCCCATAATTACAATAGGGCTTAAAATATAGGAGACAATTAATAAATACTTTTTGAATCAATGAAATGTAGAAGCAGCTGGATTGACAGCTATTTAATACTTACTGAAAGGTTTGGATGGGCCGGGGTCGTGACCTATGACATGAGGCCATAATGTATCAAAATAACTTTTATTTCAGGCACCTGGGTGCAGGTGGGATGAGTCCAAAAAAGAAATCAGCAATGACTGAAAGGGGTGGCAGACTTTTATTAACCATTGCTGGCTGCAAACAGTTCTGCTGGCATAAAGGTCTGGTCCCTGCTTGGTTCCTCCTGTCGCCAGATGTCTAGTGGTTATCTAGGCTATGGCAAGCTAAAGGCTTCAAGCTTTCTACAAGATACCTGCAAAGCACAATAAGTTTTCTCTGCCCCATTTTATTCTCTCTAACCCTTTCACTTACTGAATGATTAATAGTTGTGTGTGTTTTTTTGTTTGCTTGTTTTTTAATTTCAAATTGTATCTACTCTGTTTACCAAGACAGGAAAGATGGGAAAAATGATGTTGCATAATGATCTCTGGTAGGCAAATAAAAATACATAAGATATCAGCTGAAGCCGGTTTGGCTCAGTGGATAGAGCGTCGGCCTGCGGACTGAACGGTCCCAGGTTCGATTCTGGTCAAGGGCATGTACCTTGGTTGCGGGCACATCCCCAGTGGGGGGTGTGCAGGAGGCAGCTGGTCGGTGTTTCTCTCTCATTGATGTTCTAGTTCTTTATCCCTTTACCTCCCTCTCTGTAAAAAAATCAATAATAAAATATATTATATATATGTGTGTATATATATATATATATGTATATATATACGTATATATACATATATATATATGATTTCAAACATGGATTTTAAAGTACAGTCATTATATAAACAAGTGAAATCTGCTTTAATAGAGTTTGCAATTTCAAAGAGTTAAAAATTAAAAAATAAAATTTTTTACAAATAATTTGCTTTTCAATTCTAAAGACATAAGAGACTAAGTTTACTGACAAAGCAAAAAAAGTAAAGTAATTTAATTAACCAAGCTAATTTAGATGCCTTTAAAAAATGCCAAACTATGTATTACTACTTTTTTAATTACAATTAATCTATTTCTGAAGTTCTAATTAAATGCCTGGATGATAAAAATGTTTTTGTTTTAGTTTTTAAGGAATTAGTGATTGTTTCATTCACTATAAGATTGAGAATGCACTTAGAGAAAAACTATTTCAGGATTCCATAACAAAGTATTAGATATTGAGTGATAATGCAATGTAGACATTAAAATATGTGTGTATTACTTTAAAATGTATGCGTGTTGCATTAACTATTTTTTCTTAAGTTATCATAAAAATAATTTTCCGGTTTAAATTGGCATGAATATTTTAAATTTGGGTTTGGGAACTTCTTTTGTAAGTTAGAAACTGATATTAGTACCTATCATTATTATCATTACCATTAATTATTAAAACTATACATTGTTTTATCAGAAAAAATAATAATTGCCACTGTTCAAATTATAATTATAGATGTCATCTATAATATTACATTTTACTCTCAGCAAGTCTATCTTTAATTGTTTATGCTGATATATTCAGATATTCAGTGGAATGTGAATGCGAATATGTGAAGACTTTTCTTCAAATCATTCTTGTCTGTCTATGCTTCATAAGTAATTTTTTAATCTTGAAAAAAAACTTATTTCAGCAGAATATTACTACAAATTATCAAAGGTCATTATTATTATCAATTTGTTATTTTTAGAAATTTTTATTTAATCTGTGAAAACAGCTTTTTTATAACTGATATAACCTTTGCATCAATTAATTTAAATAAGATAAAACAACTCTTTTATAATTTATGTGTATTTGATTACAAAAGTAGGACAAAAATTACACATTGAGTGAGAGCATAGGGGAAAACTGGAACAAGTTCTAATACTATAAGATGTGAGTTTCATATGCAAGTTGGAGATTGATAAAGTCAATAAAAGAAAAACATTAAAATGTGAACCATGATTAAATCTCTAGACTACATTTACTGTTGATTATTGTTTTTATTAGTAGTTGATAAAAGAGTAATCAAGGGGTAGATAAATTGAAGAAAATCTACCAAAAAATTACTCTTTCAGATAATCAGGACTGCTCTAATGTCTGCAAGACACTGTACGAATACAAATGAAGCCTTCACATAAAGGTTACAAATTAAGCTAATATATTGTTAAATAACATATATGTCTTCTTACTTTGAAAAGTTTACCTCTATAAATAAAATATGGTAGCAACCATACCTGGGTAAAAACTGCTGTTTGAGTTTTAACCCTGCTATTCTGGCTTTGGTACGCACTCACTTGCTTAAACAATTAGGGTAATTGCCTCAGCTTCCTGATTGAGACCTGGAGGCTAAGGCAATTTTCCTGTGCCTGTGGACCAGGGCCACAGGAGATTGATTCCCACTGACTCAGTAGCTCCAGGAGTAGAAACTGTAGATAACCTTTAGAGATGAACCGCTGAGCTCTGCTTCTGTACTATCTGCTGTCACAAGATAGGGCCACATTCCAATGTCCAGCAGGATGTGGCTGGGAATGACCCTTTGGGCTGTTCCCAGCCTTTAGAATTTATAACAAAGGAAAATTCTTGTGGTTTAGACCTTTAAAAGGATTGCCTACACCTCACCTGCAACGGTGCGGTCATGAGTGTGGCCACCTGTGTGTGGTGCTCTTGTGGCTGTCCTGGCCAGTTCAATAAATCCTTGCCTGCTTTTTTTAAAAAAAAAATCAATCATCAGCCTCCAGTGGTCTTATTTTGAACCCAGGGTTCGACCCCACAACATAAAATCAAAATTTAAAATTACATGAAAACAGCCAAAACCAGTTTGACTCAGTGGATAGAGCGTCGGCCTGCATACTGAAAGGTCCCAGGTTTGATTCCGGTCAAGGGCATGTACACTGGTTGTGGGCACATCCCCAGTAGGAGGTGTGCAGGAGGCAGCTGATCTATGTTTCTCTCTCATCGGTGGTGTTTCTAACTCTCTATCCCTCTCTCCTCCTCTCTGTAAAAAATCAATAAAATATATTTTAAAAAATAAATAAATAAAATAAAATTACATGAAAACAATGCTTATTACTAAAAGTCAGCAATATATCAAATATAATAACTATATTTAAATATTACTGTTAATGTATTCTTTGATGAAGTTTGAATGTAAAGTTAAATAAACAAATTATAAATCAGTATAAAAATATGTGTCAGTGTGGCTCAGTTGGTTAAGTGTTGTCCTGTGCTCCTAAGGTCACAGGTTTGATTCCCAGTCAGGACACATGCCTAGGTTGTGAGTTTGATCCCTGGTCAGGGTGTATATGGGAGGCAGCCCATCGATGTTTCTCTCTCACACAATGTCTCCCTCCTTCTATTTATCTCTCTCACCCTCTCTCCTTTTTCCCTCTCTAAAATAAATAAATATATACTTAAATATATATTCATGATATTTCAGATAATTCACAAATTAACATTACAATTGATATTTTAAGATAATTTGTGTATAACCAATAGTAGTGCCAACATATGTTTCTTGACTCACTGGAATTCTTAAATAATCTCTTAATAAGTTCAATTTGGAGACATTTTACTTTGATGAAGCAGGAAATACTACATTTATCAATATATTTTTAAAGCAATGTTAAGATTCAGACATTAACCACAGATATAATATTCAAATATTGTATGAATTTATATAGAACTTCTTAAACTCTTTAAATATTTTTAAAAGGTATAATGTTATAAAGAAATCCGGAAGAAAAAAAAACACAATTCCTTGTTAATTAAAAAAAAAAAAAAAATTACCAAAAGTCAACTTGTTTGATGTCTGGCAGAAAAATAGTCTGAATAAGGAAATCATTTTTGGAATTATTCTTCTTCATAGTCATGCAAATATGTTTCTTTTCTAATTTTCTAGAAATATTCTTTGTCCCCGGAATGGAAGAATGAATTCTTGGACAGAAAGTGGTATAACACAGGTAGAGATTTATTGAAGAACAAGTACAAACTCCCACATGGGGAGAGGGAAGAGTCCCACAGAATGGACTCCCACGTGGGGAGGGGTAAAGGGTCCCACTGAGTTCCCTATCCCTATGGCTTATAAAGGCTACAGATCCTGGTGCCTTGATATCCCCTCCGATTGGTCACCATCTCCTTAGAGTTGGTTACTATAGTAACTCCTGGGCTCAAAGGTTGAACCTCACTTGGGACCTGTGAGTTTCTCCCCTCTTCTCCCCTTATTGTTTTCCTATTCCCTTTGGGCTTCCTTCTCCTTCTGAATGGAAGGCTTCCTTCTCTTTATTTGGTAAATATAGACCTTTCTTAGGTACTTTCAGTTCCCTTGTCTGATGGAAATATACATGTTGCTGCCTCTGGTCTTATGGAAATGTAAGTGCATCTGGCTTCCATGTGTTATGGAGATGTACCTTCTCCCAGTCTGTGACCCTGTGTTTTTCCCATTGACCCCAATTCTAAAAAATCCCTGAGCCTGCCTAATGTTCCTCAGAATTCCTGCTTCACTGCTTAGTTCACATGTACTATATTTGATTTACATTATTCAATTCACATTTAAAACTAGTAAAAAAATCTTTTTAGGTTTTAAAAACTTTTTATAAAATTTTAATTTGCATGGATCTGTTATATTCATGTAATCTGAGGTTTACCAAGTTTATCAATCAACAAGTTATCTTTAAATTTTGAAGTGGTGGCAAGAGATGAGAGGATTTCCCTGGAGTCTCAATAGTGTTAGGAGACTTGATGTTTGGATTATGCATGCGTGGTGCCAGTGTTGAGTGTTAGAAGATCCTGAGTACCATAGACACCCATAGGTTCTCAAATATACATTGTATATATATTTAGTTTTATGTTTAGCCTGCTTTTGATACACGGGATTCTCAAAAGCCAAAGTATATGGCAGAAAGGTTTAAAAACAATGACAGATATTTTTTGTTACCTCCTCTATAGTCACTGTAGATTGCCTCTAGAATATCTCTTTTATCATGTGCTGGCTTAGATCTAAGCATTTTCTTAGGACTCTTCATAGCAATAATTCCTCTGCTTGAACTCTGAAGATCCTAATTGGTTTTTCTCATTGTCTCACATATTTTGCCCTTTTCGCCAACTTTGCCATCTGAAATAGGCTTGCTACTTCAGTCACACCTGCCATTATGCCAGTCAGTCCTACACCAAAAACTGATCTATTTAATGTTCTGTATACCCATTTCTGGAATAGAAACTGAAGCTAAAGTCACCCATTCTTTCTTTTCAAACATACAGTTTGTTTAAGCTGGGATGGAATCAAAATTGGGACATGAGACCTAATGTTTAATAGGCTGTGACAGTACTACTTCGTTATTAAAAGAGGTATTGCGTTAGAATTTTTTTAAAGAAAGGAGTAATGAGCATTTTAAAATATAAACCATGGTTATAGGAATCCTGTAAATATTTCACTGCTATTGAAAGACTGAGCTAATATTCAGTTCATTACCCAGATGTTTTAAGCCCCATTTGTCATTTTTCATTATGAAGAAAAAAAATCAAAACATGATCATTTAAATAGAGTTAGGATTATATCACTTTATATAAAAGAAGACACATTTTAAAATGTGGATTCAAGCTAAGAAAGCCTAAACAATGAAATAATATAAGCTAAAGACTTTTTTAAAAATATATATTTTATTGATATTTTACCGAGAGGAAGGGAGAGAGATAGAGAGCTAGAAATGTCGATGAGAGAGAAACATCAACCAGCTGCCTCTTGCACACCCCCTTCTGGGGATGTGCCCGCAACCAATGTACATGCCCTTGACTGGAATTGAACCCGGGACCTTTCAGTCCACGGACCGACGCGCTCTACCACTGAGCCAAACTGGTTTCGGCCGCTAAACACTTTTGAGGAATGAAGTTTCATTGCCAAATATATAAAATGAACTCAAACCTAAAAAGGAAATGCTGTTATTAAGTAAAATGGTCTCATGTTGTTGCCATGGAAGGTTTTTCATCTGTAGCTGGAATTAAATAACATCTGGAAGAAGAAATTGAATACAAACTGATTTTGCTATTTGGCAATATGGACATAGATATGTTAGATACCTTGAGACAAAAACCACCCAGAAGCAAAGTTCATTAAATGAAATAATGGTGAGCCAGATAACTATTGTGAGCTATAGAAGGAAGATGAAAAGTTGTAATGCGTTTGTAAGAAACCAGGTACCTCAGCAAATACAAGCAAGTGCTGGAGAGAACAAATTTAAGAATGCTCTGAGCTGGCTTCCATGTTAGTGACCTTAAGAAATTCCTTCAGAATAGGCTAGTTTACAGACTTGATGCTGTTTGTAAGAGAGAAATGAATGTAGAGAAAAATATAGGGACTCAGAAAATACCAAAGTTCTATATTTCTTTGACTGCAAGCTCTTTGACCAGTGCATGAATGCAGGAATTGAAAAATATAATGAAAAACAAGGACAGCTAAATAACAGGGTAGAATCATGGAGTCTTGAGAAGGAATGAAATTTAAAGATTAGTTCACCTAACCTCCCAAATAGTAAACATAGTTCTAGAGAAATGTGGATATATTTGTTCTGAGGGAAATATAACTAATTTTAAAATGCCTACTCTTAAAATAAACTAATATGTTCATGCATCATATTAAACACTACTCAACTTTTACCTGTATTTTCAAAATAATGTTGAAGCTAAAAATGACATGATTTAAGGGAATATTTTTGGTTTATTGTGCATTTGATGTTGTTGTTAAAATATTAATTGTTTCAGCTTTCAATTTGTTTCTTACTGAGAATTGTTTCAAGGAAAGTTAAATTTAAGTAATTAATCTTGACAATTAAGCATTGCATGTAATTTGGTACCAATGGATTTTGTGTATCAAATATTCTATTCAGAACCTGTGACAAAATGTGCTTTCACTGATATATTTTTAAATGAAGAGATACAAATACCTACTAAAGAAGAACCAGAAAACAATAAATCTTTAGTCAGTATAGAAGTTTAATTTCCAAAACCTTTATTTTTTTCAAATAGTAATCTTATCATTAATCTACATATCCTGCTGTGTAATGTCCAATTTTTTTTATTTTTGCCTTACAATTAAGAAAATTAATATGATGAGCTAATTAAAATATGCTTATATTATTAAAATATCTTTGAAATCATTCACTGTGAGCAGTCAAACTTACATATTTAAAAAAGTGGTCAGCAAGATGACAGGATAAGAGATCCTCTATTTGTAGCCCCCTACAGCAACAATAATTTGGCAGCCATCCCTGGGCAAACATGTTGGTGTGGGAGCTTTGGTATCTAGGTAAGAAGTTGCAAAGTCTTGCTGGAGCCCCAACCCAAGGAGTGTTGTTTTGAAAAGGCAGCCCCATGCCCAGGTGGCAAGTTTGCCAACCATGGTCCACACCACAGACCTGGAAACAGCTCCATCTCCTTACGGACTTTGCCATAGCCCTGCCACTGGCAACATCAGCCAAAGGACCCAGGAGGAATCATGCCTGACTGTGTCTTGGGCAACAGACTTGCCAACTTTGGTCTCAGCTGTAGACCCTGAACAGCATAAGACCGAGCTCTAGTACCTCAGCCACAGTCAAGGAGGAAGGAGCATTCCTGCCTGCCAAGTGAGCCACAAAAAAATAGGCTCAACCTTGCCCCCAGAGGCAGGCCCACCAACTTGCAGATCCGAAGCAGCCCGGTGATTCATTTTCAGCCCCTCTTAATCGAGGTCCGGGGGCAGTCTTGCCTGCTCAGGAAGCTGGCCAGAGGTCCAGTCTGCCAAGGCACACTGCTCAGTGACCCAGTGGGAGCCTCGGGACCAGATAGAAGCCACTTCCATTTGTATACCTGGTAACAAGTCTGACATCTGCAGACTCACAAGGAGATCCTGTAGCAAACCCTCGTCCCAGGACCAGCCCTGCGGTGCAAGGACCTGGAGACAGCGCAGTGTGCTTAGGCACCACACAGGATTCATGTTTTAAGTCACCCGTCACAGTGCTTCCAGCCACAGACCCCTTCGCAGACCCTGCAGCAGCCACATGAGCATGCCCCAACCCAAACCCACTGTGACTGCAGAGGTAATCTCATCAGCCCAGGGGACAGACAAGAGAAGGTCTTTACCTGCTGAAACCAGTCTTCAGAAACTGGAAAAGGCAATTGCTCCTTCAATTTCTTTTAAAAGACATCAATGCAGGGTAGGTAGATAATGAAGATTCAGGCAAACATGGAACCACCAAATAAGTATTTTCTATCACAAGGATATGAAACTAGAAATGATATGAAACAGGAGTAAAACTGAAAAATTCACAAATACGTGAAAGATGGGACAACACTCATGAGCAATCAATGCGTCAAAAGAGAAAGCAAATAAAAATAAAAATTAAGAGAAACAAAAATGGAAATACATGACACTAAAACTTATAGGATAGAGCAAGTAGTTCTAGGAGGGAAGTTTATGGAAATAATGCCTATGTTTATAAAAATCAAATAAACAACCTAAGTTTTATATTTTAAGGAATAGAAAAAAAGACAGACGTAATATCAAAGTTAATAGAAGGATATAATAAAAATTAAAGAAGAAATAGGTAAAATAGAGACAAGAAAGAAAAGAATCAATAATTCTAAGAATTATATTTTGTTTTAAAGAAAAACAATATTGACAAAGCTTCATCAAAACTGACTAATAAAAAAGAGGACTCAAAATTAGAAATGAAAAAGGAGACCTCACAACATATACAAATACAAAGGCTCACAAGACACTACTACCGTGTTTCCCCGAAAAATAAGACATCCTCCGAAAATAAGACCTACTTACAGGTTTCCTTCTGAGTGAAATATAAGGCACTCCTCCGAAAATAAGGCTCCCAGGCTCTGTCTCAGAATGAAAATTAATTTACCATAAACTGGTCGCTAGGGCCGCTCCAACTGGCATCTAGCAACCAGTGACCTTAAGTGGAGTCCTGATGTCACTACTGTGTGAATGGAGAGAAATCAGGGTGGAAACTTGTGTGTATGTGGCTTCAGTTTTCCAGACAACAAAGGAAGCCAAGCTTTCCACCTGCTCTTCCAGGCCTAAGCCTCCACTCAAGGCTACAAACTTTCAATTATAGAAGCTAAACAAATCCAAACAGAAATGGTGGCAGCCATGGAACTGGAAAGCTGAAGGCTAGGGTTGTCCCCAGCAATGAAAGAAACACAGCTTTCTGCATACCCTGGCCAGCCCAGGCCTCCACTCCAGGCTACAAAGTTTCAATTATAGAAGGTAAACAAATCCAAACAGAAATGGTGGCAGCCACCAAACTAGCTGGAGGCTTGGCTCTGCTCCAGGCTACAAAGTTTCAATTGTAGAAAATAAATCAATTCCAGATACCAGGGCCTCCGCTTGGGTCACCAGAGGGTGTGGCTGGCCTGCAAACAACCACAGGCCCCTAGCCAGGCTGCCCCACTCCCCAAGGGAACCCCCACCCTGATCTGGGACACCTATCAGGGCAAACCAGTTGGCCCCCACCCATGCACGAGGCCTCTATCCTATCTAATAAAAGAGTAATAGGCCTATAGACCATCACTCTAACACACAATATGATTGTCCTTATGTGGTCAAAGATCCTGCCCCCGTGTGGACACAAGATGGCCAGTAGGGGAGGGCAGTTGGGAGGGATCAGGTCTGCAAGGGAGGGCAGTTGGAGTTGATCAACCCTGCAGGGGAGGGCAGTTAGGGGTGACCAGGACAGCAAAGGAGGGAAGTTGGGGGCGAACAGGCTGGCAGGGGAGCAGTTAGACATCAATCAGGCTGGCAGGGGAGTGGTTAGGGGGTGATCAGGCTGGCTGGCAGAATTCGTTAGGCGCAATCAGGAAGTCAGGCAGGCGAGCAGTTGGGAGCCAGCAGTCCTGGATTGTGAGAGAGATGTTTGACTGCCCAGTTAGGCCCGATGGATTAGACATCCCTCTAGTGGTCTCAGATTGGAGAAGGTGTAGGCTGGGCTGAGAGACACACATCCCCCACCCCGTGCATGAATTTTGTGCACTGAGTTTCTAGTATATATAATAAAACGCCAATAGCCATAACAACCAAAATGACCAAAAAAAAGACCCCAAAAAACAAAAACCGTCACCAGGAAGAGCAGAGCACCTGTCAGTCCCTCCCCTGCATCCCATAAGCTCCTATCACAGCAAGGCTGATAGCTGGAGGGTGGGCAAGGTGAGGTGGGCACCATGAGAGTGTCAGGTCCTGATCCCCAGCTGCTCTGGAGGCTGCAGATCAGGCCCGGAGATAGGCCCAGAGAGAGAGAGAGACAGCTGTCAGCAGGGCCATTCTGCATTTCCCAGAAGAGCCAATGGTTGCCTAGGAGGTGGAGATTTTGATGCTTGCTGGCATAGAAACCAACCAATCAGAACCTAATCTGGGTGAACTGTGAAGATAAAACCTAAGGTAGGGGTTCAGGAGGCATTATAAGGGCTACAGCTGTTTGGTGTAAGGTGTAAGAAAGTGGTTCAAATATTTAATAACTGGTATAGCAGTACAGTACATATGGCTGGCTATGAGTCCAGATATAGGGGTTATGTATTTTTGTTTGCCAAAAGCATCTCCTCCTGCTGAAAAAGTCGTCGCCCCCCCCCCCACTTAAACAATCACATCCTATATAATCTATCTATACTAATAAAAGGGTAATGTGCTAATTAGACCAGATCAACTGATCATATTTCAGACTTCCAACTTCCTTCCAGACAAAATTATGGTGTTGGGGGCTGAGGCAGAGGCAGTTAGGGATGAGTTTAGGTTGGCATGGGAGAACAGTTAGGAGTGAGATCAGGCTGGTAGAGGGTTAGGGGAAAATCACGCCAGCAGAGGAGGGCAGTTGGGGGAAATAGGCAGGCAGGCAGATGAGTGGTTAGACGAGCCAGTGGTCCTGGACTAGGATCAGGCCTAAACTGGCAGTCAGACATCCCTCAAGGGGTCCCAAATTGGAGAGGGTGCATGCCAGTCTGAGGGATATCCCCTCCCATGCACAAATTTCATGCACTGGGCCTCTAGTAGTTAATAATACTTCATTTTACACTTGGAATTTACTAAGAGTACAATAAGTGTGCTTAGCACCCACACACAAAATGATAACTATGTGAGGTGACAAATATGTTAATTTGCTGGATGTGGTAATAATTTCAAGATTTATTATTTCTATCAAATCTTCACATTGTAACCTTAAATAGGTACACTTTTTACTTTTCAATTATACCACCACAGAGCTGGAAAATAATCCTACCTAATAAGAGTAATATTCAAATTAACCCTCACTCTGCAATACCCACCAGCCACACCCACCACCCATGCCCACCAGTTATGCCTACCAGCCAATCAGAGAGAGTATGCAAATTAACCCCAACCAAGATGGCTACAGCCACAGAGAGCAGGAGGGAGACTTGGGCTTCCCTGGCAATGGAGGAAGCAAAGCTTTCCATACAGCTTTCCTGGCCAGCCCAGCCTCCACTCAAGGAAACAAAGTTTCAATTATAGAAGATAAATCCCAAGAAACATGGCAACAGCCATGGAGCTGGAGAGAGCAGGCTAGGGTTTCCCCCCACAACAGGGAAAGCCAAGCTTTCCACTTGCCCTAGTTAGCCTAGGCCTCCACTCCAAGCTACAAAGTTTCAATTATAGAAGATGAGTAAACCCCAACAGAAGTGGCTGTGGCCACAGAGAGAGCAGAAGGCTTGGCTCTGCTCCAGGCTACAGAGCTTCAATTATAGAAGATAAACATATCCCACATACCAGGGCCTCTGCTTGGGTCGAAGGGGGACATGGGGGGGGCATGGCCGGCCTGCAAACCACCACAGGCTCGTCGCCTAGGCTGCCCCATGCCCCAAGGGTACCACACCCTGATCTGGGACACCCTTCAGGGCAAACCAGCTGGACCCCACCCATGCACCAGGCCTCTATCCTATTTAATAAAAGAGTAATATACAGATTGACCATCACTCCAACACAAAAGATGGCTGCCCCCATTTGGTTAAAGATCCTGCCCCCATTTAGACATAAGATGGCCACCACAAGATGGCCAGCAGGGGCGGGCAGTTGGGAGGGACCAGGCCTGCAAGGGAGGGCAGTTGGGGATGATCGAGCCTGCAGGTAAGTACAGTTAGGGGTGACCAAGCTGGCACAGGAGAGAAGTTGGGGGCAAACAGGCTGGTAGGGGAGCAGTTAGACATCAATTAGGCTGGCAGGGCAATGGGTTGGTGGTGATCAGGCTGGCAGGCAAAAGTGGTTAAGGGCAATTAGGAAGGGAGACAGGTGAGCAGTTGGGAGCCTGAATTGTGAGAGGATGTCAGACTGCCCTTGAACAGTTCCAGATTGGAGAGGGTGCAGGCTGGGCTGAGGGACAACCCATCCCCCCTTGTGCACCAATTTCATGCACCGGGCCTCTAGTATAAAATAAAATAATTACCTATTTAAAATAAAATGAAAATTGTCAGTATTAAATGTGCTATTCTTATTCAAAATTGCAATTATACTGTTTATTCCTTTGCTCATCCACTCATGGATGTAAATTTACATTAGGTATCTTTTGCTTAGAGGAATATGAGTTCTAGAAAGTTTCATCCTTATATTTTGAAATATTAGCTAATATGATGTTGTCAATTAGTCTAAGAATTCCCAGTAGCAGCTAATGTCTAAATAGAAATTTATGCAGTGTCTGTTAGGGCACATTGATGGGGCAAATCATTACTGAGCTGAATGTGGAACATTTCAAGGACAATTTTCAGAAAATAATATGTAAAATGATAAAGATAAAACTCTGAACAGATGTTTGTGATTAAGTGCGGTGGTCAGAAGGCATACCAATCATTCAGATGTGTTGCCTCACAGGATACAGTCCAATTCCCCTATCCGGACATGCCTTACCCTCAAAGTCCTGCCTACCTCTCACATCTTTGCAGAGTGATTCAAGTATCTTAAAATTCCCTGCACACCTACTTTGTTGATGGGATGGAGGTTTTCTCATATAGCTTCCTTTGCCTAGAATATTCTAATAGTTTACGTTATAGCCCTTTTGCTTTTCCTAGCTGGGATAATTCCAACTATTCCTTTAAGAACCCCTGTTAATGAGGCAGGGTGATACGCACCTCAGCCCTCATCTTTGCCAACAATACCTCCTCCTCTATATTTCTTAATAATTAAACCCTATAATAGATAGTATAATATTAAACAGTCATGGTTTTAGAATGCTTTGTTATCCTATGAAAAGTAAATACCAAATAAAATTTGGTATTTCTCTGCAAAGTCCTTTAATCTTTTTAAGATTTAATACTACTACATCAAGTAGATAAATTTTCCCATGAATCAAATCATTTCCAATTGTAAGCTTCCTGCTTTAAAATGAAAAAAAAAAAAAAAAAAAAACACATTTCTTTTCATATGGATTCAGGAATACCACAGAGAAAGGGGACACAGATTGATGAAAATATTCAAGAAATTATTTTTGTGATTCTCTTTGAGACATACTAATCATAATATTAGCTAACATTTCTGAAATACTTACTATGGGCTAGGCATTATTCTAATTGCTTTGTGTGTTTTAAATAATATAACCATTACAATTTTATAAAAGTGCAGTTTTTATCCTTATTTTATAAGTAAGGGAATTGAAGCAGAAACTGGTTAAAAAAAGCCAGGCCTTTTATAAAACAATCTGTACTGGTAGGGATTTGAGCCTTGGCAGTGTGACTCTTAAAAGACATTTTTTAATGTCTCTTTTCTGTGTTAAGAGAATACACTACAGTTTATTAGTGAAAGTTCTAATGTTCTTGCATGTGTTTAAAATGTTTTATTTATGTCAAATTAATGTTAAATGCAGTTGTTCTAAGAATTTTGATGGAGAGCAATATAGCGATTTTATTGTAAAACACACACACACACACACACACACACACACACACACACACACACACTGTCTACTGCCCCTTAGTAGCCCTCCAGATGATTTTACTTCAGGAAACTTAAAACTCATGCATTGACTTGGTATTTTGCTTTATAAAAATTGCATTTGCTTGCCATCGTTATGGTAAGAATAGTGGAGTTTCCACTGGAGAATTTAAAACTGCTTCAATTTAAAGCAAAAGCACTTATGGAAAAAATGAAACTAGAGGTAACTTCTTACTTCAGTGAAAGATCGATTTCTACACAGAGTAATGGTGTTACATATAATTGTATTATTGGTATAGGCTTCGGGCCTGGTTTAGAAATGTTATTTTTGTAACTTATTAAATTGCTGCTATATTGGTACTTCCATTATCTTCAAAATATTTTGCTGTAGAAATTCACTTGTTGTTTCTTTTAGTGGCTAAAGTCAGAAAGTGTAGACAACAATATAATGAATACTTATTTTTTGATAATAAAAAACACATAAAAATTTATCATATGCTGCATTTTGTTATTAATCCCCAATTATTTTTATTTATATTAAATTCAGTTAATAAATTGCATATAGAAACAGTAGAACAAGACTGTATGTCGTTACCTTTCTATTAATATCCTAAGTATTCTTACAGAAGTAATGAATATTTTTTCTTGTCACACAGCCTGACAGCCACATATTTTTCATAAAATACAAATTTCCAAGCTCAAAGAGTACATGGCTATTTCTAGACACAGCGATTTTTAAAAATTCATCCACTTAACTAATCTCTGAAATATTTCTACATTTTACTTTGTTAGACATGGTTCCAAGCAATGACCATTAAGGGCTTATATGCAGCTATTATATCCTTAGGTAAAAAAGAATTAGACTGTTTCCAGATAGAATCACAGAGTTTCAAAATGTCCATAGACACTTGAAACAACTAATCGGATCACTTCATCTTATTGAATATGAATTTTGTATAAAACCTGGGTGCTAAAAAAAAGGAGCAGCGTCACTGGCATATGTGCCCTGAGCTTGATTGCTGTAGCTGTGAAAGTCACCTGCTCCATGAGGGTGATGTTACACATGCAGGCATCAGTCACTCTGATGATTACTGCACTAAAATTAATTGTGTACAAAGATAAATAGGCTAATGATTACTGCACTAAAATTAATTGTGTGCATACATAAATAGGCTACTTGAAAAATGTTATACATTTATGAGTACTTTCTTTTCATTGTGTAAGATGAAATTGGGTAGACGAGATGCCATCTAATGTCTTTTTCAGCTCCATAATTCTAAGTACAGTACAGTATATATGCATATTTTTTCTAATGGTTTTCAAGGAGTCTATTTACTTATTTCTGAGCCAAGACTTTTAAGATTCATGTGTGTCCCTTCCACCACCCACACTGAAGCTTTCCCACCAAATAGGAGTATAGATCCATGTAACGCTAAGAAATGGTGAAGTTGCAAGGTGAAATGAGCTTGACTATTTAATTCACAACATAAAAAAAGTTTGCTGTCATTCAGGAACACTGATTGTGGATGATTATGTAAACAGAAAATAACATTCTATTATGTGAAAGTCTATTTTTAGTTTGACATACTAGCTAGAATTACCTAACAAGAGTTGCAACTTAAGACAACAGACCAATTTAATATGTCTTCAATCATTAACTGTTCTGCTATAAGGACTTGTATCAACTCTGTTTCTAAGGTGGTTTCATACAATCACTCCTCTCTTTTATTCTCAGGAAGATTATTAACAGTATAATTAACCAACTTCATTTTGCCAAAAACTACATAGATAGAGATAGAATTATATTTTATACATTCAAAACTATTTTAGTACAGTATTCTAAAGATAGAGAATGGTTAAGAAAACCCTAAATAATTAAGATTTCCCTTTAGGATAAATTATATCATTTTTTAGAGCTTGTTTAGATTCTTATAATAAAGAGCATAGTTTCATTTATCTTGAGAATAAAACATATTTCTCTGGAAAACTATTTTCTATTAAGAAGTGTACATATTTAATACATGCATATGTGAAATGTTAAAGGAGAAAGAAGTTACTTACCTGGGCAGATCAACTCTCTCTATTTAGGTGATCAATACCACAGACATTGTTGATTTATATACAATATTCATAGGAAATCATCATATAACAATCTAATCTATTCCCTTTTGTCTGGGTAAAGTACAAGCGTACAAAACTATTCTAAGAGTTAAAATAATCTACAATGTATGTCACTGCCTTCCTTAATAAAATTTCATTTCACAGGTCTTTGACATTTCTTTCACATTGGACCAGAGACACTAAAATGTAAGGTATAGTGACCCTTATATCAGGGTAAATATAATTTTTCCACATTTTGTATTTTAAGTAAAAGAAATATGTCTTAATTCACAACATATTTCTTAGGAGTTTTATCATTAGGTTATCCCCATGATTATTATAATAAATTAGAGGCTCAGTGCACAAAATTCATGCACTCGGAGGGGAGGGAGGTCTCTCAGCCTGGTCTGTGCCCTCTCACAGTCTGGGAGCCTTCCAGGGATCAGTTGGACATCCTTAGTGCTGTGGTGGTGGTGGGAGAGGCTCCTGCCACCACTGCTGTGCTCACCACCCATGAACCTGTCTTCCCTTTAGGAGCACACTGACTGCCAGGGGGCAGCTTCTGTGTTGAGTATCTGCCCCCGGTGGTCTGCCCCCCCCCCCCCCCCCCCCCCGTGCACCAGTTGTTCTGCCATTTGGTCGATTTGCCTATTAGCCTTTTATTATACAGGATTGAAAGTTCAACACTTATGGTTCTTTGTCAAGACACAGATGGTGATAAAAGCAAGAGAAGTTAAGTATAGGATTTTAGAAAAGTCAAGCCAATGATTTTTAACTTTACTCACTTCCTGGAATACATACATGGAACTAAAGTTCTGTGACATGTTAAAATATATATATTGCATGCCTGACAAAAAATAGGCATGTTCTGATTCATTTGTACGAAATGGCTATCGTGTTAGCTGTTGTCATTTTTTTATTTGACAAACTCATGGAAAAGAGATCTGTGCCCGACTAAATAATCGGGTATTGCACATTTTAAAAATTCTTGCAGCACACCACTGTGCCTGCCTTGCGCACCAGTTGAAAATTACTGAGTTAGGTAATTGAAAGTTTAGAGAGCACCAGTCCAAAGTTTTGACCATCACTAATCTCAAATAAGGTGTCAGAGCTAAGGAAAGCTAACATTAACTGCTCATATTTTCACATAGAAAAGCATCTAGTCCATGTGTAGAGAGAACAGGAAATTTCTTTCATCTAACAAGTTATATATCAATGTCTTCAGGTCAGGAGGAAGCAAACATTAAACATTTCTTATAGTCTGAAGTTTTCCTTTAATCCATTCCAGTCACTCTTACGTTAGAAAAATGAGTGGCTTGTGGTTAGACTTCATCAAATGCAACAGAAATAACTTCTCACTGTTACCAATAAAATTCAAGTACAGGAACACCATGAATATGTATCTAATGAATTAGATACTACAGGAAATGTGAAGTGGTAATTTTGTATAAAAGCAGAACTAATATTTTTCTTATCTAAACTTAGAATATATAACAATCACCTGTTCCATGCATTGGAAAGGAAAATGTAATATAGTACAATGTGATTCAATAATTTAGAGGACAAATAATGTACTGATTTTTGTGCAAGGTGGACTATTTCATTTCATTTTCCATGGTTTGTAAATCTACACTTGTCAAGGAAATGAGCATTGTGATTTCTTTAGCCTAGAAAAGTCATACTTGATTGAAATATCTAGTTAATACCAATTGTTTAATGTAGATTTGTAACAGAGTAATAGGCCTATGAAGATTTATAGTGGAAGAATTATTTATTGATTCTGAGTTTCTGGATTTAAAAATGTTGAAATATAAAGGAAGAGAAAGAACACATACTTGTAGAATAATATTTTTAATTAAAAGAAATATTAAATGCTGAAATATATTTTTAACATTGGACTAGAGACACTAAAATATTAAAAAGATATATTTTTACAAGGAACTACAATCTATTAAGAGATACATGATGATAGATAGATAGATGATCGATAGCCTGTGGACATTTCCATTAGTGTTCTTCATTACTCAAAAATGTTGGTAGATGCTGAAACCGGTTTGTCTCAGTGGTAGAGCGTCGGTCTGCGGACTGAAAGGTCCCAAGTTCTACTCCGGCCAATGGCATGTACTGTGGTTGTGGGCACATCCCCGGTAGGGGGTGTGCAAGAGGCAGCTGGTCAATGTTTCTCTCTCATTGACATTCTCTCCCTTCCTCTCTGTAAAATATCAATAAGATATATTTTTTTAACTGTTGGTAGATGATTTAGACATTTCTCTTTATCTCAAGTCCTAACTTTATATGGATGAATATCAATGTTTATGTATACAATGTTTCCAGCTCTAGTGATCATCAGCTCTTAAAATTCTTTTTTATATTTTAATTTAAATTATAAATTACTTTTTTATCTCCTCCACTTAAGTCACTGACTCCAGCCTTCACACCTTGAGTCATTTCATAACCTGAATCTTAAAAAAATCAGTAATCCATTAATCATGCTCCATGGCCAGTGTCTCCTTGCTTATGGTTTGTTCAACTGCCTCCAGTTGTCTTTTTGTTGTTGTTGTTGTTTATTTGTTTGTTTTTACTTTATTAAAATGTTTAGTTGCTAGAACTTTTTGCTTTCTAAAATTTCATTATACATCTCTTTAACTTATGTGATAGTCAACTTTATTAATTTGTGATGATTTCTATAAAAATTATGCTTGCTCTAGCCCAGCCAGTGAGGTTCAGTGGTTGAGTGTCAATCTATGAGCCAGGAGGTCAAAATTTGATTCCTGGTGAGGGCACATGTCCAGGTTGTGGGCTAGGTCCCCAGTAGGAGGTGTGCAGGAGGCAGCTGATCAATGATTCTCTCTTATCATTGATGTTTCTATCTCTCTCTCCATCTCCCTTCCTCTCTGAAATGAATAAAAATATATTGACATATGCTTACTATATATAAATATTTCTTACCTCTCTGAATATTTGTCACACATACATTGCAAAGTTTCGTTCTCTTTGAATCTAATAAAAATATTCCACGATTGATCCGGATCATTCAATCGCTATACAAGATTTTCATATAACAGTTCAAAATTTTCTAATATAAATTCTTAACCACCAACCACAGTTGGGTTCTCCAACACTGTTCTGCAATCCTACTACTTTTTGGTCAATTCTGCCTCTCTTCCAAATTTCTTATTCAACACTATTCTGCTCTCCTTGAATACTCAACTTTCAACTTTTTCCAACTCTGTAAAAAGATGACCTTGGGAAAGAAAATATATATTTATGCTTTATATTTCTCCATATGTGCAGTTCTTAAATGTTAGCTGCTTTATAAGATACACTAGAGGCCTGGTGCACGGAATTCATGCAAGTGGTGGAGGGGGTTTTCCCTCAGCCCAGCCTGAACCATCTCCAATCTGGAACCCCTCAGGGGATGTTCGAATGCTAGTTTAGGTCAGATATCCTTCTCACAATCCAGGACCACTGGTTCCTAACTGCTCACCTGCCTGCCTGCCTGATTGCCCCTGACATCCCCGCCTGCTGACCTGGTCACGCCCAACAGCCTCCCCTCTGCTGACCTAGTCATCCCCATCTGCCCTCCCACCAGCCTGGCGGCCCCTAACTGACACCCCTTCCCTCTGGTCGCCCCTTACTGCACCCCCTGCCAGCGTAGTCATCCCCAACTCCTCCCCCACCCACTGCCAGCCTGGTTACCCCTCACTGCTCTTCTCTACTGGCCTGGACACCCCCAACTGTCCCACTGCCAGCCTGGTTACTCCATGGAACCTGCTGTTCAGTTGTTTGATTACCTGTCACTAACCCCCTGATAGCCTGGTCACCCCACACAGCCTGTTCGGTTGTCTGTTTGGTTGTTTCAGTTGTAATGGTCACTTAGGCTTTTATATAGAGAGATTATTATGATTATTAGTATCATCAGTTCCCCTCTTCTCCTTCCCTATGTTACAGTGAAATAAATTATCCTGCTTAAGAATAATTCATCTCTACTCTGGATCCCACTCATCTACTTTCTTATTACATTACCTATTATCTATTCTTATTTTGATTTTCTATACCTCTCTCACACTGGCATAATTCTCATTGGCTTTTAAATAAACTCAAGTACATCCTATTAAAGATTGAAAAAGAAAAGCAATGGAGTCTTACTTGGTCCCAAATACAGTCTTCTTTCTTATTCTGCACAAAATACTCACAGGGCTTATTTATATATTCGACTTCACTTTATTTCTTTTATTTCTTTTCTTAGTTTCCCACTCATTGCAACACCAATCTGTCTTCCATCCTACATCTCTCTATTAATGAAACCAAGATCACTTTTTACTTCCATGTCACTAGCTTTTCTTTTGTGTGTGTGTGTGTGTGTGTGTGTGGTGGTAGGGAGGGGTATCTTTAAGTTATCTCTTCCTTAAATACTTTCTTTAGCTTTTATTTTAAAAATTTCTCCAGATTTTGCTTCTGCTTCTCATCCTTTACAATCCATATTAAAATGAGATTTTTCAAATCTCAGTCCCAGGATCTCAGGTAGACATAAACTGGACTGAACTTCTAGACAATGTAATTAATAAATATGAATTCCATTAATACATTTAATAGATTACTCAAACATAATATATCTGATCAGCATTGCCTTATAGTTCTAGACACATGTATCTAATTACTTAATTGAAATCAATTATTGGATATCTCAAAGGCTCTCTTATACCATAAAGACCAATAATAATCATCATAATAATAATCATAATAAACTTACCTTTATTCACAAATGGCTGTAAACCCAATCAGATATGTAAACCAGGAATCTAGAAATCAGGTTTTACATCTGCCTCTCCTTTACTCCTGATATCCAAACCACCAGAAAAGTATATTGATGTATGAGATATATTAAAATTTTTACAAATCTGAAAACCTCTCACTGTCTTCCCTAGTCATTTACCCCTCAATTTTTTTTTTCTATCCAGCACAGTATTTTATGAGAGCAAATAAGAATATGCCTGGATTGTACCCTTGGTCCCCAGTAGGTGACATGCAGGAGGCAGCAGAAGGATGTTTCTCACATTGATGTTTCTCTCTCTCTTGCCCGCTCTCTTTCTTTTTCTCTAAAAACAATAAAAAATATTTTTAAAAAGAATATATTACAATAACTTCATAAAGCAGTGTAATAGCTTCTCATTGTTCTTAGCGTGAATACAACATGCCTCAATACCTAAAAACTGCATGTCATGGCCCCCAGCTAGGTCTCCACACTCATCTACACTACGCTGTCCCTAATTGCAGTTACTATGGTTTTCTTTCAGCCCCTCATGTTCACCATTCCTTCTCTCAACATTTGTTTTTACATCCGAGGTTTCCTCCACCTGATTGTACTTTCCTCTCTCCCTCAGATTACTGATCCCGCTGTTTGTATGAAATCATCACTTTGGAGGAGATTTCCCACAGATCTTTTACTAATAAAATAATCTATTACAGACACTTATAACTCTGTTTCTTTACTTTATAGCATATCAATTTATGTGCACACTAATAATAATAGGAGAGAGGGTGTGTCTTTTTTTAAAATCATTATTTCCTTAGTGGTTAGTGTGACTGGCCCACACAGTAAGTATTTCACAATTAGGTGAATAGCTAAATGAAAAACTAACAGAATGACTGACTGAGAGGTGATTTTCAATTAATTGTGTTTTTATTGGGTCTGAAACAGTCCTAACTTGGCACTTAGTTGGCATTCAATAAATGTAAGGCTGAAATGAGTGGAAAGCAATTTTTGACTTTGTGTTTACAGACCTGGTTAAACAAGTCTATTTATATAAGGGACTGTGACCATTAAGTGGAACACTGACTTCAAAGTTCTGTTTTATTTGTTACAAAATTAAATGATCTTCTAGATTTTCAGATTTCATATTGCTGAAATACATTGTTGACAGTATTGTCTTGATGGCGAGCATGGAATTATATGTTTCTAAATAATGTGATATTTAGAGTTTTCTCTTTTTTTCCTCTCAGATCCTCAGGCAAGTTAAGACTAAGCTTATTTCCTCTTGTTTCTGTAGCACTCTTTTTTGTTCATTAGTTCTATTTCTTACCAAACCACAGCAATGATAGCTGTTGTTTTTTTCATAGAATTATCTATTTTTCCTAACAGTTATACTTATCTGAAGGGTACTTTTAACAATTTTTGAAGATAACCTACCTTTGAAAGCTAACATAGTAGTAAATAGAAATAGCTGATCTTGCTTATTTTTTAAATTTAAAAAAATTCAATTACAGCTTACATGCATAATTATTTTGATTAGTTTCAGGTGTATAGCATAGTGGTTGAAAAAATCATATACTTTACAAAGTATTCCCCTTAATATTTCCAATACCCAAATAGCACCAATACATAGGTTTACTTCAGGCTCGGTGCACCAATTCATGCACCTTGAAAGGAACTGTGGGCCACGAGGCTGTGTTGGGCACAGGGCTGGGTCTCAGCCAAACCTCTGTGCCCCTGCCTGGCCCCCTCAACTACAGCCCCCAGTTCCCTGTCTGCCGGCAGCCCCTCTCTCGCCACTGCCACTACCATGAACTGATGGTGCCAGCCCTGCTCACACCTGCTGATGGCATCAAGTAATCGGGGCTGGTGCTGGGTGCCAGCAGCAGATGCAAGCAGCAGCTCTGGCACTGGCAGTGCATGCAAGTAGAGTGGGCACCAGCAGTAGGTGTGAGCACTGGGGGGGGGGGGACATTGCATGCAGGATCAAAAAAATTTAAGTAACCATCAGAGGCTTGCCTGATGACAGCATCTGGTGCCCTGCCTTGGTCTGGTGCACCCACTCACCTGATCTACCATGCAGCTGAGGCCAACGCCTGCCATGTTCCACACTCTGCCACATGCTGCCAAAGCCCAACATGTTCCATGCATGCTCCCTGGTGGTCAGCACATGTCATAGTGACTGTTTGTTTGGTTGTTCAGTTGTTCCAATATTTGGTCTATTACATATTAGGGTTTGATATATATAGACTAGAGGCCTGTGCACAAAATCGTGAATGGGGGTGTGTGTCCCTCAGCCCAGCCTGCACACACACTCCAATCTGGGACCCCTCCAAGTATCTGACTGCCCAGTAGGATCGGACCTAAACGGGCAATCAGATATTCCTCTCATAATCCAGATTGCTGTTCCCAACTGCTCTCATGCCTGCCTTCCTGATTGCTCTTAACTGCTTCTGCCTGCCAGCCTGATCAACCCTTAGCCATTCCCCTGCCAGCCTGATTGATGCCTAACTGCTCTCCTGACAGCCTGTTTGCCCCTAACTGCCTTCCCCTGCAGGCCTGTTTCACCCCAACTGCTCTCCCCTGTAGGCCTGAGTCTCTTCCAACTGCCCTTCCCTGCAGGCCCAGTCTCTCCGAACTTCCCTTCTCTGCTGGCTTTGTCACCCCTAACTGCCCTTCCCTGCAGGCTTGATTGCCCCCAACTGCCCTCCCTTGCAGACCTGGTCCCTCCCATCTGCCCTCCTCTGCTGACCATCTTGTGGTGGCCATCTTGTGTTCACATGGGGGCAGTCATCTTTGACCACACAAGGGCAGCCATTTTGTGTGTTGGAATGATGGTCAATTTGCATATTACTCTTTTATTAAATAGGATAAAGGCCTGGTGCATGGGTGGGGGCCAGATGGTTTGCCCTGAAGGGTGTTCCAGATCAGGGAGGGGGTTCCCTTGGGGCGTGGGGTGACTTGGGTGAGGGGTCTGTGGTGGTTTGCAGGCTGTCCACGCCCCCTGGTGATGCAAGCAGAGGTCCTGATATCTGGGATTTATTCACCTTCTATAACTGAAACTTTGTAGCCTTGAGCAGAGCCACGCCTCCTGCTCACTTCATTGCCACAGCCATTTTTGTTGGGATTTATTTATCTCCTATAATTGAAACTTTGTAGCCTTATGTGGAGGCCTGGGCCCACCAGGGTGTGTGGATTGCTTGGCTTCCTCCATTGCCAAGGAAAACCAATCTCCTGCTCTCTTCGTGGCTATAGCCAACTTTGTTGGGTTAATTTGCATACATGCTCCTGATTATCTGGTGGCTTGTGGGTATAGCAGAGGAACAGTCAATTTGCATATAGCTGTTTTATTAGATAGGCTATTTCCTAAGCTGTGCTTTATATCCTCATGACTATTTTGTAATTATTAATCTGTACTCTGAAAACCCTTCATCATTTTTTCCCTAAGTCCCCTAATCTCTCTACTCTCTGGAACTATCAGTCTGTTCTCTGTATCTATGAGTTTGTTTCTGTTTTGTTTGTACATATATATTGGTCATTTGGATTTCACATATAAGTAAAATAATATGGTATTTGTCTTTCTCTGACTGACGTATTTCACTTATCATAATTCTCTCCAAGTCCATCCATGCAATTGCAAAGGGTAAGTTTTATGGCTAAGTAATATTACATTCTATATATATATATATATATATATATATATATATATATATATATCCACATTTTATCTACTTGTCTATTGATGAACACTTGGGTTGCTTCCACAGTATGGCTATTGTAAATAAAGCTGCAAGGAATGTAGGGGTGCATATAGTCTTTCTAATTAGTTTTGGGGCTTATTTGGATAGAGCTCTGTAAGTGGGATCACTGGGTCTTAAAATGGGTCCTTTTTTTTTGCCAAAACCGGTTTGGCTCAGCGGTAGAGCGTTGATCTGCAGACAAAAAGGTCCCCAGTTCGATTCCGGCCAAGGGCATGTACATTGGTTGCGGGCACATCCCCAGCAGGGGGTGTGCAAGAGGCACCTGGTAGATGTTTCTCTCTAATCGATGTTTTTAGCTCTCTATCTCTCTCCCTTCCTCTCTATAAAAAATATCAAATATATTTTTAAAAAGTGGTCTATTTTTATTTTTTTGAAGAAACTCCATACTGTTTTCTGTGGGGAGCTGCCCTGAATGCAGGGGTCCTATATGCCTGAATGCAGGCATGGGTGTAGGACACAGCTCTCATGTGCCCCCCTTTCCGCCTAAGTGGAAAATTACTACTAGGAATTAGGAAAATTACCCCTAGGAATGCTGCTAACTGCAGATGTCTTTGCTTTAGTAGCTGCAAGATAAGAGGAAGATAGGTGATTGTAATAGGTCAGGTGCTGAAGGAACTTATCTGTCTGGGAACTCATCATGTTAGTAGAAACGGTGACCTTCATGATTGCCTGAAATAAATGGCCACCCGCATGATTGCCTAAAATAAATATTTCCTCCTTCAGAATTGTATTTAAAGGTTGGAAAAATAAAATTCATGACTGCAGGCCTCAGGTCTGAGCCCTCCCGACCCATGTCTGTTCTTGTCTGTCTTTTTCTTATCCTCACCTCCTCAATCAGGTTCCTTGCTGGGCCTGTTCCGGCAGTTTTCCACAATGGCTACACTATCCTACAATCCCACCAGCAATGAAAGAGAGCTCCCATTTTTCCACATCCTTGTCAATGTTTATTTGTTGATTTATTAATGATAGCCATTTTGACAAATGTGAGGTGCTATCTCGTTGTGGTTTTAATTTGCATTTCTCTGATGATTAGTGATGTTGATTATCTTTTCATATGTATATTGACCATCTGTATGTATTCTTTGGAGAAGTATCTATTCCAATCCTTTGTTCATATTTTTAATTGGATTGTTTGTTTTTTTGGTGTTGAGTTGTATTAGATTTTTGTTTGTTTGTTTGTTTGTTTTTTACAAATTTTGAATCTTAACACCTTATCAGATGTATCTTTGCAAATATGTTCTCCCATTCAGTGGGTTGTCTTTTCATTTTCTTGATTCTTCCTTGGCTGTCCAAAACCTTTTAGTTTGGTGTTATCCCATTTATTTTTTTCCCTTTGTTTCCTTTCCTCAAGGAGATAGCTAAAAATAAATAAATAAATAAATAAATAAATAAATAAATAAAACCAGATTCCATGGCCAATGTTTTCTTGTAAGGACTTGTATAGTTTTGGGTCTTATATTTACATCTTTAATCCATTTGGAATTTATTCTTATATATTTTGTAAGAAGTTTGACCATTTTTTTTGTTTTGTTTTTTTTAACATATCTTTCCAATTTTCCTAAAACCATTTATTGAACAAACTATCTTTACCCCATTGTATTTTCTATCCTCCTTTGTCAAATATTAGCTGACCATATAGGTATGGGTTTACTTCTAGGCTCTGTATTCTGTTCCATTAATCTACATGTCTTTTTGCTAACACTATGCTATTTTGATTACTATGGATTTGTAATATATTTTGATATCAAGTAGCATAATTCCTCAAACTTTGCTTTTCTTTATCAAGATTGCTGTGAGGGAGAAACCAATGTGGCGGCATAGGTAAACACCTGAACTGTTTCCTCGCACAACCACTTCAAAACTACAACTAAAAGACAAAACAGACATCATCTAAAACCACAGGAAGTCTGGCTGAGTGGAAATTCTACAATTAGAAGGAAAGAGAAAAACACACTGAGCTTCACAATAGCTGCGGAAGTGCAGTGGTATGAAGGCACACACGTGGAGAGAGCTGCCAACTAATATGCAGCTGGCTTTCTCGAGTGGGAGGGGAACACAAGTTCCTCACTTCTCTGAACTCCAGTTCCGGGTGAGACTCTGGGGACCAAGACTCATATGGGGAGAAACTGGACTGTCTGGCAGCGGGTGGAACTCAAGTGTGGCTTTCTCTCAGAGGTGCTTGCAGCTATTAATTACCATGGGACACTGAGACCCAGGGCTGGTTGGAAGCCTTTGCTGTTTGCTCCACCTGTGATCATGCCCCATGAAGCCATTGTTGTTTGTTCTGTCCTGAGACTCCTCCACACCCAAGCTGAGAACAGAGGTTTTTGCACATGAATGGCCTGGTTCTAAACTTACCTATTAGACTAAAGTTGAGTCAGAGAGACCCAGAACATCCAAAAGAAGGCCTAAGGCATCATCACAGCAGCTTGCATTGCTTCACAGCTGGGCTCCATCTGGGCATCTCCAAAACACAAAGAAGAGAAATCTATAGATCTCTCCATAGCTCCTGCTGGGTGGCTTCCGGCAGAGGCTAAATTAGTACCTCCTTGTATATATCCAAGAGCCATTGTACCCAGGGGCCAGAATATGACCATCCAGATTACAACTCCTCAGATCCATAAGAGACACACTCAGGGGGCAGACTCAGTGAGCACCAAAGCCCCACTGAAGCATGTCTTGTCTCATAAGGGTGCCTCAAGCACAGAAGTTCTCCCAGCATAGACACAGCTGATCCTCACAGCCAGTTGGCCTGGAGGTCAATTCCTCCCAGTGATACCAACAACAATCAAGTTTTAACTACAAAAAGACTGTACACACAGCCCTTAAATGGGTGTACCAAGAGTATATACCTCAGGTAACTGGGGAGGCTAAGCCACTAGGTCCCTATAGGACATCTAGCACACAAAACCACTCTATCAACTCAGGGAAGCAGCCAAAATGCAGAGACAAAGAAACGGGTCACAAATAAAAGAAATGGAGGAAAGCAAATGACTAGATATAGATTCAAACCCACAGTTATAAGGTTTTTCAAGAATTTTCTAGAAAAGACCGATAAATTTAGTGAGACCCTCAAGGATATTAAAAAGGACTAACTAGAAATTAAGCATACACTGACTGAAAAGTAACATATATATATACAGAGATCCAACAGCAGACTAGAGGATCACAAGAATCAAGTAAAAGATTTGAAATACAAAGAATCAAAAAACACCCAACCAGAAAAGAAAAAAGAATCCAAAAATATGAAAATAGTATAAGGAGCCTCTGGGACAACTTCAAGAGTACCAACATCCGAATTATGGGGAAACCAGAAGAAGAGAGAGAGCAAGATATTGAAAACCTATTTGAAGAAATAATGACAGAAAACTTCCCCACCTGGTGAAAGAATTAGATTTAATAGTCCAGAAAGTGCAGAGAATTCCAGTCAAAAGGAATCCAAAAAGGACCACACCAAGACACATCATAATTAAAATGCCAAGAGCAAAAGACAAAGAGAAAATATTAAAAGCAGCAAGAAAAAAACAGTTACTGTATTTCCTCAAAAATAAGACATCCTCCGAAAATAAGACCTACTTCATGGGAACATAATACATCCCCTGAAAATAAGACCTAGCGCATCTTTGGGAGCAAAAATTAATATAAGACTCTGTCTTATTTTCGGGGAAACAGGGGTAGTTATCTATAAGGGAGCACCCATACAATTATCAATTGATTTCTCAACACAAACTATGCAGGCCAGATGGGAGTGGCAAGACATATTCAAAGTGATGAATAGCAAGGACCTACAACCAAGAATAATCTACCCAGCAAAGCAATCATTCAGAATTGAAGGTCAAATAAAGACCTTCAAAGAAAATAAAAAGTTAAGGGAGTTAATCAAAGCCAAACCAGTATTATATGAAAGGCTGAAAGGTATTTTTTAAGAAGAGGAAAAAGAAGAAAAGGGTAAAGATAAAAATTATGAATGATAAATACACATCTATAAACAAGTGAATCTAAAAATCAAGTGAATAAAAATCTGATGAATAGAATAAACTGGTGAATATAATAGAATCAGGGTCATATAAAGGGAGTGGACTGACAATTCTCAGGGGGAAAGGGTTGTGGGGGGTGCGGTAGAGACTAGACAAAAATGGTACACCTATGGATGAGGACAGTGGCGTGGGGTAGGAGCAGAGGGTGAGGTGGGAACTGGGTGTAGGGGAGCTATGGGGGGGGGAAGAAGAAGAATTGTAATAATATGAACAATAAAGATTTAAGAAAAAAAGATGTCTGTGCTTTTTGGGTCTTTTGTGTTTCCATATACATTTTTGAATTATTAATTCTAGTTCTGTGGAACACGTCATAGATATTTTGGTAGGAATTACATTGAATCTATAAATTGCTTTGGGTAGTATAGACATTTTAACAATGTGAATTCTTCCTATCCATCAGCACAATATATGCTACCATTTATTTGTATCATTTTTTATTTCTTTCTTCAGGGTCTTATAATTTTCCAAGTACCTCTTTGATGACATTTATTTCTAAATATTTTATTTGTTTATGCAACTTTAAATAGGACTATTTTCTTAGTTTTCTTTTCTGATAGTTCACTATTGCTGTATAAAAATGCAACCAATTTTCCAGATACTTATTTTGTATCTTGCTAATTTATTGAATTTATTTATCAGTTCCAATAGGTTTTGGTGAAACCTTTAGGATTATCTATATACAGTATCATGTAATCTGCAAATGATGACACTCTTACATCTTCCTTTCTAATTTAGATGCCTTTATTTTTTTCTTCTTATCTGATTTCTATGGCTATGACTTCCAGTACTATATTGAATAAGAGTGGTGAAAGTGGACATCCCTGGTTGTTCCTGATCTTAAGAAAAATGCTTTGAATTTTCCCCCATTGAGTATGATGATACCTGTAGGTTTGTTATATACAGCTTTATTATGTTGAGATATGTTCTTTCTATTCCACTGTGCTAAGAGTTTTTATCATAAAATACAGGCCCCATGCACAAAATTTGTGCAAGAGTAGGCCTTCCTTCCCCTGGCTGCTGGCATCTGCTTCCCTCTGGCACCCAGGACCCGGGCTTCCCTACGGCCCCCAGCAGACACCTGGGATACAGGCTTCCCTCAGAGTTTCTGCTTTGTCCAGAAGGTTGTCTAGAAGGATGTCTGGTCTAATTAGCATATCAAGTTTTTATCATTATAGATGAGTACTAGATTTTTTCAAAATATTTTTCCATTTATTGATAGACTAAATGATTTTTATCCTTCATTTTATTAATGTAGTATATCACATTATCATTTTTGCAATTAATATACCAAACTTATATCCCAGGAATATATCTTTTTGATATGTTGCTAGATTTGGTTTGCTAATATTTTGTTGAGACTTTTTGCATCTATGTTCATCAGATATATTGGCCTATAATTTTCTTCCTTTGTGGAGTCTTTATCTGGTTTTGGAATTAGAATTCTGGCCTTGTAAAATTAGTTTGGGAGTCTTACTTCCTCTTGAATTTTGTGGAATATTTTGAGAAGGATAGATGGCAGCTCTTCTCTGAATGTTTGGTAAAATTAACTTGTTAAGCCATCTGGCCCAGGCCTTTTGCTTGTTGGGACTCTATATTTGTTGGCAAATAGTTATTTGTGCTGTTTTTTTTTACAGTTCTTTGTATTTTCAGAGTGTCAATTGTTACTTCTCTTTCATTTCTGATTGTATTTATTTGAGCCCTCTCTCTTTTTATCTTGGTGAGTCTGGTTAAAGATTTACAAATTATGTTTATATTCTCAGAGAACCAGCTTTTGGTTTCATTGGTTTATGCTTGCTTGTTTATTTGTGTTTATTTTTTAAGCCTCACTCAAGGATATTTTTCCATTGATTTTTTTTTAAAGAGAGTGGAAGAAAGAGGGAAAGACAGAGATAAATATCGATGTGAGAGAAACACATGGATTGATTGCCTCCTGCTCACACCTGACTAGGACCCGGGGTGGGAACCTTCAATGAAGGTACATGCCCTTGACTGGAATTGAACCCTTCTGTCCACAGGCCAATGCTCTAATCTATCCACTTAGCCAAACTAGCTATGTCAGGTTCATTGATGTTTTAATATCTGAGTATTTTTAATTAAAGTAGGTGATATGTAAATATTTTACATAGGGCCATCTACAAGTCTTGTTGATTCTGCCTATAAAATATATGTCAAGTCAATTTGCGTACTAAACTTCATCTGCACTGATACAGTTCTGGGTCCAGTGATCATCATCTCTTCACTAGACTGCCGGCATGAACCAGACTCCCTACACTTATTCTCTAGAAATCAAATTTCCACACAAAAGCCAGATCAATCTTTCTGAAACCTAATTTAGAATATATGCCTTTTCTTGTTTTAAATCTTTGAATGAAATTTAGAATAAGGCCCACATTCTTTAATATGTCCTATGAGAACTCACGTGATTCAGAGCATGCCGTTATCTCCAGCCTTCACATTTGCTAATCTTGTTTTTCTCACAATGTTTCTGATGTGCATTTAAGGATTTTTTTAAAAAACATCAGAATGTTTCCCACTTCAGGTCAGAAGTTTTGTCCAAGACATAGGCTTTTAAGTCCTAGTCCCTGTTCCATGGTGACATGTAGAGGTGTCTTAGCCATTAGTAAGTACATGCACTGATTTACAAATCTGTTTAGAAAGGCCCCGTTAGTGTGAAGCTCAGAACTTCTCTTTGATGGTGTATCAGGGTTCTCCCTTTCCACCAACATGATAAGGCAGCCTGTGTGCCTGGGTTGTTGCTGTCATCTGTCTTATGTTGTAGCTGCAGCCTCAGACTAAGACAAAATTGTGGGTGGCATGATGAAGAGATAAAATAAAATAGGCTCTTTGATTTTCATATTAGAGCCAACAAATTCCTTACTGTTTAATTCAGGTGTAGGTGGATTTTGTGTTTTATAAAACCATGCTGTGTTGTTATTGAAAAAGACACAATTATAATAGTTATTACTAGAAGGAGGCAGTAACACTACGACTTTGTTGAGGTCCATTTAAAACTGGTTAATTTTCTCTGCCACCATGATTTTAAGATGCTAGCCAGCTATGGGAAAGTTATTTAAATGAACTTAGACTCATTTTTCTTGTATCTAAAGTGAAGAAAGTATAATGACCTTAATTGATTTGTATGAGAATTAACAATAATGCATGCAATACTTTTATCCAGTGCCTGGCATATGTAAACCTCAAAAATGTGTAGTTACCAGCTACCATAATGACAGAATGTTATTTTGCAGCCAGACTCGGTGTTGCTTAAGAAATTCTATGACTAAGAAAAAGCATTTAATTATTATTTTTCTTAATTATTTTCTATTATCTACTTCATTTATCACTTGGTTGTAGTTTATCTTAAGTCAAACAATTCTGAAAACTATAAACTCATATGAATCCAAATACTAAAAATATACTCACAAGACTGTTTTATTTCCAATCACATAAGTATGTTCTTCTTTGTTTTTCCAGTGTTAAGTGCCAGCTCTCTGACAATGGCCCCTACTGGTGAGTAACTAACTCCTCTGCTCTAGGTGTCAGAATTTCTCTATACTGTGTGCTAATGTGACATTCACTGGGTCAAAATATATAGCAAAAGCAACAGCAACAAAAAGCAAACAGACCTTCAGAGAACAAAGTCCCAGCAGGTTCAAGTTTTAAAATCATCTATCTGCTGGAAGATCCTATAAACCTGCTGATTATTGGCTACTCTCTTCACGTCCTGCTGTGCCTCACCTACTCAATTTAAGAGGCTGCTGTTCTAAGAGACTGTTTATAGAACCAGGCAAGGGAATGTATGCTGTGGCCTATTGTTATCAGTAAAAAGATAAGAACAGTTACCATTAGCTTGGAAACAGAATGAAAGATTAGAATACATGGTCAAATGTACTTTTAGTTCATAATGCTTTGAAAGAACAAATATTGACTCCATGTTTGTTCAATTCGAATGATAATTGTGCAACAGCAGCTTTTCTCTTATATTAACACTAGAGACCCGATGTACAAAATTCATGCAAGGGGCTCAGCCTTCACAGCCACAGTGGCTTGCCTCAGCGCCCCCAGCCACAGTTTCCTCAGGAAGGTCATTGGGAAAGACATCTAGTCTAATTAGCACATTATGCTTTTATTATTATAGATTTTAATTTTAACATTATTTACAGAATGATACTTTTACAAGGAATATATTTTGAATCCATATCTGTAAAACTGTTATTGTATTATTGTTAGGCGAGCTGATTGTTAACAAATATTTGGTGCTAACGTCTTTTGGTAATAGTCTTGTCAACAAAACTTTTGAAGGTGCAGACACAGAGGTAGAAATGGAGTTATCTTTTATGGGTTGGTGGTGTGAGGTGTCATTCAGGTACTTGTATTTTCTGTCAGGAAAACAGAACCACAAGATCACATATTTATTTCTGTGATAAAATAAATCGGGAAAATGCTCTTCTGTGGCATTATAAAGGTGGCTATGTGGTTCTGCATCTGCCTTTCTTGTTGCAAGAAGCGCATCTTCTTAGATTTCCTGGGTAAGTTTTCAAAGTCTATGACTTCTTGGTGATTTGTTTTTGTTGTTGTTGTTTTTTAAGGACCATGTATAGTCCCATAAAACTCAGTCTTAAAATTACAGTGCTAACACATACAATTCTGAAAGGTGATGTCAGGATGCCTTGTAAAGCTTAGGGTATAATTCAAAGTTATGACACACAGTTCGGATTCTGTTGCTGTCAGTGCTTCACAGCACAGGGCGTATTCTCAGCTTGGCTTGTGTAAGTGGTGGTGAATTTTGCTAGTTTTCCTCAGAGCCTCCTGGACTCACAGATCACCTACATGATTTCCCTGTTTTCCTTGACAGTTGGTAACGCATGACAAGAGTGTAGGTGAGGGTGACTGGCAATAAAGGCCAAAAAGGCTCCAATATTTATTTTTAGATGTGACATATAGTCACACCTTGGAGTTAAACTGCCCAGGTATGACTACAACTCTGCCCTTTGTATTAGTCAACATTTTAACCTTTGTAGCATCAGTCTCCTAGCTCAGGTGAATGTTGTAGCAATAAAAATCAGTAACAGAACTGCCTTAGCCACTTTGGGTCAGTGATTAGAGCATCAGACTTCTGAGTTGTGGGTTTGATTTCCTTCTCCACTGCAGGAATATATTTTCCTGAAGCACATAAGCCTAATAAGGAATATTAGGCTAATTCTGTTAGATTAAGAGGAGGTTCAGGCTTGAGTTTCTCGTGGGATGTGCCTTGTCCAGGTGAGGTAGTCTATAGGGTGTCTCTAGTCAAGGCTCAGAGTTGGATGATCCCAAATTTATGTATAAGCCCAGGCTTGGAAGAGAACATTAATAATACAGATATCTGATGTGACCCACCCATTGAAAAGCTTATTATGGATAACTACTCCCTGGCAAAGCTCTGGAAGATTTTGGAGATCCCACTTTTACTGGATAAATTTACTAATCTTTCTCCCTCTCTCTCTCTCTTTTTTTTTTAATCCTCACATAAGGATAAGTGATTTTGTTTTTTTATTAATTGATTTTGTGTGAGAGAGAGGAAAAAAAGAGACACTGAAACAGTTGGGGTGTGAGAAACACAGCTTGGATTCTGTTGCTGTCAGTACTTGGATTCAGTTGCTGTCAAGTTCTATTCTTAGTTGGGCCACATACCTGGTTGTGGGTTCAATCCCCAGTTGGGGTGCATATGGGAAGCAATTGATGTGAGAAACATAGATCAGTTGCTTCACATATGCACCCCAACTGGGGATCAAATCCACAACCAGGTTTGTGGCCCAACTGAGAATATAACTTGCAACTTTTTGGTGTACCAGAGGATACTCCAACCAACTGACCTGTATCTGGCCAGGGAAAATTTATTAATCTCTTGTATCTTGACTTCAGATTAGTAACTGTGTTTGATTAACTTAAATGTGCCTATACCTGGTCTTTGTAACAGTCTATATCTATCATTGATATACATCAAGAGAAAGGTGCAGTTCTACAGCAAGCATCCATTGATTATTGATTAGTGATTGCTAAATATTGATTAACAAAACAGAAAAAAACTGTGTTTCTGCTTTCTAATAGCACTTGGAATGTTTGACATAATAAAGGATACTGTAAAGTATCCTTTTATGCTATTGGATATGTCTGATAGTTAAAAATTTCTTAATTATGTTATACCAGAAAGCCAAGCTAGAGTCAATAAATTAGTTAATATTAATTAATTAATTATATTGTTTCAATTTTTACAAGATAAGGAGCCATTGTAGACCACAGAGCACAACCCCTGGAAAACAGTAATACCAGCAGGAGGTAAAGAAGACAGGAATGGAGATGAGAGTGAACCAACAGGTGTCTACCTAACTTTGGATAATTTTGATAGTATTCTTATCTTTGACATCACACACTTACTTTGACCTTTTTTTTGACAGCTTTTAGCATTCATTTTTCTATTTCAATAGTAATTATGTTGAATTGTGAGGTTAGATGCAAAATTTAATATTTATCTTTTTTCAGGTAAAGGAAGAGGCAGATATTAGGAAGAACTGAGGATGGTTCCTCAGTACCTGATACAAAGTAAAGTTTATAACATTGCCTAAAACAATGATAATAACAGTATACATTTGCATGGTGTCTACTATGTGCCAAGTACTAACCTAAGCAATTTATACACATTCACTCATTTATGAGTTCATTACCTCACCGCCACCTTAGGAGATACTTCATAACATTACGCCCATTTCACAAATGAGGTAAACTGAGATACAGAAGTAAAGTAAGTTACTCAAATCCCTGGACCTAGTGGATTTTAGAGCCAAATTCAAACCCAGGCAAGCAAGATTCTAATCTGTTTACAAAGCCAGACAAAACAAACAACACTCTGTCTTATTGATTGAATTAAATAAATGTCTATAGATGTTTTTAAATTTTAGGTTTTAACTTATCATTTCCCACTTTCATTTTTCACTGCAATGATAACTCAGTCTAATTAAGATCTAACTGTTGAAGACTGACCTAAGGTTATTAGGACAAAGCACCAGTTTTTCCTTATGATCTTCTGACTGCTGGTGTCCTATACTGACTCTCTTAAGTAAGCCCAAATGCAGAGATGTTACCTGCTATTTTATATGAGAACTTCTATAACTTCTGTTGTTGTTGATTGTATTTCTTCTAGTACTCTTATGCTTACTACCTCACTTCCAGTGTCTGCTTTTAAATCATGCACAGCCACTTGCAAAGGATTTGGATTTTATAAATTGTCGGCAAATAAAGCCTGGAAAAAAATAAACTTCCTATTTCTCAAGGGTACCACAAATTAGAAACACGCACACCTGAGATTCTTGGGTGCAGAGAAAGGCTTAGTGATGTATTTTAATATTTGCAGGAACCTGCCTCTTTGATATTGTCGCAGTCTGCCCCTCCCTATAAAATCTTTCTTTCTCCTCCCTGCTTGCTTTGATAATCTTTAATTCATATTCCTTCTCTTATATACAAAATTATGGAACACTAGTGATACACTATAAAAATCATACTGGGAAACATGCTCATATTATTTCAACAACGTAGTATTACCCATGTAGGAATCTCATCATATAAAATACTATTTTTCTGGTTTTATTGTAAATCATACTAACAAAATGTAGTATTTAATAAAAATAATATGAGAGTATTTATTTAAGTTTAACTTTGATCCAAGCTAGCATGAGGTTATTTATTTTGGTGTCAATGACAGCATGTCTGGGTTTAAATCATCCAAGTACTGTATGCTGTCTATCCCTTTCCAACTATAACGTGTTATCTGCAACTGGGTCTGTCCCTCTGCAGAGTTAGTCCAAGCAGGCCTGCGTCCCTCTGTTTCATTAGATTTACTCTAAACTGGTTAGAGGAGTCTAAGTGAATGTGCATTTCTTTTGTCCATCAGAATATCTACACCCTGGGAAATGGATTTTGTTTTCTTTACACCACAGAGTTCTGAACCTTGTTTTATCATTTACCCCCAGCTGTGAGGTGCCTGTCTGCCTAACCGACCATCCTGTCCTTAAGGTGCCTATTTGCTCCTTCAGTACCCTCAGAAATTACTCTAATTGCATGTCCTCAAGGGTTTGCATTTATTTTGGATAAAGTTTTTTTGATGTGTTTGTTTAGCATTGTTGTATTTTTTAAGGTCTTTCCTCTGTCACCTAGGAAACGTGAGAGCTGGGATCTTTCTTGTTCTGCTCACGTTAGTTGATGTGAGAACCCTCAATGCCTGTGAAGATCAGCTGTCAGAGTCTGTTGGGCAGTGAGAATTAATGAGAAATGAGAGCTATGTGGGGGATTTTATTTTTAGTTGGCTAAAGGCAATTAGCTAAGGCAGTTTTTATGGGTCGGTTATCCTGTCAAGGAGTGAGGAGAGAAAATAGTTCAGAAATATGTGCTGAGACTCCCATCCTCATACTCCTCCTTCAGGAAGAGGAAACTACTCCTAAAGACGAGACAGGATTCTGCATAACATAACGCCTTCAGCTAATTCCAAATAATTTCTTTCCCAAGTTGGAAGTTTGTTTGCAGTATTTTTTTTATCCTCACCCAAGGATATTTTTTCCATTGATTTTGAGAAAGAGTGGAAGGAAGAGGGAGAGATAGAGAGAAACATCAATGTGAGAGAAACATCAATCGGTTGCCTCCTGAATGTGCCCCAACCAGGGGAGGAGCCTGCAAATGAGGTATGTGCCCTTGACCAGAATCAACCCAGGACCCTTTGGTACACTCCATCCACTGAGGCAAACCGGCTGGGGCTCCAGTACTTCTTATAGCATCTCAAACCTTGATGATCAATAGACATCCCCCTTATTAAAACTATTTATAAAATGTGTGGACTTAGTATTATGGTTTTATATAGTTTCTGATAGCATAAATAATCTCTACATTTCTATGGAGACTGAATATAATTTATAAAGTGTTTCCTTCCCAATCATTCTGATTCACTTTTTCTTATAATATGCAATACTCAGGTTAATACTCAGTTGCATAATATATGCAACTGAGTATTAACCTCATATTATTAACCTCAATAATAATATGCAATACTCAGATTACAGTAGATAAGTAAGTTGTTTGGTAACAAACAAAAATAAACCCACAAGTCAATAAATTGGCTTCATAATTTGATATCAGCCAGATTTTTTGTTACCATTTTCTGGTTTGAATTTCTAATTTCTAATTTTTCTTATTATAAAGTGCGCCACTTGAACTACATAGACGATATGAATTGTTTAAATTTAAAATAAAGAAAAATTTAAGTAATACTAGAAAATGTACAGTTATGTCTTCTAAGAGTAATTTTTAATAGTGCACATAAAATAATAAAAATGCAATTTTTACATTAGAACAGAACAATGTGAGCTGAAATTATAGAAGAAAAGTCAACTGGAAAAATCACAGAGAAGTACTAACTGACATCATAAACCTCAGAAACCTGACTTTAAAATTACAAGATAGAACTATGGAGAAGCTCAGGAAGTGAAGGCACCAGGTACATTTGGACATGGTGAAGTGTGATCTGGAGCTGAAATCAGAAAGGTGGATTACATATTATGAAAGGGTCAGTAACACAGATATCCATTTCTTTGCAGAGTTCAATGTTTGCCTGTGTATTCACCCATCCCAACTCTGACAAAGAAAATATTTGTATATTCTGATGATACTTGCTTCACTGAGGTAGGAGATAAAACACTGTCTGGAAACTGCAGCATTAAGTAAATTAGTGACATGTTCAAAGGAAAATACAGAATTTGGGGAAACTTCCAATGCAAAGACTAATGTATTGATCATTCTTTAGACAAGTATGCAGTTCACTGTACTCTCTTTCCATGCCAGTGATCAACCAACTGAAGAGGAGGAAAAGGGAAGAATCGAGAAGGGATTCTTCGATCATGTTTTTAAAAAATTGCATGTTAAATATGGTTGACCGTACCAAATATGGTACTAGGGCTTAGAGAAGAATTAATTATAAGAATAGAAGAGGGGGAAAAACATGATAATTATTCTCTCTGTGTAATAATATTACCTTATTTGCCGGCGTATAAGACGATTTTTTGGCCCTAAAAAATACGTATTTGCCGGCGTATAAGACGACCCCCTAACATTTCCACTAAAAATACAGAGTTTGTTATATACTCGCCGTATAAGACTACCCCCACTTGGAGGCATATTTTTCAGGGCCAAAAACTCGTCTTATACGCCGGCAAATACGGTAGTTAACCACTCTCTCACATTATATGATTATAGTGCATTATAGGGAGCAAATATAACCAGTATTGACATGATCATAATAATGAAAACCACAGTATTTACTGTGGTTAAACTTTATTAAGAAATGAGGCCATAGAAAATATTTTTGTTTGATTCAGTATTGGGGGTCTAAAACATTTTCTATAGCAGGAGAATGAAAGCAATAGTTATAATTAAAACACAATACAAAACCATTAATATGCCTTTAGGAACATGGTTGCCGATATCAGAGATATATAAAATTACTGAAAATATTTGAAAGTACTTCCATGTTTTATTATCAATGATCTAATTTCACTTAACTTGTTTTATGCATATATACATGTGTGTATGTGTGTGGGTGTGTGTTTATTTATATACAGGTGTAAACATAGCCTCCTCTCCTCACTTGACCATTCTTTCCATGTTGTCAATATGATTCCACATATTGTAATAATGACTTCAGCACTTTATTAGTGTTCATTCATATTTTGGTACTCTTATATAATTTTCATTATAATTTCAAAGGTGGCTGACAAAGAGTAACTTACACTGTGAGGTCAGACATCCTAAGTTTAAATTCTGGTTTTCTTATTTATTAGATCTATTTCCTCAGACAATGATTTAATCTCCCTGTGCTTTACTTTTTTCCAGTTATAAACTAGGACAAAATAGCACTTAATATTATAAAGAATTATGAGGACAAACAATAAATGTAAATTAATCAGTGTAGTTTTCAACAAAAGGCAAATACTCCATAAATATTAACTGCATTTGTGCCAACCAAATTGTTTTTAAAGTATAACAGTATAGTCATTATTAAAATTTGCTTTTTAGTCATTTTTAAAATACAGGTATATAATTTATTAGTACAGAAATATTTATAAAATTTTTATTAAATGATTCCAAATTTGATCTGATTCTATAATGACATTTTAAGTATACCTTTTAAATAATTGGTTATGAAACCATTAGATCATGTTTTTGTTTGTTAAATTGGATGGCTGGAGGGTATTTTTATATTTTTAATTTATTTTACAAATGGGCCCTAGAAAAATTTGTGCCTGTTTTATTTATATTATTTATCTATCTTGTTTTTGTTTGTTTGATTGCTCTACATACCGAAATTGTGGAACTGACATAAATTATGTTTTTTCAGGTAAAATAAAACAATGCAGTATTGAAATGTTACTTTCTAATATAATTATTTTACTATCATTACTTTCTCTACATCTATCACCTACCTTATCTATCTATCTATCTATCTATCTATTATCTATCTAATTTATCTTAAGTTCATTAAGAAATAGACACTACAAGGGATACAGATATTATAGACATTAGATCTTACACAATTGTGAAATTGGTGAAGATTCTGTGTATGAATGGGTCTCAGTTTGTATGATATTTGTCATATTTACCCAAACTCGAATTTGTGAGGCAACTAGAACCCATGACAGCAAATGGAACTTTCATCTGCTTCTCACTACTTCCAACCCAGATAAAGGAGATAGGGCACTTCATCATGGAGTTATACACACACTTGTTCAAAGACTCAGAAAAACAGAAGGAAAGAGATTTGGCAGGATCTGGTGCTGCTCCACACCTATCAAGTTCACTAAACCAATGAACTATTATAGTGCCTAGTGCCCTGTACCAACTTTCAGAGGATAAAAATATGGCTGCTGCTTCACTTCTTCCAAATCTCACAAAAACAACTTTCTCCTGAACCATGTAGGGAAGGATTCTGAGAACACAGCTCCAGCTTAGCTGTGCCTTCATACAAAACTATACTTTATATCATGTCAATTTGGCATCTTCTCATCTGTTTGAACTAGAATAAATTCAAAATAAAGATAATAAGTTCATTCTTCTGCCTAATATTATACATATATTGTTAGCACAATCAAAAACATACTCATCATTTCATCTTAAAAGGATGTGACTCTTTTTGTTCATTAGGTAGTGTTCATTCATCTTTTAACTGTGTCAAACTCCACTTTCATATCTGATAACTTACATACTGAAATGTAAGGTCCATAATGATTAAAACATACTGTGTTAAAGGGTAAGATCATGGGAGATGTAAAGGAAACAAAAATTGGTTATAAAACACATATACAAAATTCTATAAAATAAAGGGAAAATACTCAAACTCTTATAGTTCTCAATTTACAAATGATCATGTGATTGCAACAATTATTTGCATCTACTTTCTTACACTATAATTTTATATTCCCTTTACCATCAGAAAGTGCCTCAGCTAGCCAGAGTTCCTTGTCTGTTGGAGAAGACCCGAACCTCCATACCTGAACAGTTCTCTGGAAACCGCCCCCACTGCCATTCTTGGCTTATGGTGAGTAGCCATCAGAGAGTTCAACAAAGATGTCCGGGCTACCCTCATACATTTATTTCTCAAAGAATTGCTTTAGTGTTTTCTCTGGACTCTCGTGGGAAATATGGTTGATAGATAAGTGAGCAGATATTACATGCTAAATCTACGCAAGTACTCCAACATCTGTACACTTTGGACACTTTTAAGGTACTGCTAGCTACTCAAGATAACACAGTGAATTTGAAATCTCTGCAGAATGTGCTATGTTAATAATTTATTTTATTGAACCAACAAAGCATGATTCCAATGATTCTCCACTCCTTGAATGTATTCCCAGAGATGTTCCCTAGGTTTCTTATCTATCTTAATTTGCAAAATTATATAATTCTTGTCTTCAGTATCAGTAGTCTCATGGATTAAATTGAACCTTATCTTCTGAGCCTACTGGTATCTGAGTCTGTTTATTGGTTTAGCAGCAAAAAAAAGTATTAAGGGTAGAATTAAGGAAAGATCAGAAATGCTTTACAAGGCAATTTCCTGAGGGGGGCAGAATTAAAATTTTTAGGCAAGAGGAGACTCATCCTCAAATCCCAAAGAGGCTGCAAAGGAGTTTCAGAAGATTCAAGACTCAAGTCATCCAGCTTTATGAGAACCTTCCAGTATATCCTCATCTCCATTTTTAGGATCCCTTACCTCCCCAATTAACACCCTAATTTTAACACAAAAAAATGCTAAGAAGTTGGAAATTAAATTTTGCATTAAAATTCAGCTATTTTCAGCATTGTTAATCTTTTAGTTTGGTTCTCTGAAATCTCAGTCTTAAAGTTTAGGACATGTTTATTTTAGGGCATTTCTAGTGTGATGAGAAATGTGTTCCTTTTAGAAGCTTTCTGATCACTCAGTTGAACTTCAAACTGAGGAACTTAAAGCCCTGAGCATATTGTTTACCTTCCTCAAATTCTTCACTGTATGTACTTAGATACAACCAACAGCCTTATTTATACTCCTTATGGTACTAAGTGTTCTACCTGGTACTCAAAACCTTGTCATTTATAGGCACTTGATAAGAAGTGGCTATCAGTGATAATTTAAGTAACTGTTTTGCCACCACTTATCATGAATTAGCAGACTCTCCTTTATCAATGCAATCAGCATCATTAATGCCTTTAAATTTAATTAAATTAGATATTCAATTGCATATATATTACTAAGTTACTGAAATTTCCAAGTGATTAAGCCCTTGAAATGATTTAATTTCTGAATATGATTCCTCAGTAAAATGATATATTTTGTTCTTCTGATTGCAATATATTATAATAATACTTATCACTGCATATGGTTGTATTTTAAATTAGTTATTTGAGAAAAAGTCAAAGGTAATTTCGACACTCTACTATTTCTACTTATATACTTCTAAACTTATAAGAGCAATAAGACCCATGTCCTTATTTTTGAGATACAAAGATCTCATCTGATAAAGACAATAATCTTGGAACAGTGGTAGAGTTTTGTTTAGCGGCATCTAAAGGTTAATTCACCGGGTCTTTAACAACATTGAGTGCTTCACTACTCTCCTATAGAAAGTCCCACAACTTTCAGAAGTTCCCCAAATTATCCCCCAAATTAAAAAAAAAATGTCCGGACTACTGAAATCTAGGTAACGATCAATTGAAGGGAGTCAAATTCATTTTGAAAAAAAATACAAAGTTTTAATGTTATTATTGAAAAGCTATAGTTAATGGTTTACTACGGAAAACTTTTTTTTTCCCATTCACAATCATTTTTTTTTTTTTGCTTTTTAAATTTAAACATGTCTTCATTGTCTTCTTAAAATAAGTACATAATAATTATAAAGGAGAAAATATTAGAAACATGAATAAGTCTTTATTTAAACTGTCAGTTTTTAGGGTCTATCTATACACTCAGGGATATAATTGATACTCAGAATTCTTATAAATAATGACAGCAATATGAAAAATAGAAGGAGGCAGATTGCTTTTGAAATTACTTTTTTGTACATTCAACATTTGTTTTTGCCCTGTAGGCTTTATTAAAATATTTATTAAATGTCTGAACATTTTTCTCATTGCTCTTTCTGTCTTTCCCTTATAGCCGCTATATAGGGTTTTGTACTGAGTCCTTTCTTGTGTCTTACTGAAATGCAATCTACATACCAATTCTATTTATTGGCATTAACTTTCTTCTATTATCACCAAAGTTCTTCTGAGTTTCAGTCCTCTACTTTCAACAGACTATTCAATGTGTCCCTGTTCAATATGTCCAAATTTAACTTATCAATTTACTTTTGCCTAAAAACTTAAGAACAATATAGTTACATGAGAAGGACACATTCTTTTTACATTACAAACTAACATTACAATTTTCTATAAGTAGATGATTTAATCTGCTGATCCATTGGGAAAAAGCATCTATTCATGAAATTCTACATTTAACCAGAGTTTCCTCCATCTACTAAACTTGAGGTAGCTATTTGCTTTGGGTAGTGATGATATATAGGAAACTACTAGTATTCAAGGACCTATCAATTGACTCATAATTTCTCCTTGAAAGTATAAGAGTATTTCATATATATCCAATAACATCTTCCACATGGAAGTTTTTCATTTATTTTTACAATTCATTTTAAAGTATTAAATATTTTTGTTTTGTTTTTTTTCTATGGGTGTCCAATCTTTAGAATCAGTTGTTGAAAAAAAAATTTTACTGTAAGTACTTCATTGTTGAGTGAAAGTAAATTCAAAGGCTCTCCATGAGTTAACATTAATTTTGCTTATATTTAAAAGAAAAATATGTATATTTAAAAGATTTTTACTAATCTGCATCATTGGAAATAAATTTAGTAATTTGGAATATTTATTAGATACAATTTATATTTCATTTTGAAGTATATAATCACAAATAATTATGTAGCTTAATACTGCTTCTTGTTGATTATGTTCAAATTTTCAAACATAGCCTTCTACCATTTTGTCTTATTTTTTTAACCTGCCTTATCTCTTGGCAATATATCTCTAAAAGCTTTCCATTTGTGCTACCATTTTTTTAAAAAAAAGTAATGGATTAAGAAGAGCAATAAGTAGAACAAAGAATAATTTCTGTAAATATTTTTTCTTACTTGTCACCTCTTTTTCTAGTTACCCTGCTACTACTCAATCAGGATTTCATTTACTCTTACCCAGGCCATTTTTTAATACTTATAAACAGCCTCCCAACATGTTTCTCTCTCTCTCTCTCTCTCTCTCTCTCTCTCTCTCTCTCTCTCTCTGTAGTCCAAGTTATCATCAGGTATTCTGTATAGGACAAAGCTTTCCTCATCTTTATGTCATTTGGCTTTTGCAGGAAAGTAATTGCAATTTTGGAAGTGGGAAATTAAATAATTCTTTGAAAATTGAATTAAAAACTTCTGCTTTCATGATAGTACTTGGTAGACTGCAAATGGAACCAATTATTTTGATGAAAATGTTATTATTGGAAGTAGAGTTCTTGGGGTTACTGCTGGAATAAGGAGGAAGAGGTATAACAGAAATCTTTATTTTTGTAGAATTACAACCCAGTGTTTTCAAGGTCCCATTTTCCTTAGTCCAATCATAGAAGTGACTGAGGTTTCAGTAGCATTAAAATCAGAGCCAGTCTCCACAATCTATGTTCCATGTTGGAGCAGGGTCAAGTACAGAATCAGTCTACTTACAGTTCATTGGTCCAGTATGTATGAGGGTTCCCAGGGTTGTGGTCTACAGGAGAAAATACTAGGAAGCCACGTGTGAGCCTTGAGCCGAATATGGCTAGAGGAATCAAGAGAGAGAACTTCTATGTTCAGAGGGTTATATATCCCAAATTTCTGCTTGCTTAAAGTGGCCAAGCCCAATTCTGGTGAACCATCTCTGTCCCCCAGTGTGATTAACAGACAAGTACCTTCCCTATGTCATCCCAACTTTACTGGGCATGCCTCTATCTTCCCTATGTAGTTCTCTCCCCGAGTGTTTGACAGGGAACATACCTATCATGTCATGCCTGCGCTTTGTTCTGCTCCTGTTTTAACAACTAGCTAATTTCAATGGTATCATTAATAACTAGAATACTTATATTTATTTCAAATTGGTCTAGGGAGATACAACTATTATGTTAGAATCATATGTTCTATAGAAGATAACATTAAATTACATAGGTGATTGGCATAAATGTAAAAAAATGTACTGCAGAAGTCTTTTCTGCAAACTTTAATTGTCATTCTTTCACATGGTCTTTTGCAAAGCAAAATTTATTTTATTTTATGAGGTCTGTTTGTGGCTCATGTTTTTAATATCAGATCTAATAGCTCTTGTTCTAGATTCCAGATGTGTGTGAGTTTTATATCTTATAGTATATCTAGAGACAAACTCTGAAAAATGCACCATCATCTAAGCAGAAAACTTCTTAATGATTTTCTGTCTTGTTATCACTTTCTGAATAAATGAAGCAACATAAAGAGTTGAAATGTTCCTGCCCGCTGCCTAAACTGTCTTATTGAGCCAGTATAAAATAGCATTCTGTACCTATTTAGATTACTTATGCTTAAATTTAAAAGCTGAGTTGGTTGAACTTTGTTATTTAATTAAGAGAGAGACAAATGAATTGTTTTATAAGCTTCTGTCTTGAAAAACTATGAGTTTCTGATTCTTGACTAAGTTTAGTACTAAGAATATTTAAAATTTAAGATTTAAAACTTAAAATTGGAAATTTTAACTACTTTGTGATTTCAGAGAATATGCCTTTTGAGAGAAGATTTTTCATACATTTTTATATGTTAAAAAATGCCAAAGATGATATCTGATCTTTCTGGACAAAAATGATTAGTGCAGTATTGTATTCACAACCCTCCTCTTCAACATCAACTACACACACACACACACACACACACACACCTCTTTTGTGAAAGATATTTTGTTTGATCAGCTTTTCTGCTGGTCTTCTGTTGTCTTTACTTTGAAAGTATAGCTTTAAAGAAGCCAAAAAAAAGTCTGAATGTATCTATAGAAAGGAGGTAGAAATATAATGGGGAACAAAATGAGATAGAGTAATAAAAATACACTAGGTTTGGGAGGGATTGTGGAAAGATTTAACTATTACAGCAGGGATTGGCAATGAGGGGAGTTGGTTAAGAAAGGCCATGTAGGAGAGGGATAGTGAAAATCCAGTTTAAAATTGAATTTGTACAACTTTTCTCTGGAATATTGTGCAGTGGTAAATCTTGAGATACCAGCAAGCAGTCCATCGTTTTGTTTTACAAGTGAATTATAACTTCATTGAAGACAGTGTGCACATTTTGATGTATATCTATCAATAAGTACTGTCAGTAAATACATCACTTCTATTATAGGAACATAATGTGATTCAGTTCTTCCCAGTAAAGAAGGTAGCGCGTACTTGGGATAGAAAGGAATAGAAGTGAGTCTGTGTCCCTCACTAGCTCTTTCTTTTAGATTCTAAACTATTCTTTTTTCCCCCACCCAATCTGTTAAATTTAGAGGCTTTTAAATATAAAAGAAGTGTTTTGTAAAGTTCCCAAATCTTTGTGACTAAGCTAAGGCCATTTTTTTCTAATAGTTTAATTATCCCCTGTAGATTTGTAACCAAATCCATAGGAACTTTATTTCTTTGATATGACTTTCTCCTTTTGTTTCACACTGGCCTCATCCAACCCCCTGACTTTCACCTTTCTCCTGCTCCCTTATAGGAACACTCACCTTAATCTTTACACCCTCAGGACAATGAGTTTCTGATCAGCATCAAACAATCTTAGGAACAATTTCTTTGACTGTGGACTGCAGAGATAGTTTCGTCAAATTAGAGATAACACCTAGGTTTCAGTTGTTTTTCAGCTCCAGGCCCAGAAAAGCAGAAAAACCAGAAGTAATGTCATGGCTGATATCAAAACCAAATGCATTGATTAACTACCCCCTACCTTAGCACCATTCAACCATTAGAGAGATCTGGGTCTTGACCAGAACCCTAACTCCCTTAGTCACCATGATTCATGATTTCCCCCTGTATAGCCCATCCCCTGGAAACTTTCAGGAGCCAGGTCTTTGAGCGTCAGCTAACCTGTCTTCTGGCATTGGCCACTTCCGAAAAATAAGCCCTTATTTTCTTTGCTGCAAACTCCTGCTCCTGTCTTACTGGGCTTTGATGCATGTGGATGGATGGACCCCCTTTAGTCTGGTAACAGATTGATGATGCCCCAAACTACATAGCTGGTTCTATCTTCCTGGTAAACTTTAGTTGCCATTTTTGGTGTCTTTCTGGAATTCTACCAGCAGTAATTCAAATTCAATCTGTTCAAACTTAGGTATACACAGCCAAAGTTATATTTTACTCTTCCCTTTTACACAGCCCCACATTTCACACACACACAAAAATATGTAACTTATCCAACCTGATAAATTACTGTATCTAGCTCTTGTATTTTCTTCTTTGTGATGATCATACTACACACCACTAATGTCAGTCCCCTGAACTACCTTGACAACCTTCTAATAGTCAGTCTTTTCAGTCACTCTGGCCCATTGTGTATATACATCAGCCAGAGTGATTTGGTACAGCCTTTATGAAATCACCTCACTTCCCACTTCTTTTATGGCTTTCATAGCCATTACAGTGTAGTCCACGCTCCTTATTCTAGCATACAAGATCCTGTGTAATCTGTGGGGGAAACCTCTCCAACCATCTCTCCTATGGTTTTCTCACATACTGACTGTCTTTTAGGCACACATAACTTTTCCTTTTTGATTCTTAAATTCATGAACATGTTTTGATATTTTTCAAGGTAATTGTACATGCTTTAGCCTGAATTTGGAATACCTGCCAGACTTCCTCCTTGTCAGTTTGCTCTCAGATCAAATATCCCTCAGAGATACCTCCTGATAATGGTAGCTCAGTACAGCTTTCCAGATCCCCAAACTCCCACAAGCAGTTTGTTCATTTGCATATTTATTATCTCTTTCCAATCCTCAGCCCTAAGGTAACATGTAATTTTAAAAGACTATTTGGACATTTTCCTAATCTGGGTTGGGAAGAATATTAAAAGCTTGAAATTCTTAAAGACTTTAAAGATTTTAAAAAAAGTTTTCTTCTTATTTTTACCCATATACATATATGCAGCTATAACTGTCTATATATTTTATTTGTCTAAATTCTAGGGGGAAAAATGGACCAGTTACTATTTTTTTAAACACACCTATAATTTGACCCCATGTATTTTCCAAGTAATTTTTTAAGGAGTTGGAATGTAAACATCTCTGTGTGATCACTAGTCCCACAATATCATTTCATATGAATTTACACTAATTTTGTTTCTTCTACTCAGTGGCTGAAATAATTATATAACTAATGTGAATATTCCTATACCACATGCTGTTCATTTTCAGAATTGTGCTATTATTGAACTTTAAAAACATTTTAAAAGAATATATACTTAAAAAGAATATAGGAAAATTTATGGAGGATCCTAGCATTCTTGTCTATGAAGATGAATAGCTAATTTTAAGGTAATATAAGTTATATACTATATAATAAGAGGAATATGCTAATTATCCATTGACCACATAATGACTGGATCACAGATCTGCAGGAGGGTGGGGCAGCGAACTACAAGCAGGCAGTGGAGAGCAACAGCAGGGGACAAGGCAGCAAGCTGTAAGCAGGGGAGGGAGAGCAGGGCTGGGGAGCTACAGGTAAGTGGGGTAGCAAGTGGAGGGGTACAGGAGGAGAGCAGTGAGCTACTGGCTACAAGTGGGCAGCAGAGAGCTATAGGAGGGGGCAGGGTAGCAAGCTATAGGGGGGTGAGGGGAGCTACAGGAGGGTGGGGCAGTGGGCATAGAGCTACAGGAGGGTGGCAGCAAGCTACTGGCACACAGATTCGTGTGCAGGACCACTAATGTGTATATAACATATTAAATTATATATGCATATTTTATTATTCAGATGGGTAGATACAATATTTCTTTTTCCTGCTAACAATATATGAGCAAAAAAAAAGTAAAACTTATATTTATTGTTGTCCTATAACCATAATTTAACATTTCAATTAAGTGATAAAAATTGTGTAATCTGCATTTTTTCCAAGGCTAGAGTCAGCTCTCTATTTTCGTAGAGTATGTAAATAAAGTCTTGTGTTTTTACTTCTTATCTTTTTTTTACAGCTTAGAACAGCCTGATCCTGGGGAGAAGAGCTGTTTGGCACCAGCCATGAAGACCCACAAGTATTAACTGTAAATCTACAAATTCCTGTTTGAAGAGAGGTAGGACAGAAAAGAGGGAGGAAGCTTGAGAAGTAGCATATTTGCACACCCCTTCAATTCCCCCTTCCTTTATTCCCGGGAGAGGAGGTATGTCCACAACCCCTCACCCTGATCTCTATGTTCTGCTTTCCCTCACCATTCTTCTAAAAACCTCTCTCTTCACTGATAGGAGTCCTCATCTTCTCATGATACCAGCACTGGAATAAACCTCTTTCCTTTTCAGCAGCACCTGTCTCATGAGTTTGGCTTTCATTGTGACAGGCAGCTAAACTTGGGCTTGGTTATAGTCCTCTATTACAGGAAGAAACATAAGTTACAAACTTCATATATAGTTAGTAGACTATCTAATATGTTTGATTATATCATATTTCATAAGCAATAAAGCAATAAATATCTTATTTATAATTACCAATAATCTTCTATATTTTAGACAGTAAACAGGAACATGGAAAAGAAGGAGAAGAAATCTAACTTTTTTTTTTTACTTTTAATGTACTAGATTTTATACCATGAAATTTGTATAAACCACTTAATTCTCACAAAACCACATAAAATAAGAATTAATTGATTATTCTTCAATCTCTTTGGCCACTTGGGAAAACAACAGAGTGCAACAGAAAGAATCAGGCAGGACTGAATTTTAAATTCGGTTTCTGTCCTGTGTAAGCTGTGACTTTAGGCAACTTATATATTTTATCAATTTCTTTTTCTAATCTATTATATAGTAATGGCCCTTACCTTGAAGGAATATTTTATTTTTCATTGGTACTCATTAGAAGAGTTGCATATATTACATTTCTTCAATTTCTTTTTCCCCCCCATTTTCTTGTTAGATCCTGACATAATCTGGTTTTAGTTTTCACATCTCATATGTTGCTGCTCTTGCCCTGTTCATTAGTAATGTCCACATTGTTAAATCCAATGTCTAGTTCACAGTCCTACTTTTTTAAAAATAATAAATCTTTATTTTTCAGATTATTACAGGTGTTCCTCTTCCCCCCAACAACAGCTCCCCTCCACCTGATTCCCCACTCTACCTACCCCATGCCCTTACCCCCATCACTGTCTTCATCCCTTGGTGTAAGATTTTTGTCCAATCTCTTCCCTCACCCCTCCAATCCCCTTCCCCCTGATAATTGTTAGTCCAATCCTTTTCTATGTCCCTAATTCTATTATATTCACCAGTACATTTTGTTCTTCAGATTTTTTTATTCACTTGATTTTTAGATTCACTTATTGGTAGGTATGTATTTGATGTCTTTTTGTTGTTCATAATGTTTACTCTTACCTTTTTCTTCTTCTTCCTCTTCTTAAAGAATACCCTTCAGTATTTCATGCAATCCTGGTTTGGTGTTGATGAACTCCTTTATCTTTTTCTTGCCTGTGAAGCTCTTTATCTGACCTTCAATTCTGAATGATAGCTTTGCTTGGTAAAGTAATCATGGTTGTAGGTTCTTGTTCATCACTTTGGATATTTCTCGCCAGTCCCTTCTGGCCTGCATAGTTTCTGTTGAGAAATCAGCTGACAGTCATATGGGTACTCCCTTGTAGGTAACTAGCTGTTTTTCTCTTGCTGCTTGTAAGATTCTCTCTTTGTCTTTTGCCCTTGGCATTTTAATTATGATGTGTCTTGGTGTGGTCCTCTTTGGATTCTTTTTGTTTGGGGTTCTGTGTGCTTCCTGGACTTGTAAGTCTATTTCTTTCACCATATAGGGAAAGTTTTCTGTCATGATTTCTTCCAATAGATCTTCAATATCCTGCTTAGTCTCTTGTTCTGGCACCCCCAAAATCCGGATGTTGGTAAGCTTTAAGCCATCCCAGAGGCTTTTTACACTATCCTCACACTTTTGGATTCTTCTTTCTTTCTGCATCTTTGGTTGGGTGATTTTGTCTTCCTTATATTCCAGATATTTGGTTTGATTCTTGGGGCATGTTGATCTATAATTGTGTTTCTGTATATTCTTTATTTCAGACAGTGTATGCTTACTTTCTGACTGTTCCTTTTCCATTTTTTTTTGGGGGGGGCGTTCTGATTAGGGCGGAGTCTCAGGGCAGAGTCTCAGGGCCTCACTAGGCTGGGTCATGGTCAACAGCGAAGGCTCCCTTGAAATTGTTGTGTACAGTAGCAGCTTAGGTGTGTTTACCTACGCCACCATTTTCATTCCCCTAATTTTTTTATAAGTCCTCACCCAATGATATGTTTTTATTTATTTTTTGATATAGAAGAGAGTGAGAGTGAGAGAAGGAGGGAGTGAGGGAAGAAGAGAGAGATATCAATGTGATAGAGAAACATCAATTGATTGCCTCCTGAACATGCCCCAACTGGGAATCCAACCCACAACCTAAGTATGTGCCCTCACAGGGAATTTAATCTGAAACTTCTTCAGTCCATAGGATGATGCTCCAACCTGGCCAGGTCCATATTCCTCATTTTATTGAGTCTATTGGCTGCATTTAATACAAAAGTTCACTTTCTATTTCATATATTTCTTTACTTCTCCTTAAGGGCACCACTATCTGCTTTTATTTCCCCATATTTCATAAGTATTTCTTCTTAATCATAATTGTTTGTGTAGTGTTTTTGTTTTGTTTTGTTTTTGTTTGTTTTTTTCATAATATTCCCAATTTTTAACTGGTGACATATATCAAGATTCAGAGTTTAACCTTACTCTTCTTGAATTAGCCTCCCTCCCTTGGTGAGTTAATGAAATTTCATGACTATAAATACTATGTGCATGCTAGTGATCTCTCAAAGCATACCTTTAGCCTTACATTTCTTTTGAACTTTAAATTTAATTATCAGCTTCTTACTAATATATTTACATGGATGTCTATTCTAGTTCTCAAACTGAACATGTACAGTATTGACTCCTGTTTTACATCCTCCCAAATATGCTTACACCCAAGTGCATCCCTTTAGTTGCTTAACCCCAAGTCTCTGGATTCATTCTTGACTGTCCCCTGTCCCACCACTCCATCCTCCCAACCTCCCACCACAATCTTGGCTATTCCAGAATCCAGCAGCTTCTCACCTGCTCTGCTAGCAACTCCTTCAAACAAGGGTCACCTAATTGGCCTTTCTGCTTCTATTTTTAGCCCAATACAATGAATTCATATGCGGAGGAGGAGGAGGGATCCTTTGAAGCCTAAGTCAGACCATGTCACCCCTGACTAAACTCTGTGATGTACCCCAATTCATTCACAGTAAAAGTCACAGCCCTTATGCAGTCTATAATTGTATCTCCCCCAACTCCTCCTTCACTCTCTGAGCTCATTTCATATTCTTCTGACCCTCCTCTTCCACCAAGATATCACAGCCACACTGGCTTCTTTGATTTCACCACAAAGATTGTACATGTGCTATGCATCTCTTCTAGAATAGATCCAAGAATCCATATGACTAAATCACTTACCTTCTTAAATCATTGCTCAAATCTCATCATTTAAATGAGAATTGTCAGATCACTCTATTTAATATTCCATTCTGCTTCTCCTAATTCTTGATACTTTTGATCTCATGTATATTTGTAAATGTTCTTTAGTCCTCATAAATATAAGATAATTCATTCACTGTATCAATTTCTATTGTCTATCCCTTCTTGCTAAAATATAAGCTACATGAAATTGGAAACTGTTCTTTTTTATGCACAGATATGCCCAAATGCCTAAAATAATTCCTGGTGCATTATATCCACTTAATATATATTTATCAAGTGAATAAACTTATCTAAGAATTATCAGAACATAACAAAGTTCCTGCCTGTATATGTTCTCATTTTTTATATGTTTAAAAAAGGAAACTATGTACTGATTTTATATAAATAGCATTCTACTTTATAAAAATCTTTATACTGTTGGCAGAAAGAATTTGACATCGAGAAGCTGATTTTTTTCCCTATTCTGATGAGAAGAAAAGCAATGGCTGTTCTCAGAAGATCTTACTTTGCTTCAAATTGGCATTGAGGGGGAAATGTCATAATATTTTACCTTGGGTTGTTGGGAATATCAATATCAGAACATGGCAGTATTAACTAAGAGGTTTAGTGGCCAAATACTGACAGAATGCCTGAAGGGAGTAGGTGGATACACTAGACATTTATGCTCCTAGAAAGGCAGGGAGTGGGCAGATGAAAGAAGTATTTTACTCAGACATCTCTGTCTCTCAGAGAATGAGAAGTTTGGGCATTTCAACTACAGTAGCTAAGGGTTTGGCTAGATAAGTCTTGCACAGAGTAGTTTATAACGTTGGAAATACAAAATTAGTTCTCATTAGCTATAGATGAACATCAGTGTTTTGAGCATGTTAAAAATAATTTATAACACTATTTCAAAGAGCATTTTTAATAATAACATGTAAATATGAATAGTTAAGATTTAATTAATACTGATGTTATTAGTTTAAAATTTTATGAGACATTTATAAAAGAATCCAAGCAAATTAAAATATATGTTTTGTATCAGAAATTCTGTTTATTCTTCCTTCTTGAAGAAAACTAGAAAAGTTAAATTACTTGTTTAGAAGTCCAAGTGAAATAGTTGCTAGTGAAATAAAGAAATTATCTAAACTTTACCATGACATATTTGTTTAAAATATTTCATAGTTTTATATATTGTATTTTCCTGAAGTACAGAGAATGTGTCATAATAACCTTTGTCTTTACTGTCTGGCAAACAACAAACATTTTTTAAAGTTTGTTAAATAAAATGAAGAATGAATATATCTCTTTGTGTGTGTGTGTGTGTGTGTGTGTGTGTGTGTATACATCTATATCTATCTATATCTATATCTATCTATATATCTATCTATATCTATATTCATGTTCTCTTTTTCTATCTGAGAAAAGTTGACCCAATATCAGATAACATTGGTTGATCAGTCATTTTTTCTGATAACACACACAGCTGCCTTGAGGCAATAATACACAGGATATGAAAATAGAAGTTTTCTTGCCCAAACTGGTTTGGCTCAGTGGATAGAGTGTCAGCCTGCTGACTTAAGTGTCCTGGGTTCGATTCTGGTCAAAGGCATGTACATTGGTTGTGGGCACTTCTCCAGTAGGGGGTGTGCAGGAGGCAGCTGGTCGATATTTCTAGTTCTCTATCCCTCTCCTTACCTTTCTGTAAAAAAATCAATAAAATATATTTTTTAAATAGAAGTTTTCTTATTTCCAAATATCCAGGATAGTTCCCAAAGGCAGTTGCTATTAATAGATTTTAAATTTTCCATTTTCATAACTATTATTTAATCATATACTTAAAACTCTGTATATGTCCGTCTATAAGTATAGGAAATATCTATTTCTTAACTCTATTTTACAAAAGGATATTAGTGCACTTACGTGGGGAAGCATGGCACTTGGTTGAAAAGTCTGTGAGGAGGATTCTCCAAAAGGTCAGAGGCCTTTAGGGGGACCTTGCCAAAGGTGGAAGACCCTGACTTGACTTTCCCAAACAAATCTGAGCCCCCAGGTATTTTGCTGGAATCTTTATGTTTAGTCTTTAAACACCCTGTTTAAAAAACACTATAGATACATGTATTTCTCAAGGATACTTACCCTGCTGGTAGTATCTAAAGGTTCATTTTAATTCAAGCTGTTGTTACAATAAAAGCCTAAGGAGGCAGGTGAACGAGGCTGTTTGGTTTCTATAGCTAAGCAGTCCCTTAACCTCTCTTTCACAGAAGTGTATATCAGAGTAATCATTCACCCATCGTTCAGAGTCTGTTGGTCAGCCCCAGCACACTCGCATTCATTTTTATCGTTACTTCTTACTTTCAGCCCCAATTCCTGATTAGCATATTAACATTTTTTTCCTATTGTCAAGCTTTATGGATGGGGAACATCTGGCTCACTGCCTGTATAAGGCTTGCAAAATTATTTGGTCTGCCCTTGCCGAGGCAGCCAGGGGGGTGGGGGGAGACTCAAAATTCAATAAATCTAGGAGCTATTTTCATAGCAACATAAATTTATATTAACTGATTTGTATTAAGGGAATGATGTTAAAAATATCCAAATGGCCCTTGGCAGAAAAAAGTTTTCCCACCCCTTCTTTATAGTGTGAAAAAGGTAATGAATGGGAATTTTCATTTTGTCTAAGTTGTCAGAAGCACTAAGCCAAAAGATAATAGGAAAAATTACCTGCGCATTTTCAAGAACAGTCCCAGACATAGCCTTGCAGGGCATAATGAGAAACAGTGAAAGCAGCCCAGCATACATAACTCTCAAGAGCTTCCAAATATTACAGAATCATTAACACACACACACACACACACACACACACACACACACACACACTGATTAATTGAAGTTATTTTGTAGACAGAGTCCTATAATATTTCCAAGCTTATTAGAGGAGTCAGGAAGAGAAGCTCTTAAAGACATTTTAGATGTCTCCAAGAATGAGAAAGCTGGACTCTCAGTACCCAAGAAGACATAAACAGTGGTGTGAACAATGTAGGCCTGCATCATTTTACTACCATTGGAGCAGAGCATGGGGAGTTTTTGTGAGAAACTCACAGCAGTCTCAGAAATATGAAGACATGTGAAAATAGTACTTGTGCCAACCTGGCACCCCAAGACTGTTGAAGGCTGGAGTTCACTGGCTGGACCAACCCATGATGGCAATGGAGTAAGAGAGGATAAGTACTGGTCAACTCAGCAGTACAAATATTTGTGATGTCAGCAATCAGTTCTCTCAAATCAGATTCTTATGGGAAGTGATCTTCCCATGGGACACTTAGCCTCCCTTCTGTGTTCTGCTATGACAGTGAGTGACTAAATAAAATGTTCCTACACCCTAATCCTAAAAGAACCAGAAGCAGCACAGTGATGAGGAAAGGTGGAGTATAAAAGGAACAGGGCAAAGAACTCCTTCCTTCTTGGTCCCTGGTTTCAAGGTGCAGGTAAGACCCGGACTGCAGGAAAGGAGTAGTGCTGATGTAAACGTGAGGATATAATTATAGACTCATCTCTAGAGCATCTCCAGGGAAGTGTGACTTTGGAATATCCTGCTTTCATCTGTCTCTCAATAAAGTTATATCTGCCTTCTAATTAATAATTAATATAAACTATGTAAATAATGTTGAATACTTTAATTTTTTCTAAGAAATCTCAGGAATATAAATAAAGGAATAGCTCTCCTTGGTCACCCATCTAAATATAACTTCCTTTCCAAGACATTGGATTTATGTATCTTTCTAGTTTTCCACAAAGCATTTATTTATTTCAACATATAGGAATGTGTTGCACACCAGCCACAAAATACTTATTAAAACCAAGCAAAAATTCTCCTTTCTATTGGTTTCTTTGCTCTTAGTTTACAAGGCTTTTTGCCATAAACAGATCTTCATAACAGGTAGAGGGTTGACTCATAGATACCCTGAACAAGAAACTATTGAAGTAATTCAAATTTTTCTACAAACTCTTCTTCTTAAGCTAAGATCTTAAGTTTTCAACTTGTGTCTTTTTGTTTTTATGTTTATGAAGTGAACCAGCTCAGCTGCATGGACTCAGGAAACAAGTTACAGCGACAAAAGGAGGGTTAAGTTTTTAACTTTTGAATAATGTCCTTCTGTATCCTCAACAGTAGTTTTCTGTACTGTTCCCTTCTAGAGCTGAGACACATTAAAGAAATAATTTTGCCAGTGCTAAGTAAAATATAATTTGACACAAATGCAGAATACTTTAGATGGTTGATGAGATGGAAATGAAAGCTTTGGAAGGCTGAATAGTTTCCCCAAGCTTTCACCATTGATAATGGGTAGATTTAGGAATCACATCTAGCTTTGTGGGCATTTTTCCTTATTCCATATCCTTTTTCAATTATTGCCTTTTCCCTGGGGCATAACACAGTTAAGGATAGGAATAACTACCTTTCAAGGATAATATGCCACTGCTACCTGAAATGCATTAAGAACGTACCTTAGACTTAATATTTAATATTTATTGAACTTTTCTGAGAATAGTTATGGCTTAAAGGATGTGAAAGATAATTATGCTTTTTTTCATTTATTTCTTTTTTTATGCAGTCATTTCCCCCATTTTTCTAACTTCCATACATTAAATCCTACATACTATATATATATATATATATATATATATATATATATCCTATATGCTAATGCTAATTACACCAGACAGTGGAACAACCATCTAGACAACCTTCCAAATGACCTTCCAGCTGAAGCCAGGGCTGTGAATTACATGCATTGGGATATACATATACATATATATATATATATATATATATATATATATATATATATATATATAAAATTTGTGTGTATATGCCAAGTACTATATATGTGTGTGTGTATAATTTGCGTGTATATGCCAAGTACTATTTTACAAGAGTATAATAAAATTAAGGCAGAACATATATCATGCTATAAAATTATATTGATATATGTAGAAAAAAATTAAATATAGGTAACCCAGGTATTGCTAAACCCCATATAATAAATTTCTAGATACATAAAAATGTTTAATGGATATTTGTCTTTAATAATATCAGTTAATCTGTCATTGCTTTTATATAAAACTAGAGGCCCCTTGCAGGAAGATTCCTGCAATAGAGCTTCCTGCTGCAGTCTCTGCTGCCCCACCTGCTTCCCTTCCTTCTCTACCTCTCTGCTTCCTTGCTTCTCCACGGCTTCACTCCCTTTGGCAGCTCTTGGCTTCTTTCCATGCTGTCTTCACTCTTGCTCTGGCCTGGATCTGCATATTAACCGCCATCTTGGTTGGGTTAATTTGCATACTCATCCTGATTGGCTGGTGTGCATGGCTTGTGGATGTAGCTAAGGTATGGTTAATTTGCATGTTTCTCTTTTATTATAGAAGATCAGAAACTACCTGGCAAAATTTCACTGATTAAGTCAAACATTTAAAAAATAGGCAAATCTATTAAAATATTTAAGAAGGCTTTATTTCTTTAGATATATACTTTATACTACACATCAATTACATCACTTTTTTGGAATTTTTAAATGTACTTTTTATTTATTTCAGGAAGGAAGGGAGCAGCAGAGAGAAATAGAAACATCAATTATGAGAATCACTGATCTGCTGCCTCCTCCATGTGCCTTACTGGGAGCTGAGCTCACAACCAGGGTATATGCCCTGACTGGGAATTAAACCATGACCTCCTGGTTTATAGGTTGATGCTCAACCACTAGCCACATCAGCTGGGCAATTGTATCACTTTTTAAAGTGAATTGTATCACTTTTTAAAGTGATACAATTGTTGTATCACTTTTTAAAGTGATACAATTGCCCAGACTGACTCTACTGACAGAATGTTTTTGTGAAACAAGCTATTTTAATGTATAAATTCATCTTTCTCTATTTGTTAGTGACATTTGATTGTAAGAAACAATCTTCTCTTCTTTACTTTCCCCAGTAGAGGCTTTTATACAATTCTCTCTTTGTCACTTATATAATGTAATGTCATTATTATGACAAATGTCACCAATATTTAATTATTTCTAGAATGTAAAGTATTGATCTCCTTTATGACTGCTGCAACATGGAGTAGTATCCTTTCTAAGAGCAGGCTGTCCAGAGACAGTTTGTTTTGAGATGTTTTAATGATTCCTAAAACCTGTGCATCCTTCCTTACCATATTCTTTTTTTTCAGTCTTCAAATATTTTTTATTGGAAGACCATGCATTCCTTTTTTAAAAATTGTATTTAAAATTCTTAAATGTGATTAATGTCTTTGTCTAGGAAAGCTGATTGATGTTTTAAATTGGTAACTTCAGTTTTCAAAGTTAAAAACACAGATTCTTGGACATCAGCATGTGCATTCCCCCCACCCCTCATGGTACTAGAGGGAGGTCTGGAACGCTAGCCTCTTAGAAAGGAATTCTTATCAAAGAGGAATTGTTTCTTTGTTTCCCTTCCCAAAAAATTTCTTGTTCTTATTGTTTTTGCCATCAAAACATACACACAAACATTTTATATAAAAACAAAAAGGCATGTTTGCATTCAATTGATAAAATTTTGAGGGTCAGTAAGAATGAAGAACTCTTGGAAACTCTTGAAATTCATGACTCATTTATTTAACTGAAGTACATAGTTAATTGGATAGAACTGTCAGAAAATTAGGCTTGACTGATATTCTAAATCCTTTGCATTTTGTATAAATTTAAGAAACCATTTTTAAATTTGCACATACATACACATGCACAAACTATTGAAACTTTTATTGAAATTGCAATAAATCTAAAGAGCAACGTTAGGGGAATTGGTATTTTTGAACTATATTATTGTATATGGAATATACCTCGATTCATTTATACCTTATCCATGGCTCTCAAAAATGGTTTATTTTCCTTACAGTTCTGATATTTTATTAGCTTTATTACCTAACACTCATTTTGCTAGCACTCATTTTCTAATTATTTTTTATAATTATATACTGTATGCTCTATTTATATCAGCATTTTTAGCTTTATTTCTGTCTACATAGAGAACACGCTCATATGATTGCAAATTTTTAATATTGCTTAAGCCTTTCTTTGTGGCTCATATACAGTCAATTCTTTTAAAATATATTTTATTGATTATTTTACAGAGAGAAAGGGAGAGGGATAGAGAGTTAGAAACATCAATGAGGGAGAAACATTGATCAGCTGCCTCCTGCACAACTCCCACTGGGGATGTGCAGGCTGATGCTCTATCCACCGAGCCAAACCAGCTAGGGCTACAGTCAATTTTTATAGATTGATTTTTTTATAATATAAATTCTATCGTTAGGTGCAATTGTATTATAAGTGTTAAGTAAACTTTCTTAATCATGTTGTCCAAATCTCTATTCTCACTGTGCTGCATTGTCTACTGTCAAGTTTGCATTTACCAATATGTCCTTGTGATGCCCTAATGAAGTGACTGCACTATCACAGAGGAGGTGCTGGGAGCTATATTTCCCAGAATCCCCAGTGAGAAGCCTGTCATGAGCTGTGGTTCCTCTTGAATCTCAATGATACTACCTTATCAGCTCATTTATCTGCTATATCTTGCTACTTTCTCAAAATTATATGTGGCACTTTATACATATTATGTGAGGCCTGGGCTGTACTATAATCAAGAGGGTCAGCTGTCCAAGAGGTTTAGAACTCTAGATCATTGAATTCAATCAGAAATTGTTATGTTTCAAAATCAGGATTCATCCATGCAAGGGCCAGGATTTGCCTACTCTCCTTAATTTTGCATGTAAGCTCTACAGAGTCCCCCAAAAGTGCCTGTAAAGTTCTTGGCTGTCTCTTTTCTTTTTCAGATCCTATATTCCAATATTGGTTTCCTTAGCTCTTTATGGTTCCATAGCTCTAGGCCAGTTGTCAGCAAACTCATTAGTTAACAGAGCCAAATATCAATAGTACAACAATTGAAATATCTTTTGAGAGCCAAATATTTTAAACTTAAATTTCTTCTAACGCCACACTTCTTTAAAACAGACTTGCCCAGGCTGTGGTATTTTGTGAAAGAGCCACACTCAAGGGGCCAAAGAGCTGCATGTGGCTCTCAAGCTCAGTTTGCTGACCATGGCTCTAAGCCATTTCTTCCAGAATTGTTATAAACTCTTATTGCAAATGCAGCTCTCAAAGTGAACTTCCTCACCTAGATTTTTGGATATTAGAACCATACATTTGTAGGAACTTGTTAGATTTTCAATGCTGTTAAGCAAATTATTGTTATATTTTTAATATTTTTCCTAGTTATTCACAGTAGCGCATAGTCTAGATTTAGTCTAGGTTAGTTTGACATACCAGGGATGGAGTTATTTACTTTTTTTTCAATATACATTTAAGCACATCAATTAAATACCTCTTTTTCATTGTGGGGGAAAAATAAAAGAAGTTTTGCAAGGACATAGACTATGTTGTTATTAGTTATACTGTAGACAAAACATCTAACAAATAAAATAAAATAATAATGTGTTGTTTTATTTAACTTACTAGATATAGTAACTTAATATGTATATAATTATACTATGTATATAGTATTAATGTGCAAAAGGCATATATTTTTATTATTTATAATAACCAGAGTATTATCATATCTTCCTGTCTTATATCAACTTTTAATATTAATAATTGATGTCAAATTGGTCACTGTTTCATATAGAAATCTCAACTGTCCTAGATTATATCCAAGCGCTATATGTCCTGCTAATGAGACTCACCCAGGTATGAGAATATGCCAAGGCACTTCAGTCTTATGGTTTAAAAATAAGGACAAATGATCTCCTTTCTAAGTTTCTTGAAAAATAGATTTCATTTCTCAAAATAGTCTTCATACTTTCACCACTACATTGGTTTTGATAAATTGCCTATCACCTATAGTCAGAATAAATTGAAACATTTCAACTTATTTTATAAGAACATATTTTTATCTCAGAATTTCTATCTAATAATAAAAAGTTGCTATATTAACCTACAAAAATTTAAAAGTAAAAATTTTTTTTCAGAGAGAGAAATATTTCACAAAGGAATTTCTGAGTTGATTTTTCCTATATTGAGACAAATACCTAGACTTTGTATTAGAAAAGAAACATGACCATCAATTTCTTTATTTTTTTATAATAAAATGCTGAGTGCTACCTGAATATTTCACCAAATATCAGGAAATTTGAGCAAGATAGTTGTCATTCAATCTAACTTTGACAATGAAGTGACTACACTAAGATATAGGTAGATTGGACATTACTGTTCCTGTAACAAATTGGTTTAAAGCTACTACCTTCTTATTCGTGTAGAAGCATAATTAAGAAGAATCATTTCTTGTTTAATTCAGGAAGAAAATGCATTTAAATTCTACTATCTTCTTATTGATATAGAGTGTATTTTTACAAATGGATATAAATATACACTGGGCTCTCCTAATATTCACTAAAAAAAATATTTTTAAAAACCTCTTCAAGCCACTCTGTTTGTTCACTTTGTACCAACCTCCTTACTATGTTTCCTCCTCCAACCAAGTATGTTCTAATCTGGACCTGTGCCTCTTTTTGTTTCCCTGCCCAGAAGGTAAATTACTCAGAAATATTTAGGACTCCCTCCTTACTTTCTACAAGCCCAAGGTCATATTTCACTTAATTTGAAAGGTCTTTGCTATTCACCTTTTCTAAATTAGTGGTCCTTCCCCCTTACTCTGTTATTTATCTTCCTGACAATCACTTTCTGACATGATAGAGCATGCTTGCTTATTTTCTGTGACACTGGAATGTAAGTTTTATGAAAGTAGGGCTTTGGTTTTGTTCTCATCAATACCTGAGCAGTGTCAGGCTCAGACAAGCTCTGAACACATGATAGTTCTGGTTTGAGGTTGGAATGAAGCTCTCGGCTCCACAGCCAGCCATCTGACCAAGACGTGGGTTCCTGCCTCATGACTGCCAACCTTGCGCCTGCAGCTTCCTCATCATGATTAGGCAGGATGTCTTGTGGATTCAACTTTACCAAAACCTTTTCTCTCTCCCCTTCTCTTTCAAAACAGGGTTTTAAATTGCACCCATAGGTCACAATCTTCAAACAGCTTTATGCCTAAGATTTAGACACACTGAGTACCAACTTCGGTTTTGCATTTCTTGTCTATGGTTCTCCTATGTGGAATGTCTTATGAATGAGAAACTCACCTCCTGGGAGTTACTGTTTGCACACAGTTACTGCAATTGGATATTGAATTTATGTCCAAGCCAGCTAACTTGGAGAGACACAGAAAAAAATTACAGCTACAAACTTATGACAAAAATAAATAAAACAGTATATATTCTATACTTTAGAAATATACATCATATTTCTTTTATTTTAGATATTTTGAACCACATGAAAATTATTTGCATGATCACTGTTCATTTCATCTGACTTGAAAACACTTAATGATCTGTCTGCAAATTTAGTTGTAAAAGGTGACTAGATATGTAATGACATAAAAGTCATAGGAGTGGTTAGGAAAGTTCAGAAATATAATATGGGAATTATTCCCTAGGATATTTTTGGTTTGTATGTGTGTATTTTTCATTCCTAGAAAAGGACAGTGCGAAAATGGCACAGATATGAAGAAGATTTATAGTTGTTCAACAAACAGTATTTAATCCAGTTTTCCTGGCAAGCTGAACAATGTGAGACTTGGCCAGGAAGTATAGGTGAGAAGAAGGAAAAATAGTGTGATGTCTGTATCACAGTGTGAAAGGCCTTGAATGCCAGCTGAAATTTTATGTATATAAATTTGGCACAAGAACCCTCAAGCAAAGAAAGCTGTAGTGCGTTCCAAGATGAAATCACAATAAGAGCCAAACTGTATGAAACAGCACTGAATGATAGCTTCCTTCAAAATATACAGTTTTAAGAAATTAAGGGAGAATGACATAATTTTTTAAAAGTTGTAGAAAAAAGTTGTAAAGTGTAAGTTATGATTCTAATCAGATTTAGGGCATGTACTTTGACAAAACAAATATTTACAGTTGGATGTAAATTATTTGTACTATTTCACACTTTTTCAATTATTATCGTTGTATCATTTTGGACTCAAGTTATGTCTTTTCTTCTACTCACTGCCCAAAATCTTCTCATCTTTCCCCTGTATCATTCTTTTAAAATATGAATAAGAAGGAGAGTTTTAAAAATTAATCACACGCACACACACACACACACAGACACACACACTAGGAAATCAGTACATGTGTTATATATGGATGTAACACTAACAACAACAAAGAAAGACCTTACAGAACATCACATGATAGGAAAAATAGAGCCATAAATACAGTTCCCCTGGATTCTGACGATTACTTTGGAAATTTTTACCAAAGTAGACATGAGTAAGGAAAAAAAAGATCAAAAGATCTCAGCTCTGTGAGGACAACAATGTCTAACAGTAGACTCTCCAAATAAATGTTCTTTAACTGTATAAGTGAGTGGACTTTTGTTGACATTTGTTATGAGCCAAATGTCCCCTCTGCCCACCCAATTCATATGTTGCAGTCCTAACCCAATGTGGTTGTATTTGGAGGTGGAGGTTTTTGGAAGTAATTAGGATTAGGTGAGGTTATATAGGTAGGAACTGATCCAAAGGGAATATTGTCTTCAAAAAAAGAGACAGCAGAGAGCTCACTCTGTCTTTGTCTTTGAACACACAAACAAGAGGCCACGGCTTCTGATTATAGGCCAAGAGAAGAAACCTCAGAATGAAACCCATGTTACCATCACCTTGGTCTTGGAGGACCCAGTCTCCAGACTATGAAAAATAAATTTCTGACATTTAAGCCACTCAATATGTGGTATTTTGTTATGACAGCACTAACTGATTACTACAATATTCTACACTAATTTTGAGCTATAATATTACTTCATATACTCAACTGAATATTGAAATACAACTTATAACTGATATTTGAGTACATTTTTCAACAAAACTGAAATGATGAATCAGGTGAATCTAATCAGAATTTAGAATTGTTTATTTTATATCTCATGATATCATTTTATTTCCCTGTTGCAAAGTCTATTGTTTGGATTATGCAGAATTTTCACATAAAAATAAAATATGCTCCTATTATAAAACAAAGTGCTTTATGAAAAGACTGAATGTAAATGCAGAGAGCACTTTTGAAAATATTTGCAAGCTCAGTGATAGAATTGGAAAAAGCAATTTAGTTCATTGTTAGATGCTAAGATAATTTCTTACCTTTATGTTATGTTTTCAGAAGTCTTATTCCTGAGAGGAGAAAATGGCGGAAGAGCAGATGGGCGGTTTCTGAGTCTTGTCCCGAGGAAGAGAGAGAAAGCAGCTGAGGATCGCGCTAGGAGTGCTCGTCAACAAGCCAGGAGACTAGCAAACACCAGAGGAAATTTGGGGTCTGCTGATTAGGGAGCCACCAACAGCTGACCACCCACAGCTGGGTCCCTTACCGGAGATACTTGCCGGCGCGGACGGGAAATCTCGCCATCTTGGAAGGGAGGAGGTTCGAGTGTCGGAGGCCTGATTATCCCCAGCCCCAAGGAACACCAAATGAACATAGTCGGCGCGAACCCTTGATCTCAGAGGAGCTCAGATTTCGCAGCGATCCGGTGGGTGAGTTCCCCTCGGACCGGTAGTTCTGACTGAGTTCCACTCGGCGCAGCAACACCCCCCCCCCCCTGCGCACCAGCGCGCGCGCGGCGCACAGAGGCTGAGGGACTCGGACCGGTAGTTCTGACCGAGTTCCACTCGGCGCAGCAACACCCCCCCCCCTGCGCACCAGCGCGCGCGGCGCACAGAGGCTGAGGGACTGGTCGTGGATTTACTTCTCAGCTGGAGGCGCGCCTGTCTGTGGACAGGGCTCCTAAGACTAGGGATATCTAAGGAGCAGCACAGCTGGATCTGAGTCCAAGAAGTAGCCGCAGAATTACAGGGGAGTGCAGCCAGCTCCGGACCGCCCCACCCCCAGCCATCAAAGACACAGAGAAGGGGGAAAAAGCTAGAAAGGCTTTAGAGTCCTGGAAGTCATCCAGAAACACTGCCACCCAGAGGCTAAAGCACATAGGGTCTCTAGATTGGCTTAAAAATCAGGTCTTGTAATCAACACGGAGGAACGGTGAAACACAGTGAACTGCCACTACCGCCCAGACTGGGAACAGGCGTGCGAGACATAGCAACACAGAAAGTGAATGACCTTCATTACTGCAAATTTTGTTTAATTTTTAATTTTCAATTTTTTATTTTTTTAACTGTTGAATTTTTGTTTTTTACCTACTTTAATTGCAAAGTTTACTCAAGAAATTTTTTTCATCTGCCATCACTAGATTTTACCTTTTTAATTAATTCATTTTTATAGGTAATCAACATTATTACTACTACTATTTTACCTTTTTTATCTTTTTTATCTTATTTTCTTTTGTTTATTTTTATTACTACTTTTTAAGTGTCATATTATATTCCTTTTTTTTGCTTTCTATTTTTTTTTTCCTTTTTCCTCTATTTCCTTTTTTCTCTATTTCCGCCTTCGGGATTACTATTCTAAAAACTATTCATACCTTGCCTTCTCCAACGCTCTATTCTATCTCAAACCTACCTTTATGACATCTCTCTATTCCTAACCCTTTACCTTTGGTGTCCTGCTTATCTTAACCCTTTACTGCTATAGATTTTCCTTACTCTTTCTGTTTACCCTCTCCAAAATTTTCACCTGTCCTGTGTATATATAATTCCCAACCCCCTGCTCCAATCCCATTCACACCTACCTTGCCACTGCCCCCCCACCAAAAAAAAAAAAAAAAAGCCTTCTCTCTACCCCTTTGTTGTTGTATGTTGAATGCTAACTATATCAAAGGTTTATGCTTTTTTGTGTGTGTGTAAGATTGGTTTGCTTATTCTTTTTATTGGATTGTATGTTCTTGTTATCTGGGTTCTAGACACCTTTATTGGAGGATATTAATATTGCAAACACATTTCTGTCCAGTGCCTTGTGTGTTGTACCTGGTTGTGTTGTATTTTGTGCCTTTAAATCAAAGCAGGAGGGAGAGAACTACGTTACCAGGCACCCTATAAAGAGAGATCATGGGGAGACTAAGAAACAACCCGCCTGTGAAAGAAAATCAACCATCACCAGAAAATGAAGTAAACGAGTTAGAGGCAAGCAACCTACCAGAGCAAGAATTCAGAGTAATGATCATAAGTTGGCTAAAAAGAATGGAAGACAAATTTGACAATATGAATAAGACCCAAGAGGAAATGAAGAAGACCCAAGAGGAAATGAAGGTGACCCAAGAGGAAATGAAGGTGACCCAAGAAGAAATGAAAAATGACATCGCTACTATGAAGAACTCAATAGAAAGCATCAAGAGTAGACTAGATGAAGCAGAAGACCGCATCAGTGAGCTAGAAGACAAAATGGAAAAAAATACGCAATTACAGCAGTTGCTAGAAAAAAAAAATTAAAAAACAGGAGGAGAGCCTAAGGGAGCTTTGGGACAATACAAAACAAAACAATATTAGAATAATAGGGGTTCCAGAAGGAAAGGAAACTGAGCAAGATATGGAAAAAGTATTTCAAGAAATAATGACAGAAAACTTTCCTGAGATAGAGAAGAAAAAACCAACACAAATCCAAGATGCTCGAAGGGTCCCCAACAAAATGAACCCCCAAAGATCAACACCCAGACATATTATAATTAAACTGGCAAAAAACATCGACAAAACCAGAATCTTAAAAGCAGCCAGAGAGAGACAGAAAGTTACATATAAAGGAAACCCCATCAGACTAGCAACTGATTTCTCAACAGAAACTCATCAGGCCAGAAGGGAATGGGATGACATATACAAAGTCATGCAAAGGAAGGGTCTGAACCCAAGAATACTGTACCCCGCAAGGCTGTCAATCAAAATTGAAGGTGTAATCAGGAGCTTCACCGACAAAAACAGACTAAAGGAATTTATCTCCAACAAACCAGCAATGCAAGAAATGCTAAAGGGTCTACTGTAATAATAAAGAAATAGGAAGTGAAGAAGGAACACAGGGGGATAGAATAAAAATGGCATCAAATACCTACCTTTCAATAATTACTTTAAATGTAAATGGTTTAAATGCTCCAATTAAAAGACATAGGGTAACAGAATGGATAAGAAAGCAAAACCCATTCATCTGCTGTCTACAAGAAACCCACCTCAGAAAAACAGACGCCCACAGACTGAAGGTGAAAGGATGGAAAAAGATTTTCCAGGCAAACGGAAACGAAAAAAAAGCTGGGGTAGCAATACTTATATCTGACAAACTAGATCTCAAAGTGAAGGACATAACAAGAGATAAGGAAGGCCACTTCATAATACTAAAGGGTGTAATCCAACAAGAAGAAATAACCCTGGTAAACATATATGCACCCAATTTGGGAGCACCCAAATACATAAAGAAACTGCTGGAGGACATTAAGGGACAGATTAATAGCAATGCTATCATAGTAGGAGATTTTAATACTCCATTGTCACCTCTGGACAAATCATCTAAACAAAAAATCAGTAAAGAAACGTCAATTCTAAATGACGTATTAGACCAGATGGAATTAATTGACATCTTCAGAACATTTCATCCCAAAGCCACAGAATATACATTCTTCTCAAGTGCACACGGGTCATTCTCAAAGATAGACCACATATTGTGACATAGGCAAAGTCTCTTCAAATTCAAGAAGATAGAAATCTTATCAAGCATTTTCTCAGATCACAGTGCCATAAAATTGGAAATCAACTACAATAATAATAAGCCAAAGAAATTAAACACATGGAGACTAAATAGCATGCTATTGAACAAAGACTGGGTTACCAGAGAAATCAAGGAAGAAATCAAAAACATCATGGCAACTAATGACAATGAAAACACAACAATCCAAAATCTATGGGACACAGTAAAAGCTGTTTTGAGAGGGAAGTTCATATCCCTACAAGCCTATTGCAAAAAACAAGAAAGAATGGTAACAAATTATCTTACCCTACAACTCAAACAGTTATAAAAAGAACAGCAAGAAAGGCCCAGTGTAAGCAGAAGGAAGGAAATAATAAAAATCAGAGCGGAGATTAACGACATAGAGACCAAAGACACAATACATAAGATCAACAAAACCAAGAGCTGGTTCTTTGAAAGGATTAACAAGATTGATGAGCCTCTAGCCAGGCTAACCAAGAAACAAAGAGAGAGGACCCAAATAAACAAAATTAGAAATGAAAGAGGTGAAATAACAACAGACCCCGCCGAAATACAAAGGATTGTTACAAAATACTATGAACAACTATATTCCAACAAACAGGACAACCTGGAGGAAATGGACATATTCCTAGAAAAATACAACCTTCCAAAACTCAATCAGGAAGAATCTAAAAATCTCAATAGACCAGTAACTTGGGAAGAAATTAAAGCAGTCATCAAAAAGCTTCCAGCAAACAAAAGCCCAGGGCCAGATGGCTTCACAGGAGAGTTTTACCAAACATTCAAGGAAGAACTAAAACCTATCCTCCTCAGACTTTTCCAAAAAATTCAAGAGGAAGGAACACTGCCAAACTCCTTTTATGAAGCCAGCATCACCCTAATACCAAAACCAGATAAAGACAACTCAATGAAAGAGAATTACAGGCCAATATCCCTCATGAACATAGATGCCAAAATCCTCAACAAAATTCTAGCAAATCGGCTCCAGCAGTACATCAGGAAGATCATACACCATGACCAAGTAGGTTTTATACCAGGAATGCAAGGATGGTACAATATTCGCAAATCAATAAACGTGATACATCACATAAACAAATTGAGAGATAAAAATCATATGGTCATATCTATCGATGCAGAAAAGGCATTTGATAAAATCCAACACCCTTTCCTGATAAAAACTCTCAACAAGGTGGGAGTACAAGGATCATACCTCAACATAATAAAAGCTATATATGATAAACCCACAGCCAACATCATGCTCAATGGGCAAAAACTAAAACCATTCCCTCTAAGAACAGGAACAAGACAGGGATGCCCACTCTCACCACTCCTCTTTGACATAGTACTGGAAGTACTCGCCATCGCAATTAGACAAGAAGAGGAAATAAAAGGCATCAAAATCGGAAAAGAAGAAGTAAAGCTGTCACTATTTGCAGATGACATGATATTGTACATAAAAAACCCAAGAGACTCCATCAAAAAGCTAATAGACTTAATAAACGAATTTGGCAATGTAGCAGGATACAAAATAAATGCCAAGAAATCAATGGCATTTCTCTACACCAATAGTGAACTTACAGAAACAGAGACTAAAAAAGCAATCCCGTTTACCATCGCACCAAAAAAATTAAGATACCTACGAATAAACTTAACCAAGGAGGTAAAAGACCTATATGCAGAAAACTACAGGACACTGAAAAAAGAAATAGAGAAAGATGTAAACAGATGGAAGAACATACCATGTTCATGGATTGGTAGAATCAACATCATCAAAATGTCCATACTTCCCAAAGCAATATATAAGTTCAATGCACTCCCCATGAAAATACCATGGACATACTTCACAGACCTAGAAAGAACTCTCCAAAAATTCATTTGGAACAATAAAAGACCCCGAATATCCTCAGCAATCTTAAGAAATAAGAGTAAAGTAGGAGGAATCTCAATACCAGATTTCAAGCTGTATTACAAAGCAACTGTTCTCAAAACAGCCTGGTACTGGCACAAGAACAGACATATTGATCAATGGAATAGATTAGAGAATCCAGACATCAACCCAAATCAATATGCTCAATTAATATTTGACAAAGGAGGCACGAACATACAATGGAGTCAAGACAGTCTTTTTAATAAATGGTGTTGGGAAAATTGGACACATACATGCAAAAGAATGAAACTAGATCACCAACTTACACCATACACAAAAATAAACTCAAAATGGATACAGGACTTAAACATAAGACGGGAAACCATAAAAATACTAGAGGCATCCACAGGCAGCAAAATCTCAGACATATGCCTAAAGAACTTCTTCACTGATACTAACCCTAGGGCAATGGAAGCTAAAGAGAAAATAAACAAATGGGACTACATCAAAATAAAAAGCTTTTTTACGTCAAAAGAAACCATCAACAAAACAACAAGAAAACCCACTGTATGGGAGAACATATTTGCAAACGATATCACGGATAAAGGTTTAATCTCCAACATCTACAGACAGCTTATACAACTCAATAAAAGGAAAATGAATGAGCCAATTAAAAAATGGGCAATGGACCTAAATAGAATCCTCTCAAAAGAAGACAGAAGGAAGGCCAAGAGGCACATGAAAACATGCTCCAAGTCACTAATTATCCGAGAGATGCAAATCAAAACAACAATGCGGTACCATCTCACACCTGTCAGAATGGCCAACATCAACAAAACAACAAACAACAAATGTTGGCGAGGTTGTGGAGAAAAAGGAACCCTCGTGCACTGCTGGTGGGATTGTAGGTTGGTGCAACCACTGTGGAAAACAGTATGGAGCTTCCTCAAAAAACTGAAAATGGAACTCCCATTTGACCCAGTAATCCCACTACTAGGAATATACCCCAAGAAACTAGAAAGACCAATCAGAAAGGATATATGCACCCCTATGTTCATAGCAGCACAATTTACAATAGCTAGGACTTGGAAACAGCCTAGGTGCCCGTCAGCAGATGAATGGATCAGAAAACTATGGTACATCTACACCATGGAATACTATGCTGCCATAAAAAGGACGGAATTCTCATCATTTGCAGTAACTTGGATGGAATTGGAGAGCATCATGCTGAGTGAAATAAGCCAGTCAATGAAAGAGAAACACTATATGACCTCACTCATTTATGGATATTAAAGATCATTATAAACGAATGAACAGAAAGATTGATATAGTGACAGTAAAACAACAGGCAGTCTGTCAAATGACAGCGGGGGGGGGGGTAGGGAGATCTGGGGGAGATAAGAGATCAACCAAAGGACTGGTATGCTTGCATATAAGAATAGCCAATGGACACAAAACTCTGGGGAGGGAGGGCATATATTGGGGGGGGGGGCAATGATAAGCTATGTATACAGATAATACCTTAATAAAAAATAAAAAAAAAAAAGAAGTCTTATTCCTAATGAAGTGATTTTGTTACATGTTCTATAAATAAACTGTTAGTCTTTGGAATCTATGCTCCTAATTTCAGATGCATTCATTACACATATACACTGAGTGGCCAGATTATTATGATCTCTAAACACATAGTAATCTAGCCACTCAGTGTATATCCTATATAATAAAAGGCTAATATGCAAATGTCTCCTTGACCAGGAGTTTGACCAGCGGGCAGGTCGGCCAACTGCCCATGTTCCCTCCCCCTGGCCAGGCTGGTTGGACAGGCTTCTAATATATATATATATACACATATACACTGAGTGGCCAGATTATTATGCTTTTAGAGATCATAATAATCTGGCCACTCAGTATAAATAATTAGTATATTTTAATAGTGAGAATATTTGAATACTGAAAAGTATAGTGTGGGAAGTAGAAAGGTTTCTTTCTATTGTAGTTATAAAATAAAATAAAAACATGTGTGAATGTGTGGCTCACGTGTGAAATATGATGGTTTGGTTTTGCCTTCCATAGGGTATTTATGTATAAGAAGGCCACCATCACTTTGGTATGAACGCGTTTCCTGGAGCAAGCCAATCATTTGATAGCTTTGGGCATATGTAAACCCTACTTCTGGTGATACTTCTGAACCAATTTGGTCATGAACTCTTCTTCTGTAAGATCATTATGAATTTATGAACTAGTTGTGATGATAAAATTAGATAATTGGGAAAATAATTTTTAGCAATGCAAGAAATAAAGCAGGTTTTCTAACAGTGATATATGGCAGGTATCAGTAAATCTTCTAAAAAGAGCAATTAAAAAACTATGATGTTGCTGAAAACAACCATGTAGGGATTCTGAATGTTGATCAAAGGCAAAAACAAATTGATAACCATTGAATTATTTTTTTAAAAAAAACTACTAAGATTTTAGTTTAAGCAGTGATACACTATGGCCTTCTTATCTAAGGCTGTCCCATGTTGCCTCTCACTGGATATAAGAGTACTGGAAGCAAGGGACAGGGAAGCAACTAATATCTCTCTCTCTCTCTCTCTCTCTCTCTCTCTCTCTCTCTCTCTCTCTTCCTCTCTCTCCCCCTCTCCCACTCTCTCTCCCTTTTTTTCCTTCTTCTCTCTAAGTATGTTCTCAGGTGATAAATAAATAAAAAAGATGTTTGTTGATCTGTATAGTTAGATAATTAAAGCCTCTGCCATTGGACACTAGTAATGTGTAGGGTCTTGGAATCAGGGTAAAAGGGAGAGGTGAACATAATTACTAAGCTCAACTATAAGGCTAGCTCAAATGAATGAAGGTTCAGTGCAAAAATAAATGGAGTTATAAAAATAATAATTAAATAATATTTTCCCAACAGAACTTATAGACTAAGATTTATACCCGTTATGTATTTTTTTAGTTTCAATTTGATTTTGGACTATCTAATAAATTTATGTAAATGCCTAATAATAAAACCCTTTGCATTAACCATATATCTGTTATATTTTCTACCTATGACAATGGAACTGATCAGTTCTTTGCTGTTTAAAAATAATAATAAATGGTGTTTTATAATCACTGAAACAAAAGAATGGAGTCAGACATCTTAACCCTTACATTGTGACGTTTCCAAGACAGAGTAACCTGTAATAAAATGGAGAATGGCCTTTTCCTAGAGGAATTCAGGTAGAGAAACAAAAAGAAAAAGAACAAGTTGATTAGGATCAATGTATTTTTCACATTCTGAATATTTGGACAGCTGAAGGAAAAATTAACATGAAAAGAGTAGCTATTCCTAGGATAAAAATGCTTTCAATCGAGCATAAATTCATGAGCCTCTAAAATTTTGAAGATGTATTCACTTCATTACTCTCATCAAATAATTAGAAATGGTACAGTGCTCTCCAGGAAATAACTCATTTTTTTTAAAGGGAAGACACTCAGGCACAACAGTATTGAGTCATATAAATTAAGTATTTTATAATAGCAAAAGTTTGTACTAAGCCACCAAAATTAAGTTCCCACATGGCATTTTACTATGTTATGCAGGTGTCCTCTCATAATAACAAAAAGACTCTGGAGCCACACTGCCATGACTGTATTGAATGGTGAAGACCTTGTTACCTCCTATTGAGACTATTTTAATAGTACGTACCTGCATTATAACACCAGAAATACATTGAATGCCAGGGAAAGAGAATTTAATAATATATGGTTGCTACACATAAATTTTAACATAGTTAAATTCGAAAGTATAAGATAAATATGAATCATTGCAGATCATTTGATCAACAAGGCAGCGGCCAGAAAAAGGAATCACAAACTAGACTAAATCATTGAACATCCACACAGTTAATTAAAGTGTGACATTTCCAGACACTGATACCCACACTTCCTTATATAAGTAGGATACCAGATTTATTCATAAATGCATTGTCTCCTGAAATTATTTGAAAATTGGTTGCAATTGGTTAAATTAGGTAATGTAAAGGAGTTTTTGCTTTGAAGAAAGTCTAGATATTAAAGAATGAGAATTAGAAAATGTTAGTGCTTTCATTTTTGCCTGTCATTACTAGGATGTTATAGGTTATTTATATATCATTCTATATTTTTACCTATAGACATCTGGGTTGTAACTAAAGAGAAGAGAACCTTATGTACCATCTCTAAATACAGGATCCAGGAATGGCTTCAGATTTAGGTTTCTAACTTTGATCTCAACATGAATAACTTCCTCTTTGCCCTTAACTTTGAGAATTTCATCTAGCTTCGTATATTCCAGTAACAACTTGATTTTTAAAAGAGAGATGCTGATCCCAGAGATTTCCAGGTTATTTTTAAATGAAACTTTTTTTCCTACTTATATAAATTCTCAAGCAAGACCCACCACCACAGGGTATAATCAATAGCCATGGTCCAGAGCATTGGAACTTTGGTCTCATAGCACTAACCTGCCCTAAGCAAGTCATTGGGTTAGTACAAATTGGTGGTGAAAAAGGTAAGATGATTGGTGTTATTCTGATATTAAGAGAATTATTTTGCTTAGTTGAAGTTTTAGCCAATACCTGATGCTGTTAGTCTTGGCCATTTCTTAAGTGTGTGTACTAGATGGGAGATTATTATGAAATTAATAGATCTCCTTAATTCAAAATATTTTTAGAATAAAGCTGTGATAGTATTGATTTTGTTTATAATGTATCAATTTATCATTATTAGCAGAAAAAATATTAATCTCTTGTAAGAATGAATAACTTCATTGACAAAATGGCACTGAAAAATTTAAAAATTAGAATAACTGCTTAAATTTTTAATTTTTATTTTGATTTTTAAAATTCTGGAGTGTTTATAATTAATATAATAATGCAGATGATACAATTAAAATCTTAGTAATTATATAGATTTTAAAAACTGAAAATATCATTCACTCATTCATCAAACATATTTGAGAACTTCCTTTGTACCAGGTTCTGTTTAAGGAACTGGGTCATCAGGAGACCATAAATAAATAAATACCTGCCATTGATGAATTTCCTTGGTATCTTTTCTACCCATTATAGGAATCCATTATCCTATTATGGTGCTTATCATTCTCATGTGTAATTTATGCACATTTACATATATTTTAATTATTATTAAATTCACATATCTTGATTTTTTTTCAATATTGTATTGTTGTGGTCTATGTTTAAATAGGAAAACTAGTTCGCTCCATTTTACTGCTAAAATAATATCTAATTGCATATTTCTACTACAACTTAGGCATTGGTTTCATGTAAATGAAGATGTTTTCAATACCCTGTTTTTATAAACAATGTCCCAACAAATATTCTTTTATAGATCTTCTTATGAACATGTTCAAATAATCAACATTATAATTATTGGAGGAAGTAGGTGGGTGAGAGTTTATAAACATCTTTAACATTACTAGAGTGTCATTTTTTACCCCAAAAAATCATGTCGCCAATGTTTGCTCTTACCAGCAGTGTCTGAGAGTTTCAATTGTTGTACATCTTTCCTAACTTGTAATGTCAGTTTTCTCTAATTCTTTCCTTTCCCCCCTCCCTTCTGTTCCTGCATTTCCTGGTTCCTTTCCTTCCTTTCTTCTGTCATTTCCTCCTTTATTTCATTGTCTGGTAGATTTGAAATTGTACCATATCATATGAATTAATATTACCACGTTGACACTTAATGATTGAGCAAATTTTCATGTTTATTTTACATTCTTTTTCTGCAGGAAGACTGTTAATATATATCTTTTTCTACTAGAGTAATTCTGTTCTATATGTATGATTTCTAATTTAAAAATATTTTAGTTAATACTGATAGATGTATACCTATTGGGAAGGTAAATAAGTACAGCAGCAACACATCAGAATCGTTGGCAGATGAGAGTGAGCCTAGTGACTATTTTCCCTTTTGCTTAATGTGAATGTATTTATGGATCTATTAAGATATTTTCTTTCCCTTTCCCCTCACCTTTTTATTTTGCATTTGTATTAGTAATTATGAACCTCATATTTTACTGTGTATGTTATAAAATATCAAAAAAGAAGGAAAATACAGAATGTTTATTTTTCTGAGAAACTAGGTGTAATAAATAAGAAAATAAGTTTAGCCTAACTTTTCTGATCTCAGATAATATATTTTTACCTGTTTTGACACCCATCTTTGAAATTCTCATGAAAAATCATATGAAAATACCTCTGCTCTGCAACTCAGCTTCTCTGCCACCCTAACCAGAATCATAAAACAACCACAAGAGTAAAAAGTTCCAATCCTCATGCTTGTCTACCTTGGCCTTGGTCCTTCTTCATACCCCATCACAGAAATCCTTCATTCATTCAGGCAGTCAAATGCATTATTCTCAGTGGAAAAGCTTCCTGAATTACTAGATATAAATTACCAAGAACTGGAGACCAGTCTCAATCTTTGAATTATCTACATTTTTATCTATTTATTTTTAATAGCATTGGCTTTCTTATATAATATTTAAATATAAATCTGGATATATACATGTATGCTGATGAACATACATTTATGTATAATTATGCACTTTTATGCATTCATGTGGTATGTATGTATGCAGGTGTATATGAATTTATTTATCATGTGACATCTACTAGAAAGTTGCCAGTAACCACTTACTAATATACAACTGAAAATTAAATAAAAGGATGTGTCATTTTGGATAATATACACTGGACTACATCAATGTAATATTGTTATTATCATGTCTAAAATAATTAGAAACTCAAAGATATAAAACATGTACATTAATTATTTAAATAAAAATATCATTTTTGAAATGTTACTTATGAAATAAATGGCATGACATTGCATTTACTTTTACAAAACAAATGTTCATGGTGCTTATTAGTCATAATGTAGAAAAGTCTGGATCATGCCTGATGAATAAACAAATAAATAAGCAAATTTAAATCCTAGGATGTTTTATAACCCTTTAAATTACTCAAAGGCAATACATCATCCTATTAACTTAATAAAGATAATACATAGCTTTAAATATTCTGCTCAAAATCAGTATTTACCAAGACTTTAAAATAGTGTTTATATAATAACAAAAAAACCACTTGACAGAATAGAAATTTGAATCAACTAATTATTCTATCAATGATCTAAATCTTTTTAGTGAATATTTGATTAAAATGGTAGATTAGCTCTACCAATAACCTGGAGTTATTTGGAAATTACATTTAGGTTCTGTGATAGTTTATTCTATGCCTGATTTACTAGCCATAAATTATTTATAAAACTTTTACAGACTCTTAATCTCTTTTACTAAAATTGTCTTCTCTGTGATCCATGCATTAGTTTAGATGAGCAGATTTATAAATTAAAGTTTAGATTAAATTATTAACTCTGGAACAAGTATATTGGTTAGAAAATCACAAATCTGTATTTGAGTTTCGGTAGACTTAAAATCATTAAAATAATCAAACTTGAGGCAGTTAGTATATATCTCTAAGTCACTTAAGCAGAATACCATGAAATTGCATTTCTGCTACTTTGAAATGCAAGAGTCCTTTAGATCTGATATAAACAAAAAAATACGAAGTCTAATTAACTCATTTCTGTCATTAGCTTACTCAGTATTCAGAAATATTGCTTAGTCTAATGAAAGAGAAACTGTGAGTTATAATGAAGCATTTCACTATCATAATCACAAATATAATCCCAGAGTTGTTCTATTTACAAAGACACTTTTTTATTATGATTGTGATATGGAATATGATTGATATATGAATACATTGGTCAAAATTTTTTCAGTTGACATACAATCTTAGAATCTCATAGTTGACCTGGAACTTATGAATTCCAACTAGAAAACTATAATTACAGGAACAAACATTCCTTGATATCTATTTAATATCTACACTTTCTTTTTTTTTACTAATATAACGCCATTTTTTTGGATGCCCATATGCCTCATTACAAATATTCATCTATGCATATTGTCTTGTAAATAGGGGTATCTTAATTACTGCTCATGGTGCATGAATGGACATCTATAAGGTAAAGAAAGCTTCCTGGATTGTTTTTCCTCATAAAAAGCATAAACTCAATTAATTTACCTTTTGCCACTTCTTTTTGTCTAAAGGACACATGTATATCAGAGTTGGAGCAGTAGACTTGCAGTCAGGAATCTGAAACACACATCTTGGGTTTTAAAGGTTCTGAAAGACTTATATCTGGTCACTTTTTAAAAATAATACAACCCTATTTGGAAGGCCACTCCAGTTAGCTTTCTCTTTAATATCATTAATACAACTCTTAATTGATAAAGTGGCATTAGCAGAACTTGAACTTAATTGTCATGAGTCCTTTTTATTATTGTTTAAAGTATTATATCTCCTTTTCCCCCTATTAACCCCCACACAGACTCCCCTTCCTCTCCCCCCCAGACAAGCCCCACCTCCCCAATGTCTGTGTCCATTGGTTATGCTAATATGCATGCATGCAAGTACTTTGGTTGATCTCTAATCACCTCCTTCCCTGCCTTCTCTCTGAGATTGGATGGTCTGTTCAGAGTTACCTTGTCTCTGCATCCAGTTTTGTTCATCAGTTTAAGTTGTTCATTTATATCCCATATATGAGTGAGATCATGTGATATTTATCTTTCTCCAATTGGCTTATTTCACTTAGCATAATGTTCTCCAGTTCCATTCATGCTGTTGCAAATGGTAAAAGTTCCTTCTTTTTTTTTATAATGGCATAGTATTCCATTATATAATGTACTCAATTTTTTAATCCACTCATCTGCTTATGGGCACTTAGGCTGTTTCCAAATCTTAGCTATTGTAAATTGTGCTGCTATGAACATATGGGTGCATATATCCTTTCTGATTGGTGTTTCTGGTTTATGGGGATATATTCCTAGAAGTGGGATCATTGGGTCAAATAGGAGTTTCATTTTTAACTTTTTGAGGAAACTCCGTAGTGTTCTCCACAGTGGCTGCCCCAGTCTGCATTCCCACCAGGAGTGTACAAGGGTTCCTTTTTTCCTACATTTTTGCCAGAATGTGTCCTTTGTTGATTTGTTGATGATAGCCATTCTGACAGGTGTGAAATGGTACCTCATTGTTGTTTTTGATTTGCATCTCTCAGATGATTAGTGACTTTGAGCATATTTTCGTGTGACTCTCAGCCTTCCGTATGTCCTCTTGCTAAAAGTATATATTTATGTCTGTTGACCATTTTTTTATTTGATTGTTTATCTTCCTTTTGTTAAGTTGTATGAATTCCCTGTAAATGTTGGACATTAAATGCTTATCAGAGATAGCTTTTGCAAATATGTTCTCCCATTCAATGGGCTTTCTTATTGTTTAGAATCTTATTGATGATTTCTTTTGCTGTGCAGAAGCTTTTTATTTTGATGTAGTCCCATTTGTTTATTTTCGCCTTAGTTTCCATTGCCTTAGGAGCTGTATCAGTAAATATTGCTACAGTATGTCTGCTATTTTGCTGCCTATTGAGTCTTCTAAGATTTTATGGTTTCCATCTTACATTTAAGTTCTTGAACCATTTTTAGTTTGTTTTTGTGTATGGTGTAAGTTGGTGATCTGCTTTCATTTTTTTCCCCTTGTATGTGACCAAATTTCTCAGCACCATTTATTGAAGAGACTGTCTTGACTCCATTGTATGCTCCTTCCTGCTTTGTTAAATATTAATTGAGCATAATGGCTTGGGTCTATTTCTGGATTCTCTGTTCTGTTCCATTGGTCCATACATCTGTACTTGAATCAGTACCATGCTGTTTTGAGAACTGTTAGCTTTGTAATATAGCTTGATATCGGATATTGTAATCCCTCCAATTTTTCCCCCTCAGGATTTCTGTTGCTATTCAGGGTCTTTTTTTATTCCAAATGAATTTTTGGAGAGTTGGTCCTGGGTCTGTGAAATATGCCATTGGTATTTTAATGGGGATTGCATTGAATCTGTAAATTGCTTTGAGTAGTATGGACATTTTAGTAATGTTGATTTTATTAATTCATAAACATTGTATGTGCTGGAGGCTAATTCCAGCAGAACATAAATTGAAGAAGTTCATCAAAAGGTTGATGGAACATGAGGCTTCAGCAAGGCTAAAAATCTGCATGTTATTACCTGCTGCTAAAGAGTTATAGGCAGTTCCCTCAACTTGATAATCTTTTACTGTTTACCAAACCTTACATTTGATATGTATATCTGCTTTGCTACAGGGAAAACTGTGGGAATAAAATGCCTTGGGTCCAGAGATTCAGAGAGCTTAGTTACTAAAGCTAAGCCTCCCCTGGCTCTCCTAACATTCCTCCCAAATTTATATTTCATATCTAGTCTCATTATAAATTTGCATCGCAGTCCTTTCTCCAGATTTCTAAACCCTTATAAATGTGGATAAGACCCTAGCAGGTATGTTCTTCCATCTGTTTATGTCTTCCTCTGTCTCTTTTTTCAGTATCCTGTAGTTTTCCATGTATAGGTCTTTTGCCTCCTTAGTTAAGTTTATTCCTAGGTATCTTAATTTTTTTGGTACAATGGTAAATAGGATTTTTTTTAATTTATTTTTTTTTTTTAGTTTCTCTTCCTGTGAGTTCATTATCGGTGTATAAAAATGCCATAGATTCCTGAGTGTTAATTTTGTATCCAGCGACTTTCCCAAATTCATTTTTTAAGTCTCATGGTTTTTTGATGGAGTCTTTGGGATATTATATGTACAAAATCATGTCATCTGCAAATAAGGATAGTTTTACTTATTTTACAATTTGGTTGCCTTTTATTTCTTCTTCTTATCTGATTGCTATGGTTAGCACTTCCAGTACTATGTTAAACAGGAGTGGTGAAAGTGGTTATCTCTATTTTGTTCCTGTTCTTAGGGGAAATGAGTTTAGTTTTTGCCCATTGAGTATGACATTGGCTATAGGTTTGTCATATAAGACTTTCATTATGTTGAGGTATGATCTCTCTATTCCCACCTTATTGAGAGTTTTTATTAAGATATATGAGAAATCCAACAGAGACTACTATAATAGTAATGCCCCAATAAAGCAGATAAATATCAGGTTTTAACAAGGAGTGAAAAGAAAGGAGAGAGAAAAGCTAAACCAGGAACAGGAGAAGATAAACAGGATGAAAAAGGGAGAAGTGAAGAAGAAAAGATTGCCAAAAAGGAAAAAAAAAAAGAGATAAATAATGATAAAAAATAAAATAGAACGTAGAACACTAATAAAATAAATAAAAGGTTAAAAATAATAAAATAAAGAGGGAAAATAATTTCTTAAGTAAAAGATAAAAAAATGAAATAAAGTGTCATTGGCTTCAGTTGAGTTTTGATGTTCCATGGGGGCTGTTCTATCTGCCAAGTCTCAGTTTCCTGTTAGGTAGTCAGCACCAGATTGAAGTTCCCAGCAATCCACTCTGTGTCAGACTCCACAGCCTTGGTTCCAGGCAGGAGAGATCAATCTGCCAGCTTTGTTCTATTCCCTGCTTTCAGTCCTATTTATACAAGCATCTATTTCTTTTTTTAAAGATATATTTTATTGATTTTTTTACAGAGAGGAAGAGAGAGGGATAGAGAGTTAGAAACATCAATGAGAGAGAATCATCGATCAGCTGCCTCCTGCACATCCCCCCACCGGGGATGTGCCCGCAACCAAGGTACATGCCCACGACCTGAATTGAACCCGGGACCCTTCAGTCCAAAGGCCGAGTCTCTAGCCACTGAGCCAAACTGGTTTTGGCACAAGCATCTATTTCTAATACAGGCTCTAGGTGGCGGTGTTGCTGTATTAGTTTCTGGGATCATATGGCTCCTCAACCCAGTCCTTGAGGGTTCCCCTTGGGTATTCAGATTCCTTATTTCCCTGCTGACCTCAAGGCTGGGTGCAGCTGCACTGCTAGGAGGAGCCTGGTCTTCAGGAGAAAAATTGCTGTTCAGGGTTGGTCTCAGAGCTGGCTTCCTGGCCACCTCTCCCTATTTTGCTCTCCAACTCTCACAAAACTTCACTGCAGCCTCAGTGAGTGTGTGTAATAGAAAGATCCTATGTACTGGGTCTAGTGAGTAAAAGCAAGGAAAATATAAAGATAGAGCAATCATGCCACCGTGCATCTCTTTCCCTCTGGCACTGCACAGCAAGTGCAGAGCTTCTGGGCACAGCCTCCCATGGCTGTGGACTTAGATCTAGAGTCCCCAGCTTCCATCAGCCCCGTGGGCCCCCTTCCATAGCCCAGTGTTATGTATGTCCCTAAGGACACAGACTTTGTGCAGCACAGTTTCCTTCTGACCCTATAGTCCCAGTTATGCCCATGTCTCTCTTTCTAAAACCCAGATTCTGAATCCTACCATTCTCCAGGTAGCCTCTGTTCTTTCCAGCCACAGATTATTTTAACAGGTGTGTTTAATTTGCCAATTCTGGGTAGATGTTATTAGATTCAGCTGTTTCTTCTATCTGCTCTGTGAGAAGGTGCAAGGTCCATCCTCCTCTTCGGCCACCACCTTGTCTTCCCTTGGACAAACCTTTTAGGCGACCACGTCATGGTGTTTGTGGGTTTGCAGCCTAGGCAACAGGTCCCTGGCCAATGTGGCTGTAGGTCCTGTGTGATGTCTGAGGTCTCCCTGGGTGGAGGTGAGGCCTGGCTCCCAGTTACAGTTGCTCTCCCCTTTAAGACAGTGCAGCGTCTGTGGCTTAATAGAATATTGTTTTCACTAAACTATGCCATCAATACGTGTTTCAGTGGCCACACTTTTACACATTATTGATGGTAAAAAAAATAAATAAAAAGACTAAAGCAGACATTTGTATAAAGCAAAACTCAATTATAATTATGAAATCATAGCTTCCATATAGTTTTTGAAGACAACAGAATTAAAGACATGGACTCTAAGAAAAGTAACATTTTCTTTTGGTAAAATAATGTAGGCACTTACGACTCTGGGTAAATGCGTAGTTCTTTTCTGGCACTGTCTTCCTCCTCACTTCCACATTTCACTTGGCCTATGAGCCTTATGTTGCTGACAATTTTGTAAATGCCTCAAGAGGAGAAATGGCAGACAAACAGTGTTGGATTCCTTTCATTGTGTTTTCCTTCTTTGGAAATGTTGGACCCTGAAGTCCTGACTGCCTGAGTTGATTTTCAATATCTTCGAATAGCAGTTTTCATTTTTAATCTAGGGCTTTTTTTTTACTGTTCCTGAAAAGTTGTGACTGATATAAGCTATTCCACTATAAGAAGAAATTGTTTTACTCTGAAAGTCAGTTTTCAATCCAGTTTTTAAATTGGGTGGTAATAATCAACAATAACACTCAATGTATTAAACCTATTTTTAACATCGTGGTATATATAACTAAATTTAAAGGGCTTCTGAAAAATAAATTGCAGACTTTTTTGTGACACATGCAGTTTTTGTAATTAACAATAAGGCTCATGTTTTGCTGTATAAGTAAAATCATTATAGTGTGTAATGAGAAAAAGATACACATCACCTGAATTAATCAATAGCTTTTAAATTTTCTAACTCTATTTAATAGTTCAATAGTTTCAGTGACCTAAGTTTATTATTAAGCTAATTACTATTTTGATGTGATTCAATAAAATATTTTTAAAATGTCATCAAACACTGATGTTTGCATTTTATCTTCCGTCAATTATGTTATGTTACCTTTTTGTTTTTCATAAATTAGACTAAGTCATTCTATTTCAAGATCATCTTCCATCATGCAACACTTATGCTTGCTAAAATCACAAACATGTTGGCATAACTTTCTTATTCTGGATAAATACAAGCAAGTTTTTACCTTTGAATTTCAGCGTATGGTTTGGATTTTGCTCGTGACCCTCATATTTCCAGAGACTTCCATTTTTTTATTTCTTTATCCTGCAAAGAGACATACTGATGGAAGTGTATATGGTTCAAGTATCAAATCTTGTTTTGTTATTTTTTTCCTGGTAAAATCCCCCTTTGATTTCTGGGATAAATGCCAGTTTGGAACTACATTATGAGGCTCATTTCTTTTTAGTATGGAATAATCCAAAACAATTCTTGTTTTTTACCAAATGTAAATTGAGTGCTGAATATATGTATTTTTAATTAATGAAAATAAAAGTTTCATTCTTTAACTTCCATTACTTGAAATATATGACCCATGTAAAACAGTTTTCTGCAAAAATAATACTTATTTAGTAAGCTATTATTTCTTTTGTAAATTTATCAACAGGAAATTTTAAACCTAATTAAATTAAAACTAAATATTTTAAAACGGATTGAAAATTTATATGGTTTAAATTTTTATATGTTTCAAAAGAAGTCTTAGAATTATGGATCTTTTAAAGTTATAAATAAATGTGTAGACTTATAAAAGAAACAAGGATTCGGACAATCATTTAATAAAATGTCAAAAAGTGCTGGAAGCATATTTATTTGAAAATCATAAATTAGAGTAATTAAAAATGAAATATGGGCCAAAACCAGTTTGACTCAGTGTTAGAGCATCGGTCTGGGGACTGAAAGGTCCCGGGTTCGATTCTGGTTAAGGGTATGTACCTTGGTTGCAGGCACATCCCCAGTAGGGGGTGTGCAAGAGGCAGCTGGTCGATGTTTCTCTCTCATCAACGTTTCTAGCTCTCTATCTCTCTCCCTTCCTTTCTGTAAAATATCAATAAAATATATTTTAAAAAATAATAAAAAATAAAAATGAAATATGGGATATGAATAAATTTTTGAAATTTCTACTGAAAACCTTAATTTTGATGCCATGTTCTTCATTGTTCATATCAAGGAAGAAAAATCAATTTTCTTCTGGATATCCTGAGGAAGATATCCTTAATAAAATTATACTGGATACAATTTTTAAAAATTGATTCTTTAAGAAATAAATCTGTATCATTTAGAATACTAGCATTCTTCAACACATTTGAAGCAAATCTCCTGCCATGTGGTCTGTATGCTAACCCTGTCTGGCCTTTTCCTTGGATGCTCTATCTCAGCCTCAGAAGGAGAGGCTGTTCTTGATATCTGCTGTACCTATAATGTTTAATATTTCTTCACTTCTTCTAATCTCATGCCATATTACTTTGATTTCTTGTTATAACTAATATTTCTTCACATTAGACTTGCCTTATTCAATTTACTATGTGGGTTCTCTCTCTCGATTGCACTCAGACTATTAATAGCTCTCCTTAATCATCAACATCACAGTAATATTTGCTAATTAAAAGAAATTCAGAGGAGACCGAAGCAAGATGGCGGCCCAGGTCTCCTGGGCCGCCATCTCCTCAACAATTTGGAAATAAACAACAGATAAAACCAAAAGGGATCGCACCAGACCCACAGGAAAGCTGGCAAAATGAGAAGGCTACAGTGGGACACAAAGCAGGACGTCGCTGCTGCCATGTGGAGTTTAAAACTACAGCGAAACTGAACCTGCAGGAGCCACTGCCGCCGGGAATGAGGGAAGCCAGACCTCGCTCCGCCCCTGGGCCCAGGGAGTGGGCCAGCCCCGCCGGCCGCCACGGGAGCTGATGGGGGCCTACGCCGCCACCGCCTCCTCCGCCACCGCCACTGCCGCCGCCGCAGCGCCTTCGGCCCCTGCCTGGACAAGAAGCCGTGAGCGCGACCTCCCAGCCTGCCCGCAGTGCTGGAGAGGAGCGGGCGCCTCGGCTCGGCCCCCCGCACTCACTGCCGGGCAGGCGAAGAGATGGTGTAGTATCTCCCCGCCGGCCCAGACCCCGCGCTTACTGTGCAGGAGAAGAAATCGCGCAGCGTCTCCCCGCCTAGATACCAAGCAGGGCACCGCCGCCGCCATGTGGAGTTTAAAACTACAGCGAAACTGATCCTGCTGCTGACTCTGACGCTGGAAATGAGGGAAGCCAGACCTCGCCCCGCCCCGGGGCCCAGGGAGTGGGCCAGCCCAGCCACCACTACAGGAGCTGATGGGGGCCTACGCCGCTGCCAGCTGGCACCACAGCTGCCGCTGCTGCTGCCGCCGCGCCTTCGCCGCGCCTTTGGCTCCTGCCTGGACGAGAAGCCCCTGAGCGCACACGACCTCCCAGCCCACGGGCGCAGCGTCTCCCCTCCCGCACAACCAGCTTGGCCCAGAAATGGGAAGGCTACAATTAGACACCAAGCAGGGCGCCGCAGCTGCCATGTGGAGTTTAAAACTATGGCATGCAGAGGACTCAGAAGGTGGGGCAGTTCTGTACCATGCTGCCCTCCACTGGTTAAGACCTCCAAGAGCAAAGGCCTACCGAGATGAGGATGCCCCTACTGTCACCTGTAGAGGGGCAGCACTGAGCTGGCCAATATTTGTGGTGGTGGTGCTGCTTGTCCTGGCTCAGGGGAAGCGTTCCACTAAGTCTGAAAGACTAAGACATCGCAGGGACTCTCCGCCACCGCCCACGGCCTGCTCTGCCAGGCCTTCGCGCGCACTGTGCTGGCGCTGCGCCTTCCATTGGCAGACCCGGAGAATCCTCTCCCCGCTGCCACATGGCCAGGCCAAAGCATCAGACACTACCACCACGCGGATTTTAAAACTACAGGGGAAATTGAGCCACAGGAACTACCATCGCTGCCGCACCCACTGCCGCCCCCGAGAATGGGAATCCACCGAAATCAGAGCTACACACCGGGCTCATAGAGAGTGTGGCTTCAGAAATTAGCCTCTGCATCCACAGAAGCTCCACATTCGCAACAAAGAGGACACCATTGAGGGCGGACTCTCCCCATGCAGCCATCACAGCCCGCCCACAATCTTCCCAGCACACCCACCATGCTGGGAGAGAAATGGAGCACGCTGGTGAGGAAATGGCACGGTGCCTTCCATTACCCACTCAGGCAAGCCCATCCTCCGATGCCACGTGGCCAAGCCGAAGCTCTCACCACCACTGCCATATGAACTTTAAAACTACAGTGGTAATTGAACCACAGGAGCGACCATCAATATTGCACCTGGCACCGCCACCCGCCACTGCCGCCGAGAATAAAGGAAATCCACCAAGAAAAGAGCTCACCACACCTTGGGCTCAGGGAGTGGGCGATCTCAGAACTTAGCCTCCATGTCTGCAGCTGCTCCGCTTCCACACCGAACGAGACACCTTTGAAGGTGGTCCCCCGGCCTGCAACCATCTCAGACCAACTGCAGTTGTCCCAGCCTGCCCCCCATGCTAGCAAGGAGCTAGCGCGGCGCCTCCAATATGCGACCCCAACACCCTAGAGGGGCCACGTGACCCGGGTGAGTCGAGTGTCCCATGGGGCCGTGTGCCCTGGCTGAGCCAAGTGTCCCAGGGGGCCATGTGCCCCGGGTAAGCCGTACCCCCCAAAGGGGAAGGGTATCCCGGGTGAGCCGTGTGTCCCAGGGGGCCGAGTGCCCCGAGTGAGCCGAGTGTCCCAGGGGGCCGAGTGCCCCGGGTGAGCCGAGTGTCCCAGGGGGCCGAGTGCCCCCGGTGAGCCGAGTGTCCCAGGGGGCCGAGTGCCCCGGGTGAGCCGAGTGTCCCAGGGGGCCGAGTGCCCCGGGTGAGCCGAGTGTCCCAGGGGGCCGAGTGCCCCGGGTGAGCCGAGTGTCCCAGGGGGCCGAGTGCCCCGGGTGAGCCGAGTGTCCCAGGGGGCCGAGTGCCCCGGGTGAGCCGAGTGTCCCATGGGGCCGAGTGCCCTGGGTGAGCCGAGTGTCCCAGGGGAAGCAGTGGGACCCAGGGGAAGGGGCGGTGAAAACCAGAGGAGGAGCGGACTCTATTCATATGGTCCTGAGATAGTCACCATAAAACAAGCAGACTGCCAAATGAGGAGCAGATTTTATTCATGGGGTCCTGAGATGGTCACCATAAAACAAGCAGATTGTCAAATGACAGGGGGGAGGGGAAGGAGACCTGGGGGGAGATAGGAGAACAACCGAGGGACTGGTATGCATGAACATAAGTACAACCAATGAACACAGAACTCTGGGGAGGGAGGGCACAAATGGGTGGTGAGGGGGGGCAATGGTAAACTATGTACACAGAAAATACCTTAATAAAATAAAATTAAAAAAATAAATAAATAAATAAATAAAAATAAAATACCAAAAAAAAAAAAAAAAGAAATTCAGTTAACTTACTATAATATAAGTGACTCGTCTCAAGGTTCTTCTTGTAAGGTTCATTTAGGTAAAAGTGAGTAAGAAAAGTAAAATCACTGGACACGTTCCACTAGTTACAAGGATTGAGGAGACAGCTTATACATAACGTGAAGGTCTCTTACATTTAAAATTGCAAATCTAACAATGTTTACTTGAGTAATTCTTTCAATGACCATTATTCTCACTTATAAGCAAACGTGGGCAATTTCTGTTTCTTTCTGCAGCTCATATGTATTTTTCATTCAGTGAAGTATTATATTATTCCATTTAAACATATTTACAAGGTAGAATTTTGATTAGCTGAAAAGTTATCATACTCTGTGTTTGTTTTAAATTTAAAATTTCAATTCAGGCCTTGAGGTAGCCCAGTTAGAGTATCATCCCACTATGGCAAGGTTGTGGGTTCGATCCCCAGTCAGTGTACATTTAAGAAGCAACCAATAAGAGCATAAACAAGTGTAACAATAAACTGACGTGTGTGTGTGTCTCTCAAATTAAAAATAAATCTCAAATAAAATTTAACTCTTCAGTAAAGATTGTACTTATATTATTATACATGCTTTTGGTGCATTATTAATTCTGGCTGTATGTACCATAATTCATCATGAAAGAATTACTTGGAGACATTAAAAAATGCATTAACGAACAGCTGTTGTATTGCTGAAAGCAATGCATCAGAGCATGCACATGGTAGTATGACACATAAAACTGATTAATTGTATATCCTTGTTACAGTAATTTCTTAACTTTATGATAACTGCCATCTATTCAAGAGCAGACTGTAGGATTTCCTTTATGCAATAGACTTATAAAAGCAAACAAGAAATAATTAAGTTATTAACAGATATGTTTATTACTTCAGGTTCGGGAATTTCTAATTGTAATTAGTGTATTGAAGTTACCAATACCAATGAAAGCCTAAGTCCAATTGCTCACGAGTTAGGTAAATTGTATGAACATAATTAAAGCACCAACGATTTTGATATTTTGAATATCTTAGCTTTTGATTCATTTTATTTACAAAGCTTTATTATATCTTTGTAATCATTTTATTATATGTAATACTAGAGGCCTGGGAGGGTCCCCTCAGCCCAGCCTGCACCATCTCCAATTTGAGACCCCTTGGAAGATGTCTAACTGCCGGTTTAGGACATCCCTCTCACAATCCTGGACCGCTGGCTCCTAATCGCTCACCTGCCTGGCTGCCTGTTCGCCCCTAACTGCCCTCTCCTTGCTGGCCTGATCACCCCTCATTTCCTCTGCATGCCAGCCTGATTGCCCCTAACCGCCCCCCCTTGCCAGCCTAATTGCCCCCAAAGAACCCCCACCCACCACCTGGTTATCCCCAACTGCAAACCCCCGCTGGCCTGAATGCCCCTAACTGCCCTCCCCACTGCTAGCCTGGTCGCCTCTTACTGCCCCCCACTACTGGCCTGGTCACCCCTGACTGTCCCCCCTGCTGGGCTGATCACCCTCAACTGGACCCCAGCTGGCCTGGTCACCCCACGCAGCCTGCTTGTTCAGTCATTTAGTAGTCCCTCACTAACCCCCCTGCTGGCCTGGTCATAGGCAGCCACTTTGGGAGGGCATGATGTTCAATTTGCATATTACCTCTTTATTATATAGGATAGTATTTCATTGTGTAAATGTTGCCACAGGGTGTTGTTGTTTTTTTAAGTCTAACTTTTAAACATAGTTTTTAGCCCTAATCCTTTTTACCCTTTTAAAAGAGACTGTAATTTTTAGCATAGATTTAGGTTCACAGTAAAATTGGGCAGAAAGTACATAGATTTTCCATATGTTTTTCTATGTCCCTTGAATTAATAATATGTTTTTACATTTCTTAATCTTTTGATGTGATAAATTGCATTAATTGATTTTTGAATGTTGTACCAACCTTGTACACCTGTAATAAATCCCACTTGGTCAAAGTGTATACAATTTTTTTATATATTGTTTTATTAGATTTCACATTTTGTTGATAATATTAATATCTATGTTCATACAATATATGTTTGGTGGTTTTTTTACTTATGATGGATAGGAACAGTTTATTTTCTTGAAATATCTATCTGGTTTCATGTTAGGGTAATGCCAGACTGATAGAATGAGTTAGAAAATACTCTCTCTGACTCAATTTTCTGAAAAAGACTAGAAAATTGGTACAGTTACTTCCTTATTGTTTGGCAGAATTCACCAGTGAACCTATCTGAGCTGGTGTGTTCTCTGTTGAAAGTTTATTAATTAATTATTAATTGAATTTTATTACTAGATATTCAGATTATTTATTTCTTCTTGAGTGAGATTGGAAGATTATGTCTTTCAAGGAATCAGTCCATTTCATCTTGGTATTCAAATTTTTGGAAATAGAGTTGTTCATATTATTCCTTGATTATCCATTTAATTCCATGTATCTTTCATAATGCATTTCCTTTCATTTTTGATATAAGTAATTTGTGTTCTCTCTCTCTCACTCTTCTATTTTTTGTTTGCTTTTGTTAAAGCCTAACTAGATATTATTGATATTATTGATCTTCCCAAAGAACCAATGTTAGCTTTTTCATTTTCTCTCTTGATTTCCAATTTTAATTTTATTGATTCTGCTCTAATTTTTTTTTATTTTCTTCCTACTTTGGATTCAACTTACTTGACATTTTCTATTTCCTATGGTGAAGCTTAAATACTTGTTTTTCTTTATGTTTTTATGCATCATTTTTGTGATTACTTCTCTTAGTGATGTAGAGTTGCCAGTAGGATATGAAATGATAAGTAAAATATTGAGTTGTCCCAAAATATGTGAAGGTTCCTCAAAGAGTGCAGGTTTGTTGTTGTTTTTGATGAGGCCTTGATCAATAATAATAATAAAAAGTTATAAATAAATATTTATGTAAGAGAAATAAATGTAAAGAAGAAATAAGGACAAAATATAAAATGGTTCTGAAATAAATAAAAGACTACTTATAAGCTAAGAAACTGTATATTCATTGAACCTTTAAATTTGTAGAAAAATACTCATATGAAAGCTATACTTTCTAATTTTCTAAAGAGAATAAAAATAAGAGATATTGGACTTATAGTGAGAAATTGGCTTAAGATGCAGGTTGTTTGCCCGGCTGGTGTGGCTCAGAGGATAGAGTGTCAGCCTGCCAGGATCCCAGGTTGAATTCCTGTCAAGGGACATGCCTAAGTTGTGAGCTTGGTCCCCAGTAGGGGACATGCAGGAGGCAGCTAGTCAAGGATTTTCTGGCTCAGTGGATGGAGCGTCATCATGCGGTCTGGAAGGTCCCAGGTTCAATTCCAGTCAAAGGCATGTGCCTTGGTTGCAGGCACATCCCCAGTGGGGGGTGTGCAAGTGGCAGCTGGTCAAGGATTCTCTCTCATCGATGTTTCTAACTCTCTATCCCTCTCTCTTCTTCTCTGTAAAAAATCAATAAAATATATTTTTTTAAAAAGAAGTACAAACTGCCATTATACAATAAGTCACAGATGTAATGTACAAGGTAGAGAATTTAAAAAAAAAAAAAGATGCAGGTGGTGTTATTTAATTTTTTAAAAACTTAATGAAAGAACAAATATTTGAAAATATGCATTTCTAATACCCTTTACATTATGTCAAATATAAATAATATTTTTTGTATTTAGAAAAAAAAATCCAGAAAAAGACTTTGTATCCAATATCAAACTTGCATTCATCTGTCTTTTAATTTTTAAAAAAATCATGCGATATTAAATACTGTAATAACAGCTTTTATTCAGAAAACTAAGTGCTATTTTGATTTTCTGTAAAATGTATATTCTTGAAGAATGTTGAAAGATAATCTACTTTGAGATTTTGTTTTAATTGAAGCTTAAAATAGTATATTGCTAAAAACAAGGAAACATGCCAATTGGCAATTTTAAGACTACATGAAAAAAGGAAATAAGGTAAATCAGAAAACATTATTTTGCTCTATTTTTATGTACTGTTTTGAGACAGTTAACTAATTTTGAGGGAAATTCAAACATTTGTAGCTTCTTTTTAAAAATAAGGTCTTTCTAATAATTTGTGTACAAAATAAAATATATAATCATAATTTTATATTTATAATCTAAGAATATTAGGTATATATAAGTATGTATACTTATATACACAGTGTATACATATGCTTTATATATGCTTGTATACATTAATGTACATGCATTTGAGATAAGAACAGAATTTGCAACTTGGTGCTTGTATTATTGTATTTTTAAGGAGTTACTTTTCCAGAAATTATATTCCCTAAAGAATAAAAACAAATAGTTTAAAGAAAAAAGAGCACTCACTAATGGGACCAAATTTTCTTTTGTTTTACTAGAGTTATTTTTGTCTATATTTATGTTTAGTGTTTTCCTTTTCTTATTTATATATTTTTATATTTTCGTGGTCTGCTTTTTAGCAGTAAAACCTATAGATAATGAGATTTTATTTTCTTCAAAATGGTAGAATTTTTAAAAAACCTTCAAACTATGAACCAGATAAGAATTATACAAAAAATAAAAATAATGTATAACACACACAAAAAAAGTTAATCATGAAATGTGTGAAAACTCTACAAAAGTAGAATAATCATTTATAAATTACTATGGCATGCCAAAAGACCTTGGTATAAACTTGCTTCATTAAAATATGAGGTTCTGGATCTAGGTGGTCATAAGAGCAAAATAGCTTAATCCACTTTAGTTTATATATGTTATTAGGGAAATATTAACTATAACATTTAAAAATAAAAGAGCCCTAGCCAGTTTGGTTCTGTGAATAGAGTGTTGGCCTATGAACTTAAGGGCCCCAGGTTTGATTCTGGCCAAGTGCACAGGGGCATGCAAGAGACAGTCGATCAATTATTCTTTCTCATCAGTGATATCTCTATCTCTCTCTCCCTCTACTTTTCTCTCTGAAATCAATAAAAATATATTTTTTAAAGAAAGTAAAAATAAAAGGAAGAGATTCTGAGGGCCAAAATAGAGAAATATCAAAGAGCATTTCAACAAATTTTTAAATTTTATTGTGACAATTCTACTAAAATACTCCTAAGATTACAAAATATATATTTTAATATATATAAAAGTTCATACACACACACATCTCATATATAAGCAATGTTATAAAAAATAATTTTAACCAATGAATCAAAAACCTTTACAGTAGAAATGAAAATATTTGTATTTTATCTAACACTTGCTACAGACTTTGAAATCTCCCTTCCCACTGTGTAGTTGATTACTATAATTGTTTCTCATTTGTCCATGAATTTCAATCACTCTAAATGTCTTCAATCACATATTTGATTCAAAGTCCTCCTTTTTTCAGTTTTAATCCAGCCTCATAGTTCCTTCTGTAGCTTGTGTTGGGTGGAAATCTTTTTATTTCTGGACCTTTACTTGCACTTGTTTCTGTAGTTGGGAAGATGCATAGAAAGAAGGGCTAAAAATGACAACTTTACATTAGTGGTACAAAAGTTGGCCCTGTGGTGTGGGTTGCTACTAATTCTGCAGCTAATACTAGCTGGTTTTCATCTACTTCTGCATGGCAGATACTCAAATGCTGGCTCCTTTAGGAGAAAGATATGGGATTATACAGAGGGTGTTACAGGACTTTTCTCCTGCACAGATCTACCTTAAGCTGTTTCTGCTGTCTCCACTCCTCACTCCAACCTAATACAAGTATTACAAGGAGTTTTTGTTTTATTTTGTTGTTGTATTTGTGTGTGTGTGTTTTTAAATACATATTTTATTGATTTTTTTTACAGAGAGGAAGAGAGAGGGACAGAGAGCTAGAAACATCAATGAGAGAGAATCACCGATCAGCTACCTCTTGCACACCCCCTACTGGGTATGTGCCCACAACCAAGGTACATGCCCTTGACCAGAATCGAACCTGGGACCTTTCAGTCTGCAGGCTAATGCTCTATCCACTGAGCCAAACCGGTTTCAGCAATGTGTGTTATTTTTTTAAAAATAAATCTTTATTGTTCATATTATTACAAATGTCCCTCACCCCCCCTCCATTGCTTCCCTCCACCAAGTTTCTATCCCCCACTGTCCTCATCCATAGGTGCAGTTTATGTTCAGTCTCTTCCCACCCCCCCTCCACTCCCCATTTTCCCAAGAATCATCAATCCACTCCACTAACATACCTCTGATTCTATTATATTCACCAGTTGATATTGTTCATCAGGATTGTGTGTGTTTTTTAAGTTTAAATGTTCCTCAGATGAGCCATCGAACTGGTTTCTGTGTAGTATGATTATGCTTAATATTTATTGAGTGCTTAATACGGTAGTATACTTCACAGATTTTTGTCACTTGGCTCTTAATGAAACAACTGAGGTCTAACACACCAAACTAGATGTTCACCTAACCAGTGGGAAACTCATATATTTGTATCATGAAAGACAATAAGATGCAAGCAGTCTGTAGGTATTCCTTTGCTTGGCCAAGACATCTGGCTTTTTCTCCAAGCTTGGGTTACATCAGTCTACTTTTTCAGCTTCACTAATTTTAAACATTTCATTTCCCTAGAGTTTGCTCCATTTTGTAGTTAGATTTTCATCTCATTGACATTAGACAGATGACTTGAAATTTCTAAGCCTCATACTTCTTTACATGTAATAAGCACGTACAGATAATTAATTTATAGAGTGTTGATGAGGTTCAAATAAGAAAATATTTAATTGAATATCTGAAGTTTGGTTAATAGTTTATATATTATTATGAAACATATTTATATATGAAAATATGTTCATTCAAATCTCTCTTACACATGAACACATACATGTTTTAGAATTTATCATGTCTAGAGCTTTATAATCTAGTTATAGGGCATCACATAGATATAAAGTTAAAAGTATAAAGGGAATAATGTTTCCACTCCCACCAATTTGTTTTCTCCTTTTGCTGATTCAGCTTCCTAAATTCCTTCTGTAATTTCCCATAAGAGACAGGAAGGCAAATGCACCTTGCAGTAGAAGGGGAATAGCACTGTGTTTGTTTCCTATTGTTGTCACAATAAATTGCCACAGATTTAGAAGCTTAAAACAACATAAATTGATTATCTCGCAGCTTCTATAAGTCAAATTCGTCATGGATCACACAATACTAAAATCAAGATGTTGGTAAGGTGACATTCTTTACTGGAGGCTTAGATGGAAACCAATTCCGACTTATTCAGGCAGAATTCAATATAATGTGGTCATAGGCTGAGATCACCCTTTCCTAGCTGGCAGTCAGCAAGGGAGCTTTGCTCCTAGGTAGCCCACATTCCTCCTGGTGTTTTCCATGTGGCCACTCCAGCAGTGGGAGTCCAATCTTTCTTAGGCTACAAACCTCTTCTTTACATTTTGCCACATCTTTTTGACTCACTTTTGGGCCTTCCTATACTGCTATTAAGGGCTCATATGATTGCAGCCTCCCTGGATAAACCCGAACAATCTCTCTATTTAGAGGTAAGCTGATTAGCAACTTAATTACACCAGGCAGATCCCTTCACAACAGTAAACTAGTAGTATCTAGATTACTGTTTAATTGAACAACTTGGAGACAGGAATCTAGGAGGAGAGAGAATGTTAGAATTTTGCCCACCATGATGACAGTGAGTCTGCTATATATACTAGTAAAAGGGGGAGTTGTGCATGAAAGAAAAAAGAAAGCATTTTGTTCCCTGAAGTGAGAGTAGGGACCAGACAAGTTATATTAATTTGTCTAAAAGTTGCTTAAGTGGCCGGCAGGAAATTAGAAGCACGAGATCTTCCTGGCCCTTCCTGTCCTCGGGCTTGATGTGGAATCTTTGTGATTGCGATACTAGCACGCTGAGAAAGGCATGGGAAATCTGGGAATATCGGCTACGTGTGGTTGGCCAGGTGGAGAGAAACATGGCTGCCTAGCATCACAAAGGCTTTCACAGTGCTGTCTAGTAAGGAAAAGCAGCCCAGATCCTATAGCACACTCATGGAAATGAATCGCTGAAGAGATTTAAGAGGAATAAAGAATGATTGCTCTCTCAGGTGTCCAGTATCCTCCTCGGTGCCGCTTAGCATGGAAGAGACAGCTGGAGGTTCTCTGAAGTTGGAATGTAGGAAGTGGTGTTCATGCCTCCACATCATTAGATAAGGTTGACGGTGTCAATTCTAAGGGAGCAGGAAAGTCTCACTAAGTACTTCCATTGTGATACTATTGATAGGTTAAGCATTTGTTCATAGATGAGAACACTCGAACATGAAGAAGTTGGCACAGCATCTGGCATCCTAATCAGACATAACACCTGGTGCCTCATCCTCACTTTCTTCATTTTAGTGAGGTTGGGGCCATCGTGGATTTTGCACCTATTTCATGTAAGTGCCTTCATAGTGTTGGATAGGGAGTAAACATTCAATACATTGCTTTCCTATCACCACTGAGGCATTTCATTTGGAATTTCCCCCCCCTCTTCTCATCATTAGCATTGGGGCCTTTTTTTGGAAACTGGTAAATTTCAGATGAGCCCATAATCTTGATTGTGATAGAAACCTAGATTTTTTTAAAAACCTCATATGTTAATTGATGCATGTCCCGCAGGTGCATGTTACCATTCAACTTTTCCAGGTAGACAACTGAGGCTCAGAGTGGGAGGATGGCCATCCAGTCACAGAGAACAGATGGAAGAACATAGTGCAGATTTTTTGACTCCCAGCACAGTGCTACTCAAGCATAAACAAACCGAAATTGTTCCCTCTGCTTCTTCTGCATACTAGAGAAGTTAATAAAGAAAGGCAGATGAAAAATTAAATCACTTTTTTCCCAGGATATAGACAGATGAATATTGGGCCCTAGAAACAATCCTACTCTATAAAGAGACTCCCTAGGAATTTTCAGGGAAATATTCTCCCGATAGCATTGTGTATGGCTATCCAGTACAGATGAAAAACAAAGACATGTGGCACTGTAATAATAAGGCTATACACCTTAACTAGAATAAAAATGAGAGCCACAAAACTCAGGATAGGGACTGGAATACTTTTGGTTGAGAGAACAAAGCATTAAAGAGTAAAAGGGAGAAAACAAACAAAAAACCTTCTTGAAGTCTGTTCTTTAATATGAAAAATGAAATTTCACTATTTTAAAGGGCACTCTGTTCACTTACCTCCTCTGTTTCCAGCAGCCCATTGGAGCCTTTCCAAAGTGAGCAGAAAAGAGAGCCAGAATCAGCATGGATGGATCAGTACTGGGTCCAATCTACAAAGACTTTGACTTTTATTCCGATTTAGATGAGAAGGTACTGAAATCAATAAGATTTGTCTAATTATTTTATCTTATTTTTAGTTGAATTTATTGTGGTGACAATGGTTAATAAGATTCTATAATTTTCAAGTGTACAACTCTATGGTATATCATATATATTGTATTGTGTTCCCACTACCCAAACTCAAATATTGTCACATATATTTGACCCCCCGCCCCTTATCTTTTACCCTCTTTACTGCCCTTCCCTCTGGTAACCACAATACCATTAACCATTTCTATGAGGTATTTGGTTTTTACTATATTTTATTGAGTTTTTTTACAAAGAGGAAGGTAGAAGGATAGAGAGCTAGAAACATCAATGAGAGAGAAACATCGACCAGCTGCCTCCTGCACACTCCCCACTGGGGATGTGCCTGCAACCAATGTACATGCCCCTGACCGGAATCGAACCCAGGACCCTTGAGTCCGAAGGCCGATGCTCTACCCACTGAGCCAAACCGGTTTTGGCTATGAGGTGTTTTTTAATTTGTTCATTTGTTGTTTTTAGTTTTATATCCAATGTATGAGTGAAATCATATGGTTCATAACTTTCTCTGTCTGATTTTTTGCTCAGCATGATATTCTCAAGATCCATCCATGTTATCACAAATAGCAGTATTTCATCTTTTCTTATGGCTGAGTAGTACTCCATTGTATATACTTAATAGTGTCATTCTAACAGATGTTGAGAATATACTGAATGTGTGCAAACAAGAAGCAAGAAGACCATTTAGGGGATTATTACAAAAATTAAGGAGTGAGTGTTGTAGCTTAGACTGGACATGTAATTCTGAAGGAGAAATAAACAGATTCTGGATAAATGTTAATGATGAAACTGTTGGAATTTGTAAATGGATGGTAGAGAGGTCATTAAGAGGACATGACAGCTGGTTGACCAGCAAACTGGGCCTGAGCAACCAGAGGCTTCTTACCCACTCCCTTATCCCTGGAGTGTGCATGTTCTGCCCACCATTCCCATAGTTGGAGTCACTTCAAGGATACACCTTGAGATAGTAATGTGTTGCTGAGACCATCTGGACTGCATATATGCGACTGAACCTCATTAAGGCTTTTATATAACATTTTGAGATTCTGGTGGACAGGTGTTGAGATCTATTTGCCCAAGACAAGCTTAGTAGTAAGTTTCCTTGTTTATTAAGACTTTTACCTACCAATCTCAACTGGCCTGCCTCTTTCTTTGATCTCTTCTTGACCTCCATGTATGCAGACCAGTTTCAGAGTGTACCTGGGAAACTCCCAAGATTGTGAATGAACAATGAATTGCATAGGGAATGTTAAAAATAATAGGTTCAGGAACCTCACCAGTTTCTCATTGTGAAAATTCTAAGATCCGCCAAAACTGGTTTGGCTCAGTGGATAGAGTGTCGGTCTGTGGACTGAAGGGTCCCAGGTTCGATTCCAGTCAAGGGCATGTACATTGGTTGCAGTGACATTCCCGGCAGGGAAACTCACTCATCGACGTTTCTAGCTCTCTATCCCTCTTTCTTTCTCACTGTGGAAAATCAATAAAATAAAATAATAGATTCAATGAAATCTACAAATTTTGAGACCTCAGCAATTGAAAAAATAGAGTTGCCATTTCGTGAAATAGTTAACACTATTTTTAGATCAGATTGGGAGGATACTTCAAATGCTCAATCTCTATGTGGTAAGTATTAGGTGCATATTCAACATCAAGTAAGTAGTTAAATATATCGACCTGTAGCTTAGGAGAGAAGGTCAAACCAGAAATTAGATTTGGAACTCATTAGTAATTACATATTTTCACACTTATCCTTTAAAGTAATAAACTATATTAGAAAAACAGAAATGGTCTTACCTTCAATGAATTACTGCCCACCTGAAAAGACAATGTATATTAATAAAATAGCAAACAATTAATTCCAAACTGTATAGATCAAAACTAAAGGATCTTTATATCAGGAGGGGGTTGTTTATAGCTGAATAGAGCTTTCACAGAAAAAAATCAATCTAAGAGATCAGGAATATTTTAGTCAGAATAAAGGAAACCAGTTTTCAGAAAAGAAATGAAACAAGAGGGTTTTTAAATAGAAAATTTTACTTTCTTTGACATGCTTGTATTCCCTTCGTTGTCTCTGTCTATCTCTTCAATTCTCAAACATGAAAAAGTATTTCCTGCACAAAATATGAACCTCTAGTTTACATTTTCAATGAGATAAAAACCAAACTACTAATACAGCATACAATGCCCTTTATTTCTTGGGTACTGTGTCTACACTGCCCATCTTCTCAGTCTTAAACGCCTGCCTTCTCCACGAGAAGCTGCTGGTCTTCCCTTGAACTGCATGATGCTGTATGTTGTGCACTTATATCACCCTGTCTTTGCCTACCTGGATCCTGTCTTCACCATCCCTGCCATCAGTAATGACTTCAGGAATTACAAATGCCTCATTAGAGCTGAAGAAAATTAAATATCCCTTTTCCATTTTCACAAAATAATTTGTTCATGTGCCTGTTCTCATGTGTAACACTTTGCAGTGGTTATTTATCAATTTTCTTTTCTACTCTACTAAGTGTTGGGCTCCTTGTGGCACTATCCAATGGATCTCTTTTTCCCTTGAGACGATGAAGGTTCTCATACATAACTGCTCACTACATTTTTTTTTAATCAGAATTAAATTTAAAGGAAAAAATGTAAAATCATGACACATAAACAAGGGTCATCACATTATAATTGCCCAGAAAAGAAATCTATTACTTTATATATTTAACATATACAAGACAAGTTTCCTAACCCCTCTTTTTTTGGTTCTGTTTGTTGATTCTTATGTTTTTAGTTAATTGATAATTGTATATATAGATAGTAAAAACTGATTTTACCTTTCCATTTTCATGTATCTTAATTATTTTTTCTATCTTATTGATTAAGTAGGATCTCTAGATAGAGATTGAACAAAAGAAAGGAGAACTGGTAGACTTGACAGCTTTTCTCTAACTTAAAGGGCACAATTCAAAGTCTTCATCATTAAATTTCTTACAGTGGTTAAGACCATGAACACAAAATCAGACTTCTCGAGATTTTATGTTAGCCGCCTCACTGAAATATAGTGGCAACAATACTTTGGTAAAAACTGCTATTTGAATTTTAACTCTTCTAGTCTGTCTCCTGCACCTGAGTAAATATTTGCCTCAGCTTTCAAGTGGAGACCTGGGGGCTAAGGCAATTTTCCCTTGTCTGGGACCAGGAGCACAGGAGATTGATTCCCACTGACTTAATAGCTTCAGGGATGGAAACTGTAGATAACCTTTAAAGATAACCTTTAGAGATTAACCACTGAGTTCTGCTTCGCAAGATAGGGCCACATTCCAATGTCCAGGAAGATGTGACTAGGGATCAACCCTGCCAGCTGACCCCAGTCTTTAGAATATAGATTTAGCCTTTAAAATTAGAACAAAAGAAAATTCCTGTGGTTTGAGCCTTTAAAAAGGCTATCTACACCTAAAACCATGCAGTCATATGGAGCTGCCTGTGTGTTACATATAAAGGAACCCCCATTAGACTAGCAACTGATTTCTCAACAGAAACTCATCAGGCCAGAAGGGAATGGGATGAAATATACAAAGTCATGCAAAGGAAGGGTCTGAATCCAAGAGTACTGTACCCAGCAAGGCTATCAATCAAAATTGAAGGTGAAATCAGGAGCTTCACAGACAAAAAAAAAAGATTAAAGGAATTTATCTCCAACAAACCAGCAATGCAAGAAATGCTAAAGGGTCTACTGTAAAAATAAATAGGAAGTCAAGAAGGAACACAGGGGTACAGTATAAAAATGGTGTAAAATAAGTACCTATCAATATAACTTTAAATGTAAATGGATTAAATGATCCAATCAAAAGACATAGGGTAATGGATTGGATAAGAAAACAAGACCGCTGAAACCAGTTTGGCTCAATGGATAGAGCGTCAGCCTGTGAACTGAATGGTCCCAGGTTCGATTCTGGTCAAGGGCATGTACCTTGGTTGCAGGCACATCCCCTATGTTTATAGCAGCAAAATTTCCAATAGCTAGGATTTGGAAACAGTCTAGATGCACATCAGCAGATGATTGGATCAAAAAACTATGGTACATCCACACAATGGGATACTATGCTGCCATTAAAAAAGAAGGAATTCTTATCATTTGCAGCAACCTGAATGGAATTGGAGAACATTATGCTGAGTGAAATAAGCCAGTCAATGAAAGAAAAACACAACATGATCTCACTCATTTATGGATAATAAAGAAGATTATAAACTGGTGAACAAAATGATACATACACACAGTAAAGCAACAAACAGTCTGTCAAATTACAGCAGGGAGGGTAGGGAGATATGGGGAAGATAAGAGATCAACTAAAGGACTTGTATGCATGATATAAGCAAAACTAATGGACGAAAAACTCTGGGGAGGGAGGGCATGTATGGGAGTAGGGGGCAGGCAATGGTAAGATATGTACACATATAATACCTTAATTTAAAAAATGGAAAAAAATATGGCTACCAGAGGAGAAGAGAGAGAGAGCAAAGGATTGAAATTATACTATTTATAATACTTTAAATAAACAAACAAAAAGTATTCAACCACTGAAAAAAACAAAACAAACAAATAAAAATATTTTTATTGATTTCAGAAAAGAGGGGAGAGGAAGAGAGTGATAGAAACATCAGTGATAAGCATTCAGGATTATGATCTCAATGAATTCAGTCCATAGCAGAATCCAGCAATATTTATTGATAATCCCTACATATAAAAATCCAACAACTAAAATGCTGTAACCACCAGAATGACTGGTTGCTATAACGCCCACTATGGTCAGCAAATTGGCCTGATCAGGGGGTGGAGCCAGCCAGCCAACCCTCCACAGCCACTCTCCCCAGCCAGCTTCCCCTGATTGGCCAATCTACTCTGAGGGTGGTCGAATGGCTGAACCCCTGTGGCCCCTCCCACAAGCTAGCCATGCCCACAATAGGCCCTCACCACCCTGATCAGCCTAGCTCCTCCTCCAGGTCGACCCCCTCCCCGATCACCTCCCTATCCCAATAAAGAGTGGGGCCAGCCAGTCCACCACCCAGAGCCCCTCCCCAAATCCTGCCCCACCCTCGATAAGCCTCCATCACTCCAATTGACCTACAGCCCCTGATCTCTGATCACGGCCCCCATTTGGGGCAGGACATGCCAGCCAATCACCCATTTCCCTTCCCCCCAGCTGGCCTGGCCCTGATCAGGCCCAATCAAGGCAGGCCAGCTGGCCAAACTCCCACTGTTTCCTCCTCCTGACAGGCCCTGGCCCCGATCTGCTGATTAGAACTGGGCCAGCCAGAATTCACCTGTGCATGAATTCGTGCACTGGGCCTCTAGTCTACACTAATAAAACAGAAACATGCAAATCACCGTCACTCTGCTATGATACCAGCCAATCAGAGAGGGTATGCAAATTAACCTGAAAACATGGTGGCAGCCTCACCCCTGCACAACTCCGGGCCTGTGGGGATCAGAGAAGTTAGGCACCAGCACCTGAGGCTGGCAGCAGCCTGGGAGACCAAGAAGTCTCCTGCTCCATGATCCTAGGCCACAGATAGCAGCAGAAGCCTCACGTCCACCTGACCCACATCCTGGGGGAGACAGAGAAACTGGGCCCCAGCACCTGAGGCTGGCTGTAGCCCAGGAGATGAAAAAGCCACCTGCCCCATGATCCCAGGCCATAGCCAGATGGAGAAGTCACCCACACTGCACCCCAAGAAAGACAGAGAAGCTGCCTGCCTGCACTGCAAGCACCAGCACCTATGGCTGGCTACAGCCTGGTAGGTAGAGAATCAGCCCACCATGCAACCCTGAGCAACAGTACCTGTGGCTGGCTGTGGTGAGGAGATGGAGAAGCCACCCACCCCACGATCCTAGGTACCAGCACTTGCAGCTGCAGCCCAAGCGAAGCCACCTACCCACCATCCCCTGCAGCTGCAGTCAGCCTGGGTGCCTATGGCTGACCAGAGGGAGGGAAGCCTGGATCCTGAGTGCCTGTGGTCAGCTCGGGGAGGGAATCCTGGGTCCCAGATGCAAGTCTGAGGCAGAGGTGGTTAAGTGCAATGAAGCCAGCAGGGGAGCAATTAGGGACAATCAGGCTGGCAGGCAGAAGAACTTAGGGGCAATTAGGCAAGCAGGCGAGCAAGCGGTTAGTAACCAGCAGTTCTATATTGTGAGAGAGATGTCTGACTACTGGTTATCCCCTGAGGGGTCCCAGTTTGGAGAGGGTGCAGGCCGGGCTGAGGGACACCCTTTCCACCCTCCCCCCAACCCTGTCCATGAATTTGGTGCACTGGGCCACTAGTATGAATATAAAACCAATTGTTAATGAAAAATTACTTCTGATAGGTTGAAAATTGATTATTTAGTATAGTTGGGATTTAAAAATAAGAAATAATTTATTTTTCTGAAGCTTTGCATTCAAATGCAATTACTTTAATAAACATTTTGAATTTATAAAAAGAAAAAGAAATATCAGTGATAAGAAAGAAACACTAATTGGCTGCCTCCTGCATGCCCCACACTGGGGATTGAGCCAGCAACCCTGGCATGTGCTCTGATGGGGGATGGAACTGTGATCTCCTGGCTCATAAGTTGATGCTCAACCACTGAGCAACATGGGCCAAGCTAGTCCTATAACATGAAAGTTGGTACTCTTGATATTGTCCCAGAAGCCACTTAAACTAGCTTCATTTAAAAAAAAAATGTTGACAACCCAGATGGCGGCCAATAGGACTGCAGTGAGGAAGAGAGTGTGAGTGAGCAAAGGAGCAAAAGGGGAGTGCATGGATGAGTGGAGCATTTGTGTGCATGGGTGAGGGACAGTTGTGTTCCACAGGATGGTTGGGGGCTGGCAGACTAAGCTCCCCTTGCCAGGCAGCCTTTCCTACTGCTGACATCTCTCCCAGCGGGGCTGGCTCTGCCGCAGAGACCACACCATCTTGAAGGGAAAGTGACTGGTAACTGGGAGCCCAGCTTTATTTCCACCCCAGGAATCCTTTGAACACCACCCAAGACCCTATAGCCACATTGGCCAGGGACCTTCTACCTCAGCTTTGAACCCATGTACACTAAGACTCTGGCATGCCTGGCCATGGGCTCCTAAAACATTTGTCCAAGGAAACAATATGGTGGCTGAAATGGTGAACATGTCTGGCGCCTTCTCACAGAGCAGATAGAAGAAACAGCTTAATCAAATAACACCCCTCAGAATTGGACAATTAAATACAGCTGGTGGTACAATCAATGGCCAAAAAGGACAGGGAAGGCTTGGAGAACAGTAGAATCAGGGATCAAGGCTAGAAACAGAGAGAGGCATGCAACCAGGCATAAAGGGTCATAAGGAAACTGCACTGCATCAAGTATATATCCCTTGGAGTCACCCATAACACTCCACTGTGGAAGGGGGTCCACAGGACTGCTGGCAGTGGGGACTCTAGATGTAGGTCCACAGCTGTGGGCTGCTGTGCTCAGAAAGGCAGCCTGACATTCTGCATGGGCTGCACAGTGCTGGGGGCAGGGGTGGGAGGGGTAAGAGACACACAACTGCACGGTTGCTCTGCCTGTATATTTTCCTTGCTTTTACTCACTAAACCCAATGCATAGGATCTTTCAATTACAAACATTCACTGAGGCTGCACTACAGGGAAGGTGGTTTTGTGGAAGCTGGGGAGAAAAATAGGGAGAGGAGAACAGGAAGCCAGCTCTGGGACAGTCTGGTCCAGCCAACCCTGGTCAGCCACTTTTCTCCTGAAGACCAGGGCCCCATCCACAGCTGCACCCAGCCTTGAGCTCAGCAGGAAAATAAGGATTCTGAATACCCTCAGGGAGCCCTCAGGGGCTGGGTTGAGAGGACAATTGGTCTGGGAAACTAATATAGCAACAATGCCACCTAGAGCCCATGTTAGAAATAGGTGTTTGTATAAATACAACTAAAAGCAGGGAGTAAAACGAAGCTGGCAGATTGATCCCTCCTGCCTGAAACCAAGGCTGTGGAGTCTGACACGGAGGCATGGTGGATTACTGGGAACTTCAACACAGTACTGACTACCTAACAGGAAACTGAGACATTGCAGACAGAACAGTAGAGAGGGGTCTTAAACTAGCCCCCATGGGACTTTAAGACTCAGCTGAAGTGAACAACACTTCACTACTTCATTTTTCTTATCTTTTACTTAAGAAATTAAATTTTATTTTTCTTTATTTTATTTTTAAACTATTTTTATTTATTATTATTTTAACTTTTATTTTTTGGATTAATGTTCTACATTCTATTTTTATTTTTATTTTATCATTATTTTACTTTATCTCATTTTTTCCTTGTTGCAAACCTTTTCTTTCTCACTTCTCTGTTTGTTCATTCTTTTTCTCTCTCCTGTTCCTGTGTTAGTTTTTCTCTTTCCTTTCTTTTTAATCCTTGTTAAAAATTGATTTTATTTATCTGCTTTATTGACACATTACTATTACAGTAGTATCTGTTGGCTTACTCATATATCTAATTTCTTCTCTCCTGTTCCAAGTCCATGCACTCTTCTCTTTTCTCTTTCTTCACTAGCCAATTTTTGTTGTTGTTTTTATACTTTTGTTTTTCCTTTTCTAAGTGCTCTAATCAAAAGATATAGGCTAGATGAGTAAATAAGAAAACATGTTTATAAGAGACCCATCTCAGAACAAAGGACTTACTCAGACTGATCATGATGGGATGAAAAATTTTTCAGGTAAATGGAAATGAAAAAAGAGCTGGGGTAGCAATACTTATATCTGACAAATTAGACCTCAAAATGAAGACCATATCAAAAGATAAGGAAGGCTACTTCATAATACTATGGGAATAGTCAACAAAAGGATATTAACTTTGGCAATCATAAATACACCCAATACAGGAGCACTCAAATACAGAGGGAAAAACAAACAAACAAACAAACAAAAACTTCTAAAAGATATCTAGAGAAAGATTAACAGAAATACAGTCATAGTAGGGGATTTTAATACCCCATTGATACCACTGGATAAATCCTCAAACAAAAAATCAGCAAAGAAATATCAGTCCTAAATGAATCAAAAGATCAGATAGAATTAATTGATATCCTCAGAACAATCACCCCAAAGTGACAGAATATACATTCTTCTCAAGTTCACATGGACCATTTTCAAAGATGGACCACATATTAGGGCACAGGCAAATTCTTTTCAAATTCTACAATATAGAAATTATATCAAGCATCTTCTCAGATCACAATGGCATAAAACTAGAAATCAACTGCAATAAAAAATTTAAAAATCAAGCACCTTAAGGTTAAATAGGATGCTATTAAACAATGATTGGGTTACCAAAGAGATCAAAGAAAAAATAAAAAGTATCCTGGTAACAAATGTCAATGCAAATACAACCTTTCAAAATAGATAAGACATAATGACAGCAGTCCTGAGAGGAAAGTTCATAGTTCTACAGGCCTACCTCAAAAAACAAGAAATTTGCTAATAAATTATCTAACCTTACAACTCAAAGAGTTATAAAGAGAGCAACTAGAAAAGTCCAGAGTAAGCAGAAGGAAGGAAATAATAAAGATCAGAACAGAAATAAATGACATAGAGACCAAAAACAATATAAAAAAATCAACAACCCAAAAACTGGTTCTTTGAAAGGACAAACAAGATTGATGAACCTCTAGCTAGGCTCACCAAGAAGCAAAGAGAGAGGACCCAAATAACCAAAATTAGAAATAAAAGAGGTGCAGTATCAACTGATCCCGCAGAAATACAAAGTTATGAAAAAATACTATGAACAACTCTACCCCCCCCAAAAAAAAAATGGACACCTAGATGAAATGGACACAGTCCTAGAAAAATATAAGCTCCCAAAACTTAATCAAGAAGAATTAAAAAAAAAAACATGAATAGGCCAATAACTACCGAAGAAATTGAAGCAGCAATTAAAAATCTTCCAGGAAACAAAAGCCCTGGTCCAGACAGCTTTACAGAGGAGTTTTACCAAGCATTTGAAGAACTGAAACCTATCCTCCTCAAACTATTCCAAATATTTCAAGAGCTCTTTCTATGAAGCCAACATTACTATAATCCCCAAACCAGATTAAGACACCACACACACAAAAAAGAACTATAGAACAATATCCCTGATGAACGTAGATAATAAAATCCTCAACAAAATTCTAGCAAATTGGATCCAGCATTACATTAGAAAGATCATACACTATAACCAAGTGGAATTTATTTGGGTGGTCAAGGATGGTACAATATCTGCAAATCAATAAATGTGATATATCACATAAACAAATTGAGAAACAAAAATCACATAATCATATCAATTCATGCAGAAAAATCATTTGACAAAATCCAATAACCTTTCTTGATTAAAAACTCTCAGCAATGTGGGAATAGAGTGATCATACCTCTACATAATAAAAGCCTTATATGACAAACTTACAACCAATATCATACTCAATGGACAAAAACAAAACTCATTTCCCCTAAGAACGGGAACAAGACAGGCATGACTATTTTCACCTCTCCTGTTCGATATAGTACTGGAACTGCTAGCCTAGTCATAGGGATCAGAAAAGATGAAGGAATATAAGGTTTCCATATTGGAAAGAAGACGTAAAACTGTCCTTATTTGCAGATGACCTGATACTATACATAGAAAACCCCAAACACTCAAAAAAAAAAATCGACTGAACCAATAATGAACTAACAGAAAGGGAAGTGAAAAAAAATCCCATTTATCATTGCACCAAAAAAATTACCATATTTGCCGGCGTATAAGACGATTTTTTGGCCCTGAAAATACTGTATTTGCCGGCGTATAAGACGACCCCCTAACATTTCCACTCAAAATACAGAGTTTGTTATATACTCACCATATAAGACTACCCCCCACTTGGAGGCATATTTTTCAGGGCCAAAAAATCGTCTTATACGCCGGCAAATACGGTAAAATACCTAGGAACAAACTTAACTAAGGATATAAAAGACTCGTACTTGGAAAACTACAGGATATTGAAAAAAGATAGAGGAAGACATAGACAAATGGAAGAATATACCATGTTCATGGATTGGTAGAATTAACATCATTAAAATGTGGATATTACCCAAAGCAATCTACAGATTCAAAGAAATCCCCATTAAAATACAAATGGCATATTTCAAAGATCTTGTACAAACTCACCAAAAATTCATCTGGAATAATAATAATAATAAATAACCCGAATAGCCACAGCAATCCTGAGAAAGAAGAACAAAGTTGAAGGGATCACAATACCAGATATCAAGCTGTATTACCAAACCACAGTTCTCAAAACTGTATGGTACTGGTACAAGAACAAATATATAAATCAATGGAACAGAACAGAGAACCCAGAAATAGACCCAAACCATTATGCTCAATTAATATTTCACACAGTAGGTAAGAACATACAATGGAGTTAAAACAGTCTCTTCAATAAATGGTACTGGGAAATTTTGTCAGATACATGCAAAAAAATAAAACGAGATCTCCGACTTACACAATACACAAAAACAAACTCAAAATGTCTAAAGGACTTAAATGTAAGATGGAAAATTATAAAAGTCCTACAAGTCTCTGAAGGCAGTACAATATGACATATGTCTGAGTAGTATCTTTGCAGACACAGCTCCTAGGCAATGGAAACTAAGGAGCAAATAAACAAATGGAACTGCAACCAAATAAAAAGCATATATACATAAAAAGAAACCATAAAAAAGAAAAAACAAGAATGCCCACTGCATGTGAGAACATATTTGCCAATGATATTTCCAAAAAGGGTTTAATTCCAAAATTCACATACAACTTAACAAATGAAAGATAAACGATCCAATTAAAAAATGGGCAAAGGATCTAAATAGATACTTTTCAAAAGAAGACGTAAAGAAGGCTGAGAAACATATGAAAACATACTAAAAGTCACTAATTATCCAAGAGATGCAAATCAAAACAATGAGGTACCACTTCACATCTATCAGAATAGCTATCATCAACAAATCAACAAAGGACATGTGCTGAGAGGATGTGGAACAAAAGAAATCCTTGTGCACTGCTGCTGGGAATGCAGACTATGGCAGACACTGTGGAAAACAGTATGGAGTTCCCTCAAAAAGTTAAAAATGGAACTCCCATTTGACCCAGTAATCCCACTTCTAGGACTATATCCAAAAAAAACATAAACACCGATCTGAAAGGATATATTCACCCCTATGTTCATAGCAGCACAATCTACAATAACTAAGACTTGAAAACAGCCTAAGTGCCCATCAGCAGATGAGTGGATTAAAAAACTAAGGTACATCTACATAATAAAATACTATGCCATTATAAAAAAGAAGGAACTTTTACCATTTGCAACAGCATGGATGGAACTGGAAAGCATTATGCTAAGTGAAATAAGCTAGTCAGAGATAGATAAATATCACATGATCTCATTCATATGTGGGATATAATGATCAAAATAATTTGATGAACAACAATAGATCCAGAGACAAGTGGTAAGGGAGGGGGAGTTAGAGAGTCACCAAAGGACTGGTATCCATGTATATTAGCATATCCAGTGGTCACAGGCACTGAGGTTGCGGGGGCTTGCCCCAAGATGGGAATGTCCCTGATGCTTTTTGAGGTACTCCTCTAGTGCTGGAGCTCAGAGCAAGTGAGTCCATCAGTGAGCAAGTCTGTGGGGAGAGACTTTCAAAAAGATTACCTGGGATTCCAACAGTCCTCATATCATTAGCCATGATCCCAATTAGTTTTCCCAGACAGAAGTTCTGGAGAGTTCTTTCAGGCACTTGAGCCCTAGACTGAGGAGTCTGGTATGGTCCGGAATCCCTCAATCCTCATAGGGGACCTCCATGGTTGAGATTTCCTCCCACATCTCCACCTGTCCTACCAGTTTTATAGCGATTTCTTTTGTATATCCTTAGGTATGATGATTCTCTTCAGCTAGATTTCTGTCCGTTCTCAATGACAGTTGTAATTTTGATGTGGTCATGGGAAAAGCAAGCACAGCCTCCTAGTATACCATCTTGAACAGAAGTTTATTTCTTATTCTTAAAACACTGTCTTTGAAGAAGTATCTATTTAGCTCCTCTGCCTATTTTTTGATTGGGTTGTTTGAGGGGTTTTTTGGCATTGAGTTTTATAAGTTATTTATATATTTTGGATATTAACCCCTTATTAGAACATAGTTGGACCTGAAAAGTACTATGCTAAGTGAAATAATCCAGCCAGGGAAAGACAAGAACCATATGATTTTACTTATATGTGGAGTCTAATGAACAACAAGAAAAAATAAATAGACTCATAGATACAAAGAGCTGATATAGACATATGTCAGAGGTGGGGGAGTAGAGACCTGGGTAAAATAGGTAAAAAGATTAAGCTCCAAAAAACGCAGAACTCATAGACACAGACAACAGTATGATTACCGGAGGGAAAGGAGAATAGAGAGGGGTAGAAGAGGGTAAAGGGGATAAATGGTGACAGGAGATGACTTGGGGTGTGAACATTCACTGCAAGATACAGATGATGTATTATACAATTGCATACATGAAATCTATATAATTTTATAAGCCAATTTTATTACCCAATTAATCAAGAAAAAAAAAAGAAAAAAAAAAACACCCTGCTAGGGCTGTGCCTCTTTCCTACTAGAAAAAGCTGAGCTAGCAACCCTAAACAATCTCAAAAGAGTCCTCCAGCCTCAGTTATACTTCTCAAATAATAGAATTTTGACTTTTATTCTCCATCCCACTCAGCCATATCCCGAACTAGACATTTTGCCCCTCTCGACCCTATTCCTACTTCATGTCCAGTTCATTTCTGATTTGTGGCTCTAACCTAGGACCCATTCTGTTTTCACAGAAATTGATTCAGTCCTTCAGTCCTTCTGGTGTTAAGCGGAGAAAACTTACTTCATCAGTACACTATGGTTGTTAGATTCAGTCTACATTAAAAATGCAGGTCTCTTGTGGGTAGCAAGGTTGTTCAGCTGTCTGGTCTAATTAGCATATAATGGTTTTATTATTATAGATTATTGTATTATTTTCCATATGAACAACAGTAAATCCTCTCTGTACACGTGCCTCTCTAATCTTGTGGCATCAGGAATTTCTTAATCTCATTCTATACCACCCTATGTTTTCCAGCAGTTTGTCAAAGTTGTCATATAAGTGACCTGTCAGTTTATGGCTCCTTGGAAGCAGAGCTCAGCTGTCTTTCCAGATTTCTGTTGTAATCTCACTTCTCTGATGGGTCTGAGAAAAATTGATTTTCAATTTTTTCATATTTTTTCTTGTTGAAAAGCAGAAGTGATCACTCCTAAGCTCTTTATATGTTAGAGATACTGTTCAATCTCCAGATAACCTGCAGTATGTATTCTACTTACACCACTCAACAACCAGCCTGAAAAGATCACCAAAGTCTCTTAATTGTCCAATGTCTTTAATGGTATCTTAATATGAAACTGTTCTCTATTTTTTAAATTATGTTGGTCACTTTTTTATTATAAGATTTAGAGAAATATTTATGTATTTTAGATGCAAGTATTTTATCAGACATGTGATTTAATTTTCCCCCCAGAATTTTCTTAGTCACTTTCAAAGTCACTTTGATGAAGCCCAATTTCTTAATGATTACCTTTGATGCATTATGTGTTTGGAATATGTCTAAGAAAACTTTAATCAAATGTGACAAAACTTTATTTTGTGCTTTTTTTCTTGGTATTTTAAAAATCAGGTTAAACAGGTGTATAATTTTAGTTTGTTTATTTTATGTGTGGTATATGTTGCTAGTTATGAAGTTCATGCCTTTTATATATGTTTATATAATTTTTGACAATCATTTTCTCAAGATACTATTCTCTTTCCACTTAATTGCCTGTGTTTTATTGTCACATTTAACTAACCTTATATGTGTGAATTTATTTCTAAACTTTCATTCAGTATCATTGATCAATTTGTTTATCTTTATATCAAGCATTCCATGTTTTTATTTCTGAAGTTTTATAAAAAACTTTACAATTAGGTAGTGTATGTTCTTCATGTTTGTTTATTTTCAGAGATGTTTTCTATATTTAGGTCCTTTGAATTTATACAAATTTTAGAACCAATTGTCAATTTGCACCTAAAAAAAGCCTACTAGAATTTTGATTAAAATTGCATTGAGCTACTGATTGAGCTACAGATCAATTGGGGTAAAATTGACATAATAATGTTCAATCTCCTAATCTATAAACAATGTATATTGCTTCACTTATTTAACTCTTCTTCAATTTATTTCAGCATATGGTCTTAATCACAATTAGTATGGTTGTTTTAAAATGTTTGTCTGCTAATTCAATATCTGGGTCATCTTGAGTCTGTGCTGATAGCTTTAAATCTTATGTCATATTTTCCTATTTCTTTCTATACCTAGTATGTCTAGAATATATCTTAGATATTATCAATGTACTAGTGGCCCAGTGCATGGATTCATGCACATTAAGAGGAAATAGATTAGGTGAAATATTTTAATATCACTACTTGTCCTTTCTCTATAATAGAAGTGTCAGAGATTGAAGAAAATTAGTAAGATGTACATGAAAAAAAATATATAAAGGCCTAAGCAACCAGCTGACTAGCCAGTAGCTATGATGTGCACTGACCACCAGGGGGGAGATGCTCAACATAGGAGCTGCTGAGCAACAGCAACTTTGCAGAGTGCCCTATTGCACTCTGGGACTCCTTGGGGGATGTCAGACTGCCGGTTTTGGCCTGATCCCTACAGGCCAGGCCAAGGAACCCCACCTGATGGAGGGAGCCTGCTCATTCTGCAGATGCCCTTTGAATCCCCTAACCCAGGTGCAGCCAGCCAAGGAGGGTCCACAGGAGGTTGGCTCCAGGGCTGTCCGGCCCCATCTCACCCAGTCCTGCCCCACCAACCATCTTCTAATTAATTTACTTTCAATGTGTACAAATCTGTTCACCAGGCCTCTAGTAATATATCAATTGGTTAATAAATAAACAATAACAACATAATATAACAACAACAAAGACATGATATAAAACAACAAAAACATGATATGAAAAGAACAAAATAACATTGATAAAAAACAGTGACTAAGAAATTGATTAAACTTATTCTAATATCTCTACACATTAAGAGTAAAAACACTTTCAAAGGGCTTGACTAATTTCCCTTGTGATGAAGTATTTACAACTTTAAGGACACACGCTCTTTGAACTTGAGAGAAAGCAACACATAACAGCCCATGTCCAAAAAAACGGGTTCAGGTAGGAGTATTCCTACACTATCTAGAGTTTGTCTTTGTGATTTATTAATAGTCATCACAAATGCCTGCATCAGGGGAAACTGTCTCCCATTAATTTAAATGGGAGGCCAGTGTCAGATGGGGACAAATCAAATCTTGGAATCAAAACAAACTCTCCTTCTGTAGATCCTGTTAATATTTCAGCTTTGATTATGCTAGTTCTCAATCTTTTAATAATAAATCTAGTACCATTACAAAGATCCCATTTACTATTAAGATTTCTCAGTAGCATGATGATTGCAACTACTTTCCACTTTAATTTATGATACAGCATTCCTGGAGGAGTAATACTATTAAAAAATTAAATGGGAAAATTTTCTTTTTCAGCACCATTCCCTGAATCGATGGAATATTGTGCCAATAGTTGATCTTCAGACATATTCTTAGACAATGCTGCTGTCTTTCAGCTTCAGAATGTCAACAAAAATAACCAAATTCGCTGAAACCGGTTTGGCTCAGCGGTAGAGCGTTGGTCTGTGGACTGAAAGGTCCTGGGTTCGATTCTGGTCAAGGGCATGTACGTTGGTTGTGGGCACATCCCCAGTAGGAAGTGTGCAAGAAGCAGCTGGTCGATGTTTCTCTCTCATCGACATTTCTAGCTCTCTATCTCTCTCCCTTCCTCTCTGTAAAATATCAAATATATATATATATATATATATATATATATATATATATATATATATTAAAAATAACCAAATTCACGATAAAAAAATAGCAGATTGAAACACACACATGCTTGCCGAAACCGGTTTGGCTCAGTGGTAGAGCGTCGGTCTGCGGACTGAAAGGTCCCGGGTTCGATTCCGGTCAAGGGCATGTACATTGGTTGCAGGCACAACCCCAGTGGGGGGTGTGCAAGAGGCAGCTGGTCGATGTTTCTCTCTCATTGACGTTTCTAGCTCTCTATCTCTCTCCCTTCCTCTCTGTAAAATATCAATAAAATATATTTAAAAAAAAAAAAAGAAACACACACATGCAATTGGTTCCAGTGAGAGCTTTACATGTATTGTGCATGCATGAGTCAATGTTTATTTTTGAGTTAAAAATGTGCATCGTATATAATGGCTGATCAGTTGGTCAGACAGTCGGACAGATGGTCAGTCACTTAGTCTTTTATATATATAGATGTAGTTTAGGCTCAAAATTATACTAGGTTTCTCTAAAAGAATGTTTTTTCCAACTCCAAATATTGTCTTCCTTGCTGCAGAATGTCTCTTTCTTTGGTCTTTAGCTGGGCTACTTGATGTCTTCCCCACACAAACATAATAGGAGTCAGTATGCAATTTAGGCAGACATTTTTATGAAAATTTGGGTCACCAATTTATGACTCCATCTTCCTGTGATTTTTTTTATTTTCCATTTCAGCTGGTGGTTTATCCCAATCTCTCTTCTCTTTTTCTTCAAATCAGTAAGACTGGGCTTATTCCCTGACTCAAAAGTAGAATAAGTAAGGATATCAGTTGCCCACCATGACTGTTCCTTTAAGCCAAGTGTAGACTGCCATCCAGTGTCTGCTTACTTTTCATTGTTTTCCAATGCTTTCAATTAGTTTTTATTTATATTTTTTCTACAGCAGTGGTTCTCAACCTTTCTAATGCCTTGATCCTTTAAAACAGTGACCCACAGGTTGAGAACTGCTAGCAGGATTGCCTAAGACCATCGGAAAACACAGATATTGACATTATAATTCATTAACAGTTATGAAAAAGCAATGAAAATAATTTTATGGTTGGGGGCCACCACAACAGGAAGAACTGTATTAAAGGTTCACGGCATTAGGAAGGTTGAGAACCACTGTTCCAGAGGCTATAATTGTTATCTGAATGCAAGTTAGTATAAAAGAGTTTATTACTGCATTACTTTGCAGCATATACTTAATCTCAACTGGAAACAACTACTTCATTATGTGCATCTATGCCACATTTAAAAAAAGACAGCTATGACCACAAATAACTAAAATCCACAGTCTAACCTATTGACTGCCATGAAATTTACCACATTTATAAATACCCTGTCATAATAGAGAAAAGCAGCTAAGCTGTATTAAAAGATTTCTCAGTGGTACCAGTGCCACAGGACTGGTTTTGAATTTTAAAATAATTGTGATTTTTAGAGAACATTATTGGTTAGTTAGTGTGTTCCAAGTACTGTCCTTAGTACTTTATCTGTATTATCACATTTAACATTAAAAATACTATATAACGAGAGAGATACTTGACCTGACTTATAAAAGAGGTTAATTATCTTCCTGTCCACAGTGTCATACCTAGTAATCCGCCTAGCTGGTTTCCAAACAAAGACGCTTGGATCTTAAGGAGCTCAGGCTTAAAAAGCCTGTGCAATGCAGAGAGCCTTAGAAGAACAGTCACCAGGGAGGTAATTGCTTATGATGTCTCTAGTCTAAATGGTTTTTAATATCATACCATTGAGAAACTCTTTATCCCCTTTGTATGTGACAACAGGGTTGTACAACTATAAACTTCACTTTGCTTGCTATATGATTGCCCAGCAAGTGGAAATTCTTTTTAAGAACTCGTGAGGAGGAAATGATGTAGCACAAAATCCCTCATCAGCCTCACACAGAAGGCAAACTCTTTAGAACAAATGCATTTTGCTGTAAACAGTTCCATTATTGTCTGTGATCCCTTCCCAGTGGGTTAAATGTTACACAGCAATACATTTGTTATTCACCGTATCCTTCTGATGAAACATTAACATTGCTCAAAAGCCAAAAGGCCCATTTTTTGAATAGCAACTAGACAGAAATAGGTGACATGATGTTTATTATGTTAGAGAACAAAATGCAAGTAGTATTTAAATCTTGATTATAAATGTTCTATTCCCAAATTTTAGACTTAGATGGAACCCCAGAGATCAAATTGCTCATCTTGCTTAACTGGCAGGTGAAGAAATTCAAGCTCAGAAAAGTGAAGAGGTTTGTGTAGGGCCTCAGCCAATCACTGACAATGCTGAGAAGGGAACACAGGTGCCTTAAATACTTTTCTGAAGCTGACTTGAGGCACTAGCACAAGCATCTAATTAAAATTTAATTATTATTTGTTTCTCTTAATCTCAGCCAGAAATGTACTACCTGTAGCTACCATCAAAATCTTAAGTTTTCCTGAATTTCATTCTTTTTCACTTCATAAATCACTCATGTATGCTTAGAGGAATGTATTTTATCTATTTATTTATATTTTGTTGTCTGTTTTTGAAAACTCGAATGCAAGGTTCTTAAAGACAGGAGCTTTATTTATCTTGCTTACCGCTATTTCTAGGGGGAGGGCAAATCACGATGGTTTGAGACTGAATTTCGCTGGATGTGGAGTTTTCAGCACTAACACCAAGAATATCCTGAGAGCCGAAGACGGTTTGGCTCAGTGGTAGAGCGTTGGTCTGCGGACTGAAAGGTCCCGGGTTCGATTCCGGTCAAGGGCATGTACGTTGGTTGCGGGCACATCCCCGGTGGGGGGTGTGCAGGAGGCAGCTGATCGATGATTCTCTCTCATCGATGTTTCTAACTATCTCTCTCCCTTCCTCTCTGTAAAATATCAATAAAATATATTTTAAAAAAAGAATATCCTGAGAAAACTGGAGTGAGGTGGTCATCCAATCAGGACCTCTGCATAAAGTTTCACAAGATCTGCATTTCACTTTTCCACGGAATACCATTAACCTCAGAATCCTCATCAATTTACTCATTGAAGGCATATTTGAAGGATGTCAGCAATGTGGCATAATTTCCAAATAGCTGCTGTTTAAACTGGATAGTGCTACTAGTTCTATCCTCATTTTAATGGGCAGCATATGTTATACCCGAGGCACTCAATTAGCATCTGCTGCTGGATATACCTTTTAAAATTATAGCAAAAAGGTATAATATTTATTTATGGTTTCTGATCAGAAGTGATTTATCTTTGCAGAATTTCTCATATATGGGGATAAATAATTTGTTATTGGGAAGGGACTTGTCTTATGCATTTTAAGATCACACATACTAGTACATACACAGGTATACACATATATAGTCTACATACTATACATATGTATTTATATTCATATGAATATATAATAAAACTAAAAAGTTATGGTCATTTATGTGCTATATTATACACATAGATATTATTTTAAACAGCTGTTATTTTATTTCATCTGATTCAGGATTGTCAAATGAAAACAGAAAAAGTGCATTGAAAGAAAAACAACAGAAAATAGACAGCAAATCCCTCCACTATAAAAATAGGATCCTTTGAAAGTGTCTTTTAGATTACTCTCTGCAGATTGACCGTCACTGCAATGAGTGAGGCTTGGCAGAATTGCCTTCAACTCCATTCCCCGCTGTGACAAACAACAAACCCTATACTTTGTCCCTCCTTGCATTGTTGAGATGAAATTTGTCATGTCACTTCCTATACAGCCCCTGATTGTGTCTGTGGTGTGGGACGGCTCTCCTAGTCTTCATGGAATTGTAGTTATTAGCCATTCACTGCTATCACAAACCACAAAATTACTGTTTTTTCACAATCATCCACTTCTAATAGTTCTTCCTAGACCCTTCAATGACTAGTTAGGTGCTTGGTAATTTTCTCTAGACCTCAACATCCACTTTGTCTGCAGCCAGACTTTTTCCCCCCATTGTTATGAGGAATGTCTACAAAAGCCTCTTTAATGTTTTCTTCTTTTTTCTTTTCTTTTCTTTTCTTTTCTTTTTTCCTTTTTAAATAGAGGCTATTATGTGGCTTTGTTAGCTCTTCCTCTTGATCTCCTGATCAAAATTATCCCAACAAACAGTTTACTTCAGTTTCTCCTGGCTTATATTTTACCTCTTGGTCTGTGCACTCAATTTATTTAGTCACAGCAACATTCTTAACCCACAACAACTGCAAACATCTAAAATATCTTTGTTTTGCTTTTCAAAAAAATTCCACAAAATGCGTTCCGGGAAGGCATAATGCTTTGTGCTCCTATGACTACTTTATGCATAACTTAGAATTTGTCATAAACCTCCATTTTTAAAGGACTTAAGAGTCTTCCTATAAAAATGAAAAAAGATTGTAAAATTACTTTTGTTCTTGTTTGCTCTTTGCTCCTGGCATCTACTATTAGATCAGTCAAATATTGTATTAACACACTCTGCTTGTAGCCAACTTTCAAGAAGCCCTCTATTGAAAATGTTAAGAAAATACAAACTGTAACATTATCTCTACATTTTTCATATATATTGCTAAGCATTTACTCATAAAGCATTACTCATAAAAACACTAAAAAGTAAGGGAAAATAAGTATATAGACAATAGAAAAAGATTCTCAGAAAAATTAGGTATTGGAGTTAACAAACATAAATTTAAAATAAATGTGACTAATAATTTCAAGAAAATAAGGAGATAAAATGGGAAAGTGGGCAGAAATTCCCTGGGTAGCAGATTCCAGTGGGCCAAAGGCAAATCTGCAGATAAATGAGAAAGCTGTGACCCATGGGAGTACATGAACCAGTAAAAGTGTGCTGGGAGGTAGTATTAGGATTCTCCAGAGAAACAGAACCAATTGGAGATGAGTGTATGTGTGGGGAAAAGGAGATTTACAATGGAGAGTACTTGAAACACAGAGTTATATTATTATTATTATTTATTAATTATTGTATTATTTTCCAGATGAATAATTATGAACCAACTTTTGTGTGTGCATGTGTGTGTGTGTGTGTGTGTGTGTGTGTGTGTGTATATATATATATATATATAGAGAGAGAGAGAGAGAGAGAGAGAGAGAGAGAGAGGACTGATTTATTATTATTAATTATGGAGAGTGAGATGTCCCAAGATTTTCAGTCAGCAAACTGAGGACTCAGGAGAGCCAATGGTAGAGTTCTAGTAGTTTCAGCTTGAATCTGAAAGCCTGAGAACCAAGGAAGCCAATGGTGTCAATTTCAGTCTGAAATTTGGCAGCCTTGAGAAATAAGAGCTGATCTTTCCATTTGAATGCAAAGACAAGAGAAGACCATGTCCCAACTCAAGGCAGTCTTTCAGAGAGTCTCCTCTTACTCATCCTTTTTGTTCCAATCAGTTGATTAAGGAGGATAATCTGCGTTACTAGGTCTATCCATTCAAATATCACTCTCACCCAGAAACACCCTCACAGACATACCCATAGTGATGCGTGACCAAATGTTTGGGCACCCTCTATAGTCCAGTCAATTTGACATATAAAATCATAAAATTGACCATTACAGTGGGCAATACAGAATCAAATACATTTGTAGAAATGTAAATCATGCAAATAAACCTAGATCATAATAGAATAATGGGATTTAAATATATCAGAATTAAAATACTTGACAAAAAAATACGTAAGAGGCAGAGGGATAATGTAATAAGGTCTTAGTATTTTCTGTTAAACCATAAAGTAGTAATTTATAGTAGACTCAATAAGTCACTATTCTTTACTTAAATGTGACTTGATCTCCATTTGATAAACAAAAGTAACAAATAAAGGTTGGACATAAATTAAAGAAAAAGTGGAAAAATCTCTAGTTATAACAATAAATTTTAACATACCTTCCTCAGAAAGGCATAGAATGAGTAAAGCAAAATAATCACTTAAGAGCTAATATATTTGTAAAATAAAAATTTATACATTTTTATCTTATTCTTACTGTTGCCACTAGTACAGATGTCCCACTCCCCTCTCCACTTTGCCCACCTCAACCCTGACCCTACAGTCCCCTTTCCTCTGGCCATCCATACACTGTTGTCTGTGTTTGTGGGTTACACATACATTTTATTTGGTTCATCCTTCACCTTATTTTATCTAGTCTCCTCTAGTAGCTGTTAGTCTGTTTCATGTATCCATGCCTCTGTTTTTGTTTGGTTTGGTTATTTTGTTCAGTAGATTCCACATGTAAGTGAGATTATACGGTATTTGTTATTCTCTGACAGACTTATCTGACCTGAGTAGAAATAAAAGAGATATACATATTAAATATAAACCGAAGACTAAATAACCTGTGGGTCAAGGAAAAAACACAATATACACTGAGTGGCCAGATTATTATGATCTCTGACAGCCTAGCCATGGGTGGTTGGCTGGTCTGCCTGCTGGTCAACTCCTGGTTGAGGAGACAATCTGCATATTAGCCTTTTATTATATAGAATATACACTGAATGTCCAGATTATTATGTGATCAGAGATCATAATAATCTGGCCACTTGGTGTATATTAGAAAGCTATTTTAAACTAAATGAAACTGAAAAAACTACATTTAAACATGGGTGGATTTAGAACAAGAGTCAAGAGAAATGTATGTTTATTCTAGAGGCCCAGGGCACAAATTCATGCATGAGTGGGGGGTACCTTGGTCTGGCCGGCAATCTGGGCTGATCAGGGCTGGCCAGTTGGGGAGAGAGACCATGGGAGTTTGGCCAGTCACAGGAAGTCACAGGAAGTTGGGTGTGGGAACTCACTGACCACCAAGGGCAGCTCCTGCATTGAGTGTCTGTCCCCTAGCAGTCAGTGCACATCAAAGTGACTGGTCAACTGCTCATTCAATCAGTCGGTTGTAATAGTCGCTTAGGCTTTAACATATATAGACTAGAGGTCTGATGCACGAAATTCCTGCACTGGGCAAGGGGGAGAGGGGAAAAGTGGAGGGCCCCTCAGCTTAGATTGGGGACAGAGAGAGATGTGGGAAATTGGCCAGTCAGGGAGGGACTGTGAAAGGGCTCCAGGGCATGGCTGGCTCATCTCACTGATTCCTGATTGGTTGGACCCCAACAGCAAGCTAACCTACCAGTTGAAGTGTCTGCCTCCTAGTGGTCAGTGTATGTCACAGTGAGCAGTTGAACAGTTTTAGCTTATTATTAGTATACTAGAGGCCCAAAGCACAAAGATTTGTGCAAGAATGGGCCTTCCTTCCTCTGGATGCTGGCACTGCTTTTGCTCAGGCCTCAGAGCTGCCTTTCCACCTTCCCATGCTGCACAGAGGTCCAGAGGATCTGGGGCAGTGCAGAACACCTGTGTCATTGCCATGGTGATGACACAAGCATCCCACCCCCTGCTGCTGGGGCCTGTGTATGCATACTCACGCCTGATTGGCTGGTGAGCATTGTAAAGATATACCCAATTTGCATCTCTCTTTTATTAATGTAGATTATGCTTTGATTGGTTGAATGGATGACCAGATGACCAAACACTTAGCATATTAGGCTTTTATTATATAGGATTGGAAAAGATTTAAAGAAAAGCAATTTTTAAGTGAGTTAATCTTGTATGAAAATAAACTTTGGGAAGAAATTCAAATTAAACCAAAATAAAAAAAAAATAAAGGAAGTAATAAATATAGAAAAAGAAATTTATAAAATATAAACTGAAAGTAAAAAAAATAATTCATTAAAAATGGAACACTAGTAAAACTGATTAAAAAGAAAGAATAGAAGCATAAATTACAAATACTCGGAATGAAAAAATATATTATTTATAGTACCTAAAAACTGGTAATGAATGAAATGTCTATCATATAGAGAATGGGTAAATAAGTTTGTTATGGTTATAGAATTACAATAATGCTACATGCCACAACATGGATGGGGGTCACAGACATGATAGCTAGTACAAGAAGAGAAACCAAATTAGTGCATATTTTATTAAACCAAGAGTTGACAATATTAATTAATCATGTTAGAAAGTAAGGATTATTTCTTATTTCTGTGAAGAGAGAGGTGTAATGATCAGAAGGAGATACATAGAAAGCCCTATGATGTACTAGGTGTATTGGTTAATAATGACTTTTGTGACTTTTGTGACCAAAGGAAACATGATAATTTCAAGAGAAACATCAAAAGTGATTTATTCAAAGTAATGTCCATTGCTAGCTTCACATTTTCCTCATATTTCAATTAATTTGTGGATACTGCCCCAATAGAACTGTTGTTGTTTTTAGGCAAACCATTCAGAGGCTCAGTTTTTCACTTCTTTGTATGTTTTGAAATGCTGCTCAGAAAGTCTGTGTGCCATTGATCAGAACAAGTGGTAATCTGGAGGAGCAAGGTCTGATGAATGTTATGGGTGGGTTAATACTTCTCAGGCAAGATCTTTTGACGTGTTTTTAGCTGGTTTTGAAGTGTGTGATGGTGTGTCATCATGAAGCAAAATTACTATGTCTTCTAACACATTCTGGTCATTTTAAAATCAAAGCATGGTTCAATTTGATTATTTATTGTCAGTAGTGATCAGTATTAATGGTTTCACCTGGTTTTAGAAGTTCATAATACACCACACCTTCCTGATCCCACCAAACACAGAGCATTGTCTTCTTTTCAAAGCGATTTGGCCTTGCAGGTGATGTTGATGGTTGACCTAGATCAACCCATGATTTTGTGCATTTGGGATTCTCAAAATAATCCATTTTTCATCACCAGTCACAATTTGATGTGAGAAAGACTTTCTTTCATGCCATTGAATCAACATTTTACTGATGACTTTTTGATATTCCATTTGTCTTTCATTCAGTGGATGTGGCACTCATTTTCCTTCCTTTAAAATCTTTCCCATTGCTTGTAAATGTTTGGAAATTGTTTGCTGAGCAATGTTTAACCTTTCTGCAAGTTGTTTTTACGTTTGTCATGAATCTTTAACCAATAATGCTTGTAATTGTTGGTCTTCAAACTTTTTTCGGTTGACCTGGACATTCTTTGTCTTCACATTGAGATCACTTTAAAAGCATTTAAACCAGCGTTCACAAGTATATTGAGATGGAGCAGGTTCACCATAAGCATCCTGACGTATTCAGTATCACTTTTCTTCAAAATAAAGTAATGAATTAAAACTTCCCAAAAATTCTCTTTATTTGGCACAAAATTCAACATTTTTAAGCATAAAAATATCTATAATGCTAACACTTTAAAAAAATTGACATATGAAGTTTTGAAGCTTGTCAATACAACAAAATAGTATACATATCAAACTGCATATATATCAAAATACTAGTACGTGTAACTCCATCTATTAAAAAATCTGCATTATTAACTGGTTTTTGATTTCTTGATTTGAATTGTGGTTATATAATTATGTTCATTTTATAAAAGTATACCAGTCTGTATACTTTCTGTGTTTTCTTTGTTGTTAAAAATATGATTTGTGCACTCCTCTGTCATGATTCGCTAAAGCTATTATTTAATAGGAAATCAATTTGACAGGTTAACAACCATTCTATTTCATTCAGTCTATTGGGCTCTGACTCTTAAAGTAGCACAAGAATCTGAAAAGTTTCCATGGTACCCTTCTCCCCCCCCCCCAAAAAAAAAAAAAGAAATAAGGTAAAACCATGCTGTTTGTTTATGTTAGTGCCTGTATTTACCTCTTTTCTATATGCTAAATCTTTCAGCTTTGAGTTTTACCTGGTGTCATTGGTTGAAAACATATTAAAACATTTAAAAGGAGGATATCTTCTCTCCCATTCTGGCTTTCAGAGCCTCAACATGTGCTATCCAATCCCAGAGGTAATCAAAGTGGATTATCTCTCTAGATTCCTGTCTATAAATCACATATGTAAATCACTAAAAATAATTTTCTTTTCTCTCATTTTCTTTCCTCTCTTCTGAGTGGAGCACTGGCCCCTTGTAAGTCATTATTATCATGTTCTCTTTCTTCTTCCCATTTTTATAGAGCCCCCCAAAACAATAAAATCTATATGAAGGCAATTCTGAAGGCATTTTCTAATTTAATTCTTCAACCCAATTCTGATTAAAGTATTTTGATCAAAGAAGAGAAAATTCAAATTCTATCTTGAAAGGCAAAAGGCAAAATGTCTCTACTTTTTTTTCAAATGTCTTACAATTAAACTGAAATAAATAAATAAACAAATACTTTTAAATCCCAACAAAATAAAAGTGATTTGAGATTAATAATTTGAAATATGATACACTGTAGAATATTCTTCAGTGGTTTCTGCACAAATGACCATTTTCTACAGGAACAAACCCAATAATGTTGTCCACTTTCCCATCATCGGTTGGACACAAATTGGGAAATTAGGTACTATTCCTTGATTTCATAATTATAATCAATTAATTCTAATTTGAAAGGTTGTCTTGACTGAGTTATGAACTTGGGAGTTTGAGAGTGGCTATCACTAGCCTGATATTTAAAAGGAAATATAGAGAAATTGATTCTGAAAAAGAAAAGTAAACAAAGTGATATACATAAAATGGGAAAATTAGGCAATGGCAGCTTCTAATTCTAGCTCTTTCCTGAAAGCCAGGTAGGATCTGAAGTATGATTTGTTCTATAAATTCATTGAAATGTCTATTATAAATTCTACCTTTTGCTTTAAATTAGACCAAATTGTTTTTTTCTCTTACATAGAAACAAAAACCTTCACATTATATCAATATCAACTAATAGCATTCTTTTTGTGGTTATTAAAAAAAAAGGAATTGGACATTGCCCATAGAAAGCTAGTACTGAAATGTAGCTATGGATGTATGGAGCTAGTGTTTATATCCCCAAACACTAGAAATCAATAACTTGTGTGAAATAAAACGACAAAACTCACACATGATGGATCACAGTAGCTATCAAAAGAAGTAAACTTAATGGACTGGTGTCTCTAAATTACAAACATAAGTCAAAGGGAACAGAATACATTGCAGTTGAACAAAGGTGAGTCTATTAGCTCCACGGAACAAGGAAGTGAGCAAAGCATGGGGTTGGGGTGGGAAAGTAATGGGATCATTAAGAAGATGTTAGGACAGGTTTCTTACACAGTTTGTGCTTTGGTTTAGTGATTGGGAGAGAGTTCAAGAAAGTATAGTTTTGTTCTGGATAGGATGTTGTCAGAAAAAGAAGAGGTGATTATATGATTACCTTAGTAAATTTCTCTAGAAATTGGGTAGGAACCACAATTGAAATTTCTAGAAAAGCAGCAGTTACTTATGTTAGCTGGGAGAGGAGGAGGTTTGGTCATTTGTGTTTGACAATGTTTTTGTTTTTGTCTTTGCTGAAGCACGATATTAGATTGCTCCTGTTTCATGTTGGCCTCATGTTAGTCTCACTGTAGCCTTGTCTAATGTTAATTGATTTATTCCACAAGTAAACCATGACCTAACAATCATCAGGGGCTGTTTTTTGTTGTTGTTTTTGTTTTACTTTGTTTTGTTTCTCCCTCAAAGCACATATGTGAAATGCAGTGACAGTTTTGTTGAATATGAAGGAAATCTATATCCTGGACAATAGTATTAATACATTCAGAAGGGGAAATATTTTTTGCTATTTCCCCCTTCATAATCAAGTAAATAATTTGAAAGGATCTCTATCTCCATACCAGTAGAGACTATCTACATAATAAGCACATCTCTGAAAGCATTCCTATGCTCACGGAAAACAAAAGGAAAAAGCAACAGCAGCACCAGCAAACAGTGAGCTTACACCAATCAGCTGGTGTTGCAAAGTAGATGTGTCCCTAATATCCATAGTCTCATTCTATAGAAATAGACATCCAAAAGATTTGGTTGAGTCCAGGACAAAGTGACTATTCCTCAGGTTTATTTTGAGAGACATATGGCTATATGACTAAGTTTGATCAATGATATATGAAGTACATATGGCCAAGTCTAGGAACCTTCAAGAGATATTGGACGGTGTTCCTTGCCTTCTTCTGTTTTGCCTTCCTCCCTCAGCTACAAGGTATGTGGAGGGAAACACCGGAGATCTAAGGTAAAAGCCACATATGGAGGATGGACAAGATTGAGGGAGTGGATCTCTGAGACCCTGGAGAGCAATGTCAGTCTCAGAATCTCTGGGCATTTATATTATAAAAAAACAAATGTCTATCTCATTTATGCCAGTGCTATTTTAGTTTTGCAGTTCTGCAAATGAACCTAATATTAATTGAGACCATGAAGAATAAGTAAACCATAAACAATTTTCCACCCAGTTAAGAAAATATAAGAATCTTGGAGTGTAAGAGTATTAGGCAAGAGAAGAAAAATCTCATTTATTTATTTATTTATTTATTTATTTATTGTTAATGCTTGGCTTACATCAGGAAATTAAGGAAAGTTCTCAGAGGATAAATACTGTGAAATGAAGGGAACTCAGGAAGGCCAGTGAGCAGAGAGTCCATCCTTTACCCTTGGGCCAGGTAACCTTGATGACAAGGGAGATAGGAAACAATATCTAGGAGCTTTTCTGGCAAGAGGTTACATCATATATTTCTAAAAAATAAAGATAATAAAATAGAAAATCAGCTTCCTCAGGAGATGAATTAGAAAGAAATATGACATGCAGAGAGGCAGGGTGATACTGAGGACCTATGCCTACCTCAGCCTTACCTGCTGTGAAGAATCTCTAATCATACAAACTGACCAATCAGAATCAAATTGGCTGATAGGGGAGGGCAGTTGGGGGTGAGATCAGGCCAGCATGGGAGGGCAGTTGGGGGTCCTGGTCTGAAAAGTTAATTGTATATTGGCTATTCTCAGATTGGTAGTAGGCAATACCTCTAACAGAAGAAAAGGTAAAACCTTTCTGATGTAATGCACATTATAATTGGGACTCAAAGAATTACCAGATGTAATTCATGAAATCAAAAAAAAAAAAAAGAAGAAAAGAAAAAGAAAAAGATGCCAAAACCGGTTTGGCTCAGTAGATGCGTTGGCCTGCAGACTGAAAGGTCCCGGGTTCGATTCCGGTCAAGAGCATTTACCTTGTTTGTGGGCACATCCCCAGTGGGGAGTGTGCAAGAGGCAGCTGATCTATGATTCTCTCTCATCGATGTTTCTCTCTATCCCTCTCTCTTCCTCTCTGTAAAAAATCAATAAAATATATATTTTTTAAAAAAGAAGAGAGATAAAGAAAAGGGAGAGAGAGAGAGAGAGAGAGAGAGAGAGAGAGAGAGAGAGAGAGAGAGAGAGAGGAAGGGAAGGGAAGGGAAAGGAAGAAAGAAAGAAAGAAAGAAAGAAAGAAAGAAAGAAAGAAAGAAAGAAAGAAAGAAAGAAATTACTAACCATGATATTTCTAGCCTTGGAAAATTTCAAAAATATAAGATACAGTTGTCATTTTGAATGATATATTCAAGAATACATGAGACAAAGGACTGGGATAAATTATATAATTAGGTTTTATAAATCTACAAATACATTTTTTGAGAAAAAACACATGCATGCATATTATTCAATCCTTTTCATTCATTTCTTTTCATTTAGCATTTAGTTCACTAGCAAAAATATATTTACAGAACTATTTCTCCCACCAACAGTCTTCTTTGGCCTGTGCTAAATTTGGATGATATTCATCTCTTTCTGATGCATAATTTTTGTTATTAATACCTACCAAATGTTGTGCATCTGCCAGTAGATACAACAGTCTGAGAGGGGTGAAATGCATGATCTCTAGCACCTGTTACAGGCTTATACCATAAAATAAAACTTGAAAACATTTTTAAAACATTTAAAAATCAGTATAATTTTTAAAGCTTTAATCTATACTTTTACAGAATGAATTGCTCATAGATGCTAATTTTAAGGAGAATATATATAGTTGTACTAGTATGTATCTATCTAGAACTTTTGTTAGTTGAAACAAAGTAGGTAAAAACATTTATAATATTATAAATGGTAATGACAACAGAATTCTAGAAGAAATAGGCAGTCATAAGGAACCACACATTGTCCTAATATATAAAAAACCAGGGTCCATAACAAGACACCGAAGGCTCGACCAAACACAGGAAGTCAGTCCTGCAGTCAGTGCTGGGTCGCTGGTGACCCAGCACTGACTGCCTTTAGTGTGGGTGCAGTGACTCAGCACTGACTGCTGAGGGGGCTGCGGATCAGGCTGGAGAGAGAGGCAGGGTCTGATCCCCAGCCTCCATGGCAGCTATTGATCAGACATTGCATCTCTCCTTCTCTCTGGGCTTCAACAGCAGCCACGCCTCTGTTTCTATCTGGGCATCCACAGGAGCTGCTGATCAGCCGCGCCTCTCTGATCAGGCCCAGAGACTCTGACTGGCATAGAAACCAACCCAGTCAGAACCAAATCTTGGTAAATTGTGAGGAGCTAATGGCTGCCTAGGAGGCAGAGCTTTTGATGCTGACTGGCATAGAAACCAACCAATCAGAACTAAATTGGCTGGCAGGGAAGGGCAGATCAGGATTGCAGGGGATGGCCATTGGTGGGTGATATCAGGCCAGCAGGGGAGGGAAGTTGGGGGCAAGATAAGACCAACAGGGGAGGGCAGTTAGGGGTGATCAGGCAGGAAGGCAGAGGCAGATAGGGGTGGTCAGGTAGGCAAAGTGGTTAGGGGCAATCAGGTAAGCAGGCAGAGGCAGTTAGTGGTGATCAGGCAGGCAGGTGAGCAGTTAGGAGTTAGCAGTCCCAGATCGCCAGAAGGATGTCTGACTGCCGGATTGGAGAGGGTGCAGGTTGGGCTGACCCCTCCATGCACAAATTTTGTGCGGTGGGTCACTAATTTCATAATAAAGTCCATGGCATTATTTTCAAAATATGCAGATGATATGTGTGCCTTTGAAGAATATATATTATCAGTTGCATCTAAAAATTAATCAAAATTTTAGAACCCTTATAATAGAATGCTATGAAACAGTTTATTGTCAATCCCCAATTTTGTCATAGGAATAAATTTCAGAAACATTTATATTTTTCTCTCACTCACAGTGGACTGCATTTCACATTGCTATATGCATGTGTTTTAGAAATTACATGCATGCATTTTTATTTTTATTTTATTTTTATTTTTTTACAGAGAGGAAGAGAGAGGGATAGAGATTTAGAAACATCGATGAGAGAGAATCATCCATCCGCTGCCTCTTGCACACCCACTACTGGGGATGTGCCCGCAACCAAGGTACATGCCCTTGACCGGTATCGAACCCGGGACCCTTCAGTCCTCAGGCCGACGCTCTATCCACTGAGCCAAACTGGTGTCGGCACATGCATGCATTTTAAAAAAATCATTACTACTAATTCACTGATAAATATTAACTTTTATCCAAGAACAAACAAGGATCTGTAATGTTACTTTCTCTGATATTGGGTAGCTACAACTCTCCATTCAATTCTGCTTAATTCTTATCTTTAGACATTCTTTATTTCCACATGTGTTTCCTCCTTGCCACCTATTACAGCCTTATATCATAAAATAATAAATTTAAAAAATTTAAAAAACTATAATTTTTATATTTTTAGGTGTTGAATAAAGATCCTTGGATGTGTCTAGAGAATAAACAGTTTTGGACTGAGAGGTTAGCTACACTGATATAACAGTTCTGTCAGACAATTGCTAAAGTTAGTTAGAAATAGTGAAGTACTTTTATTTTAATGTTTCCCTCAAATAATTTTTAAAAAAATAAAAATGTTTGCTAATGGCTTGGATGGTGTTACTCAGTGGCTGAGCATCATCCCAGGAACTAAGAGGTCACAGGTTCAATTCCTGGTCAGGGCACATGCCCGATTGCAGGCTCAATCCCCAGCAGGGGTATGAAGAAGGCAGCCAATCAATGATGTTCCTCTCATCATTGATGTTTCTATCTCTCTCTCTCTCTTCCTTTCTTTCTAAATATCAATAAAAACATACTTTTAAAAGATTGATAATAGCTTTTATCAAAGTCAATGATTAGGTTTTTGCTTAAAAACACCCTCACATATATTATGTGATGGTTAATAATGCCTGGTTATTTGTTTAAAATTTTCAGGGTCTGACTATGAGCACATTTCTGGGATACATCAGTGTAAAGTAAATCAGTAAAGTAAAGCAGTCTCATTAAAACATATTATTATTCCTAATATTGTGGGCAGCATCCAAATTTTTAAGGGCCAGAGTAGGAAAAAAAATTCAGAGGAAGGAAGAATTCTGTGTGTGTGTGTCTGACTGTTGAGTTGGGACATCAGCTGCTGCCTTTGGGCTGGAACTTAAGCCATTTTTACTTCACGTTCTCAGGCCTTTAAACTTGGACAAAAACTTGTACCTCTTGCTCTCCTGGTTTTGGGGCTTTTGGATTCAGGCTGAAACTTCACTAATAATTTCCCTAGGTCACCAGTGTGCAGAGGTTGTGGTACTGCTTAGCCTCCAGAACCCCGCAAACCAATTCCTTAACAGATTCCAATCGACTTTACATTGTTCATAGCCAAAAATTGGAAATATTGGTCAAAATTATTCTAAATAAACAGCTTGATTATTGAGTAATAAAATGATCCTAAATGTAGTGCTATGTTAATAAAGTTACATTTTTGAAATTTATAGCACAATCCATGCTTGTTTGTTTTTTGTTTTGTTTTTGTTATTTTAGCTATTTGGTTGGGTGAGGGGCTGGGGGGGGGGGCTTCCTTCTAATCTTCTATGCTTTGGCAGGTCTAAAAATGAAGATGACATAAAACAAATAAATTGGGGGGGAAATAATTTGTACAGGAGTCTCATAAAAATATAAGACCCAAGGGCAAGTGGGGCCAGTTGAAGTTCATATGACATTCTGAGCTAAGTTAGGGGACAGGGCCTGGGGCTTCAGAGGGGAGGAGGGCATTCAGGGGACATTTAAGGAGATGTTTGGTAATTAGATGTTTGTCTTGCCCTCCAGATAGGTCATTCAGATATGTTATCTCTGGTATTAGCTCTCTTTCTGAGCAGGCCCTTTTATCCAATTCTGAATGTTGATTGTCTTCAAAACAATCCAAATGCCAAAATGGCATATTTTGGGGTCAAATATTCTGATATCCTGCAATTTGAATGAATGGATATTCAAAACATTGCATTTTATCTGAAACTCTAGGAATTTACATATTTTAAAACAACTAATGAGACAAAAAATAGAACACTTCCCTTTTTCTGATTCTTCCCCTTTTAATTCTAACCAGAGAGCAGGCTTAGAGAGAGGAAAGGAGATAAAGAAACATACCTGTGAGGGAGAACCTTCATGCCCGAACCAGGGATGGAACACACAAACCCTGTATGTGCCCTGACCTGGAAATAAACCAGCAACCTTTTTGGTGCACAGGACTGTGCTCAACCAACTGAGCTACTCTGGCCAGCACTTCTCTTTTTCTTTGTAGGATTGTTTGTCTTCTCATCTCTTCTTCTTCTTCTTCTTCTTCTTCTTCTTCTTCTTCTTCTTCTTCTTCTTCTTCTAATTCTATAAATTTTTATTGTTCATATTATTACAAATGTTCCTCATTTTTCCCCTCCATTGCTCTCCTCCACCAAGTTCCCATCCCACCCTCTGCCCTTTCCCCATCCCTATTGTCCTCATCCATAGGTGCAGAGTTTATGTTCAGTCTCTTCCCTCACCCCTACTACCCTTTTCCCCAAGAATCATTAGCCCACTCCCATTCCATACCTCTGATTCTATTATATTTACCAGTTAATATTGTTCATCATGTTTTTTACTTCCCTTGGTTTTTAGATTCACTTGTTGATAGTTACATATTTGTTGTTCATAATTTTTATCTTTATTTTCTTCCTCTTTCTAAAGAACTCCTTTCAGCAATTCATATAATTCTGGCTTGGCAGTGATAAACTCCTTTACCTTTTTTTTATTTGTGAAGCTCTTTATCTGACCTTCGATTCTGAGTGATAGCTTTGCTGGTTAGAGTATTTTTGGCTGTAGGTTCTTGTTATTCATCACTTGAATATTTCTTGCTATTCCCGTCTGGCCTGCATGGTTTCTGTTGAGAAATCAGCTGACAGTCGTATGGGTGCCCCTTTATAGGTAACTACCTGCTTTTGTCATGCTGCTTTTAATATTCTCTCTTTGTCTTTTGCTCTTGGAATTTTAATTATAATGTATCTTGGTGTGGTCCTCTATGGATTCCTTTTGTTTGGGCTTCTGTGCGCTTCCTGGACTTGTAAGTCTATTTCTTTCACCAGGTGGGGGAAGTTTTCTGTTACTATTTCTTCCAATATGTTTTAGGTATCTTGCTCTCTGTAATCTTCTGGGACACCCATAATTCTGATGTTGGTTTGCTTGAAGTTGTTCCAGAGTTTTTTTACACTGTCTTCAACTTTCTGGATTCTCCTGTCTTCTTGCTTCTGCGGAGGAGTATCCTCTGGCTCTTTGTGTTCCAAATCTTTGACTTGATTCTTGCAATCTCCCATTCTGTTTTTAGGACTCTGTATAATATATATATATATATATATATATATATATATATATATATATATATTTCAAAGAATGAATTCTTTATTTCTAGATGAGCCTTTATTATTTCTTATTGATCCTTTATTATTTCTAGTTGATCCTTTTTCATATCCTCATAGGTCTCATTTATTTTATTGGCCTTTTCTAGGAGATTCTTGAACAACCTTATAAGCATGGTTTTGAACTATATATCCAGTTGCTTTTTGTCCTCCATTTCTTTTGTTTGTGATATGTTTCCTTGTCTCAGCATTTTTGCTGCTTCCCTGAGTTGGTAGGGTGGGAGGATCAGTTGTGTCTATGCCAGGAGACAGCCTTATTTGACTAGACTTGGAAAACTGCAAAAGCTTCTGTGTTCAGCTTGGATGGGGCAGAGTTTCAGGGTGGAGCCTACAACCTTGGCTTCCCATTAGCCCTGCACTCTGAGGTTCCTGAGTCTCTGTGTACCTGTGTCCTTTGGTACTCATTGCAAGCACCTCTGAGAGAAAGGTGCCCTAGAGTTTCGCCCACTACCAGATAGTCTTGTCTCTCCTCCAAAGAGCCCAAAACAGGTGTTCAGTGCAGTTGGAAGTGGGGTTAAGAGCAGTCCGGAGCTTATGTCTCTTTCCCGCTAGGGCAATCCAGTGGCTTAATCAACAGTTTGTCTTCTGCGCGAAATGTGTGTGACTCGGGGACTCTGCCTTTCGCCGCTGCTCCCCTGAGCTTCCACCTTACAGCCCAGATTCCCTCTGTATGAGCCTGGGGCCCAAGGGTCTCGCCTAGAACTGGGGTTCAGTGCAGTCAGAACTGGGGCTCAGCACAGTCTGGAGCTTTTGTCTCCTGGCTAGGGCAATCCAGCAGCTCAGTGAACAGTCCGTCCTCTGGGTACAATGTGCGTGACTCCAGGGTTCTGCCTTTCCTGCTCCCCTTAGCTTCAGCCTTACAGCCCAGATTCCCTCTGTATGAGCCTGGGAACCCAGGGTTTCACCCAGAACCGGGTTCAATGCAGTCAGAATTTGGGTTCAGCACCTTCCAGAGCTTTTATCTCCTTCCTGCTAGGGAACGCCAGCCAGGCACTTAGCCGCCCCTCCTCTCCTGCTTTGTCCTCTCCCCATGTTTGCATTGTGTCTCTGTACCTTAGGCTTTTACAGCTCCTCTGATTTTCCTTCTGTTTTTTTTTTTTTTTTCCTTCTAGTTGTAGAATTTCCAGTCAGTCAATTTTCCTGTAGTTCTGGATAATGTTCACTTTATATTTTAGTTGTATTTTTTGAAATTGTTGAGTGAGGCTGCAGTTAGGCGTTTATGCCGCCATCTTGGTTTTTCCCTCATCTCTTCTTGAAGTACACATTCTGGAATGCCCAGAACCTTCCTATCATATGCAACAGTTGGATAAGTCTTTTTGTCCGTTAATAGTTCCCTTTTATTTTTTCTTTTTAATACTAAAGACAAATTTTCTTATAGAATCTTTTATAATTTAATTATAATTGTTTCTGCTTGAGTATTTTATGCTAGGAACTACACACCAGAATATATAACTTTATATTGTTAGTATGTAATGATGTGATGATGAATGATTGTTTAACTCAGTGAATGAATGACTGGCTGATCAAATAGTGAACAAATAAATGAATTAACATTTTTCCTGCAGTGTCCTTCCTATCCCTTTTTTCTTCTCACTCTGCCAGGCATAAACAGTATTTCTCCTGCAACTCATGCCAGATTCAGACATTGCAGAGAAAAGTTCTGATTGCTCAGCACTCTTAAATGTTCCCTTTCCTTCAGTCTTATTCATACAGTGTTTGTTCAAGAAAAGACATACCATGAGCATCAGGAAAAAGAAAGGACAATCTTTGTGCACGTCAAAAAGCTCACTCTGTTTGGAAGAGGATTAACAGAGATAGATTTGATAATGATAAAATGTAAATTTCTTAACCAAATCAAATATGTTTCTTATTGAATTCATGTATAAATAAATGTTGTGTTTTGAAAATATATTAACCTCATATTCATGCAGGCCTTGCATTTTACTTTTTAATATAGTCTGTGCTATATTTAACCCAATGTGAGGAAATCAATATGTAAACTGGAGTAATTGGTTAATCAAACTCTTTTGTTTCAGAATTAATTAATTAAAATACAAAATACACTTCTGGGATTTGATGATGTTAATGAGAATTTGATGGGAAATGAGAAAGCATCAAGGGTGTTCTTCTAAATTACTTATACAATTATCTTCATTTTAAACTTCTTATATACAACTTAATATACTTGTCTTCATATGGCTAACAGTATTATAAAAATAATTTTAAATTTTTAAGTAGAGATGCAATTTTTAAAAGATGAGTTATCGTCACTTTAGATCATTCAAAAATGCTTAGTCAGTCTGATCTTCATTAATTCAAAAAGAGAAGCTGAAGTCTCACAGACATAGGTAAAATAACAATTTTAAGAGTATAGTAATTACGATTTTAATAATTTATGACTTTTTGTTCATATGTCTGGATAATAGGTAAAACAGAAATGCATTTGACCTTATGTTTTCACACATAAATGCACTTTTAATTAAGATAATATCATCCTTTTAAAATAAATTATTCCCAGAACCATTCAATTGAGTGAAATTATTTTTTAAATTTTAATAGCACTAACTGAAGGTCAGTGGTTCCTCATAGATATAAATGTCTGGGCAAGGTTGTGCTTCCCCTCTGGTAATGGGACCAGGGCAAATAAGTCCCTAATATGTAAATGTGCAATTTGCATTTTTAAATAAGCCAGTGGTACTAGATTCACTATACAGAACCTATAACTACTGGATTTTCAAATTGTTCTTTCATTTTTACTGAAATCTATCAAGAGTAAAATAAAATAGAGACCACACACATGAACTATGTCCTACGAAAAAATAAAATAAAACAAAAATCAGATATGGCTTGTCTCTTTATACCAGTTAAGTAATAATGAAATAAAAATAACTATAGTTAAATAAGTACTTTATGAAAGGAGTTCTCAGTAGAGGTTTCTTTTCTTTTGCTGTAGTAACACCAACATATTTAGAGGAGCAGTATTAACAAAGGAAGCTGTCACTTACTTTTAAAAGACATTAGTGAGAAAGATAACATTTAGATAATAGTGTAAAATAAAGTAACAGATGATTTTTAAAATAAAAGGTATGAAACATCAAAGTCTAAGAGCAACTGGTAGAATAATTGAAAAAAAAACTAGTATACATACTTTTTGTTCTATTTCATTCCAATATTTCCTTAATTTAATTTTTACTCTGACTTTGTTTTAAATTTATTTGTTTCTCTAAATGCTATTAGAAAAAAAGACTTTTATCAAAAATATCTAACATGTAAATTGTTTCTTCTAGAGATACACAATTCAGATTAATATGACATTGAGAAATCATGCATTAAAAAAAGTATTAAATATTTCCCAACATGTTAAATACACACAACCAATTTAATACCATTTAAGAATATTCAGGTTACTTTAAATATACTTAGGAAAATTGTATTATTTTCTACTGAAACAAACATTTATCATTAGCTCTACAGCATATTTCACATCCATTTTTTATGTGTAACAAAATATCACTATTCTTTCAATCTAACAAATTATTTATGTATTAAAAAATAGGTTTCCACAGAATGTGTAGGCCATTACTTAATAAGTATTCTTTTATTAGTGAATATAGTAGCTAAATTTTAATACATATAGCACATTGGTAGAAATTTTAATGATTACAACTTTTATCACCACTTGCAATTACTTTTTAGGATACTCAAAGTTGAATCTTTATGTGAAAATATTTTATATATTAAGATCCTTTTTCAATTTTTAAAGGCATGGATATAAGATAGCAGCTGTATTAAACCTGTGCATATTAACAAAACATGGTTGTAAGACTTGATAATGAGGTTATGTTAATTTTTAAGATTCTTATGTCAACGTGGATGATGTGTCAGAGAAGGCCTCTCCTTCTAGAAGAGCTTGAAGCACATGTGCAGAAGGAGGTAAAGAGCACATTCCAACTTCTGTTTATTGTCTCAGTAATTTCTAAAACTTGGCTGAATTCCTATGTAAGATTCTGTGAGACACCCTGCATTCTTATTATAATTGCCTTTTAGCTGGAGCTAATTGCAACTGGTTTCTTTCCCTTGCAACCCAAAGTTTCCTAATTAAAACAATGCACCACCAAGATAAAAGTAGAATTGATGTACGGTTCCACTAGTTTAAAATATTGCTTACAGAAGTTAAATAACAGTTCCGCTCCATTTCTAATTTCCTAACTCTGCAAGAAGATGCATGGCACTATATAGCTACTGAGGCAAGATTCTAAACTATAAAACACATGCCATCACTGATGCATCATCTATTTAAAGTTATTGCAGCAACAATCAAGTAAAACATGTGGGAAGCCAGGATGAAACATATGTCTAAAAGGCACTATAGCAGAAATAGGGGTTCTATTTTTCCCCCCTATGAATTTCATATAGGACAGGAATTTCCAGAAAGTAGTAGTTACTCATGATTCATGCTGCATTAGACCTAGCCACAGAAAATGCCATGTCTATGAATAAGAGTGTGAGATATTTTTTTCAATAAAAGGCCTTTGGAGAATTAGAAATATACATATTTCTCCATTGGGGACCCACAAGATGCTTTCACAGCAGACTCATTGGCATAAAAAACGCTGTCCTGGAATTTTATAGCTTTCCTAAAATACAGTGGGGAATGATGAAACAGGGCACTGAATGATGAAACACCTGAGTGGCTAAGACTCTAAACATCAAAGGACAGAGCAATGTGTGATTAATAGTGGCTCCGATAATAATAGCTAATATTTATTGAGTGCTTGCTTTGTACTTACGGTTCTAAGTGCTTTAGATATTATCGTATATTTTCCCTCACATAGCAACCATAAGAAACTGGAAATTGTTACCCCGCTGAGAAAGAAAGGCATAGGTGACAGGTCCACAATCACCTAGCTGCACAGAGAAAGAACCAGAATTTGAATCCAGGGGGTCTGCATCCAGAGGGTGAAAGCTAGCTGTGATTTCGCTCCCTGAATGCTATGCCAATCATAGAAAGATGACTAAGGCAAGCATCACAAATGGCTTCCAATGGATGTGTATGTCCTCTAATCTTGCTGTAGATATAGTTTTGTTCTTTATCTCCATGAGACATTCTGCCATGATATAGCAGGCACTCAAACCTGCAGGCACTTACGCACTGCACTTTGAAATATTCCTTTTATAAATATTGTGAGCACCGCATCAAAAGCTCATCACTGTGCTGGAGACAAGACAATATAAAACGGACTGTGTTCCTGAAGCTGACAACCAAATTAGGGAAAGGCAGTACAGAGTGAATCGTAGAATCAAGCATCCATGAAAAGCAGAAACAAGGTGTCCAGGCCCACTGAAGTGTGCGGGACTATCGCTAAACTAAGCGGGTCAGGAAGGGTTTCTCTGAAAAGCTGGGCTTTACCTGACATGTGAAGTAATTGCCTTCGTCTCCAGCTCACTCACAAAATTCTACTTCATCTACAACTGTCCCATGTCTCCACAACCCTACGAATCAGCAAAAGTGAAAATTCTAGAATTAAGTGTTTAACTTTACTTAATAGAATTGAATGACCTTATGATCCAAATGTCCCTCTTTCTGTTACCTGTGACCTGTTTCTTTAAGCCATAGTTAAACTAGTTCAGTGCCGCTGACTTTACTTTACTTTTCTTCTTAGCAATCTTAAATAACTTTCATAAACTTGTCCTAACCTCACACACTTTGTAGAAGAAAAGGCCAAGTTATTATGCTGCCACGTATGGATCAAAGTCTTTTTCTTTTCTCCCAAGCCTTTTTCATTGGTCACATGGGAGATTTCAGACTTATGTCTATAATACCTGGATACTATCTTTGTTTTGAAAATTTTCTGTTCTATGTATGTACCTGGTTTTCACTACTGACAACTTAATCCAAAAGAATATGTGAATATAGGTTATCTTAGATTTCTGTCTCATTTTTGCTAGATAATTCTGCTCTATGGCATTTTAGGTGTTACTCTATACTATAAGAGTAGTATATGTTAAAGGTTAGCTTATGTAAAAGCTTCATTTTTAATCTTTCCCATTAATTCAACTGATGGGTTATCAACAAAGAAAAAGTCAAATATTAAGTAACTAGAAAAAATGAATATGAGTTTATGAAATCATTAGAATACTGACAAATTTTTTTATAATATAGTTTATTGATTTTTTACAGAGAGGCAGGGAGAGGGATAGAGAGCTAGAAACATCGATACATCAATGAGAGTGAAATATCGATCAGCTGCCTCCTGCACACCTCCTAATGGGGATGTGCCTGCAATAAGGTACATGCTCTTGACCTGAATCAAACCTTGGACCCTTGAGTCTGCAGGCCAATGCTCTATCCACTGAGCCAAACTGGTTAGGACCTGACAAAAAATTTTAAATCACAATCTTATCCAAATTGACTGGCATCCTTTGTATCCTACTAGAGGCCCAGTGCACAAAATTTGTGCATGGGTAGGGCCCCTAATGACTGCCTGTCACCTGCCAGGGCCTCACTTCCCCAGCTGCAGCTGCCGGTTGTAGCCTTCCTTTGTTTTGTACCGCCCTCTGATGGTCAACACATGTTATAGCTAGCAATCGAACTCCTGGTTGGTTAAACTCTGGAGGGGACACTTTGCATATTAGGCTTTTATAGACAGATGATAGATAGATAGATAGATAGATAGATAGATAGATAGATAGATAGAGCCATTGAAAGGATATCGGTTAGGAGGTATTCCTTTATTCTTTCACAATTTTTTTTCTGAGATAGTATAATCATTTTATGGATTATTGGGCTCCTTAAATGAGGCTCTGGAATAGATCAACATGAAGTTGGGCAAATTATAATTATGCTCTTCAATTATGCAGAACTTTAACAATTACTATATCTGAGGAGATCACTTGTATGGAAAAATTCATCATTAGATATTAAACCCTCTGAGTCAGTTATCTATACACTCTTCTATTGTTGCCAACCTTGGATCAGAATAACGTTAAATGCCATCCAAAGTTGATGCTCAACATTGTGACCAGAAAAGAAAATTTTAGTTCCCCAGAGAAGAAAATACTTTAACTTAATATTTTAACTATATTTTGCCTCATTCCTCTTATATGATACTAGGGGCCCAGTGCATGAATTAATGCACATTGAAAGGAATTTTAGGCCATGAGGATGTGGTACACAGGAGCGGCTCTTGTCCAACCCACAGCAGCCCCCCTTCTCTTGTCTGCCAGCAGCCCCACTCCTGCTGACAATGCTTCCACATGCTGACAGCTCCACCAATGCTTGTACCTGCTGATTGACAGCATGGAGTGATTGTGGCTGGTGCCAGCAGTGGGTACAAGTGGGGCCAATGCTGTCAGTGGATGCAAGCAGCGGCTGCTGCCCCGATTGCCCCTCAGGAGCAGGGGAAGGTGGACAAGCCCTCTGGGGTGATTAAGGCTACATGTGCCGGGCCCACTGACAGCACTGAGTGGTTGGGACAAGCACCAGCAGTGGATGCAAGTGGGGCTGGCACCGGCAGCAGGTGTGAGCACCAGGCGGGACAGGGGCATGTGGGAGCAATGAATTTTCAGTAACCACCAGAGGCTTGCCCTGATGACAGTAACCAGCACCCTGATTGTCTTTGTATATTTACATTTTAGTAAATATATGCACATATGTTTATGCAACGCCTTCACTAACCATAAAATACAGCCTTTTGTGGAACTTAAAGCAAGAATGAGTTTAAAAGTGAATTATAATTCTCATATGGGAGAAATTCCTAAATTCTTCTTTTTGAGATTATTTTTGATAGAAGGTGAACTTACTCTCTGTGCTAATACATACTAGTATGCAGTCATTTGGGGGGAAATAAAAGCCAAGTACATAAGAAGACTTAGGAGATGCCTGTTATGTTAATGTATTTAGAAGCTCCTGGATTATACTTAAAAATATTAGAGCATCTATTTTTCTTATTTATCTCATCAGTCTAGACATCTACTTTTGTATATAATGTATTTGTGCAATTGTATGGACATAAAATTGATAAGTTAAGAAAATGCATTTTCTTAGGGCAATGTGCTTAATTTTACTACTATTACTACTACCAGTACTACTGCTACTACTACAACTAAGTAGGATATAAAAGGCTTTTCACCACTTTTACTGGTGAAAAGGCATTATGCAGTGCTAAACATAAATGGAAGTTTTAACCACCTTAAAAAGTCATAAATTGTTCTTAACATGCCTGTCAACCTGATCTGAACAATAGATTACCTATTTTATAGGAATGAGAGCAAAAAGCATGAGTGACGTGCTACACTCAGTGAAAATAAAAATGTATTTCAATAGATGCTTTAATTTAATATGCTGTGTCTTAAAATGTGATGCTTGCTTACTTCAGGCAAAATGTCTGTGTTAACTAGAGGCCCAGTGTACCTTGGCCTGGCCTGTGGTTCTGCAACATCCCCTAAGGGGTCTGGATTGCGAGAGGGTACAGGCCAGCTGAGAGACGCCCCCCCCCCCCAGTGCATCGGGGCTGGGGAGGGACCGCAGGAGAACTCCAGGGCATGCCCAGTCCATCTTGTCCATTCCTGATCGGCCGGACCCCAGCAGCAAAGTACCCTGCCAGTTGGAGAGCCTGCCCCCTGTTGGTCAGTGCATAGGGATAGCTACTGATTGAATGGTTAAATTGTCACTTAGGCTAAGCGACAGTTTAGGCATATGTATATATGCATACACAAATAAAAGATTGTTTCACACAAAAAAGCAATGGCTCTAGTACAAACACTCAATAAATATCAACCTTGTAAACTGGCAAGCCAATTTTTATGTAGAATACATTTTATGAGCTAAATTTTTGTGAAATAAAAATCAGAGAGAATGCCACTGTGTATTATTAAAAATTGTATTGTAGATTCATATTTAATATATTTTACTTTTGAAAAATTCTTTGACTTTTCTGAGGCACTTGAGTAATAAATAACTCTATAATTTTACACAACAAACATAATTTGTGCTTCTACATTTACTAGAGGCCTGGTACACAAATTTCATGAACTCAGAGGGGGAGGTCCCTCAGCCTCTGCCCTCTCGCAGTCCGGGAGCCCTTGGGGGATGTCCAACTGACACAGAAGCAGAAGAGGCTCCCACCACCACAGCTTCACTCACCAGCCATGAGCCTGGCTTCTGGATGAGCAGCACTCCTCTGTGGGAGCACACTGACCATCAGGGGGTAGCTCCTGCATTGAGCATCTGCCTCCTGGTGGTCAGCACACACATTATAGAGACTGGCTGTTCCAACATTTGGTCAATTTGCATATTAGCCTTTTATTACATAGGATACTCCTCAATAGCATTAATACTGATAGCATTTATACAGATGTCACTGTTTTAAAGATTTTTAATTGCTTGGTCAAAGGAGTCACATTTTATGAATTCTTAACATTTTAAAATTAAATTTCCAAAATACAGTTTTTTTAAAAAATACATTATTATAAGCATTGCATATAAATCATCTTCTGATTCCAATCAAGCTTAGGTAAAAATATTGGGTAATTAGGTTCACTATACATGTAAATAGACCAGTGTTTTTAAACTTGTATAGTAAAATTGAAAATGTCCTTACTGTGTTTGGATAATATTTTAAAAGATTTAACTTTATTTTTACTAAGCACAAAAGGATCAGTCACAGTAAATAAGTAATTGCATAACATTTGAATTTAATAATAACATACTCAGATCAAAATCAAGCATATGTGTCTACCTAGCATCCTGAGGAATTTCTAGTTATTTTTAATTTTATTGAAGATGCAAATTTTGTTGTCAGTTTTATTAATGACAATATGTCACTAAGAAATACTCTTTCTTAAAGAAACTGTTCTCTACGAATATTTTAGGGTATTTTAGAAAATTAAATTTTACTTCTAAGCCATTAAGATACAGATATAGTCGCACTTTTAAGAATCCCAAACATGTAAAAAGTCTTCTGAATAAATTCAGAACTTTAAGTACAATTAGGTAGAACAGATAAATGACTAATTGTACATACTCTTTAAAAAGGGGTTATTCAGCTAATGACATTTTAAAAATTATCTATTGATTTTACAGAGAGCAAGGGGAAGGGAGAGATTACAAGAAAGCATTGATCTGTTGTTCCACTTATTTATGCATTTATTGGTTGACCCTTGAATGTGCCCTGACGGGGGATGTATCAGGATGATGCTCCCACTAACTGAGCTATCTGCAAGGGCCTCAGCTAATGACGTCTTTCCATTGTTTTTTGCTTAATAAAATTTTAATTTATATAACCCCAAAATTAAGAGCTATTGAGAAACGGAAAGTACAGTGGAATCAATAAATTAAATTACTGTTTTGATGCTCCTAATCATATTCCAGAGTCCTGAAACTACTGAAGCTGTTTTCACAGAAATTAAAGATACTCTAAAGAGAGCAGTTTCTTCAGTATGAATCTCACATTCATTTTGTATAAGTATCCTACTGATATTTGGCTGTGTACTGAGGGGCATATTTATATTTAAATGTGTTTCTTTTATCTATTATGAACCTCTTACAGATTTTTTAAAAAATTATACTTTCTTTATGTAAGAAGAGATAAGATTGATCTCTTTGGTATTATTAAATTGTTGATAATAATGCTAAACACATCCACCTGCATATCTCCAAGAATACTTTGGTGACTAATATTTAAATCTTTTGAGATTTAGAAATGAGAAATGCTATGTAAACATGACACTTCTTGCAATCATAATTATAATCCAGACATTTCTGATACAACCTATAGTCATTTTTACAGACTTATTGGCTAGGAAAATTACCTGGATGAAAATATAAAGAGCATTTTAATTTTTCTAATATTGAGCTTATTCAAAAGTTTCTTTGAGTCTATGTACACAGGAGAAATAGATGCTAGGGATGATTATATTCTAGGAGGCCTCACTTTAGAGAGGAAGAAAACATGGTCAAAACCATACGAAACTAAACAAACAAACAAAAAAAAAAAAAACTGAAAAATTATACTCAGGTGACAAGTTGATTAGTGATTCCTCCTCTTAAGACCAAGCAGAACGACTTCCTGCTTTCTGTAGTTTCTTCAAATGAAAAGGCCTCTTCACTACTGAAAAACACTTGTGTTAGAACAGCCTTTGCAATGCCTTCTTATTTGCCACTAGATTGATTGCCTTTAATTAACCCGCTGCCTTATCAGAAAAAGGTGTGAAAATTGCTCTTTGCTCTTCTCAGCTTCTGGCAGGTTATTGAGCAGTGTGCTGTCTGCTGTGCCCCGCAGAGCAAACTGAAAATGCCTGTCACTAAAACTCCTCTCGCTCTCTGACTAAACATCCCAAACGGAGGACAAAATTGTTCCTTGATGAGACATCTCATCTCAGATGTTTTTAGTTTAACTCTAACTGTTCTTGTTCCAAATTAAAGAGAGTTCACACCGAATGGGCAATGCCAGACTCAGTTGTTAAAGATAACATTATAGCTTACATTTACCTATATTTATTAAATTTTAGAAAGAAACAAAACTTAACATTTTGTAAATGAATTGGCTGGCCCTGACATCTGCACTCGTGTATGAAATTGTCAGTTTTTCTTTACAATTCCAAAACTATACAGAGGCAGGCACTGATTTATATAAGAAGAATGGATGGAAAATGACATCATATATTACTTTCAACATAATGTGAGCTATTGTGTTTTATAGTTAAACATTTAAGCGAATATCTTAATGATCTTACTGGGATCTTTAAAATATTTAATAGCAAAATAGTGACCAAGAATTGTCAGTTTGTTTAATCTTTTCGATTTAGATATTTGTCATTTATCTCTTATAAAAGTACTTAAAATAATTGCTGAACTTGACAGAGTCTAAATTAAATGCCTAAATTTCATTCAATTTCTGCTTCCAAGAAGGAGTGAGTAAATGTACATTTTCCCATTCCTTCCACTAAGTACAGCTGAAATCCATGGACATTATATGTGAAACAAACATAAGAACTCTAAAAAGTTAAAAAGAAAGCAGATCAACTAGGGAATTCAGGGCCAGGAATAACAGAGTGGTGAATTCTATGGGTTTTCTTTTTACTTAATGTATGCCATATTTGGAGCTAAAGAAGCCAGCAATGCAGAAACACCAATAAAAGAAAATAATAGTCATAAGAAAATGAAAAGGAAAGACTAACAAGATAGAAATCTTTTGGACAATGACTGCTTGGCTTTAGGCACTCACCTCAGAAAAAAAAATTGTTTCCCCAAGAGTGATTTACCTCCCCCACTTGCCAGCAAATGAGCCTAAACTTCTACACTTATTAGACTATGAGCCTCACACTGCACAGCCCAGTGGTGTCAGAGGAGGCCAAGCAGCAAGAACCTTTCCCACTATCCCCAGCAGCTATGAGGCCGCTCAGGTTGATGTCAGTGGAAGTTACCTAAGGCACATTCAGGGGGTATGTCTACTTTTCTCACTCAAATTGGTATCGACAGAAACCTACAGAACTGGAAATATCACCTCCTCCACACATAACAAAGATTACCCTACCCCCACCCAGGCTCAGCGAAGACTGAGTGGGAAAGCTGAACTTCCCCGTGCACCCAGCAGTCATAAGCTTCCTCCCCTTCCCTCTGATGGAATGTTGTCTGAGAAAGCAACTTAAAAACATGCAAAGTTTTAGATAAGACCCAGACTTATATAAGACATACAATGCCCAGGTTTAATCAAGTTACTCATCACATTAAAAACTAGGAAAATGACAATTTGAATGAAAAAAGACATTCGCCAGACCCCAACAGGGAGGTGACAGAGATTTTATAATTATTTGTAATATTTAAAAACAGCCATTAAAAAGATTTCATAAGCTCTAATAAACATGCTTGAAACAAATAAAGAATTGAATGGAGAAAAGAACCAGTGAACTTGAAGACAGGATGATGGAAATTATCCAAAATGAGCAGTAGATATATTTTTATCAATATTGATATCTACATTGATGGAGAGATAGAAATGACAAGTATAGGACCTTACCAAATCTGCTATTGAACCTTAAAATATACAATATTTAAAGATATTTTTATTGATATTTTTAGAGAGAGGAGAGAGAGAAAGAGAAAAGAGAGAGAAACATCGATATGAGAAACTAATTGGCGGAGCAACTTCAACACACCAGGCAAATAAGAAAATGCTCACAGCCAAGCAGGTAGGAAAGGCTGAGACACATTCCAGCCATAAACCCCACTCCTGTTACTGTACCACACAATCAGGAGAGAACCCCAAACTATTGTTTCTCCATAAATAGCAAATGATTCAGCCCATGCTTCTAGTGGGCTTTTAACACTGTCACCCAAGGGATGGGCTCTCAAAAACAACTAGCTCTGAAAGCCAATGGGGCTTCCATTCATGACACTATAAGATTATAGTGCACAAAGAAACAGTCCTTAAGAGGCATGGTCACATGACCAGCTGCTATAGTGCCCTTCAGGGCACAGCACAGAGAGAGCAGGACCAACACCCATTTTTTCCGTCTTTCCTTGAAAGAGCTTACTGTATATTTATAAGCTGCTAGAAGTTGGCTGTGCTCTTCCTGGAGACCTGGGAAGCCACAGACACTTCCTCGCCTTTTCCCTCTGTTCCACGCAACATTAAAGCTAAGTCACCAATATCTCCATGGGAGGAGTGTTTCTTTGTGTACATGCATGTGGTATCCCAGTTGTTGTGGCTGCTGCCCAAGGGCTGGACCTCCAGACTGCCTGAATCTGATAGCCAAGGAGTTTACACTTCCAGTCCCATTGGACTATATAGAAAAATGAAGCAATGTTTAAATGGATACAGGAGCACTTCTGCTGCCCTCAGGAATATACACCAGGCCCAGCACAGAAGGAACAAGCAAAATTGCCCATCCCCCAGTTTCTCCCTGGAAGGTGCTCAACTATATACTTTCCTAGCTGCTGCCTGATAGTACAGCTTCTAATCAGTCTGAATCGAGATGATAACTATGATTGTCAGAACATTGACAGTTCTTGGAAGCCACTAAGAACCAAGAAGGAATCCAGGTTAATTACACAGGAGCTTGGATTGAGCTGATTGACATTAATTATCTCCTACAGGGTCTGCTGCCTCGCACAACAATTTCAAAATTAAAACTAATATAAAGGACATCTATCACCCAAATCCATGGGAAGGTTAGCTGAAAGAGAAAGGAGAGCAAGAGCTGAAAAACTGAGGAGCCTAGGTACAGAGGCACGCAAATCGGACTGGTGGCTGGCGACTGGGCGTACAGCTTTTTTTTCCCAACCGGTCACTTTGAAATCCAGTTTCTGGGGTCACGTGGGGGACCCAGATGCCTATGGGGAGAAGCTGGTCTGTTGGCCATCAGGTCCGAAAGTAAGGGTGACTCTCTTGCAGAAGTGCACAGAGTAATTGTTTACTGCTCTAGATCGCAGGGAAGCAGGGACTTGGAAATGTGGGGACTTAGAAACACTGAAGGGCAGGGAAGGCTAAGGGCAGCCTAGTGATGTCCTGAGACCCTGCCCCACCCTGAGGCCGCACCCTGAGGCTCCGTCCTCACATTCTACAGACCCATCCAGGCACTACACAGCTGCTTTTGCATATAAATGGCCTGTATTGTGGCAGCCTAAAGATATAAACTGCAGTTCCAGCAACAAAACCACCAAGTCCCAAGCAAACAGGAGAAAACTAACTCTTGCAGTATCTCTCTTACAGTAACTCTTGCAGGGTGGCTGAAGACAGTAGCTGAACTACATCCCATTGGAGATTCAGAAGCCAGTGTTCCTAGTGGTCAGTTTCAACCCCTCACACTCATAAGTGACACATTCGGGAAATGGACTCAGTGAGCACCAAAGCCCCACTGAAACAAAGCTTATCTCCAGCTCAGTAGTTCTTCCTTTATAGACATAGCAGGTTCTCACAGACAATTGGCCTGGAGATCAATTCCTCCCAGTGTACCAATAACAATCAAGGCTTAATTACACCAAGACTTTGCACTCAGCCCACAAAGGGATATACCAAAAGCGACCACCTCAGGTGATTGGGGAAGCTGAGCTACTGGTCCCTATAGGTCACCTACCACATAAAGCCACTCCATCAACACAGGGAGGCAGCCAAAATGAGGAGACACAGAAGCATGTCAGGAATGGGAGAGATGGAGGAGAGTAAACTACTGGATGACAGAGAGTTCAGAATCACATTTATAAGATTTCTCAAGAATCTTCTAAAAACCTTTGAGAAACTTAATTGGACCTCCAAGAAGCTTGGTGAGACCTTCAAGGACCTTAATGAGAATACCAAAAAAATTGAAATGGACCTGCCATAAATTAAGCATACAATGCTGAAATAAAGAATATACAGAAATTCAACTATAGATCAACGTACCCCAAGAATCAAATCAAAGATCCGGAATATAAGAAAGCAAAAATCACCCAACCGAGAGGCAGAAAGAAGAATCAAAAAGTGTGAGTATAGTGTAAGGAGTCTCTGGGATGGCTTAAAGTGTACCAACATTCAGATTTTTGGGAATGCCAGAAGAAGAGAGCAAGCAGGATATTGAAGGCTTATTGGAAGAAATTCTGACAGAAAACTTTCCCTACCTGGTGAAAGAAATTGACTTACAAGTTCAGGAAGCACACAGAACCCCAAACAAGAGGAATCCAAAGAGGACCACACAAAGACACATCATAATTAAAATGCCAAGGGCAAAAGACAAAGAGAGAATCTTACAAGCAGCAAGAGAAAAACAGCCAGTTACCTACAAGGGAGTACCCATACGACTGTCAGCTGATTTCTCAACAGGTTAGGATATTAAGGAGACAGCAGTACTGGCTCCCACAGGACTCCTACTACATATGGCAACACCCCCGCCCCCCCAAGGCTGGGAATCATAGCAGATCTATCTAATACATAGAAACAAACACAAATAACCATCATAAATCAGGAGACAAAGTAACAGGCCAAACAAGAGAAATCTCCAGAGAAGGTGTTAAGTGAAATTTATTTATAATGTTACCAGGAAAGCAATTTATCTGACATATAGTTCAGAGTAATGATTATAATGATAATCAAGAAACTTAGTGATAACTACCTCAGCATGAAAAAGGACATAGAAACCATGAAAAAGAATCATTCAGAAATGAAGAATACCATATCTGACATCAAGATTACACTGGGAGGAATAGAAAGTAAGTTGGATGAGAAAGAGCAATGACTCAGCAATTTGGAAGACAATGTAGAAATAAAACATCTAATCAGAGCAGATAAAAGAAAAAAAATGATCTTAAAAGAAAGAGAGAAGTTTAAGGGAACTTTGGGAAAACATAAAATGTAACAATATCTGCTTCATAATGGTACCAGTATGGGAAGAAACAGACAGCAAGGGATTGAAAACCTTTTTGAAGAAATAATGACTAAATAGTTCCCTAATATGATGAAGAAAAAAGACACACAAGCCCAAGAAATACACAGAGTCCCAAACAAGGTGAACCCAAAAAGGTCCACACTAGTCTTAATGAAATTGTCAAAAGTTAAAGACAAAAAGATAATTTTAAAAGCAGCTTGAGAAAAGCAGTTAATTACCTATAAGAGAACTTCCATATACTGTCAGCTGATTTCTCAACAGAAATATTTTAGGCCAGAATTGATTGGCATGAAATATTCAAAGTGATGAAAAGCAATGACCCTACAGCCAATGAAGGAGAAATAGTTTTCCAGACAAGAAATAGCTATAGGTATTTAATACCTCCAAAGCAGTATTATAAGAAATGTTAAAGTGCCTGCTTTAAGAAATAGAAGGAGAACAAGAAAAAAAAAAGAAACCAACAAAAATATAGGAATAGATTTAAAAGAATAAAATGACAATAAATACATACCTGTCAATAATAACTTTAAATGTAAATGGCTTAAATGCCCTAATTAAAGGACACAATGTAGCTGAATAGATAAGAAAGCAAGATTCATATATTAGCTATATACAAAAGACACACCTCAGAATGAAAGATATATACAGACTAAAAGGATGAAAAAAGATATTTAATGCAAATGGAAATTTAAAAAAAAAAGTTGGGAGTAACAATACTTATACCTCACAAAATAGACTGTAAAATAAAGTTGACAGTACATATAATAAAAGGAGCAATTCACCAAGAGGATATCATTCTGGTAAACATTTATGCACCTAATTAAGGACTACCTAACTGGGTCAAACAAATCTTGATGGATATAAAGGGAGATAGAATATGATCTCCCTTACATGTGGAATGTACTTTTTTTTTCCCAAGCCAAACGGTAGCCAGCTGTATTAAAGATACTTTTCATAAACAATCATAGTATTTCAGGCAGGACATGGGCAGATAATCATTAACAGTATACAACATTCAAACTCCATTCTTCAATGAACTACCAAAATCAGAAAGCCCCTATAAAATCCAATGCGGTCTTTTCTGATGTTCTGAACAGAGAAAGTTTAGAGTGAGGGTTGACATTTCACATTGAGCATGTTGTTTAACAACTTTTCCCAAGCCGACCCTGGCTTACAGGGAATGAAATGAAAACGGCAGAGAATATCAATCTGTAGATCCACAGTTTAAAAAGGAACTGCTGCTCCTTTGAGGGATGGCATCTCAATGGTGACACTGGAAAGTCCAGATTGCCCAACATAGGAAAATCAATATTTTAGGGTCAGGTCCCAATAGATCTCTGGGCTTAAGAGAGCCAAAGTCTAAGCTTAAAGTGGAGTGGGAGAAAAGGACATAAAAATGAATTTTAGTTTTCCCACAGGACGAGGTATCAAGTGCCAATGTGGCTAATGTGTGTCATCATCAAGAGATCCCTCCTCCCAGGAACCAAGAGGAAGTTTCTCAAAACTAGAAGGAAAAGGTGTTTCTCTTCCCCCACTCCTCCCCCTCCCCATGTCCAAAGCCCACCTTTGGAGACATTCTATTAGTCCTATATATCCTTCCTCCAAAAAATAAGTGAAGAGTTCAGTGTGCAAACAACATAGCTTAAAAAAAAAAAGTAAAGCAAAATTCTGCATTTTTATAAAACTTGAAAAGAATAGTATTTCAAACCGTACAGTCACCAGAACACAGTTATCAAAAACGCACACACTTCACCTGGCTTCTCCAGCTCCTTCAGCTTTCTGTGCCTGGTCTGTTTTGGCATCTCCATTTTCTGCAGGGTTGTTCTCATCCTTGCCAGCTTCTGCTTTCCCCTTTTCCCCTTTCCGTACCTTCTCTCCCTCCTTTGCAGGGGTTTTTTGAGGCTTGGGCTCTGGCTTTGGAGGAGCAGGTGTAGCTGATAACCTGGCGGGTCTTCTCTGTGGTTCCGCCTTCACCTTGGCTAACTCCTTTAGAATCCCCTTCAGCCTTTCTCTTGGGCATGGTGGTGATGGTAGCAGGTCATCGGGGCGGGACATCGGGGTGCAGCAGTGCGTGGGCTTTGCTCTCCTCCTCACACTGCTCTTATATGGTCTATGTGGAACTTAATGGCTAAAATAAACTAACGAAGAAACAGAAACAGAGGAATGGATAGAAGGAGCAGACTGACTGCTGTCTGAAATGGGAGAGAGGCGTCAGGGTGAAAGAAACTGAAGGGATTAACTAAAGAAAACATTTGCATAACCCATAGACATAGACAGCAGTGTGCTGACGGCCAGAAGTAGGGAAGGGTGGGGTGGACCAGAGACAGGGTAGAGGTGGGACAAGAGGGTGAAAATAGGAACATGAAGTCAACAATTTAAAAAAAAAAGTAAAAAAAGATAGTTTTATGTAATTGCTGCTAGCTGTTTTCTTGCTTAAGAGATGGCAATTAATTTTTTTTGCCTTAATCACATTTCCACAATAATTTTTACAAGTCACATTTGAAGCAATAAGTTAATGTCTTTGTTTTATGTTGAATGGCATTACAGCAGACTGTGGTATTGGGTGGTTAATATTATTATATTGTTAACTATTAGGTTCCCTGTGGTGATATCAACATTACACTACTCATAACCTTTATCTGTTCATATGATATAAAATTAAATTATCTTGCACATTTCACTAGTTTCAATTCATCACCTGAAACTTTATTTTTTCCATGACCTATGTTTCTCATTGAGCATATTGACAACACAAGAACTTGATATGATGCACTGAGAAGGACATAACACCATCATTGTGGTATTCCTGCCCAAAGTGCATAATCTCACTTTAATTATTAGCAAACAGACAATTCTAAGTTGAGAGACATTTTACAAAACAATTTGTGAGTATTCCTCAAAAGCATCAATCAAGGCAAACGAAGATCAAAAAGACTGAAGAACAACATACTGGAGGAGATTAAGTATAAATAATTAATAAAATGTGGGATTCTGGATAGGATCCTAGGATTTTAAAAAAAGACATTAATTGGAAAAAATTGGTGAAATTTGTAAAACATCTGCAGCTTAATTAATAATTTTGCAGCAATGTTAATTTTCTGTCCTTGATAAATGTACTATGGTCATGTAAGCTGTTAATTTTAAAGGAAACATGCTGAGCAATATAAGGGAACTATTTGTATTATGGCTACGATTTTCAGTAAGTTTATAATTAGCCAAATTTTGTATAAAAATGCATTGAAACAATATTATGATTTTGAAGTATTAAAGAATGAACATTACGAAACTATACAGACCAGATTTTTATTTTTTAAAATTATTTTTAGGGCACTTAAAATTGTGAGATAAGAAAGTAAAACATATCAATAATTTCTAAAGTAACAAAGAGAAAAGAAACGAACGAATTATAGCCAAGAGCTAAACTCATCCTTTGGAGTCAATGAGTATGAATGGCTAGGCTTTCACAGGCCAGACTCACATGACCTATGCAGTCCGATGACATCTGTTTAATTCATTTCGTTCTAATAGCAAGCCCTGCTCATCCTAAAACCAGGCATGCGATATCTCAACTTGATATGAGCAAGTGATAGGAGTTCCTTTAAAATAGACAATGGATATAAAATTACTAAACATCAACCTCTACATTAAGCAAATTATACATCAGCAATCTCAGTCTGAAGAGAGTTTCATAACCTCCAGAAGCCCAAGGAGGGAGCCTGCTGCCATTGACAGTAACTGTGAGGGTTGGAGTGTGGGTGCCAAGTGGTGAGGATCGCATAGGTCCTTGCAGAAGACCCTTTGTCATTTGCATGTGGATATTAATTCTTCTCCAGAATTTTTCTGGGGAGGTGGGCTCTGAGCTGATTTGACAATTGTGTCAGTCAGCACTAATCATTTATTCTACCTGCCGGAAGTGGAGTGAAGAGAGTTCCAATTCCAATCCTTCCCTGTAGAAGGTCCAAACTTCAGTCCAACTTGAAGTCTATTCATGCCATCACACAAACTTGTTACTCAATAGTCTCACAACAATAGCTTGGCTGGCTCATCTTTCTCCCTCTTCCCAAAACATGTCTTCTATCTTAGGCAGAATACAAAATTGAACTTCAGTGTTATTGCAGTGAATCCTCTGTCTACCCAAAGGCAACAGGATACTTTGTGAAATAAACCAAAGTATTTTACTTTCATTTTCCAATTGAATTTTTGTGCCTTCTTTTCTCATCCAATCCCTACCTGTTAAGGCAAAAAACAAAACAGGAAAACACACACAATATGTGACTCTAATAGAGTTGTCTATTCTGGGTCATTGGAAACCCAGGCCCAACTTAATCCCCAGTTTCCCAAATATTTCTGCACTTAGAACTACTTGGGGAGTTCATAAAATTCCTAACGTTTCACCGTATAACAACTAAAGTGGAATGTGGAGGATGAGAATCAGGCATTGGTATTTTAGAGCAATATTTGAACAAAATACTGAAAAACCTTTCTTTTTCAAAGCACAAAAATTATGAATTAAATAAAACAAATAACATTTAAAAGGTTATGCTGAGGTCACAATAAATTAAGGCAATTCATAGAAGAGGAGATCCACAAAGTCAATACCATATGAACAATGCTCAAACTCGTTAGTAATTAGTAATTGCAAATTAAAAGAAGAATCACCTACAATCTCACACCCACTTAACTGGCAAAAAATGCAAACAATAACAATATATGATGGTAAGGGGTGGGGCAAAGGGAACACTCATTCACAGCTGCCAAATGTGTAAATTGGCACAGCCCCTCCGGAGAGCAATGTCATATTCCCTAGTGAGATAGAAAGTGCACACACATAATAAGTCAACAATTACATTTCCCCGAAAAATGGCCATATGTGCCCTGGGAGACATGTATAAGAATGTTCATTATAGCATTGTTTGTAATATTTAAAGTATTGAAAACAATTTGAATTTCCATTTAGGGGAATAAATCAAGAAGTTGTATGATTTACATAGCATAGCAACTACAATGAAAGAACAAGGGCCTTTGTAGTTAGATGGATAACTTATTTTAAAATGTTGACTAAAAATATAAGCTCTGGCCAGGTGTCTTGGTTGGTTGGAGCATCATCCTGTACACCAAAAAGTTTGTTGTTCAATTTCTGGTCAAGGCACAAACGTTACTTGCAACTTTGATCCCTAGCTGTGGAGGCAACCAATAGATATTTCTGTTCCTCTCCTCCATCCTCTCTCTGTAAAATCAATAAAAAAGTGTTTCCTCAGATGAAGATTAAAAGTTATATTATATTATAAATGAATGTAGCAAAGTAAACCTACTGGAATATGAGTCATCAACTATGTTACTTATAATTTCAGTGTTTGCTTGAGTCCAATCCTGTAGGTAAAACTTCTGGGGATGCTCATTCAGTGGTTTAATAATAAATAAGAAACCGCTAAAACTGGATAGCTAGTAATTGTTTTTCTTATCCCTGAAATCACATACATAACATTTATGAGCACCATATAAAGGTAAAATTGAAAATCATATTGAAGTCAAATACTTAAAAGGTATAAATCAAATTAAAAGAAAAAATAGCTCTTGTCCTATCTAATAGATAATATGCTAATTGACCATCAAAGCCTCACAAAGATGGTGGCGCCCACAGCCAATAAGGAGGGAATATGCTAATTCACTGCCATGCATTCAAAGATGGCAGTGCCAGCAGCCACAAGATGGTGGCACCCAGGTGCCTTAGGGCTGTAGGCACAAGGCATGACTGGGCCCGCCCCCAGGTGGGTCCGGTCGTTCCATGTACCTGCCTCCAGAATCTCCCAGTACCCTCATCTCCCCAGCTGCCCAGGACCAGCCCGAGATGCAAGCAAGCTTGGATGTTAGCTGCCCAGCTGATGTCTAAAATGCAAGCAAGCCTCAGATGGCAGCTTCCCAGCCACCCAGAGCTGCCTAAAGCTCAGGGAACCAGGTCCAGCCAAGGCTTGCACTGCCAGCAGTGGCAACAGCAAAGGTGTGTTGGGGGCATTGCCTTGCCCTGATCACCAGGTCACCTCCAACCCCTGATGGCTTCTGGACTGTGAGAGGGGGCAGGCTGGGCTAAGGGACCCCGCCCCCTCCAGTGCATGAATTTTAATGCGCCAGGCCTCTAGTTTGAAATAAATGTAGAACTACTTGTATATTTTGGGATAGCCATATTACAGTAGGGCAATGAAGATCAGGGGGAGCATATTTTTAAACTTTCAGAAATAGGACAATTGGTAATAAAAAATAAGCAAATTGGTACAAAGGTAGGAGGATATTTATCAATATAAAGGTTTTTGTTATTTGTAATTTTAATTGTGTGACTACATTATCTACTAAAATTAAAATGCAAAAAGGAATAAAATATAAAATAAAGATTAAAAAAAACAAAAAAGAAAATAAGAAAGGGAAAAAGGTAGGGAGGCAAGAAGGAAGGAAATTCACAGTACAATTTAATTACAGGTCAAATATATTGTTGTTTGGTTGGTTGGCTTTTCCGGTTGTATTAGAATTGTCTTGTTGAAAATATAACTTGAAATAAATAGATTATCTGATAATCCATTTTAGTTCATGAAGACATTCTTTTCACTAGTATAATTTATCACAAAAGGGCTCATACAAGGGCATTGTCAGAAAATATATTTAAAATCAAATAGAAAATAATTTAGAAAGAAGATGAGCTAGTGATTTTCAAATACTATAAGGATGGCAATGGACACATGGTTCATTGAGCTATTTTTCTGTGCGCTAAACACTGAAATAGGATGACAGGATTGATTAATGCCTACCAATTTCTTGAAAAAGAGTGCTCAATGAGCTTAATGTTTAGAGCAGTTGACTAATATGAACATGGGGAATTTGAGCTTCATCTTTCCTTACTTCCTCACATGTCCTCCTGGCTTCGTTAAACATTTTCTTGGAGTTTACTGAAATCATATTCTTTCAACAACTCTTTGAATATGGCATTCTGTCTATTTGAATTTAACCTCTATACACCCATAAGCAAATGACATGGGACCGGACATCTATTTCATCACTATTGGTTTAGCTATTTGTTAAACTGTTAGTTGTATCTGTTTAACTGAATTTTAAATATTTTAAACAGTGTATGTGTACCTGTTAGGGTTCTCCAGACAAACAAAACCAATAGAATGGGGGGAGAAAGGAGAGAGAGAGAGAGAGAGAGAGAGAGAGAGAGAGAGAGAGATGCTTTATTTGAAGGATTTGGCTCACACAGTTATGGAGCTGACTAGTCCTGAGACATGCAGGATGAATTAGTAGGCTAGAGGTTTAGGAGAGCCAATGGTATAGTTCTAGGTTAAAGGCCAGCAGATCCACAAAGAGTGAATGTTTTAGTTTAAGTCTAAAGGCTGGAAAAATACAAAACCAAAATGTCTCAGTGGAAGGATACCATCAGGCAAGAAGAATTCTTGGGGGATGGTTAGACATTTTGCTCTAGTTAAGCCTTTCACTAATTGGATGAGGCCAAAGCACATTAGGAAGGACAATAATTTATTCAGTCTACTGAAAAATAAATATTATTTTTTTTGAAACAGCCTCACAGAAATACTCAGAATAATGTCTGATCAAATATATAAGCATCCCATGGCCCTGTCAAGTTGACACATAACATTTACCATCATAACATGCTGAACTATCAAGTGAATTCTGTGTAAAGTTCTTTTATATCCTTTCTATTCTGAATCTAGTGATTAAATGCACATGGGATAATGTAATTGTCTAATAAAGGCTGAGTGGATACCAAATAAATAAATGAAAAAATGAACAGAGCAACAAATGTACTCAACTATATACCAAACTAGAGGTCCGGTGCACAAAATTCGTTGGGGGGGCGGGCAGGGGAATAGGGGTGGTTTATGTCCCTCATCCCAGCTTGCACCCTTTCCAATTAGGGACCCCTTGAGGGATGTCCAACTAAGTGGGCAGTGGGATATCTCTCTCACAATCCAGGATGCTGGCTCCCAACCACTTGCTTTTTTGCCTGACTGATTTCCCCTAACTGATTCTGCCTGCCAGCCTGATTACCCCCTAACTACTCTCCTGCCAGCCTTATCTATGTCTAACTACTCCACTGATGGCCTGATTGCCCCTAACCGCCTCCCTGGAGGCCTTATCGCCTCCAACCACCCTCCCCTGCTGACCTGGTAACCCCTAACTGCACTCCCTTGCCAATCTGGTTGCCCCTTACGGCTCTCCCCTGCAGGCCTGGTCCCACCCCTCAAATGCCTTCCCCTACAGGCCTGGTGCCTCTCAATTGCCCTCCTCTGCTGGCCCAGTCACCCCTAACTTCCCACTCCTGCTGGCTTAATCCCTCCCAACTGCCCTCCCCTGCTGGCCATCTTGTTGTGGCCATCTTGTGTCCACATGGGTACACCCATCTTTGACCATATGGGGACAGTCATCTTGTGTGTTGGAGTGATGTTAAATTTGCATATTACTCTTTTATTAGATAAGATATAAAGCATGTAATTCTAAATTTGTACAACTTACTCTTTAACTTTAGACATGTCTTTCAAAGTAACTCAGGCTCTTTAATTAGATAAAATTATATAAGGTAATCCATGTATACAGACGGAATAAAAATATTGAAGAGGCATATTTCTAATAAAAAGTGAGTCTATCAGCATTAGGATTTATAATTTTAGGGGAAAAGTTCTTTGTCATATTATAAAGGAGTTACATCAACAGCACTAAATCCATAGTATAATCAGAGACTATCTCTTCAAATGACATCATTATTTTGTTAATTTAAATTATTGTTTTCTACTGAAGCAATATATCTTACACACATTTTGAAAATATTCATGATCCAATGCAAGGTACCATCTCTTTAAAAAAAAAAAAAACTTTCTACATGAAGATAGTAATTCAAGGAATGCTACTTAGTGCCAGGGTATATATCATTTGAAAGAATATATCATTAAAATGATATGTGCTATTACCCAGTTAAAGGAATCCCTTACAAACTATGTATTAATTATGCCTCATACAGTTTACTTTTCATGAATGGTTTCAATTAATCTTTACATCAATAAAATATCATTCATGTTGCAACATACAGAATTAATTGAATCAGAAACTAATTATAACGAACGAAATGTTATAAAGAATTACTACTTCACTCTAACGGCATTGATTATGATTGTTTTCATATTCAACATCATCATTCATTCCTTTTGTCTTAGGTTCAGTTATGCCATTTTTAGATATTTTTTTAATTCTGTAGTAACACACTAACTATGTTTTTAAAAGTGTGAATTACTGGTTACAAGAAACAATACTTATGTGAATTTTCAATGATGTTAGTGACATAAGGATAAGGCTCCAGCTATCTGTGATAACTGAGCATAAAGAAGCCAACATATTAAGGAAATATTGGATCAAATGACTCAATTCTGAATCACAGGGAGACCTGTGACTGACATCTAGGATAATTTATCTATATTTGTTAGAAAAGTAAAATTTGCAGTAAACAATTTTCTCTAATAAATGAAAAAGAATAATTAATCAAATCTCTTTCATACACAGAATGACTCTTTTTTTCTATTGTTAAGAGTGCATTAGTCATTGCAAATGTGGCTTGTGCTAAGGTATAATTAGTAACCAGATAATGCTTCTTGATCCCACTATGTGTGTATCCCATTAAAAAAAAGTAAATGCACAAACTAGATTAAAAAAATAAAAGCAGCTGGAAGCAAGAATTAGTTAACATCAACATCAGCTAATGAAATACCAAAAACCTGTACTCATTATGTGTATCATCTCCCATATAAGTCTGCCATACCAGGTGGAAATAAATTGCCATTTCAACACAAAAAGGGATTTTAAGAATAATAATTGGAGGTCTATAAGGAACTGTTTAGGAAGTATAATACAAACACATTGATTGAAGATTTAAAGACATTAGTATCTGTGCCAGTTGATATGAATCTCTCAGGAATTCAGGGTTTTAATTAGATTGGTAAAAAATCAACTTTGCCCTATTTTTGTTATATAATTTCTTATTTGTTAATCATTTCCATGAGCCAGCCTTCTGTTTTGCATTAGCTATATGTTTTGTGAGTAGATCCCATTCTTATTTCCACATCCATTGTCATTTTGTGCCTAGCAGGCATTAAAAAAAGAAAAGTAACAGAGTGAATTGTGCATGCTATGATTTCTTCAGGTGGCTAAAACATGGTAATTACTGTAATTTATATATATTAAAAAAACAACAACACAGGACTCCTAGTTGCTTCCACATCCCGAGATAAGTGTTATGTTCATTAAAAACTTAACTAGTAATAATAGCGGAGGGTATCAGTTCCATTTTACAGGCCTGCATTCTACTATGAGACTGACAGGGAATTACAATAAAGTCTCATGGATCTGTCATCAGTTTTCAGAGTGGCATTAGCTGCAGTTTGGGATAGTCACAAAATACCCTGTTTCTTATTCTCTGGAACCCAAGTCTTGTTTGTCCTATTTTTGCACTTTCTCAAAGTACCAGCACTCCAGTTGATTTCTTTCCTCCATTATATGCATGAAAGACTCAGAAAGAACCAGACTATCATAAAATAATTATGTTCTCTTTTAAATTTATAATGGTAATATTCATGTTTGCAATGCAATTTCTATTATAAAATGTAGTCTTATAATTATTGTTTTAATTTGTGTTCATAACTCACATTTGATTAATACATTTTACATATTAAACACACATATGCTTCCTCAGGTAAGGATGTCTATACCTATTGCTGCTGAGGATCATGAGTACTTACTGAAAACAAAAACAAATGAGCAAATGTCACTGTTTGCTATATTCAAATTCCCATCTACAGGAGTATTTAGAAAGACAAATATATAAGTAAATAAATAAATAAATAAATATTTTATAACCACATGACTACATAGCTCTTATATAAATTCTATTAATTATTATCTTATATAAACTAAAATATGACTTTGAACAACTTTTTATATTTACCAGTACTTTAATTTATTTATTTATCACATATTTTATTGATTTTTACAGAGAGGAAGGGCGAGCGATAATTTGAAACATTGATCAGCTGCCTCCTGCATGCACCCTACTGGGAATCAAGTTTGCAACCAAGGCACATGCCCTTGATCAGAATTGAACTTAGGTTCCTTTAGTCCACAAACTGATGCTCTATCCTCTGAGCCAAAAGCTAAACAACTTTTTAAAAATAGTGCTTAGAAATATATTTCATTAATATATATTTTCTTATTTTTAAAAATATGTTTTTATTGATTTCAGAGAAGGAGAGAAAGGGATAGATAGAAACATCAGTGATGAGAGAGAATCATAGATCAGCTGCCTCCTGCATGCCCTACACTGAAGATTGAGCCTGCAACTTGGGCATGTGCCCTGACCGAGAATCAAATCATGACCTCCTGGTTCATAGATTGACACTCAACCACTGAGCCACACTGGCCAGGCATTATATATTTTCTTAAAAGTCATCATAGTAAAATACAATTTATGACTACATAAACTAGTGTGTATAATTGAGAATATTTTAGGATTTGTTTTATAAGTTAATATCACTATGTGAATATCTCATTCATATTGGCATCTAAACATGTGTCTTATGGGAAATCTCAGTGCTCATATTTTCATAACTCTTTCTATGATTTTGATTCTGATAGACCCTTCATTTCTGTGTATTAGTAGATTTCCAAGTGCTGAGTGCCCTTTAGATGTTAGGAGCATTTTATAAATCACAGAAACACTTATGGTATTTCAGATGTAGAAATTGAAGCTTGGAAAAATAAAGCAATTTACTAAAGGCTATACAACTAGAAAATAAATGAACACAGCTCTCCCTGATTCCAAAGCTCTTGGATTTTTCACTGTGTCTTACAGTGGCATACCTGAAGTTATTTATTCACTCTTTAGATTCTTACTGTCAGAGAAGTTCTGGGGAAAATTCTGAAGTAGAAAAAGTAAAAATGGTAGAGAAATACCTCCCTTTTCTGACCTTTTTTTTGTGTTTTTTGACCCACTTTGATCCATAAAGAGGTTACAACATAAGACCTGCTCAGAGAAATAAGCCAGTCAGAGAAAGACAAGTACCATATGATCTCACTAATATGTGGAAGCTAATGAAAAATAAATAAACTGACAAGCAAAATACAACTAGAAGCATGAATACATGGAACAAATTGGCAAATGTCAGAGTGGAGGAGTTGGGGAGGACCCGATGAAAGAAGGTTAAGGGATTAGCCAAAAACATATATGTATATCCCATGTACACTGACAACAGAGGGGTGTAGGCCAAGGGAGGAGAAGGTGAGAGCTGGGTGAACGTGGGTAAAGAGGGGGAAAAAGCGGACATCTGTAATAGTGTCAACAATATACATTTTAAAATTTTAAAAAAGGAGAGAAAGAAAGAGAAGATTAATTACAAGATGTTTTAGAACTGCAGAGCTGAAATTATGATATGTTAATAACTTAAGTAATAACTCTACCTTTTTTCCTGATCCAAGTGTTTATCCTAGGGAATTTCTGCATTATCAACATATTTCCTAAATCTTCTAGAATATTCATAGAAAATCTTTCATGCTACAGAATTGTTCTAGAATTCTAAACAGTGCTGTTATTGTATACACTGTGCATAGGAATTAGGAGCCCTTTAGGAGATTCTTAAATTCGTCCACAATCCCAGAAAGAAAGTGTTACTAACATTGTACTTTACAGATAGGAAAAGATAAGTCCCAGAGAAGTGAAATGCTCAAAAATCACAGTTTTCATTGATAGAACTAGAATTCAAATCTAGTCTGTGTGATTTAAATTAAGCCTAATTCTTATTGACTTTATTTAATGGCCAATGCTCTTAATTAAAAGTGTCAACCTAAAGATGAATTATTTACATTTAAAATTTTTGTTTTTAATAAAATAACTTTCTAGCATACAGGTACCTTCTACAACTCTTTGAAGAGATGCTGTAATGTCTTACAACATTGATAACAAAGGCCTGGTCTCTTCATAAAGTTCATTTTAGGTTTACAAACAAGTAAGCCATTTCAGGAAATGATCAAATTCTAACAAGTTTTTCTTTTAAATAATTACAATGAATAAGTATGTGGATAAAAGAACAAGAAACAAAATAAAATAATTTATTTAAACAGATTAGAGAACTGAAAACAACTCCTAAGAGTGCTTTCTCTTTGTCCAGTTTATGATGGCACTCCACACACACACAGAGCCTGGGGATTACAGAATATGGAGTTATCTTTTACAGGATGTCAAAGCAATTAGGGGAAAAGTTTAGCCACAGAGAACTAAAATGGCACAACTGGTAGAAGGAAAGAAAATATTTTAGAAAGGAAACATCGCTAAAGAAACACCATACCTAGTGTCAGAATCACCTTGCCTAGAAATTGTGACCTGAGCATCACCCATTTATTTTCAAAGTTGAGGTTCTGATGTTCTCGGCCTCCTTTCAATTACTTCTTTCAAATGTTTTTGCTCAAACTATATCACTCAAATGTCTCCTTTTATCTATTTAGCCATTCAACCATATTCTTTGAAAACCACCAAGTGCATTTTATGTGATGAAAAAATTTAAGTTCATCCCCTTCCAGAAGAATTTCTTCTTGTATCAAATCCTATTAAGCTTGTCTATACCATTCTTTCTAGGACTAAAAAATAAAATAAATTATTATTTTATTAACAACATCTGTGTTACTCAGATGAGCAAAAATATTTAGCTTTATTTTTTATAAGAGCTATCTTGTTCTAGAGTCTACATTCCTCTTAATAGCAAGTAGATAACAATAAATAAGCAAAGTTATACTTATAGGAAAATGTTGATATCTTTTTATTTAAAACTATCTATTCTAGGTTAATTTAGTCTCTGAGTACTTCATTGAATCCAATTAATTAAGTATTCTTTGATTTATAAAATTATAATAAAAATATTCTATATTAGTTTTCATAATTTGTCAAATCAAGGTTTTTCCAGGAGCAACATATGTTAATTTTAGAGCTAGAATAAGGAGATTCAAAGTAGGTTTAAGTTTAGTGTCACAGGAAATGCTTTTATCTGTTGTTGCTTTGTTTCCTCCTTTGCATTATGGATCAAATCTTGCCTCTCTCAAAAGTATGTTATGTTTTCCTTTATTCTGGGCAATATCTTCCCATGTGTCATAGTACTACTCCTGCTAAAGTATGTCAACTGTGGGGTCCACAGGTCCTCTGCCAGCAACTAGACCTTCATGGATGCTGGGTTGTGGGCAGAGAAAACATTACAAGTTATAGGCTTATAGCAGAGTCTTTATTGCAGGTAAAGTAGCCATTGCGAACAAGGAGCCATCAGACAAAACGGTTCTTCGAAGTAGCCTTACAAAGCTGCCCTTTCTAATATAGTAGCAAACGCAGGATCCCTTATAAACATAAGACAAAAGAGGCTTCTTGCCGAATAGTGACATCTGTATTCGGGTGACAGAAAGGCACGTCTGTGCAGTGCATACAGTAAGATTGCTGTGTCCTTGCTCAGACTGGCCTTGAACATTTGATGTACTCTGATTAGGGATCCCACACCATGAAAAGCTTAACTTGTGTACTATACTTTCTCTTATTTTTAACATATTTTAATAACCTGGAATATTATTTTACTTGTCTCATTTCCAATCTCCACATAAAGTATCAATTGTTGTTCACGATCCATTGATTATATGAAAAATAAAACTTCTATATCTCACCATCCTATATAATAAAGGGCTAATATGCAAATTATCCCCTTGGGAGTTAGACTGGGAGACCAGGAGTTTGATCACTCGCTATGATGTGTGCTGACCACCAGAGGGTGGCACGGAACATGGTGGGTGACCAGCAGCAGACATGGGGCACTAAGGGAGCAAAGAAAGTAGGCCAGGAGGCAGGGAGCCTAATTGGCTATGATCACCTGCAAGGCCTAGGGACCCTTCCTGTGCACGATTTTTGTGCACTGGGCCTCTAGTGTGCATATAAATTAAAATTTAAAGGTAGATTAGAACTGTTTAATACGCTTGCCTTTTAAGTGTGTGTGTAAGGTATTTACTTTATGTTCAAGTTGATTCTGCAGATAAACAAATGATAAATTTAAAATTACTTTTGAAAAATGCATACTTTTTATAAAGTACACCAAATGTTATAGCTGTGAGTAGCAATAGTCATGCAGTTTATTTGGAAAAAGAAATTGTTTTCTCGGATAATTTCACTTATTGGCAGAATGAAAGATGATTTGATTCTCATAAGTGTTGTTAAGTTTAAATAATGCCAGTAAAGATTCTTTAGATATACTTAGTATTACAGATTTTTAAAATTGAGGATATCTGTAAGTAGAAGCAAAGTGAAAAATACTGGTGGTGAAGGAATTCAGAAAATGGGCCTTCCCTTTCACACATAGCATCTGCTTTTCTGTGTCAAGCTAATGCAGTTTCGAGTCGCATTTTCTCCTTTCATTTTTTAAGCTCTTTGGGACTTGACCTTTTTATCTGAGAATAAAAGATTTGAGAAATGTCAGAATATTAAATATTTAGAAAATGATGCTTTTTCATTCATTAGAAAGACTTGTAAAGCTCAGAAATTTGATATAACCATGTAGGCAATAAGAGAAACTTGAAATTCTCAAATTGCTGTATTTTTGTTTATTTTAAGGTGTCTGTTGGTAGTCCTTTTCCTGGCTTCCTTTCTCTTCAGTGTAAGAGACTGCAAATGTGTGTGTGTGTGTGTGTGTGTGTGTGTGTGTGTGCACAAATAGTGTTTTTCTTTAAAACTTACATCAGATTCCTGATATGCTTAAATCCTTAAGGTATTAAATGACTTGATGTGAAAAGCAGGAATTAGTTATATAAATGTGTTCTCACAGAAAAAACATGGTCATTGTCTAAATATGTACTTTTAATTGCTATATTTTATAAGATCTGTTTGTATAATTTGTTAATCAAATATTTCCAGCAAAAAACAAATGTTAATCTATGTTCTTCTTTTCTCCTCACCAACATTCCATTAACACAGGCCAAGAAGGTACTTTCATATCTCGATATTTAAAATAAATGTGTACCATTCCACAAATTAACTATCTATGAACACTTTAATATTAGCTTAATGATTTAAATAATAGGTTTAAATTCTCTGGTGAATATTGGGATTAATCTCTACTTTTTATATTACATTATAGAAAACAGGTATAGATTAACATATTTTTAAAAGAAAAGTGTTCCTATAGAGTAGACTGAGAAATGCCTTTTCTGTGTCCTTGAAAAGATTTCTAAGGTGGTAGGTGGTCTCTGCTTAAGGTGGTAGGTAGTCTCTGCCCCAGGCGGTTTGGCTCAGTGGATAGAGCATCAACCTGTGGACTGAAGGGTCATAGGTTTGATTCTGGATAAGGACACATGCCCAGGTAGCAGATTTGATCCCCAGTGGGGGGCATGCAGGAGGCAGCCAATCAATGATTCTTTCTCATCATCAATCTTTTTCTCCCTTTCTCTCTGAAATCAATCCTATATAATAAAGAAGTAATATGAAAATTGACCATCACTACAACACACAAGGTGGACACCCCCATGTGGTTAAAGTAGGCCGTACCCAAGGTGGACACAAGATGGCCAGCAGGGGAGGGCAAGAGTGGGCGATCAGGTCAGCAGAGGAAGGCAGTTGGGAGAGACCAGGCCAGCAGGGGAGAGAATTTAGGGATGACCAGGTCGGTAGGGGAGGGCAGTTGGGAGTGACCAGGCCTGCAGGGGAGGGCAGTTGGAGGGGACCAGGTCTGCAAGGGAGGGCAGTTGGGGGAGACCAGGACAGCAGGGGAGGGCAGTTGGGAAAAACCAGACCTGCAAGGGAGGACAATTAGGGGCAACCAGGTCAGCAGGGGAGGGCAGTTAGGAGCAATCAGGCTGGCAAGGGAGAAGTTAGGCATCAATCAGGCTGGCAGGGAGTGGTTAGGGAGTGATCATGCTAATAGGTAGAAGCAGTTAGGGGCAATCAGGCAGCCAGGCAGGCGATTGGTTGGGAGCCAGCAATCCTGGATTATGAGAGGGATGTGCAACTGCCTGTTTAGGGATCAGGACTACATGAGTAGTCAGACAGCTCTTGAGGGGTCCCAGATTGGAGAGGATGCAGGCAAAGCTGAGGAACACCCTCCGCCCACTACCACCACCATCATCTTGTATGTGCACAAATTTTGTGCACTGGGCCTCTAATAGAAGTATATTTAAAAATGAAATAACTGTCTCTTACCTTGAATATTTTTTTTTCTCTAACAAGTGAGTCTTCACTGTGAAATATTTACAGAGTTGAATTACATTTAATAAATTCATTAAATCTCTAACTGGCTTGGCTCAGTGGATAGTGTTGGCCTGTGGACTAAAAAGTCCCAGGTTTGATTCTGGTCAAGGACATATACCATGGTTGAAGGCACATCCCCAGTGGTAGGTGTCCAGGAGGCAGCTGATGTTTCTTTTTCATCAATGTTTCTAACTCTCCAAGCCTCTCTCTTCCTCTCTGTAAGAAAATCAATATTATATGTTTTTAAAATAAAAAATAGATTAAAAATAAATTCATTAGATCATAGCTTACTTTAATAGATACCACTTCTGGGAAACAATGTTTATCTGAAATGACACTAAAAATTGCAAAAGGTCATGGTTTTTATAGTGAATAATTAGGAGCTATGCAAATTTTCAAGAACATTTGATGATTGATTTCCCTAACTTGGTTCTGAGAAGAGAATTGCATGAATAAAAGCAAGATAAATTTGAAGAACATAATTCTAGCTATTTATAAATCTCATTTTTATTACATGATGGTTCAGTATCTTACAAAAAGATTCCTACTGCATGGAAAGTAGGAATTTTCCTATGAGTATTTCATATCTATTTCTATTTATAGAATGTTACTTAAGTGGTAGTTTTATTTATTTAAAATATTGTGTCCTAGGATGATATGACCACATTATTAAAAATGTCATTATTATTATCTCAGTTTTTTGAAAATCAGACTAAACAAATGTAGTTGCTGTATTTTTTTATTCTTCTGTCACCACTGAGTAGGAGGTTAGCTTTGTGTAAAGACACCATCAGTTTGAAGTTAAGTCACTGAGTATTGTCACGAACAAAGATTAAATGTTACGATTCACATTTTCTGCATGTATTTATGTGATCATAAGGTTTTCTGCTTTTATTCAATTATGTGATTCATTTCATTAATTTCCCTCTAACTGGTTACATATTTAATAGTAATTGTAGAAGTCCACCAAACCTCAGCATATAACATAGGAAGACGTTATGGGTGGCCAGAAGTTAGTTATGGGTGGCTTGAAATCTGTGGGTTGACTCAGCCAGATCAGGTGTACTGTCAGCCAGAACTGCATCAACAGCAAAGGAAGAATCACTATGCATTCTGCATTATCCTAGTTGTGCATATTTTTTGTGTGGTTAGTTTCAATTACATTTCTCTCAGTGGCTCGAGGAAGGGTAAAGGAGTGTTTAGTGATTATAAATAAGATGTGAACCCATGTATCATATACATACTTGCAGTGGGGTGGGAAAGGGGAAATATAGCCTTCTCAGTTGTTTATTAAAGGAACTGTTGTTGAATTTGAAGAAACTGAAGAGTTTGCCTCTATCAGTGGTCTGCATTGAACAGGTACAGGGGGATTCATGTCAAAGAATTGAGAAAACACAAGTCAGTACAACCTGACATTGGATATTCCAAAAATGTGTTACAATGGGTGGTTATAAAAATACTAAAGGCCTAGTGCACGAATTCATGCACTGGTGGGGTCCAGCTGGCCTGCCCCGATGGGAACCATTGGGAGTAGGTCAGCTGGGATGAGGGGCCAAGGGCAGTTTGCTGGCCAGCCCCACCACTGATCAGGGTGGGGGGCCTATTTGTGGGTGGGGTTGTCTAGGGCGAGGGGCTGTGGGCATTCAGTTGTTCCACTGTTTGGTCAATTTGCATATTACTCTTTTATTATATAGGATGTATAGAGAAGAAAAAGGCATGTTTGGACAAAAATACCAAAGCTTGTGAAAATGTAAGGTTATTTGCATCAGCAGAAACTTTGATGGTGATATTTAAATCTATTGTGTTATTAAACCAGTAGTGTAAAAAATGAACTTCATTTGCTATTGGAATTAAGCATTATTAGCTTTGTGGTATACTAACATGTCTTATCACTGAGTAATTTTATGGGCTAGCAAAAAATACCTGAGCTAAGAAAAATCACAATTTTTAGAAAACATTTGAAAAAACACAATTAACTTTGGAAATTAGCTTTTATTGAATCCTTCATAATGTCTCTTAATGAGTCAACCTAAAATTACCAATAAAAACAAAGCCCATGTTCAAAACTTATCCTGGGAGAAAGTCATCTCAATGACAACTGATTTTCTTTGTATTCCAAGTAATGTCGAATTATTTTAAATACTGCCCATGCTGTCAGATATCAAATCAAGAAACGAGACCTTTTTTTTTCCACGCTAATTTGCAAAAGATACATTTTCTGAATTCAAGCTACAATTTTAATATTTTTGGTGTATTTTCATGCAGGTACAAAGGAAATTTCCATATTTCAAAATCCATTTAACTGTGCAATTGTAGAATTTCCACCTATCTTTCACTTGGAAGCAATTCATCTGCAATATAATGACAGACAAAAAGAAAATATAAAGAAAAAATCTAATGCATTCCTATAAGTGCTTTCAAAGTGATAAATGTGCTCAAAGCATTTGCTAATGTTGATATCTGCATGTGCAGTGCTAATCAATGAAAAATATATTGTCAAAGGTGAAATACATAAAATCCCATTAGAGACTGCTAACACATAAACATTCACAATTGTTTTGATAAATGAGATTAACAATTTTAAAAGCCAATTAAAGTGAAATGTTTTTCTTCAAAAAGATTTTCATCCTTCTCTTTAAAAAAAGACAAAGACATTGTATGCCACTATCATTATAACTTCTATTTCTTAAAACTTTTGGAAAATTGTTTTCTGTCTTATACTTATGTAAGTACCTATAAAATCTCTTTGATTTTGCTTTATGACCTCCACAGCTTAGAATTGGAATCACCTTTACAAAATTATTTTTTAAATCCTCTTCTGTATTGTCTTTTGATGGTGGTTATATAACTATTTATTTGTCAAGCTTATTGAATTTTACAAGTAAAGATCATGAAATGTATTGTATGCAATTATAAGTAAAGTTCATGGCAACTTTTGCCATGTTTTAAAAGTAGAACTTTATGTTTTCTTTGTAGAAGTTTTTAAAATGCAGATCAACATATTTTATTGCCATGCTATTAGCATTAGAATTTTCAGTATCTTCTAGTGTCAAAAACTGATAGAACTATATGATGTCCCAATATGTTAACTTTGAATATTGTTAATTCCAATGGGTTAAATCTGAAAAAAAGCATGTACACATTTATGAGGATACCCTGTATATAACATAAATAGTAAAACTTAATGTAAGTTATGAAACTTAATTAATAATAATGTATCAATATTTATTAATTACTAGAAGCCCAGTGCACAAAATTTGTATATGGGTACAGACCCTAGGCCTGGACAGCGATGACGGCAAATCAGGGCCTTCCAGCTGCCAGCCAGGGCCTACCTTCATTCTGCACCACGCCCTGGTGGTCAGCACACATCACAGTGAGCAATTGAACTCCTGGCAACCTGGTTGAACTCCCAAGGTTGCCACTATCTGGCCACTCAGTGTATATCATTGTAATAAAATGAAAAATTTGCATATTAACCTTTTATTATATAGGATACACACTGAGTGGTCAGATTATTATGCGCTCAGAGATCATAATAATCTGGCCACTCAATGTATATAGACTAGAGGCCCAATGCACAAAGATCTGTGCAAGAATTAGCCTTCTTTCTCCTGGCTACTAGCACCAACATCCTTCTGGCCCCTGGGACCCGAGCCTTTGCTCCAGACCTTCTACCTTCCTATAGCTCCCTCCATCCCCCCCTCACCCCTCATAGCTTCCACCCTGCCCTAGCCACTCCATGCCTGTGCACCCAGAGACCTAGAATAGCCATGGCAATGATGTAAGCAGCTGAGCCCAGCCACTGACATATTTGTCACATCAATTTGCATATTCTCTCCATCTTTGTCACAGAGTGATGGTCAATTTGCATATTGTATCTTTATTAGATAGGATGATAAGTATAGCACATTAATAAAAATATGTTAATAATGGAAAATTATGGGTATGAGAAGCAAGAATTCTCTGAAATATCTGCTTATTTTTATGTAAATAAGAAACTGTTCTTAAATAAATTATATTAAAAATTATATATATACATATGCAGCAAGTAGATCACTTGTTAATTATCTTTAAAAATATCTAATGATTTGTCCTAAGAGAAACAGGTAAAATTCATTAAAAATACTCCTCTATCCTTTTAGTTATAGGAAGTTTTGGTAGTATCATGAGATCATGTTATCTGACAAAAAAAATGAAATTATTACATTTTAGTAGTGAAATGGTACTTTTATTATTTTTTTAATTTTTTAAATAATTTTTTTCTGTACCTTTGCTCTTTTGCAAACTTCAAATACATAGATAATGGGTCACATGAAGTTATCACACAGTTCATAAATGCCCTTTTTTTAAAAATTGATTTCTATCATGTTATTTAATTTTAGAAGTATTTCAAAGTTTACTAACTTACTTTTTTTCTATGCTATCTCATCAGCCTTCAATTCATTCCATTATATTTTTTGCCTCAGGTTTTACTGTTTTATAATCCAAAGCTTTATTTAATTATTTTATGTATCCTTCTTTGAAATTATGGAACATAGTTGTGAGGAAGCTAAAAGGGGCAATTCCAATGTAACCCTCATAATTGGAGGCTAGTGATCTGAATCCAAGCCAGTATGCTCAGTGTACATTCCTGATAACCTATAATTAAGTCACTACCTCTTTCCCAGATACTGGTCTTGCAGAACCGGTTACAGAGGCCTTTGGACTGTGGACAGTATATTGCCCAGAGGGAGTGCTATTAACTCTGACTCCAGGCCAGACCATCAGATATTGCCAGGAGACCCCAACACCTGGGGGCCTTCTTGCAAGGCCTGTGAAAAGGACCGGAAGCATAATCCATGTTTGTGGGACAAAGATTACAGGGAGGGAGATATAAGGAAGGACCCCATGCGTGTTCCTTGACTCAGATTTAAAAGGCTGTTCCTTGAGTCCACTGGCATTATCAAACAGTGTCCCTCCTATTTCCTCAGAAGCGTCCTTGGTCTTCTTTGTCTTCTGCAGAAGTTGGAATAGATATTTTAATGTCCTCATCTGCTACATCCAACATTTTTGAAGTTATGTGATGGTTTTTATATGATAATGTTTTTCCTCATTTTGGGCCACACATTCCTGCTTCTTTTGAATGCTTAGAGATCTTTGATGGGATGCCATACATTGTGAACTTTAATGTTTTAGATATATATACTTTTGTTTTTCTATAAATATTCTTAAGAATTGTTCTATGATACAATAGGTTAAATGGAATCAATTTGATCTTTTTTAGTCTTGAAATTTGTTAGGTATGGCAGAAAAGCATTTGTTCTAGCAATAAATATTCTCTACTATTGGGGTAATACCTCATTGAGTATCTTATTTAAATATATTTTATTGATTTATTTTTTTTACAGAGAGGAAGGGAGAGGAATAGAGATTTAGCAACATTGATGAGAGGGAAACATCAATCAGCTGCCGCCTGCATACGCCCCACTGGGGATGTGCCCACAACCAAAGTACATGCCCTTGACTAGAATCAAACCTGGGACCCTTGAGTCCGCAGGCCAATGCCCTATCCACTGAGCCAAACTGGTCAGGGCCTGAGTATCTTATTTAATAACCCAAGAGTTATCTGATTTTCTACTTTAGCTGGTGGTAATAAGCACTATTCCTAGCCCTGTATAGTAGCAAGACCTATTCCCTTTCATCATCTTGTATGTTCTTTCCTTGGCCTCAGGCAGTTTCCTTTTATGTATACATTGATGGGTTCTCTGGTGACCATTCAAGGAGACCATCAGGAGGTCTCTTGGATTCCATCTTTGTGTAGGTCTCTCCTGTCCATTATTTTGTCTTGTGAACCCCAGCTAACTCTGTTTCACTAGTTTCAATTCTCTCTCTACAGATTAAGGTATGTACTAAGCTTCAATTGGATTCCCTCCTCCCTTGTGTGGCCTGAAAACCTTCTCCAAGTAATAAGATGGTTCCATTTTAAGATTCAACTCATTGGATTTTCATCTCTTGGCAATCACTACTTTTCACTTTCTTATGTCCAATATCTTGAAAACAATTTCTTATTTTGTCTCTACTGCCTTTGGTAGGAGGTTAAATCCAGTCTCTGTTCTACATCCAGGTCAGATGTGGAGGTGTACCTAGTGATTATTGATTGTGTGAAATTGAGTGTAAAAACTTCCCACTTCTAGGAATATATCCCAAGAAACCAGCAACAGCAACCAGAATGGATATATGCACCTCTATGTTCAGAGCAACACAATTTAGCATCACTAAGATTTGGAAACAGCCTAAGTGCCCATCAGCAGATGAATGGATTGAAAAACAGTGGTACATCCACACAATGGAATACTACGCTGCAATATAAAAGAAAGAACTCTTACTACTCACAACAGCATGGATGGACTTGGAGAGCATTACGCTAAGTGAAATAAGCCAGTCAGAGAAAGATAAATGTCACATGATCTCACCCATTTGTGAAATATAATGAACAATATAAACCGAGGAACAAAAATAGAACCAGAGACATAGAAGTATCCAACATACTATCCAACCTATGAAGGAAGGCAGGAGGTGAAGGGGTAAGAGATCAACCAAAAGACGCATATAAGCATAACCAATGGACACAGCAGGGAAGGCGGGTGAGTGAGGGCATGTGCAGGGGGTGGGGGCTGCCAGGGAGAGGTCAACGGGGGGGGGGAAGAGACTTATATATAATACTTTAAACAATAAAGAATTTATTTTTTTTTAAAGCAAACAAAAACATAGCAGTTTAGGATAACTTTAACTCTTCTTCCAGTGAGTCTATACTTTGGAGGGAAGGTACTTAACATCAGTACAGTTTAAGTTGATAGAATCAGGAAATGAGTAATTTCAAAGTTAGACATTGTTTATCTACTTTTTTATTAGTAATTACTTCTGGATTATATCCTGTTATAATTCTTCTTTTTCTAGTATATTTTTATTGATTTCAGAGAGGAAGGGAAGGGAAGGAAGAGAGAGAGAGAAACATTAATGATGAGAGAATCATTGATTGGCTGCCTCCTACACACCCCTTACTGGGGATCAAGCCCACAATCTGGGCATGTGTCCTTGGCACATTGAACATGGAACCCTTAAGGCTGACGGTCTATCCACTGAGCAAAACCAGCCAGTGTGATTCTGTCATAATTCTTAACTAAAATCCATGGATGTTTATAACCCCCCCCCCGTTTATTTTTATTTTTTATTTATTTTTTGACAGATCCACACATCTCCAATTTTTGTCACTTAATCCTTTGGGCATGTCCAGACCTCAGCTTAGTTTGATCTGTCTGTTGCCTCCTTTTCTTGTCTTATCAGCATTTAGTTTTCACAGTGTAAAAATTGCCTAATACTTTGAAGAGAAAAGATAAGGAGGATATCAACCTCAGATGTATTCCTTTCCCTCCTTATAATCTTGGCCTTTCTAGTTCTTGTTGCCTTGGTTCTGTTCAATTTCTAATTTTACTTAGCTTTCATAACTATTCTGAGAAGGGAGATTTGACTGACATAAACTTCACCATCATAACCGGAAGTGTAAGTCTCCTTCATAACATTGCATTTGTCTTCTAGTTTTAATACTCAGTGCTATAGATGTGTCCAAACTTTTATCATCAATCATGTGGACAATTAACACACTCATCTCTTCGCCTCTAGTTTTATATTTATTCATCCTGCCTTTCATGCTTCGCACCTTTAAATCTTTCTTTTTAAACATTTTCCTTTAAATAAAATAACACTTTAAAATATATTCCATGATTGGTTCCCTGCTATATCTCTAATTATTTGCTTGCTCCATTCAAATAATTCTTCTGCCATATGTTCCAACAAAATTGAACAATTTTCAGTTCTAAAAAGAAGCTACAATCTTTCATATATCACTAATTTTGCTTATGGGTTGCCACATTGGCCTAGAACTTCTTTTACTTTCCACCCTCCATTTATTTTCTTTGCTTTACCATCCTAACCTTACTCATTTTACAATGCTCAATTTAATTTTCACTTTCTGTGTTACCCCATTATTTATAACCTTTTCATCATTTGTACCCAGTTAAAAATTAATAGATTTACACTATATACTTTAAGTGCTAAATTTATGTCAATATATAATTTAATTTATGAATTAAATTAACTTGTATTAATTTAATACTATTAATTAATATTAAGATATTTTATGTAAACTTTAATATAAATGTTTTATATTCTATTTAATATAGTTTATAACTATGTATACTGATTGAAATTTATTAATTTCATTTTTTCTATTTTTTTCTTTTAATGCATTCTGTAAATAGAAGACAAAAATCGAGTTTTATATCTGTGTCACCTGATGACTGTGTTAAATAGAATAGAAGATATCTTACTTGTGGTAGCCAGCCTTCAAAATGGCTCCCAATGGACTTCCCTGCCTACATCCCCTGCAACCAATGTACATGCCCTTGACCGGAATCGGACCTGGGACCTTTCAGTCCACTGACTGACGCTCTATCCATTGAGCCAAACCAGTTTTGGCAGCAGTTTGGTCTCTCTCTCAGACCACTTTCTCCAGATGAGCCAATGCCATATTACAAGTAACTCTCTGGAGAAACCTGTGTGATGAACTGAGCCATGTGAGTGAGCTCGGATGTGGGTTCTCCATCTTGGAAGCTTTCATGACAACAGCCCAGTTAGCATCTTACTGCAACCTCAGGAAAGACGATTAGCTACCAAGTTAGGAGCCCCCAGGTGTCTGGCACTAAGCAAGCATGTGACATAATGAATGTTTGTTTGTTTTTGTTTTGTTTTGTTTTAAACAGCTAAGTTGTGGGGTAATTTAATATATAACAACCAGAGGCTCAGTTCATGAATTTGTGCACCAGTGAGGTCCTTCGGCCTGGCCTGTGGGCTCAGGCCAAAACCAGCTCTCCAACATCCCCAAGGGGTCCCGGATTGCAAGAGGGTGCAGGCTGGGCTGAGGAACCCCACTGGTGCACAATTGGGGCTGGGGAGAGATGTGTGAGGTTGGCCAGCAAGGGAATAACTGTTGGAGGGATCCAGGACATGTCTACCATCTTGCTCAATCCTAGATTGGCCAGACCCCAACAGCAAGCTAACCTCCTGGTAGGAGGGTCTACCTCATGATGGTCAGTGCACATCATAGCAACTGGTCAACCAATCATCAGTGCACATTATAGTGAGCCGGTTGAGCAGCCTTAGCATATCATTAACATATTATACTTTGATTGGTTGAATGGACACTTAGCATATTAGGCTTTCATTATATAGGACAGATAACAAATGAATTACTTATGTAAAACATAACAAATTTCTAATATATTATTCACTACTTTTAAAAACTGTGGAAAATCATTTCTAGTTTTGAGAAAGATTCTAAAATTTAAAGTAGAGGTAAAATGTCCATTCTAGAATGCTTTTAATTTATTAGACTTGCTTTTTCTATTAGCTATTAAAAGAAGCTATTACTTTAGAAGAGCTTAAGCAATTGAATGACAGAGAAGTATACAAGCATGTCACAGAATATGGAAGCAACCACCCTTTTATGGTACTAAATTGCAAACATTTTAGAAAGCAATGAATTGATTATTTATTGTACAAAAGTCCTAGAAGCTGCTTTTAAAATTCCAGAGTAATATATAGAAACATAATTTCATTGAAAATGTATATTAAAAATTAGATTGCAGCAGAACAATTTGATTTATTATAAATTAAAAGTATATATAATGAGTCATATTTGCATACAAAATATACTTTAAGTATATGAAAATAAGAAATCACATTGATCAACCTCTTTAAATTTTAAGATTTTTTTTTACATTCACGTAAACATGATCTAGCTCATATCAAACATTTTTTTTCAGATGGCCCTCCACTCATAAATTAAAAGACTGTATTGTAAATATATACCAATGAGTTATAAATCAGAGTGAAGCAGGACTTGTATGAATATGCAAATTGCATAGAAACTTGAAACTTACAGAATACTACTAATTCAATTACCAGGAAGCTGATTGCCAATCTGATTCAAGCATGTAAGAAGGGTTGCTTGATGAAAGCTAATGGCTCCCTCTGGCTAAAAACGAGCTGGGTTACCAATTGTTAAATTGGTAGTCCAATAAAAACTGTGCTGGCAGCCATCTACACATAACAACTCTTAGAACTCCAACTATGAAGGATTTCTTTTCTTTAATTTAGATTCCGAGTTAAATGAAGTGAGAAAGGAAAGAACATAAGACACTCTTTGTAGGACAGTACATAGAATATATTTTTGGCAAAATAAGATAACAGGGGTGGTGCAAGAAACCTTCATTACATCTTATTACATAAAACTGAGTAAAGAAGAATGGAACGAGAGAGCACAGATTCTTTTCTCTACTTTTTAGCAGTTAACCTCTGATTTTCATGTTTCTGTAGTGATACGTTGAATATAAAAAATATAATGAAAGAATAATTACATGTCAAGCAAAACCTGGCTTTTTTAAAACTCTCTAATTATTATTTTAAAATTCCTGAAGCATCCATTTAAACGAAGTGTGCATGTTTTATGAAGTGTCACTTGATAAAGAAATCATGCTTAGGGAAAGATTCCTGAGTTTGGTGAATTAATAAAAGTCTGCGCCACGGAACTTATTTCAGAAACTGATTTGTTTAACCTGTAGTTCTCTCCCTTGGTGAACAGTGTCCCATGAGGTATAGGAACCGAGTTATTTCTAATGTGATGGTAATTGAATGTTTAAAAAACCTCAAGTAAAAATTGCTTCTTTCCAATCCCAGGCATCACGTTAGCATTTCCATTTGGGTGCATAAAAATAGCAGAGAAACACATAACCTTCCAGGACATCTGCTCAGAGCTTCGCGTCTCTCCCGGGAGATGCCAACAGGTGCCTGCAGCAGCCCAGGAATGCTTCTTTCCTGCACCTGCTGAGAGTGTTAGCTTCAAACACTGTGCAAGAATGAAGATGGCGGAAGAATAGGAATCAGTTTCAACTGTGTGGAATGTGATGTATTTGCTTGCAAGAGTTGTTTATTTATTACTTTTTTTAAAATTAGCATTTGTTGACTTGAACAATCAAAATGAAGAAAATAATAATTTTATGCTCTGGTGAGCAAAGCATTCGGAGAATGCACTCATTTCAAGTGACGGGAAAATTGTTATGCCACCGACAAACATATTACTAGAAAAAGAGTTAAACTACATTTTACATCAAAGCTCAAGTCAACAAACGAGTTTTCATGTTGGGCTTTGATTGAGAGATGAAACCATGAGAAATCAATAACCTGTTTGAAAGAGTGAAAGACATGATATTAAAGCGATGTTTGGTACAAAAATGAATCCTGAGAACTTCGTGTATCTGGAAGAAAAAGTCGGCCTATGAGTTTTTTCACAGATGTGCTTCTCCAAATTGCATGTAATCTTTAAAAACAGTATCTCTCAACAAGAATGAGGTTTGAAGTTTTGTAACTTGAATGAATTCCTTTGAATTTTAAGGTAAGTAGAATTTTTAGCAGGACTTTGCATACCTACCCATCTTCCTATTTTCTAAAATAGGAATACAGAATTATTTACATCTTTCAGACTGCAATAACATCCTGATAAATAATGTTGTATTTCTTCTATTTTCCCCTAAGTGGAAAGGGGCAAAATAAAAAATATAATTACTTTGTCACAAAGACTATAATAGGAATAACCTAAACAATAATAAAATTCCCTCTTAAGGTAAACAAAGGTGGCATAGAACATTGCAGCTCATTTCTGTTCTGGCCAGGTAAAGAGTGGCTTTCAATTGCTTGTTTAAAAAGAAAGCTGGTGACCTGGCACCTGTGCAGGTTGGTGTTTGAGATCACTAATTTGCTCTGCTTGGTATCTTTTGGAACAGACGCAGGGAGAAAGAAGGGACTAAAAGTATCCTGTTCTGATGGCTGATTAGACATCTACGGAGCCAAGAAACAGAGGAACGGAGGCTTAGCTGAGAATTACTCACAGCATCAACAGTGCATCTTTGAATCATCTCAGCAAATACATACACTAAGATTTGATCAGTACTTGAGAGCACTAAATGTCTGTGTTATAACCTCTTCATGTATTATTGAGTAGTTATCCTCAGACAGTTAAACCCACCAAATAATATATACATGCATTGATAGCACTTTCTATCAATTTAAGTCTATACAATATCAGTGTTAATAACTAGTTTTAATTACCTTTAATTATTGCAGCTTCATTTTGATTTGATATTTCCAAATAAAGGTAACATCTGAGTTAGGATAAATATTAAAGAGTTAGAACTAGAATACACATTTTAGCTTTTAAAAGTCAGATATTTGGTGTAATTTTTGTATCTTATATTGAGATTCTTAATACCTACAATATTCAATCAGGCAGGATCTCATGCAAACTTAAATGATTAAAAAACAGGCAGCAAATTTGCTTAGAGCAGACGTTTCCAAAGAAGTCTTCATGTAACCCATGGAAAGATGAGCAAGCGTGCTAGCACTTTGATTCACATTAATTTTTATATCTAAAGGCAGTAAGAAAAATACTAGGATGTAATAATATTTATTGCAAAGATTACAAAGCTCCTTTACTTACTGGCCACATCCTGTCTTTAGGCAATTGATTTATCCTATGAGAAAGGTGGGAATTTCATAATGGGCAAGATTGACAGTGGTGCCCTTGGGGATTCTTCATATCTGCTTAAATCCATTTAATTTTCATTTTAAACTATAGTAGCATTCATGATTGACAGATAGAAATAACACAGTGATGCAGCACATGCAAACAGAGGACGTGGCTGTGTAATTTAAATGTGTTTAAATACTTCCCTTATTTCCTACATGAGCTAAGTTCCAACCCTCGCACATAGTAAAAATATATTATCAAAGTTTACTAATAATTCCAAATGCTTTTGACATTTTCCATGAATGGTGACCATTATTTAAATATTGAAAATAAAGATGCAGATTGAAAATCTTGCCCAGCAAGAGAGAAAGAATTGCATTGGGATATACCGTACATCTATCAAGGCAAACCTTCGGCCATGGTTGCTAGGAGTCCTGAAATGTGCTGAAGGTCGATGGGACAGGGTGAGAAAGTGCAGGACTTCTTCAGGATTGCTTACATGAAGGCGATGTGTCCTGGAGAGCAGGAAGGCAAGGAATAAGTGCCCATAGCTGTGGATTTTTGAACTTTCCCTGCATGGACCTGGATTTGCAATGATAAACATAAAGGAATGTCAGTAGAGAACTCTGGTTTATACCCCCCTTACTGGGGAGGAGTTCTCTATTTTCACCATTAACAAGAAAGCTACATGAAACAGAGATTTCTGTCCACTAATGCGAATAACAAACTTCACTCTAAATATAATTGCAGACTAAAATAAAGCTTCTTCCTTTATGACTTTCATATCACTAAGATTTTTAAAAACTAAATATCCAGAATATAAAATAAGTTTGATAATTGGAGATAAAAACCCTTTTTAACAGTCATGTAAACTAAATATTTAAAACATTTATTATTTTCTTATCTTTTTAAGTTCTAACATAGGATATGGTTTATAATGCACACAATATAGCAGAACAGTAAAGGTATATATACCATACACTAAATACCTACTAGCATATTTGCATTATATGCTCAACAGTTTTTATTGACAGGAATATGCAATAAAATACTTTGGAGATTTCTCATCTCCCAACTACATAATGGCAGTGTGAAGGTACATGATGGTGTTTAGAGATTTTAACCATTTTGTTTACCCACATTTTTATCCTCATCTTTTCCCCCTTATGTTTGCCTTAGGGTTACAACCATGGGAAGACCGTCAGCGGTCTACACCGCATGCCTTTGTGCTGATGGATAACAACAGGATGAATCAAAATGGAGTTCACTATTTTTTACTGAAACTGGTCTATGGTCTTAAAGTCAGTTGCATAATGATTGAACATTTGTGAGAAAGATTAGCATATTTGAAAGAATGGTTCCTTTCCCTGTTATCAAATCCTATAAAAATATAAAATATCCTAGGAAATAAAAGTCTAGAAGTTTTAAAGAAAAAAAAAATAGGAAGGAAGGAGTCTTTCCTTTGAATTAATACATGTAAGGAAAAGACATCCTGTGTGTTAAAAGAAAAAGGTGTTCCTTCCTGTTGACAAATTAGTAGAATTCCAATAACTTCTTTTTTAGTACTTATTGTAGCTAAAATTTCTGAAGAAATAGAATAAAGATTTTTTTAAAAATAAAAATAGAAACAGAGGCATGGATACATGAAACAGACTGACAGCTGCTAGAGGGGTTGGAGGAATGTGGACTGGAAATGTTTTCTTTGGCTAATCTCCACTGAAAGAGGGTGGAGATTAGCCAAAGAAAACATATGCAATAATCCATACACACGACAACAATAATCCATGCCCACAGGGAAGGAGGTGGGCAGGGTGAAGGTGGGCAAAGGAGGGGAAGATAGAGACATGTGTAATAGTGTCTGTAACAAAAATAAAGTTAAAAAAATATAATTATACTCTACTGCTTTCTAAAAATGCCTTTACTATAAAACTGAATATACTGGTATATAGTAAAATACAATAAATATAAAATGGAAGACAGGAGTGATGACTTCCAAGTTCACTGTATGTGAGATCTGATACTAGATGTCCCCTTTAGAAAGTTTTTAATTTTTTTTTTCATTTATAGGATCAGAATCTTATTGTAGATCATAATCCTATGCAATAAAAGGGTAATGTGCAAATAGACTGAATGGCAGAACAACTGAACAACCAATCAAAGTGTAATATGCTAATGATATGATAAGGATGCCCAACTGCTTGCTATTACGTGCACTGACCACCAGAAGGCAGATGCTCCAACTGGGAGGTTAACTTGCTGCTGGGATCTGGCCAATAGGAATCGAGTAAGATGGGCTGGCACACCCTGGACCCTCCCGTGGTCCCTCCCCGACCTGATCATTCACTGGTGAGGTTCTCAGCATGGCCTGCACCCTCTTGCAATCCAGACCTCTCAGGAGATGTTGGGGAGTCAGTTTCAGCCTGATCCCACTGGCTACTTCCTTTTGGAGGGCACCAGCGCCAGCCTCTCCTGATTAGGACTGATTGGGCTGAGCTTGCCGCAAGCACAGCAGGGCAGGGATGAGCAGAATCGGCAGGTAGGAGCTTCAGGTGGCATTGGACTGTGAGTTTCAGCCCAATCCCTGCAGGCCACCGAGAGGTACCCCACCCATGCATGAATTCATGCACAGAGCCTCTAGTAATAATAAAAAACTCATTTTTGTGGTTACCAAATACTCATCTTTAAAAATATTTTTAAATAAAAGGTTTAAAAATATATTTTGTAAAATTAATTTTCCTAATCTAACAGTTGTCAATTGATCAGTGAATCATGATTTTCTAATGGTCGCTATAAGTGAAATGTCCATATATTAAACATATTTAAATGAGTATTTCTGTTTATTGAAAAATACATAGATACCTATAGTTTTTGTGTATCCCCCACCCCACCCCCCAGATTCACAGCTCTATCCCTGGCCACAGATAATTGACACAATTTTTATGACTTTATCTAGATGCATAATGGTACTACAGACTCAGTACTCAGGAATGCCTATCTCTACTGCAGAAAAAAAATATTATAAAATCATGGATTAATATAACTCTACTTAGGTATTAATGAAAGAAAGGCAGATTCTTTAGTTACAAAAACACTGTACGTGCTAATAATGGCATTTGCTTCTCTCCTACAGACATACTTAGTATTGCATATTAATAATTTTATAAATTTCTTTGAGTTCCTTGGAGGAGAATAATTCATAATGTTTTCCAATTATTTTGTTTGGTCATAAAGCAGGATTCAATCTAGCTTAGCATTCAGGAAATTTTTCTGTGATGAATAGCTGAGCAAAGAAACTAAGCTAACTAAGCAAGAATAACAACATTCTATGTGGAAAAAAATGTGCTTAACGCCAATGATGGGGGTAAAATAAATATATTAAGGAACTAAGAAACAGCATGAAGTTTTCTAAAAACAACTAAAGATCTCCTTCCTGTATCATAAAAGGGATAGGCAAGAAAGGAGTGTAGGAGTGTAGTCAGGGATCTACCATGAAAGCTTTAGTGACAATGTTATGTAATTTGTATTCTTTTTTTAGCCAAAGAGGAGTTTGTTTCAAGATGACGTAATAGATAATAAGGCTTTAAGGGCCCAGAATAAAACAGGAAAAGAGAGAGCAAAATTTTATTTTTAGATATAGAAGTTGAGGAAAGGTAGAAATCAAGATTCCTGTCAATATATCTAGGTTTGGTGACTGAATGGATACTGCTAATTCCTGAGAGAGAAAAAGATAATGAGAAGGGGACACATATGAGATTGGGTGAAAGTGAGAAATAAGAAATAGGCCCCGTTTGGAATTCTGTGAATGAAGAATTTGTTACCTGTCCTATGTTTATAATCAATACCATAGTGCGTATAGTTAAAAAAGAAACACACACACACATACAAAACAAACTATGAGAGTAATTGTAGAAAGCAAAGAGCAAAGATAAAGACACTAGAAAATATCAGAATTTAATTAATAGAAAAAGAGGAGTAAAAGAAAATGGGGAAACAGTAATGCCTCAATGAAAGGAAACAAGGTGAGCAATGTCACATAATTCATTGGGCAAATTAATTTAAAGAGAAAATTATGGTCAACAATATTGAATGCAGTGAATCAGTGACAAAGTACAAAATAGCAGTGGTTCTTAGGAATATAGAATATAGCCATGAATTACTTGACCAAAATAATTTTGATAGAGTTGAGAGGAGATATACAGATGTTAAAATGTTAAGAAATGAATAGAAAGTGATGAAGATGGTATCATATCAATAGACTCTGGGGGAAAATGTAGTTGCATAATTAAAAGAGAGGCAGAGAGAGAGAGAAACAGCTAACTTAGAGGAAAATCGAAGTGAGTGTGTGTGTGTGCATATTATCATGACAAAGACTTGAACATATGTGAAGTCTGGGGAAGCACAAGTATCATGAATAAGGATGCAGTCGAAACCAGTTTGGCTCAGTGGATAGAGCATCGGCCTTCGGACTGAAAGGTCCCAGGTTTGATTCTGGACAAGGGCATGTGCCTTGGTTGCGGATACATCTACAGTGGGGGATGTGCAAGAGGCAGTTGATCGATGATTCTCTCTCATTGATGTTTCTAAATCTCTATCCCTCTCTCTTTCTCTCTGTAAAAAATCAATAAAATATATTTTTTAAAATAAGGATGCAGATGCACATGAGCTGGCCCATCCCTGGAGAGAAGAACAGGGCTGGATGGACACCCTGCTCCCTGGGACTTCAGACAAACGGTCAGTGCCCTGGGCAGGTAAGCTTGTAGATGGCGGGGATGGATGGGGTGGAAGGGGAAGGCTGATAGAGAATTTAAGAAACCGTAAGTCATGATTTTATTTTTATTTTTGTCCTAATCTGAGATAATATGGCCTACTTAGCCATTTAGCTCCTCCAGTTTCTAAAAGTATTTGCATTGAAGCAAACGTTTATCTAAAATGTTTACAAAGCCTCATTCATGGCTTATTGGTCTGTCGTTGTGAAAACGTAAAAGTTCTTTAAAGTAACAAAAAATTAAATTAAATTAAATTAAATTTAAAAAAAACTCTGTCCTCTTGTGTAGTGTACTGAAAATAAATCCTGCATTGTTTGAAACTTTATGAACCATTTGGGAGTTACATTCATTACCTCAGGTAAGACTATGACCATATGTGGATCTTTTAATGACATTGTTGATGAGAAAATATAGTGAATTCTTAGTGTGAAAAGATGGAGAGCAAGATAGGATAGCGCGTTTGCCTTGCTGCTTCTGATCCGCTCCATTTTCCTTCCTGCATCTTTAATAGGCTCAGGTAAAAGGCAGCAGCTGCTCTGGAAGTGACAAACCAGCTTGTGCACCGGCACTTCTTACCCATTGTGAGGGAAATTGCCTAGAATCACACAATCTTCATCAATTTCCCACTTGGTAGAAATCAGTTCTGTGCACGGGGGCTGCTCTACACCGGCGCTGCAGCTGGCTGTCCCAGGGAGCTGAGGTGGAGGAGGAGAGCAGAGGGCCCGCTGCTCCTGAATGAAGGCGCTCTGTGTGGGTGTGCTCACCTGGCTTTGCAATTGGAATCAGCCTCCTGTCTGAGGAGAGCGTGGAGGCTCTGTTTGAACTGGAGGAAATGAAGAGATTTTTGTTTTAATCCTCAGGTTCCATTCGAAGTCATAACTAATGAACTAGCATCCTGCACAGCGGTGCCATCTTCCACAGGCAGCAATTAGATAAGAATAACATTCAAAACTTGGTAGTTCTGTGACTGGCTGGCATTCAGGCTGCTGCTAGTGGGGGAAGACGCTTTCCACAGATGTCAGCTAGAAAACAGACAATGGAAGGAACTGTAGCTTACTGGATTCACAGTAAGAGAGGACAGAGATTCAAATTTAAAGTTTTTAAACTAATGCACAAAGCGACTCATGGCAAAGTTTTTTGTTGTTGTTTTGTTTTTCTTTGTGCAAGTTATGAGATTTCTAAATGGGTAGATTTCAATTAAAAGCACAAAATGGGTGATCTTAGTAACGAGGCAAGTGTGTGATCCCCCAATAGTCTGAATTAGAATTTCCGATGGGATTTATTACAAAGTAGATTCCTAGACCACCCTCTGTGACTCTAATCAGTAATTATGGATGAGGCATAAGAATTAGTCATATCTAACAACTCCTTGGGTAATTACTGTGCACAATAAAGCTTAAAAACTACCAGTACATACTGATGTTGGTAAGTAAGTGACAAAGAAGGCAACATAATTTATATATATATATATATATATATATATATATATATGAATTCAAAGGCACATTCCATTCAGTTTTTTATTTGTTTAAACGATTACCAGTTAAATATATCTAATGAAACAGGAAATGAAAATTATATGTATAAAGAACAATATGGATAAAGAACAATCATCTGAGTAATTTTAATTATCGTCTGAATAGTAGAAATTGATGCTTCCTTTTGCACAAATAGAACAATTGAGCCAAGCATTTAAAGCATTTAGTAAAGGCTACTGACTCCTTTAGTGTCTTAGGAGTACACAGCAAACATACCTACTGGAAAAGAAGGCTCAAGCACCGTGCTGAAGTGTACTACAACTCTACAGGTTATGGAAATCAAGTTGTGCAATGTCATTTCTACCCACAAATACAAATATATGTGGTTATCTGTAACCACAGCTGAATAAGTAAGTTATCCTATGGAAAACAATTCCCTTTTAGTTTAGAAAGAAATATTAAATAAAAATTAGCATTCAAAAGGAGAATTTTACACAATGTATGGACATACTTTTATTGGCTTCGTTCGAAACAGTCAGATATAGGCCAATATCTTAGTTTACCTAACAGTGAAAATTACATTGTTTTTTTTTATTATGTTCTTCAAAATAGAAATGTCTGATTTACATTAGAAGTTTACTTATATAAAAATGAGAGGCCTGGTTCATGAAATTCAGGTTCCTCAGCCCGGCCTGCACCCTCTCCAATCCGGGACCCTTCAGGGGATGTCCATCTACCTCTCAAAATCTGTGACTGCTGGCTCCTAACCACTTGCCTATCTGCCTGCCTGATTTTCCCTAACCCCTCTGCCTGCCTGCCTGCCTGCCTGCCTGCCTGCCTGATCACCCCTAACTACTCCCCTACCAGCCTAGTTGCCCCTAACTGTTCCCCTTCTGGCCTGATCACCCCTCACTACCTCTGCCTCACCCTGCACCCAGGACCCAGGATTCCCTCCTCTGGCTGGTCACAGGCAACCAGGACCTGGACCAGCTTTGCCCAGGGGACCATGAGCAGATAGCTTTGCCTTGGCCACAGACACAGGTGCCCAGGACCATAGGGTGGACGGCTTGTCCCACTCCTGGGCCATAGGTGCAGCCGCTTATGCCTGGGACTGCAGGGCAGGGGGCTTGTTCCTCTCCTGGGCTGCAGCCTAGTTGGTCCCCATTCCTCTCTCACAAGCTCATTTGTGCCTGGCTGGTCCCCATTCCTCTGTCCCCAGTGTTGAGTGTCTGAGCCTTTATAGCCTGACTATGTGACAACTATTTGCATATTAGCTCTTTATTATATAGAAGGATATGTAATCAAAGCAGTTAGATGTTATCCTGAACATCTCCATTGCCTCAATTAGTTCCTAGGGAATCCACTAAAAATATGTTATTCAGCAAAATTGAGCATAAATTTATAATCTAATCAGTTTAAGAAGCACTCTTTGAAATTTAATTAACATAGCTAGAACAAGGAATAGTATAGTTGATTAGAATCTACTTTTAAAATTTTCAGATATCCGTTGCCTTATTAATCAAACATTATTAGTGAGTGCACACCACCACCCCTTGCTACATGCACCAACCAAAGCAGAATTTACACACTGAACTAAGCAAACTTTGTAATGAAAAAGTTTACACTGAATGTCCTGTATCAGTGAACAGGAAAACAAAGAGCATCCAATCAAATAATAATCACTGTTTCTCTTTTGAAAGATGTTTCATTGATATCTGGCCTTCCAAATACTAGCATGTCACAGACTCAGTAGTTTCAATGTTGAAAATAATTAGAGATTATTTTTATGCACTGCTTTTGTGTCTTATGTAACTACTACTACCATAATTTCTGTCTGTAAAGGTATTAGCACCAGAGCACATGAAATAAAATGAAAAGCAGTCACAAAGAAATCATCTTAAATATTTTTTAGCCTTTAAAAATGTGAACTCTCCAAAAATCGAAGACTGTACTTCCTGAGAATATGCTGTATTTTAGGCTCTGTGACATCTTCTTTCGTTCAACCCCCACTATACCCAGGTCAACTTGATCACTTTTTGGCCAGCTGCTTCTGGTATTCATAATCTTTCAGCATTTACAAAATTACATTTTGATTACTCATTCCCTTCCTTGAATGTATGGGCCAAAATTTGTTTGTTTGATATTCTTATAATCTAGAGTTTATTTTGTATATATCAGACAGTTAATAAAATTTTGGGAAAGGAATAATAAAATGTAATTGAAAAAATCCTGAATGTTAACATGACATATGGTATCTTTTGAAAAATATAGATGATCTCCCCACAAAGCTTTCTTTCCTCTCTGAGCTTTACAAACCAGAATAATATTCAGGGATTAGAAGTAAAGAGTTGCTAACTCGTACTCTGTATGTTTTAATCATGAAACCAGTAACTTTTATTCAAACTACCGTATTTGCCGGCGTATAAGACGATTTTTTGGCCCTGAAAAATATGCCTCCAAGTGGGGGGTAGTCTTATACAGCGAGTATATAACAAACTCTGTATTTTTAGTGGAAATGTTAGGGGGTTGTCTTATACGCCCAGTCATCTTATACGCCGGCAAATATGTATTTTTCAGGGCCAAAAAATTGTCTTATACGCCGGCAAATACGGTATGCTCTATGTGGAATGTGTTGAATTTATTTAAGTCTGGATCTGCTACATTTAACATCAGGCTTTCAGTAGCTTGTTATTTACTATTGAACTTGTTATATACTAATTTACAGGAATTAAAGAATGAATCTTTTTAATTAAAAACAAATACTATCTAAGTAGCTTATTTACTTCATGAACATATTTTCAGGCTTATATTTGTTTGTCAATTACTAAGAATAAGAGACAATAATTACACTAAAATAAATAATAAATATAGAAAAATATTAGATACATAATATATTTTTACTATGGGATATGTGTTATCTATGCCTCACAACAGAGTAACTTGCTATGAGTTCCAAAGTATTCCGTGTAGTTTGCAAAATGCAGCTTGTGTCCATCCTAGCTATATATATATATATATATATATATATATATATATATCATCCATTAATATTAATAGAAAATAATTACTGTGCCTAAAAGTAAATATTAGGTAAAAATTTCTTAATATGTATTTTTTCACTCCAACTCATTTTGCATTATTTAAACTTTTAATAAAGCTTTTGTCTGTTAGGGATGTCTAGCCATTCTTTAGGCTGGTTTTGGTTTTTCTTATCCTATCTCACCTATCACACATTAAAATTACAGAAAAGAATGGAAAAGAAATCAGCCATGCATTTCCCAAGAAAATCTAGAGCATAAAAAGAGCAATTTGGTGTGTCCAATGGGAGAATATTTTACTTGAGAAAATTCACTTGCAATATAACATGGCTGTCAGCTACTCTTTTCCTCTTTTGTAGACTATGATCAGAGACTGAGAAACAAGAATAATTAAGTGTATATACATGTATTCAACTGAAAGAATAATTCATAAAAAGACAGTTTACCTTCAAAGGGAAAAATGCATCAAGGTGTAAGATGACCACATCATCATGAGAGAGTGAAAATAAATGATATTGCAAATTTGTCAAGATGAGAGACACAAGTCTCTTATCATCATTATTTTGAAATGTATGTCTATTTAGAGGAGACTTTAAAACAGAAACTCGCACAAACCTTTGATGTGTTTCTGTAATGGATAAAAAAAATGGCAAGTGAAGAACTAGGTTGTGAATTGGGACTGGAAAAAGATTCTACTACAATAAAAAGGGGGGAAGAAAGATTAAAAATGTTTATTAATTATACCACATTTTGAAGAAATTACTGCTACATATAAAATTAATTCTAATTGAGTATTTTATAGAGATAACTGAGACTTACAGGACACCAAAATGTATTTTCTCTGTTTGTTTTCATTTTGTCTCTAATTTTCAAAATAATATACATTCTATGAGTGGCCAGATTATTATGCATTGAGAGATCATAATAATCTAGCCACTCAGTGTATATGTGCATTTTATATATGTATGCAAACTGTTACCATTATATACACTTTATTATGTATTTATATGCATGTTTACACTTCTAAATAAAGTTTTATATAATTTTAATGAATATGGAGTATAAAAATATAACATTCAGATCTACTAGCATTCCATCTAATCCATTAATCATGTTATATCACAACACACAAATCTCATAGCATCCATAGAAAAATCTCAGTTACTCACCTTATATATTTAATAATTCTTTGGCTTAGATAGTTTTGGATTTTAGAATATATATATATATATATATATATATATATATATATATATATTAGAGGCCTGGTGCATGAATTCGTACATGGGTGGGGTCTGGCCATGGTGTGGGGACATAGGTGGTTGGCTCGCCTGCCTGCTGGTCAAACTCCTGGTCGAGGGGACAATTTGCGTATTAGCCTTTTATTATATAGGATATACACTGAGTGGCCAGATTATTATGTGTTCAGAGATCATAATAATCTGGCCACTCAGTGTATACTTATATGTCTCTATATACATAAAATCAGTTGTATATTGAAATAATATTCATATTTTCTATAGATTAAAGCAACATAACTCTGTTACATCATTAGTTAACGAAGTTGGTCAGTTGTATATACCTGACATCAAAATTGTTAAAGATTTTGCTTACCTTGGTTGTCATCAGTTTAAATGGAGACTGCAGCCAAGAAATCAAGAGTAAGCTGAGACTTAGAATGGCAACAGTGAAATAATTAGGAAAGATCACCAAGAGCAAAGGATGCCCAGAATATCACTGAAGGTAAAAATGATAAAACTAAAGCTGTACTACTTTGGGTACAATATGAGAAGGCAAGGTTTTGTTTGTTTGTTTGTTTGTTTGTTTGTTTGTTTAACGAATATAATGCTGGAAAACTAGAAGGCAGCAGGAAAAAGAAGAAGACCAGGTTTAAGATAATTTGACTCCATAAAAGAAGCATATGAGTCTACAGAACTTGAGGACAGAATGGTGGAGACATCACTCATTCATTCGTAGAGTCACCTGGAGCCATGGCCATAAAGCACACGTGCACTTGAAGCTTTTCCTAAAAACTGGTACATATATTTCAAGCATATTTCTAATACATGTATATATATGAGTATGTATTAGAAAATTAAGTAATCTTTGATGTTATTCTAAGGCCTACATATTTAAAGATAATGATTTTTAGCAAAATGCACTCATATAGAAAATAATAAGAGAGGTTAAAAGCTACATGATTTTTTGCCTTCCTCTAACGCACCTAACATAGTGCTTGGCACAAAACCAATGTGCAAAATATATATATATTTTTGGAAGGGGGGATGAAAGGACATGAGTAATAATTCTAATAAGCTTTTAAAAGTAAATAAAAAAGACTTCTATTGTCTCTCCTGGCAGGTGAAGAGATTTGAAATCCTCACTCCATGCTAGCAGCAAGGAAAAGACTAAAAAATCAACCATTTCTCTTAGACCTGACAGAGAAATTAATTCACTGGGCAAAGCACTGCCTCCAGCACTAAAGAAATAGGGGAATAGAAGGGACTGCAACATACTGGAGCCCAGTTCCTTGAGCAGAAACCTCTGTGGGAAGCAGTTCTAAGGTAGGAAAATTTAAATTGTAACTGAAAAATACTGGGAGTCTCAGCACGGACAAGTCTGAGAGTTAAAGACTCCAGAGGAAACAGTAAGAGTGGTCCCACAATTTACAGTTTTGCCTCCAAGAGCTGGACTAGGTTCTTACAGGGAATATATGATAAAACCCTCCTGATTTTCACTGTGGGAGGGGAAAGTACCATTTTAAAATACACCAGAACATTCTGTTGTGGTGCTTCTCAGCTCATCGTGGCCCGGCTATGCCTGCCGCCTCCACTGCTTGATGAGCTGGCTGAGCAGTGCTCCCGCTATGGAAGCACACTGACCATCAGGAGGCAGCTCCTGCATTGAGCATCCGCCCTTGGTGGTCAGTGCACGTTATAAGGACCAGTTGTTTAGTCGTTTGGTCCCTTTGACTTTTATAGAGAGAGAGGCTAGAGGCCCAGTGCACTAAATTGGCGCACGGGGGAGGAGGGGTGTATCCCTCAGCTCAGCCTGCACCCTCTCCAATCTGGGACCCCTCGAGGGACTGATCGGAAGAGTTGGGCCTAAACAGGCAGTTGGACATCCCTCTCACATTCCAGGACTGCTGGTTCCCAACTGCTCACCTGCCTGCCTTCATGATTGCCCCTAACTGCTTCTGCCTGCCAGCCTGATCAGCCCCTAGCAGCCACTCACCTGTCAGCCTGATTGATGCCTAACTGCTCCCCTGCCATCCTGTTTGCCCATAAGTGCCTTCCCTTGTCAGCCTAGCCACCGCTAACTGCCCTCCCCTGCTGCCCTGGATCCCCCACAACTGCCCTCCTTTGCAGGCCTGGTTCCTCCCAACAGTCTTCCCTTGCTGGCCACCTCGTGTCCACATGGGGGCAGGATCTTTGACCACATGGGAGCAGCCATCTTGTGTATTGAAGTGATGGTCAATCTGCATATTACTCTTTTTTATTATTAATATATTTTTATTGATTTTTCACAGAGAGGAAGAGAGAGGAATAGAGAGTTAGAAACATCCATGAGAGAGAATCATCCATCAGCTGCCTCTTGCACAACCCCTACTGGGGATGTGCCCACAACCAAGGTACATGCCCTTGACTGGAATCGAACCCGGGACCTTTCAGTCCGCAGGTCAACACTCTATCCACTGAGCTAAACCGGTTTTGGCATGCATATTACTCTTTTATTAGATAGGATAGAGACCTGGTGCATGGGTGGGGGCTAGCTGGTTTGCTCAGAAGGGTGTCCCAGATAAGGGTGGGAGTTTCGTTAGAGTGTAGAGTGACCTGGGTGAGGGGCCTGTGGTGATTTGCAGGCTGGCCACGCCCCCTGGTGACCCAAAAAGGGTCCCTGATATCTGGGATTTATTTATTTTCTATAATTTAAACTTTGTAGCCTTGAGTGGAGGCCTGGACCAGCTAGGGAGTGCAGAAAGCATTGCTTCCTCCACTGCTGGGGAAACCCAAGCCTCCTGCTCACTCCATAGCCACAACCATCTTGGTTGGGTTTAATTTGCATACTCACTCCTGATTGGCTTGTGGGTGTTGCTTTGTGGGTGTAGCAGAGTGATAGTTAATTTGCCTATTACTCTTTTATTAGATAGTGTATGCATAACTCATGGACACAGACAAGAGTGTAGTGAAGCCGAAACCGGTTTGGCTCAGTGGTAGAGAATCGGTCTGTGGACTGAAAGGTCCCGGGTTCGATTCCGGTCAAGGGCATGTACCTTGGTTGCGGCACATCCCCGGTAGGGTGTGTGCAAGAGGCAGCTGGTCGATGTTTCTCTCTCATCGACGTTTCTAGCTCTCTATTTCTCTCCCTTTCTCTCTGTACAATATCAATAAAATATATTTTTTTAAAAGAGTGTAGTGAAGAGCTGAGGAGGGGGTGGAAGTGGGGTGGAGGAGGTCAATACGGGCTGAAAGGGGGATATCTATATACTTTCAACAATAAAGATACATTTTTTAAAAGTCATCTCATTGACTTCAGGTAAATGCAAATGAAAAGCTCAACAAGATATCTTGGCACACCAAAAAGTAACAAAAAATTAAAAGGTAGGATTTCAGTGCTATTTTACAATATTCTAATGACATCTCAGTGAACCTAACTTGTGAATACTAAAAAAAGGAAGACAACAACAAACGGGCAAAATAGAACCCTTCTGATTCTTCATTGTAGAGGCAATTCACAATAATAAACCTCATTTTAAAGCTGAAAAAAAAAAAGAAAAAATTTTTTTAAAAAAGCTTCAAGATTCAGTAATGTGAATGTGAATAAGGATTAATTCAATTTTATGCATGCTGAAACAGAGGCGTTAAGACGTTAATTAACAGTGACAAATTTCTGGTTCAGATGAAAGTAGGCTAGTTCCCACAATCACACTTCTGACCTCTAAACTTTACTGTCTCCCAAGAATAGCCAAGGAAATTCTTCCTGGAGCTCCTTGATCATTCATCCTATGTCTTTAAATTAACATTAAACTGCAACAACAAAGGATTTTGTTCTTCAATTTATATTGCTTATGATGAGCTTTCAATATTATCTAGTGCTCAGTTTCACCTGAACTAAAGGATCCTATTTGCCAAGTATTCCTGGGAATATTTTTGCTATTCCCATACTAAGTACTACCACAAAAATGACATTTAGTTTATCTGTTCTCAGAAGACCTACCCTCCCACTCAACCAACTTCCCTTACTCCCTCTCTCACTTCTTTTCTTCTCTTTCCATTCACTATTTTATCCACAGGTACAAGGTGCAAGACATTGTGCTAAAAGCTGGAAATTCAAAGGTGCATAAAACAAATCACTCCTTTTTCGATAAAATTCACAGTTCAGTACAGAGATTTCTTCAGGGAAAAAATATACATATATTAGTATGGATTAGTGTACTACCACTCATTATAAAAAACAGCCACTCAACTTTTTATAGAGGTGATTCTTGATATCTTCTCTTAGAGATTTCAATATCTTCAATTGATATTCATAATTTACCAAATATATAGAAACCATTAAATTAAAAATATTAGTGATTAATAGGCTAATTATAGTTCTTCAGTTAATTGTATTATACCCCCTCTGGAATCATGATAAAGACAATATGCTAAAATCAATATAGACATGTAAGAGGTTGTCAGATTTGGTAAAGTTTTTGGGTTTTTTTAAATATGAAGTGATAATTGCAATGTTATTTGTAGGCTCATAGGATTCTCAGTGACACATGAATTACACCAATTATCTCTAATAGGGATGGCAGAGGAAGAAGCATGGAGTGGCTCAGGAGTAATTCATACTGCATGAATAAACTGTTCCTTTGGCTCACATCAACAGGTTTTATGATTATATAACCGGTTATAAAATGAGCTGAAAATTGGAATCGTCACTTACAGAAAGTTTTCATATTGCAAAAGTTTTAACTTTTTTTTACACTTTTAAAACTTATTTTGCTAGAAAACACTCTTATGGCTTGGATTTTGACCATGTATAAAAATAAGATTATCTAAAATAAATGTGGCAATGTAATTTATATTTTACTTTTAAGTTAAACATTTATTTGTGTACATATGGAATAGGTAGATTGATCTCTTATTCTTTGCTGAATGCAAACATGATAACACTTTGTTGCTCAAATGTAAAGATTCATGCCAAAACCGGTTTGGCTCAGTGGTAGAGCGTTGGTCTGGTCTGCAGACTGAAAGGTCCCGGGTTCGATTCTGGTCAAGGGCATGTACCTTGGTTGCGGGCACATCCCAGGTAGGGGGTGTGCAAGAGGCAGCTGGCCGATGTTTCTCTCTCATTGACGTTTCTAGCTCTCTCTCTCTCTTCCTCTCTGTAAAATATCAATAAAATATATTTTTTTAAATGTAAAGATTCATCCTTTACAGGTCCCTTATATTATGCTGAGTGACCTAGTAGTCAAAGAAACTTCCTAGCTTCCTTGCTAATGCTTTGCATTTTGTTCTTTCTCTTCTCTTTTGTCAGAATAGAATTGCCTGAATTCTAAATGAATCATTATTTCTCATTTTGCTCCTATGATTTTCTGGGGTATGTCTGTTATATTAGGAATAGAGGCCTGGTGCATGGCATTCATGCACTAGCGGAAGGGAGTCCCTCAGCCCAGCCTGCGCCTTCTTGTATTCAGGGACCCCTTGGGGGATATTCACCCCTGGTTGTCAGTGCACTGCCACAGGGGGAGTGCCACTCAGCCAGAAGCCTGGCTCACAGCTGGCGAGCACTCCTATCTCCAATGCAGCACTAAGGAGCGGCAAACCCGGCTTCTGGCTGAGCAGTGCACCTCCTGTGGGAGCGCACTGACTACCAGGGGGCAGCTACTGCATTGAATGTCTGCCCCCTGGTGGTCAGTGTGTGTCATAACAACTGGTTGTTCTGCAATTTGGTGGATTTGCATATTAGGGTTTTATTATATAGGATTGTTGGTGGCAAGAAAGAGGTCTAGTTGTCAAGCAATCCCCCAAATAAACATGTTTTCTTTTTTAACATAGTTCCAGCCAAGGTACTTCTTACCTCAGCAGTGACTTTACTGTGCACTATTATTTAACATGTAGTTTTGTGTTTCCTACTTCAAAGAAATCACCTGAAAAAAATACATCTCTACCTTTCTTTTTGCCTAATCTTAGAAGGTTGTGAATTAAAGAAATGGATTTACTTGAAGGTAACTTTTTATATTTATTTGAAAGCTCCATGATACAATTTTAAACTTCCAAAATATACAAATACAAGGAATTCCCATATACTCTTTACCCAGGTCCTCCAAGTGTTTATATTTTTCCTGATTTGCTTTAATTTAGATATGATATTCTATATTTTTAACTGTTACTAATTTTGGAAATTATTGGCCATTATTATTTCAAATATTTTTTTCCATTTTCTTTTTTGTTGTTGTTGTTCTTTTGGTGTTATATATATGTTACTCAATTTTAAAACTACCCCCATAGATTTTGGATGTTCTAGGTTTTCTGTTATTGTTGTTGTTGTTGTTGGTGGTGGTGGTGGTGGTGGTTTCTATTAAGTTTTCTTTCTGCCTTGGGTAGTTTTCATTGACCTAATCCCAACCTTACTAACCCTTTTTTCTGCAACATCAAGTTTACTGAAGCACGTCATAACATCCTAAGCATTTTTAATTGTATTTGTTTCTTTTGTGTGGTTTTTTTAAAATTGTGTTCTATTTTTATCCCTCTTAGATTTTTCATCTCTCTGCTCACTTTGCCCATCTGATCTTGCATAAATATAGTTTTCACTGGAACTCTGAACAAATTAATCATTTATTTTAAATTCTCTAATAATTTTCTTTACCTATGGGTGCCAGAGGCTTCCAATGGTCCTGTTGTCCATGCTTATGACTCTCCTCTTGACTTCTGACTTCCTTAAGTACTCTCCATTCCAGAAAGTTAATGTCTTGCTGCTTTTCTACCTGTAATCCAGTTATTGTATTGAAGCCCATTGTAGTGGTGGTGAGGAAAGGAAAAAGGGTATTCCATAGTCTTCTGATTAAATCTCCATATTTGAGACAGTAGGACTTATTGTGGAGGAGATTCTGGGTTTATTTCAGTAATTACTCTCCCTTTCCTTGCCACAGGGGATTTTTCTTGGATGATCTTTCTGAGAATCTAGTGTGATTCCAGTAAATAAAATGGATCGTATGGGTCCCCTTTAAAACTCCATCCTCTAGAAATTCCTTACTACTGTGTTTCTAGCAATTTACCAAAGATATCGTTTCTATCAATTTATGGCTTCTGAATCCCTATCAGTTTATGGCTTCTGCTGCAGATCCTGGTTCTGGCTCTGGATTTGTCTCTCTAGATGGTGGATAGCAGTATGTCCTGTCCTAACAGTTATTGATCCAAGAAAAGTAGATTCAGTTTGTCCAGCTTTTTCTATTGGGATGAAAAGGACAACTTTCAAGCTTTCTACCTGTTGGAGATGGTACTCAACACATTGTCAGCAAACACTGTCTGCTAATTTTAGTACCTACTAATAATTGTCTAACTCCTTTATTTCTTTTACATGATTTTTTTGCCATTGAATTGAAAAGAAATGTTTTCCCTTGTCTGCATTGATTCATTTATGCATTTATTTTAAGGTGACCAGACGTCCCGATTTTTAACAATTTGTCCCGCATCCCACGTCCCGATCAGACTTTTTTAAAACGCCTTGGTACGTGGACAAATTGTTAAAAATCAGGACTATCCAGCCAAAAGCGGGACATCCGGTCACCTTAATTTATTTGTTATGTTTAACTAACTGGTTTTTCTTTTTTAAGATATAACTTTGTAAATATTTCTTTTGATGCTCAAGGTTGTTCCACATTTGGCCATTGTTAACCCTATCATTCTGGTTCCTGAGCTTTCTGACAAGTCTCCATGATTTTTAGTATTTCATCTCTTTCATAACATGATTTTTCTTGCTCAACTTTTATTCCCCTGTCCTAGTGTATGAATCAGTGATTCCTCCAAGGAAACATAGTTCTTTTGAATGGAGATTACTATTTGAAACTAAGATACGAGCTTATATTGCTCAATTATGGTCTTCTTTTCCATATTTATAAGACTTTGCCTTTTGGTATTAAAAATATAGTGCCATAGGGAACATTCTGGAGTGATAGAAATGTTTTTATCTTAAGTATATGGGTCACATGGGAATTCTATATAATATAAGCTTAATATAAGCTTAATATACTAAGTGTCCAGTCATCCAGTTGGCTATTCAACCAATCAAAGTGTAATATAATAATGATATGCTAAGGCTGCTCAACTGATTGCTATGACCTGCACTGACCATCAGGGGGCAGATAGTTGACAGGTCTACCAGTCACTCTGATGTGCACTGACCACCAGAGGTCAGACACTCAACACAGGAGCTGCCCCCTAGAGGTCAGTGTGCTCCCACAGATGGAGCAAACTCGGCCAGAAGCCAGGCTCATGGCTGGCAAGTGCAGAAGCAGTAGCAGGAGCCTTTCCTACCTCCTGGCAGCACTAAGGATGTCTGACTGATGGCTTAGGCCAGCCATGGGCAAACTACAGCCCGCAGACTGCATCCAGCCTGTTCGGTTGTTCTATCCAGCCCACAGAGCCAAAAGAGAGGAGGGTTCTCTTGCTCTCCCCTCCGCTCCTTCACCAGCAGCCCAAGATGAGAGGGCCAGCATGGTCAGGTTGCTTTTTTTTCTGGCCCTCCGGTCCAGTTTAAGAACCCATTGTGGCCCTCGAGTCAAAAAGTTTGCCCATCCCTGGCTTAGGCCCACTCTGTTGGGGAGTGGGCCTAAGCCATCAGTCAGACATTCCGAAAGGGCTCCCAGACTGTGAGACAGCATGAATTTTGTGCACCAGACCTCTATTATAATTTATAAAAATTCACAGAACTCTATCCTAAAGTTATGTACATTTCACTACATGTAGTTTGTAATTTAAAAAATAAAAATGCAAAACAAATATTGAACTCTAATTAGTAGACTTCTTTATTGCACAGATAGTCTGAAAATTATTTCTCAATAATTTATTATTGAACAAATTGATAGTAATTAGAACCTAGTTTTTCCCTTGAGGAAGGAAATTGTAATGATGCAGAGACAACTGGTAGCCATAAGCAAGAGAATGAAGCTAGACCTCTATCCATACCATATAAAATTTAATTCAAAATGTACTATAGACCAAAATATAATGATTAAAAGTACAAAACTCTTAGGAAAAAAAATACAGGCATAAGTCTTCAAGCCCTTAAATTAGGCAATCAAATCTATGTTCCTAGCTATGTCAACCAAAAGCATAACCAAAACAGTATTAAAAAGATAAATTGGACTCATCAAAATTAAAACATTTCTGTTTCAATAAACACCATAAAGAGCATAAAAAGACAATCCATATAATAAGAGAAAATATTTACAAACTACATTTACAAACTATTACATATCTAATAAAAGAGGTATATCCAGAATATATTTTAAAAATTTGCAATTTAAAAATAAGAGAATGAATAAGTATTTTTTTAATTTAGCACATTTTCCTTAAAAGGACATACATATGGTCAATAAGTACATGACAATTGTTTATTTCACTTAAAAATCCAGACTTTGTACTTCTACTAAAGAATTCTGCAAATCTTTCATCAGTTCTCCACCGTCATCTTCCTCTTTTCTTCCCTGTTGACAAGCTTAGTATTCATTAAGAATGGTCTCTGAAGCCATTTTAGCTTGATTCATCCAAAATATAAAATAATGAACACAAAATAACCCTATAACAAAATATAAAATAAATATGTATTTATTTCAAAATACATTTTCATGTCCTTTGTGACACTGAATCCTGATAATTCTTTTTAAAAAAGCTCAAATTTGAGCCTTCTCCATTTCTACCAAAAGTTCCAGGAACACAGCCACCATTGCCTTATACCAAGATAATTGCAGCAGCCTGAAATGTATCCTCTTTTCTTTTATATTAACCATGTTAATAAATTATTTAACTCACTACTTATAAGAATAGAAAGAGAGTAACTGAATGGATGGAGGATAGTTTAGAAAGTATATATATATATATATATATATATATATATATTTCCAGATATTTATATCACTAGGAGGTCCCAGCTTCCAATTGTTTCTCAACCTGTCACCTAGTACTTGAATCAATACAATGCTTCTGCCCTCCACACTCTCCATATTCTTGATCTCCTTATATGTTAACCCTGGTTCATGGGCAATGAATTCATCAACACAGGAGATGCAATATATACATGACAAAATTTATAATTCTGGACATATTCTTATGTAAATCATTATAGAGAGGCTAAGATTTTAAAGAATTATTAAAACAATATTTTATCTGGCATGCTATAATACAAAATAGTTTTGAGGCTGTTTATTTTATAATAAAACAATTTTATTCTTATAGATAAAAATAAGTTTAAATTAAACAGGAAAAACAACTTGCACACAGGTTTGTTATAAAATTTGTGGCCATACTATGTTAGTTACATGGTCAACAGATATGTTAAGACTTCAATGATAGATTATAGATAGATAGATAGATAGATAGTCTGGATTTATTCAAGTCATGTTCCTTTCTCTGGACGTTAATAATTAATTTTCTTCACATTCCCCGTTATTAGACAAAATTCTACCTCATGTTTTTCTTATATCTTGGTTTATAATATCTTGATTTTAATTATCATCTACTAAAGAAAATAAAGTTTATCCAGTGATATCTGAAATGAAAAGATTAAATGTGTTCAGCTCCATAAAATGTTTGAGTTATTCCTTATTTTAATGTGATATGTTATAACTTACAAATAAATCTGCTAAATATTTCAATAATTAAAATTCTACTTCACTTTGACAGTGGGGAGGAAGATTTTAGAATCTACGTATAGCAGGCTCTGTAACTTTAAAACTTTATGGTCTACCTTCCTTTACAGTGAGAATTTTCAATCTAATTTTTGGAGAAATCCTTAAGTATTATGATTTAGTTTCTTTAAAAATAGAAATATTTCAGCTGGTGATACTATTGTCATAACTAAAACTCAGTTGCTCAGAGATTCAGAACATAGGCTGTCATATAATATGACTTCCTGAATATTTTAAATTTAAAATAAAATTGAGCATGGAGTCTACGTAGCAAAATGTGCTCAAAAACTGCAATGTTTGACATGTGCAGATAATTTAATAAGATAAAATGTTCTACTGTTAATTGACCCACTTAAGAATAAAATAAAATAACAATATTCACTTATAATTATTTAAAGAATGCATACAATGTTGCTGTTCTCATACAGAATTTATCAAATTTGTTTTCACATTGGGTTGACACAGCCTTGGGCTGTTTTCTGACTTTTTCTTATAAAATAGACAATGCTGCAACAGAGATATATAGATCGTATTCTAGTTCTACATACACAGATAAAGTGCTTTCCATATATGGATGCATTTCCCTCCTTCCCAATTCATAACTCCTAGGATCTATGCCGTGATAACGTTATTGTAAACTGAGAGGTTAAAATGTAATTGAGATCGAGGTATTTATAAGATATGTCTGCAGCACACTTAATAAAATTTTAATTTGCTAAGAATGACTTACTTGGACCTTAGTAATCTAAGATAAAGTCATTTTGAATCTATACCCTATAACATTCACCCCATCTTTCAGTAAATCCTTAGTGCTAGGAAACACTATAACTGGCTATAAAATATCAGAAGTTACTTAATATTAGAAATCTGCTCTATTTTCTCCATTTAATCTTTTAGAAGCTTTATCTAATGCTATATTTTTGTCATTTATTTCTTTAAGAATAGTCTCATATTTATATTTAGAGTCCTGAAACTAACTTGTTACTTGTATTTGAAAGAAACTGTGCTAATTGTCACCACAAACTCATTATATATAAAATACAAGTCTACCATATCGTCCTCCCACATACATTTGCTTTCCAGCTAACCTAATTCTGTCAATGAGGCTTTTCCCAATGACTTTCTAGATTCCCTATCTGGAAAACTTGGTCATATTTGATATATATTTATTTTAAAAGGTCTTTTATGTCCCTTATGACACTGAATTCTGCTAATTCTTTCTTTTAAAAGAAGGTCAAATTCTCCATTTCTACCAAAAGTTCCAGGACCACAGCCATCATTGCCTTATATCAAGGTAATTGCAGCAACCTGAAACATATCCTCCTTTCTTTTATCTTAACCATATTAATAAATCATTTAATTCACTACTTTTAGAACAATGATTTTTTTAAATCTTCATAAAATTTTAATTATTGAAAAATATCTACTTTCTTGCACATTTGGGGAAAAGATCTAATATTTCAACACTTTAAATAGTTGCAAATGATATTTACTTAATTATTTTTTTTAAATATATTTTATTGATATTTTACAGAGAGGAAGGGAGAGAGATAGAGAGATAGAAACGTCGATGAGAGAGAAACACAGACCAGCTGCCTCCTGCACACCCCCTACCAGGGATGTACCCGCAACCAATGTACATGCCCTTGACCGGAATCAAACCCGGGACCTTTCAGTCCGAAGACCGACTCTCTACCACTGAGCCAAACCGGTTTCGGCGATAATTACTTAATTATGATAGCCCCGCTTTAAAGTGTGATTTTAGCTTTTCCAAGAAATCCAAACACTATAACAATTGGATAAAACCATTATCTATTAAAATATCTGAATACCTTTGCAGTAACTTAGGGAAATTTTGCACCTATTATATTCTAGAAAGACAACCCATGGAAAAAAATTTTTCCTGAGTGTTTGTATGGTCCCAATAGTTATCTCTGGCCAGTTTGTGTAAATATAAGAAGCTGGCTTAATTTTCTTGCTTAATTGTCTTAAATGTGCTAATATATTGTCTTATAGTATTATCAAAATATCTGAAGATAGTATGGTTATCTTTCTCTTATACATTATACAACTTACCTGCCTAAATGTCCAAATAGGTTTTGTTTCCACTTTGTGTTTTTACTTAAAACCTCTACTTTTGCTAATATATGTCATTAGGTGGGTCATTATATGTTTCTAATGTGTAAACTGTGACATTGTACTAATATGTTTCCAGTAGTTTTATTCCAATGATTTTTAATTTTTTTTTTATTTCTGATGAATTGCTTGGGTTTTGCTGGTGTTGCTTTTTGTGGAGAGTGGGGATGGTTCCTATTTTAGTTACGTTGGATTGCCTTGGTCCATCTTCCATATCTAATGTTTCTACTTCAATCCATTTTATTTATTTCTTCATTTATTTCAATATTTTAATGATCAGATTTCCTATATTTTATATTTTTATGGCATTATTCATGAGTTTCTTCCAATTCACCCTTTATTTCTGAGGTGATTTTTTTATTTTAAATCTAATTAATTTGCCCTATCTGATTTGGCTCTGTGGATAGAGCACCAGTCTGTGGACCAAAGGGTCCCAGACTGGATTCTGGTCAGAGCTCCTACAAGAGGCAACTAGTTGATGTGCTTCTTTCACATTAATGTGTCTCTCTGTCTTTCCCTCTCTCTTCTACTTTCACTAAAAACCAATGGCAAAATATCCTTGAGATTAACAACAAAAAATCCTAATTAATTTATATCATATTTCTTTCAAATAGTTTCTCAAATATATATCATTTAAGCTGTCCTCTTAGAGCTTCTATTGTTTTGAGGTCAACTGTAGTTCAGTTTAAAGTATTAGGTTACATTTTTTAATTTTTTTCTGTATGAACAGGTCTGTTACACCTCCACTTTTTAAAGAATGGTATATGCTGTATATTCTTTTATTTCTCTGTACCAATTTCTACGGAATCCAACCACAATTATTTATTGGTTGCACATTTTTAAGTGAGATTAGTATTGTATTTTTTAAAAGTAATTGTGGGCCTTTTTATTGAGATATCTGTCCCTTTTCTTCTGTACCTTTTGTCTCAGTCCTACCCATGTTGATCATATTTACCCCACATTCTCCCCAGTGCAGCGTCTCATCCATATATGAACTTCAGTGCCTTACATTTCACAGGCCTCTGAGAGTTTCACCCCTTTCTTTTAGCAGTTTCCTTTCAATCCCCTATCAATTCAGATTAGATTCTCCCTCTCAGCATTAGATGCTCCTTTCAGCTTGACCTGGGACACCAGGCAATGAATATCTTTGGGAACAGGGGGATTTCACAGGCCGCAGGACAGTCAGAGTCCAGTTGCTTTCTGGCGCCTTTCCCTTCTGCAATCTCTGATTCCTTATGAGGCTTGTAGGTTTGACTGCACACATTGGTATGAAACCATTATGTCACTTTATTGTTTGTCAGCATTTTCCAAGGGACTTCGGTTTTGTCATCTTTTTGTTTCTTTCTTTCTTAATTAGGAGATTGGAGGAGATTTACAAAATCTCACTGTGTCTGTCTTTCTAGACTCCCAGTTTGGTCTGTTTTACACAGTAATGTCTCAGAGTTGGCAAACTCTTTGTGTGTAAACATCTTTTTATTGCTTCAGAAGCAATAAACTCTTCAAATTTTATTTATAGTGTAGATTATAGTAATTAACTCTTGACTACTTTTATGACTTTATAATAATGCAGAGAGAATGCAAGATGCTATGCATATGAAATTGCCAAAAATATAATTGAAGGAGAAATTATTTATATTTCTGGTATTTTAGTAGTTGACTTTTGTAAATCTAATTTCTAAAGCCTAGAATATTTTTTAAGTGTATTTCTGAGCAGTAACACCTTAGCCTCTGCTTCATGCATCCCGAATGATAAATTTATAATAACAATTTGACTATGTTAGTTTCAGTATCAAACTGAAAAGTTTTGTGTATATATACATCTTGGGCTTTTTTAAAAATATGTTTTATTGATTTTTAAAAAATATATTTTATTGATATTTTACAGAGAGGAAGGGAGAGAGATAGAGAGCTAGAAACGTCCATGAGAGAGAAACATCAACCAGCTGCCTCTTGCACACCCCCTACTGGGGATGTGCCTGCAACCAATGTACATGCCCTTGACCGGAATCGAACCCGGGACCTTTCAGTCCCCAGGCCGACGCTCTATCCACTGAGCTAAACCGGTTTCGGCCAGACCAGTCTTTTAACTATACATTTATACCACCATACATACATTTATAGTTACACAGATAGTTAAAGTTATTAAAGTCATTCAAGGAAGTATCTGGTTTCTTAACCTGTGATTATCTAACCCAAACAAGTAGCAGGATAACAGAAACATCTCCCTGCTGATACAGGAATTTTGGATTGGAACCTGGATTCTTGTTCCCCGGAATCGAAGAATGAATCCACCCGCAGAAGGTGGTGCAGCACAGGTGGTGATTTATTGAAGAACAAGTACAGACTCCCACGTGGGGGGAGGGAGGAGTCCCACAGAATGGCCTCCCAAGAAGGGGGGGGGGGAGTCCCTGAACTGACCCCCAGGTGGGGAGGGGGAAGAGTCCCCCTGGGTTCCTCTCCCTTCCAGCTTACAAAGGCTGCACATCCTGGTGCCCTGATGTCCCCTCTGACTGGCCACTATTCCCTTTGGGCTTTCTCTTCCTCCTGCTGAAGGAAGGGCTTCCTTCTCTTTACTTTGTAAGTATGACCTTTCTTGGCTACTTCCAGTTCCCTTGTCTTATGGAAATGTACCTGTTGCTGCCTCCCTTGTCTTATGGAAATATAACTGCACCCGGCTTTTTGTGTTATAGAAATGCACCTTCTCCCAGTCTGTGGCCCTGTTCTTTTCCCCAGGGACCCCTATTCTAAAACATCCCTACGCCCGCCTATGCCCCCCTAAAATTCCTGCCTCACTGCCTCCATCCTTGCCAAGCTATATGCTATTCTCCAAACAGCAGCAAAAGAGGTCTTCTTAAAACTGTAAGTAAAAACATGTCACTCTTCTACTCAGAATCATTTAGTAGGTTCCCATTTTAGTCAGAATAAAAGCAAAAGCCTCTCTGTGGCCCAAATCCTGTGGTATATGAGATGTGGCCTCTTTGTCTTTCTCTGCTCCCATTCACTTCCTCTGCCACCCGGGCCAGCTCTGTGAGCATGCAACCTGTATTTTTACTCGGGGCCCTTTGCTCAAATGAGGAGCTGCTACCTGACTGTGGTGCTAAACTGATAACTACTTATAAACTAAACCAGGAAAATATTCAGATGCACTTAAATAGATTAGATTGAGATTTCACAAATGAATAGCAAATCAAGCAAAGATCCAAACCGTAAATAAAACTGAAGCAAGGCCGAAACCGGTTTGGCTCAGTGGTAGAGCGTCGGTCTGCGGACTGAAAGGTCCTGGGTTCGATTCCGGTCAAGGGCATGTACCTTGGTTGCGGGCACATCCCTGGTAGGGGGTGTGCAAGAGGCAGCTGGTCGATGTTTCTCTCTCATCAACGTTTCTAGCTCTCTATCTCTCTCCCTTCCTCTCTGTAAAATATCAATAAAATATATATATTTTTTTAATCTGAAGCAAATGATACAGTTCTTTTTTGGTACTGGGAATTTGCATTCCCTTAGAAACTAAGTAACATAGATTTGCATAAATATGTCACCATTAAATGTCACAGTACCATATACTCTAGCTTTAACATATTTTGTCTTTGCCATTAACTAGATAAATATTATTGGAAAACTTTTATTTTCAGATTTTAGTTATTTAATCTATAAAATAGTAATTTTTCTTCTATACGAAGTGGACTAGAGGTTATTCAAAAGATATATCGTAAGGAATTCTGTTTTGGAAAAATTAATCATTCTTTGAGAAAGAAAGAAGAAAGAAAAATATTGACATGATTTTACAGAAAAATAATTAAGGCTTATGCAATTGAATTTTTAAATGTAATATGTTTTGAAAAATGATGCAATTACTTAATAGCACTCAGAAATCTATATATACTAGAGACCCAATGCATGAAATTTGTGAAAGGGCCTCAGCCCTTGCAGCCGTGGTGGCTTGCATTGGCCCTCGCAGCCCCGGCTTTGTCCAAAAGGTCATCTGGAAGGATGTATGGAAGGTCATTTGGCTGTCTGGTCTAATTAGCATATTAGGCTTTTATTATCTATACTAATAAAAGGTAATATGCTAATTAGACTGGGAGACCTTCTGGACAAAGCTATAGTGGTAGGGCTGAGGCAGAGTGATTAGGGGCGATCAGGCCAGGAGGGGAGGGCAGTTGGAGGTCATTAGATTAGGTGGGGGGGTAGTGGGAGAGGAGTTAGGGGTTAGCAGGCTAGCAGGGGGGCAGTTGGGCTGGAGCAGGCTGGAAGGGGAGGTAGTTGGGAATGATCAGACCAGCAGGGAAGGAAGTTGGGGTAAGCAGGCTGGCAGTTGGAGGTGATCAGGCCAGGAGAGGATCAGTTGGGGGCCAGCAGGCTGGGGGGAGGGGTTAAGGGTGAGCAGGCTGGCAGGGAAGGCAGTTGGGGGTAAGCAGGATTGTGGGGGAGGTCAGTTGGGAACAAGCAGGCTGGCAGGGAGTTGGGGGAGAGAAGACTGGCAGGTGAGCAGTTGAAGGCAAGTAGGCTAGCAAGGGGGGCAGTTGGGGGCAACCAAGCTGGCAAGGGGGGCAAAGTTGGGGGCAAGCAGGCCAGCAGGCGAGTGGTTAGGAGGCAGCAATCCCAGATTGCAAGAAGATGTCTGACTGCTGGTTTAGGCCCCATCCCACTGTGATTGGGCCTAAGCCAGCAGTCTGAATCCCCTGAGGGGTCCCAGATTGGAGAGGGTGAGGCTGGGCTGAGGGACACATTCACCACCCCCCTAACCCGTGCATGAATTTCATGCACCAGGCCACTAGTTATAGATAAAAGCCTAAGTGTCTGTCCACCCATCTGACCAGTAGCTATAAGCTCACTGACCACATGGGGCAGACATTCAATGCAGGAGCTGCCATGGCGTACACTGGCCATTTAAAAAGAAATGGCACTGCGGACCTGATGCCAACAGACCAACACTTGGCTTTCCCCAAGTGGGACACAGGCCCTGTTACAACCCCAGAGCAACAGCCTACCAAATTGCAGCCAATGCTGCCAAAACCCCATGGTGCAAAATGCGGCCCACAGCCCAGCCCAGCCCAGAAACAGTGGCTGTGGGTGTCAGGTAATGATGTCACCTAGTAATGCCTGGCTTCCTCTCCCTAGTGACAGGTCATTTCAAAATAAAATGGCACTACAGATCTGACAACCACAAAGTAATACTCAGCTTTCCCCAAGTGGGACACAGGCCCCACCACCACCCCAGAGCAACACCCCACCAAATCGCAGCCAACACTGCCAAGACCCCAGAGCGCAAAAATGCACCCCACAGCCCAACCCAGCCCAGGAATGGTGGCTGTGGGTGCTGGGTGACAACATCACATAGTAGCACCCAGCTTCCTCTCCCTAGCAACTAGCTTCCTTGGAATTTCTTCAGCCCAGGAACATGGCTTGCTTTACAGCCAGGTGGAAACATTTCACACTTTAACCAAAAGTCTGTGAAGCATTTTTCCATACCTCATCTCATTTGATCCTCACAGAAGTCCTGAAGTGGGTAGATAGACTAGGTGGAATCCTATTTTCTTATCATTAGCCAGGAAATGGCGATTTAGAAGGCTTAGAAACTTGACTGACTGAAAAGAAGTAAGAAATGGTGATTCTTGAAAATGACTTCAGTTTTCTCACTGTGCAGAATATAGTCAAACACTGCTACAGTTAAATAGTTTACCCTTTGTTCTCCCTGTGTGATCTACAATAATAATCTGCTTCATGTTGGTATTTATTGCTGTGTCGCTAACAATTACTTAAAGAGAAGTTGGGGTACTTCACTGGGCTGGAAAAAGTTTAGCTAAACCAGAAAGCAGGTCTAATTAAGCAAGTTTGTTCTATATATCTAAAAGGCTAAGTTGACTACCACATACATGATACATATAAAGCTCTCGCTGGCACCAATCACACGCATGTGTTGCAATCTGTCATTGTCGATCATGAATTTTGTTGACAGTTCTATTATAGAGAAAGGGCGAATAGTAATATTAAAATATTTTTTTCTAATTAATTTCCTTTCAATGTGCACGAATATGTGTACTAGGCCTCAATTAAACCAACAAAAATGAATCAAATAGTTAAAGTTTTTAAAAAAGAAAACTTGTATGCCAAAAGTATTGAGAAAATCAGGAGTTAAAAAAGTTTAAAGAGACATTTAAAGACAACATGGAATGATTTTTATTAATGTTGTAGTCAAGACTTTGGCTTTCAAGAATCAAAGTTATAATTTTGTCTAAAAAAATCATCCTACCCAAGTCACCACGACTTTATGTTTGATGTGGGAGTTTGAGGGCAAGGCCTTTCACTAATGGCCTAGCCTGTATGCTCTGCATGAACTTTGGACAGGGCAGACACTGGTTAAGGAATCAGAATCTTAGTAGGCCTGGCAAGATAAATATACAATACAACATAGTATAATCTAACCTGATTTTCATTCAGAGAAGTTAAGAGAAAATGATCATTATAGTTTTCTTTTCTTTGATTTAACCTGCTTTATAGGAAGCCATTTCATACCAGAACAATCTCATTTATTATAAGTACTGAATCTTGGAAATGTCACTTACTAATTTTATAATATAAATGAGTCATGTGGATTATCAGGTTGAATATTTAAACAAATAATTTCAGGATTATTATCCATTATGACCTACTGGTGAACTTTCTTATTATGCAAGAGAGCTAACGGTAGACATATTCATTGACTTATCAATCTAATAAAATAATAATTCAATAGGTGAGATAGATATTGATGAGAGAGAATCCATTTTCCATTAACTATAGTGAAGTTTCATGTTACTTTTAACCTCTTCTGTGATATTTATTGAAAGATTTTTATATTTTACTTAAACTCAACTACCTAAATGCTAGTGTGTACTTTATGACAGCTTAGAGGCATATGAAATCCCTGAATAGTTTATATGGCTACTCAAAAGAGTTTTGGGGGCCAATATGTACTTTAGATTGACATTTTGTGTGGTCATTTATATTATAATGAAATAGGTCTACAAGGTACAGAGCAGCCCAGAATTTTTTTTTTTACAATAACATTCTTTTATCTGTTCTTTAACCTCTCAAGTTCCCTATCTCGTCATAGCAATATATAGTTTCTCTCTTTGCTATGCCATGCTCAGTGTGTGCTTATTAAGGTCAGAAAACCAAATAAGTAAAAAAAAAAAAAAAAAAAAAAAAAAAAAAAAGAATGAAAAGGGAACACATCATAAAAAGGGAGAAATATTAGAAAGATATTGTGAGTTTACAGTAGTATTTTGCAAGTCGTGCTTCACGTAGCATTAATTCTATAAAATATTATTGTCTTGAGACAATCCATGAAAAAAATTTCATATTAAAATACATGTGGGAAATCTTCATATGCTAACAGATTCTACTGCATTTGCATATCAATGTTCTAACTCATAAAGAGAAGAAACTTATTGAACTTTGCTTAACTATCTGATTCCCAAATGAGTTTGATCATAGAAGTCTTTTTATCATTCAACTAAAGGCCCAGTGCACGAAATTTGTGCATGGATAGGGTCCCTTGGCTTGGCTGGTGACCAGGTCTAATCTGTGGGTGATTGGGGGGTCTGTACTGGTACCTGCTTTGCCTGGCCTGGAACCTCCCACTAGTCAGCCCCGTCACCCCACCGCTGGCACTGGTCGCCTCCCTCTGCGGGGTGATCAAGGGGTCCCTACTGGCACCCGCCTTGGCTGCCCTGGGGCCTGCAGCCTGGGGGCAGCTCCTGCATTGGTCAGTGTACATCATAGCAACCGGTCATTCTGCCAGTTAGTTGATTTGCATATTAGGCTTTTATTATATAAGATTCCTATCAAATAGCATCTCAAATAAGTGCTTAGCAAATCAAACTTAAGAAAAACATAATTTGAGCTAGATAGTAAAGTACTGTTCTCTTCCAAAATAAAAACTAAAAGAGTTACTATTCAAAGATAAACATTTTTTATTTGGTTTTCTCATGCATAGATTCTTTATTTAAGAAAATAAAAAAATATATACCTGTGAGTTCATGTAAGTCAAACTGGGGATCTTGCCATTCTATGGGCTAGATAGATCCCTTGGATCAAAAGTAATTGCAAGGCACCGAAGACACTATTTCCTTTTTCTGTTTCAAATACAGTAGATCTATTATCCCATTGCTCTCACCTCCTTCAAGTATCCCACTGGTCTTGTGACCAAGAAAAGAAAATATGATTCCCTTGGAGTGTGAGGCTAGCAGAAGGATTTTTCACTGTGAAAGCCAAATATCTGTGAATTTAACCTTACCAACAATGTGAGGAAGTGTTTTGACACTCATTAATTTTGAGGACAGAAATTGTGGGCCAGTGTGCCCTCAAATCATAAATTTCAAATTTCATTTAGAATAAGAAGAGCAAGGTTTCTCTCACTTCTTTATGAAGAAATAAAAAAGCAATCTAATATGATTTCAAAACAAAATATTTTGATTACTTTAGATGTTATATGTTGTCTCTTATACACACACACACACACACACAAACACACACACACACACACATATATATATATATATATATATATATATATATATATATATATATTTACAAAGAGGAAGAGAGAGGGATAGAGAGTCAGAAACATAGATAAGAGAGAATCATGGATCACCTGCCTCTTTCACACCCCTTACTGGGAATATGTCTGCGACCAAGGTATATGCCCTTGACCGGAATCGAACCTGGGACTTTTCAGTCCGCAGGCCGACGTTCTATCCACTGAGCCAACCAGTTTTGGCAATATATGTTGTCTCTTAATTCAGATAGGTGTTTTCAGAACAGAGTACATAGATCTTGATGTATAATGAATAGTACTAAAGGGCTGTTAATTATGTCCTTCACATGAGAAATTTCCATCTATTAAATAATCTTGATGGTTAGAAGCTAAATGCATAGTCCTTGATATAGTTACAGTCTAATAAAAAAGATAAAGAAACTAAATACATAATTAAAGTACAGGTTAAATAAAAATATATATGTGCACAGAGTTAGAGTGCAAGAAATGGTGTAAAGATATTAGAGCTGTGTTTAGAAAATGATTTCAAAAAATAGGAATGATCAGAGAGACAAGAACCACAGCATGTTGTGTGCAGAGAACTGTTAAGCATATATTGAAAGATATAAAGTGACTGGAAGTGGACAATTATAAAATTGAGGAGCTCAAGTATGACACAATATTCTTAGCAGGTTCAGCTGGTTAACTATGGTGCTGCGATTTAATGGTGAGAATACATGAATAATTTAGAGGAGAGGGTGAGGAACTTATTGCAGGATATTTTGCTCTGGAAGCATTTGCTAAATGCCAACTAGTAAAGGGAGAGTAGAGGATAGTCTGGCTGAATATTGATAGCTTACAGCATCCAGAAGATAACTAAAGATGTGAGAGAGGAGTAAGTACCCATATGAGGAATGGGTTGGGAAAGATATAGTGAATACACATTACTTTGAACAGATTCATAGGGAATATTACATCTAAATTCATATTATTTTAATACTAGAGGCCTGGTGCATGAAATTCATGCACTGGGGGATTGGAAGGGGGAGTCCCTCAGCCCGGCCTGTGCCCTCTTACAGTCTGGGAGCCCTTGGTGGATGTCTGATAGATGGTGTAGGCCCGCTCCCCACAGGAGAGGCTCCTGCCACCACCACTGCACTTGGCTCAAGGCTTCTAGCTGAGCAATGTTCCCCCCGGGAACCGCAATAACCACCAGGGGGCAGCTCCTGCATTGAGCGTCTGCCCCCTGGTGGTCAGTACATGTCATAACGACCAATCGTTCCACTGTTTGGTTGATTTGCATATTAGCCTTTTATTATATACTAGAGGCCCAGCATACACGAAATTGTGCACAAGTAGCTCACCACCACGCCTTGCGAGCTATGTACTCTGCTCACCACATGAGCCATGGGCCCTGCCATGCCACACGAGCTGCGGGCCCTGCCTCTCATCGTGAATGCTGCAAGTCCCACTCTGCTGCCATGAGTGGCTCACGGGCCTGTGGAGGGACCAATAGGTGCTCCATGCACCTCCTGGTGACCAGCAGTTTGGTCACTTCCACTTGCTTCAGCTGGCTGTCCTGCCCATCACCCAGGTAGCTCATGCTTTCTCTCAGCCACTCATAACTCTCCCCGACTAGTAGCTTGAGCCCCACCCCACCTGCCGCTGCTCTTTTGGTCATTAAGGTGTTAGGGCCATGAGCCTTTTTATAATATAGAGGATTACCTATTACTTAAATGTTTCATTTTCCAATATATGACGGTCACTTTTTAAAGTATGTTTAGGGTGCCTGGCTGGTGTTTCTCAGTGGCTGAGCATCAACCTAGGAACCAGGAAGTTATAGGCCAATTCCTGATCAGGGCACATGCCCTGCAGGTTAGATCCCCAGCATGGAGTATGCAGGAGGAAGCCGATCAATGATTCTCTCTCATCACTGATGTTTCTATCTTTCTCTCCCTCTCCTTTCCTCTCTAACATCAACAATAAAAATATATTAAAGTATGCTTAGGCTAAAAAATGCAGTCTTTTGATATTACCCAAACAATTTAAATATTTGTAGAAAAATTAAATACCTACTTTTTCAACAGTTTATCAGTATTACTACTGAGTCTACAAACTATGAGGATAACAAAAGACCTACTCTTTCACTTCCTTCTAAATTCCAATTATTAAATCATAAATGGTACTCCATTTGAGATGATATTTTACGCAGAATATTTGGTGAATTATATTGAATTGTTAGTATGATTTCTTCAGAGTTCTTAATCAGGATAAATCCTCTTTCATTTTTCAGGGTTACTGAGCTGTAGAATTAGATCTTGATGGCACTATTTATCTTCAGAGGGCAATATGACATAATGGAGATTAGCATGGACTCTGAAAGTTGAGGAACCCAAGCTCAAATAATAAGCGACTTTCAGTGCTAGAAAACACATATTTAACTCCACCTGTGCATGAAATGTAAATGTAGAGATCAAACTTGTTTACATATGTAACACCCAATATAAGATGTACAATATTTTTCAAGATTTTTAGAAGTTTCTTTCATCCCCTTTCTGACTACTACTCTCAGAATTTTTTAATATTCTGACCTTTATAATCATTGATAGTACCATCAGTTCATGAAATTCATATCAGTGGATTTATATGATGTATTCTCATTTGGATCTCACTTTATTTGCTCAACATAATATCTATGAAATTAACCCATATTATTCCATATCAGGATTTTATTATTTCTTTATAGGCATGTAGTATTCTATTATTTGAATTTCATACCATTCTTCAATTTTCCTGTAGGCAGATTTGTAAGTTGTTTCTAGTTTGAAAATATTATGAATAAAGCTATGCTAAACATCCTTTCACATATTATTTTGAGGCCTATATGCTCATGTATTTTGGATATATAAAAGGAGTAAATTTAATGACTCAGGATGTAAGCATATGCTTTGCATTAGTAGATACAGTTTTGCATCCTTTTATCCAATTTACACAACCACCAGCAAAGAATGAGAGTTCCAGATCCTGCAGATACTTGCCAATAATTAATATTATGAACCTATTTAATTTTATCTATCCTGGTAAATAAGTAATGGAGGAATAAGTTTGAGTTTACCTGGATAGATGATATTGAATATATTTCATATATATTATGAGATTTGGATATGATTCCTTATCAATTCTCGTTTACATTTATGCTTTCTCTTTCCTGAGGTGCCTTGATTTCCCCCATATTTCTGAAGGATATTTTCATTGAAAATAGGACTCTGTGTTGACAGTTCTTTTACTTTTAGACTTTATGGCTTCTAATGGAAAACCTATTGAGAATTACTTTTTTCTTATAGATAAAGTGTTATTTGTCATTCAGAATTTTTAAGATTTTTTTTTATTTTTATTTTTCAGAAGCTTGACTATGATGTGGGTGTTGATATCTTTGGGTTTATCTCATTTTGTATTTGCTCACCTTCTTAAAATTGAGGATTTCTATCTTTTGACCAATTGAAAGAGTTTTCAGCCATTATTTTTTTCAGTATTCTTTCAGCTCCATCTCCTTTAATTCCTTCCTAGACTCCAAATGCTAGAGTTTTATTTTGTGTTGTTGTTGTTGTTGTTGTTGTTGTTGTTGTTATGACTCCACTGGGTTCTGTGGTTCTGATCTTTTTCTGTTGTTGTTCTCAAGCCCATGTTTTCCCTATTCACATTGGATATTTTTATTTTTGTATTTTTTAGTTTCCTGTTTTCTCTGTCCACCTATTCTGCTTTGAACCTATTCACTGAGTTATTTATTTCAGGTATTATATTCTTCTGTACTATAATTTTCATTTGGTTTTCTTTGCTGAGATTTTTTATTTACTTGCCACAACTTTCTTTCTTTCTTTTTTTTCCCATTTAAAGATGTTCAAAATCACTCATGTAAAGATTGTTTTGATGGCTGATTTAAACTTACTATCAAATAACTCTATCATCTCTACTATCTCAGTGTTAGTATCTATTGATTATCTTTTTTATTTGGTTTTAGATCTGTCTGCTTCTTTGTATTAATAATTTGATAATTGAAACCTAGAAATTTTTAGCATTATGAAACTCTGGATCTTTTTCAACACTGTTTTATCTGACTTGCTTTGATATTGTTCTGGTAAGGGGAGGGTGAGATGCCACTTGTGCCACATCATTATTTTGAGAAGAGAGTAGAAGTCCAGCTTTCCCACTTGGCCCAATGTTTGTAGGTGCGGGGCGGGGGGGGGGGGGGAGAGTTGGGGGGAAGGCGTTAATTCATTATTGTTATGAGTTGGTGGGAATTCTGGCTCCCTGCTATTCTTCTGCCAATATCACCCCTTGTGGAGGGATAGGTCTGCCTTGTTTCAATATCTTACCGTTTGCACTTACATGAGGTTGTAGGTAAGATGGCCTGTTAGCTGTTAGAAAGAGTAAAAGTCTTTTCTCCTCAAGAGGCCTCCTCTAATGCTTTCCCAATGGGAGGATGAGAAACACCACCTCATTACTGCCAAGTGGAGGCGGAAATCTAGGCTCACTATATGATCTCCATTAATACCACATGGGGTCCTTATTACCACGTAGAGGGAGTGAATGCCTTGGCTCTCAGCCTTCTCTGACACCAACCACATATAGTAAGGAGGGAGGTTCATGTGACACTTGGAGACAGTGAAAATCTAGGCTCTCCACCCTGCCTTTGCTGGATAGGCAGGGTGGTGCCATGTGTAGAATAAGAAAATGTTAAGACACATCTCATGGTCTTTTCTAAGCTATTTCTCTGCAATAGAGTGCTTATTGTGCAAAACTGCCAACTTGCTAGACAGCCACTTTCTTGGTCCTTTGGTTATAAACAATAGGCATCTGTTGGGACTTTTATTTTTGTCTGCACCTATTTGAATCTCTAGGTGGCTGTATTCTCTGGTCCCAAGTCTGGGATATAAGGGACAAAAAGAAAATCGAGGCAACACCATTTTGTCATTCCTCAGATCCCAGGGTCCCTAACCTGTCTGCCTTTCTCTCTTTACCTTTCAGAATGCTTGTTTTTATAGATAGTGTATAATGCTCAGAGTTTTAATTGTACTTAACCAGAGAAATACAAAAAGATATAAAAATAGCCCTACACTGTCTTCCCAGAAGCAGAAATATGTTCCTGACAATAAAATGTTTATTATCTTAGAATATGGAGTACATACTTACCTAAGACTGGATTATTTAACCTACATTGTGCAATTAGTGCAATAATTTGCCTAGATGAATCTATTTACACATTTGTCATTCACTGATAAATTTCTTAATTCTCCTCTAAGAACAGTTATCTTCAACAATTGTAAATTACTCCTAATATATTGTTTTATATTTTTTAAATGTAATTATGGTTTATTTGATTTAATTTATTATAAATTTTGACAACTTGTAGGATGATTGTTGACAATATCAATCTGATACTATTAAGTATGCATTGCCTTCTCAAGATTAAATGTTACCTTTGTCATGATATATTTTTCTTTCAATACACTGGCATATTATATTTGTGAATATTTAAGATCTTATTGAGCTGTGATTTTAAAATTTGCTTGTGTTATATGACTGTATAGTTGACTTTTCAATGAATTCAAAAGTTGTAATTTTTTATGTTTTTAACTAATCCAAATAAGATGGAGAGTAAGATTTCTTATGGGTTATTATGTGTGTACATATATGTGCTTTTAAACAGATAGTCACACTTCTTTTCTAGGTGCAATAAGAATATGCTTATCTTGTCATTTCTCTTTTTCTGCAAGTATTCAGTTATAATAAGGAAGAGGCCTTTGAAAATGGTTATATTTAATGAGAAGCTAGTTAATTTCTCACTTGATCCCATTTACTAAAACCTATGAAATCAACCTCAATCCTTCCCAGACATGTTCCTTTTTCTCATTAAGGCAATCTTTAAGATTCTAGACACCAATACCTGATTCTTCTTTCTTTCATTATTTAACTTTATGGTCATCTCCTCCTTGACTATCTAACTTTTTGAGTTATATTTGTACCATATCTGAAGGTCAACCAAAATGCCTGGCCAGAAGGCATTTTGAATAGCAACATTCTATTTCCACAAAATTTGTGGCACAGAACTCGGAGTAAATCTGAAGGAATCCAGGTAAGAGAAAATCTGTATGTTAGTTTACTTCACTGGTCCCTGATATCCTTCCTTGGCTGCACTTCATAGGATCAAAGTCAGAGCTTGACTTATAAATCAGAGGTCAGGGGTCAGAGGTCAGAAAAAGGACTTGAGATCCATTTAGTCAACATCTCAGCAGAGAGAGAATTGCCTGAGGTAAAACAAACAAACAAACAAAAAACAAAACAAAAACAGAACAGAAACAAAACTTCTTGATAAAGTATACATATTTTAATATTTTTATTGTTGATAGTAATAGAGATATTTCCCATTTTCTCCCATAAAGTATATTTTTGATAAAGTGTCATGAATCTTTTTTTGGAAAAAAAATTTAGATTGCTTATTTTTTGTTGTTGTTGCTGTTGTTTTGAAAATCCCAGTGTCTAAGTCTCATTAAAAGACCTCTAAAATTGACTCAGGCCAAGACATCAACTCAATTAACATTGAGTACTGAAATTTCCCTAATTCTTATGTAGTAACTCAGCTTCCAGTGATAAACTATTCTGGACCGGTCAAAGAGTTGCTGTGATCCCTGTGAGGTAAACCACTCTGCTTTGCCTCCAACAAACTTGGATCTCACCTTTGAAATCTCTTGTCAGAGAATGACTGGCAGGAACCCATTCTGAGGGTTAATGTTACTGCCATTGATACCTGCTACCACACTATTTCATGTAATGAAGAGTCTTCCATCTCTGATGAGGCTTTTAGTCTAATCCCCATCCATTGTTCCACTTTCCACAGGCACTTGAACATACCATCCATGACTCCCAGCGGTTAAGTGATGGAGAAGCTGTTTCTAACAAAGTTGCCTTATCTATTTCTAGCGTTGGTTTGTTTGGCTAATTCATGTTGATCATTCTTCCCAGTAAGTGCTACAAATGTAATTCAAAGGCATGGTTAGCTTGACCCAATGTCACATGAAATAAATATTCAGATGACCCCTTATCTTAGAAGATTCAACCTGTATCACATTGCTGATAGAGTTAACTTTTAAGAACTGCCTGTATTCGGATATCATGATTGTTCAAAACAAATTAACCAGAACCCAGTGGTAGTGTTTAGACAAAGGGTAATGGTGATGTTTTTCTATAAAATGTTAAGCCTTTCATGGTATGCGCTGAATAAGCAAGCACTGTATTTGCTCAAATTAAAAAATACCATCCCTGGAATATCTAATCTACATACATGACACTTACTGGGCTTGTGACAATTGTGTCCCTCCTTTCTTCCCTCTCAGAAATGTGTGATGGAGGGAGGGATGGGGAAATCTCTGCAGTTGGTCACTGGTTGTCTGAATATACACATAAGAGAAGCTAGTTTTCCACTTCACATTCTTTTATTTTATTTTATTTTAGTTTAGTTTTCCCTGGAGAATTGCGTTTTGAAGTTATTTAGTTGTAAGCTTAAATAGTAAAGAGACTAGAAATGATATTTAGGATTCTGTAAGGGAATAAGGAATTGAGGGCAGGCCCCTGAGAATAGTCTATGGTGACATATGAACACAATAATGGCCCCAGCCTGCCCGCTAAGAATCCCCGATCCAAAGAGGAGGCTGTAATAAGCCTTGGTGCCCTTTTGCTACATTTCACAGAGAGCTCAAATAGAACAAAGAAAGACAAACATGCACACGGAATGTGTAACCAGTTCAGAAGACAAAAGGTTAATTAATAACAGAGATGGTAAGGTTACACTGAAATCCAAGAAAAAGACCTTCTTAAGGACACCACTGGAAAGCAGAAATAAAAGGATCATAAGGGGCAATGGGCACACACAGTGGAGAAAAAGTTACATTTTGTTATGCCGTAGAGTCTAAATTTTTAAAGAGCTACTTAGATGTGACCACAAAAATGTACAGTGATATCTTGAACCTCAGAGGTGATATAATGCTTGTTAAAATTTTAGTTTTATAAATTGCTTGAGGTTCAGATTAGGTTTTAAAATCTGAGGCTACTAGTATCATAATAATTTCTTTCTTCTTTGGTGAATAGTCAATTCACAGCACACTCATTTACCTATTATCACATTTGAATTTTCTTAATCATTTGTCTCAGTCATTTAAACTTTAATGGTGTAAATACAGTTTAATCTCTTTTAATATTGTGGTTCATAGTGATATATCTTTTAACTGTGGTTTTCTTTCATATATAAGTTGTGCTATTTTAATGTGAATGTCTATTGACTTTTGTTTTTAGGAGTTCTTGTATTACTTTTAATTCAGTAATTTCTCCTACCCTAAATATCTTTATTTAAAATATCTTTATTATATATAATACTAGAGGCCCAGTGCACAAAATTTGTGAGGGGGGGTGGGAATCCCTCAGCCCAACCTGCACCCTCTCCAATCTGGGATCCCTCACAATCCAGGACTGCTGGCTCCCAACTGCTTGCCTGCCTTCCTAAACACTTCTTCCTGTCAGCCTGATCACCTCTAATCACTCCCCTGCCAGCCTGATTGATACCTAACTTCTACCCTGCCAGCCTACTTGCCCCTAACTGCCCTTCCCTGCAGGCCTGGTCCCCCACAACTGCCCTCCCTTACAGACTTGATCACCCAGAACTGCCCTCCCTTGCAGGCCTGGTACCTCCCAACTGCCCTCCCCTGCTGGCCATCTTGTGGTGGCCATCTTGTGTCCACATGGGGGCAAGATCTTTGACCACATGGGAGAAGCCATCTTGTGTATTAGAGTGATTGTCAATCTGCACATTGCTCTTTTATTAGGTAGTTTAGAGGCCTGGTGCATGGGTGGGGGCCAGCTGGTTTTCTCTGAAGGGTGTCCCAGATCAGGGTGGGAGTTCCCTTGGGGCATGGGGTGGCCTGGACAAGGGGCCTGTGGTGGTTTGTAGGCCCACCATGCACCCTGGTGACCCAAGTGGAAGCCGTGGTATCTGGGATTTATGTATCTTCTACAATTCAAACTTTGTAGCCTGGAGCAAAACCAAGCCTTCTGCTCAATCTGTGGCCACAGTCATTTCTGTTTAGATTTGTTTACCTTCTATAATTGAACTTTGTAGCCGAAAACAGAGGCCTGAGCCAGCAAAGGCAGGTGGAAAGTATGGCTTTCTCCATCACTGGGAAAACCCAAGCCTCCCTCCTGCTCTCTGTGGCCTCAGCCATTTTGGTTGGGTTTATTTGCATATTCACTCATGATTGGCTGATGGGTGTGGCTTGTGGGCTTGACATGTGGGTGTAGGGGAGGTATGGTCAATTTGCATATTATTCTTTTATTAAATAGGACAATATATAGCCTATTTTATATATTTTGTATATCATATATAGCCTTATTATCATTAGGACATACCTGAAATATGTTTGTATTTGTTTCTGTCACAATTTGAAAATATATCTATCTATATAAAACCCTAAGCAATCAGCCGACCATTTGACCAGTTGCGATGATGCACACTGACAACCAGAGGGCAGACACTTGACACAGGAGCTGCCCCCTAGTGGTCAGTGCACTGCCACAGCGGGATCACCACTCAGCTGAACAATGGGCGCCAGACCCAGAGCTCATGGCTGCGAGCACAGTGTGGCAGCGCTACCAAGTGGTGGCAGTGGCAGGCGCAGTAGGCCAGGATGAGCCAGAGTGGCCCTGTGCCTGGCCCAGGCTCAGGCTCCTTCCTGGCCGCCTGCCGCTTCACACACTACTAACACTGGCAGTCCCACATTCCCCGAGGGGTCCCGGATTGCGAGATGGTGCAGGCCAGGCGGAAGGACCCACCGATGCACAAATCCATGCACAGGGACTCTAGTTTTATTTATAAAACAGTTTGTTTACTCAATCAGATTTTCTTATTAAACAAATGCAAAGGGAAGGAGGAAAATGATAGGGGAAACCATGTTGCCTATTTTAGCAAGAATGTATAAAAAGTACCTGTTAAGTAACATATCAATAAACACAGTACACATTCTTGAGGACAGAGATTTCTTCAAAGCCACTGCAAGCCCTATATCTTTTAAAATTATGCATGTGACACAAAGAACTGAAAGTAATGAGGCCATCTGCATTGCTAAGCAACAAGCCGAGGAGAACAGGAAATTGTCAAAATGATACAATTTTTCTTTTTCATATGACACACATATGTAGTAAAACACTGCAGGAGCATAAGATATCAAAGGAATTCTATACTTTTATATCATTATTACATACATATTAATTACTTCTATAATTGAAAACTACATGGTGTTTGTATATGTAAAATGTACATAGCTAAAGCCCCTGAAATTTTAAATTATAATTATTATATATGGAAACAATTTTAGAATAATATGGGGCTTTATTCCAATTTTCTCACATAAAGCAAGAGACAGGGAGGTTGAAATAGGTTGTAAATTATAGACTTTTAAAAAATGTTTTTGTTTTTATTTCAGAAAGGAAAGGAGATGGAGAGAGAGATAGAAACGTCAATGATGAGAGAGAATCATTGATCAGCTGCTTCCTGCACACCCCCTACTGGGGATTGATTCCACAACTGGTCATGTGCCCTGACCAGTAATCAAACCATGATCTCCTGATTCACAGATTGGTACTCAACCAGGAAGCCACACTGGCTAGGCTATAGACATTTCTTAAATGTCATGAAAGGGCCAGCTTAATCATGTTTCACTATATGTAGACACTGGAATACAATACTGGACAGGGATATAGTCTGTTCTGACACAATTGTTCATATCACTGTTTATCTCACCCAACTATAGAAATGCTAGGGTATTGACTATAAAAGTTGATGTAGAATTATTTGCTAAAATTCTCTTAATAATCACTCAGGAAATGCTTTAATCAAAACAGTAACATGTGCCCTAGCTGATTTGGCTCAGTGGATAGAAGGTCAGCCTGCGGACTGAAGGGTTCAGGGTTAGATTATGGTCAAGGTCACATGCCTGGGTTGCAGTCTTGATCCTCAGTTGAGGTGTGCAGGAGGCAGCCAATCAATTAGACTCTCTCATCATTGATGTTTCTATCTCTCTGTCCCTCTCCCTTCCTCTCTGAAATCAATAAAAATATATTTACAAAAAGAAAAAAGAGTAACATGTATAACAGCAATCCATATATTATAAAAGACCAGTGGCCATAATACTGGAATGACCAAACAATCCGTTGCCAGGAGCACCATGAGACACCCCCCCCCCCCCCGGCCCATGAGCTGATCCTGTGGGGCTCACAACTCTTGTGGCTGGGAGGGGCTCGCAGTGTGTGCAGCAAGGTGGGGTTTGCGGTGGCAAGCTACTCATGCATGGAGGGTCTGGAGTCCCACCAGTATGGCACGTCTAGGGTCCCGCCAGCGCAGCGGGTCTGGGTCTTGCATGATTTTGCACACTGGGCCTCTAAATATATTCTGAGAATTAAGTCCATACTTTGGATTAAGCTATACTGGTTGACTAAACAGTTATTAAATCATAAATATATACATATACATCAATATAAAATGTCAGTAATATTAATCATAACAGCAGTAAAAGAAAACACTATGAAGCAAACATTGAGCATTTTAGTTACATTATCTCTTTGGATCCTCATAAAATCTTTGTAAAATAAGGTACCAACAATACCTTCTGCACCTTTTAAGTCAAACTAAAAAAGTCAAAGATACAGAAATAAAATGGCAAAACATGATATGAGTCAAATTATTTCTGCTTGTACTATGCTACACAGGTATTTAATACCTAAAAGGTTTTAAGTTCTATTTTTCATCATTTGTGGTATATTATATTTTAAAAAACACACAGAGGTGAATAATCTCATAATCAGAATAGTGGTTTCCTATGGGAAGGTGTAGGAGAGACTAGGATAGGGAAGAGAACATATAGAGTTTTAATTACAGAATTTGCTCCTTAAGTTGGGTGGTAGATTCATGGGTATTTGTTCTACATTTATAACCAATATGTGACATTCCTATGTAAATAACAAATAGTAAAACCATTTCCAAAGTTTCTACAAAATTTTCTTAATCTAAAAACCCATGTAGAATCCATGAGGGCTGATTGGGCTTACCCAAAATTTTGTGTTCAAATTCGTTGCCTAAATAGGACAAGTCAGAGAAGTAATATTCTTAGCAGAAAGATGTATTAGTCAGGCTTATTTACTATGTTATTAGAACATATATATCATAATGAACAAACCTATGGAAAGTATTTTTAATTTTTAATATATTTTTGTTGATTTCAGAGAGGAAGGGAGAGGGAGAGAGAGATAGAAACATCAATGATGAGAGAGAAACATTGATCAGCTGTCTCCTGCACGCTCCTAACTGAGGGTTGAGCCCACATCCCAATTATGTGCCCTTGATCAGAATTGAACCTGGGACCCTTCAGTCCACAGGCTGATGCTCTATCCACTGAGCCAAACCAGCTAGGACTGTAAAGTATATGATTTAATACTCAATTAAATTTTTTTCTTATCAGACAATGCAAAAAATACCACTTTGCCTATAACATCTTACTTCCTTTCTCCATGAGGGCTTAGTTTTGACATTTTCATTATATCAACAACAGAAAAGACAACTTTTTCCCTTCACTAGCCTTCAGATGGATTACTTTGTCAGGCAGGCACACAGACACATACTCATAAATGGCCGCAGTGTCTAAACACAGGAGAGAGATACTGCTGCATAAGGGAAAAGTATTTGATATATTAATTTACGTAGTGGATTTACTCCATAACTCTTGCAAAGTAGTGCTGGAGACAAATATTGTATGAGTGAAATCCATAGCATTGGTCTATAGGAAAACTCTTTTTCAAATGTAATACTTGTACAAATTTGCAGATCTGTAAAACATTTAATTTTTCATCTTTAATACTCTTCAGTGAACTTTCAAAGCTCATGACTAGATATTTTATTGACTTATATTTAATATGAATGCACACAATACAGAATAAATTTTAGAAGATAAAAAAGTCTCCCATTTTACTATTAGCCAGATTCATCTCAGATATTTATGTCTATAATTCTAAACATAAAATGGACTGTTTTTTTAAAAAAAATTAGAGATGCTAAAATAAACTTATTGGTGATTACTTAAATGTGAAATAAAGCAAAAATAAATTATAAATAAACTTCAGATTAAATTTTAAATATCCCTAATAAAAAGATAAAAACTTCACAAGTTGTTTTCTATACACATATTACAATGATTAGGAAATGCTATATATTTTATATCAACTTAACATTTCAGGAAATCCAACAGAATAATTTAACAAGTAAGCTGTGATTTTAGCTTAATTGCCATAAATTCTTTGAAAAATTTATGATATTGAGGGAAAACAAAACTGTAATCTCAATGAAAGTATTGAATTCTGAATATTAGCCTCAGATTTATGGGTTAATTAAAAACCAGTATTCTTTCCATGGCTTCCACTTTCTACCTGACTTGTATAAAAGCAGGTTTTTCATATAACAAGCAGGATGCTCCCTCAAAGAGAGAGCATCCTGCCTTCTAATTCAAAATGTCATGTGTGTACTCGCATCTTGTGAATTTTGGGATTCTGAGGTCTAGCCCATTTATAATGTTTTATAACATCTCTAAATATACTTATATTGTAGAATCATTAATCATCTACATATTTTAAAATATATTACCTTATTTTATGCTTTCTGCAACAGGAAATTTTGTGGCTCACCACCTCTAATTTTCTAAGTAATCAATATATATTTTAGTTTTAATCATTGCCATCTTCCCATTTTTAATTTGTTCTTATGAACATAAAACAAGGCAGAAGTTTGCACATTTCTTTAACTGCTTGAAAATATGCATACTTTCCCCCGCTAAGATGTTTCTCTACTTTAACTTGTCATAAAATAAAACTGACTTTCCTGTAGATCTCCCTTGCCTGATATGGTATCCACAAACCACAATAACTATCTGAATTTAATTTTAAGGTAGTTGAAATTAGATGAAAGTTAAATTTGTTTCTCAGTGCAGTAGGTACATTTTAAGTGCTCATTAGACACAGATGGCTTATGGTTACCACACTGGGCAATAAAGAAACATTTTCATAATTACATTAAAACAACAATAAAGCCCTGACTGGTTTGGCTCGATTGATAGTGTCAGCCTGAGGATTGAAGGGCCCCAGGTTCAATTCCAGTCAAAGGCATGTACCTTGGTTGCGGGCACATCCCCAGTAGGGGCTGTGCAGGAGGCAGCTGATTGATGTTTCTCTCTCATCAATATTTCAAACTCTTTATCCCTCTCCCTTCTCCTCTGTAAAAAAATCAACAAAATATATATTTTTAAAAAACAACAACAATAAAAAAGGAAGATGTTAAAAATAACTATCTATCTATAGTTATCTATATATCTATATATAGTTATATAAGTTATATATATATGCCTTTCTTTTGGTTTCTTCTAAGAAAATTAGTATTCCATGTATCTCTTGCAATTGAAACTATGCCAGCAAGAGTAGGTGATGTGAATGTCTAGAATCATGGGAACTGTCATAATCAACCAAAGCCATCCATATGTAAGGAGATCAGAGATTTAAGAATCCTATGAGAACTATAGACCTTTGAGTGCCAGAACAAAAAGCCATGTTAAACTCTGTGATCCCAGTGAGTAGAGTATATTCAAAAGATTAGAGTGAGTAGAGAGAAACATAGGGGATTTTACTTTTTAATACATATTTTTATCATATATTCTGCCTGACAACTTCCTCTTCATTGCCCAAAATACCCAAACCACTCTCCTCTGACTTCATACCTAAGAAATAAAGAGAAGCCAAAATTCAAGGACATAGAACACAGCTCCCTGCTACAAAAGGATGGGGAAACAAAATAGCACTTTATCTGTTTTGTTGTGTTATGGCAGGAAAAAAACAAAACAAAACAGTACTAGACACTTAATTTCTAAGAGGTTATTCTGCAACATTAAATTCTTAGTATATCATTCTGCCATGTTATGTAATGATTTTTGTTTTAACCCTCCATTTGATGTAATCAAGTGTGTGCTAGGTGTGTGCTAAGTGGAGGGCAGGGAAATGGAAGGCAAGTTGTATCTTCTTCAGTAAAATATATATTAATAAACATTCTCATGTGTACCATAGCATAAGTGAAGTATTCATAAAAGGCTATGAGCAGTGAGTTTTATTCAGAACTAATATAATGACCATCGAAGTTTAGTGTTTATGCACACAGTCACACAAAATTGATCCTCACTTTGATATTTATGTTAGCACATCACTTTGTGGCTACACGTTCATGGAATAGAACCTTTTATACCCATTAAAGATTTTTTTGGTAATTTTTATAGTGTTGTTCTTCATAACTCCCACCCCCTTTCATTCATACATGATAAGAAAGTTCTAGTTATATGAGTGAATTAGCAGATGTACAGTATGTAAAATGTGGTGTGATTTTTTTTTTAGTTTTTAGGACAATAGACAATAGACAACTAAAAACATTATAAAAGAATTATGGAATTGTTATAGCTCTCCCCAGACATTATCCTGGACTCCAACTACTTGTCACTCCAGCCATCTATATATATAAAAGGCTAATATGCTAAGTGTCCAACCATTCAACTGTTCAACCTGTAGCTATGATGCTCACTGACCACCAAGGGGCAGACGCTCAATGCACAAGCGTGGAAACATGCAACAGACTGATGAATCTTAGAGATACGTGGGGAAGAGAAGGGTGGAAAGAGATTAACCAATGATATTATATGTATACCAGAGGCCCAGTGCATGGATTCATGCACCAGTGGGGTCCCTTGGCCTGGTCTGCAAGGATTGGACCACAACGAGGGGTCCCAGAGTGAGAGAGGGTGCAGGCCAGACCAAGGGACCCCACCGGTGCATAAATCCATGCACTGGGCATCTAGTATAACAGAAAATGGAGAGCTTTGGAGGGAGAAAATGAGTCTGTTATTGCTGGGTGTGGCTCACTGGCATAACTGAGTGGAGCTCAATCTCAGAGATATTGGAGGTATTTAACAGAGGAGAATTGACATTGGTCATTTCTAGTGGGACTTTTCAAAAGCTGCAGAAACCATTAGGCCCATCCTAGAACTGCCACGGGAGGGCAATATTCTTGAGAAATTGGCATTTTTCCTCAGAGCTGGATCTTAGTTCTTTTCTGAAGAATTTTCAAAACTGGTGGTTTACTGGATGAACCATGACTGATATGGTTATTATAAGGTTCTCCCTCCTCCCAACTGGTGGGCGGAGTTATGACATTACTGGCATCTGTCACAGAGACATCCCCAAGACACTGAACCATCAATCAGTGCATGCCAAAGTGTCCTGGAGCCCACCCCTTCCTGTTCTGCCCTGGGTCCAACCCTCTCCCGTTCCTCCCCTTAAAAAGACCCCCAGACTGCTGCTGCTCCTCCATGTCCATACGGCAGCCCAGCTGGCTCCCTCTCCCCTCCCAACTCCTTCAATTCTGATTTCTCTACCTCCGTAATGAGTCACGCTCATTACTGGAGAATAAACTTTACTTTAAAATGTCTTGGTGGTCAGTTTCCTGCACCTCAAACCTTACAGTGATGAGAGATGGTAGCAGAGAAGTAGGTTCAAGTGTGTAAATTCCCACTAGGTTAAGCTGTGGCTATAGAAAATGGCACTCTCAAGCCAGGAAATGGACTATGCAGCATGTATGTCTTGAGGAAGGTGGTTTCAAAAAAGGCCACCAATATTTCCCAAGAGAAAGCTTCCATTCTTATGCCAGTGGAAATAGAGACTAGGCAGCTGGGAAAGTATTAGCATTCTCCCTTTGCCTACAACAAACATATCTAACTACAGTGGCTAAGCCTCCCATAAAAATATTTTACAATGCAATGTAAATTATAATAAACAAAAATAGCAAGAATCTGCAACATTCCAAATACTTTTGAAAAATCTAACAAATTATTTTTGAGATATATTTTATTGTTTTCTAGATATATTTGATATGTAGAGGAGCTCAAACAATGTTTTTCAAATAAAAATTAGTTTCATTTAAAAATATTATATAGTTCATTTTTTTTCCTAAACACTAGTAGGCATTAAACCAGTGATTACAAAGACAATTATTTTATGAATCTACAACTTTTTTTTTCATTTCTTACTGATTTTGTTTGTGCCAATACATATTTATGCAATTGTTGAAATCATCTGGCCAAGAGTTTGTCACTCACAATGCTGACAGATTTACAAAGATGCATGGTTTTCTTATTTCACTCAGTTATCTAGATTGTTGCCTATATTTTCCAATTCACTCTAATGTTTAAAGCATAGCCTAGTTTTCTTTTTAATTAGATGGGATTTTATATTTTTTTTCCTATTAGCAATTCTAAATAATATGTAAGTTTAAAGATTCTTTTTTTTTGTTGTTTAAAGTTTCTTAACATTTATAATAATGTTCCTGTAGTTTTGCATTTTAGTGAGTTTTTCATGATCATCAAATTAAAACACTTATTTTATGAAATAAAATTTTATTTTTCCTTTAGTTAGTATTTAGGTCTGTTCATGTTTTAAACATCTTGAAACATGTGCAGGCATTTCTTTTTTCTAAGTTGTTCAATTATGTTCATAGTTTAGTACCTTCTGTTTATTTTTCCTATATAAACTCCTTAAATTAAACACAATTTAGAGTTGGCTATGTAAGAGTATGACCAAGAAATTATATTCTTATAACATTGAAAGAAGCAAACTGTAGACCCAAAGGACATTAGCTTCTTGAAAGCTAGTTTCTCAGGAAGCAGAGATGTCAATTTACCTTAAAATGTCTTTACAAGTCTGTGTAGTTTCTGTATAGCAATGGAGATTCATTTGATGTGTGACATTTCAGAGTATTTCCAGGTTCAGCAATCACGCACTTTGACAAGACTTCCTGGTGTTACTAATAATACAAAGACTATGGTGGGTCTCTGGCAACTGCAGGGAATCATTCCTATATTCAGACTTACTATAAGTCCTGTTGAGTTCTGAAGCATTATTTAGGAGTGACTCAGTGTACATCTACTATTACTTGAAATTTTATTTTTATATTTTATTGAGCTAACTACAGGAAAGGAGTGGGATGTCATTCCTAGCAGAAAAATCTTAGATTTGTCACAACTGTTGAATAAATTGTGTAAATTAAATAAAATTCTTGAAGAGCAATAAGCAGAGCAAGTCTATTTGTCAAGCCAAAAAATCTTTGAAAATATTTTTTTTTCTAGACAGGGATTTTTGTATTTAGGGAAAACATATAACCCTGGTGATTAAATGTACATACCTAAGGATGGAAGATCTCTCTCTAATACATGCCTTGTGAAAAATATTTGGCAACAAAATTAAAATAAATTAGATGTGTATAATTTTTAGTAAAATAATTTAAAAAACCTTACTTGTTGGCATATCTCCCAAACAAGATGGGTATTATCCAATTCATTTTGGAGATGTTGCTTTAAGAATGCTCTAAATTAAAAATAAAATTAGAAATCTGTATCTATGAAGTATTTTCTATAAAATTGCTAAATCAAATCAGTTTTTTATTTTGAAATAAGCTTTTATTATATTACTAGAGGCCTGGTGCACAAAATTCGTGCACGTAGGGGAGTTCCCCCAGCTCTGACTACACCCTCTGCATTTTGGGACCCCTAAATCTTTTTCTTATCTAGCTAACCTCTTCACATTTAAAAAAATTAACTGAAATATCACCTACACTAGGAAATCCTCTTTGAACAAATGTCTTTACAATCTGTATTAAGTATTTTCTTAGTATACCATTCTTTTTCTTTAACAGCTACTTAGAGTGGATGCAAAGTCGTTTTCATTTTTGCATCTGAATTTTTTCTTCTTGCTCTTGTAATAGCAAAGCTTATCCAATTTACATTTTCCCTTCAAGGGATTATATTTGGTTCAGTTTCTAGTTGGCTCCCTGCTTTTTTTCAAGCAATAAATTTGGGTTGTGATAGTAAGCCTCATTGTAATGAAGCCAATAGGTCTCTCTATCTGAATATTTCTGTAATACCTATCACTTTCGCATACCAGAGATTGTGTTCATTTATAGAAAATAACAATAAATGTCACCTGATCATTTGATCTTCTAGCAATATTTTATAGAAATATGTATTATTCTAGTAATTTAACTATTACAAAACTGAGGTATACATAAATAAATTATGTTGAACAATAAAGAATGACTCAAATATCAAAGCATAGTACACTTAAGGCCTCCCTTGTCCTGTGCCTCAGATATCATAGCATAGTACACATGGAACTCAGCTTCCTTTAAAATAGGAGGGGATGCCATACTCATGAAGCAGCTGATTGTTATTTAAGGGCCTTACTTGTTGTTCTATGCCTTTACAGAGGGGTGAGTAGGGGCTGAGGGAATTTGAGGAAACCCAGACAGAATTCTTCTCCTAAAAGATTTTGCTAAGCTGGCCACAGGGAACGCCGGGAATTTGTCCAATTAAAATTCAGACACACAGCAATAACAAAGGCACTGGTCTCCTACTGCTAATGCATAAGGACCAAACCCCAGCCTGCAGGAACTTACTCCCACTGTCAGGACCAGGCCACCGGGTAGACCTGGGCTGGTGCTCCTAATTCTGGGGAGAGGGAGACGTCCCATGGCTGCAGGCTAGAAGGGAACAGGCCCATCATGCAGGTTGGTCAGCAGAGTTGCTTCTTTGCCTGGGATGGCAGGGCAGCTTGCCCAGGCTCTCCCAGGCCTGTTCACCCCATGATCGTGGGTCAGCTCGGCCTGACCTGTTCTGTTCTCCCCATGATTGTGGGAAAGCTCAGCTTGGCCTGTTCGCCCCATGATCACAGGGCAGCTTGGACCCATGCTCTTGGCCCCGCAATCACAGGGCGGCTTGGACCTAGGCAGGTTGCCTGCCAGGGTCCCCATGTCAACATGGATCAACCAGTGACTTCAGGTGTTGCCCCCCGCTGCCTGCCCATGTCCCCAATTCCAATGGCCGCATAGAGCCTCTGCCTCTGCTGCCAGCATATGCAAATTTACCTGCCATCTTTGCTGGGTTAATTTGCATATCACTTCTGATTGGCTGTGAGGGTAGCGAAGGTATTGTCAATTAGCATTTTTCTCTTTTATTAGTGTAGATGCTTCCATAGCTTTAGAGTCTTTTATTCTTTTGATTAATTGGACCCTTTATGCCTTTCCTTCCTTTCTATTCCACTCTGTAGACTGAGAAATACTATTTTCATAAGCCAGTCATTTCAACTGTGTTCTTGGCACATGTTAGCATATAATCTTAATTTTATAAATGAGGATAGTAACTCCTGGGGCTCACTCAACCCAGAGTCTATTGTAACACTGGAATCCTTTGAAATATTTTTATTTCTTTAATTGTTACTACACATTTAAGAGAAATGAAAATACACTTTTTAGGTTAGATAAATAGCTCCTGACCATCTATTGGAAATTTTCAGTTATTTCTGGGGATACTGTTGAACTTGAAAGATAGATTATTCTTAAGTGAAGTATTTTGTTCAAGAACATTATCTATGGATTATAAGTGTTATATTTAAACAAACTATACTGCATTTAGTAAAATCACCCCAGAGAGAGCTTTTACAAAGTAAAAAAATACAAGAACAAAACCCTAAGTGGAAACCTCAGTGGGTGATGAAGAAAAAAGATTAATATATATTTTGGTTGTATGAATAAAGAGATCTTTATTTTAGATGAAGAAAAAAGGCAGTATTATAAATAAAACAAACAAATAAGGAAGTTTAAATTGTGGAACTATCGTGATCATTATTAAAGCATACTCATTTTTGTTATTATGTTCATTATTGAATCTTTTGAAATTAATGTGTAGAGTATCATTTAATCATAATTCAAGCCTAAATTCAGGCTTTCAGCTTATAGATTTTCTAAATATTTCTAAAGCAATCATGTAATATTAACCTGTGGTTTTTAAAGAAGTATGATTGATTAAATCACTCTATATGTCTATGATAAATTAATAAATGCTTCTTATATGTTCTAATGGACTTTTAATATTTTGCAGCCTATGTGACCTCATCTTTAGGTAAACTGATAAACATTTCCATATGTTGGGTACTATACAAAGAAACATTGACAATGCTGAATCTATATCTAAAAATTCACAGATTATAAAAATGATATCTGTTATGGAATGAATGTATGTGTCCCTTTAAAATTCATATGTTGAATCATTACCCCACTATAGGGCTGTATTTGAAGATGGAACCCCAAGGACATAATTAAAGTTAAGTGAGACCATAAGGATGGAGCCCCAATCTGATAAAATTGGTATACTTATGAGAAGAAATACCAGAGAGCTATCTCTCTTTCCCTACCTTCATGTGCATGCACTGGGGAAAGTGCATGTGAGCACATAAGTGAGAAGGTGGCTGTCAGCATGCCAGAATTGATCGGAACTTTGATCTTAGACTTCTAGCCTCCAGAACTATAAGAAAATACATTTCTGTTGTTTAAACCAAACTGTCTATGACTTTTTTTATAGCAACCCAAGCAGAAACACAATATCCAAAGATGAGACGGAATTCAGCCTCAATCCAATTAGTCCACTATTGATTATGGGCCTATGATATAACAGCTGTTCTACATTATGAAGATAGTTCCTAGAGAGGGTGATAAGAGACAAATAAAAATTACTGCTCCCACAGTGATTATATCCTAATGTAATCAATAATCTAAGATAAAATATGTCATGCATCCCGTGGAGAAAACTAGAGCAAGTAAGCCAAATAAGGAGTGCTCCAAGATAAGAAAAGTAGCCATGAGGGGCCTCTTTATTGAGAAGGTTATATTTGAGCAAAAGGTTCAAGTTGATAAGGGAACTAGCCTGTGGATATGTAGCAGAGAAACATCATGGAAGGAGAGAAGAGTAAGTACAAAAACCTTGGAGTTGGAGCCTAATTGGCAAGCTCCAAATTCAGCAAGGATGCTATTATGGCTAAAATGATATGCAAGATAAAAAGTTAGTAGAGGTGGACATCAAAGAAGTAGAGAACAGATTTGAGAAATTTTAAGGTCATTGTAAATACATTGTTTTTGTTTTTTTGTGCTAAATGACAGCGGGAAGCACTATAAATATTTTGAGAAGGAACCTGATCTAAGTATATTTTACATAGTATCATTCTGGCTTCTGTATTGAGAAGACACTCCAGAGGAACAGATAATAGAATTTGGAAGTTTTTTTAAAAGGCATTTGCTGTATTCCAAACTTTGATCAGAGAGAGAGAGTGGTAGAGGGGTGAGTAAATGTCTAATTCTGTATATATTTTAAAGTTTAGCCAATAGAGGAAGTTGTTGTGGTATCCTATCTAATAAAAGTGTGATATGCAAGTTAATAGTCACTGCAACAAAGACAGAGACACCATAGCAGCGGGCGGGGGGGTGGGGGGGTGGGGAGGGGAGTGCTGGCAGCATCACCCCAGTGAACACAAGCCTAGCATCCCATCCCGGCCAAGCAGAAGGAGGGGCAGTCACCCCCAGTGACTCCAACCCAGCATCCCACACCCCAGTTGCATGGAGGGAGGGGCCAGGGGCCCAGCATCCCATGCCATGGCAGTGCAGAAGGTGCAGGATGCTGGTGTTGTTGCAGGTTGAATTTTGTGCACCAGGCCTCTAGTCTTAAAGAAAGAAAAGGCAAAGACAACAGCTGGGTTTGTGCTTCTTCAAATAGCACAGAGTTGCCATCAACTGGGGTGTCTAGAAAAATGAAGCAAGAGCAGGTTTGGATGAGGAAACTGGTTTTGAGGAGATCAAATTTGAGATGACTCTTAGGTACTAAATGGAAAAGTTAAATTAATCATACAGTGCGATTGAAACTTCGTGGCCCATGCACAGAAGTCAGTTTTCAGTCTGGGCAAGTCTATTTTCAAGAAGTGGCATTAGAACACTCAAGGGGCCAAAAGAGCCACATGTGGCTTGTGAGCTGTGGTTTGCCAATCACTGCCCTAGAAGATGTATCAGGAAACATTTTGTTATGAGAGATGTCTGAGATTTTGCTGCCTATGGTTTCCTCTAAAATTTTTATGGATTCACAACTTATATTTAAGACTTTTATACATTTTGAGTTTATTCTTATGTATGGTGTAATTTGGTGGTCTAGTTTCATTTTTTCCCCCATGTACCTGTCCAATTTTCCCAACACCATTTATTGAAGAGACTATCTACTCCACTATACTCTTGCCTCCTTTGTCAAATATTATTGAGCATACTGGTTTAGGTCAATTTCTGGGTTCTCTGTTCTGTTTCATTGGTCTATATGTCTGTTCTTGTGCCAGTACCAGGCAGTTTTGAGAACAGTGGCTTTGTAATATAACTTGATATTTGATATTGTGATTGTCCCCAACTTTGTTCATCTTTTTCAAGATTGCTTTGACTATTTGGGATCTTTTTCGATTCCATATACATTTTTGGAGTATTTGTTCTAGATCTGTGAAATATACCATTGTGAAATGGAATTTTTAGACTGGAACATGGGGTGTTCTCCTGGGCAGGATGATTCCAGGCTCTTTGTCCGATAGAATCCACGGATGAAAGGTAGTACAGCAAAGGTGGAAATTTTATTGAAGAACAAGTACAGACTCCCATGTGGGGAAGGGGAAAGAATCTCACAGAATAGACTCCCACATGGGGAGAGGGGAGAGTCCCACAGCCTACCTGTTTCCACAGTTTATAAAGGCTGCAGTTCCTAAGCCCTGATATCCCTCCTGAATTGTTAATATGTCCTTTTAAACTGGTTACTATAGAAACTCAGAGGCCTTCTTCCCTTAGAGTTCTCCTGTTCCTTCTGGGCTTTCTTTACCTTCTTTATTTTGTAAATACAGAACCTTTGGCTACTCCCAGTTCCCTTGTCTTATGTAAATGTAACTGTTGCCACTCCTTTGTCAGATGGAAATGTACCTTCTCCCAGTCTGTAGACCTGTGTTTTTTCCCATGACTCCCTAATTCTAAAAATTCCCTAGACCTGCCTCTATTCCCCTAAAATTCCTATTTCAAATGGTATTTTAATAGGGATTGCATTGAATCTATAGATTGTTTGGGGTAGTACAACCATTTTAATGATGTTAATTCTACCAATCCATAACGCGGTATATTCTTTCACTTATTTATATCTTCCTCTGTCACTATTTTCAATGTCCTGTAGTTTTCCACGTATAAGTCTTTTACCTCTTTGGTGTAAGAATTAGGAAGTCTTTTCTATGACTATAGTTTAAATATTAACTCCATTTTCTTTCTTTCTTTCTTTCTTTCTTTCTTTCTTTCTTTCTTTCTTTCTTTCTTCTTCTTCTTTTTTTTTATAACTCTTCATTTTGTACTCAAATTCACCCAGGCCTCCCTTCCTGGAAAAGACAGATCATAGCGCTCTCCCATGTCCTGGAAGGCAGTTAAAGTCTAATGGGCAGTTAAAACCTAAGACATGACTGTAGGAGACAAGACATAGCTTTGCACCACTTCAAGGCAGGCATTTGAAACAGTCCCCACCTTTGTTGCACCACCCTCCCAGGCCAGACATTCCTGCTGGATTATGACCACATCCTTAAAGCATTCAGGGTAGGGTACAGTAACACATAAGCGATAAAAAGAGAATGGATTTTCTATTCTTTGTGCTTGCCAGCCATCTGTTGCTGATTGCATTGGCACCCTTCTGCAAAAGTAAAAGTGCCTTGTTGATCCATTTTCTAGCACTGGTTTATTCCTAGAAATCTTACTTTTTGTGCAATAGTAAATGGGATTGCTTTTCAGTTTTTCTTTCTGGGAATTTATTATTGGTGTATAAAAATGCCATTGATTTATGTGTGTTAATTTTGTATCCTGCTATCATGCCTAATTCATTTATTAAATCTAATAAATTTTTGGTGCAATCTTTATAGTTTTCTATGTACAATATCATGTCATCTGCAAATAATGATGGTTTTACTTCCTCCTTTCCAATTTGGATGGCTTTCGTTTTCTTTCTAGCTGATTGCTGTGGTTATGACTTCCAGTACCATCCTGAATAAAAGTGTAGAAAGCAGACATTTTCCTATACATCAAAATAAACCGTCAACAAAATGCAAAGGGACTCTACTGTTTGGGAGAAAATATTTGCCAATGATGCATCTGATATGGGGTTAATATCCAAAATATATAAGGAACTCATACAATTTTTAAAAAGGGATTCACATAATCTAATTAAAAAATGAGCAAAGGACATCAATAGACCTTTCTCCAAACTAGACATACTGAAGGCCAAGAGACATATGAAAAAAATGCTCAAAGTCACTAATGATCAGAAATATAGACATTAAAATGGCAATGAGGTATTGCCTCACACATGTCAGAATGGCTATCATCAACAAATCAACAAATGATAACTATCGGTGAGGATGCGGAAAAAAGTGAACCCTACTACACTGCTTGTGGGAATGCAGACTGGTGCAGTCACTATGGAAAACATTATGGAGTTTCCTCAAAAAATTAAAAATGGAACTGCTATTTGCACCAGCAATCCCAATTCTAGGAATATATCTTAAGAGACCTTAAACACCAATCAGAAAAAAAAAATGTATATAACCCACATGTTCTTAAGAGTGCAATTTACAATAGCTAAGATTTGGAAACAGCCCAAGTGCCCATCAAAAAAATGAGTGGATAAAAAAAGCTGCGGTACATTTACACCATGGAATAAAAATGCAGCAGTAAAAAAGAAGGATCTTACCCTTTGAGATAGCATGGAGGGACCTGGAAGGTGTGGGGAGCTGCCCTGAATGCAGGGGTCCTATATGCCTGAATGCTGGCATGGGTGTAGGACACAGCTCTCCATGTGCCTCCTTTCCATTAACCTAAGTGGAAAATTACTACTACCCCTAGGCATGCTGCTAACTGCAGATGTCTTTGCTTTAGGGTAAAACAATTGTTAGGAGCCTGCTGATGCAGAAGGTGCTAAGAGATAAGAGGAAGATAGGTGATTGTAAAAGGTCAGGTGGTTGTAAAAGGTCTGGTGCTGAAGGAACTTATCTGTACAGGAACTCATCATGTTAGCAGAAATGGCCACCTGCATGATTGCCTGACATAAATATTTCCTCCTTCAGAATTGTATTTAAAGGTTGGAAAAATAAAATTAGTCACTGCAGACCTCGGGTCTGAACTCTCCCAACCCCATCTGTTCTTGTCTGTCTTTTTCTTATCCTCACCCCCTCATTCAGGTACTGTTCGTTGCCGGCAGGTTCCGGAAGGAAGGTATAAGCTAAGCAAAATAAGCCAGTCAGAGAAATTTAAGTATCACCTGATCTCACTCATATGTGGAATCTAATGAACAAAATAAACTGATGAATAAAGTAGATCCATAGACATAGAAGCATGAAACAGACTGTCCAATCTCAGAGGGAAGGATGTGGATAGGTGGGGAGAGATTAACTAAAGTACTTGTATGCATATTTGCCTAACCCACAGACACAGATAACAGTGTGTGGTGAAGACCTGGGGTGGGAGACAGGTGCTGGGCAAAGGGGGTCAATAGGTGAAAAAAAAAATGGAACACCTGTAATACTTTCAATAATAAATATAAATTAACAAAACGTTTGAGGATATGAGGAAGAATCAGGAAGTGGGACTGAGGTGTGGCCAATGATTGAAGAGGAAAGCATACAGTAGTGGGAAGTGGCCCTAGAATATTTTTCATGGTGAAGAAATAATCAATTGTGTCTAATACTATTGTAATTTCATGAGAACTGAGAAATAAAATACCATTGGTGGCCTTGATAGTATTTTCAGTGTGTTGGATGGGGAATAATCTCATTGGGGTGAGTTTAAGGAAGACAGTCAGAGAATAAGGATTAGAGAGTAGAAGCATTTATACTGCAGCATGGGACTGTTGTAGTAGAACATTGTGGGGAAGCACAGGACTTGGTTGGAAAGTCTGTAAGGCTGGGGAGCTCTAGGGGAACCTGGCAGAAGGCAGCAGCCTCTGCCTTAACTTTTCAAAACAAGTCCCAGCCCCTGGTGTTTTGCTGGAATCTCCATGTTTAGTCTTTAGACACGGACTTGTGGAAGCATGTACTTTCTCAAGGATACTTCCCTGCTGATAGTACCTAGAGGTTAATTTTAGATCAAGATGTTGCTACAATAAAAGTCAAAGGAAGCTGGCAACCAGGGATGCTTTGGTGCTGCCTGCCAAGCAGCCCCTTAACCCTCTCTTTCACAAAAAGGTGTGTCAGGGTAATCCATTCATCCATTGCTCAGAGTCTGCTGGTCAGTCCCAGAAGAACATGTATTAAGTCTAAACTTTATATACACAAGCTCATTAAATTCTCTTAGAAATTCCTGAGGCAGGGACACCTCTTTTTCTTTTTTTTTTTTTCTTTTCTTTTTTTAATTTTATTTTATTAAGGTATTTTCTGTGTACATAGTTTACCATTGCCCCCCCTCACCTCCCATTTATGCCCTCCCTCCCCAGAGTTCTGTGTTCATTGGTTGTACTTATGTTCATGCATACCAGTCCCTCGGTTGTTCTCCTATCTCCCCCCAGGTCTCCTTCCCCTCCCCCCTGTCATTTGACAATCTGCTTGTTTTATGGTGACTATCTCTGGACCCCATGAATAAAATCTGCTCATCATTTGGCAGTCTGCTTGTTTTATGGTGATTATCTCAGGACCATATGAATAGCGTCCGCTCCTCCTCTGGTTTTCACCGCCCCTTCCCCTGGGTCCCACTGCTTCCCCTGGGACACACGGCTCGCCCGGGGCACACTGCACCCTGGGACACTCGGCTCACCCGGGGCACTCGGCCCCCTGGGACACTCGGCCTCCTGGGACACTCGGCTCACCCGGGGCACTCGGCCCCCTGGGACACTCGGCTCACCCGGGGCACACGGCGCCCTGGGACACTCGGCTCACCCGGGGCACTCGGCCCCCTGGGACACTCGGCTCACCCGGGGCACTCGGCCCCTTGGGACACACGGCCTCCTGGGACACTTGGCTCACCCGGGGCACTCGGCCCCCTGGGACACTCGGCTCACCCGGGGCACTCGGCCCCCTGGGACACTCGGCTCACCCGGGGCACTCGGCCCCCTGGGACACACGGCTCACCCGGGGCACACGGCCCCTCTAGGGTTTTGGGGTTGCATATTGGAGGCACCGCGCTAGCTCCTTGCTAGCATGGGGGGCAGGCTGGGACAGCTGCAGTTGGTCTGAGATGGTTGCAGGCGGGGGAACCACCTTGAAAGGTGTCTCGTTCAGTGTGGGAGCGGAGCAGCTGCAGACATGGAGGCTAAGTTCTGAGGTCGCCCACTCCCTGAGCCCAAGGCGTGGTGAGCTCTGTTCTTGGTGGATTTCCTTTATTCTCGGCGGCAGTGGCCGGTGGCGGTGCCAGGTGCAATATTGACGGTCGCTTCTGTGGTTCAATTACCACTGTAGTTTTAAAGTTCATATGGCGGTGGTGGTGAGAGCTTCGGCTTGGCCATGTGGCATCGGAGGATGGGCTCGCTTGAGTGGGTAATGGAAGGCACCGTGTCATTTCCTCACCAGCGCGCCCCATTTCCCTCCCAGCATGGTGGGTGTGCTGGGAAGATTGTGGGCGGGCTGTGATGGCTGCATGGGGAGAGTCCGCCCTCAATGGTGTCCTCTTTGTTGCGAATGTGGAGCTTCTGTGGATGCAGAGGCTAATTTCTGAAGCCACACTCTCTATGAGCCCGGTGTGTAGTGAGCTCTGATTTCGGTGGATTCCCAGTCTTGGGGGCGGAGGTGGGTGCGGCAGTGATGGTAGCTCCTGTGGCTCAATTTCCCCTGTAGTTTTAAAATCCGCATGGTGGTAGTGTCTGATGCTTTGGCCTGGCCATGTGGCAGCGGAGAGAGGATTCTCCGGGTCTGCCAATGGAAGGCGCAGCGCCAGCACAGCGCGCGCGAATGCCTGGCAGAGCAGGCAGAGGGCGGTGGCGGAGAGTCCCCGCGATGTCTTAGTCTTTCAGACTTAGTGGAACACTTCCCCTGAGCCAGGACAAGCAGCACCACCACCACAAATATTGGCCAGCTCAGTGCTGCCCCTCTACAGGTGACAGTAGGGGCATCCTCACCTCGGTAGGCCTTTGCTCTTGGAGGTCTTAACCAGTGGAAGGCAGCAAGGTACAGAACTGCCCCACCTTCTCAGTCCTCCGCTCGCCGTAGTTTTAAACTCCACATGGCAGCTGCGGTGCCCTGCTTGGTGTCTAATTGTAGCCTTCCCATTTCTGGGCCGAGCTGGTTGTGCGGGAGGGGAGACGCTGCGCCTGCTCCTCTCTAGCACTGTGGGCAGGCTGGGAGGTCGAGCTCACGGGCTTCTTGTCCAGGCAAGAGCCAAAGGCGCGGCGAAGGCGCGGTGGCAGCAGCGGTGGCAGTGGCGGAGGCGTAGGCCCCCATCAGCTCTCATAGTGGTGGCAGGGCTGGCCCACTCCCTGGGCCCCGGGGCAGGGTGAGGTCTGGCTTCCCTCATTCCCGGCGGCAGCCGCTCCGGCAGGTTCAGTTTCGCTGTAGTTTTAAACTCCACATGGCAGCAGCGACGTCCTGCTTTGTGCTAGTTGTAGCATTCCCATTTTGCCAGCTTTCCTGTGGGTCTGGTGTGATCCCTTTTGGTTTTATCTGTTGTTTATTTCCAAATTGTTGAGGAGATGGCGGCCCAGGAGACTTCCTGGGCCGCCATCTTCCTTCGGTCTCCCTCTTTTTCCATTTAAGAAAAAATAGCGACTTTAAATTAGCAAGTAAAGAATGCAATTAGCCAAAGCCAGTTTGGCTCAGTGGATGGAGTGTCAGCCTGAAGATTGAGGGGGGGTCCCTGGGTTGATTCCAGTCAAGGGCCTGTACCTTGCTTGCAGGCATGTTCCCAGTAGGGGCCGTGCAGGAGGCAGCTGATTGATGTTTTTCTCTCATTGATGTTTCTAACTCTCTATCCCTCTCTCTTCCTCTCAGTGAAAAATCAATAAAATATATATATTTTTTTTTAAAAGAATGTGATCAGTGAGATTTGCCTAATGCCAGATTTCAAATATATAACCTAACTCACACATTCTGGGAGAACAGAAAATAAAAGAAAAAATAAAACCTTGAGAAAATTCCATATGAGTTCAGTTTTAAGGAAGGAAAGTGGGAGAATATGCCAAGTATAGAAAGTGTAGAGACAGGAAAGAATAATGAAAATGGTTCTATATAAATACTAGAGTCCCAGCGCATGAATTTGTGCACAGATGGGGTCCCTTGGGATGGCCCTGTGGAGATCAGGCCCTAGCTCACACCTCCAGCCTTGCAGTCCTGTAGTCCCGCCTGGCACCCCTCCTTGGCCAGGTGCTGCCCCCTCACCTGCTCCACCATCCTGCCTGTGAGGCGATTGATTGGGGCTGGCTTTCCTCCCCCCCACCCTCTCCCTATCCAGCTCCCTCAGCTCCTGGGAGCTGGGTGGCAGCCCACTCCCCACCCCTGCTGGTCACCGTCTGCAGGACAATCGATCTGGGTGATTAAGTTCTTGCTTGCACCTGCCTTGGACTGGTACCACCTGCTCACCTACTCCACCATCCGAGGTCCTGGTCCCATTCTCCTTAGGGCCCATTGGGACCAGCAGCACCTCCACTGCCACCTCCTGCCAGCACCATGTTGCAAACACCTGCCATGTTCCACACCGCTTGCCGGTGGTCAGCGCACGTCAGTCATAGTGAGAGGTTGAACTCCCGGTCTCCCAGTCGAACTCATGGTCAAATGACTGCCTGGGGGAACAATTTGCATATTAGGCTTTTATTATATAGGATATATCATTTTTGTTGTAATTTTTACTCTCTTTTTTGCTCTGTTTAAGTTTTTCTGCAAATTTCCGACTATGTGCTTACAATAACTTACACAATCTGCTCTACCATTCCAAGACATAAAGAGAGTGAAAGATAGAAAGTATTTGATCACAATGAAAAAGAGAAAATTCTTGGAAAGTAAGGCAAAATTAAGCCTATTTAAGAAAATGAATAAAAAAACAAATTTTAACTCCTATATTAAATAAGTTAGTAAATTATTTTACTAGATTTCATGTTTATAAATTTATTATTGACATTGGTGTAAGCATGAGCCTAAATTTAGTCAAAGATCTATAAAATTACATGTATTCTTAAGTTTCATGTTCATGTGTAGCATATATTATACATTAAATATGTAGAACAACTTTGTGTCAAGTAATTTACTAATAAAATTTTATTTAAAGAATGATTCTTTGGTCCAGCCAGTGTGGTTCAGTGGTTGAGTACTGATCTATGAAACAGGAGGTTATTGTTTGATTCCTGGTCAGGGCACATACCTGGGTTGTGGGCTTGATCCACAGGGAAGATGTATGCAGTAGGCAACCAATAAACTATTCTCTCTTACCATTGATGTTTCCATCTCCCTCCCTTCCTCTCTGAAATCAATTAAATATATATATATATATATATTTTTTTTTTTTAATATATTTTAAATATATTTTATATATATATATATATATATATATATATATATATATACTTTTTTTAAAAAATATATTTTATTGATATTTTACAGAGAGGAAGGGAAAGAGATAGAGAGCTAGAAACGTCGATGTTTTGAGAGAGAAACATCGACCAGCTGCCTCTTGCACACCCCCTACTGGGGATATGCCCGAAGCCAAGGTACATGCCCTTGACCGGAATCGAACCTGGGACCTCTCAGTCTGCAGACCGACGCTCTACCACTGAGCCAAACCGGTTTCGGCTATATATATACTTTTAAATAATAATATGTTCACTTCTTTTTTAGTCTTTTTTTTTTTTTTTTTTTTTTTTTGCTTAATTAATTCATGCAGTCCTAGGCCTGGGTGAATGTATTATTTGAATACTAGGCACCTGTGGCAGGAATATTCCTGCAAGACTTCAGGTGGGCTTCCCTCCCGCCACCACTCCTGCCCATCCCACCTGCCCCACTGCGCCTGTGACCACCGCTGCTGTACACCTCACCCCGCAAGCTCGACCTGCTGTGCCTGCCGCTGCCTCTGAGACCAAGCGTGTTGCTGCCACCACCACTGCACACACTGACCTGCCATGCCAGATGCCTCTGCCTCTGGGGCCGGGCGCGCCACCCCAGCCACCCAACCTGCCGAACCCTACACACACTGCCAGTGCTTTCCCTCCAGCAACCACAGCTGCCTTGCTTTCCACTTTCCCTCCCTCTTCCTTCTATGCTGTCTCCAGTCTTCACTCCTCCCTCCCTTCACATATGCAAATTAAGCACCATCTTCGGTTGGGTTAATTTGCATACGTGCTCTGATTGGCTAGTTGGTGTGGCTGGTGAGTGTGGCTTGTGTAGTGGAGAGATAGTTAATTGGCATGTCACTCTATTATTAGGTTAGATATTCCCAGAATTGGAATTTCTGGTCATAAGGCAATTCCATTTTTAAGTTTTTTTGAGGTAACTCTACACTGCTTTCTACTGGTTGCAACAATATGCAAATATAATACTTTCCTTTTTATTAAAATTACTCTATTGACCAAACGGAAGCTACTCTGGTAAATTTTCACATCTGTGATTTTAAGAATTCACCTTACTTACATATAATTTCTTTACATTTAATTAGCATTGATTTTCAATCCACACATTATAATTATCGTTTAAATGACAATAATCTTTATATGGAAATAATTAAATTATTTTTTTTTTTTTAGTTTTCTTTTGTTTCATTAATTTTCCTACCAGTCTGTACCTTTCCCAATAGGATATTGCATAATCATTATATCTAGTGTTTAAGGAATCCTATTTTTAAATGAATAATTTATTTTTAATATACTTTTTATTGATTTCAGAGGGGAAGGGAGAGATAGAAAGAGATAGAACATCAATGATGAGAGAGAATCATTGATCAGCTGACTTCTGTATGTTCCTGAGGTTTGCGCCTACATCCCAATCATGCGCCCTTGACCAGAACTGAACCCGGGACCCTTCAGTCCACAGGCAGATGCTTTATTTACTGATGCAAATCACATAGGGCATGAATAATTTATTTTAAATATCAGACAGTTACAACTGAATTGTTAAGGATAGATTTTAATGCAAGATTTTATTTATTCATATTGGAACAATTTTAAATGATTTGGTTAGATTTATAAAGAATGATCAACCATTTGATGAAAGATAGTGAGATGATATATAAATGGAAAGGCTCACCCAGTTTGGTCTAATCTATCTGTCTAGTTATTTAGCAGGACAGATAGATATACCTGCTCAGTTACAAAAAAATGTGTCTCCTTGTCCAGACCATCTACTTTCCCTGCTGTTATGGTTTAAACTACCTAATCATGTCTCTCCTATTTTCCTTTTTTATATTTTAGTTACCTGATAAAATACAATTCCATTGCACCTCCTTTCTCAGATATCACTGATCTTTGCTATAGAAAGAATTTCTAATTCTATGCAAAATTTAGCTTTATTTGTACACCCTCTCTTAAGGAATATTTACTACTTCCTACATTTTATTTTAGTTATTTATGTGTATGCCTTACACCTCTTTACTTTCAGTTTTAACTGGTTGTATTTTTCATTGTCAATTTTATTACATCATGGCATCTAAATCTATATTTACTTTGTCCTATCTCCTGGTCACTTAAATTATATCTTGATTAAATTTTCAGTGAAGAATCATGGATTTTTTTAAAGCCCTTGAGGATCTGAAAATATCCTTTTGTTGATATCATAAATGACAGAGGAACCATTTACAAGCTAATGATATCTAGTTCATAATGTATTTTTCAGTGAACACTTCAGAACTAATTAATCATTTTATTTTATATAGTGACCAATATAGTGACATTGTCTTTTTCCTTGTACACTGTCAACTTTTAAAATGATCATTTCATGAGAAAATGACATGATTTATAGTTCTCATTGTGGTATACATTTCTGAGCTTCAAAACTGTATGTCCAAGCCTCTTTTTAATAGCTTTCCATGTAATATGTGTCATAAGAAACTTTTCATCCATATTACTCCTTCCATAGTCTTTCCATTTTTAGTAATGGCACCATCTTCATGCAGTCTCTCTTACTATAAACATGGAAGTCATTTTTGATGATCTCCTACCTCTATCAAAGATCAACATATATATTTTATACATGACCATTCTATAGCAACCATAATCAAAGCCTATAAATTATCTTGTTTATTTTTACTATAATAGCCTCTTAAGCAGCCTCCTTAAGTATCCTCTTCTGATTTTTAAACATTTAAAATATTCTTAAATTTTTAAAAGTAGCATCAAATTGTAAACCCACCTGCTTAAAATTCTTAATAGCTTTTCTTTGCATTTTTAACTTATGTTATAAGTTTCCTTGAGGTATGAATATTTCTATATTATCTTAGTGTTTAAGAAATGTCCTGGTATTTACAAAAGTCAAATACACTTAAATCAGAGCATTGGCACTACCAAAAACAGCACCATCTTTCTCCTCTTGTGTTAGTATGTGCTGGCCTTTGTAAAGCCAATGCTAGGAGGAGAGGTATTGTGAAAGCACGGTTAGCTTCAGACCCTAAAATTTAAAAGGTAACTGCAGCAAAGAAGATGACAAACCTACCCATCTTTTTGGAAATGTAGCAGTAAGAAAATGCTAATATAAAAAGCAACTCATTCTTTCTGGTTATTTTATAGCAATTAAAGCTTACATACACATGTAAACTTTACCTACCAAGAAGTATGAATATAAACAACACATAAAACTCTTCCGGGACTACCAACATTTCTTCATTAGCCATTTTTTCCCTGTTACTTTCTATGTTTCAAAGACATTGACCTTCTTGTATTTCTCGTAGTACAGTGCAGTTTTTAATACAGATGGGGCTTTAATACAGGTGGAGCTTTAATACAGATATATCTGTCCTGATGAACAAAAGTGTTCTCAATAAAAAGAGGTGTTCCAAACTTACAGTTGAAAATATACAGATCAATAGCAATATATTTATTAAAGTAAATAATTAGATTCACCCTGGTAATTTAAATATAAACTACTCTACAATTATTTTAATCAAATATGTGAAATACATCAAATACAGATAAATGTTCTCCTACATTTACATTTTATTTATTAGAAAAAGTTTATTAACATTATTCCAATATAATAAAAATTATGTAAAAGAGGTATTTTCAAATCTTTTTTTAAGTTTACATGAGTACTTGGTTGTTGTTGTTTTTTATTGTCTGAAGTATTGCAGAGTAGTACAAATGTATCTTTTTTCCCCCTATTGTTTTTTGCTTTTTTTGTTTGTTTGTTTGTTTTTGTTTTTTACTGTTTGAAGTATTACAAATAGGAGTACATATGTCTCCTTTTTTCCCTCTTGACCTCTCCCTAGCCTTCCCTACCTCCCAGCATATGCCTTCACCGCTCCCCTCTCCCCAGTGTCTTATAGCCATTGGTTATGTTTATATGCATGCATACAACTCCTTCGGTTGATCTCTTACAGCGCCCCCACCCCCAACCTCCCCTGCCTTCCCACTGTAGTTTGGGAGTCAGTTCAATAGTTTTTTACCTCTATATCTTTTTTGTATTATTATTAACAGAGGCTTCTGTAAATTTTGTAATACAGTCTTGATAACATTAAATTTTATTTTTTTGCACAAAAATAAGACTGATTTGGTTCATTTCATGTTAAGCAGTTTTACCATGAGATGCACTACCAATAGAAATTTTAGTTAATACTTTAACAACAGCTTTTTATCCAGTACACTTAAATTTTCTTGGATGTTCACTTATTTCAATTAGCCAATTTAAATTAACCTGAAAACTTGATTACTATTTTACTAACAACTTTAATACTCTAACAAGAATTTTAGTTTACCCTGTAAATATTACTGGAAAGGATTATTTGCATTCTTGAGAAGGCCCTGGTGCTAGGCTGGATTTAGATATAGGGCAGCTGCCAAATCTTCATTTGTTACCTGGGTTTCCATCTGAGCTGGGCCAAGTCTCTATCTGTTACCTGGGTCTTGATCTGAGCTGGGCATGGGAAGTGAAGCAGCTATGGGGGCAGGAAACCTCCCTCCTAAGGGGTGAGGGTTCAGGCCCCTGCAAGGTTGTGGGGGGGAGGGGGAGGGTCTATGCCCCACCTCTGTTAATCTCCACATACTTTCCTGATGGCCCCTCTGCAACTGTGCCTGTCTTAGCTTGTTCCTTCCCTGAGGAATCTTACCCGTCTCTGGCTAACCAGCCATTCTCCAGGGCCAAGCAGGGTGATGTAAGGTTTAGTTATGTCTCCTTGGTAGCCTATGCCCCCCTGGCTACCTCACCCAGCTCCTATCTTGGCATCCCCTCTTCTGCTGGCAAGCCCAGGCACTGATCACATATCTCAAAGGACTCAGATTTCTTCTCCAGAGAGGGCCCAGCTCACACCATTGGGCAAGAGACAGATCCATGGTACCAGCCACCATAAGGTTCAACCTCAGCATGAACAGAAAGCTCAGGCAATAGCTGTGGCCAGTTGGATTGTAAAAAGAGGGTCCCTCTTAGCCAAAAGGGCAAAGGGGGCCAATATAGAATGTTCCAGTGCCTTCCCAGTGCCTTAATTCCTTCTGAAAGGAGTTAAATTCTTTCATGTCCTTTTTTAAATTGCTGCCAAACATTCAGAGAATTAGTTTGTAAGTTTTTTTAAGTGACCATTACAGCATCCTGGCCTAATTTACATATTACCTCTCTCTCTCTCTCTCTCTCTCTCTCTCTCTATATATATATATATATATATATATATATATATATAGTCATGCACATTGTACCAGGTATATTGCAAAAGCAGATGAGGATTAGATCTGTAGATCTCAAAGCCCAGGGTTCTCCTATGCAGTACATATCTTAACTACAGTATGTTCAAATTATCAAACCTAATAGATGATTATGTATATTTAGGCATGGGTAAAAGCTAAGGATACTCTTAGTTGTTCTAAATAGGATTTCCTATTAAACTTACCAAATCCCCAAACAGAAATGGTTTTGTTCCCTACTAGAATTTTGTACCTAATGAAATTTTTAAATTGTCTAATGGTTGAAACTTCTAAACTAGAGGACCGAGAGTAAATTACTTTTCCCCACTATTTTTCACAAGACTTAACTTCCCCCAGCATATTACTCCAACTACTTATTGTCACAAAGCTATAGTTCATACAAAGTTATATTTGGTTAGTCTTCTTAAGCAGTTGCCTAGTGTTAAATATGTAACCATTCAGTTTAATATAATATTTTGTAAGCATTGAGATAAATTGGTGCATAACACACCATATGCTCAAATACCCAAAGGCAAAGCTCTCTGGTAGAAGCAGTGAAGCCAAAGGGGTGGATGGCAGAGATAGTTGCAGATTGATTTCTCAGCTCACATTTACTAATTGGAAAAAAATGTGATACAAAACTGCATTAGACAAAAAGGGTTCGCAAATTTCAACTAATTTTGTCGCTGAAGAGAAGTCACAGGCATTGGTTCTTTGAATGAAGTTTAACAGACCGATACTGAATAGCTGTCAGTCTCATTTATTGCAATTTGTCTACAGGGAAGATTTCCTTAAAAAAAAAAAAGCCAAAAGAGACTTATCTGGATTTAACACAGTTTCTGATGCACTGTATTTTGCTGTGGTTTATTCATTTACTTTAATTTAATTAGATGACAGGGGTTCTGCCAAAATTTGTTCTATTTTATAGACAAAATGCAGCTCTAGTACTTCTAATACCTTAAAATAGGAACATTGACAGGAGAAGGAAGTTATTTTAATTTAAGGACACATACCCCCATAGGAAAATTATTTTTGGTATATGAGCAAAGGATTGTAAGAAAATGATAGTGTAATGTTTAATTTCCTCAAGTCCTATCTAATAAAAGAGTAATATGCAAATTGAACATCACTCCATCATACAAGATGGCCACCTCCATGTGGTCAAAGATGACTGCCCTCATGTGGCTACAAAATGGCCACCTCAAGATGGCCAGCAGGGGAGGGAAGTTGGGAGGGATCAGGCCTGCAGGGGAGGGCAGTTGGGGGAGACCAGTCCAGCAAGGGAAGGTTGTTAGGGGCAACCAGACTGGCAGGGGAGGGAAGTTAGGAGTGACTAGGCTAGCAGGGGAGGGCAGTTTGGGGTAATTGGGCAGGCAGGGGAGCAGTTAGGTATCAATCAGGCTGGCAGGAGAGTGGTTAGGGGGTGATCAGCCTGGCAGGCAGAAGGGGTTAGGGACAATCAGACAGTTGTCAGGCTAGTGATTAGAAGCCAGCAGTCCTGAATTGTGAGAGGGTAGTTGGACATCCCTCAAGGGGTTCCAAATTGGAGAGGTTAAAGGCTGGGCTGAGGGACACACACACACACGAATTTCATACACTGGGCCTCTAGTACACTTAACACTTATAAAATCAGACAGAGCAATTAAATAGTAAACCAAATCTGATGGGTTATATATACAACAATAATCAGTTATTAGGAATCTCCACAATTCCCCCTCCCCCCCAAAACAAAAACAAACAAAAAACCTGTGGTTGTGGTTGGAAAGAAAATATGACAGCTACAAGTCCTGGGTTGTCTTAGCCTTCAAGCAGATGGACACATAAGGAAATAATCAGGCATCTTAAAATCTGAGAGCAGGAAATCCACCAGGGACCTATTTGAAAATAGCAACTAAACTTATGAGAGACGTTACCTAACCCATAGCTGGTCAGTGCAGGTCTGTTCTAAGATCTGAAGGGGCTGGAGCAGTCTAGTCTCTCTGAATTCTTGAAACTGCACTCCAAACAGAGGAGGAAAACAAACAACCCTACTGTGAACTCAATTACTGAATTAAAACTTTTTTATTTTCTGAATTAAAACCAGGATAAAGGCAACAAGAATGGAGAAAACAAGAGGTCTAGATAATAGTGGGGGAACTAATCCAAAATAATCTCATTTACTATTTTAATGTTTTTAAGTACTAACTAAAAAAATAATAATAAAAGATGAGGCATATCTGTAAAGTTAGAAAAGCTATTCTGGAACATGAAACAAACTCCATTTTCAAATTCAAGAAATTTAGAAAAATTCAAATTCTCATATAAAATAAGCCTTGGATATATAGCTAACTACGTAGAACTAAATTAAATGAGGAAAGATTATAGAATATGACTGCTATGTGGTAAGATAAAGTAGATAGATATAGTAAAATTATAAATAATTGAGGACCCAAAAATGCATTTGCAACTATTTTAAGTGTATTCAGTAATCATTCAGCTTTGGAGGCACTGTTATGTAGAAATAAGCGTGGGTGTGATGTGGAATAAGGCAAATGAGTAATTATAGAATACTGCAATTTTGTCACCTTTCTCTATAGCTTAAAACAGAATTCTGAAGGTGAAAAGAAAGAGATGTAACATAGGAAAGGTTGAGTAGTCCTGCATTCCTGAATTTGAACTGGGAACCAGGATGAATTAATTAGGCATTTTACCTATCAAGCAATTAAATGTTCTATCAATGTTTATTTTCTTCTAAGTTCCTACCACAAAATGGTATGAGGAAAAAAGGTGATGAAACGAGCATTTCTAGCATTCAAATTATAGACTTAAACTACCTTTCCCATTGAGGATAATGAGGCTTCTTGGAGAAATAATCTAAAGGTGGAAATATATAAAATAATCCTGGAAATATCTTGTTATCACAAAGCCTGTTAGGATTATATCAAAAGGATACAGAATTCCCCCCTAGCCCCTTGGGTCCAATTGGTTGAGCTTCATCCTGTGCACTTAAGCGTTGCTGGTTTGATTCCTGGGCAGGACACCTGCCCGTTTGTAGGATGGATCCCAGATGAGAAGCATATCGGAGGCAGCCAATCCATGTCTCACTTTCACATTGATGATTCTCTCTGTCCCTGTCCCTTCCTATCTCTGTAAAAATCAACTTTAAAAAAGCTTAGAAAAAGTATACAGGATTCAATGTGAAGAGGTGCTATAACTAAAAAAAGGGTAATCAGAGTTTCAAAATGAATTGGTTTTATATTAAAGAATTGAAACCCTTCAAATATGTTTGAATACATTAGTTCTTAATAAAACTTAAACAGTTACTTTCAGGACAACAAGTTATCTGGAAATCTATAAAATAAAGGGGAAAATTAAATATGTATATTGTTTTCCACAGAGTGTTAATTTTAAAACATGTTTTTAAGTAATAAAGCAAAATAAAATAAGTAATTTTTGTTAATTTAACAAATATCAAGCAGTTTTAGTAATAAGACTCAACTCTCATAATAGATTCAACTCTCATTCAAAATCATGTGATTTCTTGCCAAAAAAAAATTAAGCTAAGTTTATTTGCTTCCAAGTTGCAGAAAATCCAGAAGACATATGAACATATGAATTGCAAAATGAGCATATAATCAGCAAAATCCAGACAGGAAAAATTAGCAATTTAAATGGCTTGTGTTTTCAACTTGATAAGTTGTAAGGAAAAGAAAAAGCTAAGAGTTTGCACCTGTATATTAACAGGCTTAGGAGATCTAACAATTTTTTAAAGGATAATACTAAACTATGGTGACTAAGAATACATGGACAATAAATAAAAAATATATAAGGAAATGATCACATAAAAAGCAGGATTGTATTTAATATTTGAGGATTTCATTAAGATCTAAAAAATGGAAGGACTTCGGAGATTTTGTTATACAGAATACCTATAATTTTATAGATTCTATGAGTTTGACTATTTTAGATAACTTATATAAGTGGAATTGTGCAGTATTTGTCTTTCTGTGACTAGGTTATTTCACTTAGTATAATGTTCTCAAGGTTCATTCTTGCTGTCATATTGCAGAATTTCCTTCTTTTTAAAGGCTCAATAAAATTCAATTGTATGTGTATACATTTTCACGGAAGATTTGTTTATAATGGAGAGCATAATGTTTAAATTAATTATCAAAATTCTATAAAATGTAAAGCTTAACATTTGTATTAGACATTATAGGTACTTTCCTTTTAATATGTTAAATGTCCATGGAAAAACTATGGAAGTTAAATATATTTTAAAGTTGAACAATAGATTACCAATGTACCAATTGTGCTCTGTTATAGAGCTCTTAAAGCATGACCATATATTCTATGCCACACATATTTTTTTTAAGTCTGTTCTTTTCCCCTTTCACAGTTCACACAGAAATAATCAGATAAAGTCTAATGATCACAGAACTGAAACTAAAGCGTTGCTTTATTCAGCATTTTTAATGAATTCTATCTTTGTCACAATTGCATTATGTTTATAAGACATCTTTTTATGACCTTGGTATCAGCACTTTCATTTTTCCATTTCCCAGTAATTTATAGAAAATAAAGGAAGATTCAATAAAATATCCAATTAATGACACAAATCACACTGCTATATAGAGAAAGCTGATGACACTGCAATAATCAACATTTGGGCTCTGTGACAGCATGACCAAAATACAAAAGCCCCAAATTTGCATACAAAGCATACTTTAGGAGTGACAATATATAATATATAAAAATATAATATGTAACTATATGGCTGTAAAAATTCAAACATATTAAAAGGCAAGATTTAGAATGGAATATTCTATTCCAGGTGTAATAGACTTTTAATTTTTAAGAATAAAGCAGGATTTTCAAATATTTCTCTGAACTCTATCATTCTATCATTTTTATATATGAATTATTTAACTGTATTTGAAAAGAAAAGTCAAATCCATTCATTCTTTCTATCCTCTTACCTCCCTAATCTTCTCAATTGCAGTAAATTGCATCATCATTCTCTCAGTTGCTCAAGCCCAAAACTTGAGGTTATTCTTAACTCTTCACGTTGTCTTACACCCTCACATCCAATATAACAATTTACTTTATTGCTTTTGCATTCAAAATGTACCAGGCTCTGGCCATGTTTCACTACTTCCATGTCTCACTTATCCCATCAACTGTTTCTTTTGCATTCATTATATCTATTGGCCACCCTCACGGTTCCCTACCTTTGTTCTTGCTTCTTAGCTGCAGAAATCCAATGTCAAAACAGCAGCTAGACTGGTCCTTCTAAGAGGAAGTCATATCCTGTCACTTCTCTTCTTTGATCTTTCCAATGGGTTTCTACTTGATTCAGAGTAAAATTCAAACTATTTACAATGGTTGACAAAAGTAGGGTTGTATATAGCCCTACTTCCAATATGTCTCTGACCCGATTCTCACTGGCTCCCTTGCCGACTGCTTTAGTAACACAAGCCTCTCTGCTCATCCTTGGCCATGAGAGCTAGGCTTCCACAAGCAGACTTACTGCTTATTCAGCCTGGAACTATCTTTCCTATAACATATAAATGACTGTTTTCTCCCTACTTTGAGGTTTTTATTAAAATATCTACTTTTTTTTAAAAAAAGCAAATTTTTTTTACATGTGACAAAACTCTGAGTTGATTAGGATTTGGGAAAGTGTGTATCTTTATACAACAGAAGCTGTTGAGAAGTTAAACTATTGCATATGTGAACTATTTTATAATATTGGTAGAATAAAATTACTGCATATTTTGATGGCTTTGGGATGTGAATAGAGAGATCAGGGAGAGGAGAGTCAAAATAGTAAAAGCAATAATTAAGTCAAATAAACAAATATTTTAATAAAAAAATAAAATAATAGTCAAGAGGAATTTCACAGTGAATGAGAAAAGTTAAGCCTGATTTTGAAAGACAGGGACATTTTTTTTTCCCAGGTTGACATGTAATTAAAAACATGGGAGATATAGTAAGCTTAAGTTGAAATGGAGGAAACTGCTAGGAGCCAATCCCACCATGTCACAATTACAAGATTTTTATCAAAAGGTTGATGAAACTTGAGGGCTCAACAAGGGCTGAGTCACTATATAATTACCTGTTGGAGTAGCTAGAGGGCTCTTCCCCCAAACCTGAATAGGATTATTGTTTGCTGTCTGACAGCTCAATATTCTGTTGGCCAAACACCTGAACAGCTGTTGGCTATTCCCCAACCTGACAATGCTTCTGTACCCTACCCTTTGAAGTGTATTATCTCCACCTTGCCTTAGGACAAACTGTGTTAATAAAAAGCTTGGGTCCTGTGACAAGGAGAATTAAGAACTAAGAACTGGACCTTTAGCTCCTTTAGCTGAAACTCCTCTGACCCCCAATGCCTTTCAAAATTATCCTTCGTGTTTGGACTCCTAGTTAATCTACACACATCCTTTCTCCAGATTGCTGAACTCTTCTTTATGCTGGGACAAGAGCTCCAGCAGGAAACCGTAAGAATTCCTATTTGTTAAGAGAACTCTTTTGTTCCAAGGAGTAAGCCACAGTGAATCATTGATATATGGAATGGGAAAGTGAGTTCTTAAGAACTATTAAGGATCTCATGATTATTGAAACAGTCAGAGAAATAGAAAATTTAAAATAAAGACCATGTTAGCAGAAATAGAATGGAGCTGGGGCCAAGCCAGCATGGCTCAGTGGATGAGTATCAACCTATGAACCAAGCAGTCATGGTTTGCTATCTGGTCAGAGTAAATGCCCTGGTTGAGAGTTCCATCTTCAGTGGGAAGCATGTAGAAGGTAGCAGATTCTCTCTCATTATTGATGTTTCTAGTTCTCTTGACCTTTCCCTTCCTCTCTGAAATTAATAAAATATATTAGACAAAAAAGAATGGAGCTGGGGAAACTATATAATCAATGATGGGTAAAATGGCTCTAAGGTACTTGTGGAACAACCTGTTGCTGGTATCCATAAGGAAGATAAAACTAAGAATATTTACCTTAGAAGCAGATCCTAGATTTGTGAAAAAGTAGGGGTGCCTCCAACCTACAGTAGAATCTTAAATCATGCAAAATAAATCACTGAAAGTATACCGAGTGGAAAGGGTGGATGACAGAGAGCAGAAACTTAGGACACAGAGGCTTATTACCACTTAAGGAATTGAATGGATGAAAAGGAGCTGGTGATGGAGGTGTGAATAAGGGAGGGAAGATCATACTGGTTAAACGCTGAAGTTGAGTCAGTCACACCTTCTGGATTTAATTTGCACTATTGCTTCTTACTAATAATATTTTGTGTCAAGTTACATTCCTCTCTGTAATAAAATACACTCCCAATAGTGTTATTCATAAAATTATAGGAAAAAGTGAATTTGGAGTGGAATACTCACTAGAGCATTCTAAAACAACAATTACCTTGTTGTTAGTAATTTTGATGATATAAGGATAAAAAGAAGAAAGTATTAGAGAGGTATAAGAAGAATGTAGTGTCAGGGAAATCATGAGCATATAATATACACTATGTAAAAAAATATGTTCCCCCATTTTTTCTAGATGTGAACACCAGATTAATGGTAGAAAGATAAACTGGAATGCAAAGAAAATTAGGGAGCTTCCAATAACAGTCATTATAGCATTAATAGTGAGCATATTTACATAGGGTAAATGGTTTCATCCCTTGAGGAGGCATATATACTTGTACTTTATTCACAATGTAATGTTTTCAACAAACAAATAAGCATCTATGAATTGTGGGCATTCATCCAGAAAATGTTTAAGGCCACTTACCCTAACTATACATTATAAAACCATGATTAACACTTGAAATAAAGACATAGTTATGGTTGTGAATAAACATAGTAACAGTAGATGAACCACACTGGAGGAAATAAACTTTAGTCAAATTAGTCATGCAAAGAAGATTCTTACATTTCTAGAGACAGGTGGAAATATTATGTTGGCAGGTTTGCCACTAGTTATTATGTTAGCAAATGCAATTGCTGTACAAAGAAATTATCCATATGTTTTCATTGTGAAATGTAACGAGTGACACCTTCAAGTTGGTAATTGACAATCAGTGAAGTGCAGAAACTAGGTATATTATCTCACTTTAGTGCGTTTTTGAGTTTCATGATAAAAATCTATAATTGTAAACATCAGGTGTAAAAGAAGAGTAAATGGTAAGAGAAGCTTTAAACTGTTGTAATTACTATAATTTAAATGTCTAAGGAAAGCATTTTTCTGAAAAGCTCATTCATTTTAGCAGAGATACAGCTGAAGAAAAGTCCTAGTTATCTCATATTTAATAGAGTTTAGCATGGATTAAGGAATAAATAATAGACACATTACTAAAATGTATAATTTTTAAAAAATTTTAATAGTCTATAATTTTGTCATTTAATGAACTAATCAGATGAAATTATTTTAGCATTTAAACTTTTTAAATTAAATTCATGGGGATGATGTTGGTTAATAAAATTATTTAGGTCCGAGTGTACAATTCTATTATACATCATCTGTATATTGCATTGTGTGCCCACCACTTATAGTTAAATCTTTCATCACCATATATTTGACCCCCCTTTGTTCTTTACTACTCCTTAACCCCTTCTCTCTACTTATTTCCATGTCTTGTTTCTTTATTTACCTTGTTGCTGTTTTTTAATATATTTTATTGATTTTTTACAGAGAGAAAGGGAGAGGGATAGAGAGCTAGAAACGTCAATGAGAGAGAAACATGGACCAGCTGCCTTCTGCACACCCCACACCAGAGATGTGCCCGCAACCAATGTACATGCCCTTCACTGGAATCGAACCTGGGACCTTTCAGTCCGCAGGCTGCACTCTATCCACTGAGCCAAACCGGTTTTGGCTGTTCAATTTTTTACTTTCAGTTTTATATTATACATATAAGTGAACTCATATGATTCTTAATTTTTTTTCTGTCTCACTTATTTTGCTTAGCATGATATTCTCAAGATCCTTCCATGTTGTCCCTAATGGCAGCGTTTCATTTTTTCTTATGGCTGCACCTCACCTTCTTCGCCCTATCATCTATTGTGTGTATGTACCTTTTTTTATCCAATTTTTATCCAATAGCCTATTGAAGGACACTGCTGTTTCCATGTCTTGGCCACCATGAATAGTGCTGGAATGAACACAGGGATGCATATATTGTTAAATAAATGTTTAAAAAAAATGTTGGTAGATATCCAGAAGAGGGATATATAGGATGTTGAGTCATATGGTAACTCAATTCTTAATTTTTTTGAGGAAACTCCATAATGTTTCCACAGTGGCTGTGCCAGTTTACATTTTTATCAGTAGTGAATGAGGGTTCCTTTTTCTCTGCAACATCTCCAACATTTGTTATTACTTCTCTTGGTGATAATAGCCATTCTAAAAGGTGTGATGTGGTATCACATTATAGTTTCAATTTGCATTTCTCTGATAGTGAAGTTAAGCATCTTTTTATATATCTGATGACCATTTGTATGTCTTCTTGGAAGAAGTGTCTGTTCAATTCCTCTGCTAATTTTTTAATTATATTATTCGGTGTTGGATTTGTATGAATTCTTTATATATTTTGTATATTAATGTCTTGTTTAAGCTGTTGTTTGCAAATATCTCCTCCATTTAGTTGATTGAATTTTGTTGTGTTGGCAGTTTCTTTTGCTGTGCAGAATCTTTCTAGTTTGACATAGCCCCATTCATTCATTTTTACTTCCATTTCCTTGATTGTGATTTATTATTTTTAATATATCATCATGTTCAATTTGCTAGTATTTTGCTTATGATTTTTGCACCTGCATTCATCAGAGATATTGGTCTGTAGTTTTCTTTTTTGTGTGTTATCTTTGCCAAGTTTTGGTATCAGGGTTATGTTTGGCCTCACAAAATGTGTTAGGAAGTACTGCTTCTTCTTTAACTTTTTGGGAGAGTTTGAGAATGATAGATATCAAATTTTCTTTGAATGATGTCCACCACAACATTATGTAAAAGCAAATGAAAAACAAAAACAAAAAAAAGTGTTTAACTATATATACTGGAAAATTATGGAAAATAAAGCAATATTTATAAAGAAATTTAAGTAACCAAAATCTTAACAATCTTAAATGTTAACCCAAAAATAATTTAAAATTTATATATTCTTTAAACACGCAAATATTTAAATAATAATAGAGCACTAAGTATCTATAATATTCTACATAAACAGGGGTGTGGAGGCATGTGTGGGGAGGGGTTTGGGATGGGAATGGGGGGATGAGGACAAATATGTGATCTCTTAATCAATAAATTTAAACAAATATTTTACATAAATTCTTATTAACTCATAGGTACCCACAATGAGTGAGTACCATTACTATTTTATCTGCTAGTGACCTTATGAGTTTCTACTATGACTATAGCCATTATAACAAAAAGAATCTGAAGCAAAGAGGTTTTTGCTTTTTGTCACATAAGTATTGATAGGGTGAAGACTGAAACTAGGAAATCTGTCCCCAAGTTGGTGCTGTGAACTACTAAGCTCCATTAGAAATTTATAGCAAAAGAAAGAATGAAAAAAAAAAATTCTGCATCTGGAATGTGAACAATTATTCACCTCAGCTCCTCCAGGGCTTTATTATTAGTTTTCTTTATTCTCTTTTCCTCCAGAACGAATCTCTCTATTTCTGTTGATTTATTCTCCATTGTCTACCATCTTGTGGAAAAAAAAGTAAATAAAAAATACAAAACTAAACAAAAATATCTACCTTTGAATTATGTTTATTTCAGGAAAACCCTTTAAGGAACTCTAGGTATGTACACATCCCATTCACTCTTCAACTCTTAGAAGAATATGTACTGTGCCAAAGTTAGCTAGTAATTTGAAAATAGCTTTCCTGAATTTCTTCCCTGCCTATTTCCAGTTTGCGTGATCCAAGAGAAACACTCTTGGCAAGACTTCACCAGTGGGAAGTAAAGCCATGTTCTCTCTTACTCTAGGAAGGGGAGAGGGGGGATGAGGTGTTGCTGCAGCTCTGGCAGGTGGTAATGTATCTGGTGGCTCACTTGGTTGGCATGGGCTGCGGCTGGGCCCCAGCCACTCCAGCTGCTGCCTCATCTTCTTTCTCATCAGGATCTGGACTTCTTGACCTTGTGCACTCTTTACTCACTGACCACAGCCACCAGCTGTTACTGCTCGACACCTCTACCACCAAACCAGGAAGCTTGGAAGCAATGGGAAACCAATGTCGGTTCTACCTCATGCTCATAGATTCCACTTGTTCTTGTATATTCTAGTTTTTCCTTATGTCTTCACATCAATTTTCCCTTAGCAATGGACTACCCTGCGGGCTTCCAGCCACAGCTCCACACACATATAGCATTATGAGTTCCTATACCTGTTTAAGGTGGAATCCCCAAAATAAAGTATTTACTGTACTTATGTAAGGGGTTCCTGTTTCTCTGATGAAATCCTGATTAATACAGATCCTTCCAAAATTAATTTCGTTTCTATCAACTTAACAAAATGTTTCAATTGCTACTCACCTCTTACTATTTATTTCCAGATGTCAGCCTATTTCAATCACTCCCTTTTCTTGTTTGCAGTTGCATACTCAAGATGTTCCTCCTACCACCAGCTTTTCCTTGTTTCCCTTTGCTGGCTTATCTCCCCCACTCAGTTTCTAAACGTTAGAGTGTTTCAAGGTCACACTCTCATTTCTATCTAAACCCTGTCTAGATGGACTAATGCATTCATTTTTATATTCCAGTGACTTCCCCATTTACAACTCTACCAAAACTTTAAAGTCCAGAATTATGTGACCAGACTGCCTCCTTGATAATTTCATTTTCAAGTTGAGTTGCATTTTCAATTATATTTATTGTGTGAAAAATAAAACTCTTAACTCTCTGTCTTCTCTCCCAAAGTTGTCTTGATAACATCTCTATCTGTGGTAATGGCACAGTCCATACAGTTGCTTAAGCTACTCACCTTGGAGTTTTTCTTGATTATTTTGTGTTTTTATAACTTTAGGTGTAATTCTATTAAATATGGAATGTCTTTGGATGAAAGCTGTGTAAATGCTCAAAAGCTACTAATTGAAGCTACTAAACATGAATAAAAATGCCACTAAAGTTGATTTCTGAAAGAGAAATTTGGCGTATCCAAATTTCTATATAATAATATATATAAAATAAAGAGGCAATATGCAAATTGACCATCACTCCAACACACAAGATGGCCACCCCCATAGGTCAAAGTTGTCCTCCCCATGTGGACACAAGGTGGCCACCACAAGATGTCCAGCAGACAGGGCAGTTGGGAGGGACCAGGCCTGCAAGGGAGGGCAGTTGGAGGTGATCAGGCCAGGCCAGCAGGGTAACGGTTAGGTATCGATCAGGCTGACAGGAGAGTGGTTAGAGGGTGATCAGGCTGGCAGAGAGAAGTGGTTAGTAGCAATCAGGAAGGCATGCAAGCACGCGGTTGGGAGTCCGCAGTCCTGGATTGTGAGAGGGATGTCCCAGATTGGAGAGGGTGCAGGCTGGGCTGAATGATATCTCCATGCAGGAATTTCATTCACTGGGCCTCTAGTATTTATAATTTTTAAAAAATGGCAAGTTGTTTGAACTTTATTTAAAAATATTTGCCTTCCCAATTACTGTAAAACTGAAATATATAAATATTAATAAATATTATTTAGAAGGAAAATTATTACTTCCTGCCTGAAATCTATTGCTTACATATATATGAGATCTGGGAAATCACTTTACCTCTAAAAATTAGTTTTCTCATCTGTAATTTGAAGAAAATAATATTTTTTCTAGGTAAGTCACTGATTGGTTGTGAAGGTTATATAAAACTATTTATTTTACAATCATTTTTACATGACAAAACCTATATCATGTTTTGTTTGAATGTTACTAAATGAAAATTACAGTCATACTTTTATTGTTAATCTATGTCCTAAAAATTGCTATTTTTATTAATACTTTTAGTTTCCTATGTTAAAAAACTGGTATCATTGTCTGTATACTTCCAGGTAGCCCAAATAATGTTTTAGCCCCTCTAGTCTTTTTTCCCTCTTCCTTAGGTGAATGAAAGTTCTGAACTTAAAGATGTGAAGAGATTTGACCACTAGTAAGTACATAGTGGATATAGTTTGTTATTTTATGTCCAAGGAGGGAAAAAAATGCAACTGAGATCACAGATCATAGCCTTTGAATATATACTAAAGTATAATTTAATGACCACCATTTGAGGCAAGGGAGTAGTCAGAGTGATTATTGGAGACATTTCTCCATAGGAGAAGGCCCAGACTTGAATGACAAACAACAGGAACCAGTGTGTTCAGAATTACTTTTATAAACCTGCTAGAGGCCCTATGGATGAAACTTGTGCACCAGAGGTGGGGGTCTCCTCAGCCCAGCCTGCACCTTTTCCAATCTGGGACCTCTAGGGGGATGTCTGGGGATCAGGCCTAAACTGGCAGTCGGACATCCCTCTCACAATCTGGGACCATACGCTCCTAACTGCTCACCTACCTGCCTGCTTTATCACCCCTAACTGCCCCCCCCAACCCCGCCAGCCTGATCACCCCTAACTGCCTCTGCCTGCTTGGCCTAATTGCCTCGTAACTGCTCCCCTGACAGCCTGGTTACCCCTAACTGCCTCCCTGTTGTCCTGGTCACCCCTTATTGTCTCCCCTGCTGGTTGCCTCCAACTTTCCCCATTGCTGGCCTGGTTTCCCCTAACTGCCCCACCCCACTAGTCTGGTTACCCTCACTGCCCCCCTGCCAACCTGATTGTCCTACATAGCCTGCTTGTTCAGTCATTTGGTCATCCTTCACTAACTCCCCTGCTGACCTGGTTGCTCCATGCAGCCTGCTGTTCAGTCATTTGGTTGTCTCTCACTAACACCCCTGCCAGCCTGTTCTCCCCAGTCAGCCTGCTGTTCAGTCGTCTATCTGATTGTTTTAGTTGTGACGGCCCCTGGCTTTCTATATCTTAGGATTACTTTGCCTGAGCACACTTCCTAGTCTCAGTGCAGCCTTTCTGTCCTTGTGTCATTGTGGATGAATTGGCCAGCATAAAACCAATGTCTAGATTTAATGTCCTGATAATATGTTAATAGCCACAATAATAATACCAATGAGTGAATTCCCCCTGCACTAGTTGATCATTGAGCACTTTATATACAGTACTTAATTTCATCTTCACAAAACCTTATAGGGCAGATCCCATCATTATTTTCATATACAGGGGATGACCAAATTGTATGTGTACAACTGAAAGTCCTACTTTTTTTGTACATGTTAGATAGACAGATAGGACATATCCTATGAAAACTATTTTATCATTTATTAGAATCGCTGAACTTAAATTATATCATTTTACTATAGCTTCTCTAATACAGAGAGGAGAAGAACAGAGCAAGGATATCATGCAAGATTTGTAAAAAACAATGTCAAGATAGTTAATGTAATTCACCAGTTCAATAAACCGGATTACATTTTAGTGGGACAAAAGATCAACGAAAGCCTATTTATAGTCATTGGCTGAAGGCTGAAGCAGCAACCAGATAACGCTCTTCCTATCTTTAGGCTCATTAGCCATAGCTATTATATTTGTTGGGTGCTATCGCATCCAGATGTTTCTGAATAGCTCAGCTGATTTTTCTCTCTCCTATACAGATTAAATAGTAACAGATAGCAGGTGAAAAAAATTCAGTCACCACTCAAGGTTTGAGGCTTATTTTTTGTTGCTATCTTTTGTCTCTCCGTTTTTGGTTTTTTTTTTTAAATGCTGCTATCTTCATTAGACAAGCCTTGAGGATACAAGCCACTTCTCTCAAGGATGAGTATGGTACAAGGACTAGGAATGACTTACATGTTTTATTTCCATAATGTCCTCATCTATTCACTCTACAGAGTTGGGTAATATAGAATGATGCCTCTTCCTTTGATTGTTCCTTAAGCAAATCCAATACTGAGAATTCTAATAATGTTGTTTTCTTATTAACTTGTCTTTTTTTGGTTCTACAGTAGTCAGCCTCGCTTTTCCCCAGAGAATATTGAGTATGCTCTTCAGAAGATGTAACTAGCACTTATCTGGCAAAAGATTGAGTCCCCATAATTTCATCTTTCGTATCATCTAATTGAATAATAAGCAGACATTTTTTATTTTCTAAGAAAAAAATTCATACACACATTTTATATACTAATAATACTTAAAACTTTAGAAGAAATAAAATTAAGGCATATTTCCAATACTTTCTTATACTACTATGTAACCATATGAAGTTCCTTTTTGTTGGTGTTAGTGATTTTCAGTATTATATTCCTTTTAAAAATATCCAAAACATAGCTGTGGTCTTGATAACCCTTGGATATAAGGTAAAATGTATTTATAAAGATCTTCCTGACTGTGTGTGTATGCATGCATGTGTGTACATTTGAATTTTAACCAGATGATATTAAGTCTGTCTTCTCTTTATACTTTTATACTTCAACCAAAACATAGACATATCATACTCATCCTCATCGTGACATCAAACATCGTGTAACTGCCTGACTGAAAATGCCACTCTGGTGGCTACTGGACAATGAGAATTGATTGTCATGGAGCTCATCCCCTTGGAGTTTGCAGGCGATAGCAGGCACCTCTTTCTGGATACGTACATATATCAAAGAAACATAGGGAGTTAGAATAAAAACATCAACTCATGGATAGCGTGTGAGGTATCTCCAGAACAGAGCAAAGGCACATGCGTGGCAGTACATTTTACAGCCAAGGATCAAAATAAGCACATAATTAAGGTGAAGATCAGGAGAGTAAGCTGTGGGAACCTGATGTTCTGACTAAGTGATGATTTACTAGTTTAATTATTTCAGAATCTTCCCAGGAAAACAGGGGTGTCTGCTCCATAATATATGCTTTCCTCAAATGTGCCCCTGTATATTTGTTAACATGCACAAATAATACTATCCCATGTAGTATAAAAATCTGTAAAGATATTCAATGGTAACTTCAAGTAAATGCCTTTGGATTCTCCTTGTTTAATTAGAAAATTTGCATAAATTGTCTTTTTTTTTTTTTAGTTTTATCTCAGCTCTGGCAGTCAGAGAGCAAAGCTGGCTGGACTGTGGAATACTGACTATCTCTATGATATTTAATGTCAGAAAGCATGCAAAAAATATAGAGTTGGAAAACTTTTGTTTCTCATAATCTTCAACCTAGACTTTAAAAACAAATACCATCATGAACTAAATAAACATGACTATTCCCCCATCATTTGGAAAAGAACATCTATACTAATAGAAGGGTAATATGTTAATTAGACCAGGAGACCTTTCAGGAGACCTTCCAGACAAAGCCATGGTGGTAGGGCCGAGGCAGAGGTGATTAGGAGAGATCAGGCCAGGAGGGGAGGGCAGTTGGGGGTGATCAGGCTGGGGGGGCAGTTGGGGTGAGAAGGCCAACAGGGGGGACAGTTGGGGTCAATCAGGCCAGCAGGGGGGCAGTTGGAAGCAATCAGTCTGGGGGGGGTGAGCAGGTCAGCAGGCAAAGTGGTTAAGGGCAATCAGGTAGGCAGGCAGGTGAGCAGTTAGGAGCCAGCGGTCCTGGATTACAAGAGGGATGTCCAATTACTGGCAGTCAGACATCCCCTGAGGGGTCCCAGCTTGAAGAGGGTACAGGCTGGACTGAGGGATACTCTCACCCACACCCACACCCCCATACATGCATTTTGTGCACCAGGCCACTAGTATAATTATAAGCTCTCATAAGTGTATATATGTAAGTATGATCATCTGTATTCTACAAACTTTAGTATACTGAAGGTTCTGTTTTCAATTTCAAAATTAGTGAGATTAGTTCAGTATTTTAGCCAAACATATTTTTGTTATTTAAATGACCAGGAAAAGTAAAAGATTCAAAGATTCCCCAACAAAAATTATAGTTTCCTCTAAAGGAGATTTAAACTTTTCTACCATCTTCATTTCACTCTCTAATTCTACAATTATTTTCTTTAGAGCATATGATACTATAATTTTCTCATTTCTCTCTTTTTGGTTGTCAAAATAAGGAGGTTTTATTTCAAAACAAAATAAGAAAAACAAGAAAGATGAGATCATGCTCAGTTAAATAAACATAGAATTGTGCAGGGGGAAAAAGACTATTTCCCATCATTATTATTATTATTTTTAATGCTAGTTGACTTTGCCTGTATTATTTCAGTAATCACTTCAGTAATGTTTAAGGAAGCGGTTATTTTAAAATGCTTCCCCTTTAAAATAAGAGACTCCTTTTCCTCAATTTTTTTTGCTTTTGTTATACATTGTTATCAACCATCTAGAACTGTAGCAATACATGGGCTAAAGTAGACTGAAAATTAATTAAATTGGTTTAATCATGTATAATATTTCATTAATTGCTTGTTCCTAGTAAAGAACACAATCTTAGCATCAGGATAACAGAAATACTGATGGGCAGAGAGGCTTTCTTAGACCAGACAGCAGTTCTGACTTAGTTTCTTACTCCTTGTATAGGCTTGAGCTATCTCTTATCAATGCAACCCTCCTGGTAACCATGGGAACAACGTCCACAGTGATTTCTTGAAGTATAAGAGCAGCTAGTGCCTAAAGACATCTATGAGGAAATATATGAACATAATTACATCCTAATTATTACATATGATATCTCACATTGTATATTAGATATTAATGTCCTCTGTGCCTGAATGAAGAATTAGATCTGTGACCTTTCCTCCACAGATGATTCTGATGGATGATACTGAAAGCAAATTCTGGAAATCTGCAAGAAAGAAAACTAATGAAGGCAATAAAGCCTTTTAATTTTATTCATAATGGAGCCAAAGCTTTTTTTTTTTTTTTTTTTTTTTTTTAGTGTAAATCCAGTCTTACTTCAGCTACTTCAAATACAACTGTTGGTAAATATACACTTACCTAGTAGTTTCTGCTTTGTAAGCAGGCACTCCATCTAGAACCCCTTTCCAATTATAAGGAACAGTAAATTCCTTGAAAATAATGTCCTTGACAATTTTGTATAAATATTTTGTCTTTTATATGTTATTATTTAAATTAAAGTGAGTGATTCACTATATTGTCTCTTTGGCATACTTACTCCATACATAAATAGACCATACTTTCTTCAAAAAAGAAGATGGTGATAATTTAATTCAGAACTTTAAATAAATTTGCAGTGTTTCCCAAAGTGTGGTACGCGTACCCCCAGGGGTACGAGAAGAGTTTGGTGGGGTACGTGTTGCACCGGAGTTTGGTGGGGATATGCACTGCACCATGCTTAGCTGCACCTAATTCTACATTGTCATGAGTCAAGTCAAGACAGTCTTGTGAGGCGTGAGATGGTCCGGTATGCAAATAAATGTTATTTATAATATAACTTTTATTTATATTTTATTATGAATAATTTTATTTTTTGTTTATTATTTTGTGTATGTACCAAAAAAATAAAAAATAAATATATTTTTATTGTTATTAAAGTACATTTATTTTTTTTGATGAGGGGTACTCAGCATTATGAAAATTATAGAAGGGGTCACATATATCAAAAGTTTGATAAACACTGTAGTAGAAGTTTGTAGCAACAATTTTTAATTACTTAATTATTTAGTCAACTTTCATGCATTAATATGGGCCATTAAGATATATAACTTCAAGACCTGGAAGCAATTTTTCTTGTTTATTACTTAATTTTCATATCATTACTTAATGAATATATTATAAATTAATAATTCATGAATTAAAATTTTGAATGTATAAAAATTTGATGAGTATTAATGATAAATCTTTTATTTTATGACTTTTTATAAATCAATCCTACAGTATATGAATATCAATCTTTATAAATTTCAAACATTTTTCAACTGAGTACAAATTTTTTCTTTGAAAAATATGAAAATCTTCAATACATTGTTATTTTTCTTTTTCTTATTTTTTATTAAGGTATTATATGTGTACATATCTTATCATTGCCCCCCTTCTCCCATCCATGCCCTCCCTCCCTCCCCAGAGTATGTTGTTATTATTAATTGACCAGAATTTTATAAAGTATATAAAATGGGTTTACTTGTTTGGGTATAACAATAAAGCCCCATTCCTAAGTATTCTAATTCTGGTACTTAAGGCCAGACAATCTAGAAGGACATTTGTTTTCTATCACTTGTTAAAAGAATTCATGCATACTTCTGTTTAAATATTAGTCATTCATCAAAGAGATAACCATCCACACTCATCACCAGGAATTCTTTGCTCCAGAAAAGCCACCTTACAATACCACCAAAGGCAGGGGGAGCTGATATATTGGACTCTGTTCTCCTGATTACAGACTGGGCAGTGGGGCTGGGTAGTGAGGTTGCTAACCAAAGTTCCTATCCACAAGCAGGATCTCTGCTTCTCACAGACTTCTATGAATGATATGTGAAGATGTTAGCAACAATGAAGCCATCCCAGGCACCTAATTCTAAGCTCAAGCAAAATGGTTATTGAATAAGCTTAAACTTTAATATTCAAGTTGCTTGTAGTTTTTTTTTTTTATTCACATGTATGTATTCTCAGAATGCAAACCTGCCTGGTCAAGTGTATACTTTCTATCTCAAAAACTATTCATCTTAAAGTTACCAAGACTTTTTTAAATGCAATAACCTAGAAAAAAATCCTGAAATAATGTGGAAAGCCAACTAATTTTCTACCAATTTCTTTCTATTAATAAGTTGTCCTTGTCTTTTTTTATTTACTCCTCTAGACTTTGATTAGAATATTCTTATTTATTTATTTATTTATTTATTATTTTCTAAATTTAATAAATCTTTATTACTCAGATTATTAAATTGTTCCTCTCCCCCCCACCACCACCAGGTACCTACCCCACCCTATGCCCTTACCTCCCCACCACTGTCTTCATCCATAAATGTACGCTTTTTGTCCAATCTCTTCCCGCACCTTCCACTCCCTTTTTCCCCCAAGAATCAGCAGTCCACTCCCTTTCTATGTCCTTGATTCTATCATATTCACCAGTTAATACTGTTCATCAGATTTTTTATTCCCTTGGTTTTTAGATTCACTTGTTAATAGATACGTATTTGTTGTTCATAGTTTTTATCTTTATCTTTTTCTTCTTCCTCCTCTTCTTAAAGAATGCCTTTCAGCATTTCATATAATTCTGGTTTGGTGGTGATGAACTCCTTTACCTTTTTATTGTCTGTGAAGCTCTTTATCTGACCTTCAATTCTGAATGATAGCTTTGCTGGGTAGAGTAATCTTGGTTGTAGGTTCTTGCTATTCATCACTTTAAATATTTCTTGCCACTCCATCTGGACTGCATAGTTTCTGTTGAGAAATCACCTGACAATCATATGGGTATTCCCTTGTAGGTAACTAACAGTTTTTCTCTTGCTGCTTTCAATATTCTCTCTTTGTCAATCCACTCAAGTAGAGCTTTTCTGTTTTATTTATTACTGGGTGTTGATTGAGACTACTTTGCTGCTAGCAGAACCAAAAGTCATTTTGGCAGCTTTTATGATTCTTTTCCACTGGTTAGAAATAATTCCAAATGTAATGGCTGCAGGTAAGTTAAAAAAAAAGTTCAATTTCTTTATTTTGTTTAACACATATGAAACATCTAATGACACCCAGATTTATGCTAAGTATAATACTTTGAGGGGGGTGTAAGAGTACATCCATGTTTGCAGATGTGTGTGGCAGCAACATCAATTAGGGTATCTGAGACTAAATGACATTCCACATCCTAAGAAATGTCAGGTGTAATGTAATGAGGTAGTAGAACTGTAGAAGAAGAGGAGGAGGTGGAGGATGAGCAAGGCTATTAATTGAGAATGTCTTCCTACCTTTTGCCACTTGGAGAGTGTTGAAAACTAGTAATTAACCTTGGGCAGAATCTAATGTGTGTGTGTGGAGGAGTTATATTGGAGACTAAAATTTTACACAGGTTTAACCTCCGTTTGCGTGACCACTTTAGTTTTTTTCTCATAATTTCTCATAATTACCCTCTTATTTCATTTTTATGTGTCCAAAGGAGGCATTCTTATTAATGCTAATTGTTACATTAATAAAAAAAAGGTAATGGGTATGTTCTTTGCATCGTGTTTTATAATGTTAAAGCATTTCCACTTGAATTAGTTTTAAAATATCCAATTTTGAGAAGAATTTTTTTTTTAATAGAGATAAAGTCTTATCTCTATTTTGTTTTTTCACAGTGGAGGGAATGGGCCATATTGTCTAACAAATTTTTAAGCTGGATTCACAAAACAGTAATTTTTAGTATATAAATGTCTTTTTTATATATTTGAGCTAGGACAACCTAAAGTCTTATCTCTATTTTTAAATGGGGAAAAATTGGGAAAGGCCACATCATCAAGGGGAGGAGGAATACTTTAAAAAAAATCTATTGATTTATTGTCTATTAGTGAATCATCAACATATTTTACAAACACCACATGGGCATAAAGTAAATGAAGCTGCATTGAACATTGGTGCATAAATAACACACACAAAACCAATGAAATAAAGGATAAACAAATTATAATTCTTGCAAAGTTTTTTTAAGAGTACTTCAGCTGTGTATCTATTAGTGTGATGTCACAATTTTAATAAATAATATTACATTCTTAGAGGGGGAAAAATCACATAAAAATCAATGCAAAACAATGGTTTAGCCACAAGGGTTTAACAGCAAGCTTTGTTTTTCTGTTCTCTGTAAGACTTTTCTGAAAAGTACATTTTTTAGAAGCTCTGAGAACAAAGCTTTGGATGTATCAGCACAGTTAGTTCTCCCTCCTATTTTGTTCATGAACTTCAAATATTATTTAATTTGTTTATTTTGCTATGTGGTTGAATTACTTTTCAGTAGGAACTGGGGATTTCTAATCCTCTTAAGCCAAATTATTTTCCTTTTCAACTATGCACTAATGCACTCATGATTACTTGTTGATAATACATGTTCTTTAATTGGCACTTTCCCTAATACACTGAGGCTTATCTGGTTTCAGACTTCTCTTGCCTTTCCCCCAGGTATGAATTATGAGGGCCATCATGTGTGGCACAGAGTGGAAAATTAGACCAGCTTGCATCACCTTATTTGAAAGTCTTATTTAGCAATGGCATATTTGCATCAGGATTAGAGATAGTACTTACAGCATCAGGTGTACTGATGCTATATACTTAGTCTATTTCAAACCAATGTCCATTCATTATTTATATCAGACATTAGTCTAATTTTTGTTTTTTTCACAGAGTGAAGGGAACAGGCCATATTGTCTAACAAATTTTTTTAAGCTGGATTCACAAAACAGTAATTTTTAGTACATAAATGTTTTTTGTATATATTTGAGCTAGGATAACTTAAATCTTTTTATAATTTATGTACATATTTTCCATATTTCATAACCTTAGTTTTATTATCTGATGAAATATTGGCATTTTATCATGTATTAAGTTATACCATACTTCATTATATCCATATGTATGTAAATGTAATAAAGTAATATATATTGCTAGAGACCTGGCGGAAAAAATTTGGGGGTCCCTCAGTCCAGCCTGCACATTCTCCAATCCAGGACTCCTGTGGGATTGGGCCCACACTGGCAGTCGGACATTCCTCTTGTAATCCAGGACTGCTTGCTCCTAACCGCTCACCTGCCTGCCTGCCTTATTACCCTAACCCACATGTCTGCCTGCCTGATTGCCCCTAATCACTCTGCCAACCTGCCTGATGCCCTTAACTGCTCCCCTGCCTGCCTGATCTGCTCTAACTGCCTCTGCCTGCCTGCCTTATCACCCCTAACCACCTCTGCCTGCCTGCTAGATTTCCCCTAACCTCTCTGTCTACCTATCTGAACACCACTAATCACTGCTGCCTGCCAGCCAGATCACCACTAATCACTCTCCCCTGCTGGCCTCATCACCCCTAACCACTCTCCCATGCTGACCTGATCTCCCTTAACTGCTCTCCCCTGATGGTCTGATTACCCCTAACCACTGACCCCTGCCTGCTTGATCACCCCTAACTGCCTCTACCTTGGCCCCCACCACCATAGCTTTGTACAGAAGGATGTATGGAAGGATGTTGGGAAGATGTCTGGTCAATTTGCATATTTCCTCTTTATTATATAAGATTTTAAATTAAGGCAACAATGTGCTACCCTATATAAATAAATATAACTGTTTTCAGTTAGTGTAATTGTACATTGACTTTGATTTTCAACTTGGAGCAGATTTTCACCTTTGAGCAAAGATTTTTAAAAGGAGAATGTTTTGAAGTTTGAGTAAAGCAAATTTCTAGTGAATCTGTTAGAAATAATAATCTCTAATTGTACATGTCAATCAAATAAATTGACTTGTTTTGATAGATTGATGTTTACAGTATTGAGGACAAGTTATAAAAATAAATGACTCTAGTTTTGGAATAATTATCAAGTTGTATCCTATATAATAAAAGCCTAATATGCTAAGTGTCCAGTTGTTCATTCAACCAATCAAAGCATAATGTGCTAAGGCTCACTATGACGTGCACTGACCATCAGGGGGAAGATGGTCCAACCAGTAGGTTAGCTTGCTGCTGGGGTCCAGCTGATTGGGACTGAGCAAGACAGGCCAGACATACCTTGGAGCCCTTCTGTGATCCCTCCCCAGATGATCAACCTCCCATATCCCTCTCCAGTTCTGATTGTGCACCAGTAGGGTTCCACAACCTGGCCTGTACCCTCTCACAATCCGGGACTTCTTGGGGGATGTTTGAGAGCTGGTTTTGATCCCATCCCACAGGCCAGGCCAGGGGACCCCATTAGTGCAAAAGTTTGTGCACCGGACCTCAAGTATAGATGTAAGATTCCAAATGACTAGCTCTGAATCAAGTCCTACCCACTAGAATATAGATTTCATGAGAATATTGTTTTTTGTGTGCTGTATCCCAGAACATAGAATACTAGTTTGCTATATGGTAGGTGCTCAATAAAGATTTAGTGAATGAAGAAAGGAGGAAGAGAGAAAGGGTTAAGAGACTGTTTTCAATAACAATTTGGAAAGCATGTACCAAAGACTTCTTTTCCTACCCACCTGGAAGCCTTTACTTCTCAAGGTTATTCTTATTCTGGTTGACAATCAACAATATTAGGGCAGGTCTGACATAAATACCTCTACTTCTCTCATTATTAATTTCTCTCCTGCCATCTGCCTTCTCATATGCCACAACTATCTAGCTCATGTCATAATCTCAGTTTACCATTCACTTTATCAGCATTATAGTATTTAGTGCATCATATTATAATTATTCTAATTCCATACAGATCATTCCTTTCCCCCAAGCAAGGGATAGGGTTGGTAGAATCCAGTCTAGGGTATCAATTCAATTATGAGACTATGATCACCATATCAACTTCAAATTTAATATTGGTCCCTCTTTTCACATGGTCATATCTTTATGACATTTCTGGCCATTTCTTTCTATTCTTATTATAATTGTCACATTTTCTGAAATTATATGACCCCTCTCTACTTATAACAGAAGGATTTTTGCTTCATAAAAATACTATAATGAATTCAAAAAAGAAACAGGGGCCAAAACCAGTTTGGCTCAGTGGATAGAGTATCAGCCTGTGGACTGAAAGGTCCCAGGTTCGATTCCGGTCAAGGGCATGTACCTGGGTTGCGGGCACATCCTCATGCAGGAGGCAGCTGACTGATGTTTCTCTCTCATCAATGTTTCTAACTCTCTATCACTCTCCCTTCCTCTCTGTAAATAAAATCAATTAAAAATATTTTTTTAAAGAAAAGAAAGAAACAGGGCCCAGCCTGTATTGATCAGTGATTGAGTGTCAATCTATGAACCAGGAGGTCATGGTTCAATTCCCAGTCAGGGTATGTGCCTGGCTCAATCTCCAGTGAAGGGCATGCAGGAGGCAACCAATCAATGATTCTCTCTCATCATTGATATTTCCATCTCTCTCTCCCTCTCCCTTCCTCTCTGAAATCAATAAAAATATATTTTAAAGAAAAAGAAATGGTATCCTTCTAGAAGTGCACTGGGTAATCTAGAACAAGGTTCAGTGTCTAGTGTGTTATAGGCTCTCACTGAATATTTGTTGAACAAATGGATAATTGCATTAGGTTACTGCTAACAGAACTGTACCATCTGCATCAGAATGTTTTTTGTCTTTTGATTTCTAGAGTCTTATAGCATGTATCCAGTTAGTCTAAAGTTGGACCAGATCATTAACAATAGAGCTTTTTAAAAGGGAGGAAGAGATATATTTGTGTTTTGACTTTAGAAAGGGTTAACTGCTTCATCAGGAGACTATCCCTCAACCTTCATTTTCTCCAGAGTTTTATGTCATGGGTTCTTTAGAATAATTACTGTATAAAACATTAAGTGAGGTCATGTCATCTAGGTAAAAATAACTCATATCAAGACTCAAAGCCCAAGAAAAAGAAAATGTAAGCTGTATATTTTTAAGAATAACTCTCCCGCACCTGACAGTGGTGTCTGGGGCTGGATGAATTAATAATATTAATGAAAAGAACACTGTTTCTAAAGAAAATTTATTTTTCAAATGTTTTAAATTTATTTGTTAATTTTAGAGAGGGAGAGAGAGAGAGAAACATCAATTTGTTGTTCCACTTATTTATGCATTCATTGGTTGATTTTTTAAAACTATATTTTATTGATTTTTCACAGAGAGGAAGGGAGAGGGATAGAGAGTTAGAAACATTGATCAGCTGCCTCCTGCACACCCTTCTCTGGGGATATGCCCGCAACCAAGGTACATGCCAATGACCAGAATCAAACCTGGGACCTTTCAGTTCGCAGGCCAATGCTCTATCCACTGAGCCAAACTGGTTTTAGCTTATTGGTTGATTTTTGTATGTGTCCTAACTGAGAATAGAACCCACAACTTTGGTATATCAGGATGATACTCTAACTCAGCTACCCACCAAGACTCTAAAAACAACTTCCAAAAGAACCACTTTTTCTATCAATGGAAGTACCTTCAGAATAAATATTTTATTATATACTTTGTAAAATAAAACAAAGTCTGTGCTTAAAAAAAGTCTGTGTATTCACTAAAATAACAATCACTTTACTCAGTAATTATTCAAGCTCATTAATTACTACTTTCCTAGAATGATTGACATCCACTATTCTTTATTCAGTTCAAAAATAGTTTCTGGTTGCATGATGTCTTTATTAGTCGTGAGAAAACAGATTGTGGAAAATACAAACTGTTTTTATTTTTGTTTTTAATTTGTTAACATAACAGGAAAAAGTATGATTTCCAGTTGAAAGTTCTGCATTATTAAAACACCAGCAGAAATTTAGAAACATTTTAGAATCCAGGTAGGTATAGAGTAGCTCAGTTTATAGTTAGAAAATTGGAAAAACAAAGCCAAAAGAATCAAAGTATGCTCAGATGTGTGTGTGAGGAAGGAAGCAGGCACATAGTTTAAAATAACATTTTAAAATGTCCAGAACATAAAAACAATGGAACAATGATATTAAAATGCATGCATTTTTCTATACTTTAATATCTTATCCAAAAAAAGTTTGCATCATTTGCTTTTTTAACAAATTAAGAAAACATTAACTGCAGTAAAATATGTTTGGTAACAGAACTGAATTTTAGTGAGTTTATAATAGCATTCTTTGACTCTCTGAGAAGTATTTTTTGTATTCTTTTACCCTTTAGAGAACCAAAGAATTTTACCCTTATCAATGATTTGAAAATACTTAGAAAATAAGTTGACATTTCTTTAGAACTTTTTCCCATGTTCAAAGAAAAAAACTACTTGGGGAAATATATTCTCAGCTAATAAGCAATTGAGTTTTGCAGCAAATTTAATCTTAGAACTCTCTCCATAAGGAGCAAGGGAACAAAAAAAGATAAATAGAATTTAAGAATATCTATGAGTACCTAGAGGACAATACTTCTCTGAAATGGATCAATAAGATAGTAGAAGACCCCAGGATTGGTTTCTAGCTGCTCAGCATGCTGAGTTTTGGTGCCTACATCATTAGAGTGAATATTCTTATGAAACCAACTGAAACTAGGTCACAGCATGGAAGTTGTAAACCATCCTGTTTGTGAAGTTATTTGAGAAAGAAAACTCTAATTGTTATTGTTAAGAAAAGGCACATTCTACTTTTAGCCTTAACTTTCAAACAGATGCCCAGAGCAATTCAGCTACTATTTTAGACTGCACAGTTATGAAAATGAGAAGGAAGGAAAGACCTTTCAAAAAAATCATCCATATGGCACATAATAAAAATTAGCTGCTATTACAATGACCCTTCTTTGTCATTTGCTGGTTTATTATCCTTTTTCTAGGTTGGCAAGAATAGAAACAGGGGCACAAAATGAAAGTCTGGGTCAGTCACTATGATGTTGATGCTAGGCATTCATCCTATTATCTCACTCTAGGAATATATGGAGCATCCTACAAAAATTCTGAAAATTGTCAAAGTCCCTGTCTCATAGCCTATTTGCATCTCTTTAATGGTACTGCAAAGTCTAGTTAGAAATAGCAAGAAACATCAATTTCTTAGCATTTATATACTAATGTTTAGAATCCATTAACTTTTTAAAAACTATAATCAAGACATGACATATATCCTAAGTATTTAAATTTTTATATTTTTATGCATAATGGCAAATTATAATGAAATAAGTATATGCTTGTCACTTTAATGATCATATTTTCCTGAAGAAAAAACACCATACTCTAACATT